>CM060443.1:7536243-8971106 GCA_030545235.1 Helianthus tuberosus
GTGCAAGCCACTGACCGTCAAACTGCCGCTCAAGTAAAGACCTGATGAAAGACTAAAGCTCTGCTGATTCAATCTACTGCCTTGAGTCAAGCACTGCTAATCCGGACAAGTACTGCTGGGTTCACAGCAGTGGAAGGTTGCAGCAGCTGTTGTAAAGTCTGTTTGTAATGTAATGTAATAGCAGTAGTTAGCATAGCAGTGTTTGTATTGATCAGAGGTTAGAGTTTGTTACAAGGTTAGATGTCACTTTCATGGTGACGTCAGCATTAGATGCTCAGTGGTTTGCTAGTGCCTATAAATAGAACAGTGCTCTGTACTGTTCTATCAGCTCTTTGCAACACCGTCTTCTTTGCACGAACAAACACTGAGCTCTGGTTGAGGGGGAGTTTGTATTCAAGCATTACTTTGTAATCGTTGTTTGAAATTAAATTCAATCATTCGGTTCCTTGTTGAAAATGTCTTGATCAAAGCAATACTCTCGTTTTGATTGTATGCAAAGTTTGTTTCCATATTAATTCCGCTGCACAACTCTTTCATTTCCATCTTAATTCAAACGTAAAATACAATCAAAACCAAACTCAGATCCAACAACTTTGGACTTATCAAAGCCAAGCTTCTGATCTGGTCCTAACAAACTGTTTCGGCCCGTAATTTCCATAAACCTTTGGGCTCTTCTAACCAAACTAGCCATTCCCCACTTGATGTCTATCAATTCGAGCTCCTCCGGATCTATTTGATTATAGTCCTCTTTCATCATATCGGGGTTTCCTATTCTCCCAGCAACCAAACTCTCGTAAGATTCCAACACTGATGCGAGTAGTGCTATGTGCTGTTTAGCAGAAGATTCTGTAAAATCTTGAGCGTTCTTAATGTTTACTGCAATGTTGCACAGTATCCCCGGAGCTTGACTCTGATTATTCGAGCTTGATGAGCTTTGTGGAGACATTTTTTCTGAAATCTTAGAATTCGGCACATTACTTGCAAACGGTGAAGGCTTGTTATTGCTTGATGTACTCGAGGAAGCTCCAGATGTTGAATCTGCACTGAAGGCTGTTTGAATTTTCGGACTAAGATTCGTTGTTGCAGGAGAACTGCCTTTATAATATAGTGAAACATCCTGTTGAATATTTGCAGAATTCATTTGTTTAATCTTTGTTAACTCTAACTCATGTGCTTTGATCTTCTCTATGAAACCACTAAGATTCATATTACTAAAATTTGTATTGTTCTTTAACACCAGCAGATATGTACCCCATTCATCATATGACAACGCGTCTGCTAATTTATCGATCCACTCCTCATTGGTCCTTTTTATTTCCAATCTCCCCATCTCCACAACTAGATGACAGTATCTTTCAATCAATTGTTTTGTAGTTTCACCTTTCATACCAGTGAAGATGTCAAATTGTTTCTTTATCAAAGCCTTATTGCTTTTGACCATCTCTACACTCCCTTTAAACTTTGCTTCCAACGACTCCCAAATAGATTTTGAATTATCTTCATGTTGTAACAACACCAAAATATCCTCTTTAATCGCCTGTTGAAGAATACTCATCATCTTTTTCTCAGCTTTGAAATCTGCTTGTTCAGTTTGTGTCAAACTGCCAATCACTTTCTCATGACCCAAACCATCTACTGGAGGAACATATTTTGCTTCAATCTTCATCCAGCACTCGAAGTAGTTTGCTTGAACCCAAGCTTTAAACCTTCTAGACCAACCCGAATACTCATCGATATTCATCAGTTTAGGTGGTTTCTGCATCGTCCCTAACTCATTCTCCATATTGACGTTTTGCACAATACTACCCGATGTTTGTGCTGCTGTCATACCACTGCCGGCGAAGAAATTATAAAAATCTTGATTTTCCATTTTAAGAAAACAGTTTACGAACAAATTTTCAAGTTGTGAAAACAGGTTTTACTTGAAATCAGACTTTCGAACGAAATCACGAACCCAGTGGACTTTCAAGCGAGATCACACTTTCAAGCGAGATCACTTTCAAGCGAGATCAGTATTTTCAAGCGAAATCAAAGTACTTTCAAGCGAAATCACCTTCTCAAGCGGAAACAGGTGTTTTCAAGCGGAATCACCTATTTCGCTTGAAACTACTTCAACTTTTCAAGCGGAATCAGATCTTTTCAAGCGAAATCAATAATTTCGCTTCAGATTACCACAATTTTCAAGCGAGATCAAATACTTCGTTCAAGCGAAATCAGGTTTTTAGGCCATTTTTATCAGTTTTAGGTCGAATTTTGATTTGATTCTCTCAAGGGTTTGTTAAAACACACTTTTACACACACTGTAAAAAACTCAGTCCATTTTGTTCGTTAAAATGTCCAGAAATCCAATTTTGAGTAGAAAAAGCTACTGATTCAAGTGTATTGGCTCATAACTAGCTCTGATACCAATTGTAGGATCGATTTGACCGACCGAGTGAGTCAATTAAAGTCAATACACACTGTTTGTAAGGCGGAATCAAACAAACAGAGCTGAATCAGTAAAGAATGGTGTAGAAAACCGAGAATATCACTTTAACACACGTTTCTCATTTATATATCACTTGAAAATCCGGCAGCAGTTTGGTACACAACTGATGATTCCGTTACAAATGAGAAACTAGACCTGCCTATATATAGGCAACAGATCTTGCTTGAAATGACACATGTCATTTCAAGCGGAATTACTTCATCTGATTTCGCTTGAAATGACCAAGTGTCATATTCAAGCGAAATTACATCAAAATAACTATAATTACACTTTTGACCCTTTAGACCCTATACAAACACGACCTAGACATAAGATATAGGCTATAGACATTCTGCACCAACATTAAGGTTTTCGGATGTGCCGCTTATTTGAAAATTGTTGGCGGGCATCTTCCAAAATTAGACGATCGTTCGACTCGTCTAGTTTATCTTGGAAGCGAAAAAGGTTCGGGGGCGTATCGTTTATACAATCCGATTACTCGAAGAATTGTTGTGGGTCGAGATGGAGATACGGAGTTTGATGAAACGTGTGGTTGGAATTGGGGAAAAAATAATGTTTTGGGTAGACTTTGATGGCGTGATTGACACCGGAGATGGAACCGTAAATACCAAACTTAGTGGGTCCACTTCCGGAACAAATGGTGACTCAGAAAATACTAGTCATGATAATATTGGATCGGAGTCAACTGGCTCTTTGACCAGTAGCTCAAGAGGAATAATAAGTGTGTAACGCCCCGTGTTTTCATACATTCTATATTTAGAAACCATCGTTTGTAAAACTATTTTTGGAAACTTCGTAGTCTTGTAATCGTTCTTTCATTAAAAGCGATGGAAAATCTGAGACTTGGATCATGAATAAAACTCGTATTTTGCTAATTACATGATATACATACTCTATATATGCTCATACATTCAATTTCGTGAAACAATTGACACTTATTCGTAATTCTTGGAAACTATGTGCTAAACTTGTAAATACATGAAACTTAGGCATAAAACGTGTTTGAACGTGAAACAACACTTGATTTCGATGCTCATACGATTAATCATACTTGGTTTATACTCCTCACACTTAAACGTACCTCAAACTATGCCTTGGTGGCAAGATTGGTCCTTAAAAACCCTAAAATCATCAAATAAACAAGTCTAGGGGTCAAATTGTAATTTTTGAATCTTATACCCAAATAAGAAGTGGCGGGCGGCCCGCCTGGACTTACATGAATATCTAAAGCGGGCCGCATGGCCTTCATGTTCGCAGAAAACACATTCAGCTGCTGATCTACGCGATTTTGGCACAAAATCCAAACATCCAACACTCCCCAATCACCATTTAGCCACCTCTAATCACCTCCAATCAACTCTAACCTCTTCCACTATAAATAAACACCCTCTCCAAGCATTCTTACACTTTCACAACCCTCAAATCTCTCTCAAACACTCTCAAGTTCTTGCATATTTCAAAAATTCGGACAGATTCATACACCTTTACAAAAGAGAGCATAACTTGCTCATTTCTCAACGAAATCACCCGATTCTTTTTCCTACTTGCTTGGATAATCATAGGGTATGATTCCTTGACTTCTCCTTGGAGAAATCAGACCTGGAAATCCCCTGAAATGATCCAAAAACTTTCTGTTTTGATTTATGTTCTTACAAACTTGTTTAAACTTCATCAAACTTGTGTCTAACACATCTCATACCTATGTCCCAATGCTTACCACCTCTTCTATGGTTGGTTAGGCTTAAAAACAAGGTTGAGACACTTGAAATCAGAGGATTAAACCTCAAAAACTTTCTGTTTTGTTAGGGTATTTAACCCACGAATCATGTCAAGCTTAGATCTTGATGAATGAGTGATTATGGGACAACTTGGGTTGTCCTACATACAATCCTCACATGATTTGATGATTTCTCATAGATTAGATTGTTTATATTATTGTACTAATCCTAGTTCGTGACCCTCCTTGGTTGTTTTTACACTAAGTGAAGTGGTGAACATTCAAGGGGTTCCTAAACGGAAGCTTGTTCTTCCTACCCCATACATGACTTCCATGATAACTCGAGGTGCCTAAATGAAGATCCTAATCTTCTACCTCCTACTTGAATTATTGGACTAAATAATATGTAATACTTAACCTAAATATATATACACACTCATTCGAACCTTTAATGTTGAACTTGTGTTTATATGTTAAAGTAGTAGAACGTCATCTAAGACCTAAACCTTGTGGTGATTCTTATGGGTGTTCAACTCATGAAAGCATTATCATAACCCTTGTGGTTACCAAGTGTCATACAAGTGTTATGTGTTGAGACGATTGATGTGTGTAAAATGCAACATATAAATTACATCAAATAAGGCATAAAACTAATCCTTTTTTAGTACTAATATTGGAAAAAGAGTGTTTTTGTCTTCCTTTTGTATTTTCAGGATCAAATGAGCTCAAAAACGCAAAAGAAGCAAAAAGACAGCTAAATCCAACATAAATACAAGAAAAGGAATATTAGTGGACTGCCCGAACCCTCAACGGCACCTTCCAAAGCAAAATAGAGAAAACAGAAGACTGAACACGCCCCGTGCTCAGCCAGCACGGGGCCGTGCCCAAGAAGCAGCAGAAAAGACAAACCTATAGAAGCTTCTATTGCCCATCACGGGGCCGTGCTCAGCGGACACGGGGACGTGTCGAAAGTACAGCAGGCGCATTTATTGTAATTGCGAATTACAATTAATGAGGAGAGAGAGTGTCAGACGGACACGGGGCCGTGCCCAGCGAACACGGGGCCGTGTCCAGCTCTCTGTTCAGCCTATAAATAGGAGTGCTTGGATTCATTTCATCTCATCCCTTGGCACACCACCTCTCTCACACTTCATCCACCACCCACCACCATCACAACACCATCATCCACCACCATCATCCATTGTCCATCGTAGAGTGTGTGAGTCGTCTCGGGATCCAAGATTGATCGTAAGAGTTCTTGACAATCAAGGCCATGTTTGCCTAAGTCTCTTACATCACTTGGTGAAGACAAAGTGTCTAGTATAATACTTTTTATTTCTAATCTTTTGCACTTTTTATTTGGTTTTGTATTAATGACTTTAATAACTAGTTACTTATGTTGAAGGTGATCTTTCCTTATCGTTTGTCCGTGGTGTCTTGGCATTATTTTACTGTCTATATAAAATAAAGGATTTTCACCATTCATATCTCCACGGTCTATATGGAGATATGTTGGCTACCTGGTAGGGGGTTAAGGGAACGGTTTGGTAAAGGTCTTGCCATTGTTCAGCGTTTAGAGGTCCTGCAATGGACCTGGGTCAAATTTAGTAGGACCTCCTTCAATACTTCACGGTATTGGATGGCGGGGGTCCAAACTCTTTGATCCCCTCATAAGTTAACTACTATTAATACTATAACCCGGCTATTTAGGACTGTATCCCTGCTGACTCAGACTACTTAGCCGAGGGTAACGTCACCGCCAAAAGCGGGGCCTACCACAATACTGCATTAATAACTTAATTCATTATCTTCCAATAATCCACCCTTTTAGGATTGTATCCCTGCTGACTCAAACTACTGGGGTGAGGGTAACGTCGCCTTCAAAAGAGGGGCCTACTACAATAACTAAGATAATCTCTTAATTATGTGCAAAAGTGCGGAAATAATCAAAGGTTATACTAGATACGAGTCGGAACCAAGTGATTCATCTTGTCTATCTGTTTTTATTTTTATTTTATTTTCAGCATTTTAGTTAGTTTTATTTTTCTTAGTTTAAAACATTTTTCTAAACTTTTATTTTGGTTAGACGTTGAGGATAAACCGGTACTAAAAGCTCTTGTGTCCTTGGACGACCTCGGTATCTTACCAACGCTATACTACACTCAACGATGGGTGCACTTGCCCATATGTGTGTTTAGTGTTAGTGAAATATCATGTTTTATAAATTTAAAACTTGGCTAAAATAAGTGTTAAAAAGGGCTTAAAATATACACCTAATATATATAACACTTTCACGCACATCAAGTTTTTGGCGCCGTTGCCGGGGACACAAGGATTTTAAGAAAGTTAGGAATCAACGGCCTAATCATCTTTTATTTTTCTTTTTTATTTTTTTTAGGATTTTCTTAGTTTTTCAGCTTCTGCAGAGCTCAGCACGGGCCGTGCTCGGTCAGACACGGGCCGTGCCCAGCTTCATCACTGGCAGTTTTTATTTTCTGAGTTACAGAGAGCTGAACACGGGGCCGTGTCGGTGCAACACGGGGTCGTGTCCAACTCCCAGTAACTGGGATACAGAAAACGATTTCTGTGCTTCTGACCACGGGCCGTGTTCACTGAGCACGGGGCCGTGGGGAACATTCTGACCAACGTTCTTTTGTGTTTTTTATTGCAGGATTTGGAACCCAGGCGCCACATTTGAACCTCCTACGTAGTGCATGAGCTCCAGTTCCAGTAGAGACATAAAAGAACCCCTAGAAGAACCCGAGCGCTTTCTCAGAAAAAGACTTAAAGCTAAAAATCAAGAGAAAGCTTCGGGGGACCCACTTCCAATGGCGGACCAACGTACCCTCATGGATTACCTACGGCCTACCGTAGGCAATCTTGGCGCCGCTATCAATGCACCGAATGTCGAGGCCAACAACTTCGAACTTCGGCCGCATTTGATACAAATGCTCCAAAACTCCGCAACCTTCCACGGGCTTGCGGACGAGGATCCCCATCTACATATTACTAACTTCTTAGAAATATGTGATACCTTTCGGATCAATGGAGCATCAAATGACGCCATCCGCCTTCGAATGTTTCCTTTTTCACTAAAAGACCGAGCTAAGGCTTGGCTTAACACCCTCCCAGTTGGATCGGTAAACACCTGGGATGAACTTGCCCAAAAGTTTTTGTATAAGTATTTCCCTCCTGCTAAAACGGCTAAATTAATGACTGAAATTAATACATACTCACAAGAGGATGGGGAGTCCTTATATGAAACTTGGGAAAGGTTCAAGGAGCTTTTAAGAAAGTGTCCTCACCATGGTCTAGCGGTATGGCAACAAGTATCCACTTTCTACAATGGATTGTTGCCACACACAAGACAAACACTTGATTCAAGCTCCGGGGGACTCTTAGGTAATCGTCGCCCAAATGAAATATATAACCAAATTGAGGAAATTGCTCAAACCAATTTTCAATGGCACACTCCCCGAGGTAATAAATCTATTGCCCCGGGCGCCCATAAGGTTGATGAAAGCACCTCTTTACAAGCCCAAATTGAGGCTCTCTCTTCAAAAATCAAAAAGCTAGAAATGACAAAAACGGCCTCGGTTATGGCTTATGAAGGGTGTGGTGGGTCACATGAAAATTGGAGTTGTATGAAAGAATTAGATGAACAAACTGAAACGGTAAACTACATGGATAATAGACCTAGGCCGTCGGGTCCTCCAACGGGTACCTACAACCAAGGATGGCGTAACCACCCAAATCTTGGTTGGAGAGATCCCGGCAATAGTAGTAACCAACAAAACCAACGAACTAATTTTCAACAACCGCAAAATTTTTCTCAACAACAAGGTGGAAGAGAAAGGCTTGAAGATACTGTATCTCGCCTCATCTCTGACACTGAAAAGAAAAACTCGGACCGATTTCAACAATTGGAATCAAATTTTAGAAATCAACAAGCTAGCATTCAGAACGTTGAAAAACAATTAAATCAACTAGCTCAAAATTTCTCCGAGAGACCACAAGGCGCGTTACCTAGTAATACCGAAACGAACCCGAAGGCACAAGTACATCTCATCACATTAAGAAATCGAACCGTGGGTCCCGAGGATGCTCCATTGCCGCCAAATGAAAGAAGCCACTCTAGCCAGCCTATAACTCCTCCTGCGCCAGAAAAGGCTTCTATACCAAGTCAAGAGCCCACCAAGACTCCTCCAATTCCGTACCCCGGTAGGTTAAATCGTCAAAAGACCGATGAGCAATTCGCAAAGTTCGAAAGTTTACTAAAACAATTGCATGTTAATATTCCTTTTATTGAGGTCCTAACCCAAATGCCTAAATATGCAAAATTCATGAGGGATTTCCTCACTCATAAAAGGAAAATTGAATCTTTGCAATTAGTTAACTTAGGCGAAGAATGTTCAGCTTTAGTACTCAACAAACTTCCACAAAAGAAAATCGACCCCGGGAGCTTCACAATCCCTTGTTCGATTGGGAAGTCCCCCGTCCGAAATGCTCTAGCCGATCTTGGGGCTAGCATCAACCTCATGCCCACATCAATGTTCAAGCGGCTCGGCCTAGGAGCAACAAGCCCTACAAAGATGAGCATACAACTCGCCGATAGGTCCGTCAAATTCCCACAAGGTGTCGCCGAAAATCTTCTAGTCAAGGTTGACAAATTCGTCTTTCCAACCGACTTCGTCATCCTAGACATGGAAGAAGACACCGATGTCCCTCTCATCCTCGGGAGGCCATTTCTAGCCACCGCCCAAGCATTGGTGGATATGAATGACGGAACTCTAACATTGAAGTTTGGGAATGAGGAAGTAAAATTTGAATGTGGAAAGCGAGTAGAGGAAGAAGATCCGGTCAACTACATGAAGGTCATAGACTCAAGCTTGGATGATGCTCTCCGACGGTGTAACATGGGATGCAACACATCCCAATTGAGTAACATATGACCAGGCTTTGGGTCTAGCCAAGGACCCTTATAAACGTGGCGCACCATGGAGGCATTCCACGGAACTATCCTTAGTTTATATTAGGTTAATTTTTTTTTTATGTTTTCTAGTTAGTTTTAATTTTCAGGAATAAAACACACTCATGGTGGTAAAGGATGGAAAGGGGAACGAGAACAATGATCCCATGCACAAGAACAAGGCAACCCGACAATTCTCTCCATCTCAGAAGGTTCAACACGGGCCGTGCTCAACCAACACGGCCCCGTGTCTAACCACCTGCAGAAAACGCCCAGTTCAGGTACCTGGACACGGGCCGTGTTCACCCAACACGCCCCCGTGTCCAGACTTCTGTTTCTCTTATTTTAATTTTGTTACTGGCACTTGAACACGGGGCCGTGCCCGGATAACACGGGGCCGTGTTCAGTGCCCAGTAACACAAAATTTTTGCTTTTTAAACACTATTTTACACATCTAATCAACCTAAAAATTTATTTTTGGGACACATTGAGGACAATGTGTAATTTAAGTGTAGGGGGATGCTAAAACCTTGAATTTTGCAAGTCCTAAATACAAGCCTTACACAAAACTCTATTGGAACCGCTAATCACCCCAAATTTTTTCAAAAATTTCATTTTTTTTTACTTGTCTAGGTTTAACTCGGGAAATTCAAGTTCTCAAAAAGGTTATATTTTTACGAATTTACAACCGATAGCGTAGTGATAAAAAGAACCAACATAAGAAAATTATGAAAAGGCATAGCAAACTTATTTAAAATTTGATTACACATACTTGATCACATAAAAACCCATTCCCACAAAAGTGAGTTTTGAGCCTTTATTGAGCACACAAATTACATATCATTTGACTAAATGCTCATTTTTCGTTTCTTGTGTGAATAGCCGCTTGGTTCTTACGACTCTAGAACTTGCCATGACAATACATTCCCGGTCCTTATCAACTTAAACCCGAGTAAGTAAATGATGGAGGCATTAGGACTAACCCTTTTTATTTCTACACCATTATTTTTCTTTTTCTTTTACCACCTACCCAAAAATCCCCCTAGTTAGCCCCTTTGAGCCTAAACCTTTTTCGTTTCATCACCCAAAACAAAAACCCTTTTACCCACCAAAACCTTTTTCATTTTTAACCCTTTATTTTAGTAACAAGTTCGGTTCTTCATAAAAAAAAAAAAATTATGATAATGATGAAGCAAAAAGAAAATAAACAAACAAGTTAATCAAAAATAACTTAGTTTGAAAAAAAAAAAAAAAAGTTGCAAAAATACGAAAACCGACACTTGTTACGCTTTTAGCCTTTTTTCTACTAACCACTAACCCAACCACCTACCTTTAACCCTGGCCTAACCCTTAACCCACAAAGTCCTCTTGATATCTACAAAGGTATAAAAGTTAAAAAGGAGGAGGATTGATTTCTTGGCAAGCCTATGGTAGGAATAAGTTCCATGCCGCTCTCGAGTGATTCACTAAAAATACACCTTCGGCCGAGTGTGAGTGATTTCCCCGCGAGGTATGTGAACTTGTATATAAATAGAATTTTAAAAAGGCATGTTATGCCCAAATAAGTAATTTCTTTTATGAAAAGTTCTAAATAAATCATTACGAATAGGAGTGTAAATAAATAAAAATAAAACCCAAAAAGATCTTGGAAATCCCGACACTCTACGACAAGCCCAAAACCTTCTCTTCTACCTATTCCATTTGGGAGTGTAAGCCACGTATTAATGAGTTTTGCTTGAGGACAAGCAAAAGTTCAAGTGTGGGTGTATTTGATGTGTGTAAAATGCAACATATAAATTACATCAAATAAGGCATAAAACTAATCCAACATAAATACAAGAAAAGGATTAAATGAGCTCAAAAACGCAAAAGAAGCAAAAAGACAGCTAAATCCAACATAAATACAAGAAAAGGAATATTAGTGGACTGCCCGAACCCTCAACGGCACCTTCCAAAGCAAAATAGAGAAAACAGAAGACTGAACACGCCCCGTGCTCAGCCAGCACGGGGCCGTGCCCAAGAAGCAGCAGAAAAGACAAACCTATAGAAGCTTCTATTGCCCATCACGGGGCCGTGCTCAGCGGACACGGGGACGTGTCGAAAGTACAGCAGGCGCATTTATTGTAATTGCGAATTACAATTAATGAGGAGAGAGAGTGTCAGACGGACACGGGGCCGTGCCCAGCGAACACGGGGCCGTGTCCAGCTCTCTGTTCAGCCTATAAATAGGAGTGCTTGGATTCATTTCATCTCATCCCTTGGCACACCACCTCTCTCACACTTCATCCACCACCCACCACCATCACAACACCATCATCCACCACCATCATCCATTGTCCATCGTAGCGTGTGTGAGTCGTCTCGGGATCCAAGATTGATCGTAAGAGTTCTTGACAATCAAGGCCATGTTTGCCTAAGTCTCTTACATCACTTGGTGAAGACAAAGTGTCTAGTATAATACTTTTTATTTCTAATCTTTTGCACTTTTTATTTGGTTTTGTATTAATGACTTTAATAACTAGTTACTTATGTTGAAGGTGATCTTTCCTTATCGTTTGTCCGTGGTGTCTTGGCATTATTTTACTGTCTATATAAAATAAAGGATTTTCACCATTCATATCTCCACGGTCTATATGGAGATATGTTGGCTACCTGGTAGGGGGTTAAGGGAACGGTTTGGTAAAGGTCTTGCCATTGTTCAGCGTTTAGAGGTCCTGCAATGGACCTGGGTCAAATTTAGTAGGACCTCCTTCAATACTTCACGGTATTGGATGGCGGGGGTCCAAACTCTTTGATCCCCTCACAAGTTAACTACTATTAATACTATAACCCGGCTATTTAGGACTGTATCCCTGCTGACTCAGACTACTTAGCCGAGGGTAACGTCACCGCCAAAAGCGGGGCCTACCACAATACTGCATTAATAACTTAATTCATTATCTTCCAATAATCCACCCTTTTAGGATTGTATCCCTGCTGACTCAAACTACTGGGGTGAGGGTAACGTCGCCTTCAAAAGAGGGGCCTACTACAATAACTAAGATAATCTCTTAATTATGTGCAAAAGTGCGGAAATAATCAAAGGTTATACTAGATACGAGTCGGAACCAAGTGATTCATCTTGTCTATCTGTTTTTATTTTTATTTTATTTTCAGCATTTTAGTTAGTTTTATTTTTCTTAGTTTAAAACATTTTTCTAAACTTTTATTTTGGTTAGACGTTGAGGATAAACCGGTACTAAAAGCTCTTGTGTCCTTGGACGACCTCGGTATCTTACCAACGCTATACTACACTCAACGATGGGTGCACTTGCCCATATGTGTGTTTAGTGTTAGTGAAATATCGTGTTTTATAAATTTAAAACTTGGCTAAAATAAGTGTTAAAAAGGGCTTAAAATATACACCTAATATATATAACACTTTCACGCACATCAACGATTATTTTCACATGTTATTTTCATATGTCATTTTCACTTTATTTTATTCCGAATCTCGACTCTAAGCATACTTGAACTTTAACCCTTACACATTCAATCTTCTAACCTCATCAACTCGTCAACAATTGGATAATCGGAAAGTATATGCAAACTTTGTGAGTACACTCGACCCATTTACCCGTAAAACCACTTTTGGGTTGTAACATGTTACCTTACAAAAATTACACTTTCACACACACTTAACATGCTTTATGAACTCAATCCGTCATTCATGCTACTTGTTATACTTGATGATACATGTTATATGCCATTACAATGTTTACCCTCTCTTAACAAATATAACGTTATAGGAGTAGCGCACCACCCGTCGGGGGTTTGTTAAGACTTATACTATACGGTCTTGTTACTTTTGTGACAAGGGATGCTCAATACTAGCGGACACTTTGGGTTTAAACGTGATGTTATGTATGCTAATTAACTCGTATACAATTTGCCATGTGGATTTGAGTAAAATGCTTTATACTATGCTATACTATTCAAACCTTGTGTACTCGCCTTTGCTTTTGCATTGACTTTTATTTTAACATGTTACAGGTTGATGATGATGAAATGAAATGAAGTAGCATTGATGCATAGATACACACCTAGACGTTTAGGTCTAATATGTTGTATAAATTTCATATTGTTGTTGTATTGTTTTCTTGTACTTTATCATGTATTATAACATTTAGTTATGAATGAAATCAATTTATCTTTAATCCTATTGTCACAATTAGCGTTATGTGTAATGAGCAATCTTTCTTCGTCTCACTCCGATGTTTCCGCCATTGGTTGGGGTGTGACAAAGTGGCAGTTCTACGAATGTTTCATTAAGTTCATCAAATAAATCAAGTGGTGACCAAAGCCCAATGGAGCATGAACAGGCCCATACGGCTCCAAACAGTAGCAGATCAAATGGCGAGAATAATAGCAACGCTGATGAAAATATTTCTGCGACACCCGAGCCGGTTGTTCGTAGATCTAATCGCGCAACGGTTACACCGGTACGTTTTAACGATTATGTTTTAAATTCGAGTTCTATTGATGAAGAATTTTTATTGCTTGCGGATGACGAACCGGCTTATTTTAATGATGCCAAAAATAAACCGGAGTGCATGAAAGCAATGCGTAGCGAAATCGATTCAATAAATAAAAATAATACTTGGTCGTTAACCGAGTTACCGCGTGGTGCAAAAGCGATTGGTTTGAAGTGGGTTTACAAGGTTAAAAGAAACGCGGATGGCTCACTAAATAAACGCAAGGCTAGACTCATGGCGAAGGGTTATGTTCAGCAACCCGGAGTCGATTTTGACGTAGTGTTCTCGCCAGTTGCTCGACTTGAAACAGTTCGGTTACTTTTATCTCTCGCAGCGAATGAAGGTTGGGAATTACATCATCTAGATGTTAAATCTGCGTTCCTACATGGCGAATTAAAAGAAGAAGTTTATGTCGTTCAACCAGAAGGATTCGTTAAAGAAGGCGAAGAGCATAAAGTTTATAAATTGTCGAAGGCGTTATACGGGTTAAGGCAAGCTCCACGTGCGTGGAATACGAAATTAAATAATATTTTATTAGATATGAAATTTCACTGGTGCTCGCAAGAACAAGCCGTATACCGAAGAACTGTTGGAACGGACGTCTTATTAATCGGCGTGTACGTGGAGGATTTAATTGTGACGGGTTCAAATTTGAAACTTATTGTGGAGTTTAAGCGCGGGATGGCTAAAAACTTTGAAATGTCGGATTTGGGAAAGCTTACTTATTATCTTGGAATTGAAGTGTCGCAGAGCAAGCACCGGATAAAAAGTAAGCAAGAGGCGTATGCAAAGAAAATACTGACGGAAGCCGGTATGATGAACTGCAATCCTACTAGTGTTCCCATAGACCCGAACGTGGAAGTTTCTAAATTTGAAGACGAAGAAGATTTTGATGCAACGAGATATCGAAAGATTGTCGGGTGTCTCCGGTACCTTTTACAGACTCGACCAGATTTGGCGTTTTCGGTCGGAGTAACTAGTCGGTACATGCAATGCCCGAAGCAATCTCATGCCGCTCTCATCAAGCAAATTCTTCGCTATTTAAAAGGTGCTTTTAGTTATGGCATTACCTATACTCGAGGAGAAAATATGTTAGTCGGTTACAGTGATAGTAGTCACAACATAAATCCGGACGATGGAAGAAGTACTACGGGACATGTGTTTTATTTTGGGTCTTCCCCAATTACTTGGTGTTCTCAAAAGCAAAGTACAGTTGCTTTATCATCGTGTGAGGCGGAGTATATGGCGGCTAGTGCAGCCGCGTGTCAGGCGGTTTGGCTAAAGGAATTGATTAGTGAATTACTCGACAAGAAAGTTCAAGCGGCGGTGTTACGTGTTGATAATACATCGGCAATAGCTCTCGTGAGGAACCCGGTTTCCCATGGAAGGAGCAAACACATTAAATCTCGGTTTCACTACATTCGGGAATGTGTTGATCATGAAGATATCATGGTCGAGCATGTTAGTGGCATTGATCAAAAGGTGTATATTTTGACGAAGGCTCTTGGGAAGATCAAGTTCAAGGAGATGACCGAAAAGCTTGGAGTTGAAGACTTGTCAGATACAAGTTCGAAATTCCGGGGGTGATTGTTGGAAATTTCGAATTAAAAGAGTTTCCTTTGCGTGCAAGGCAAGGAACCATGGAGTGGATAATTATTAGAATATTTAAACGTGTTTAGGTTTAATTATTTAGTGATAATTATCATGTCCAATATAATAGGTTTATTAGCAATCCTAGTTATAGTCTAATAGGAGTGTTTAGATTATAAATACCATATTTCGGGTATTAGTAATTGTAATTCAAGTTTTGAGTCAGTTTCTTGAATAATAATAAACGTTTGGGTGTTAGCCAAATACTTTGCAATTTCTGATTTCAATTTCCGTTCGATACCGATTCATCTTGATATGTACCCTACAATCTCTGTCGCTTTCTCTATACAGTATTGTATGCTTAAATGTGTAATTTAACCAGATTCCGTTATAGAGAGACGTTACACTTTAATCTACTTTTAATTTTGTGTTGTACCCATCAAGTATGATCTAACAGTACATTGTTTCATGCATCCAGAAAGAGTTCATTTTCATAAATTTTCAACAACGAGAAATCCCGCGTTTTCAACAAAAGAATGTCATGGATTGGTATCGAAGAAAATGATATCCGTAGCTCCCAAATGCAACAATTCCTCAAGCTCACCGAGGAGTCATCTAATAAAACCAAGGCATGTTAAACTCTTCTTATATTAAAGCAATAGAGTGAGCGAATAGGAAATAAAAAAAAAAACGACCTTTCATAAGGTTGTGATGTGGTTTACCAGCTGAACCAGATTTCATATCCAAAAACTTGATATGGTTTTACCTCCAACATCATAAATTTCGAATATTTTAAGACAACAAAAATAGTTCTTATACTTGATTAAATTTTCTGACTTCGTTTATTGGTTGATGTTTGCAGGTTCCATTTGGGTATAGTCGAAAATATGTTATTCTTATTGAAGTTGGAATTACAGTATTCGGCATTGGTCTAAAAAGTGAATTAGAGGTATCCTGATAGACATACGACCAGTGGGCCACCCGAGCCACAACCCAGCCCATCTTCGGTGGAAATTAGCCGTCCTAGCAGCCCACCAACATCGGGCCAACATACATGTAACATTCCCATTTTTATCATATAAGAATTATAGGTTTATTTAAATTTATTAACCACTAGTAACTAGTTTTTTATTTTTAATATAATTATTCGACCCAAATAGTTTTAAAAACTATTTTATATATAGTTGGTTGGAATGTTATACTAATTAATTGGCTTGTATATGGGTGACCTTTCTATTAAAATAAAAGTATATAAAAACTTATATTATTTGACATGTAGATTTTGGGTTAGTTGACTGTTAGAAATATGAAGTAACTAGACGGGCCTATGAACCGTTTAATAATTAAATTATAAAAATACATTATATTTGAACCTACTCCGTTTTTAATGAAACTTGGTTCAAAATGTAGATACAAATATACTCGTTCTAATAACATATTCATTATTTTATAAAACGTCGTATTTTAGAAGTTATAAGCGCCAAATAAGTGAAGCAGTTAAATTAATTATAATATATAATAATAAAATAATAATTAAAAAATCAAAACATGTGAAATTGGAAAGTGGACGTGTATGGAATATGGAATTCCATGAGAGTACGTGTCATCATCAAAGAAAAGAAGGTTATGGGCACTACACGTTTGTTGAAATAAAATGCAGTATATATACACTTCCATAGTAGAAGGCTAAATTACTCACACCCCTTTCGGTCGCCTTTCTCTCTCTCAAGCCTATATTCTATTTTTCACCTATAATAATAATAATAATAATAATAATAGGGTTACCTCTCCGGCGAGAACCGGATAAGACGGGGTATATAATATGTCAAACAAGTGACAAGATTTCCCTAAATAGTATCATGACCTGATATCTGACTTGTTTTTGGAAATATGAATCTGTTAAATACATTGACCTTATAAAGGGTATGTATATTACAGCATGTGAAATATACGATTATATAGATATGTATATCTATAAGGAAATCCAAAAACCATAAGGATTGACAATTTGAAATAAAGCACAAGCATATGTGTCAATAATAATTCTAGATTTCTTTATCAGGAATCTTTTGCATATATCTATAATTTCGATATCAAACATTATTTCATTTGATCATCTGCCTCGTAACTCGTGCGACAATATAAACAATGGAAATCCTTTAAGTTGGGACACCATCAAAAGTATAAGAATTTCCAATGCGTTACCATAAACTATTAACGCAAGTAAGAAGCATGTAAAGTTGTGCTAGTGCACAACAAAACACATGAAACTTAAATTATACGTCCACAGACGTCGAAGTATATCACACACAACTTTCAAGACAAGGCCTTTTGAAAATATGATTGGGCACGACGACACCAATGCTAATCCCGTTAGTGGTAGAACTACTAAAGCGGCACTTTTCCACGTGATCCTACAAATGACATGAATCTCGCTGAGGTACGTTGGAACAAGATTTCACAACCATCGGTGCACAGTCTAATCTGAGTCATAATTATTGGCACTGCAAAAGAAGTCACATACCATTGCAATTCCCCAATTTCATTTTATTCGACATTCCCTGGTAATGTCACTTCACAACGGTTATCACACAAAATTCCAAATAAAATTCTTAAATTCTTTTGTTAAAATTCTGACCTCTGTGAATAGACTTTTGCATTGCTACTCCCCCTAATGGTCATCATACCATGAGAATTTCTTTCATCGTAGCAAATATTGATCTGTTTCATTTCTTGGTAAATCCACACATTACACATGCACTGTTTGTTGCGCATGTGGTTCGTTTGATTTATGAAGACCACTGGAGGGCTTCATTCTAATTTGTTGTTTTATCAAAACTCAAATATCGGTTCGCAATACTTGATCTTTGCATTGTAAACCGCGTTTCTTGCAAAACGATGACTCTTTGATATCGAGTCAATGAATTTCTTGAAAAACTCAATTTTCTTTGGCATACATGGTTTTGTTGTGATCATGTCCGAACTTTCTTATTAAAACTCGTTTTGTTTAAACCAAGTCCAATTGTTTGAACTTGCTCGCACTACGTATTCAATTCAAGGTTCCATATAATGGGTTGAAGCCATCATCTTCGAAATAATCCCAACAAGCACTTCAATTCTCTTGAACCATAACATGCTTGTTTGATCTTCAACTTCATTAAATCGTTTCTTTGATCACGATCACCTTGTGGTGACGTTTTCACAAATCTGAAGCTTGCGCTAATCTCGTTGCACACATCATATACGGATTTAATTATTTACTTATTTATATTGAATCCGCTTTGTTGGTTTATCCTATAAAAGCAATCTTAACACAATTGTGTGCTAAGATAATGATACACACATTCATGTCATATTTCAGTGTATCTCTTAATGGTTCTTGCAGCATCACTCGAGCTTTTCTTGATAATTATTGCTTTATCATCTTCAATCGAAAAATATTATTCAATTGTTTCAATTTCAATCAAAAATCCTACTAGATTTGTTTGAAACAAACATTCAAACTTACTTCGTTGAACTTTCATTTAATTTAAAAACACGGTGAACTCGTCCAGTCACCGTTATTATTATTTCAATTACTACGACACCTTGTGGCGTCGCTATAAACTTTTAGCTTGAGCTAATCTATATATATACCTTTCGCTTGACTCATCCTTGAAAATAGTCTTAATACAACTATGTGTTAAGACAATGATACACTAAACTCTGTTGTATATCGGTGTATCCTTGCTATTCAATAAATGTCCACACTTTGATTTTTCTCATATCATAATTCGATAGTGGACAAATCATTTTCGTATTTCTATTTCATTTTAAGCTTGTGGATTCTGAATCTTCCTTAGTTAATAATCAAAGTAAGCTTTCTTTTGACCGTATATTCTATTGTTTCTAAAAATCATTCACAACTTGTAAACATTCACATCTATTTGATCATATATCTTTTGGCTTGAACCTAGTCACCTTGGAAATTATATCATTTTCATCTCATTCGTTTGACATCGATTTCTAGAAATAATTCAGTTGAACCATTGAGCCCTGTTTATTATAAAACACATATTCATTTGAACATGTTTTAATTTTGTGTCATTTACCATAATATTGTTCTTATCTATTGAGACATATCTTTAAGAAGACATCGTAGCCTAAATCTCGAGGACGAGATTTAAAACAAGGTGGGGATGATGTAACATTCCCATTTTTATCATATAAGAATTATAGGTTTATTTAAATTTATTAACCACTAGTAACTAGTTTTATTTTTAATATAATTATTCGACCCAAATAGTTTTAAAAACTATTTTATATATAGTTGGTTGGAATGTTATACTAATTAATTGGCTTGTATACGGGTGACCTTTCTATTAAAATAAAAGTATATAAAAACTTATATTATTAGACATGTAGATTTCGGGTAAGTTGACTGTTAGAAATATGAAGTAACTAGACGGGCCTATGAACCGTTTAATAATTAAATTATAAAAATACATTATATTTGAACCTACTCCGTTTTTAATGAAACTTGGTTCAAAATGTAGATACAAATATTCTCGTTCTAATAACATATTCATTATTTTATAAAACGTCGTATTTTAGAAGTTATAAGCGTCAAATAAGTGAAGCAGTTAAATTAATTATAGTATATAATAATAAAATAATAATTAAAAAATCAAAACATATGAAATAGGAAAGTGGACGTGTATGGAATATGGAATTCCATGAGAGTACGTGTCATCATGAAAGAAAAGAAGGTTGTGGGCACTACACGTTTGTTGAAAGAAAATGCAGTATATATACACATCCATAGTAGAAGGCTAAATTACTCGCACCCTTTCGGTCGCCTTTCTCTCTCTCAAGCCTATATTCTATTTTTCACCTATAATAATAATAATAATAATAATAAAGCCCTGTCCCGTTTTAAGTATTTTAACTCCTGATCACCGCTACCCTTTCCAATTGATCTGGAGCCCCATAACGCATGTCAAGTGTAAGGACCTTCAAAAATGTCCCAAATTGATCCGTAAGTGAAAGCCCGGACCCCCAAAACCCTAATCCATATCAAAAATCAAGAAAATCATATTTTAGACCCTCTCGCGGGCCGCGTAAAGAACAAGAGGGCCCTTACGCGGGGCGCATCCACTTAAGGTTTAACCGGATAAGCATCCGGGCCACGTGTTGTCCAGCTGGCATACCTACTCGTGACACAACAAGCCTATACGTAGACTAGACTTCCTCGCGGGCCGCGTAAGTGTCAAGAAGGGGTTCACGCGGGCCGCGTGAAACCCATTTTTCTGCTATAAATAGCTTGGATCAGGAGCAATTCACTGATGTCGAAAACCATTCTCAAAAACGAATCTCACTGCTCAAATTCGAAATTTGAGATAGCCAGGTGCTGCTACGATACCGGGTATTAACTCGATCACTGCTACGATACAATATCCGATCAATTAAAACTATCCGACAGGATGTTTAAGTGCTGCTCAAACTCGGGTTATACTTTGTCATTCGTCGTGATTCCGACAGGATATTTGAGTGCCGCCCGAACTCGGGCTATACTTTGTCATTAGCCGTAAAACCGGTGGATGTTTAAGTATTACACTCTGTCATTCGTTGTGAATCCGCTGGATGTTTAAGTATCGCACTTTGTCATTCATCGTGAGGGTTTTAATCTCGTGAGCTTATCTTAAAAGTTGTATTCAGTTAGTTACCTAGTTTCGTGTACATTGTTATCTAAACTAGGTATCAAGGCTAATCTATAGGCTAAACTCTGCCCGTTTAAATCTGCAATGTGAGTCATTCTCTTTTTATCAACAGTATTTTACAATACTCCAATCATTTTCAAATGTTATAATTACAGGGATTAATTCGTGGTTATCTTGAATCACTGGCTAATTGGGGTATTGTGCACATTACTAATTTCTCACTGTTAGGCTAATAAATCCTAACAGTGATAATCATCACTACTTGGGGAAAGACCCAATAGTGGTATGACCATCGTCTCCAGGTGACACGGCGCCAGATAAAAATAAGATAGAAGCCATCGTAATCGCTCTTATACTGTAATCTATAACAAAGTTATAATTACAGGGATTAAGTCGTGGTTATCTTAAATAAGATAGAAGCCATTGTAATCGCTCTTATGCTGTAATTCATAACTAAGGGTCATTTTCTAAAAACTGAATGAACTCACCAGTATTTCCTGCTGACCAAATCTTTTTAAAACGCGTTTCAGGTAATTACAGTAGATCAGAATTAGAGTTGGATGCGGCACCAACAAGGCTTACAGAAGTGGCTTATTTTATCAATTAAATTAAATTAAGAAAAGTTGTTTTATGTATTCAAAATTATCTTATATTAAAGCTACCTTTTAAAACATGGTTTTATCCCATCTATTTAATAAATAAAATCCGGTGTTTTATAAACTCTGATATTTTTCCTAACTCACGGTCCTGATGAGATTTCCGCTGCACTACTTTTCAAAATAACCACCGGTACCACTTGGCTGCTCGCGGCTCCTGATTCCGTCCAGGGTGGGGTCGGGGGTCGTGACAATACACCACGGTGGGTATCCATGATTCGAAGTGGCTAATGGGCCCAGGGCAAGAGAGTTCAAGACTTCCATTCACATTTTTAATTTCCAGCCCGTTTATTTTAATTATGTTTTTTCCTTTATTTTCTGTTTCTAAACTTAGTCGGTTTTTATTTAGTTTTATGCTCCTAGTTTGTAGCTTAGTGGGTGGTTTTTTCTTGCCATCTCACTTAAACTTTGGTACCGTGAATGGAAGAGCAGTTTTTCTGGTTCATTTCTAAAATTCTCTAGATTAGGGAATCACTATCCATTGCTATCTTAATCTATTGGCACGATTGAGAGGTGACCTTTGGAGTTTCAGTCAGCCTTACGTGGTGTACCTGTAGCGTAAGAAACCTTGCTGGAATTTGCCATTCGAAACCGACGGGTGGTGAAACTGTATCTCGGAGGTAATTTGTTTTTTTTTTATCTAAGGATTCGAGTTTAATTCTGATCCCAAGTCTGACTCTGCCTACCATTTGGTATCAGAGCCATGGATACCCGGAGTAGTTCCGAACTCAACAAGATTTTGGAAGTTATGGAAGCCGACAAGAGGGAAATGGCAGATCAAATGAAAGTCATGCAAGAGCAGATCCAGGAATTAGCGCTCTCTCAAAACCGACGCACCAATGGGGATGATTTTCAGTCCGGCGACTCGAGTACCAGAGAGGGGACGAGCAATTGGCACTCAAATGATATTAAAGTTGACATACCAGAATATGATGGTAAGCTTGATCCTGACGAATTTGTGGAGTGGATTCGAACTGTGGAGCGGGTCTTTGACTACAAGCAAACCACCGATGACCATAAGGTAAAAATCGTGGCTCTTAAGCTTCGTAAATATGCCTCTACATGGTGGTCGAACACATGTTTAAAACGAGAACGGATGGGGAAAGAAAACATTCAAACGTGGCCTAAAATGAAAGCCAAATTAAAGCAAAAATTTTTGCCCTCGTATTACTTGCAAGCAGGTTTTCAGCAACTGCACTCTCTTAAGCAGGGTATGGGAACTGTTGAAGATTATTCCTGTGAATTTGAGTACCTATTGATGAAGTGCGACGTACCCGAAGACGAGCCCCAGACCTTAGTTCGCTACCTGGGTGGATTGGAACCTCGAATTGCAAATGTGGTTGAGTTACACCCATATGAAACCCTAGCCGAACTTACTCTACTGGCCCACAAGGTTGATCAGCAACAAAAACTTAAAGGCAAGCAAGAGTCCACTAGCACCCGACCCACTTTTCATTTCAACGCATCTTCTAAGCCCACCCCACCCACTAAACCCACCTCTTTCACCGGTTCCAAACAACCTGTCGGTTCAACTCCCACCGAAAACCCTAAAGCACCTAGGCGATGTTTCAGATGTCAGGGATTAGGGCACATCGCGTCTGAGTGCACCAACAAACGGGTTGTCTCTTTGGCAGATTTTGAATTAGCATGCGGTTTCGAATTTGGTGAAGAACCCCGTGACGAGCAGACGACGGGGACCGATGGAGACGGGGAAGTAGTAGGGCCCGACGATGGTGATTGTTTGGTTGTTCGTCTGCCCCGGAAGAGATGTTGTAGAGGGAATCCATCTTCCATACTCGTTGTACGATTGCCCACAAAGTGTGTACCATCATCATTGATGGTGGGAGTTGTACTAACGTGGCATCCCAAACGCTGGTCACCAAACTGAAACTACCAACTGAACCAAATCCCACTCCCTACAACATTCAGTGGTTGAATCAAGGTAAGGGCATTCAAGTGACTTGAAGGAGTTCTGGTTCCTTTGAGCATCAGGAAGGTGTATACCGATGAGTTGTGGTGCGATGTGCTACCGATGGATGCCTGCCACATCTTTTTGGGTCGACCGTGGCAATTCGACCGATGCGTGATCCACGATGGGTACCGAAATACGTACACTTTCACACACCGGGACAAAAAGATTACCTTAACCCCACTTACCCAAACCGGACCATCTACTAAAGCTCCACTACCTCTTACTACCCTGCTCCAAGCTGAACAATATGAACACGCCCTTTTCAAGGAGCTCATCCTCCTTGATAGTGAACCTGATGACACCAAGCCCCCAAACCAACTTCCAGCCGAGATTCAGCCTCTATTACAGTCCTATAACTCTGTTTTCCCCACTGAAATGCCACCTGGCCTGCCCCCACTACGTACCATACAACATAAAATCGACCTTGTACCTGGTTCCATTCTCCCCAACCGTCCCGCTTATCGCACCAATCCACAAGAGTCTGCTGAAATCAGGAAACAAGTTGATGACCTGCTGCGAAAAGGACTCATCCGAGAGTCACTCAGCCCGTGTGCTGTACCCACCCTCATTGTCCCTAAGAAAAATGGGGAGTGGAGGATGTGCATCGACAGTAGGGCTATTAACAAGATCACAATCAAATACCGGTTTCCGATCCCTAGATTGGATGATTTACTTGATGAACTTTACGGGGCTACTGTCTTCTCCAAAGTCGACCTCTGTAGTTGTTATCATCAAATCAGAATTTATGAAGGTGACGAGTGGAAGACCGCGTACAAGACCAAGGAGGGTCTTTACGAATGGCTTGTCATGCCGTTTGGACTCTCTAATGCCCCTAGCACCTTTATGCGCCTTATGAATCAGGTTCTCAAACCCTTATTGGGTCGGTTTATTGTGGTTTACTTTAATTACATATTGGTTTACAGCCCTACAGCAGCAGCCCATCATGATCATCTTCGTCAACTATTCGATTTGCTTAGTCAGGAGAAGCTGTACGGGAACCTCGAGAAGTGTGAATTCTTCACTGAGCAGGTCACTTTATTGGGGTATATTTTATCCTCCACGGGCATCCAAGTTGACGAACGAAAGGTTCAAGCTATAAGGGATTGGCCCGTACCACAATCTATAGAGCAGGTCTGCAGCTTTCATGGCTTGGCGTCCTTCTACCGGCGTTTCGTTCGTAACTTGTGTGGACACTACTAGTTCCCGTATTTGTGTGAATTCTTCACTGAGCAGGTCACTTTCTTGAGGTCCGCTGTTGGTACACTTTATGTGGACACTACTAGTTCCCGTACTTGTGTCGACACGACGACTCGTTACGGTTCGACTCGGCTACGAAGTGAAGGCCGTAGTCAAGATATCCTCCTATCTTGACTCGGTATGCTATTTACTTTGTATTGTTTGATGTACATGTAACTGCATGTGTGCAGTATACATGATAGATCATGTTTATGTGTTGTCTGTTTGTTGTAACCCATTGACGAAGCCCAACAAGAAGAAGCCCAACATGAGATGAAGTCTCATGTGGCGAAGTCCTCTTGGCGAAGTCTCATGTGAGACGACGAAGTCCAGCATTTGACGAAGTCTAAGACTTCGTCATGTATGAGTGTGGAGAAGTCTTCATGACGAAGATCAACTTCGTCGTGATGAGGTTATGACGAAATCCCGTCGAGACATTGTAAGTTCGCCGAGGAACTTCGTCGACAACAGGATTTCGTCGTTACCTTTAGTATATAAACACAACAAACAGGCACACCACAAGACAGAGGTCTGAATAGATTTCATTGAGAGAACACACACACAACAGAGAGTTTATAAGGTTATCTTGTAAACATTGCATTGTAAACGTTTCTAGATTAATACATTGGAGTGTTAATCGTTGAATCTTGTGTTTGTGTTCGTAACTTGGTTTAACTTACCCGTTTGGATTCCGCACTCTCGGGTACGTCGGAAAACAGGGAATAGAGGTTGACTCGATCCTCCAGGTGGACCTACAATTGGTATCTGAGCATTGGCTCGATTCCTTGTTTAAACCAAGTCGATTTTCTTGTGTTTGAATAGATTTTCATGTTCTTGTCTAGATTTGTTCTTGATTTTTGAAACAAAAAGTTTGTATTTTCTGGAAAATCAGGTTTAAATCTTTGAAAATCATGTGTTTTTGCTGTTTGTTCTTATAAAAATCTTGCTAGTTTTCATTTTTACATGTTAAGAAAGGATTTTTAGTGAACTTTTGTGCAAAAACTTGTGTTCGGAAAATTTTCAGGTTGCCGGAATCATCATAATTTCGCCAGAAACTCATCAAGTTCATCACATCTTCAAAGTGTTCTTGAATACTTGCTGCTTTTGATCTGCCTTGTGTTTGAATTAAAGTTGTTATTGTGTTTAGTAAATATTAAAAGGCAAGTGTATTGACTATTGTGTACATGTGTGATGATTTGTTTTTGAGAAAAGGAAGCTTCGAAATCAGAAAAGCATGCTCGGTTGAAATAGTGTCACCAACTTTGTGTCAGAAAGATTTGATCTGTCTTATTGTGCAAAATATCTTACAGGCTGTCACCTTTGTCAACGAACTTTACAAGTGACGAACTCCCAAACTTCGTCACATGTGTTGGACGAACTCTCTCAACTTCGTCACTTTGTGTTTCAGACGAACTTACAAGATTTCGTCACATTTGTCCATCGACGAAAACACCTGAATTTCGTCACTTCTGATTTGGACGAAATTACCCATCTTCGTCAACACCTGACATCGACGAACTTACCAAACTTTGTCACCTTGTGCTCGACGAAATCCTCCAAACTTCGTCACATGAGTCATTGACGAACTTCAAGTCTTCGTCACTTATATCTTTGACGAACTCTCTCACAATTTCGTCATTCATACTTCAAGTTTTTTAAACAGAAGACTTACATTTCATAATAAACTGTTTGTTTTAAGTGTGTAAATAGGTTTTTCATCAATAGACATCCAATATGAATCCAGATTGGTAGGGTACTCCGTCTAATACGGAAAGTAAGTATAGAAGCACGGGATTATCTCCATCATGGGCCGAACCTCCTACACAATCGTCTTCACCTCAAATCTCGTCAAGTCAATGGGCGTTTGTTTCAAATCAAAATCAAAGTATTCAAAGTATACTTTTAAGCGAAAATGAAACCGGAAGCAATAATCGTCCACCGAAGCTAATGCACATGAATGAATATCCGGGATGGGAAGAAAGATTTCATACGTATATTCTTGGGCAAAACACGGAGTTATGGTTATGATTCATTACAGACTTCGATCAAGCACTTGATGTTGCCGCTTCAACAGCCGCGTCTTTTGCAGATCTTTCTCCAGATGATAAGAAGATTTATGATTTAGAAAAGAAGGCTTTTTCTATTCTAACTCAAGCGTTAAACAAAGACATCTATCATCAGTTTGTAAGCTTCAAGACAACAAAGCGGCTATGGGACGCACTGAAGACGAGAGGTGAAGGAAACGAAGCGTCACACAAATTACGACATGATTTACTCAAGAAAGAGTTTGATGGTTTCATATGCATGGAAAGAGAATCTTTGAGAGATTTGACAAGTCGATTTTATCACTTGTTGACTGAGTTGAATCATTATGGGGTAGTAACAACTCCTGCAGAGGTTGTCAAAAAGTTGGCCGATGCGCTGCCACTTCAATGGAAGGGTTTCTTGGAAATTTTAAAGTACAATGGCACATTGGCTACAACCTCAATCATTGATTTCGTTCAGATGTTGGAGAATAAAGACCAGGAAGAAACTCTAAAGGCGAAAAGGGTTCCAGTACAACAAAATCCTGATATGTATTATGGAGCTTCTAGCACTTCTGCAAGACCTGCTCAACATGCTCCACTTCAAACGGCGTTTGTCACAAGCATATATTTGTATGGCAATCCGATACAAGTTCCTGTTAAGCCAGCTCCAACCACAGACTTGTATGGAAATCCACTACAACCAGCTCCACAACAACCAAGCCAAAGATCTATCATAGCAACTGATATGTTCAGAAATCCATTACCTGTTCGATCTACCAGAGCAACAAATCTGTATGGAAATCCACTTCCAGCTTCCTCAAGACCAACGGTTGTTCTACCAACCATAGATTTTTACGGCAATCCACTACCTGTGCAACAACAAGCCTGTTATGGTAGCACGTCATCAGCCATTCAGCCATCAAATACAGTACGGCTAGACACTTCAAACTTTTCAAAAGTGAGTGTTGAAGTAGCTAAGGATAATATGGAGATACTAAACACTCTGGTTAGCGCGTATTGTGGGTTGATAGCAGGTCAGATCGGGAACATCAATCTGACTCAATAAGATTACCAGCAGATAGATAAAGAGGAGATGGATATGATGGACATCAAGTGGGCTTTCGCTAGTGCTGTTAGGCGGGCTAAAGACTTCATGGAACGGACGGGTAGAACCAGCTTGGAAAGCAAGAAAGACACCAAGTATGGGTTTGATAAGCAGTCTGTTAAGTGTTTTAACTGTGGTGAATGTGGTCATTTCAAGCGTGAATGCACAAAGCCAGTGCAACATGGGAACCAGAATCCTTTCAGAGGTCAAGGAAACCAGGCGAATCAGAATCAAACCAGTAACAACGAGCGCACCTTGGTCCCTGCAAACAATCAAGCAGGAGCATCGAACACCAATCAAGCTCTTGTGGTGCAAATAGATGAAGGTTGCGACTGGTCAATGCAATTAGGCATTGGTGATCAGGGAGGAGCAACTTGTTTTGCTGAAACTGCTAAGGATTTGAATCACGCCAGTGGTGGAGAATCTTCCGCCAGTGGTGGTGAATCTTCAGATGAAGAGAGTTCTAGTTAT
Source organism: Helianthus tuberosus (assembly GCA_030545235.1). Lineage (NCBI taxonomy): Eukaryota > Viridiplantae > Streptophyta > Magnoliopsida > Asterales > Asteraceae > Helianthus > Helianthus tuberosus. Next base: position 7,564,688 of record CM060443.1, read on the forward strand.
TCAAGGAGTTCAGATGAGGAAACCTCAACCTCAGGCGAAGATTATTCTGATGATGTATCTAGTGGGAGAATCGATGCAGATATCGATGAATTGTTAGGAGAAGCTGCAGTAGGGAATGATAGAAGATCTATTCTGGTGGATCAAGCTGCTTATTCTTCTTCTTCTCTTCATTCAGCCTTTATGGCTAATGGCGGCAGTTCATCAAGCCAAGTATGTGTCGATGAACCAACTGTCGTTAATTGTGATAATTGTGCTAGCTTAAGTGATAAATGTGCTGATTTGATGCTAATATGTCTGAGTTGCAAAGCAAACATGATGCTTTAAATGCTGAATTGTTTGACTTGCAAAACAAACATGTTACTTTAAATGCTAAGTGGTGTGATTTGCAAAGCAAACATGAGGCTTTGCAAAGCAAATATGATGTGACATTCATCCATAATCAAAAGTTGATCGTGGATCTTTCTAAATGCATAGAAGCCAACATGTTTTATACAAACCATGAAAATGAGTATAAAACAATGATTGAAACATTAAGGGAAAACAAATCCGAGCTAACGAAAATGGTTTCAAGAAAATAAACAACCATAAACTGTTACATCAATAGGCTCGAGATAATGCAAAAAGAAATGGCTTGTGTTAAATCTGAAAGTGAGGCGATCCGGCTCAAGTTAGACAGCTATTTAAGCTCTAGCTATGTGCTGGATCACATCATTGATGTTTAGAAAAAGAAAACTGATGTCACATGCATTGGCTATAAGAAATGTCCACCACCTGTGAGACACAATTATGATGCTATGCCTGATGAAGAGGATAGAACTTATTTTGAGCCATCTGTTTCTTTAAACATTAAGGAGTTTGCAACGGGACTTGGGTACAAACAGGAAGTACCATCAATTCAGATGTGTCAGCAGATACAAGTGTGTCATCTGTTGAACAGAATCAGGATCCTCCAGTTATTGTTGAGGATGCTGATACCTCAGATGATGAATCTGAAGATACTAACTCAGCACAGTCTGAAGCAGTGACAAAAGAAGAGGACATACCTCTCCAGAATCATATTCTATGTGATCCTCCTGCAAAACCTGCTAAGACTGATCTGGTTGAGTCCACGTCCACGTTTGCACCAGAGTCAGAGAGTGTGAATTTGCTGTACACTCTTGTTGGTGATGATAAAATCTATTCTGACAAAGATTTTCCTATTAAGAATGTTAATCAATCTTTAATTAGTAAAATTTTTGAGGATTCAACAAGTAAGTTCTTGGGAAAGACAGGATCACACGTTGTGGTAACATAGTGTCCTCCGATTCCAAGAGCTGAAATTCGCAAACAAAATGGCAATAAAAAATTACCAACCGAGAAAGTTCAGTAAAATCGCACCAAACCAAAGGGTAAATCACCGACTCAAGGTCAAAAGAAACAGACTCAGAAAAAGGACAAGAAGGTAAACTTTGTGAAATCAAAGGGAACGGCTAAAATTGACACATTTGAAAACAAATCTAACTTAGATTTTGTTAATCAAGTGAAAATTTTGAAAAGAAATGAACAAAATAAGTTCAAAACCAAGTACCTCGGGATCACAAAGTTCATCATCGACAAGACAATCACATGATACTTCGGGGTTTGTAGAACGAAGATCATGTTTTTCATGTCGCACATTTGGACATATTATTCGCAATTGTCCATATCTTCATAAACAAAAAGCCAAAGTTGATGATCCCCATGACCGAAATGACCGAAAGCAATCTATTTCATCAAAACCAGATCCCCGTCTTGTAAAAGAAAGGGAAAAGAAACAGAAACGCCAACAGGTCAAGAAAATTGAAAAGGCGATTAAAACCGACGTGGTTAACAAAACATCTGTTTCTGTCAAACCAGACAATTCAAAAACTTCAGACAATCATGAAGTTAAGATTTTAAAGAATAAAACTGGTAAAACAAAACAGACCTGGAAACCAAAAATGGTTACTGAATCAGGGGGAACATCACAATTTCCACAACATCGAGAAGTTCAAGTAACTTACGTTGATGAAAATGGAAGACCCAAGACCACAAAGGCTTGGGTCCCCATCTCCAACTAATCATGTGAGTACATGTGAAAGGTGTTCCAGGAGGAACTTTCAGCAGTCATTGGATTGTTGATAGTGGGGCATCCAGGCACATGACAGGCGACATGAGACTTCTCTACGACGTTAAATCTATTAGAGGAGGTTATGTTGCTTTTACTGTAGATAAGGGCGGATATATTACGGGAGAAGGAATGGTATCCAACGGGGTTGTAAGTTTTGACAGGATCAACTTTGTACAACAACTCGATCACCATCTTCTCAGCGTTTCACAAATTTGTGATAAACAGTTTTCAGTACACTTTGACGCAAATGGATGTTACGTGCTGAAACCCGGCTTCAAGATCTCAAAAGAATGGATTCTCTTATCAGCTCCAAGGATAAACGATTTATATGTCCTTGATACGAGCCAAGCAATAACAACGACTGCACAAGCAACTTGTTTTATTACCAAAGCCACTGAAAAAGACTCAATCTCATGGCACAGACGTATGGGTCACATTCACTTACGAAAAATGAATCATTTGGTGTCGAATGAATTAGTGACTGGTGTTCTTCTTAAAAATTTCCATCTTCAAGACGTCTGTGTTTCATGCCAAAAAGGAAAGCAAACCAAGAAACGACATCCGACAAAGAAGATCAACACAGTGGCAGTTCCTCTTGAACGTTTGCACATGGATTTGTTCGGTCCTGTCAAGCACAAAAGCATCAGGAATGATCAATACTGCCTCATGATAACTAATGATTATTCAAGATTTTCTTGGGTGGCGTTTATGGCTCATAAGAGTGCAACTTTCGGTATTATCAAAAACTTGATCATTCAGATTGAGAATTTGTATAAGTTGAAGGTTAGATGGATACGCAGCGACAATGGTACAGGATTTAAAAATCATGCTATGGCGGAGTTTTGCACATCAAAAGGTATTCTTCATGAATTCAGTGCAAGCTACACTCCTCAACAGAACGGCGTCGCTGAACGTAAGAACCGTACATTGATCGAGACTGCTAGGTCTATGTTGGTAGAGTCACAGTTGCCCATTCCATTCTGGAGTGAAGCTATGGCCTCCGCATGTTACACGATGAATCGAGTCCTTACAGTCAAAAGACACAACAAGACCTGCTTTGAGCTTCTTCACAAACGGAAACCAGATTTGTCATATCTTGAACCGTTTGGAGCTCCTTGCACAATGATCGATCCTAATGGAAAGTTTGGGGCAAAAGCTATTGAAGGTCACTTTCTTGGTTATGCCACCCCGAACTTAAGAGTATGGAATCTAGAGACTAAAAGGGTTGAGGAATGGTCTGAGGTCAGAGTACAAAGGCACACTTTGCCAGTCAAAAATACAGGTCAACCATGGATCTTTGAGTACGATGAGTTTTTCAATTCGATCAATATTCAAGAAGTCGAAGAAAATGTTGCGGCAAGGATGTTTTTAGAGAGTGACAACGCAACAGAATCACCATTGGTTCATCCAATTATTGTCAGTCAAGAACCATCTTCAGTGAACAATAATGCTCTCGACAATGAGGATTTTCATGATGCTACCGATCTGAACGAATCTTCAGAGGATGATGAATTTCTAGATGCAGATCAAGAAGTTCCTACATCAGCAGTACATGGTACTTCAGAGGCTACACCTCCAGTGGACGCCCCTAAAACAACTGAAGCTACTGCATCATCCTCTTTGTCAATTCCGGGTATTGAATTGGTTGTTGATCTCAATCTCAACAATCTGGGTATTAATGTTCCTGTCCCAGACAATCCAGAAACTAGAATACATAATACCCATCCTCAACAAAACATCATCGGAAATGTACAAAGTGGCATACAAACAAGAAACATGTTGCGAAACAACAACAATGCAGGCCTGTATGCAGGGATTCGAGAATCGGGTCAACAAAACGATTGGAATTTCGCGTGTTATGTCTCATAGGAAGAGCCAAGAACTTGGAAAGAAGCTTTGAAAGACAACTCTTGGGTTGAAGCAATGCAGGAAGAACTGCAACAATTCCAGAAACTTGGTGTCTGGAAGCTCGTAGAGAAACCTGCTGATTATAAGAAGATTGGTACCCGTTGGGTGTATAAATGCAAAAAGAACGACCGTTGAATCGTTATTCGAAACAAAGCAAGATTGGTCGTTCAAGGTTTTCGCCAGATTGAAGGAATAGACTACAACGAAGTGTATGCACCTGTCGCACGTCTAGAAGCAATTCGGATCTTTCTGGCTTATGCCTCATTCAAAGGATTCAAGGTTTACCAGATGGACGTCAAAAGTGCATTCTTACATGGTCTAGTGGAAGAAGAGGTGTATGTTGAACAGCCTCCAGGTTTTGAAGATCCTATCCATCCCGATCGGGTTTGGTTGCTGAACAAAGCTCTCTATGGTCTACATCAAGCACCACGAGCTTGGTACGCAACCTTATCTAATTATCTGCTGGAGAATGGATTTTGCAGAGGTCTTATCGATTGCACTCTCTTCATAAAAGAACAAGATAGAGATCTTCTACTGGTACAGGTATATGTGGATGATATTATATTTGGTTCTACTAACAATGTTATGTGTAGGGATTTCGAGCGTGTAATGCAGGATAAATTCGAGATGAGCGCTATGGGGGAGATGACCTTCTTTTTGGGCTTGCAAGTGCAACAAATGAAGTCTGGGATTTTCATCCATCAGACTAAGTATGTTCAAGACATTCTGAACCGATTCCAGATGTCCGACACATCGCCCATTGGTACCCCACTGCAGCAAAATCACAGAATTCATCCAGACTTGAAGGGTGAAGTTGTTAGTTCCTCACACTGTCGTGCGATGATTGGATCCCTTATGTACCTCACAGCATCAAGACCAGATATAATGTATCCAACGTGCCTGCTTGCCAGATACCAAGTTAACCCGAAGGCCTCACATCTTGCAGCCGTAAAAAGGATTTTTCGTTATTTGAAAGGTTGCCCAGACACCGGTCTATGGTACCTTAAGGATGATAACTTTGATTTAGTCGCTTTCATTGATTCTGATTTTGGCGGATGCAAAATCGACGGCAAATCCACAACGGCTGGATGTCAGTTTTTAGGAAATCGCCTCGTAACATGGCAGTGCAAAAAGCAGACTTGTGTCGCTACATCAACTTGTGAAGCTGAATACATTGTTGCCTCAAGTTGTTGCTCCCAAGTCCTGTGGATACAACAGCAAATGCGTGATTACGGTTTTGAATTCCTAACTACTCCTATTTTAGTCGATAATTCTGCTGCCTTATCTATCACTAGAAATCCTGTGCAGCATTCAAAGACCAAACACATCGAAATTAAGTATCACTTCATACGTGATTGCTTTGATAAAAGGCTAATCGATGTTGTTAAAGTCCATACTGATGACCAATGTGCCGACCTTTTTACCAAAGCATTTGACAAATCAAGATTTGACTTTTTATTATTGGTAAACGGCATTAAGGTCAAGCAAGAGTAATCCGCATCGGAAAATCGTTTTTGTAAATATCTTTGTGTTTTTAAAATTTATTCTTAGTTTATTGATTTTAGGGGGAGTAAATCCAAATTTGAAAATTCAAAAACATCGAAAAATGTCAAAAAACGCAAAAGCAATAGAAAAACAAAAATGAGTTTCCGGGCGAGCAAAAGAGAAAATGATAGTACATCAGTGGTCTGTCTAAACCTCTTTAAACTGAAATGCAAAATGAAAAATGATAAGCAGCTCTATATATGATGTATCGGTAGGCTCACAATCATTTTAAAGTGTGCAGGGTGATATAAACTTAAATCGACTGAAGACTGTGTGGGAACCACTCATTGGCATATGGTCTTTGTACCGAAATTTCGTTTGAGAGATTGCCGAGGTTCTGAGATATGTGGTCTTTATGTTGTTTATCATCTGGGTATCATGGTTGTTTCTTTTACCGAAACAAACGGAGACAAAGTCTAGATCTTCCATGATACCATACATACGTGTACATTCTGCATACGACCTCAATAAGTGATCAACAATCATATGTCCAAACAAAATAAGTGATACTATATCACAGATTCTTTGCGGGAGTCAAGTTTGTCTCTTTGCTGTACGTGAGTACTGACCTGTTCACGGACTTGCTCATGTGCCCTCATGCATCTGAAAATCAAGTTCCTCATCAATAAGTGATTCTATCACATAGGGCTTGTTTTCATCCAAAATAAGTGAGTATCTCACATTTTCATATACGTCAAAACAGATGATAAATGGTATACTCACCAGTAAGATGAATTCTCGTGCATACCTTGATACGGGAATGTGTCGTGTGTGGATGAACACCGGTCAGTAAGTATAAATCATACCTTAACGTATCCCCTCGCCATGATTACATATGATAAGTTGAGCTTATGTGGACAACAATACCGATAATCGTTATAGGATGCTTATCTAAATGTTAACTAATTGAACAACAAGAGCGTTTTGGCATGACCGTACACTGATATGATTCTCTTACCCTCGAAACTCGCAAAAAGAATGTTTGTATATATTTACTTTTCTCAGTTTCTGCAACTCTGTATATATTTATTTACTGCTTTCAGTCTTTAAGTTTGAAATATTCAAAATGCCAAAAAGATTTTAGCTGTGTTTTAATATAAACTATATAAAAGTCAAAAAGATTTTATTTCTGCTTTAGTTTTGATTAACCGATGTTAGAACTCAAGTCTTCGTTGCCTGAAATCCGATGAAAACCAAAACAACTGAATCTTCATAAACGGTCAGAGTTTGCAAGTTTTGAAAGTTAATAATCAAAATTGAAAAATATGTTAACTTTTCAAACAAATTGTCGGACGGTAGTTGATAGAAATATGGTCACATGTGTGTCATTTGTTTATATTTAACTGTATTCCAAGCAGTTGTTCTCATTACGCGTTTAGCTTTCTTGCATGTGCAGATGCTAAAGGTGAAGAGAAAATGTTCGATGACAAGCTTCGGAATGAAGACGCGATGTGGAGGCACTCAAAAGATAAAGATGATCGAGTTTCCGTTGTCCAATCATCAACACCACAAGGATCTATAGTATCGAAAATCAAAAGATTCACGAGCATAACTCAAGGGGGAGTTTGTAGATGCACTTCCTAAATGAAAAGGGAAGTTTGTTAATACACTTTCTACTTGCAACACGTGAAGACTTTGAAGATCCTACGACAAGAATGAATGAACCATCACGAGATGGAGAACGAAAAGAGTTGAAGAACGAGTAGCATCCAAGGGGGAGTTTGTTGTTACAATTCCTATTTGTGATGTGTTCGAAACGAGTAGCGTCCAAGGGGGAGTTTGTTGGTACACTTTATGTGGACACTACTAGTTCCCGTATTTGTGTGGACACGACGACTCGTTACGGTTCGACTCGGCTACCAAGTGAAGGCCGTAGTCAAGATATCCTCCTATCTTGACTCGGTATGCTATTTACTTTGTATCGTTTGATGTACATGTAACTGCGTGTGTGCAGTATACATGATAGATTATGTTTATGTGTTGTCTATTTGTTGTAACCCATTGACGAAGCCCAACAAGAAGAAGCCCAACATGAGATGAAGTCTCATGTGGCGAAGTCCTCTCGGCGAAGTCTCATGTGAGACGACGAAGTCCAGCATTTGACGAAGTCTAAGACTTCGTCATGTATGAGTGTGGCGAAGTCTTCATGACGAAGATCAACTTCGTCATGATGAGGTTATGACGAAATCTATGGATTTCGTCGAGACATTGTAAGTTCGCCGAGGAACTTCGTCGACAACAGGATTTCGTCGTTACCTTTAGTATATAAACACAGCAAACAGGCACAGCACAAGACAGAGGTCTGAATAGATTTCATTGAGAGAACACACACACAACAGAGAGTTTATAAGGTTATCTTGTAAACATTGCATTGTAAACGTTTCTAGATTAATACATTGGAGTGTTAATCGTTGAATCTTGTGTTTGTGTTCGTAACTTGGTTTAACTTACCCGTTTGGATTCCGCACTCTCGGGTACGTCGGAAAACAGGGAATAGAGGTTGACTCGATCCTCCGGGTGGACCTACATCCGCCACTGCCAATTATTTTACCTAAGAATTCCCTGCCCCAACCAAGTTTATTGTCCAAATTTTTTTTACATATTTTCGTATTGAGTTAAAAAAATGTGAAGAATGGGGCTATTAGTAATTTTTTATAATTATTTTTAAACTTGAGGTGAGTTTAAATAAAGTTTGAAACTAACTTTTATATAAATGAAACTTGAGGGTTCATATTTAGTTTTTTTATGTGTAAGAACCGATTCTTTGAGTGAATAAAGATTATTTAGTTTTATTTGGAGTTATTATTGTTTGACCCGACCCGAATCGATGTATAATATTTATACTAAAACAAAGCATGGATGAATTATGCTTAATAATTTTGATAATAGTAGGTATTTATTTTCTTATTAATATTATATAGCATTTTCAAATGTGTCTGTAATTTCATTTAATTTTTAACATTGACGAACCTGTAATCAAAGTTTTGATTTCTTATTATTAATACTAGTAGTAAGACCCGTGTGAACACACGGGTAGGTTTAATAACGATCGCAATCAAATACTAAAAAACAGATTATAATATATCATTTAAATTGTTTGCGTTTAGTTATATATCTTTATTACATAATGTTAAAGACAGTATGTGTTAGGACATCTCTCTATAAGCCTAACCAAGATTCAAAAGCTACCTGTAACACTTATCGACACTAAGCTTTGTAATCTACAGCCTCTATAACCTGTCCCATCAAAGTGTAACCTAACTCGACCAAAACAGTTTTGACACGCACCAAAAAAAATACATGTTTGACCTATTCCAGATTTGTCAATTTTTCACCTCTGAAAAGTATGTTCACAAGCTACCATGAGTGTGTAGTACCTTCTCCTTTAATCCAATAACCTCAGAAGCTAGCAACTTGGCCCGTTCATTAGCTGCACTGCATTCTAAGTGGGCATTTCCATACTCTGTCCTCATAGCCTGAAGTTCTACTTAGTCATATAGAAAATAAAAAAAATTATTACGAGAAATTTTTTTGAAATATGCTAAGAAAGTAAAAAACTTTAGCTCAGAGAGTTGATGCCACACAATCGCAACTGATAATTGGATCTTATAGAACATACTAACCAGCTGAACGTTCCGTCCTGCAAGCTCTCTATACCAGCCTTTATTTCGTGAACAGAAGATAAACAGCGAACCCTGCAACCAAAGAGTGCGAGATAAACCTAGAAGGTGAGAATGACAATACCAAAATATATATATATAGCTAAAATTATAACTTGTGAACCTTTAAACACTAAAATATAATATATTCTCATCATCAATAGTCAGATTTGTTTAATTAAATCTAATTTGTACAAATACCGGTCAACTCATAAGGTGCCACATTAGACCACATCATGTGATGCGCGCATCATGGAACCGCAACAAGCGATGCGATCTCATCATTGCATCATGTGATGCGTGCATTATGCGCTTCTGATGCACGCATTTTAGAACCAAGATATTAACACCTAATTTACTCTCATAGACTGCATTTTAAAATTAAGAACATCTGAACATGCCAGACTGTTCTAAAATATTTAGGTAAAAACAATTAAATAAAAAAATAGTACCAGAGGAAGCTGTTGCATGTGATCCATAATTGACCTCTTTTGGTGACAGTCCCAACACTTCGGAAACCTGTAAATAAAAGGAAAATTAGTGTGAAAAATCAATCCGCTCTTAAAACAAACTTTAACCCAAATTTTGACCCAGTTTCTAAAAAAGTATGTTGCTTTTGATTGTCGCTGTCATCACCCTAAAGTAAACATAGAAAGTTAAGATTTAAGAAATTCAATATATATGCACTTAAATTTAGTTTTATGACAGAAAACAAATCTGAAAGAAGCTAGCTAACCTTGACTCATTTTGCTCAATATCCTACCTGCAATTGAGAAAAAAGCATCATTAACACATGCTCTGTACATAAACTAAATCGGAGGACAAAAAATCCATAAACTTAAATAATCTATTAGTTAAATAAAAAGTTCATAATGCTTGAATAATTAACAAAAAAAAAAAAACAATATCTCTTGCTTCATTTAATAAGAACTCTAAGTGCTATCTGGAGACAAAGTTATATCAACTGTAGATTTGCTGTCTAGATTGATCAATAATAGTGTTATTCCCTGCTGCAACAGATGTTAGAAGCTTCATGAGAAATGACTATATTACCCTTTCGAGTTTCGTTGCAATTTTCATAGATAAATGGGATAGGTCAAGTTGGGCCAACCTGTCAACATCTTTTACAGGGGTGACAAGCCGTGTTCGCGGGTTACCTGACCCGAACCGATAATTTAGACAAACCCGAAGACGATCCGTTGAACCCGAACTGTTTATTTTTTAATTTTTTTCACAAATTAATATTTTAAAATTTAAATTTACTACAAAAATACACAAATGCATATATAATACAATTACATTTAAATTATAAAATTTTATGTCAAAATGATTTTTTAAGTTATAAACGGCATAAAATACACACCCAACCTAATTTATGGCATAAAACGTATTGTAAAAAAAATATAATAAAATACTAGTAGGGTGCCCGCGCGATGCGGCGGGGGCGACACTTTGGATTGCGGCACTCGTTGCTGGTAGTTTTCTTATTTGTATATGATAACATTATTGTGGTGGATATATGTCATAAGTGTTACACATGGGAGCCTAACACCTATAATGTCTTGCAATGTTCGATCAACTGCCTCTATCGCCTGACGTTTCATCATCGATGCCTCATCCCATATAATTAACTTGGAGGACCTAATTAGTTGACTATTTATCTACTAAATTTTGTAAATTAGTATTAAATAATTCCTAAAATTTTCGGACATAGTTTACTATTTATCTACTAAATATCGTAAATTAGTATTAAATAATTCCTAAAATTTTGGGATATAGTTACTATCTATCTACTAATATCGTAAATTAGTATTAAATAATTTCTAAAATTTTGGAACATAGTTTATCTTCTATCTACTAAATATCAAAGTTTTGTTTTGTTATAAAAATTAATAATAAATAAAGTATAGAAAAACTGTTTTAAACATGTAAAGATTCGTTTGTTAATAAAAAATACTAAACAAATGACAAAAGTATATTAGTTCAATCGAGATGTAAATAATAAGTGCAATAAAATAACACAAAACATAAACTTCAAATATAAAATAAACTTTATTATTCATGGGATAGTCTAGATCAAACAAAAACAACTGAAAATGAAAAAAAAAACATAAAAACACTTGATATATTTCATCTAATTTCTCTTCTTTTTTGATCCGTTTTTCTTGTTTGTGCTCGAATCAGCAATATCATCTAATTCATCTTCTTTCTCATCGTCCTCAGAATCATCTAAATTTATAACCTCGACCCATTTCCATTCAGAGAGTCTCTTAGATCTTTTCTTTTGATTCTCATACTTCAGATCCTTAAAAAACAAAAATTTAATAAAAAAGTTAAAAAATGATTAAATAAATTTTATAAAAAGAACAAATATTGAATAAAAAAATTAAAAAAGATTAAATAAATTTTAAAATTACCTCTTTACTAAATTGACGTTGAAGATTAGACTTGTATGGACTGAACATTGCACCATAAGAAATAATTTCAACACTATTTTCACCATCATCCTACAATAAAACACCAAATAATAACATAAGGAACTTGTTAATATGAAAGATTATAAGCGAAAATATTACTTAAAAACTAACAAAAGCTTGTTCGACAACTGGGGTGTTTAAATTGGTGTGTTGAATCTGAAAAATCAAATAAGTTAGTATTCAGATAAAAGTAAATAAAAGAAAACAATTATTCATTATTGCGATATAACAAAACTTATCATAGAACCGACCTTAGATTTTTCAATATCGCATGCTTGTTTTTTCGCATCAAGTGAATTCAGAACTGGTTCCATATTTTAAATCTGTTTAGCAATAGAAACGTAGAATTGTGAGTGTTTGCTAAGTATTTATAGTAGTCCATTAGGGTTTAGTTTTAGATTGGTCATCCATTTATTTAGGAAGTTTGTTGTGAGTTTTAAGTTTTTAAAATAAGATACGCATATCCTGTTTAGTTTGTTGTGGCATGTTTAATAGGAAGTTTGTTGTGAGTTTTATCTATACTATATTAAACATGCCACAACAAACTGACTCTGTACAAGTAAAATTAGGGAATATTTTAGTTTATTAATGCCGTTTAAAACAAAAAAATTGGGTAAAAACAAATGTTAATGCACGGTAGCTAGGTAATGGTCAAAGCTGGCTTGGGTAAAAAACAAATGTTGGCTTTAATCAATTGTACATTTACGCATCGGCTATTTGTACTTTATGAACGCACGGCGAAACTAAAAAAGACAACTATCGAAACGTTTAAAAAAATGTGCCGATCGTCGTGGTACCTTCGGATTTTTTTAAAACATTACGGGTTGTAAGATATCGCAGGAATACATTAAAGAATTAAAGTGGGTGGGGGGGGGGAAGTGTAACTAATTACCCATAATTATGTTAAATGTCAAGGATTTAAATGTAATAGATTAAGGGACTAAAAAATAATTATGGTTTAAAAGACCACTTTACCCTCATTCTAGGGGTTTATTTATAAATAATGGGGAAAGAAGTTCTTAACTTTTGGGAATCATTCCCTCATGTATTATAATATAGTATAGATTATGGGTTAAACGGGTCAACCTGCCAATCCGATTGGGTTGACCTGAACCCGACCCGTTTAGCTAAACGGGTTCGTAGATTCCACCTGAAAATGACCCGAACCTGTTTAGACTAAACCCAAACCCACGAATTTCGTGTTATTTTCATGTCATGTCAGAAATCCACACCACTAATTTTTTGTCCATTTTTTTAGTTTTAAATATAAGTATTTGTATAATATAATAAGAATAGAAACACTACAAATAACTATTTGTATAATATAATAAGAATAGAAAAACTACAATGTTCAAATGCTATAGGATGCTTGCAGAATCTTTGGCGCAATGCACATACGATTGTATTTTCTTCGTCCCGTTAAAGTTTACAGAAAGAACTTTTTGACCCATCAAACGATGCCAAAGAAGAGCGGTGGAACGAAAGAATGAAATCCCGTCAAGATATAACCTTTAAATCACACCAATCTACAAATTTGACCTCAAAAGTCAAACCATAATGCAAAAATCAGTTATACAAACCTCTAGTAATCTGGATTTGGCTCAAAAGTTGTAGTATTAATCAAACCGAAGTTTCCTCCAATCAATGACTGCTTGCAGTACGTTTTCGTGTTATAAACAGATGACATTCCGATCCAAGTACCTATACCAAACAGCATCCCATGACGGTTATCTTTTGCGTAAAGGGTAGTTTGGTCTTTTTAACACTTGCTTACCAGAAACTAAACACGAATGCAGTGATCAAACCTTATGGACGAAAATGGCACTTCACTCTAAATTAAACGAACATGGTATCTTGGAAATCAAATATCAAATAATTTTGCTCAAATTGTAAAAAAAAAAAAACGTATATACCTGGGCCAAGACTGTATATGTGGTGAGTGATTTTGTCTAGTGTTCCAGGTGTTTTGTCTATAAACGTGTGAAATTTTTAAGTGCACTACAAGGAAACCTTATTCCAAAATTACAATAACCATTAACAGCACAATGCAACAGAAATTATGAAATTAATCCCTGATCATACCAAATCATATAAGCAATGATGAATGTTTGGATCAAAATTAAGCTTGTTCCGTTGATGGCGAATATTTGACATAATCTTATGTCTTTGCATTAGAAAGTTAACCTGTATACAAATCATAAAAAAAACATATTGACTTAAAAAGTAGTGTACATTTAAAAATATCCCTGATGAATTATATTAGTTAAAGGTAATTGTATTTCTGTATGAGTTGATGATTACAATGGAAGAGAATATATAATGCTAATACATCAGTAAATAAGGAAATATAAATCACAAGAATTATGCCATTGCCTTATATTCTCTACTTAATCTGAGCCTACAATTATGCTCTAATATCCCCCCGCAAGTTGAGGACGGGGAACGACCTGCAACTTGGACCATAAAGACTGGAAGCGTTGTGAAGATAACGGCTTAGTGAAAACATCAGCAATCTGATAACTTGTGGAGATGAACTTGACATGTAGATTACCCTGAGATACCTGCTCACGAACGAAGTGATAGTCAACTTCAACATGTTTCGTGCGTGCATGAAATACTAGATTGGCAGAGAGATAGGTCGCTCCCAAATTGTCACACCAAAGAGTTGGTGACGGCTGTATATTAACACCGAGTTCTCGAAGAAGAGCCTTCAACCAAATTAATTCTGCAACGGTATCAGCAAGAGCTTTATATTCTGACTCGGTAGAGGAACGTGACACAGTTCGCTGTTTCCATGCTGTCCAAGAGATAAGGTTCGATCCAAGATATACAGCAAATCCCCCCGTGGATCGACGATCGATAGGGCAGCCAGCCCAATCAGAGTCTGAGTATGCTTGTACCGAAGAGGATATGGAGCTGTTCCGGTCAGCATCAGTGAACGCATGGAGAAGGGAACCTGAGTTATGGCGTATCCGTAGACCCAAATCTGTTGTCCCCTTCAGGTATCGTAAGATGCGCTTTACTGCAGTCCAATGATTTTCTGTGGGTGCATGCATGAATTGGCAAACCTTGTTGACTGAGAAAGCAATGTCTGGGCGAGATAAGGTGGCATATTGTAATGCCCCAACAATCTGACGATATTTAGTTGGATCAGATAAGGGAGGGCTGTCATTAGGCATTAGAATCTGAGAGGTGCTCATTGGTGAGCTGACTGGTTTGCAGTCTGACAAGCCGGACTTCTGCAGGAGATCAGATATGTATTTTTGCTGAGACAAGATGAGGTCAAGGTCATTACGAACAACCTCAATGCCCAGAAAATAATGTAGAGGACCAAGATCCTTAATGGCAAACATGGAGCTGAGACGCTGAATAATGTGACCGACAGTCTGGTCATTATTGCCGGTAATTATAATGTCATCAACATAGATAAGAGCATAGACAAGATGACCACGAGAATTGAGTATAAACAGTGAGGGGTCCGTCTTTGAGCCGTGAAAGCCAAGTTGCTGGAGTGCAGTTGTCAACCTATTAAACCAGGCCCTAGGCGCTTGCTTCAGCCCGTACAAGGACTTGTGAAGAAGGCAAACATGATTAGGTTTGCTGGGATCAACAAAGCCTGGTGGTTGTTTCATGTACACAGTTTCCTGTAAGTCACCATGAAGAAAAGCGTTTTGTACATCCAGCTGCCTAAGCGGCCACTTATGAGTAACCACAAGAGAGAGAACCACCCTAATGGTAGTGGCTTTCACAACAGGGCTGAAAGTCTCATGATAGTCAATACCAGGTTGTTGATGAAACCCTTTGGTTACAAGACGAGCTTTGTAGCGAGTAAGTTTTCCCTGTGCATCTGTTTTTAACCTGTACACCCACTTACAATCAACCAGATTAGTATTTTTAACATAGGGGACTAAAGACCATGTTCCATTCTTATGAAGTGCATGAAACTCTTCGGCCATGGCATGACGCCACTCCGGTGATTTGTTGGCGACAGTAAAAGAGGTAGGTTCAGTAGGTTGACCAGGGAAAGTGGTGGTAAAGTAGGCTGAAGGATTGTAACGATCTGTACGTTTTGGGTTGGGGCGTAAGTTTGCAGGACGAGGTCGGGCAGGTTGGGTGATATTTTGGGAAGCTGTGGGTATGGATTTGGTTTGGGTAGTGTGAACTTGGTCTGGAACATGCTGTTGAAGGGTTTCTGTTGGGTCAGAGTGGGCTGAAGAGGTTGCGGTTGGGCTGGAGTGGGCTGGGAAGGCTGCAGTTGAGCTGGTAGAGGCTGTTTGATGATCAGAATGGGCTGTTTGGGCAGCTGGGCAGGATTCAGCTGTGGTTTCTGGTGTAGTATATGGTGGCGGGTCATGAAAAATTGAGGTATAGGCTGGTGGGGGTGTAGCTGGTGGTGGCGGAGCGCGAAAGGGCAAGATGTGTTCATTGAATCGGACGTGACGTGCAACATAGACACGTTCGGTTGCTGGGTCAAAGCACCGATAACCATGATGATCAGGACTATAACCAAGGAAGCCACAGGGTGCGGAACGGAAGTCCATTTTGTGACGGTTGTAAGGACGAAGGAACGGGAAGCATTGACACCCAAAGACTCGAAGAAAGGAATAGTCTGGTTTTCGGTTAAAAAGGTGTTGGTAAGGAGATTTGTTGGATGAAGTCCGGGATGGTAGACGATTAATGAGATAGGTGGCGGTGTCAAAGGCAAAGTGCCAAAAGTGTTGTGGAAGATTAGAGTGGGCAAGAAGAGCAAGTCCGGTTTCCATAACATGGCGATGTCGTCGTTCAATAGTGCCGTTTTGCTTACTGGTATGAGGGCATGAGCGGCGATGAACAATGCCTAGAGAGGTGACGAATGGTGTAAGGTTTCGGAATTCGCCTCCCCAATCAGTTTGAACACTTTTTAGTTTGGTGCTAAATTGTCTTTCAGCCATTGATACAAAATTTTTAAAAATTGTATAGACATCAGATTTTTGTTTTAATGGATAAAGCCACATGTAACGAGAGTGATGATCAACACATAATAGAAAAAAACGATAGCCATCAATAGATAATGTGGGTGAAGGACCCCAAACATCACAATAAACTAAGTCCAAAACATGATTACTATGAAAAGCAGAAAGTTTTAAAGGTAGTTTGCATGACTTTCCCATTTGACAGGAAGAACAAAGACAAGACGATAATTTTGTTGAAACAGGTAAGGAACAACTAGAAATAAGAGACTGTAAGACACGACGGTGTGGATGCCCGAGGCGATGATGCCAGATGGTGGAGGACTCTTTGGTAGCAGTGAAAGTAACTTTAGGAATGGACTTGAGTTGGGGAAGACGAATGGTGTAGAGACCCTGTTCACTTGGACCCATAAGAAGGGTAGTGTGTGTAGACTCGTCCTTCACAACAAAAAAAGAAGAGTGAAATTCAAAGAACACATCATTGTCTGAGCAAAATTTTTGTACAGAAAGTAGGTTTTGTTTAAGTTCGGGAACATGAGGGATATTGGAAAGATTAAAGGTTTTGTGTGGTGTAAAAATGTTAGATGAGCCAATATGAAAAATAGGAAGGGGTGTACCGTCGCCAACATGGAGAGAATCATTACCTTGATATGCCTCAGAGTTGTCAAGACTGGATAAGTCTGGAGAGGCATGACTATTAGCCCCAGTGTCAGGTTTCCAAATGGCTTCATACTGTGATCCGACCTCTGAAAAATTAGCATAATTTGCCTGATGAGGCTGTTTAGATGGACC
Source organism: Helianthus tuberosus (assembly GCA_030545235.1). Taxonomy (NCBI): domain Eukaryota; kingdom Viridiplantae; phylum Streptophyta; class Magnoliopsida; order Asterales; family Asteraceae; genus Helianthus; species Helianthus tuberosus. The sequence goes on from CM060443.1 coordinate 7,582,146, forward strand.
TGGCTGATTTGGGCATTGAGAAGGTATGTGACCAATACCGCACCTATTACAATGCCCAAATACGGTATTCTGAGTGGAAGCCCAAGAGAACTGACGAGTGTTACTATTCATGTCACGGCCTCGGTAATTGTTTGAGTTCCCACGTGGACCTCCACGAGAGTTTCCCCGTCTATTACCACGGTTGTTGGAGGTTCGGGGAGCGTAGTAAGCCTGTGGTTGTGATGTATTTGAGTGATTTGGTTGGATGGGGTTTGATATTGGGTTTAGTTGATATCCAAATTGGGTTGCAAGAAGTTGGAGGCTTTGGAGTTGGGACTGTATGTTGGCAACGGAGGAGGCAGGGTTTCCAGTGATGGTGTTAAGGGCTTGCGGGACAGCAGAGTTTTGGGTTTCAGTGTTTTTATGAATCATATAATCATGATCAGTTAAGAGACCATGAAGTTCTGAAAACTGTACCGGTGGGGAACGAGCAAGAAGGCTACCTTTCAATCCGTTGTACTCCTCGCGAAGACCTGCGATAGCAAGCATGACCACGTCTTTGTCCTTTTGTGGTTCACCGATATTTGCAAGGGCTGTGGCGTACTCTTGAGCACGACTCAGATAATCAGCCGGGGTCTCATCTCCTTTCATAGATAGCTTCAACAGCTGTTGTTTTAGGGTGTATTCATGAGAGGCGGTTTGTGGTGCATAGGCTCGTTCAAGGGACTTCCAGACTTCTCTGTTGAAGAGAAGAAACGGCTCAACCATGGCCTTCCAATACCCATAGTTGTTACGATTAAGGGTGAAGGCAAATTTATGGGAATTATGGTTGGTCTTTTCTTGAGTGGTAAAAAGGGGAAGAGTAGCCATTGAAATCAGTGGATAGGAGGAGTATTTGAATGGCGGGTACTGATATGTGGTTGCTGTTTGGTTGTTGCTGGCGGCAGTAAAAGGGCCAGAAAAGTTTAGCAGGTATTAACCTAGCTCTGATACCATATTAGTTAAAGGTAATTGTATTTCTGTATGAGTTGATGATTACAATGGAAGAGAATATATAATGCTAATACATCAGTAAATAAGGAAATATAAATCACAAGAATTATGCCATTGCCTTATATTCTCTACTTAATCTGAGCCTACAATTATGCTCTAATAAATTAAAACCTTAAATTGTAGAGCATCATCGTTTAACCTTTTATGAATATAATATTGTAGAGCGTTTGACAAAACAACCATGAATTCAGATTTAAATGAAATAAAAAAAATATATTTACAACAAAACCTTACCAAGAACATGTACTTTAAGGATGAAGGGAAATCGAAATTAAGCACCTATCAGATCGGAGCGCTTCAAGAAATTAAATTCGTCATTAGTATCCTGCATATTTAGAACAGAAATAAAGTGAAAACCTATAAAATATCAATTTCGAACAAACTTAGAACCCTAATTTTGTGTAAATTGAAAAACAAATCAACGAAAAAATAACAATAGGAATAATCCAGGGAGAAAGCTTACCTAATCTTCAAGATCCAAAGTGACGATCAATTTTTACGGCTGCGTTTACGGCTGTATAACGGCTGCTAACGGGCCGTAACGTAGCGGTTAACCGCAACTTGATATCCTTCTGCTCTTTATTCACAGCTTCAATGCAGAATCTATCAACTTCCAGTAGGTCTGGCATAGAATATATTAAAAACACATGGGTTAAATTTTCAATATATAAGTATGCTACACTTTTGAAGAAAGTCTCTATAAGTACTTTGATCTTTGAGAAGGCATGAAAGAAGGCCTAATACCTAAAAGACATAGCTACCATATCCAATATGGTTGATATGACCTAAGACAAAGAAAAATATATTTAGTACACACTTAACAAAGCCAGTGGACAGCAAAATTAAAAATTAGAAACATATATAAGCTATGAAATAAACAAAGGTGGTGTCTGACCTTTTTAACTCTTGGCATGAATCCAAGACTGTGGTGATGTTGCCTAAATCCATCAAAGTTTAAGCTCTTAGCAAAATGAGAGGGCTAACATGGAGCATAAAGCCACCCACAGAGACACCTATCAATAAGTCTCACAAACTTAAAGCTGAAAAAATTCTGCATATATTGAAAACTTGAAAACACAAATGGAACAACTTATAAAAAATATTTTTCTGTTTACATATTTCATCTTGAAATGGCCAAAAATGGGGGCCCTGTAATGAAGACTAATGCAGATACTTTGCTAAAACTGGTATTCAGCAAGCTTACATTTTGCTCTTCAACAATCCTAAAGACACTATCACGAGCTTTTCTCTACGCTAGATAAGCCAAACCCAGAAACCTGTTTTGCATGTACTTGGTATTGATTGTGTCATCAAGCTTCGTATCAGTCAACACATTTATCTTCAACAGATATCAAACCCTCATGAATCTAATCTGGTATTCACATCAAAGTATTAGCAAAAGTAAACAAAAATAAGTAGAAACTACAAGTGAGAAGGTGCCATTTTAGGTTTTTCTTATTGTTTACGTATATGTTAGATCTGAGCTCACGGCCTCGGTTTGTCCTGTTAGAGACAGACGATATACCAGCATATCACTTCAATTTTATCGATCATCGACAACTGAGCACACGACTTGACAACAACTGTTTAACCTGCTAGCAGGTACACCCACTGTTTTTTATTAACATACAAAACCGAAAAAGTTATGTTAACACATCCTTCTCAGCTTACAAACCGTGGAACAAACCTTAATCTTAATCCATAACTAGGTGAATTGCTTATATTTTTAAACAAAAATGAGGTTATATTTGAATTCCTTATACTTTATAACATTGATATAAAAGATTTTACATTTTTTATATCCAATTCATATTTGTTCTCAGGTTTGGTGGGGTTGACTCATTTGGATCTTAAACGCACACTATTTCTCACAAACTATTTCTCAACTGCATTATTTTAGCCTTTTGTATCCGGCTCAGTCTATAAAAACATAAGGTAAAATTAAAATCAAAGTTCAAACGGGTCAAACGTCTAACGACATTATCAATTATTGTTTGTTGGGTTTATACAACCTGACCCATCACTGAATTTATAAATGTAGCCTGTTATTATTTGATATGCAAATTACTTAATTCAATAAGTAGAACCGAAAAAAGTCACAAAGCTTAAAACAATAGAACCAAAAAAAGTCACAATGATTAAAACAATTAATAAATATGACATAAAAATAATCGTACTTGAGTTAGAGAAAATCACATGAAAATTTTGATATTACCGACTTCTAATATATCGAGACAAGATTTGGATTAACACCTTGGTTGCTGATCCCTGGTGAAATCAAGCAGACACATTGAGTTGTCTCTAAGCCCTTTAAATCTGAACAAAATAAATCAACAAATAAATAAAATTGAATGCATGAATATTACACAGAGTGATAATCAGTTATAGTGTTTCAAAAACGGAAGCAAATCTATGAAGAGGATAGAACTTATTTTGAGCCATCTGTTTCTTTAAACATTGAGGAGTTTGCAACGGGACTTGGGTACAAACAGGAAGTACCATCAATTCAGATGTGTCAGCAGATACAAGTGTGTCTTCTGCTGAACAGAATCTGGATCCTCCAGTTATTGTTGAGGATGCTGATACCTCAGATGATGAATCTGAAGATACTAACTCAGCACAGTCTGAAGCAGTGACAAAAGAAGAGGACATACCTCTCGAGAATCATATTCTATGTGATCCTCCTGCAAAACCTACTAAGACTATCTGGTTGAGTCCACGTCCACGTTTGCACCAGAGTCAGAGAGTGTGAATTTGTTGTACACTCTTGTTGGTGATGATAAAATCTATTCTGACAAAGATTTTCCTATTAAGAATGTTAATCAATCTTTAATTAGTAAAATTTTTGAGGATTCAACAAGTAAGTTCTTGGGAAAGACAGGATCACACGTTGTGGTAACATAGTGTCCTCCGATTCCAAGAGCTGAAATTCGCAAACAAAATGGCAATAAAAAATAACCAACCGAGAAAGTTCAGCAAAATCGCACCAAACCAAAGGGTAAATCACCGACTCAAGGTCAAAAGAAACAGACTCAGAAAAAAGACAAGAAGGTAAACTTTGTGAAATCAAAGGGAACGGATAAAATTGACACATTTGAAAACAAATCTAACTTAGATTTTGTTAATCAAGCGAAAATTTTGAAAAGAAATGAACAAAACAAGTTCAAAACCAAGTACCTCGGGATCACAAAGTTCATCATCGACAAGACAATCACATGATACTTCGGGGTTTGTAGAACGAAGATCATGTTTTTCATGTGGCACATTTGGACATATTATTCGCAATTGTCCATATCTTCATAAACAAAAAGCCAAAGTTGATGATCCCCATGACCGAAATGACCGAAAGCAATCTATTTCAACAAAACCAGATCCCCGTCTTGTAAAAGAAAGGGAAAAGAAACAGAAACGCCAACAGGTCAAGAAAATTGAAAAGGCGATTAAAACAGACGTGGTTAACAAAACATCTGTTTCTGTCAAACCAGACAATTCAAAAACTTCAGACAATCATGAAGTTAAGATTTTAAAGAATAAAACTGGTAAAACAAAACAGACCTGGAAACCAAAAACGGTTACTGAATCAGGGGGAACATCACAATTTCCACAACATCGAGAAGTTCAAGTAACTTACGTTGATGAAAATGGAAGACCCAAGACCACAAAGGCTTGGGTCCCCATCTCCAACTAATCATGTGAGTACATGTGAAAGGTGTTCCAGGAGGAACTTTCAGCAGTCATTGGATTGTTGATAGTGGGGCATCCAGGCACATGACAGGCGACATGAGACTTCTCTACGACGTTAAATCTATTAGAGGAGGTTATGTTGCTTTTACTGTAGATAAGGGCGGATATATTACGGGAGAAGGAATGGTATCCAACAGGGTTGTAAGTTTTGACAGGATCAACTTTGTACAACAACTCGATCACCATCTTCTCAGCGTTTCACAAATCTGTGATAAACAGTTTTCAGTACACTTTGACGCAAATGGATGTTACGTGCTGAAACCCGGCTTCAAGATCTCAAAAGAATGGATTCTCTTATCAGCTCCAAGGATAAACGATTTATATGTCCTTGATATGAGCCAAGCAATAACAACAACTGCACAAGCAACTTGTTTTATTACCAAATCCACTGAAAAAGACTCAATCTCTTGGCACAGACGTATGGGTCACATTCACTTACGAAAAATGAATCATTTGGTGTCAAATGAATTAGTGAATGGTGTTCTTCTTAAAAATTTCCATCTTCAAGACGTCTGTGTTTCATGCCAAAAAGGAAAGCAAACCAAGAAACGACATCCGACAAAGAAGATCAACACAGTGGCAGTTCCTCTTGAACGTTTGCACATGGATTTGTTCGGTCCTGTCAAGCACAAAAGCATCAGGAATGATCAATACTGCCTCATGATAACTGATGATTATTCAAGATTTTCTTGGGTGGCGTTTATGGCTCATAAGAGTGCAGCTTTCGGTATTATCAAAAACTTGATCATTCAGATTGAGAATTTGTATAAGTTGAAGGTTAGATGGATACGCAGCGACAATGGTACAGAATTTAAAAATCATGCTATGGCGGAGTTTTGCACATCAAAAGGTATTCTTCATGAATTCAGTGCAAGCTACACTCCTCAACAGAACGGCGTCGCTGAACGTAAGAACCGTACATTGATCGAGACTGCTAGGTCTATGTTGGTAGAGTCGCAGTTGCCCATTCCATTCTGGAGTGAACCTATGGCCTCTGCATGTTACACGATGAATCGAGTCCTTACAGTCAAAAGACACAACAAGACCTGCTTTGAGCTTCTTCACAAACGGAAACCAGATTTGTCATATCTTGAACCGTTTGGAGCTCCTTGCACAATGATCGATCCTAATAGAAAGTTTGGAGCAAAAGCTATTGAAGGTCACTTTCTTGGTTATGCCACCCCGAACTTAAGAGTCTGGAATCTAGAGACTAAAAGGGTTGAGGAATGGTCTGAGGTCAGGGTACAAAGGCACACTTTGCCAGTCAAAAATACAGGTCAACCATGGATCTTTGAGTACGATGAGTTTTTCAATTCGATCAATATTCAAGAAGTCGAAGAAAATGTTGCGGCAAGGATGTTTTTAGAGAGTGACAACGCAACAGAATCACCGTTGGTTCATCCAATTATTGTCAGTCAAGAACCATCTTCAGTGAACAATAATGCTCTCGACAATGAGGATTTTCATGATGCTACCGATCTGAACGAATCTTCAGAGGATGATGAATTTCTAGATGCAGATCAAGAAGTTCCTACATCAGCAGTACATGGTACTTCAGAGGCTACACCTCCAGTGGACGCCCCTAAAACAACTGAAGCTACTGCATCATCCTCTTTGTCAATTCCGGGTATTGAATTGGTTGTTGATCTCAATCTCAACAATCTGGGTATTAATGTTCCTGTCCCAGACAATCCAGAAACTAGAATACATAATACCCATCCTCAACAAAACATCATCGGAAATGTACAAAGTGGCATACAAACAAGAAACATGTTGCGAAACAACAACAATGCAGGCCTGTATGCGGGGATTCGAGAATCGGGTCAACAAAACGATTGGTCTTTCGCGTGTTATGTCTCATAGGAAGAGCCAAGAACTTGGAAAGAAGCTTTGAAAGACAACTCTTGGGTTGAAGCAATGCAGGAAGAACTGCAACAATTCCAGAAACTTGGTGTCTGGAAGCTCGTAGAGAAACCTCTGATTATAAGAAGATTGGTACCCGTTGGGTGTATAAATGCAAAAAGGACGACCGTTGAATCGTTATTCGAAACAAAGCAAGATTGGTCGTTCAAGGTTTTCGCCAGATTGAAGGAATAGACTACAACGAAGTGTATGCACCTGTCGCACGTCTAGAAGCAATTCGGATCTTTCTGGCTTATGCCTCATTCAAAGGATTCAAGGTTTATCAGATGGACGTCAAAAGTGCATTCTTACATGGTCTAGTGGAAGAAGAGGTGTATGTTGAACAGCCTCCAGGTTTTGAAGATCCTATCCATCCCGATCGGGTTTGGTTGCTGAACAAAGCTCTCTATGGTCTACATCAAGCACCACGAGCTTGGTACGCAACCTTATCTAATTATCTGCTGGAGAATGGATTTTGCAGAGGTCTTATCGATTGCACTCTCTTCATAAAAGAACAAGATAGAGATCTTCTACTGGTACAGGTATATGTGGATGATATTATATTTGGTTCTACTAACAATGTTATGTGTAGGGATTTCGAGCGTGTAATGCAGGATAAATTCGAGATGAGCGCTATGGGGGAGATGACCTTCTTTTTGGGCTTGCAAGTGCAACAAATGAAGTCTGGGATTTTCATCCATCAGACTAAGTATGTTCAAGACATTCTGAACCGATTCCAGATGATAAATGGTATACTCACCAGTAAGATGAATTCTCGTGCATACCTTGATACGGGAATGTGTCGTGTGTGGATGAACATCGGTCGGTAAGTATAAATCATACCTTAACGTATCCCCTCGCCATGATTACATATGATAAGTTGAGCTTATGTGGACAACAATACCAATAATCGTTATAGGATGCTTATCTAAATGTTAACTAATTGAACAACAAGAGCGTTTTGGCATGACCGTACACTGATATGATTCTCTTACCCTCGAAACTCGCAAAAAGAATGTTTGTATATATTTACTTTTCTCAGTTTCTGCAACTCTGTATATATTTATTTACTGCTTTCAGTCTTTAAGTTTGAAATATTCAAAATGCCAAAAAGATTTTAGGTGTGTTTTAATATAAACTTTATAAAAGTCAAAAAGATTTTATTTCTGCTTTAGTTTTGATTAACCGATGTTGGAACTCAAGTCTTCGTTGCCTGAAATCTGATGAAAACTAAAACAACTGAATCTTCATAAACGGTCAGAGTTTGCAAGTTTTGAAAGTTAATAATCAAAATTGAAAAATATGTTAACTTTTCAAACAAATTGTCGGACGGTAGTTGATAGAAATATGGTCACATGTGTGTCATTTGTTTATATTTAACTGTATTCCAAGCAGTTGTTCTCATTACGCGTTTAGCTTTCTTGCATGTGCAGATGCTAAAGGTGAAGAGAAAATGTTCGATGACAAGCTTCGGAATGAAGACGCGATGTGGAGGCACTCAAAAGATAAAGATGATCGAGTTGCCGTTGTCCAATCATCAACACCACAAGGATCTATAGTATCGAAAATCAAAAGATTCACGAGCATAACTCAAGGGGGAGTTTGTAGATGCACTTCCTAAATGAAAAGGGAAGTTTGTTAATACACTTTCTACTTGCAACACGTGAAGACTTTGAAGATCCTACGACAAGAATGAATGAACCATCACGAGATGGAGAACGAAAAGAGTTGAAGAACGAGTAGCATCCAAGGGGGAGTTTGTTGTTACAATTCCTATTTGTGATGTGTTCGAAACGAGTAGCGTCCAAGGGGGAGTTTGTTGGTACACTTTATGTGGACACTACTAGTTCCCGTATTTGTGTGGATACGACGACTCGTTACGGTTCAACTCGGCTACGAAGTGAAGGCCGTAGTCAAGATATCCTCCTATCTTGACTCGGTATGCTATTTACTTTGTATCGTTTGATGTACATGTAACTGCGTGTGTGCAGTATACATGATAGATTATGTTTATGTGTTGTCTATTTGTTGTAACCCATTGACGAAGCCCAACAAGAAGAAGCCCAACATGAGATGAAGTCTCATGTGGCGAAGTCCTCTCGGCGAAGTCTCATGTGAGACGACGAAGTCCAGCATTTGACGAAGTCTAAGACTTCGTCATGTATGAGTGTGGCGAAGTCTTCATGACGAAGATCAACTTCGTCGTGATGAGGTTATGACGAAATCTATGGATTTCGTCGAGACATTGTAAGTCCGCCGAGGAACTTCGTCGACAACAGGATTTCGTCGTTACCTTTAGTATATAAACACAGCAAACAGGCACAGCACAAGACAGAGGTCTGAATAGATTTCATTGAGAGAACACACACACAACAGAGAGTTTATAAGGTTATCTTGTAAACATTGCATTGTAAACGTTTCTAGATTAATACATTGGAGTGTTAATCGTTGAATCTTGTGTTTGTGTTCGTAACTTGGTTTAACTTACCCGTTTGGATTCCGCACTCTCGGGTACGTTGGAAAACAGGGAATAGAGGTTGACTCGATCCTCCGGGTGGACCTACATCCGCCACTGCCAATTATTTTACCTAAGAATACCCTGCCCCAACCAAGTTTATTGTCCAAATTTTTTTTTACATATTTTCGTATTGAGTTAAAAAAATGTGAAGAATGGGGCTATTAGTAATTTTTTTATAATTATTTTTAAACTTGAGGTGAGTTTAAATAAAGTTTGAAACTAACTTTTATATAAATGAAACTTGAGGGTTCATATTTAGTTTTTTTATGTGTAAGAACCGATTCTTTGAGTGAATAAAGATTATTTAGTTTTATTTGGAGTTATTATTGTTTGACCCGACCCGAATCGATGTATAATATTTATACTAAAACAAAGCATGGATGAATTATGCTTAATAATTTTTATAATAGTAGGTATTTATTTTCTTATTAATATTATATAGCATTTTCAAATGTGTCTGTAATTTCATTTAATTTTTAACATTGACGAACCTGTAATCAAAGTTTTGATTTCTTATTATTAATACTAGTAGTAAGACCCGTGTGAACACACGGGTAGGTTTAATAACGATCGCAATCAAATACTAAAAAACAGATTATAATATATCATTTAAATTGTTTGCGTTTAGTTATATATCTTTATTACATAATGTTAAAGACAGTATGTGTTAGGACATCTCTCTATAAGCCTAACCAAGATTCAAAAGCTACCTGTAACACTTATCGACACTAAGCTTTGTAATCTACAGCCTCAATAACCTGTCCCATCTAAAGTGTAACCTAACTCGACCAAAACAGTTTTGACACGCACCAAAAAAATACATGTTTGACCTGTTCCAGATTTGTCAATTTTTCACCTCTGAAAAGTATGTTCACAAGCTACCATGAGTGTGTAGTACCTTCTCCTTTAATCCAATAACCTCAGAAGCTAGCAACTTGGCCCGTTCATTAGCTGCACTGCATTCTAAGTGGGCATTTCCATACTCTGTCCTCATAGCCTGAAGTTCTACTTAGTCATATAGAAAATAAAAAAAATTATTACGAGAAATTTTTTTGAAATATGCTAAGAAAGTAAAAAACTTTAGCTCAGAGAGTTGATGCCACACAATCGCAACTGATAATTGGATCTTATAGAACATACTAACCAGCTGAACGTTCCGTCCTGCAAGCTCTCTATACCAGCCTTTATTTCGTGAACAGAAGATAAACAGCGAACCCTGCAACCAAAGAGTGCGAGATAAACCTAGAAGGTGAGAATGACAATACCAAAATATATATATATAGCTAAAATTATAACTTGTGAACCTTTAAACACTAAAATATAATATATTCTCATCATCAATAGTCAGATTTGTTTAATTAAATCTAATTTGTACAAATACCGGTCAACTCATAAGGTGCCACATTAGACCACATCATGTGATGCGCGCATCATGGAACCGCAACAAGCGATGCGATCTCATCATTGCATCATGTGATGCGTGCATTATGCGCTTCTGATGCACGCATTTTAGAACCAAGATATTAACACCTAATTTACTCTCATAGACTGCATTTTAAAATTAAGAACATCTGAACATGCCAGACTGTTCTAAAATATTTAGGTAAAAACAATTAAATAAAAAAATAGTACCAGAGGAAGCTGTTGCATGTGATCCATAATTGACCTCTTTTGGTGACAGTCCCAACACTTCGGAAACCTGTAAATAAAAGGAAAATTAGTGTGAAAAATCAATCCGCTCTTAAAACAAACTTTAACCCAAATTTTGACCCAGTTTCTAAAAAAGTATGTTGCTTTTGATTGTCGCTGTCATCACCCTAAAGTAAACATAGAAAGTTAAGATTTAAGAAATTCAATATATATGCACTTAAATTTAGTTTTATGACAGAAAACAAATCTAAAAGAAGCTAGCTAACCTTGACTCATTTTGCTCAATATCCTACCTGCAATTGAGAAAAAAGCATCATTAACACATGCTCTGTACATAAACTAAATCGGAGGACAAAAAATCTGTAGGTCCGGCTAGGGGAGGATCTAGTCGCCTAATCCTTGTATACAAACTAACCCGGTTGTGCGGAATCCAACCGAGATAGCAAACCGAGATCGAACACAACAATGATAATATAGACACGAGATTCAACGATTAACACCAATGTATTAATACTATGAAAGTCAGTTACAGCACAAGGTTTACAAATGTTTTCTGTAAACTCTCTCAAACTCTCTCGTGTGTGTGTGTGCTCCTTTGTTCCACCTTCTATGTTCTCTGCTTAAAACAGAAGTAATGAACTCTATTTATACTCACAGACACACATACATGACGAAACAAACAATAGACGACGAATCAGGATCATGGTCGACGAAACAGACTATGTTTCGTCGACTTCCTTTCTGTTTCGTCGAATTGGGCTTTGGCCCAAACAGTTGAGGCCCAAACCCCGTTTCGTCATCTTCTCTTAGCCCAAGGACTTTGATGTTGAGCCCAGTCCTTGTCTTTTCTCTTGTGTCGGCTTGAGGTCTTGTACACGACGGAGGAAAGTCGTCACAATACTTGCCGAGCCGAGTCGCGTCGAGTCGCGTCCACAAACATGTATCAACAAACTCCCCCTTGGACGCTACTCGCGAGTTTCGCCTTTGATGTCTTCTATGTCGGAGGATCTTCAAAGTCTTCACGTTTTGAAAGTAGAAAGTGTATCAACAAACTCCCCGTTTCATGTAGGAAGTGTGTGTGTGAAACTCCCCCTTAACATATGCTCCCCCTTGAGTTATGCTCGTGAATGTCTTGATCTTTACAACTTGAGATCCTTGTGGTGTTGATGATGGTCAGCGGCAACTCGATCATCTTTGTCATTTGAGCGCCTTCACATCGTTTCTTCATTCCGAAGCTTGTCATCGACCATGTTCTCCTTGCCTTTAGAATCTGCACATGCAAGAAATCTAAACGCGTAATGAGAACAACTGCTTGGAATATCGAAACATAAACAAACGACACACGTGTGACCATTGTTTAATCAAACACCGTCCGACAGTTTGAAAGTTTAATGTATTTTATCAATTTTGAATTTTAACTTTCAAAAACTTGCAAATTTTGACCGTTTATGAAGATTTTGTCATTTCGGTTTTCAGTCAGGTTTCAGGCAACGAAGACTCGAGATCCAACATCGTACGATCGAAAATAAAGTAGAAATAAAATCTTTTTGGCTTTTAGAAAGTTTATATTAAAACACACCTAAAATCTTTTTGGAATTTTTGAATATTTCAAATGTAAAGACAGAAAGCAGTAAATAAATATATACGAGTTTGCAGAAATTGAAAGCAGTAAGTAAATATATACAGACATTCTTTTTGCGAGTTTCGAGGGTAAGAGAATCATATCAGTGTACGGTCACGCCAAAACGCTCTTGTTGTTCAATTAGTTAGCATTAAGATAAGCATCCTATAACAATTATCGGTATTGTTGTCCACATAAGCTCAACTTATCAGATGTAATCATGGCGAGGGGATACGTTAAGGTATGATTTATACTTACCGACCGGTGTTAATCCACATCACGACACATTCCCGTATCAAGGTATGCACGAGGGTTCATCTTACCGGTGAGTATACCGATTATCATCTGTTTGACCGTATATGATGTGAGATTCTCACTTATTTTGATTTGAAAACAAGCCCTATGTGATAGAATCACTTATTGATGAGGAACTTGATTTTCGATGCATGAGGGCACAGGAGCAAGTCCGTGAACAGGTCAGTACTTTCGTACAGCAAAGAGACGAACTTGACTCCCGGAAAGAATCTGTGATATATTATCACTTATTTTGTTTGGACATGTGATTGTTGATCACTTATTGAGGTCGTATGCAATATGTACACGTATGTATAGTATCATGGAAGATCTAGACTTGCGTCCCCGTTATTTTTCGGTAAAAGAAACAACCATGATACCCAGATGATAAGCAGCATAAAGACCGAATATCTCAGAACCTCGGCAATCTCTCAAACGAAATTTCGGTACTAAGACCATATGCCAATGAATGGTTCCCACCCAGTGTTCAGTCGATTTAAGTTTATATCACCCTGCACACTTTAAAATGATTGTGAGCCTACCGATACATCTTATATAGAGCTGCTTATCGTTTTTCATTTAGGGTTTAAAGAGGTTTGGATAGACCACTGATGTACTATCATTTTCTCTTTTGCTCGCCAGGAAACTCATTTTCGTTTTTCTATTGTTTTTGTGTTTTTGAAATTTTTCGATGTTTTTGGATTTTCAAATTTTGAAATTACTCCCCCTAAAATCAATAACTAAGATAAATTTAAAACACAAAGGTATTTACAAAAATGATTTTCCGATGTTGGTTTTACTCTTGCTTGACCTTAATTCCGTTTACCAATAATAAAAAGTCAAATCTTGATTTGTCAAATGCTTTGGTAAAAAGGTCGGCACGTTGGTCATCGGTGTGGACCTTAACAACATTGATTAGCCTTTTCTCAAAGCAATCACGTATGAAGTGATACTTGATTTCGATGTGTTTGGTCTTTGAGTGCTGCACAGGATTTCTAGTGATCTGTAAGGCAGCAGAATTATCAACGTAAATAGGAGTAGTTAGGAATTCAAAACCGTAGTCGCGTAGTTGTTGTTGGATCCACAGGACTTGGGAGCAACAACTTGAGGCAGCAATGTATTCAGCTTCGCATGTTGATGTAACGACACACGTCTGCTTCTTGCACTGCCATGTGACCAGGCGATTTCCCAAAAACTGACATCCAGCCGTTGTGGATTTGCCGTCGATTTTGCATCCGCCAAAATCAGAATCACTGAAAGCGATCAAGTCAAAGTTATTATCCCTAGGGTACCACAGACCGGTGTCAGGGCAACCCTTCAAATAACGAAAAATCCTTTTTACAGCTGCAAGATGTGAGGCCTTCGGGTTCACTTGATATCTGGCAAGCAGGCATGTTGGGTACATTATATCTGGTCTTGATGCTGTGAGGTACATAAGAGATCCGATCATCGCGCGGTAGTATGAGGGGCTAACTGCTTCACCCTTCAAGTCTGGATTAATTCCGTGATTTTGCTGCAATGGGGTACCGATGGGCGTTGCATCAGACATCTGGAACCGGCTCAAGATGTCACCAACATATTTAGTCTGATGGATGAATATCCCAGACTCAGTTTGTTGCACTTGTAAGCCCAAAAAGAAAGTCATTTCCCCCATAGCACTCATCTCGAATTTATCCTGCATAATACGCTCGAAATTCCTACACAAGACATCATTAGTAGAACCAAAAATAATATCATCAACGTATACCTGTACCAGTAGAAGATCTCCATCTTGTTCTTTGATGAAAAGAGTACAATCGATAAGACCTCTGCGAAAACCATTCTCCAGCAGATAATTAGATAAGGTTGCGTACCAAGCTCGCGGTGCTTGATGTAGACCATAGAGAGCTTTGTTGAGCAACCAAACCCGATCGGGATGGACAGGATCTTCAAAACCTGGAGGCTGTTCGACGTACACCTCTTCTTCTACCACACCATGTAAGAATGCACTTTTGACGTCCATCTGGTAAACCTTGAATCCTTTGAAGGACGCATAGGCTAGAAAGATCCGAATTGCTTCAAGACGTGCAACAGGTGCATAAACTTCGTTGTAGTCGATCCCTTCTATCTGACGAAAACCTTGAACGACTAGCCTTGCTTTGTTTCGAATAACGACTCCACGGTCATCCTTTTTGCATTTGTAAACCCAACGGGTACCAATCTTCTTGTAGTTCTCAGGTTTCTCAACTAGCTTCCAGACACCAAGCTTCTAGAATTGCTGCAGTTCTTCCTGCATTGCTTCAACCCAAGAATTATCTTTCAAAGCTTCTTTAATAGATTTTGG
Organism: Helianthus tuberosus; assembly: GCA_030545235.1. Lineage (NCBI taxonomy): Eukaryota > Viridiplantae > Streptophyta > Magnoliopsida > Asterales > Asteraceae > Helianthus > Helianthus tuberosus. Next base: position 7,597,230 of record CM060443.1, read on the forward strand.
CTCTTCTTGTGAAACGTAACACGCGAAGGACCAATCGTTTTGTTGACCAGATTCTCGAATAGCCGTATACAAGCCTGCATTGTTGTTGTTTCGCAACATGTTTCTTGTTTGAATGCCACTCTGTACATTTCCGATGATGTTTTGTTGAGGATGGGTATTGTGAATCCTTGTTTCTGGATTATCTGAAACTGGAATATTTGTGCCCAGATTGTTGAGATTGAGATCAACAACCAATTCAATACCCGGAATTGACGAAGAGGATGATCCAGTAGCTTCAGCGGTTCTAGGGGCATCCACTGGAGGAGTACCCTCTGAAGTACCATGAACTGCTGTTGTAGGACCTTCTTGATCTGCATCGAGAAATTCATCATCCTCTGAAGATTCGTTCAATTCAGTTGCATCCTGAAAATCCTCATTGTCGAGAGCATTATTGTTCACTGAAGAAGGTTCTTGATTGACAATAATTGGGCGAACCAACAGTGAATCTGTTGCGTTGTCACACTCGAAAAACATCCTTGCCGCAGCACTTTCTTCAACTGCTTCAACATTGATCGAATTGAAAAAGTCATCGTACTCAAACATCCAAGGCTGACATGGATTTCTAACTGGCAAAGTGTGCCTTTGTACTCTGACTTCAGCCCATTCCTCGACCCTTTTAGTCTCTAGATTCCAGACTCTTAAGTTTGGGGTGGCATACCCAAGAAAGTATCCTTCAATTGCTTTTGCCCCAAACTTTCCATTAGGATCGATTATTGTGCACGGAGCTCCAAACGGTTCAAGATATGACAAATCTGGTTTCCGTTTGTGAAGAAGCTCAAAGCAGGTCTTGTTTTGCCTTTTGACTGTAAGGACTCGGTTCAACGTGTAGCAAGCAGAGGCCACAGCTTCAGTCCAGAAGGGAATTGGCAATTGTGACTCTACTAACATAGTCCTAGCAGTCTCGATCAATGTACGGTTCTTACGTTCAGCGACGCCATTTTGTTGAGGAGTATAAGCCGCACTAAATTCGTGAAGAATACCTTTTGAAGTGCAAAACTCCGCCATGGCATGATTTTTGAATTCAGTACCATTGTCGCTACGTATCCGTCTAACTTTCAAAGTATACAAATTCTCAATCTGAATGATCAAGTTTTTGATAATACCGAAAGTTTCACTCTTGTGTGCCATGAACGCCACCCAAGAAAATCTTGAATAATCATCAGTTATCACGAGGCAGTATTGATGATTCCGAATGCTTTTGTGCTTGACAGGACCGAACAAATCCATGTGCAGACGTTCAAGCGGAACAGCCACCGTGTTGATTTTCTTAGTAGGGTGTCGCTTTTTCGTTTGTTTTCCTTTCTGGCACGAAACACAGACGTCTTGAAGATGGAAGTTTTTAAGAGGAACACCATTCACCAATTCATTTGACACCAAATGATTCATTTTGCGTAAGTGAATGTGACCCATTCGTCTGTGCCAAGAGATTGAGTCTTTTTCCGTGGCTTTGGAAACGAAACAGGTTGCTTGTGCAGACGTCGTAATAGCTTGGCTCATATCAAGGACATACAAATCATTTATCCTTGGAGCAGACAAGAGAATCCATTCTTTTGGAATTTTGAAGCCGGGTTTCAGCACATAACACCCATTTGCATCAAAGTGTACTGAGAACTTCTTATCACAAATTTGCGAAACGCTGAGAAGATTGTGATCAAGTTGTTGCACAAAGTTGATCTTATCAAAGCTTACAACCCCGTTGGATATCATTCCTTCACCCGTAATATATCCGCCTTTATCTCCAGCAAAAGCAACATAACCTCCTCTAATAGATTTGATGTCGTAGAGAAGCTTCATGTCGCCTGTCATGTGCCTGGATGCCCCACTATCAACAATCCAATGACTACTGATAGTTCCTCCTGGAACACCCTGCACATGAACTCACTTGATTAGTTGGAGATGGGGACCCAAGCCATTGTGGTCTTGGGTCTTCCATTTTCATCAACAACAATAACTTCTATTCTTTGATGATTCGTAAATTGTGATGGTCCCCCTGATTCAATAACCGTTTTTGGTTTCCAGGTCTGTTCTGTTTTACCAGTTTGATTGTTTGACAAATTAACTTCGCGATTGTTTGAAGTTTTTGAAAACTTTGAATTTTCTGGTTTAACTGAAACAGATTGTTTGTGAACCACGTCAGTTTTAATTGCCTTTTCAATTTTCTTAACCTGTTGGCGTTTCTGTTTCTTTTCCCTTTCTTTTACAAGGCGGGGATCTTGTTTTACAGAAACCGATCGCTTGCGGTCAGTTTGGTCACGGGGATCATCAACTTTGGCTTTTAACTTATGAAGATACGGGCAATTTCGAATGATATGCCCAATTGTACCACATTCAAAACATGATCTTCGTTCTACAAACCCCGAAGTATCATGTGATCGTCTTGCCGATGATGAACTTTGTGATCCCGAGGTACTAGGTTTTGAACTACTTGGTTCATTCCTTTTTGACACTATTGCTTGTTTAACAAAATCTAGGTTAGATTTGTTCTCAAAGGTTTCAATTTTGTTCGTTCCCTTAGATTTCACAAAGTTCACATTCTTGTTCTTCTTTTGATTCGGCTTCCTTTGACCTTGAGCCGGAAATTTTCCTTTTGGTTTGTTATGATTTTGCTGCCTTTTCTCTGTTGGTAATTTCCGATTCCCAAATTGTTTTCGAACTTCGGCCTTTGGGATAGGAGGGCACTGTGTTACCTCAACGTGTGATCCTGTCTTACCCAAAAACTTACTTGTCGAATTTTCAAAGACGTTATTGATTAAAGATTGATTTACATTCTTAATTGGAAAATCTTTGTCAGAATAAATTTTATCATCACCAACAAGAGTGTACAGCAAATTCACACTCTCCGACTCTTGTGCAGATGAGGACTCGACTGCAACAGTCTTAGCGGGTTTTGCAGGAGGATCACATAGAATATGATTCTCAAGAGGTATGTCCTCTTCTTTGATCACCGCATCAGACTTTGCTTGGTCAGTATCATCGGATTCATCATCAGAAGAATCAGCATCCTCAACAAGAACTGGAGGATCCTGATTCGGTTCAGCAGAAGACACACAAGTATCTGCTGACACATCCGAATCTGACGATACTTCTTTCTTGTATCCGAGTCCTGTTGCAAATTCATTAACATCTAGAGGAACAGATGGTTCAAAGAAAGTTCTATCCTCCTCATCAGGCATGACATCATAATTGTGTCTCACAGGTGGTGGACATTTCTTGTAACCTATGCATGTGACATCCCGTTTCTCTTTCTGAAAGTCAATGATGTGGTCCAACACATAGCTAGAGCTCAAATAACTGTCTAGCTTAAGTTGGATCGCCTCACTTTCAGTTTTGACACAAGCCATCTCTTTTTGCATTATCTCAAGTCGAGTTATATACAGATTAATGTCAGTTTGTTTTCTGGAAACCATTTTTGTTAACTCGGTTTTATCTTTCTTTAATTTCTCAATTACCGATTTAAACTCCTTTTCATGGTTTTCATAAAACATGTTGGCTTCAGTGCACTTTGAAAGATCCACGGTTAACTTCTGATTGTGGATGAATGTCACATCATATTTCTCTTGCAAAGCCTCGTGTTTGCTTTGCAATTCACACCACTTATCATTCAACGAAACATGTTTGTCTTGCAAGTCAAACAAACTAGCTTGTAAAGCATCATGTTTGCCTTGCAACTCAGACATGTTTGCCTCTAAATCAGCACATTTAACACTCAAACTATCACAATTATCACAAATAGTAGCAGTGGGTTCATCGACACATACCTGACTTGATGAACTATCGACATTATCCATAAAGGCTGAATGGAGAGAAGACGAAGAATAAGCAGCTTGATCCACCAAAATAGATCTTCTTTGAGTTCCTACTGCAGCTTCTTCCAAAAGCTCATCAATATCTGCATCAACTGACGCACTTGATGTGTCATCTACATGATCATTGCCTGAAGTTGAGGATTCTTCATCTGAGCTTCCACTATAACCAGAACTGTCTTCATCTTTAGAAGATTCGTCACCATTGGTGAAAGATTCTCCACCACTGGCGTGCTTAAGATCCTTGACAACCTCAGCAAAACACGCTGTTCCATCTGGAGCATCACTTCCCAACTGAAGTGACCAATCACAACCTTCATCTACTTGAACCACAAGTGCCTAGTTGGCATTTGATGGTCCTGCTTGGCTTTGGTTGTTGACAGGTATCAACGTACGCACATTGTTCCTGTTCTGGTTCTGCTGATTGCCTTGATTTCTGAAGGGATTCTGGTTTCTATGCTGAGCTGGCCTTGTACATTCCCTTTTGAAATGACCTCGTTCACCACAGTTAAAGCACTTGCCAGCTTGCTTGTCGAACCCATACTTGGTATCTTTCTTGCTTTCCAAGCTGGTTCTGCCAGTTCTCTCCATGAAATCCTTTGCTCGCCTTACAGCACTTGCGAAGGCCCATTTGATGTCCATCAAATCCATCTCCTCTTTATCAATCTGCTGATAATCTTCTTGTGTCAGATTGATATTCCCAATCTGACCTTCCACTAATCCACAGTATGCGCTCACTAAAGTGTTTAGCAACTCCATGTGTTCCTTTGCTACTTCCACACTGACTTTAGAAAAGCTTGAAGTGTCGAGCCGTACTGTATTTGGCTTTGATTGCTGACTAGCAGATGATGTGCTTCCATAACATGCTTGTTGTTGAGAAGGAAGTGGATTCCCATATAGATCAGTTGCTACGGGAGGCTTTTGGGTTTGTTGCTGAGAAACTGGTTGAAGCGGATATCCATACATGTCTGTTGTTGGAGGAGGCTTGACAGGAACTTGGATAGGATTGCCATACATATCAGTGCTAGACACAAACGCTGTTTGAATTGGAGCATGGGTGATAGCTTTTGCAGGAGTGCTAGGTGTTCCATAATACATTTCTGGATTATGTGTGACAACTTTTGCAGGAGCGCTAGGTGTTCCATAATACATCTCAGGATTCTGAGGCACTAGAACTCTTTTCGCCTTGAGAGTTTCTTCCTGATTCTTGTTCTCCAGAATTTGCATAAAGTCATGGATGTTTGTTGTAGTCAATGTACCATTGTACTTCAAGATTTCCAAGAAATTATTCCATTGAGGTGGCAACGCGTCTGCAAACTTTTTCACTACCTCTGCTGCAGTTGTTACGACCCCAAAATTTCCCAATTCAGTCAACAAGTGATGAAACCGACTCGTCAAATCTCCTAAAGATTCATTTTCCATACAAGTAAAACCATTAAACTCTTTCTTTAGTAAGTCGTGTTTCAATTGACGTGTTGCCTCATTTCCTACGCCCCTTGTCTTCAACGCATCCCACAACTTCTTCGTTGTCTTGAAACTGACAAATTAATGATAGATATCTTTACTCAACGCCTGAGTGAGAATGGCATACGCCTTCTTTTCCAGATCATACGTCTTCTTTTGATCTTCCGTGAGATCGGCAAATGTTGCAGCAGATGAAGCGACAACCTCGATAGTTTGATCGAAATCTGTGGTAAAACGTAACCACAATTCTGTATTTTGACCAAGGACGTATGTATGAAATCTATCAAACCATCCCGGATATTCGCTTAAGTGCATCAACTTTGGAGGCCGATTCAAACTTCCCGTTTCACTCTCGCTTAAGAGAATGCTTTTAATACTTGGAGTTTGATTTGATACGAATGCCCATTGACCAGGTGAAATTGCAGTAGCTTGCGAAGATACCGGTACGGGAGATTCGGCCCATGCCGGAGATAAACTTGTGTTTCTATACTTTCCCGAATCCGGAGCCGGAGTACCCCACCAGCTTGGATTCATATTGATAAAGAAAAATGAATACCTGAAAATCACACCTTAAACAAACAGTTAAGACATTTTTGCAACCCTTCTGTTAAAACTTGACAACACCAATGACGAAACAAATTTCCACGAAACAAATTGGATCCCAATGAACGACGAAAAATAATACTGATCGACGAAACCAAATTGTTTACAAAAGTCGACGAAACAGATATAGACTATATGAATGTTGACGAAACGGGCCCACTGATGATTTGGGCTGCCACTCGACGAAATAGAAGCCCAAGGGTGTCTACGAAACAGGAGTCCAATATGCTAGCCCAAACCCACAACAATGTCGACGAAAACAAAAGCCCAACTACAAACAATGTCGACGAAACAGGAAGTCTGTTTCGTCGTGGAGGTGCTTGACGAAAGGGACTTGTTTCGTCTGATGCTTGATTCGTCGAAAAGGTAACAGGGGTTGGTGAGATCTGTCTGACACAACACTCCTTTTTCAAACAACCAACATGGTGAGTTCACTAACCGGTAAGGTGTGTATTATTTTAATCTTTATCTTTTACAATTTCAATTTTCAATACACAAACAACTTTACAAGTTAATTTTAAAGGATCAAAAAGTTGTTTTTATGAAGAACACTTTGAAGGTTGTGAAGAACACTTTAAACTTTCCGGTAAAACTATGAGTTTTCCGGTGACCCGAAATTTTCCGAAACACACGATTTTGCTAAAATGTTTAATAAAAACCAATAACTAACATGTGAACATTAATTTAACAAGGTTTTTAACAAAACTCAAAGCAAAATAACAAGATCTAATCCGATTTTAAGATGTTTTCCAGAAAGTATGAACTTTTGAAACCCGAAAAACAACCCGAAAACACCTCGGTTTTAACAAGGAGAAGAGCCAAGGCTCTGATACCACTTGTAGGTCCGGCTAGGGTAGGATCTAGTCGCCTAATCCTTGTATACAAACTAACCCGGTTGTGCGGAATCCAACCGAGATAGCAAACCGAGATCGAACACAACAATGATAATATAGACACGAGATTCAACGATTAACACCAATGTATTAATACTATGAAAGTCAGTTACAGCACAAGGTTTACAAATGTTTTCTGTAAACTCTCTCAAACTCTCTCGTGTGTGTGTGTGCTCCTTTGTTCCACCTTCTATGTTCTCTGCTTAAAACAGAAGTAATGAACTCTATTTATACTCACAGACACACATACATGACGAAACAAACAATAGACGACTAATCAGGATCATGGTCGACGAAACAGACTATGTTTCGTCGACTTCCTTTCTGTTTCTTCGAATTGGGCTTTGGCCCAAACAGTTGAGGCCCAAACCCCGTTTCGTCATCTTCTCTTAGCCCAAGGACTTTGATGTTGAGCCCAGTCCTTGTCTTTTCTCTTGTGTCGGCTTGAGGTCTTATACACGACGGAGGAAAGTCGTCACAATACTTGCCGAACCGAGTCGCGTCGAGTCGCGTCCACAAACATGTATCAACAAAATCCATAAACTTAAATAATCTATCAGTTAAATAAAAAGTTCATAATGCTTGAATAATTAACAAAAAAAAAAAAAACAATATCTCTTGCTTCATTTAATAAGAACTCTAAGTGCTATCTAGAGACAAAGTTATATCAACTGTAGATTTGCTGTCTAGATTGATCAATAATAGTGTTATTCCCTGCTGCAACAGATGTTAGAAGCTTCATGAAAAATGACTATATTACCCTTTCGAGTTTCGTTGCAATTTTCATAGATAAATGGGATAGGTCAAGTTGGGCCAACCTGTCAACATCTTTTACAGGGGTGACAGGCCGTGTTCGCGGGTTACCTGACCCGAACCGATAATTTAGACAAACCCGAAGACGATCCGTTGAACCCGAACTGTTTATTTTTTAATTATTTTCACAAATTAATATTTTAAAATTTAAATTTACTACAAAAATACACAAATGCATATATAATACAATTACATTTAAATTATAAAATTTTATGTCAAGAATTATGCCATTGCCTTATATTCTCTACTTAATCTGAGCCTACAATTATGCTCTAATAAATTAAAACCTTAAATTGTTGAGCATCATTGTTTAACCTTTTATGAATATAATATTGTAGAGCGTTTGACAAAACAACCATGAGTTCAGATTTAAATGAAATAAAAAAATATATTTACAACAAAACCTTACCAAGAACATGTACTTTAAGGATGAAGGGAAATCGAAATTAAGCACCTATCAGATCGGAGCGCTTCAAGAAATTAAATTCGTCATTAGTATCCTGCATATTTAGAACAGAAATAAAGTGAAAACCTATAAAATATCAATTTCGAACAAACTTAGAACCCTAATTTTGTGTAAATTGAAAAACAAATCAACGAAAAAATAACAATAGGAATAATCCAGGGAGAAAGCTTACCTAATCTTCAAGATCCAAAGTGACGATCAATTTTTACGGCTGCGTTTACGGCTGTATAACGGCTGCTAACGGGCCGTAACGCAGCGGTTAACCGCAACTTGATATCCTTCTGCTCTTTATTCACAGCTTCAATGCAGAATCTATCAACTTCCAGTAGGTCTGGCATAGAATATATTAAAAACACATGGGTTAAATTTTTAATATATAAGTATGCTACACTTTTGAAGAAAGTCTCTATAAGTACTTTGATCTTTGAGAAGGCATGAAAGAAGGCCTAATACCTAAAAGACATAGCTACCATATCCAATATGGTTGATATGACCTAAGACAAAGAAAAATATATTTAGTACACACATAACAAAGCTAGTGGACAGCAAAATTAAAAATTAGAAACATATATAAGCTATGAAATAAACAAAGGTGGTGTCTGACCTTTTTAACTCTTGGCATGAATCCAAGACTGTGGTGATGTTGCCTAAATCCATCAAAGTTTAAGCTCTTAGCAAAATGAGAGGGCTAACATGGAGCATAAAGCCACCCACAGAGACACCTATCAATAAGTCTCACAAACTTAAAGCTGAAAAAATTCTGCATATATTGAAAACTTGAAAACACAAATGGAACAACTTATAAAAAATATTTTTCTGTTTACATATTTCATCTTGAAATGGCCAAAAATGGGGGCCCTGTAATGAAGACTAATGCAGATACTTTGCTAAAACTGGTATTCAGCAAGCTTACATTTTGCTCTTCAACAATCCTAAAGACACTATCACGAGCTTTTCTCTACGCTAGATAAGCCAAACCTAGAAACCTGTTTTGCATGTAATTGGTATTGATTGTGTCATCAAGCTTCGTATCAGTCAACACATTTATCTTCAACAGATATCAAACCCTCATGAATCTAATCTGGTATTCAAATCAAAGTATTAGCAAAAGTAAACAAAAATAAGTAGAAACTACAAGTGAGAAGGTGCCATTTTAGGTTTTTCTTATTGTTTACGTATATGTTAGATCTGAGCTCACGGCCTCGGTTTGTCCTGTTAGAGACAGACGATATACCAGCATATCACTTCAATTTTATCGATCATCGACAACTGAGCACACGACTTGACAACAACTGTTTAACCTGCTAGCAGGTACACCCACTGTTTTTTATTAACATACAAAACCGAAAAAGTTATGTTAACACATCCTTCTCAGCTTACAAACCGTGGAACAAACCTTAATCTTAATCCATAACTAGGTGAATTGCTTATATTTTTAAACAAAAATGAGGTTATATTTGAATTCCTTATACTTTATAACATTGATATAAAAGATTTTACATTTTTTATATCCAATTCATATTTGTTCTCAGGTTTGGTGGGGTTGACTCATTTGGATCTTAAACGCACACTATTTCTCACAAACTATTTCTCAACTGCATTATTTTAGCCTTTTGTATCCGGCTCAGTCTATAAAAACATAAGGTAAAATAAAAATCAAAGTTCAAACGGGTTAAACGTCTAACAACATTATCAATTATTGTTTGTTGGGTTTATACAACCTGACCCATCACTGAATTTATAAATATAGCCTGTTATTATTTGATATGCAAATTACTTAATTCAATAAGTAGAACCGAAAAAAGTCACAAAGCTTAAAACAATAGAACCAAAAAAATCACAATGCTTAAAACAATTAATAAATATGACATAAAAATAATCGTACTTGAGTTAGAGAAAATCACATGAAAATTTTGATATTACCGACTTCTAATATATCGAGACAAGATTTGGATTAACACCTTGGTTGCGGATCCCTGGTGAAATCAAGCAGACACATTGAGTTGTCTCTAAGCCCTTTAAATCTGAACAAAATAAATCAACAAATAAATAAAATTGAATGCATGAATATTACACAGAGTGATAATCAGTTAAAGTGTTTCAAAAATGGAAGCAAATCTATGAAGAGGATAGAACTTATTTTGAGCCATCTGTTTCTTTAAACATTGAGGAGTTTGCAACGGGACTTGGGTACAAACAGGAAGTACCATCAATTCAGATGTGTCAGCAGATACAAGTGTGTCTTCTGCTGAACAGAATCAGGATCCTCCGGTTATTGTTGAGGATGCTGATACCTCAGATGATGAATCTGAAGATACTAACTCAGCACAGTCTGAAGCAGTGACAAAAGAAGAGGACATACCTCTCGAGAATCATATTCTATGTGATCCTCCTGCAAAACCTGCTAAGACTGATCTGGTTGAGTCCACGTCCACGTTTGCACCAGAGTCAGAGAGTGTGAATTTGCTGTACACTCTTGTTGGTGATGATAAAATCTATTCTGACAAAGATTTTCCTATTAAGAATGTTAATCAATCTTTAATTAGTAAAACTTTTGAGGATTCAACAAGTAAGTTCTTGGGAAAGACAGGATCACACGTTGTGGTAACATAGTGTCCTCCGATTCCAAGAGCTGAAATTCGCAAACAAAATGGCAATAAAAAATTACCAACCGAGAAAGTTCAGCAAAATCGCACCAACCGAGAAAGCTCAAAACCAAGTACCTCGGGATCACAAAGTTCATCATCGACAAGACAATCACATGATACTTCGGGGTTTGTAGAACGAAGATCATGTTTTTCATGTGGCACATTTGGAAATATTATTCGCAATTCTCCATATCTTCATAAACAAAAAGCCAAAGTTGATGATCCCCATTACCGAAATGACCGAAAGCAATCTATTTCAACAAAACCAGATCCCCGTCTTGTAAAAGAAAGGGAAAAGAAACAGAAACGCCAACAGGTCAAGAAAATTGAAAAGGCGATTAAAACAGACGTGGTTAACAAAACATCTGTTTCTGTCAAACCAGACAATTCAAAAACTTCAGACAATCATGAAGTTAAGATTTTAAAGAATAAAACTGGTAAAACAAAACAGACCTGGAAACCAAAAACGGTTACTGAATCAGGGGGAACATCACAATTTCCACAACATCGAGAAGTTCAAGTAACTTACGTTGATGAAAATGGAAGACCCAAGACCACAAAGGCTTGGGTCCCCATCTCCAACTAATCATGTGAGTACATGTGAAAGGTGTTCCAGGAGGAACTTTCAGCAGTCATTGGATTGTTGATAGTGGGGCATCCAGGCACATGACAGGCGACATGAGACTTCTCTACGACGTTAAATCTATTAGAGGAGGTTATGTTGCTTTTACTGTAGATAAGGGCGGATATATTACGGGAGAAGGAATGGTATCCAACAGGGTTGTAAGTTTTGACAGGATCAACTTTGTACAACAACTCGATCACCATCTTCTCAGCGTTTCACAAATCTGTGATAAACAGTTTTCAGTACACTTTGACGCAAATGGATGTTACGTGCTGAAACCTGGCTTCAAGATCTCAAAAGAATGGATTCTCTTATCAGCTCCAAGGATAAACGATTTATATGTCCTTGATATGAGCCAAGCAATAACAACAACTGCACAAGCAACTTGTTTTATTACCAAATCCACTGAAAAAGACTCAATCTCTTGGCACAGACGTATGGGTCACATTCACTTACGAAAAATGAATCATTTGGTGTCAAATGAATTAGTGAATGGTGTTCTTCTTAAAAATTTCCATCTTCAAGACGTCTGTGTTTCATGCCAAAAAGGAAAGCAAACCAAGAAACGACATCCGACAAAGAAGATCAACACAGTGGCAGTTCCTCTTGAACGTTTGCACATGGATTTGTTCGGTCCTGTCAAGCACAAAAGCATCAGGAATGATCAATACTGCCTCATGATAACTGATGATTATTCAAGATTTTCTTGGGTGGCGTTTATGGCTCATAAGAGTGCAACTTTCGGTATTATCAAAAACTTGATCATTCAGATTGAGAATTTGTATAAGTTGAAGGTTAGATGGATACGCAGCGACAATGGTACAGAATTTAAAAATCATGCTATGGCGGAGTTTTGCACATCAAAAGGTATTCTTCATGAATTCAGTGCAAGCTACACTCCTCAACAGAACGGCGTCGCTGAACGTAAGAACCGTACATTGATCGAGACTGCTAGGTCTATGTTGGTAGAGTCGCAGTTGCCCATTCCATTCTGGAGTGAAGCTATGGCCTCTGCATGTTACACGATGAATCGAGTCCTTACAGTCAAAAGACACAACAAGACCTACTTTGAGCTTCTTCACAAACGGAAACCAGATTTGTCATATCTTGAACCGTTTGGAGCTCCTTGCACAATGATCGATCCTAATAGAAAGTTTGGAGCAAAAGCTATTGAAGGTCACTTTCTTGGTTATGCCACCCCGAACTTAAGAGTCTGGAATCTAGAGACTAAAAGGGTTGAGGAATGGTCTGAGGTCAGAGTACAAAGGCACACTTTGCCAGTCAAAAATACAGGTCAACCATGGATCTTTGAGTACGATGAGTTTTTAATTCGATCAATATTCAAGAAGTCGAAGAAAATGTTGCGGCAAGGATGTTTTTAGAGAGTGACAACGCAACAGAATCATCGTTGGTTCATCCAATTATTGTCAGTCAAGAACCATCTTCAGTGAACAATAATGCTCTCGACAATGAGGATTTTCATGATGCTACCGATCTGAACGAATCTTCAGAGGATGATGAATTTCGAGATGCAGATCAAGAAGTTCCTACATCAGCAGTACATGGTACTTCAGAGGCTACACCTCCAGTGGACGCCCCTAAAACAACTGAAGCTACTGCATCATCCTCTTTGTCAATTCCGGGTATTGAATTGGTTGTTGATCTCAATCTCAACAATCTGGGTATTAATGTTCCTGTCCCAGACAATCCAGAAACTAGAATACATAATACCCATCCTCAACAAAACATCATCGAAAATGTACAAAGTGGCATACAAACAAGAAACATGTTGCGAAACAACAACAATGCAGGCCTGTATGCGGGGATTCGAGAATCGGGTCAACAAAACGATTGGTCTTTCGCGTGTTATGTCTCATAGGAAGAGCCAAGAACTTGGAAAGAAGCTTTGAAAGACAACTCTTGGGTTGAAGCAATGCAGGAAGAACTGCAACAATTCCAGAAACTTGGTGTCTGGAAGTTCGTAGAGAAACCTGCTGATTATAAGAAGATTGGTACCCGTTGGGTGTATAAATGCAAAAAGGACGACCGTTGAATCGTTATTCGAAACAAAGCAAGATTGGTCGTTCAAGGTTTTCGCCAGATTGAAGGAACAGACTACAACGAAGTGTATGCACCTGTCGCACGTCTAGAAGCAATTCGGATCTTTCTGGCTTATGCCTCATTCAAAGGATTCAAGGTTTACCAGATGGACGTCAAAAGTGCATTCTTACATGGTCTAGTGGAAGAAGAGGTGTATGTTGAACAGCCTCCAGGTTTTGAAGATCCTATCCATCCCGATCGGGTTTGGTTGCTGAACAAAGCTCTCTATGGTCTACATCAATCACCACGAGCTTGGTACGCAACCTTATCTAATTATCTGCTGGAGAATGGATTTTGCAGAGGTCTTATCGATTGCACTCTCTTCATAAAAGAACAAGATAGAGATCTTCTACTGGTACAGGTATATGTGGATGATATTATATTTGGTTCTACTAACAATGTTATGTGTAGGGATTTCGAGCGTGTAATGCAGGATAAATTCGAGATGAGCGCTATGGGGGAGATGACCTTCTTTTTGGGCTTGCAAGTGCAACAAATGAAGTCTGGGATTTTCATCCATCAGACTAAGTATGTTCAAGACATTCTGAACCGATTCCAGATGTCCGACACATCGCCCATTGGTACCCCACTGTAGCAAAATCACAGAATTCATCCAGACTTGAAGGGTGAAGTTGTTAGCTCCTCATACTGTCGTGCGATGATTGGATCCCTTATGTACCTCACAGCATCAAGACCAGATATAATGTATCCAACGTGCCTGCTTGCCAGATACCAAATTAACCCGAAGGCCTCACATCTTGCAGCCGTAAAAAGGATTTTTCGTTATTTGAAAGGTTGCCCAGGCACCGGTCTATGGTACCTTAAGGATGATAACTTTGATTTAGTCGCTTTCATTGATTCTGATTTTGGCGGATGCAAAATCGACGGCAAATCCACAACGGCTGGATGTCAGTTTTTAGGAAATCGCCTCGTAACATGGCAGTGCAAAAAGCAGACTTGTGTCGCTACATCAACTTGTGAAGCTGAATACATTGATGCCTCAAGTTGTTGCTCCGAAGTCCTGTGGATACAACAGCAAATGCGTGATTACGGTTTTGAATTCCTAACTACTCCTATTTTAGTCGATAATTCTGCTGCCTTATCTATCACTAGAAATCCTGTGCAGCATTCAAAGACCAAACACTTCGAAATTAAGTATCACTTCATACGTGATTGCTTTGATAAAAGGCTAATCGATGTTGTTAAAGTCCATACTGATGACCAATGTGCCGACCTTTTTACCAAAGCATTTGACAAATCAAGATTTGACTTTTTATTATTGGTAAACGGCATTAAGGTCAAGCAAGAGTAATCCGCATCGGAAAATCGTTTTTGTAAATATCTTTGTGTTTTTAAAATTTATTCTTAGTTTATTGATTTTAGGGGGAGTAAATCCAAATTTGAAAATTCAAAAACATCGAAAAATGTCAAAAACGCAAAAGCAATAGAAAAACAAAAATGAGTTTCCGGGCGAGCAAAAGAGAAAATGATAGTACATCAGTGGTCTGTCTAAACCTCTTTAAACTGAAATGCAAAATGAAAAATGATAAGCAGCTCTATATATGATGTATCGGTAGGCTCACAATCATTTTAAAGTGTGCAGGGTGATATAAACATAAATCGACTGAAGACTGTGTGGGAACCACTCATTGGCATATGGTCTTGGTACCGAAATTTCGTTTGAGAGATTGCCGAGGTTCTGAGATATGTGGTCTTTATGTTGTTTGTCATCTGGGTATCATGGTTGTTTCTTTTACCGAAACAAACGGAGACAAAGTCTAGATCTTCCATGATACCATACATACTTGTACATTCTACATACGACCTCAATAAGTGATCAACAATCACATGTCCAAACAAAATAAGTGATACTATATCACAGATTCTTTGCAGGAGTCAAGTTTGTCTCTTTGCTGTACGTGAGTACTGACCTGTTCACGGACTTGCTCATGTGCCCTCATGCATCTGAAAATCAAGTTCCTCATCAATAAGTGATTCTATCACATAGGGCTTGTTTTCATCCAAAATAAGTGAGTATCTCACATTTTCATATACGTCAAAACAGATGATAAATCGTATACTCACCAGTAAGATGAATTCTCGTGCATACCTTGATACGGGAATGTGTCGTGTGTGGATGAACACCGGTCGGTAAGTATAAATCATACCTTAACGTATCCCCTCGCCATGATTACATATGATAAGTTGAGCTTATGTGGACAACAATACCGATAATCGTTATAGGATGCTTATCTAAATGTTAACTAATTGAACAACAAGAGCGTTTTGGCATGACCGTACACTGATATGATTCTCTTACCCTCGAAACTCGCAAAAAGAATGTTTGTATATATTTACTTTTCTCAGTTTCTGCAACTCTGTATATATTTATTTACTGCTTTCAGTCTTTAAGTTTGAAATATTCAAAATGCCAAAAAGATTTTAGGTGTGTTTTAATATAAACTTTATAAAAGTCAAAAAGATTTTATTTCTGCTTTAGTTTTGATTAACCGATGTTGGAACTCAAGTCTTCGTTGCCTGAAATCTGATGAAAACCAAAACAACTGAATCTTCATAAACGGTCAGAGTTTGCAAGTTTTGAAAAAATTGAAAAATATGTTAACTTTTCAAACAAATTGTCGGACGGTAGTTGATAGAAATATGGTCACATGTGTGTCATTTGTTTATATTTAACTGTATTCCAAGCAGTTGTTCTCATTACGCGTTTAGCTTTCTTGCATGTGCAGATGCTAAAGGTGAAGAGAAAATGTTCGATGACAAGCTTCGGAATGAAGACGCGATGTGGAGGCACTCAAAAGATAAAGATGATCGAGTTGCCGTTGTCCAATCATCAACACCACAAGGATCTATAGTATCGAAAATCAAAAGATTCACGAGCATAACTCAAGGGGGAGTTTGTAGATGCACTTCCTAAATGAAAAGGGAAGTTTGTTAATACACTTTCTACTTGCAACACGTGAAGACTTTGAAGATCCTACGACAAGAATGAATGAACCATCACGAGATGGAGAACGAAAAGAGTTGAAGAACGAGTAGCATCCAAGGGGGAGTTTGTTGTTACAATTCCTATTTGTGATGTGTTCGAAACGAGTAGCGTCCAAGGGGGAGTTTGTTGGTACACTTTATGTGGACACTACTAGTTCCCGTATTTGTGTGGACACGACGACTCGTTACGGTTCGACTCGGCTACGAAGTGAAGGCCGTAGTCAAGATATCCTCCTATCTTGACTCGGTATGCTATTTACTTTGTATCGTTTGATGTACATGTAACTGCGTGTGTGCAGTATACATGATAGATTATGTTTATGTGTTGTCTATTTGTTGTAACCCATTGACGAAGCCCAACAAGAAGAAGCCCAACATGAGATGAAGTCTCATGTGGCGAAGTCCTCTCGGCGAAGTCTCATGTGAGACGACGAAGTCCAGCATTTGACGAAGTCTAAGACTTCGTCATGTATGAGTGTGGCGAAGTCTTCATGACGAAGATCAACTTCGTCGTGATGAGGTTATGACGAAATCTATGGATTTCGTCGAGACATTGTAAGTTCGCCGAGGAACTTCGTCGACAACATGATTTCGTCGTTACCTTTAGTATATAAACACAGCAAACAGGCACAGCACAAGACAGAGGTCTGAATAGATTTCATTGAGAGAACACACACACAACAGAGAGTTTATAAGGTTATCTTGTAAACATTGCATTGTAAACGTTTCTAGATTAATACATTGGAGTGTTAATCGTTGAATCTTGTGTTTGTGTTCGTAACTTGGTTTAACTTACCCGTTTGGATTCCGCACTCTCGGGTACGTCGGAAAACAGGGAATAGAGGTTGACTCGATCCTCCGGGTGGACCTACATCCGCCACTGTCAATTATTTTACCTAAGAATTCCCTGCCCCAACCAAGTTTATTGTCCAAATTTTTTTTACATATTTTCGTATTGAGTTAAAAAAATGTGAAGAATGGGGCTATTAGTAATTTTTTTATAATTATTTTTAAACTTGAGGTGAGTTTAAATAAAGTTTGAAACTAACTTTTATATAAATGAAACTTGAGGGTTCATATTTAGTTTTTTTATGTGTAAGAACCGATTCTTTGAGTGAATAAAGATTATTTAGTTTTATTTGGAGTTATTATTGTTTGACCCGACCCGAATCGATGTATAATATTTATACTAAAACAAAGCATGGATGAATTATGCTTAATAATTTTTATAATAGTAGGTATTTATTTTCTTATTAATATTATATAGCATTTTCAAATGTGTCTGTAATTTCATTTAATTTTTAACATTGACGAACCTGTAATCAAAGTTTTGATTTCTTATTATTAATACTAGTAGTAAGACCCATGTGAACACACGGGTAGGTTTAATAACGATCGCAATCAAATACTAAAAAACAGATTATAATATATCATTTAAATTGTTTGCGTTTAGTTATGTATCTTTATTACATAATGTTAAAGACAGTATGTGTTAGGACATCTCTCTATAAGCCTAACCAAGATTCAAAAGCTACCTGTAACACTTATCGACACTAAGCTTTGTAATCTACAGCCTCTATAACCTGTCCCATCTAAAGTGTAACCTAACTCGACCAAAACAGTTTTGACACGCACCAAAAAAATACATGTTTGACCTGTTCCAGATTTGTCAATTTTTCACCTCTGAAAAGTATGTTCACAAGCTACCATGAGTGTGTAGTACCTTCTCCTTTAATCCAATAACCTCAGAAGCTAGCAACTTGGCCTGTTCATTAGCTGCACTGCATTCTAAGTGGGCATTTCCATACTCTGTCCTCATAGCCTGAAGTTCTACTTAGTCATATAGAAAATAAAAAAAATTATTACGAGAAATTTTTTTGAAATATGCTAAGAAAGTAAAAAACTTTAGCTCAGAGAGTTGATGCCACACAATCGCAACTGATAATTGGATCTTATAGAACATACTAACCAGCTGAACGTTCCGTCCTGCAAGCTCTCTATACCAGCCTTTATTTCGTGAACAGAAGATAAACAGCGAATCCTGCAACCAAAGAGTGCGAGATAAACCTAGAAGGTGAGAATGACAATACCAAAATATATATATATAGCTAAAATTATAACTTGTGAACCTTTAAACACTAAAATATAATATATTCTCATCATCAATAGTCAGATTTGTTTAATTAAATCTAATTTGTACAAATACCGGTCAACTCATAAGGTGCCACATTAGACCACATCATGTGATGCGCGCATCATGGAACCGCAACAAGCGATGCGATCTCATCATTGCATCATGTGATGCGTGCATTATGCGCTTCTGATGCACGCATTTTAGAACCAAGATATTAACACCTAATTTACTCTCATAGACTGCATTTTAAAATTAAGAACATCTGAACATGTCAGACTGTTCTAAAATATTTAGGTAAAAACAATTAAATAAAAAAATAGTACCAGAGGAAGCTGTTGCATGTGATCCATAATTGACCTCTTTTGGTGACAGTCCCAACACTTCGGAAACCTGTAAATAAAAGGAAAATTAGTGTGAAAAATCAATCCGCTCTTAAAACAAACTTTAACCCAAATTTTGACCCAGTTTCTAAAAAAGTATGTTGCTTTTGATTGTCGCTGTCATCACCCTAAAGTAAACATAGAAAGTTAAGATTTAAGAAATTCAATATATATGCACTTAAATTTAGTTTTATGACAGAAAACAAATCTGAAAGAAGCTAGCTAACCTTGACTCATTTTGCTCAATATCCTACCTGCAATTGAGAAAAAAGCATCATTAACACATGCTCTGTACATAAACTAAATCGGAGGACAAAAAATCCATAAACTTAAATAATCTATCAGTTAAATAAAAAGTTCATAATGCTTGAATAATTAACAAAAAAAAAAAAAAACAATATCTCTTGCTTCATTTAATAAGAACTCTAAGTGCTATCTGGAGACAAAGTTATATCAACTGTAGATTTGCTGTCTAGATTGATCAATAATAGTGTTATTCCCTGCTGCAACAGATGTTAGAAGCTTCATGAGAAATGACTATATTACCCTTTCGAGTTTCGTTGCAATTTTCATAGATAAATGGGATAGGTCAAGTTGGGCCAACCTGTCAACATCTTTTACAGGGGTGACAGGCCGTGTTCGCGGGTTACCTGACCCGAACCGATAATTTAGACAAACCCGAAGACGATCCGTTGAACCCGAACTGTTTATTTTTTAATTATTTTCACAAATTAATATTTTAAAATTTAAATTTACTACAAAAATACACAAATGCATATATAATACAATTACATTTAAATTATAAAATTTTATGTCAAAATGATTTTTTAAGTTATAAACGGCATAAAATACACACCCAACCTAATTTATGGCATAAAACGTATTGTAAAAAAATATAATAAAATACTAGTAGGGTGCCCGCGCGATGCGGCGGGGGCGACACTTTGGATTGCGGCACTCGTTGCTGCTGGTAGTTGTCTTATTTGTATATGATAAGATTATTGTGGTGGATATATGTCATAAGTGTTACACATGGGAGCCTAACACCTATAATGTCTTGCAATGTTCGATCAACTGCCTCTATCGCCTGACGTTTCGCCATCGATGCCTCATCCCATATAATTAACTTGGAGGACCTAATTAGTTGACTATTTATCTACTAAATTTCGTAAATTAGTATTAAATAATTCCTAAAATTTTGGGACATAGTTTACTATTTATCTACTAAATATCGTAAATTAGTATTAAATAATTCCTAAAATTTTGGGATATAGTTTACTATCTATCTACTAATATCGTAAATTAGTATTAAATAATTTCTAAAATTTTGGAACATAGTTTATCTTCTATCTACTAAATATCAAAGTTTTGTTTTGTTATAAAAATTAATAATAAATAAAGTATAGAAAAACTGTTTTAAACATGTAAAGATTCGTTTGTTAATAAAAAATACTAAACAAATGACAAAAGTATATTAGTTCAATCGAGATGTAAATAATAAGTGCAATAAAATAACACAAAACATAAACTTCAAATATAAAATAAACTTTATTATTCATGGGATAGTCTAGATCAAACAAAAACAACTGAAAATGAAAAAAAACATAAAAACACTTGATATATTTCATCTAATTTCTCTTCTTTTTTGATCCGTTTTTCTTGTTTGTACTCGAATCAGCAATATTATCTAATTCATCTTCTTTCTCATCGTCCTCAGGATCATCTAAATTTATAACCTCGACCCATTTCCATTCAGAGAGTCTCTTAGATCTTTTCTTTTGATTCTCATACTTCAGATCCTTAAAAAACAAAAATTTAATAAAAAAGTTAAAAAATGATTAAATAAATTTTATAAAAAGAACAAATATTGAATAAAAAAATTAAAAAAAAGATTAAATAAATTTTAAAATTACCTCTTTACTAAATTGACGTTGAAGATTAGACTTGTATGGACTGAACATTGCACCATAAGAAATAATTTCAACACTATTTTCACCATCATCCTACAATAAAACACCAAATAATAACATAAGGAACTTGTTAATATGAAAGATTATAAGCGAAAATATTACTTAAAAACTAACAAAAGCTTGTTCGACAACTGGGGTGTTTAAATTGGTGTGTTGAATCTGAAAAATCAAATAAGTTAGTATTCACATAAAAGTAAATAAAAGAAAACAATTATTCATTATTGCGATATAACAAAACTTATCATAGAACCGACCTTAGATTTTTCAATATCGCATGCTTGTTTTTTCGCATCAAGTGAATTCAGAACTGGTTCCATATTTTAAATCTGTTTAGCAATAGAAACGTAGAATTGTGAGTGTTTGCTAAGTATTTATAGTAGTCCATTAGGGTTTAGTTTTAGATTGGTCATCCATTTATTTAGGAAGTTTGTTGTGAGTTTTAAGTTTTTAAAATAAGATACACATATCCTGTTTAGTTTGTTGTGGCATGTTTAATAGGAAGTTTGTTGTGAGTTTTATGTATACTATATTAAACATGCCACAACAAACTGACTCTGTACAAGTAAAATTAGGGAATATTTTAGTTTATTAATGCCGTTTAAAACAAAAAATTTGGGTAAAAAGCAAATGTTAATGCACGGTAGCTAGGTAATGGTCAAAGCTGGCTTGGGTAAAAAACAAATGTTGGCTTTAATCAATTATACATTTATGCATCGGCTATTTGTACTTTATGAACGCATGGTGAAACTAAAAAAGACAACTATCGAAACGTTTAAAAAAATGTGCCGATCGTCGTGGTACCTTCGGATTTTTTTAAAACATTACGGTGGTAAGATATCGCAGGAATACATTAAAGAATTAAAGAGGGTGGGGGGGGGGGGAAGTGTAACTAATTACCCATAATTATGTTAAATGTCAAGGATTTAAATGTAATAGATTAAGGGACTAAAAAATAATTATGGTTTAAAAGACCACTTTACCCTCATTCTAGGGGTTTATTTATAAATAATGGGGAAAGAAGTTCTTAACTTTTGGGAATCCTTCCCTCATGTATTATAATATAGTATAGATTATGGGTTAAACGGGTCAACCTGCCAATCCGATTGGGTTGACCTGAACCCGACCCGTTTAGCTAAACGGGTTCGTAGATTCCACCTGAAAATGACCCGAACCTGTTTAGACTAAACCCAAACCCACGAATTTCGTGTTATTTTCATGTCATGTCAGAAATCCACACCACTAATTTTTTGTCCATTTTTTTAGTTTTAAATATAAGTATTTGTATAATATAATAAGAATAGAAACACTACAAATAACTATTGGTATAATATAATAAGAATAGAAAAACTACAATGTTCAAATGCTATAGGATGCTTACAGAATCTTTGGCGCAATGCACATACGATTGTATTTTCTTCGTCCCGTTAAAGTTTACAGAAAGAACTTTTTGACCCATCAAACGATGCCAAAGAAGAGCGGTGGAACGAAAGAATGAAATCCCGTCAAGATATAACCTTTAAATCACACCAATCTACAAATTTGACCTCAAAAGTCAAACCATAATGCAAAAATCAGTTATACAAACCTCTAGTAATCTGGATTTGGCTCAAAAGTTGTAGTATTAATCAAACCGTAGTTTCCTCCAATCAACGACTGCTTGCAGTACGTTTTCGTGTTATAAACAGATGACATTCCGAGCTGATCCAAGTACCTATACCAAACAGCATCCCATGACGGTTATCTTTTGCGTAAAGGGTAGTTTGGTCTTTTTAACACTTGCTTACCAGAAACTAAACACGAATGCAGTGATCAAACCTTATGGACGAAAATGGCACTTCACTCTAAATTAAACGAACATGGTATCTTGGAAATCAAATATCAAATAATTTTGCTCAAATTGTAAAAAAAAAAAAACGTATATACCTGGGCCAAGACTGTATATGTGGTGAGTGATTTTGTCTAGTGTTCCAGGTGTTTTGTCTATAAACGTGTGAAATTTTTAAGTGCACTACAAGGAAACCTTATTCCAAAATTACAATAACCATTAACAGCACAATGCAACAGAAATTATGAAATTAATCCCTGATCATACCAAATCATATAAGCAATGATGAATGTTTGGATCAAAATTAAGCTTGTTCCGTTGATGGCGAATATTTGACATAATCTTATGTCTTTGCATTAGAAAGTTAACCTGTATACAAATCATAAAAAAAACATATTGACTTAAAAAGTAGTGTACATTTAAAAATATCCCTGATGAATTATATTAGTTAAAGGTAATTGTATTTCTGTATGAGTTGATGATTACAATGGAAGAGAATATATAATGCTAATACATCAGTAAATAAGGAAATATAAATCACAAGAATTATGCCATTGCCTTATATTCTCTACTTAATCTGAGCCTACAATTATGCTCTAATATCCCCCCGCAAGTTGAGGACGGGGAACGACCTGCAACTTGGACCATAAAGACTGGAAGCGTTGTGAAGATAACGGCTTAGTGAAAACATCAGCAATCTGATCACTTGTGGAGATGAACTTGACATGTAGATTACCCTGAGATACCTGCTCACGAACGAAGTGATAGTCAACTTCAACATGTTTCGTGCGTGCATGAAATACTGGATTGGCAGAGAGATAGGTCGCTCCCAAATTGTCACACCAAAGAGTTGGTGACGGCTGTATATTAACACCGAGTTCTCGAAGAAGAGCCTTCAACCAAATTAATTCTGCAACGGTATCAGCAAGAGCTTTATATTCTGACTCGGTAGAGGAACGTGACACAGTTCGCTGTTTCCGTGCTGTCCAAGAGATAAGGTTCGATCCAAGATATACAGCAAATCCCCCCGTGGATCGACGATCGATAGGGCAGCCAGCCCAATCAGAGTCTGAGTATGCTTGTACCGAAGAGGATATGGAGCTGTTCCGGTCAGCATCAGTGAACGCATGGAGAAGGGAACCTGAGTTATGGCGTATCCGTAGACCCAAATCTGTTGTCCCCTTCAGGTATCGTAAGATGCGCTTTACTGCAGTCCAATGATTTTCTGTGGGTGCATGCATGAATTGGCAAACCTTGTTGACTGAGAAAGCAATGTCTGGGCGAGATAAGGTGGCATATTGTAATGCCCCAACAATCTGGCGATATTTAGTTGGATCAGATAAGGGAGGGCTGTCATTAGGCATTAGAATCTGAGAGGTGCTCATTGGTGAGCTGACTGGTTTGCAGTCTGACAAACCGGACTTCTGCAGGAGATCAGATATGTATTTTTGCTGAGACAAGATGAGGTCAAGGTCATTACGAACAACCTCAATGCCCAGAAAATAATGTAGAGGACCAAGATCCTTAATGGCAAACATGGAGCTGAGACGCTGAATAATGTGACCGACAGTCTGGTCATTATTGCCGGTAATTATAATGTCATCAACATAGATAAGAGCATAGACAAGATGACCACAAGAATTGAGTATAAACAGTGAGGGGTCCGTCTTTGAGCCGTGAAAGCCAAGTTGCTGGAGTGCAGTTGTCAACCTATTAAACCAGGCCCTAGGCGCTTGCTTCAGCCCGTACAAGGACTTGTGAAGAAGGCAAACATGATTAGGTTTGCTGGGATCAACAAAGCCTGGTGGTTGTTTCATGTACACAGTTTCCTGTAAGTCACCATGAAGAAAAGCGTTTTGTACATCCAGCTGCCTAAGCGACCACTTATGAGTAACCACAAGAGAGAGAACCACCCTAATGGTAGTGGCTTTCACAACAGGGCTGAAAGTCTCATGATAGTCAATACCAGGTTGTTGATGAAACCCTTTGGCTACAAGACGAGCTTTGTAGCGAGTAAGTTTTCCCTGTGCATCTGTTTTTAACCTGTACACCCACTTACAATCAACCAGATTAGTATTTTTAACATAGGGGACTAACGACCATGTTCCATTCTTATGAAGTGCATGAAACTCTTCGGCCATGGCATGACGCCACTCTGGTGATTTGTTGGCGACAGTAAAAGAGGTAGGTTCAGTAGGTTGACCAGGGAAAGTGGTGGTAAAGTAGGCTGAAGGATTGTAACGATCTGTACGTTTTGGGTTGGGGCGTAAGTTTGCAGGACGAGGTCGGGCAGGTTGGGTGATATTTTGGGAAGCTGTGGGTATGGATTTGGTTTGGGTAGTGTGTACTTGGTCTGGAACATGCTGTTGAAGGGTTTCGGTTGGGTCAGAGTGGGCTGAAGAGGTTGCGGTTGGGCTGGAGTGGGCTGGGAGGGCTGCAGTTGAGCTGGTAGAGGCTGTTTGA
The DNA here is from genome assembly GCA_030545235.1 of Helianthus tuberosus. Classification (NCBI taxonomy): domain Eukaryota; kingdom Viridiplantae; phylum Streptophyta; class Magnoliopsida; order Asterales; family Asteraceae; genus Helianthus; species Helianthus tuberosus. Next base: position 7,622,462 of record CM060443.1, read on the forward strand.
TTATCAGAATGGGCTGTTTGGGCAGCTGGGCAGGATTCAGCTGTGGTTTCTGGTGTAGTATATGGTGGCGGGTCATGAAAAATTGAGGTATAGGCTGGTGGGGGTGTAGCTGGTGGTGGCGGAGCGCGAAAGGGCAAGATGTGTTCATTGAATCGGACGTGACGTGCAACATAGACACGTTCGGTTGCTGGGTCAAAGCACCGATAACCATGATGATCAGGACTATAACCAAGGAAGCCACAGGGTGCGGAACGGAAGTCCATTTTGTGACGGTTGTAAGGACGAAGGAACGGGAAGCATTGACACCCAAAGACTCGAAGAAAGGAATAGTCTGGTTTTCGGTTAAAAAGGTGTTGGTAAGGAGATTTGTTGGATGAAGTCCGGGATGGTAGACGATTAATGAGATAGGTGGCGGTGTCAAAGGCAAAGTGCCAAAAGCGTTGTGGAAGATTAGAGTGGGCAACAAGAGCAAGTCCGGTTTCCACAACATGGCGATGTCGTCGTTCAACAGTGCCGTTTTGCTCACTGGTATGAGGGCATGAGCGGCGATGAACAATGCCTAGAGAGGTGAAGAATGGTGTAAGGTTTCGGAATTCGCCTCCCCAATCAGTTTGAACACTTTTTAGTTTGGTGCTAAATTGTCTTTCAGCCATTGATACAAAATTTTTAAAAATTGTATAGACATCAGATTTTTGTTTTAATGGATAAAGCCACATGTAACGAGAGTGATGATCAACACATAATAGAAAAAAACGATAGCCATCAATAGATAATGTGGGTGAAGGACCCCAAACATCCCAATAAACTAAGTCCAAAACATGATTACTATGAAAAGCAGAAAGTTTTAAAGGTAGTTTGCATGACTTTCCCATTTGACAGGAAGAACAAAGACAAGACGATAATTTTGTTGAAACAGGTAAGGAACAACTAGAAATAAGAGACTGTAAGACACGACGGTGTGGATGCCCGAGGCGATGATGCCAGATGGTGGAGGACTCTTTGGTAGCAGTGAAAGCAACTTTAGGAATGGACTTGAGTTGGGGAAGACGAATGGTGTAGAGACCCTGTTCACTTGGACCCATAAGAAGGGTAGTGTGTGTAGACTTGTCCTTCACAACAAAAAAAGAAGAGTGAAATTCAAAGAACACATCATTGTCTGACCAAAATTTTTGTACAGAAAGTAGGTTTTGTTTAAGTTCGGGAACATGAAGGATATTGGAAAGATTAAAGGTTTTGTGTGGTGTAAAAATGTTAGATGAGCCAATATGAAAAATAGGAAGGGGTGTACCGTCGCCAACATGGAGAGAATCATTACCTTGATATGCCTCAGAGTTGTCAAGACTGGATAAGTCTGGAGAGGCATGACTATTAGCCCCAGTGTCAGGTTTCCAAATGGCTTCATACTGTGATCCGAATGGCTTCATACTGTGATCCGACCTCTGAAAAATTAGCATAATTTGCCTGATGAGGCTGTTTAGATGGACCTGGCTGATTTGGGCATTGAGAAGGTATGTGACCAATACCGCACCTGTTACAATGCCCAAATACGGTATTCTGAGTGGAAGCCCAAGAGAACTGACGAGTGTTACTATTCATGTCACGGCCTCGGTAATTGTTTGAGTTCCCGCGTGGACCTCCACGAGAGTTTCCCCGTCTATTACCACCGTTGTTGGAGGTTCGGGGAGCGTAGTAAGCCTGTGGTTGTGATGTATTTGAGTGATTTGGTTGGATGGGGTTTGATATTGGGTTTAGTTGATATCCGAATTGGGTTGCAAGAAGTTGGAGGCTTTGGAGTTGGGACTGTATGTTGGCGACGGAGGAGGCAGGGTTTCCAGTGATGGTGTTAAGTGCTTGCGGGACAGTAGAGTTTTGGGTTTCAGTGTTTTTATGAATCATATAACCATGATCAGTTAAGAGACCATGAAGTTCTGAAAACTGTACCGGTGGGGAACGAGCAAGAAGGCTACCTTTCAATCCGTTGTACTCCTCACGAAGACCTGCGATAGCAAGCATGACCACGTCTTTGTCCTTTTGTGGTTCACCGATATTTGCAAGGGCTGTGGCGTACTCTTGAGCACGACTCAGATAATCAGCCGGGGTCTCATCTCCTTTCATAGATAGCTTCAACAACTGTTGTTTTAGGGTGTATTCATGAGAGGCGGTTTGTGGTGCATAGGCTCGTTCAAGGGACTTCCAGACTTCTCTGGAAGTAGTTCCCTGAATGTGCTAAAAAGATGCTTCTAAAACAGTGGAGATGATAAGCATTCGGACATGAGCGTCATTGGCAATCCAGCGTGCATAGTTAGGGTTATCAGCAGCATCATCTCCTGTTGAAAGTTTGGGTGAGGGGCAAGGGATTGTGCCATCGATGTAGCCGAATAGGGAGTTGGAGAGAAGAAACGGCTCAACCATGGCCTTCCAATACCCATAGTTGTTACGATTAAGGGTGAAGGCAAATTTATGGGAATTATGGTTGGTCTTTTCTTGAGTGGTAAAAAGGGGAAGAGTAGCCATTGAAATCAGTGGATAGGAGGAGTATTTGAATGGCGGGTACTGATATGTGGTTGCTGTTTGGTTGTTGCTGGCGGCAGTAAAAGGGCCAGAATTTGGTTGTTGCTGGCGGCAGTAAAAGGGCCAGAAAAGTTTAGCAGGTATTAACCTAGCTCTGATACCATATTAGTTAAAGGTAATTGTATTTCTGTATGAGTTGATGATTACAATGGAAGAGAATATATAATGCTAATACATCAGTAAATAAGGAAATATAAATCACAAGAATTATGCCATTGCCTTATATTCTCTACTTAATCTGAGCCTACAATTATGCTCTAATAAATTAAAACCTTAAATTGTAGAGCATCATTGTTTAACCTTTTATGAATATAATATTGTAGAGCGTTTGACAAAACAACCATGAGTTCAGATTTAAATGAAATAAAAAAATATATTTACAACAAAACCTTACCAAGAACATGTACTTTAAGGATGAAGGGAAATCGAAATTAAGCACCTATCAGATCGGAGCGCTTCAAGAAATTAAATTCGTCATTAGTATCCTGCATATTTAGAACAGAAATAAAGTGAAAACCTATAAAATATCAATTTCGAACAAACTTAGAACCCTAATTTTGTGTAAATTGAAAAACAAATCAACGAAAAAATAACAATAGGAATAATCCAGGGAGAAAGCTTACCTAATCTTAAAGATCCAAAGTGACGATCAATTTTTACGGCTGCGTTTACGGCTGTATAACGGCTGCTAATGGGCCGTAACGCAGCGGTTAACCGCAACTTGATATCCTTCTGCTCTTTATTCACAGCTTCAATGCAGAATCTATCAACTTCCAGTAGGTCTGGCATAGAATATATTAAAAACACATGGGTTAAATTTTCAATATATAAGTATGCTACACTTTTGAAGAAAGTCTCTATAAGTACTTTGATCTTTGAGAAGGCATGAAAGAAGGCCTAATACCTAAAAGACATAGCTACCATATCCAATATGGTTGATATGACCTAAGACAAAGAAAAATATATTTAGTACACACATAACAAAGCTAGTGGACAGCAAAATTAAAAATTAGAAACATATATAAGCTATGAAATAAACAAAGGTGGTGTCTGACCTTTTTAACTCTTGGCATGAATCCAAGACTGTGGTGATGTTGCCTAAATCCATCAAAGTTTAAGCTCTTAGCAAAATGAGAGGGCTAACATGGAGCATAAAGCCACCCACAGAGACACCTATCAATAAGTCTCACAAACTTAAAGCTGAAAAAATTCTGCATATATTGAAAACTTGAAAACACAAATGGAACAACTTATAAAAAATATTTTTCTGTTTACATATTTCATCTTGAAATGGCCAAAAATGGGGGCCCTGTAATGAAGACTAATGCAGATACTTTTCTAAAACTGGTATTCAGCAAGCTTACATTTTGCTCTTCAACAATCCTAAAGACACTATCACGAGCTTTTCTCTACGCTAGATAAGCCAAACCCAGAAACCTGTTTTGCATGTAATTGGTATTGATTGTGTCATCAAGCTTCGTATCAGTCAACACATTTATCTTCAACAGATATCAAACCCTCATGAATCTAATCTGGTATTCACATCAAAGTATTAGCAAAAGTAAACAAAAATAAGTAGAAACTACAAGTGAGAAGGTGCCATTTTAGGTTTTTCTTATTGTTTACGTATATGTTAGATCTGAGCTCACGGCCTCGGTTTGTCCTGTTAGAGACAGACGATATACCAGCATATCACTTCAATTTTATCGATCATCGACAACTGAGCACACGACTTGACAACAACTGTTTAACCTGCTAGCAGGTACACCCACTGTTTTTTATTAACATACAAAACCGAAAAAGTTATGTTAACACATCCTTCTCAGCTTACAAACCGTGGAACAAACCTTAATCTTAATCCATAACTAGGTGAATTGCTTATATTTTTAAACAAAAATGAGGTTATATTTGAATTCCTTATACTTTATAACATTGATATAAAAGATTTTACATTTTTTATATCCAATTCATATTTGTTCTCAGGTTTGGTGGGGTTGACTCATTTGGATCTTAAACGCACACTATTTCTCACATGTTGGAATTAATCTTGATGATACGGGTCACGGGTCGACACGTTATCGGGTCACGCGGGTCATGGAGTCAAGCATCAAGTTGGGTCGCGGGTTTGACCGGGTTACGGGTCAAATAAGGAGCTAAAACCGGTAGATTGTTGACTGAATTAAGTGGTGTGATGCAAAAGAAAAGGAGTACGTGGGTCGTTCAATGCACGTTGTTTAGAAGTCCGATTCTTTAGGATAAAGATTAGTTTATACTGTTTTTTATTCCCACGTTCGTTTTGTAAAGGCTATTTAAAGCCATGTTTCTGTGAATATAATAACCCATTTTTTCACCCATATACAGTAGCAAGTTTCTACGAGTTCATACATACATATATACGTGAATATTGATTGTGAGGTTTGAGGGACCTGAACCAACATTTGGTATCAGAGCCTAGGGCTCGTATCGGGGAAGCCTCCGCCGCCGGCGGGTGTGTCGGTTGGTGGAGGGCAGGCGTGAAAAGGGTGAAGACCGTCGCTGCGGGGCAAACGCAGCAGGAAAACGGGTTGTTTGGGACAGCATGGGGGCTGTTTCGGTTTCGTTTTACAGCAGAAGAACGGGTGCTGCTGTGGTGACCGAATGAAAGTTAGAAAGAAGACCGAGACCGTCACCGAGAAATTTGAACCGGTGAAAAGGCTGGAGCCGTAAAAGACCGAACGGCTTGAAAGACCGCTGCCGGAAAGTAAATTCCGGTGGGAGAAAAAGAAGACCGACAAGCTGCACCGGACCGGCGGCTTGAAAGTTCAAGACCGAAAGTGTGAACCAAGACCGAAGAGGTTCACTTCAGACCGAGAAAGAAAAACCGCATAGGAGTAGAACCGGCGAAGATAGACCGATTCAGGTGACTTAGACGGGGGTGCGCCTGAGAAGACCGATAACCGGTAAAAGAAGACCGTCGCCGGAGACCGAGAAGAAGACCGTGGCCGGAGATTGATTACCGATTAAAGATCGAGAAGCCGGAGTGAAAGATTTAGACCGTAGGTGTGAGCCAGAGACCGAAAGCTTACATCAAAGAGACCGAGAGTTTGTGAACAAAGACCGTAAGAGTTCACAATAGACCGAGTCGTGAACCGAAAGGTTCATGTTAGAAAGAGAAAGAGAAGGACTGAACCCGCGTGGTTCGTGTAGCAAAAAATAGAAAGGACCGACATCAAGATTAAGGGGGTGAATGTTGGAATTAATCTTGATGATACGGGTCACGGGTCGACACGTTATCGGGTCACGCGGGTCATGGAGTCAAGCATCAAGTTGGGTCGCGGGTTTGACCGGGTTACGGGTCAAATAAGGAGCTAAAACCGGTAGATTGTTGACTGAATTAAGTGGTGTGATGCAAAAGAAAAGGAGTACGTGGGTCGTTCAATGCACGTTGTTTAGAAGTCCGATTCTTTAGGATAAAGATTAGTTTATACTGTTTTTTATTCCCACGTTCGTTTTGTAAAGGCTATTTAAAGCCATGTTTCTGTGAATATAATAACCCATTTTTTCACCCATATACAGTAGCAAGTTTCTACGAGTTCATACATACATATATACGTGAATATTGATTGTGAGGTTTGAGGGACCTGAACCAACATTTGGTATCAGAGCCTAGGGCTCGTATCGGGGAAGCCTCCGCCGCCGGCGGGTGTGTCGGTTGGTGGAGGGCAGGCGTGAAAAGGGTGAAGACCGTCGCTGCGGGGCAAACGCAGCAGGAAAACGGGTTGTTTGGGACAGCATGGGGGCTGTTTCGGTTTCGTTTTACAGCAGAAGAACGGGTGCTGCTGTGGTGACCGAATGAAAGTTAGAAAGAAGACCGAGACCGTCACCGAGAAATTTGAACCGGTGAAAAGGCTGGAGCCGTAAAAGACCGAGCGGCTTGAAAGACCGCTGCCGGAAAGTAAATTCCGGTGGGAGAAAAAGAAGACCGACAAGCTGCACCGGACCGGCGGCTTGAAAGTTCAAGACCGAAAGTGTGAACCAAGACCGAAGAGGTTCACTTCAGACCGAGAAAGAAAAACCGCATAGGAGTAGAACCGGCGAAGATAGACCGATTCAGGTGACTTAGACGGGGGTGCGCCTGAGAAGACCGATAACCGGTAAAAGAAGACCGTCGCCGGAGACCGAGAAGAAGACCGTGGCCGGAGATTGATTACCGATTAAAGATCGAGAAGCCGGAGTGAAAGATTTAGACCGTAGGTGTGAGCCAGAGACCGAAAGCTTACATCAAAGAGACCGAGAGTTTGTGAACAAAGACCGTAAGAGTTCACAATAGACCGAGTCGTGAACCGAAAGGTTCATGTTAGAAAGAGAAAGAGAAGGACTGAACCCGCGTGGTTCGTGTAGCAAAAAATAGAAAGGACCGACATCAAGATTAAGGGGGTGAATGTTGGAATTAATCTTGATGATACGGGTCACGGGTCGACACGTTATCGGGTCACGCGGGTCATGGAGTCAAGCATCAAGTTGGGTCGCGGGTTTGACCGGGTTACGGGTCAAATAAGGAGCTAAAACCGGTAGATTGTTGACTGAATTAAGTGGTGTGATGCAAAAGAAAAGGAGTACGTGGGTCGTTCAATGCACGTTGTTTAGAAGTCCGATTCTTTAGGATAAAGATTAGTTTATACTGTTTTTTATTCCCACGTTCGTTTTGTAAAGGCTATTTAAAGCCATGTTTCTGTGAATATAATAACCCATTTTTTCACCCATATACAGTAGCAAGTTTCTACGAGTTCATACATACATATATACGTGAATATTGATTGTGAGGTTTGAGGGACCTGAACCAACATTTGGTATCAGAGCCTAGGGCTCGTATCGGGGAAGCCTCCGCCGCCGGCGGGTGTGTCGGTTGGTGGAGGGCAGGCGTGAAAAGGGTGAAGACCGTCGCTGCGGGGCAAACGCAGCAGGAAAACGGGTTGTTTGGGACAGCATGGGGGCTGTTTCGGTTTCGTGTTACAGCAGAAGAACGGGTGCTGCTGTGGTGACCGAATGAAAGTTAGAAAGAAGACCGAGACCGTCACCGAGAAATTTGAACCGGTGAAAAGGCTGGAGCCGTAAAAGACCGAGCGGCTTGAAAGACCGCTGCCGGAAAGTAAATTCCGGTGGGAGAAAAAGAAGACCGACAAGCTGCACCGGACCGGCGGCTTGAAAGTTCAAGACCGAAAGTGTGAACCAAGACCGAAGAGGTTCACTTCAGACCGAGAAAGAAAAACCGCATAGGAGTAGAACCGGCGAAGATAGACCGATTCAGGTGACTTAGACGGGGGTGCGCCTGAGAAGACCGATAACCGGTAAAAGAAGACCGTCGCCGGAGACCGAGAAGAAGACCGTGGCCGGAGATTGATTACCGATTAAAGATCGAGAAGCCGGAGTGAAAGATTTAGACCGTAGGTGTGAGCCAGAGACCGAAAGCTTACATCAAAGAGACCGAGAGTTTGTGAACAAAGACCGTAAGAGTTCACAATAGACCGAGTCGTGAACCGAAAGGTTCATGTTAGAAAGAGAAAGAGAAGGACTGAACCCGCGTGGTTCGTGTAGCAAAAAATAGAAAGGACCGACATCAAGATTAAGGGGGTGAATGTTGGAATTAATCTTGATGATACGGGTCACGGGTCGACACGTTATCGGGTCACGCGGGTCATGGAGTCAAGCATCAAGTTGGGTCGCGGGTTTGACCGGGTTACGGGTCAAATAAGGAGCTAAAACCGGTAGATTGTTGACTGAATTAAGTGGTGTGATGCAAAAGAAAAGGAGTACGTGGGTCGTTCAATGCACGTTGTTTAGAAGTCCGATTCTTTAGGATAAAGATTAGTTTATACTGTTTTTTATTCCCACGTTCGTTTTGTAAAGGCTATTTAAAGCCATGTTTCTGTGAATATAATAACCCATTTTTTCACCCATATACAGTAGCAAGTTTCTACGAGTTCATACATACATATATACGTGAATATTGATTGTGAGGTTTGAGGGACCTGAACCAACATTTGGTATCAGAGCCTAGGGCTCGTATCGGGGAAGCCTCCGCCGCCGGCGGGTGTGTCGGTTGGTGGAGGGCAGGCGTGAAAAGGGTGAAGACCGTCGCTGCGGGGCAAACGCAGCAGGAAAACGGGTTGTTTGGGACAGCATGGGGGCTGTTTCGGTTTCGTTTTACAGCAGAAGAACGGGTGCTGCTGTGGTGACCGAATGAAAGTTAGAAAGAAGACCGAGACCGTCACCGAGAAATTTGAACCGGTGAAAAGGCTGGAGCCGTAAAAGACCGAGCGGCTTGAAAGACCGCTGCCGGAAAGTAAATTCCGGTGGGAGAAAAAGAAGACCGACAAGCTGCACCGGACCGGCGGCTTGAAAGTTCAAGACCGAAAGTGTGAACCAAGACCGAAGAGGTTCACTTCAGACCGAGAAAGAAAAACCGCATAGGAGTAGAACCGGCGAAGATAGACCGATTCAGGTGACTTAGACGGGGGTGCGCCTGAGAAGACCGATAACCGGTAAAAGAAGACCGTCGCCGGAGACCGAGAAGAAGACCGTGGCCGGAGATTGATTACCGATTAAAGATCGAGAAGCCGGAGTGAAAGATTTAGACCGTAGGTGTGAGCCAGAGACCGAAAGCTTACATCAAAGAGACCGAGAGTTTGTGAACAAAGACCGTAAGAGTTCACAATAGACCGAGTCGTGAACCGAAAGGTTCATGTTAGAAAGAGAAAGAGAAGGACTGAACCCGCGTGGTTCGTGTAGCAAAAAATAGAAAGGACCGACATCAAGATTAAGGGGGTGAATGTTGGAATTAATCTTGATGATACGGGTCACGGGTCGACACGTTATCGGGTCACGCGGGTCATGGAGTCAAGCATCAAGTTGGGTCGCGGGTTTGACCGGGTTACGGGTCAAATAAGGAGCTAAAACCGGTAGATTGTTGACTGAATTAAGTGGTGTGATGCAAAAGAAAAGGAGTACGTGGGTCGTTCAATGCACGTTGTTTAGAAGTCCGATTCTTTAGGATAAAGATTAGTTTATACTGTTTTTTATTCCCACGTTCGTTTTGTAAAGGCTATTTAAAGCCATGTTTCTGTGAATATAATAACCCATTTTTTCACCCATATACAGTAGCAAGTTTCTACGAGTTCATACATACATATATACGTGAATATTGATTGTGAGGTTTGAGGGACCTGAACCAACATTTGGTATCAGAGCCTAGGGCTCGTATCGGGGAAGCCTCCGCCGCCGGCGGGTGTGTCGGTTGGTGGAGGGCAGGCGTGAAAAGGGTGAAGACCGTCGCTGCGGGGCAAACGCAGCAGGAAAACGGGTTGTTTGGGACAGCATGGGGGCTGTTTCGGTTTCGTTTTACAGCAGAAGAACGGGTGCTGCTGTGGTGACCGAATGAAAGTTAGAAAGAAGACCGAGACCGTCACCGAGAAATTTGAACCGGTGAAAAGGCTGGAGCCGTAAAAGACCGAGCGGCTTGAAAGACCGCTGCCGGAAAGTAAATTCCGGTGGGAGAAAAAGAAGACCGACAAGCTGCACCGGACCGGCGGCTTGAAAGTTCAAGACCGAAAGTGTGAACCAAGACCGAAGAGGTTCACTTCAGACCGAGAAAGAAAAACCGCATAGGAGTAGAACCGGCGAAGATAGACCGATTCAGGTGACTTAGACGGGGGTGCGCCTGAGAAGACCGATAACCGGTAAAAGAAGACCGTCGCCGGAGACCGAGAAGAAGACCGTGGCCGGAGATTGATTACCGATTAAAGATCGAGAAGCCGGAGTGAAAGATTTAGACCGTAGGTGTGAGCCAGAGACCGAAAGCTTACATCAAAGAGACCGAGAGTTTGTGAACAAAGACCGTAAGAGTTCACAATAGACCGAGTCGTGAACCGAAAGGTTCATGTTAGAAAGAGAAAGAGAAGGACTGAACCCGCGTGGTTCGTGTAGCAAAAAATAGAAAGGACCGACATCAAGATTAAGGGGGTGAATGTTGGAATTAATCTTGATGATACGGGTCACGGGTCGACACGTTATCGGGTCACGCGGGTCATGGAGTCAAGCATCAAGTTGGGTCGCGGGTTTGACCGGGTTACGGGTCAAATAAGGAGCTAAAACCGGTAGATTGTTGACTGAATTAAGTGGTGTGATGCAAAAGAAAAGGAGTACGTGGGTCGTTCAATGCACGTTGTTTAGAAGTCCGATTCTTTAGGATAAAGATTAGTTTATACTGTTTTTTATTCCCACGTTCGTTTTGTAAAGGCTATTTAAAGCCATGTTTCTGTGAATATAATAACCCATTTTTTCACCCATATACAGTAGCAAGTTTCTACGAGTTCATACATACATATATACGTGAATATTGATTGTGAGGTTTGAGGGACCTGAACCAACATTTGGTATCAGAGCCTAGGGCTCGTATCGGGGAAGCCTCCGCCGCCGGCGGGTGTGTCGGTTGGTGGAGGGCAGGCGTGAAAAGGGTGAAGACCGTCGCTGCGGGGCAAACGCAGCAGGAAAACGGGTTGTTTGGGACAGCATGGGGGCTGTTTCGGTTTCGTTTTACAGCAGAAGAACGGGTGCTGCTGTGGTGACCGAATGAAAGTTAGAAAGAAGACCGAGACCGTCACCGAGAAATTTGAACCGGTGAAAAGGCTGGAGCCGTAAAAGACCGAACGGCTTGAAAGACCGCTGCCGGAAAGTAAATTCCGGTGGGAGAAAAAGAAGACCGACAAGCTGCACCGGACCGGCGGCTTGAAAGTTCAAGACCGAAAGTGTGAACCAAGACCGAAGAGGTTCACTTCAGACCGAGAAAGAAAAACCGCATAGGAGTAGAACCGGCGAAGATAGACCGATTCAGGTGACTTAGACGGGGGTGCGCCTGAGAAGACCGATAACCGGTAAAAGAAGACCGTCGCCGGAGACCGAGAAGAAGACCGTGGCCGGAGATTGATTACCGATTAAAGATCGAGAAGCCGGAGTGAAAGATTTAGACCGTAGGTGTGAGCCAGAGACCGAAAGCTTACATCAAAGAGACCGAGAGTTTGTGAACAAAGACCGTAAGAGTTCACAATAGACCGAGTCGTGAACCGAAAGGTTCATGTTAGAAAGAGAAAGAGAAGGACTGAACCCGCGTGGTTCGTGTAGCAAAAAATAGAAAGGACCGACATCAAGATTAAGGGGGTGAATGTTGGAATTAATCTTGATGATACGGGTCACGGGTCGACACGTTATCGGGTCACGCGGGTCATGGAGTCAAGCATCAAGTTGGGTCGCGGGTTTGACCGGGTTACGGGTCAAATAAGGAGCTAAAACCGGTAGATTGTTGACTGAATTAAGTGGTGTGATGCAAAAGAAAAGGAGTACGTGGTTCGTTCAATGCACGTTGTTTAGAAGTCCGATTCTTTAGGATAAAGATTAGTTTATACTGTATTTTATTCCCACGTTCGTTTTGTAAAGGCTATTTGAAGCCATGTTTCTATGAATATAATAACCCATTTTTTCACCCATATACAGTAGCAAGTTTCTACGAGTTCATACATACATATATACGTGAATATTGATTGTGAGGTTTGAGGGACCTGAACCAACATCACAAACTATTTCTCAACTGCATTATTTTAGCCTTTTGTATCCGGCTCAGTCTATAAAAACATAAGGTAAAATAAAAATCAAAGTTCAAACGGGTCAAACGTCTAACAACATTATCAATTATTGTTTGTTGGGTTTATACAACCTGACCCATCACTGAATTTATAAATGTAGCCTGTTATTATTTGATATGCAAATTACTTAATTCAATAAGTAGAACCGAAAAAAGTCACAAAGCTTAAAACAATAGAACCAAAAAAAGTCACAATGCTTAAAACAATTAATAAATATGACATAAAAATAATCGTACTTGAGTTAGAGAAAATCACATGAAAATTTTGATATTACCGACTTCTAATATATCGAGACAAGATTTGGATTAATACCTTGGTTGCTGATCCCTGGTGAAATCAAGCAGACACATTGAGTTGTCTCTAAGCCCTTTAAATCTGAACAAAATAAATCAACAAATAAATAAAATTGAATGCATGAATATTACACAGAGTGATAATCAGTTAAAGGGTTTCAAAAACGGAAGCAAATCTATGCAAATGAAATAGCCTGCTCATCATAAAACAAACCTCAATACGGATCTGGTTCATCATCTTCATCCTATTGCAAAACCTACTGCGGAGATAACGGCGAATCATCACCTCTTCCTGACGTCATCGTTCACCTCTTTCGTAGTATTCGAACCTATGTCGAAATTTTCACACAGTTCCAAGTACAGTTGAGCCACGAGATCTAGGGTTACAAAAACTGTGTGAACGTCATATGTCCACGCCCTACTTGCCGCCGACAGCCGTTGATGGTGAACGAACAATCATTACCACACCAGCAGATCGATACAAAACAAACTCAAATTCAGCAAACAATAATCGTAGATCTATGTACGAATCAATGTTTATGTACAAATTTCTTGTAAAACTTAGGAAAATTGCTGGTTCATTGATTTGGAAGGAAAATATTGGTTATAGATTTTAGAACAGGATGTAAAGAACCAAGGTGATGGAGAAGACAATTGGGGTTTGTTCCATGGGAAGGACATCGAAGATAGAAAAAAAATTGCATATTAAAATACTGTGGGATATTGATGCTAACAGAGATTGAAGAAGAAGATGTCGCTACCATAGATGATGATTGGAGATAAATTCTGGCGTTGGATTTGAACTGAGAGAGAGGGGGATGGTTTAAATCTTGAAAGACGGTCTGGATTTGAGAGAGAGGTATTAAAAGTATAGATTTAGGCGGAAGATGAAGGCAGATTTGATTTTGAATTCAAATTTACCCCGCAACTTGGTATTAAATCTATACTATCTATAATAATAATAATAATAATAATAATAATAATTAAAAAACAGAATTATGACATCAGCATGTACATGTGGCATAGCTTAGGAGTTGACACATAGGCAGATTTACATCAGCTAAAAGTCTCTTATTATAGATAGTACTAGGTGGACACCCGCCCGACGGGCGCGAGTAGATCGTAAACATTGTTGGGGTATAGCATTCCAAAAATCTTTTATCTTCATTTCTTAACGCCAAACACGAGTAGTCTTAACACGGGTAGTTAAACCAACATAACATTATCGTCCGACTCGTCTTCAATTTCGGTAACAATCTCTGACACATACATGCACATGTTTTGTACCCAATATTTTTAATTATAATTACAACACAGACCATCTTAATTAGAGTAATATGCAGACAAGTCACAATATACAAAGTTAAAAATAATATAATTATACATTCAGACATAGGAATCATGTTAACTAATTTGTTTCTAGCTGCTTGGCCAATTCCAATATGTTTCCTGAGTTTGAGTCGGGTGCACCCTCCTCGCCTCCTTACCTGCAATTTAAAAATAAAAGCATTAGATTAAGAAGCTACAATATCTGACTCATGTAAGCGCAAGTCCTTCTTAATTGGAGTTTTTTTATACTTTTTTTAAAATTCGACATCGAAAAAATGTAGAAATAAACTAACAAACTAATATGTATAAATTAAGTCTAAATAAGCAAAACTCTTAACACTTTTCTGTAGTCCATAAACTACTGAGTAGGTGTAACACCTCCTGTTGTTAAGCTATGCATCAAATGAAATTAAAACTTTAGGTAATATACAAAAGGAAAATGGGCCAAGATATACGAATTGGATCAGACAAAGCTGGGACGGATCCAAAACCGTGAATACGAAAAATACTAAAACCTGACACGAAACCCATACTATAAAGTCCAGTTTGGTGGTAATGATTCAATCCAAAACTGGACCATGACCCATACTCAAAACCTTACACCTTACACCCCATCTTGTATAAAGATGCTGCAAAAAAGATGAGAATATCGATACTTACATGTCCTTCTTCATGTTCTATATAAGATTTGAGATCACATTGATTTTTTTTAAACCAAAGCCTTAGCCTATGCACATAAAAACCTATTTTATAAAATTTGGAAATCATTTATGGCATAATAATAATAATCATAACCAATGCTTCAAGACTTGCTTATGAGCATTGTTGAATAAAAATATGTTAGTAATTTTGTTTTAGTATATAATGAAGTACCTCTTTTTGGTGGATTGTCATGAAAATGAGGCTCGGAGTTTTAAGGTGTACGTATTAAAGACATCTCTTGAAGACATCTGAGATCTACAACAGTTAGAATGCAATTTTAAAACACCACTTACAACTCTGTTATCTGGATGCCAAATATTTGAACTGATGTCGTCGAGCAACTTAGAAAACATTTGTTCCATTATGTTCTTCTAAATTAGATCAGTTTAAAACCCTTCACCAAAGACTTCTCCATCTATTCATCAAATATGTCTCCCAATCTATCTAATCTCGATCACAACATTTGTCGCCTTTTTTTACAATTATGTGTTCTCTCTCAATCCAGTATCAATACGTCCGTGCGTTGGACCGGCACACTCCTGCTACCAACTATATATGTAAACATTAAACAAATGTAAATAATGACACTTCTCACATACTATGTCACACAATGATTTCGCATCAAACATTCAATATGTATGATCTAAAACGCCACATACACGAATAAGCTTTTACCCTCTTACAGCATGGCATTTGAAGGTTTTAAAGAATAATTAAAAAAGATTCAAGAATCACCTACTGTCGTGGGACTTGATTTTGATGGTTTCTCAGTTGGTTCCACATCCATTGTCGTAACATCGCCGACATCAACCTCCACTTCTATCATAGTTTCTCAGTTGGTTCCACATCCATTTAATAACAGATCCGTCGAGTTATTTGTGCTTTCATTTGTTCATGATCTGGTTGAAACGAAGAAGATTAACATCAGATTTGAATTAAATATGCTGAAATTCTTCTGATTGTTATTTCAACAACTGACAGTTGAATCCATATTCATTCGCGCAGATTATTGTTTGTTCACGATCAGGTTGCAGGTCGTTTAATCAGAAAAAAGTATAAAAAAGGACTTTTAAACATAACTTTGGTTATATTTTTTGTAATACTTTTGCTAATTAATTACCGTTATTCTGTGTGATAACTCATTAACCGCAGCAACCCACACCTTCTTGTCATGTTCGTATCTACTCGATATTTCCCTCAGCGTTTCCGATTGTTTCTCCATTGTTTGGTCTGGTCAATATAAATTCGGGAATTTGTATGATAAACGTACAGTAAAACAAAAATGTTCCCTTTGACCAAAAAAACTTACCAAGAGTTGTTGTCTGGAAAAACTTATTATTGAGTTCCATACGAACCTTCTCCAGCTGCTCGTTTGCTGCAGTCAACGACATCCAAGCTTGATAACATTCATCGGTCTTACGTTGACATTGATTGGTCAACTCTTGATAACCATCAAAACACTAAAGATAGATATGCTTTATTCATTTTAAACATTAACAATTATTTTTATATCTTTTTTAAACCACAACTCATACATTAACAATCTCTTAAACATGTAACCGTTTGAAAATTCAACTAAACTGACCTGAAAGTCGACATAATCACCTCCGATTCACCTCCACTCTCAGAATCTGCTCTTGATAACATTCATCGGTCTTACGTTGACATTGATTGGTCAACTCTTGATAACCATCAAAACACTAAAGATAGATATGCTTTATTCATTTTAAACATTAACAATTATTTTTATATCTTTTTTAAACCACAACTCATACATTAACAATCTCTTAAACATGTAACCGTTTGAAAATTCAACTAAACTGACCTGAAAGTCGACATAATCACCTCCGATTCACCTCCACTCTGAATCTGCTCCGCTTTCGACCTAACTTGATACCAAACGAAACCGTTTGAAAATTCAACTAAACTAATCGAAAAACAACTCTTCTTTCTGGTTTTAAACATAAAAAGACCCGAATTAGAGAGATTAACAATTATTTTTATATCTTTTTTAAACCACAACTCATACATTAACATAAGGTGATTTGAGTGTTTCGGTTCAGGAATTGAAGATGATAAATTGAAATCTTACACTTAAAAAGTGTAGTAGCAGACTTCGTATCAAACCCGACAATAAGAACTGGCAATAAAAAACAACTTACCCATTAAATAACTGTATTCCAGTACCTGAAATCTGTTGAGAAAGACATTTGGCACATCTGAAAAGATGACATCCCACATAAGAATCCCAAAAACAGTCGGCCAAATTCCACTTTCTGAATGAACACCTTGCCATCCACCTCCATTTTCACCTACATAATACTGCAGGGCAAGTTGCTCTACCCCACACTATTCTCCATCTTCACCATAAAAATTGCTCTTTATCCCACTTTTACAATTGGCCTACCTTGAACATGAACGTAAACAATAGCTCCAAAAAAGAGGCTTGTAAGTGAAAAACAAAGAGCAAGCATTAAAATATAAAATCTCATAGATGGCTCTACTTCATGTCTACAAACTACAACTGATAAAGAGTTCCTATCGGGTCCAAACATAACCGTAACTGAAAAATATAAATAATGGGAGCCGATTACCTGACCAATCAGAAATTGTTCAGTTTAGTTCGGCATTGATTTAGAACTGTTTCGTTCCCAAACCTTCGAAAGATCTTAAATTTGAAGTACACACTAAAATACATGAAGCCAAAAATAAAAATAAAAATAAAAATACAAATGTCAATTGTAATATGAAAAAGAGCATTGAAATGAAACAAACATGAGATCTTGAAACCAATTATTCTTGGTAGATTCAAAATTACCTGTAGAATGGAATAAGTGGCTTTTTAATATGTATTTGAGATTGCTTGTTTGAAACTGATTATTCTTGGTTGATTCAAATTTACAAGTTTACTTTTAGAGTAGAATAAGCCTGTTTCGCTATTGCACCCTTTTAAGCAAAGAATTAAGCTTCAACATAAGTTTAGTGATGTTTAAACCACACACTAATACTCTAAATCATGTTATTTGTCTGGTGAACTCCGAATTAGATACATATTTTGACTTTTGAGGTCAAATGGTTTAATTTTCTAAATACAGCGAGCTACATTTTCTTCAAAATTTTGAAGAAATACAATTGTTTAAACATACCACGAATATAAATCAGTCGCCTATGACATGTGACAAAACCGATAGTAATTTTGTTCTCAAAAATATTAAGTTTGACCTCAAATTTAACCACATCGGTTTATATGTGACTATGTGTCCTGTTGCAGAATTCCTTGTCTGATAAAGATTCTTACCTTCTACCTGAATTTAATGACCTCATGAAAGAATTCGATTCAACTACCATGAATACGAACCCCAAGCTCCCAATATCAGATGCAAACTCACCGTCAAAAGTCAACTTCAGGTACATCAGCTCTCATGAACTTCAGGTACATCCAAGGGTACATGTATACCGAAATTGTGTTCATCGGACGGGTGAACTTCAGGTACATCAGCTCTCATTAGCAAGGATTGAAATCAATTTCAGATTGTCCATCTCCCATGGCTTCGGCTATCTGATATCCTCTTCATCGAAACCTCTCCACAATAAAAACCCTAAAAAATTGAATCGTTACGAATGAAAAAATTAAGGTTCTTTACATTTGTATTTCATTCGATCGAAAGAAAAAAGCGAAGCAAAATCCCTTACTTAATAGCAATGGCAAAAGAGAACACAAATTTAAAAACAAATAATGAAAAACAAACCTTCAACCTTCAATAGACACTGTGATCACTTTCTTGAAAACCAATTTAGGAGATGAAGATTGTGACGGCTGAATAGATGAAACAAACCCTAAATTATTGCAGAATAAAGGAAGTGGAGCCAGATTAACGGGATTAGATCGAGATGTGAGATTAAATATATAAATGTAATATTTAATCTTGTAGCCTATATAATCATTTATATTATATTAGATCAAAATATATTTAATAACCTATTAATAATTAGTTGGTAATTGTTGATGGACCATATTACCCTTATTAACTAATTAGGTTTCCTCTTGGGTGTATAAATAAGGGGCTTATTAGAGAGTTAAAGGGTTACACAAGTTACACACTTTACACAATCAATCAACCCTCATTAACATCAATTCGTCCTCTCTCCCTCTAACCGAACCTTACCCTACTTTCGGTTTTCATCACCATCATCACTTTACACCCTAAGGAGGAACCGGATCAACCTGACAAAGATGTCGAACACTATGACTGGATTCTCTACTGCTTTGAACACAATAACAGGTATGTGTTTCATGTTTTCCATTTAGTTTAAACAGAACTGATCAACATGTGGTATCAGAGCATATGTTGATAAATCAGTTCTGTTTTTCGTATCCATTATTCTCGGATCAAAATCTGGAAAACGAAAGTTTTTTAAACCTTAAAACCAAAACTGTTTTCGAGTTGTTATGACCGAAATCCCTGTTTTCGGAAGTTGTTAATTGATAAATCGACTCGGAATCATAAAGGATTAAACTTATTGTCACGAAATCCATTACAAAACCATTAAAATCAGGTTTCGGATTTCCAGATTATGTTCTTATTTTTCTTAGGGTTCATCAACTGTTCTAAATAAAAACTCGAAAATTCCATTATTTTGGAATCTAATTTTGGATTGATGGGTGTTTTTAATGTTTTGATCTTAATTTTATCTATTAGAAATTTCGAAAACTGTTAAAGATATTCAGTTATTATTTTCGAAATATTGTGATAAGTTTAGATCAGAAGTAAAACAGGAAACATTATCCCCACAATCCCTTAAAAATCGAGTTTCTGTTATTATCACAAAACAGCTATTAACAGTGGGATTGAGACTAAGGTTGCGACTCGTAACCATAACCATCACAACTCGAGACTGAGATTGCGACTCGCAACCATAACCATCACAACTCGAGACTGAGATTGCGACTCGCAACCATAATCATCACGACTCGAGACTGAGATTGCGACTCGCAACCATAATCATCACAACTCGAGACTGAGATTGCGACTCGCAACCATAATTATCACAACTCGAGACTAAGGTTGCGACTCGAGACTAAGATTGCGACTCGAGACTAAGATTGCGACTCGAGATTAAGATTGCGACTCGAGACCATAATCATCATAACTCGAGACCTGACTCGAGACCTCATTATTTTTATGCTGTTTAGTTCGATCCGCGCTAACAGGTGGTTTGCTATTAAATACTTGGTTTTGTTAACACTTACTTACTTAATTAATTTATCAGAATCAGATAATTTTTGCAAAACCAAAATATAGCTTAACTTGAATGAGCTTTTGATGTATTAATTCTGGCCAAAGCTGATTTACTACATCTATTTATTGTTCAAGTATTATAAAAGGCTATGTTAAGTATGCATTACAAACGTGAAATGTCTTAATTCTGGCCAAAGCTGATTTAATTCATTTATGTTTAGCATGACTTGACAAGTGCATAACTAAAGTGATTGTCTCATTTCTGGCCAAAGCTGATTTGTCACAATTACTTTGCACACATATTTAAATGATTACACTTCTGGCCAAAGCTGATTTGTCTTCATTTAAATAGAATTTTACTAAGTCTATTATTTTGATGTTAGTAATAGACATTATCACAGCTTCATAATTATAATGATCATTACTTATGCCTGCCTTAGTATAACATGCCCTTAGATCACATTAAGACTTCTTTCTTAGTATCATAACTTGCTCATCTTATTTCCACTATCAGCACCCAATCAAGGGATTCCACCATTGACTGGTGATAACTTTGCTGCATGGAAGGATGCCCTCATGCTTACACTTGGAGTGTTGGACTTTGATTATGCTCTAAGAGAGGATAAGCCAGCGGACCTTACTCCACAGAGTACTGCTCCTCAGCAGTTACTTCATGATAAGTGGACTAGAAGTAACCGCATGTCTCTCATGTTCATGAAGCAGTCCATTCATCACTCAATTAGAGGAGCTATTCCTGATTCTGACGATGCTAAAACCTACTTGGCTTATGTGGAGGATCAATTCAAGGGAACATCAAAAGCACACGCTAGTACTCTTATTCTCAAGCTGGTGACGACTAAGTATGATGGGAGGAGCGGCATTCGCGAACACATCATGATGATGCATGACATGGCCAATAAGTTGAAGGGCCTAGAGATGGAGATCAGTGATGGTTTTCTTGTTCACTTCATCATCACTTCGCTTCCTTCGTCCTATGAAGCATTCAAGATCAATTACAACACTCAGAAGGACAAATGGACGATGAGTGAGCTGATCGCTATGTGCGTGCAGGAGGAAGAGCGTATGAAGATGGATCGCACTACTGATGTTGCTAACTTCACCACCTCCAGCTCAAAGAAGAGGAAGAACAATTATCCAAGAAAGGATGCTTCTAAGGTTCACAAGCCAAATCCAACTCCTAATACAAGTGCACCTTCCAGCTCTAAGAACTCCTTAGGCAAACCCTACTGCAAGTTCTGTAAGAAAACAGGACATAAGCAAAAGGAATGCCCTGACTTCAAGGAGTGGCTGGCTAAGAAAGGTAACGATTTTTTCATGATACTTGAGTCCTTTAATTTAAATGTTCCTGCTAATTCTTGGTGGTTTGACTCTGGTTCTATGGTACATGTTACCAATTCACTTCAGGGATTCCTTACAATCCGGAAGCTGGGAAGAAACCAAAGAACACTTAAAGTTGGAGATGATCGGGAATTAAACTTTATGATACCTTATATGTTCCTGAGGTAACTCGGAACCTTGTATCAGGACCAAAGTTAGACATGGACGGTTTTGTCGTTTCTCATGGTCATCGCAAACTCTCTATTCTCTATGATTCCATTGTTTATGGTACTGGCATTCTGGATGGTGGTCTCTATAGATTAGAACTAGATGATAATTTTTCCAAATCTTTGTTGTCATATAATATTAATGAATCACTCACAAAGATGGAAAAGAAACAAATTCGAGACTTAGAGACTTCATCTATGTTGTGGCATCAACGTTTAAGCCACATCTCAAGAGAACGATTAAATCGTCTCGTAAAGGATGAAGTCTTACCTCCTCTCGATTTCACCGATTTTGGAACATGTGTCAAATGTCTCAAAGGCAAAATGACATTAGCAAATAAGAAAGGTGCCACTAGGAGCTCTAATTTATTAGAACTCATTCACACTGACATTAGTGGTCCTTATCAAATTGCTGGTATAACAGGACATACTTCATTTATCACTTTCATTGATGATTATTCTCGTTACATGTACTTGTATCTTATAAAGGAGAAATCTGAATCTCTAACAACTTTTAAAGATTATAAAGCTGAAGTTGAAAAGCAATTAGATCGTCAGATTAAAGTTGTGAGATCAGATAGAGGCGGTGAATATTATGGAAGACATACTGATGTGGGTCAAGCTCCTGGTCCATTTTATGAGTTTTGTAAGGGCCAGGGGATTGTGAACCAATACACCATGCCAGGTACACCTCAGCAGAATGGTGTCGCTGAAAGAAGAAATCGTACCCTTATGAACATGGTGCGCAGTATGTTAGCCAACACTAATTTACCATTATTCCTCTGGACTGAAGCGTTAAAAGCAGCTGTTCATATACTCAATAGAGTTCCTTCTAAGTCTGTCCCTAAAACTCCTTATGAACTTTGGACAGGAAGGAAGCCGAGTCTTAAATATATGAAAGTATGGGGCTGCATTGCTGAAGCAAAACTTTACAATCCTTTCCTAAGGAAACTTGACCCTAAAACAGTTACCTGCTTCTTTATCAGGTATCCTGATCATTCGAAGGGTTATCGTTTCTATTGTCCTTCCCATGTCACCCGTATTGTTGAAACCAAGCGTGCTGCGTTCCTGGAGGATTTCAAGGTCAGTGGGAGCAGTACCAACCCTTACGAAGAATTGCAAGAAGTACAAGACGCGGGGGGGAGAGACTCGTCGTTTACCATTACTCCGTTTACTCCTCTTGTACCCCATGCAACTGCACCTGAAGTCACTGCACAAATTCCACCTCCACAATCAGAACCCATTATACCTCATAACGAAGGCACATCAAATGCTCATAACCAAGACAACGCTGAACCCGATAATCAGCTCAGGAGGTCATCTAGGCAAAGAAGGCCTACTAATTGGGATGATTATGTTACCTACCTGACTGAAATGGATGCTGGAAAGCTCAATGATCCTATCTCTTATAACGAAGCCATTAGCAGTGATCAGTCTTCTGAATGGAACAAAGCAATGATTGATGAGCTTGAATCCATGAAGAAAAATGACGTTTGGGATTTAGTCGAATTACCCAATGGTGCCAAACCTGTAGGTTGTAAATGGGTGTTCAAAACAAAACTGGATCCGAATGGGAACGTTGAACGCTACAAAGCGAGATTGGTTGCAAAGGGCTACACTCAGAAAGAGGGAATTGACTATCAAGAGACGTTTTCACCTGTCTCTCGTAAAGATTCATTAAGGATCGTCATGGCCCTAGTAGCTCATTTTGATTTAGAGCTGCATCAGATGGACGTCAAAACTGCTTTCCTCAACGGAGACTTAGACGAAGATGTTTACATGAAACAACCTGAAGGTTTTAAACCTGAAGGTCAGGAGCATTTAGTCTGTAAGTTGAAGAAATCCATTTATGGGTTAAAACAAGCATCACGTCAATGGTACCTCAAGTTTGATGAAGTCATGAAGAGGCAAGGTTTTATGAAGAATCAAGTGGATCAATGCACCTACCTCAAGATGAGTGGGAGTAACTTTACTATACTTGTCCTTTACGTAGATGACATTCTATTGGCAAGTAATAGTTTAGACATGTTGCATGAGTCGAAGCGTTTACTCTCGCATAACTTCGACATGAAGGATCTCGGAGATGCTTCTTACGTCATTGGCATCGAAATTCACCGAGATGGACACAAAGGGATCTTAGGATTGTCTCAAAAGACTTACATAGATCGTGTCCTTACACGTTACAACATGCAACAGTGCAAACCCTCCGTCGCTCCAGTAGTTAAGGGAGATGTTTTCGGTTCATTCCAGTGTCCGACAACAGAGGTTGAAAAGGAGCAAATGAGCTAGATACCTTACGCGTCAGTAGTCGGGAGCCTGATGTATGCTCAAGTCTGTACTCGCCCAGATATCGCTTAAATTGCTGGAATGCTAGGTCGTTATCAGACTAATCCTGGCCTAGATCACTGGAAAGCAGCTAAGAAGGTCCTTAGATATCTGCAAGGGACGAAAGACTATAAACTGACATATAGAATAAGTGATCATTTAGAAGTGGTAGGTTATTCTGATTCTGACTTTGCCAAATGCAAAGATGACAAGAAATCCACTTCGGGCTACATCTTTATGTTAGCAGGCGGACCTATCTCATGGAAGAGTCATAAATAACAGTTAACTACAACTTCCACAATGATGGCAGAGTACATTGCTGTTTACAACGCAACCTGTCATGGAATGTTGCTTAGAAATCTGATCACTGGACTCAAAATCGTTAATTCCATTTCTAGACCATTGAAGCTTTACTGTGATAATTCAGCTGCCGTTAGTTTCTCGAACAGTAACAGTTCGACTAGAGCTGGTTTATATCTTGATACGAAGTACTTGTTCGTACGTGAACGAGTTGAGGAAAATAATCTTTGTATTGAGTATATTAGTACTAAAGATATGCTTGCGGATCCGATGACTAAAGGTCTCCCACCTAAAGTTTTCGAAGAACATGTATCGAATATGGGACTTACTAAAGACCTTGTTTAATGGCATATTGTACTAGCTTATGTTTTAATTAATAAAATTTCCTCAGTTTGATTTTGTATGTCTCTAACATATGTTCTGCCGGTGTAATGACATATAGACAAATATAAATACAAATCAGACGCTAAAGGGCTTACATATTTTGATCATAACTGTTAGGTTTTAAATTGAGACTATAGTATGACTAATGGGGGTCCTGAGTCGAATGATGATTCAACGGCTGTATTTCTCTGCTATAGTTCTTGGTTTAAGGCTAAAATGAGTGTTAACTCCTGGCCAGGCTTACCTAATACTCATGATAAATGATTACTTGGCTAAGTAGGAGAATGTGAGATTAAATATATAAATGTAATATTTAATCTTGTAGCCTATATAATCATTTATATTATATTAGATCAAAATATATTTAATAACCTATTAATAATTAGTTGGTAATTGTTGATGGACCATATTACCCTTATTAACTAATTAGATTTCCTCTTGGGTGTATAAATAAGGGGCTTATTAGAGAGTTAAAGGGTTACACAAGTTACATACTTTACACAATCAATCAACCCTCATTAACATCAATTCGTCCTCTCTCCCTCTAACCGAACCTTACCCTACTTTCGGTTTTCATCACCATCATCACTTTACACCCTAAGGAGGAACCGGATCAACCTGACAAAGATGTCGAACACTATGACTGGATTCTCTACTGCTTTGAACACAATAACAGGTATGTGTTTCATGTTTTCCATTTAGTTTAAACAGAACTGATCAACACGAGAGAGAAAATAATAACCTTAAGATTTGTTGGAGTGGCCGAATAAGCAGATCGGAGAGAGTGAAACAGAGCGTGTGCGTCAACTTTCGTTGTCGCCGATTTCACCGATATCACCATTTGGGAGGTGGAGCCTAGGTTTTCTTGTGGGAGGTTTTGAGAGGGAGAGAGAGAACAAAAGAGAAGGAAGGCAGTGGTTTAAAATTTGAAATGAGATTTGGGAGGTGGAGCCTAGGTTTTCTTGTGGGAGGTTTCAGATTCAATTAATGCAAATAACCTTTCCCCATGCAATTCAAATTCCCCCCCCCCCCCCAATCTACTTATTATTAATTAATTTCGAAATTACAAACTAAATACAATATCTATTAATCTTTAACATTTTAATTGATATATTTATGACATCATAATATTGATATATTTATGACATCATAATATTGAAAGTTTTCCCCAATAAATTTATTACAAACAAATAAAAATTAAAAAAAGAATAAAAAACAATTTCTTCACAAATCAAATTGTTTTTCCCTTTAATATTCCTTTCATAGGTTCAATTTTCACCTAATAATAATTATACAATCTTTAAAGGTTGAGGTTTATGAAAATACTTCCGGTTCTTTTGTCGCGACCGCCAAAACCAAGCAAGTGCACCAAACAAACAGCTGGCTGCAGCGATCGCTAAAGTGGCCCCCGCAGGAACCACAAGTGCATTTGTTGACCGTAATGCTTGCTCCGAAACTGCATTGTGTTTTATCTGAATTTGTTCTTCGTCTTTCTCCTTGTACAGGGACACCAGCATGTTTCCATAGTAACTGCTTAAGAACTTGAACACCTCATCATGGTTCCAGTCAATTGAGCTGCTTTCTTCGTTTTGATTATGGTTGTTGTAGCAGGTTGGACAAAGGCGTTTTGTAGGCCAGAATGTTTTGGGGAATTTGGGGTCACTGGTTTTAAGAGATTCTTCGATGTTCTTTAGTCTCTTGTTGACTTCGTTATGTGCAGTTCATAACCAGAGTACGTATTCACGCTTGCTGCTGAATGGAGTAGACACCTAAAATGCCGTATTGAATTAGAAACTTATTAGAATAAAGTCTGATACGCGAGAAAAAGTAAATTTACAACACTTGGGTCGCATATCACATGGCTAGAGGAATGATTTTTCTTTAACATGACTATATAAATATAACATAACAGAAATGGCTACTTTCATTTTTTCTCAAAAAACAAATTGACATTTAAAAAGAAAAAGACTTATACGAGCAACAATTCTCACACAGATTTACCTTGAGCACATATTGTAGAAATGTTCACTGCACTCCTCACAGTTAAAAAACTGGTGGATAAAATCACAAGTAGTTGTAAACGCCATTTGACTTTCTCCTAAAAGTGGTTTATGGTCTATTGATCTGAATGAATTTCAAACAAGGAATACAACCCCTATATGTAGGGCACGGTATACAGAACAGTATGGAAACCATAATAATTTTCCAACTATACAATATATTCCTAAAATAATATAATGCTAATATTCCCCCACAGTTTGAACGGGCGCAGAGCAAACGGTCAAACTGGACCGAAATGATTGAAAAAGTTCTCTGGATATGCCCTTGGTAAAGATGTCTGCGTACTGCGAGGATGAAGGAACATGTAAGACGCGTATGTGACGGATCCGAACCTTCTCACGAACAAAGTGTATGTCTATTTCGATATGCTTGGTTCGCTGATGTTGAACAGGATTGTTCGATAAATAGACAGCAGACACATTATCACAATAGACCACCGATGTTGTATGTAACGGGACATGTAGCTCAAGAAGTAAGTTACGAATCCATGTTGCTTCAGCAACCGCGTTAGCCACGCCTCTGTATTCAGCCTCCGCGCTCGACCGAGAAATTGTTGGTTGGCGTTTGGAAGACCACGAAATTAAATTATCACCAAGAAAAACGCAATAACCACTAGTCGAACGGCGGGAATCCGGACACCCGCCCCAGTCGGCATCGGAGTAGGCCACAAGAGAGTGAGCCGTAGACTTTATAATTCGAATGCCATAGTCGACAGTTCCTTGTAGATAACGAATGATCCTTTTCATGAATGCAAAGTGCGGATCACGAGGTTCATGCATGAATAAACAAACCTGTTGTACAGCATATGAAATATCCGGACGTGTAAAAGTGAGATATTGCAAGGCACCTGCTAAACTGCGATATAGGGTGGGGTCATGAAAAAGGGAACCATCCGTAGCGCTAAGCTTGGCCGATAAATCGACCGGAGTGGTGCAAGGCTTACAAGAGGACATGGAGGCCCTGTTTATGATGTCTTTTGTATATTGTGACTGTGATAGAAATAAGCCCTGTGACTGTTGCGTGACCTTAATACCCAAAAAATTATATAAACGGCCTAAATCAGTCATGGCAAACTCTCTTGATAGCGCACTAATAGTCTCCTGTAAAAAGGCATCCGTGGATGCTGTAAGAATAATGTCGTCGACATAAAGTAATAGGTATGCAGTTTGAGGCCCGTTTGTGTAAATAAATAGAGAAGTATCACATGAGCTGCTTTTGAAACCCTGAGACATAATGTAAGTAGCAAATCGAGTATACCAAGCTCGTGGTGCCTGTTTTAAGCCATACAAGGATTTCTTTAAGCGACAGACAAAATTTGGGTATCTTTTATCAACAAATCCCGGTGGTTGATGCATAAACACCGTTTCTTGTAAATGTCCATGTAGGAAAGCGTTCTTTACATCTAACTGATGAATGGGCCAAAGGCGTGAAACCGCAAGTGATAACACTGTCCGAATGGTGGCCGGTTTGACAACTGGACTAAAGGTATCCTCACAATCAATACCGACGGTCTGAGATTTACCGTTAACAACCATCCGCGCTTTATATCTTTCCAAGGAGCCATCCGACTTAAACTTGTGACGAAACAACCACATGCATCGGATTACCGGTTTGTCAGTCGGACGTGGAACCAAATCCCAAGTATCATTTTCCTGCAATGCATTAAATTCGGCTTGCATGGCGTGTACCCAGTTAGGATCATGGAAAGCTTTGGCATTAGGGATGGGTGAGAGAGTGGTGGTGTGGAGATTGAGTGGGGTGTGTGGTTTAAGGGAACCAGTTTTGGAACGGGTGGTCATACGGTGCAGGTTTGTGGATTGGACCGTAGGGTGGGCTGGTTGGTGCTGTTGTGAGGAGGATTGGGCTGATTGGATTGGGCCAGATGTAGGCCGGTTGGGCTGATTGGATTGGGTTTGTTGGGTCGAGGATGCTTGTTGGGCTGGAGGTGGAGGTTGGTTAGATTGGGTTGGTTGGGTCGAGGATGGACGGGGCCGTCGGGAGTAAGTGATGGGTTGGGTTGTGGCGGGTGTAGTTTGACGGGTCGGTTGTGTTTGGTGTAGGGGGGTAGGATTATGAGAAAAAGCGAAGGTGGGTGGTATGGTGTCCTCTAGGAAATTATAGCGAGACACGGAGCCAGGAATGGTATAAGGGAATGTAGACTCGTCAAACGTGACGTGACGAGATATGTGAACTTTGCCAGTGGTGGGATCAAAACACCGGTATCCTCGAAAGTTAGGTGGATATCCGAGAAAAATGCATCTGACAGACCGGGTGTGCAGTTTGTGAGGTTGGGTAGCGGAGGTGTTTGGGTAGCAGGCACATCCGAACACTCGTAAGTGTTCATATGTTAGATGTCTCAAGTAGAGGGCAAAGGTAGGAGTAAAAAAATTTAGACGTTTAGTTGGCAAAATGTTATGGAGGTAAGCAGCCGTGTGAAGTGCTTCCACCCAAAAGGTTGGTGGCAGATTGGCATGTATAAGTAAGGCACGTATGATGTCGTTTAAGCGTCGAATCATACGTTCTGCACGACCGTTTTGAGACGAGGTTTGGGGACATGAAAATCGAAAGAGAAGGCCGTTTTGGTGAGCAAAATTTTTAAAGGCGTGATTATCAAACTCACCCCCCAAGTCACATTGGAAGGTTTTAATGTGTCGGTGAAATTGTGTGGAGATTAAGCGATGGAATTTGACGAATGTAGGGAATGTTTCAGATTTATATTTTAGTGGATATACCCAAATAAAATGTGAAAAATTATCTATTAAGACCATGTAATATTTGTACCCGGTTTTGCTAAGAACGGGTGATGTCCAAAGATCACAATGAATAATGTCGAAAGGTGCAAAAGTAAACGAGTTAGATGCATAAAATGGTAAACGTTTACTATTGGAAAGTTGACAAGAATTGCAAAATTTAGACTTGTGGTCTTTATTACAAGAAAAATTGAAATTACGACTAAGAACTTCTAAAACTTGAGCCCCCGGATGTCCTAGACGGTCATGCCAAGGTAGAGAGGAAGATGTGAGGAAGCAAGCTTGAGGCGGAAGTTGAGGTGGGGTGAACGGATAAAGATCCCTGGTGCTGTTGTGGCGAGATAGAATTCTTCCATTATTGAGATCCTTCAAAGAAAAACCAAATGGGTCAAATTCTATGGAAACATGATTATCACGTGTGAAACGTCTTACAGAAATAAGATTTTTAATGATTTGAGGGCTGTAAAGAAGGTTAGGTAAAATATAAGTGCGGTTTGGGAGAGTGTAAAAACCGGTTCCAGATGTAACAATGGGTACACAATCGCCATTACCAACCTAAATTTTATTGTATGCAGTAGATGATGAAGGGATTTTGATCATACCTTGGTTTTGTGTGACATGAGACTCGGCCCCTGTGTCCATATAAGAAGTCGGATCCTGCTGGTTAAGTTGCATGGCAGAAAAAGCAGCGCTCAGATCCGAGGGGCAGAGAGCATCATACCCGTAGGTACCTGGTGGTGCGAGTGTATTACCAGGTGCACAACCTGGATTAGCGGGTATAAAACCTGCAAATTGGGCCTGAGCAGCGTGATCTGGCTGTGGTGTGGGCTGGGCCTGTCCTGGGTAACCTGAGAAGGTTTGGTTCTGCTGCGACGGGTTGGGCCTCCAAGCTGGCTGGGTGGGGTATGGGCAGGGTGGAGTATTCCACCAGGCCCAAGTAGGATAAGTCTGCATCTGTTGGGCCCAGCCGGGCTGTGTGCGTCCGCCCCCGCGTCCTCGTCCACCCCGGTTGTTACGATAGCCCTGGCCCCTACCCCTCCCCCGGCCACGTGAACCATACTGATTTGTATTCGGGTTTGGGTTAGGGTTAGGGTTAGGGTTCGGGTTCGGGTTTGGTTGAGAGAAGGGGGTGGATTGTTGTTGGTTAGTGTGGCTTTGGGTAACGAGAACGGAGGAGGCGGGTGACTGTCGAGCCTCAATACGGATAACATCCTCCTGTAGCATAGTGCGAGCCGTGTCCCAATCGGCATTGTTTTGATTGATTAGTGATGCGGTGGTGTCATACTCAGCCGGAAGACCGCGTACCAGTTGTAACACGAGGCAAGATTCAGAGACTGGATTGTCAACGTCCTCGAGTTGGTTGGCCAAGTCTTGAAGGCGTTGACAATAGTCATCCACGGATGAACAACTTGCAAGGGTCAGATTACAGAATTTTGTTTCAAGGGCGGCGGCTCTAGCCTTTTTATTACTGAGAAAGATTTTTTCGAGCTTAACCCAGGCCGCTCGAGCAGTAATGTTGTTTCCCAGAATACGAGTGAGTAATTCATCTGAAACAGTGCTATAAATCCATTGTAGCACCAGGCAATCAAGTTCAAGCCAGAGAGGGTACTTGTCGGTTTCGGCAGGAGCAGCAGTGCCGTCAATGTGGTGCAGAACTTTGTAAGCGACCATGTGTAAACGGAAAAGTTTGGTCCAGGATGTGTATGTAACTTTGGTGCCATCCAAGGTTCTGACCTTTGTTTGGATATTGGTCACTGAATAAGCGGGGTGAAGAAGAGTGGGTTTGTCGGCCGTGACCGACGATTCTGCATCGGTGGAGTTTTTGGTCATGATTGAAGCCGGAGAAATAAAAGGAGATGAAGAACAGAGGGACGGCACTGGAAAAAAATAAAAGGAGAGGAAGAAGAGAGGGATGGCTGTTTTAGGGTTTAGGGATTTTGAGCCGTAGCTCTGATACCATAAAAGTGGTTTATGGTCTATTGATCTGAATGAATTTCAAACAAGGAATACAACCCCTATATGTAGGGCACGGTATACAGAACAGTATGGAAACCATAATAATTTCCCAACTATACAATATATTCCTAAAATAATATAATGCTAATATCTCCGTCTTCCACTCTCACTGAGATTGAATGTAACAGAACCCATAAACCACAACTGTGAAAATCACAAATTTTGTTAATATTCTTTTTATCCTGTATAAACGTAATAATTCATATTTGAAGCAAATAAATTGTAAAGTGTACATAGACTAACATACCTGAATCCTCTGGTATCATTCGTGCTGCCACGACAAAACGTCTGCATAAAAATCCCAAAAATTCATTTGAGTATGGGAAAAAAGCACAAAAATTCATCCAGTTAAAAAAAACTGAAACATACCCAATATCCCCGAGGAGCTTCTTTTCCACAGATGCCAAATTTATCCAAAAGACCATGTTTTTTTGAAAGATATAAATCATCAAAATTGACAAGTATATCAGCAGTTCCCCTCAACACCTAAAATATACAGACTTTATATTACTTTGAGTAAAATGTCATTTTCGTCCCCGAGGTTTGGCCAGTTCTGCGATTTCGTCCAAAGGTTTGTTTTTCCGCATCTGGATCCAAAAGGTTTGAAATCTTGCCATTTTCATCCGACTCGTTAACTCCATCCAATTTTCTCTGTTAAGTCAGGGGTATTTTCGTCTTTTTGTTAACTTAAAGGGCAATTCGGTCTCTTTTATGGGTATTCGGTCTTTTTACATAAAGTAAGAAAGAACGAATTGCTCTTTAAGTTAGCAAGAAAGATGGAAACACCCTTAAAGGAGAAAATGGATGGAGTTAATGAGCCGGATGAAAATGGCAAGATTTTAAACCTTTTGGATCCGGATCAGATGCGGAAAAACAAACCTTTGGACGAAAGTCGCAAAACTGGCCAAACCTCATAGACGAAAATGGCTTTTTACTCTATTATTTTAAGCAAATATCAAAATTAATTATCCGGTATTCGTCATGGTAGAATAAGATTTTGCTAAAGTCATACTCATGTCAACTCGTGTAAGCAAATCATTTTCAGTTTCACGATTTTTTTTCTACCGGTGCCAGTAGAAAGCTGCCAGCTGTGACCTAAACACGTGTTTACGGCTCGAGTCTTCTCCAGATTTCTACACATATAAATAAAGCAAAAACCAACCCTATTTTAAGTAAACATGTCGAAATTGCTACCATGATATATTAGCGATTTAATAATTAATTGACCATCAAATAAAATATACATACCATGATTATTTGCTGGAGAGTCTACTTTGAGCTCATTGGCAACGACATCAATGAAGACTAAATCTATATGTAAAAACATCCAATTATGAAGACCAGATCTATACATAAAAACGTGCAAGTATGAAGACCAAATCTATATGTTTCAAATGGTTCAGCCTACTTACCATGTATGAAGACCAAATCACAGTTAGAACAGAGCTTTCCATACAGTCACTGAAAAAAACACAAACATAGATACATAAAAGAAAACCACAAATCAATACTCCGGATCTGATACCAGAAGCATCATCCGGTTTACTGAAATAAAAATTTTCTCACAAACAGGACATGAAATCAACAGCAATAAGCATATATCAACAGTATTAGCGTGTTGAAGATCTGATGATCGATTTTGAGCCTTAGGGTTTTTACAAACAGGAGTTTAGGGCTAACTTCTTACAGCGTATTAGCGTGTTGAAGATATGTTTCAAAAATTTTGAGACAATCCTTGAAAGATTATCTGCTTCAAGACCTGCTTCATCAACCGCCGTCACACACACAAAAAACCCCAACCGAAAACCCTTGAAATCAAACCGCCGGTTGATTTCGTAATCTCGATTCGATTGTTTGCTGGTTCGATCAATCCTGACGCTAATCGGTTGTATAGAGTGATTGTACGATTAACGAATGCTCTTTGTTAGGTTTTTTCTAACCAACTTATTGACTTAATCAAAAAGCCAATAATGAGTTTTAGTGTTTGGCAAATGCAAAAGTCCTTTTCAAAATGACTTTTTGAGAAAGAGAAAAAGTCATCAAAAAGTCATTTTTGAAAAGTTAGAATGTTGTGACTTTTTGAACTAACTTATTGACTTATTAGCTTTTAGTCATTTTACATGAATAAGCTAAGCCAAACACTTTTTAACAAACAACTTATTGACTTTTTGATTTTTCCCACCCCATAAGCTAATCCAAACACTTTTTTTTAAAAACTCCTTTTCAAAAAGTTATAAGTCAATAAGTCCTTTTTCCCAAAAGTCCTTTTTAACTTAAATAAGCTTAGCCAAACATGCCCAACATCCCCAGATCTAGAACCAGGTTTGAGAGACAGAGAGAAGAAAGGGAAAGAAGGCGGTGGGTTTGAATTTTGAAATCAGATTTTCTGTTTTTGTTGGCCGCTCATCATTCAGGGTTTAAATTTTAAAGTTGCCAAATCAATTAAATATGAAATAAATGAAGTAATAAAATTATGATGATGTAATAATTAGATAAGAAAATCCTAGTTGGCATAGCTAAGAGGTTGACACCTAAGCTTTTCTTATGTCAGCCTTACTTCTCCTCTTATATATAAGTAGATAGATATGTAAATATACTGGTGTTTTCCTTGGATTCCTAATAGTGGAATTTGTGCTTTTGCTTTTCCATGTAAATAAAAGAGAAAATGAAGTATGGCTGAAGTCGAGTATCGTTTGTTCCATATTTGTTACACATGCAATGCAAGAGAAGGTTGTGAATGTATGAGATTACTTTGAGAGTTTGACGCTTTCTTCTTTTGTTGTGTACTCGTTAAACCTTTTCTTTATTAAGAAAATTCGGTTTCTCTTTTGTAAATGAGACCTTTAAGGTACATGATTCCGGAGGACATGTTACAAATATTTGTTCATGTGAACAAAACAATACTTGTTGATCTTTAAGAAAAGAAAAGAAAAGAGCACAACAATTTATGTGACCCGGCTCTTCAACTAAACTAAAGTCTTATTATTTACACTTCGAAGTGTTACGGTTTTACAACTAAGAGTGAAAATTAATCCCAAGTGGTTGCTTGTTCATTAAGTTACTTGTTTTTCAAACAGAACTTAAAGTGACTTGTAAAGTCGGCCTAAAATCTATATGAGGCAAGCATATCATTCCAGTTTGTGTTCTAGGAATGTAGGCCATGTCCTTTCTTCTCTTGTTTTTCTTTGAGCGAGATCCAACAGATGCGCTTAAACCATGAACTCCTTTCATGGAGGCGATGTCACACCCCCGATATTTCCACATATGACCGGTGGGCCCGGCAGGGCGTATCGTGACGTAGTTGATATCATGATAGTCAATACACACAATATTATAGCATAGCGGAAGGCTTGGTGAATAAACTATTATAAACCATAATGTCTGAGTGTTCGAGTTTATGAATATACAGACTGGAATGTAATAAGATCCACAGGCGGATCATAAATGTACAAAAAAACAAAAATAACAGACTGCAGACATCTTATGGATTTGCAAGATCCTCTACAGACACGACACCCTATAGCTCCAGCCTATTACGAGAGGTACCTGTCAAATCAGTCTTTAAGAAAATACGTCAGTTTACACTGGTAAATACAATTAACTGACTCTTTTAAAAACATTTATGAAAATTGATTTAAGTGCACATGGCACAAATCTTTTATAACTTGGGAAAATTATTTAAATATAATCTTGTATACAGATTTACATGTTTGTCTTACAATTGGGGCCGATTGGAAGCCGGTCGTGATTAACTGACTCACCATTTATAGAACCCACAAAGGAGTTATCCCCAACATGTGGGTTTATAGATATTATTTTAGCATTTGCATCTATCAGGTGTATGCCTACACCCCGTGCATGGTCGTGGCAATTTTAAATGAAATGAGCCGAGGATATTCAGGACATGGTCAGATTAACCCCCAATGTTTATGTTATCAAACAAGACATATTAAAACGGGTTATGCAAATTTATTAATCACAATCCGATTAAATGATTTCATACCCGACCAAGTGGTATTATTATAATACCATATCCCAAGCCCGTATAAGGGAAAATAAGTTAAAAGTATTTACCTGATGCTAGCAATAAAATCCTAAAGCTTTTTGAAGGCACCTTCTACCGGAAGCTATTTAATCTGTATAGAAGGTTTATTAACCTATTAGGATGCTAATGGGTCTTTTATTTAGTCAAGGACTTAGACCGGTTAGCTAGAAAGAGACTTTACGGTTCTAAACGCTCAATTAAGCGGAGACCGGAATAGAATGAGGTTTAGACCCGACAAGTTTGGATACTTGTATATTATGGGTAAACTAAACACATTCTGAAAATTGAGAATTTATTGATAAGGTTAAGTCCGTTTCGACTATTTTATGTAAACTAGTCACATAAGCCGATCCGAACGCGTAAACGCGTAACGGTTAACCGAATAAATTATATACAGGTCTTAATCATTATTATGCTCAAAATATGTTTATACATCAGTAGGATGTTAACATATATGCCCAAAAAGTAATTTAAACCAAAATAAGTCCTATAAGGGTATTTTGGTAATTTTAATGCCCATAAAAGAGTTTTAATATGCAACTGAGTTTCAGGTCTGATCTAATCAGTAAAAATATATTTTTTATGAGTTATAACAGTAGGATACTTTATATATGTGAAAAATTATCTTATATAGCCAAACTATATCCCGTAGGGGCATTTTGGTAATTTTACAAAGGCTTTAAAGGTTAAATTAGACTTCTGAGTTTAAAAAATTTAGCTTACTGTATAATTATATAAATTTGCTTAAAACATCAGTGGGTAATAAGTTTTATATGTCAAATATAGTTTTGGCCCATACAAGGTGCTAAAAATGCTTAAAAATCGGTTTTAAGGGGTATTCGGGTTAAAATAGTAAATCTGAGTTTTTAATCAGTTTATAAAGTTCAAAATACTTTATTTATTATATAAATTCATTAGCAAAAGGTTTGGCACTAAAAAGTTAAGTAAAACTCATTTTATGCATGAAAAGGGTAAAATCGACATTTACCAAAATTAAGCTATAATCCTATGTTATGCTCAGCCTAAAAATAATTAAAAATCTCCAAAAATCCCAAAATATTATTTTACATCAGTAGGTACAAAGTTTGATGTCAAAAATTGGGTTTAGATAGGCTTTATGTTAATTACGCCATTTAAATGATAAAAAGTTTCTTAATTACGCTATTGAGCATAACTCTTATTCTAGACCTCAAATTGATGTCAAATTTTCGGGACATGTCAAAATTGTTGGTGCAGTCATCTGTCGTCTTCGTCTTTTGTCGAGTCTCGATCTCGTTGCGGATCCGATCAAGCATGACATCACGAGTGACATCACATAGGTGACATCACAAGTGACATCACCTAGGTGACATCACAAGTGATGTCATGAAACAAGGAATTGCATGGTGGCCGTTTGAGATAATACATCACCATACACAACATTAATGAAGACAAAATTGATATGGTCCAATGACATGTTGCCATTCAATGGTCCAATCACAAGAGATGGCATTTGAGTTCCAATGGTATGAAGAAAGGATGATATAAATGTTGACCGTATGAAGCCACCATTTGAATTTGTCTTGTCCGTTTGAATGTAAAGTTTGAAAAAGGGTTCCGTTTGAAAGGTTCCGTTTGAAATGGTTATGCCACTTTCAAACGGAATGGTCCTCCCTATAAATAGCCTTCAAACGAGTTCAGTTGTAAGGTTCTAGTTTCCGACGCCGAGGTGCTGTCGAAGTGTCTCCAGTCTTGTAAACGTTCAGAGATTAATAAACGAGACAATTAATAGTGAATCCAAGCTAAACGAAGACCGAATCAATGAATTCCGCCTCTGATTCGGTCTGAGCACTCTTCTGATCGACTCGTTAGGTCGTTTCACGATCCTACAAGTGGTATCAGAGCTCAGGAGGAAGAGTTCTTACCGTTTAGCTCGTTTTCGCTAGCATATTCTGATTTTCTACACCTTCTTTCATAAAATTGATATTTTTCACGGATAAAATCGGCTAAAACTTTCACAATGTGTGTGTAATGGTATTTTAACAAATCCTTGAGAATATCAGACCTAAACTCGAAGTAAAAGTGATAAAAAAGGACTGAAATATGGGTTCCGTTTGAACGAAGCATAGGTGTTCCGTTTGAAAACTGTCTGAACGTTTGAAATCTGCTCACATATCGTTTGAAAATGCATACCCTTCTGTTTGAAATTTGATTCTATCGTTTGAAAACAGGACTTTTGAACTTATCGTTTGAAACTGATCGTTTGAACATATCGTTTGAAATTGCACCTGAACGTTTGAAAATTGACAACATGACAGTTTGAAACATGATCACCGTTTGAAAGTTGTCATCGTGACTGTTTGAAAATTGATCTTACTGTTTGAAAGTGTGTTCATCGATTTGTGTATAACAGTTTACGAGAGTGTCAGTTCATGTGATATTATTGAAAATGTATTGAGTTGTGTGAACCGATTGAAAGTACTTCGAGTAGTGTGTTGTCGGATATTATCATTGAGAGTACATGTGATCTATATTAATTGTTTCAGTTTATCAATAACAGTTCACGTGATTCTCGGTTCGATATTCAAAGAGGTTTGAAAAGATAAGTTGTCAGTGTAGTGGATTCTAAGGCCCATGTGCGGTTAGTGGAAATTAATTGTCTATTTGTGAGTTTCGATAAAATGAATGTGTTGTGAATTGTAGTTGTTGGTTTAGTAGACTTTGGGATCCAATAGGATTGTTTTGAGGTGTTAAAATTGTCGGCTACCTTGTTTGAAAAGAATTGAAGTGATCCACAGCCCACTACAGTCCACGCGGCCCAATCATAATAGTTTTTGTTCATTGAAAATTGTCAACTGTATTTCATTATCTTGAAATCAAATAGTGTTGTCAGACTTTTCATGTGATTATTTCAGAACATGTGAATGTGTGTTTAGAGGTCCAATCATTATAAATCGATACATGTGATTTTGTGACCCAAAGTTAAAATTGAGTCTTATCGATTAAGTGGATTGTTGTCAGCCCACTACAGAATTTTCGACCCAATTAGAATTTTAAGTAATTGGTATTTTGTTTGAAAGGTGATCTAGCTTGGACTTGATTTTTCGCTTAACGGGACTGTCTTGAAAAAACGGGTTTTTGAATCATGGATATCAATTTCTTTAATATGACTCAAGAAACATTTGATAGAATAAATGTATTAAATAAAGAATTTGATTCATTTTCAGGTTGTCCAGGAGAAAGTACAAAGAGTATCATTGAGAGGTATAGCCATCTTGTTCGCTCAATGTCTGAGACGGGTATTAAAAAAGAATCAGAAGAATGGGTTGAAAAATTTGTCAGTGCCTTACCTCAAGAAGAATGGAAAAATTATATCTTAAACTTGAAGATTTCCGGAAAATTTTCCCAACTGACAATTTGTCCACTCATTAAGAAAATTGAAGAACAGATGGTGATCAATGCTGAGAAGAAGAAAAGTCAAAGTGGAAAATCAATATTAAAGAAGAGCAAGAGTAAAGGTGTCCAAGTGGGAGAGGAACAGACTGAAGAAATTTCAGTTATGAAGGATGAAAAGAAATCTGCTGATAAACAGATTCTTGTTTTGCAAGAAAATTGTGAGAGGTTGAAATCTGAAAATGACAAACTGTTAAATGATTTGAACAGTTTGACATTAGAAAACAAGGTTTTGAAAGAAAAAGAAAAAAATTTTGAAGATAAAGTTGAGAGTTTTGAAAATGAAAAATCAAGAATTGAAAAAGAATTTCAAAGTCAGATAAAAATTCTTGAAGATGGGAGAGATGTGTTTAGTAAAAACAACATCGAAAAGCAAAAAATGATAAATTCCCATCTTCAGAAAATTATCAGACTTGAAAAGGAAGCAGAGTGTGCTCAAAAGAAAATCAAAGAATGGGAAGAAAAGTTGAAGGTGTTTGTGAATACTTCAACTATTCCTTGTCCTAAACCAGTTAATTCAGTTCCAATAAGTGACAATGTCACAAACTTTGACAATGTCAAAGTTGAAGATTGTGATGAGAAATCTGATGATGAAAAAAATAAAATTGAAAAACAAAAATTATTTCTAAAAATAAAAGAAATGTTTAAAGAAACTGTTCTACATTCTACTGATAAAGGTGAATGCTCAACGCAAAAACCTGTAAAGAAGAATGTGGAACAAAAACAAAAAGATAAAAAACCGAAAACTGTTCAAAAAGAAAATAAAAGCTCATCAGTTCAATCATCCAATCGAGATATAAAACCACAAAAATTGGAAAATCAAAACTCAAAAAATGTTGGCAATAAGTGGTGCAGGTTGGACCACAGTGCTCAAAAGTCAAATCAAGCAAACAAGAGGAGCAAGGATTATCACCAAGCTAAACAATGCTTTGATCTGAATGTTTGGACTGAAAATGGTGATTGGTACGATAACAGAGTGTGTTACCGATGTGGTTATCAAGGACACATTGCTGTTAACTGCCAAGGTTGGAGTTATGAGACGAGGAGATGTTTTAATTGCAACATCATTGGCCACATTGCTAGAGATTGCTCAATGAGATCAATGAGAAGATCGAGGGTTGAATCTCAGAAGCTGGTGAAAAAACCAGTCTCTGTCAAGCCCAAAGAACAGAAGGTTCAAGAACCTAAAGTTCAAGAAACGAAAGTGAAGCTTTCACAGGGGCAAAAAGACAGACTGAGGAAGAAGAGGAAGAAGGCCAGAGAGTATCTGGAAAAGATTTTGTCCTCGGGTTCATCAGTAGGTACAAATAAGAGTTCTGACGAATCGATTCACTCGACTACAAAGTCAAGTAAAACGAATTCTTCAGATACAAATCTGAGGACGAAAGGGATTTTGAAGAAAGAGAAAGTGGTTAATCAAGAGATTAACAAAACAAAGAAAGTAAAATTTTCACTTTCTGGCGATGAATTTGTTTCTTCGGAAACAAAGGAGCCACATGTCGGCGATGAATCTGACTCGTTACAGTCAGACAAGCCACGATCAGGCGATGAATCTGGTGTGGTAAAGCCAGAAGAGCCAGTTGTTGAGGTAAAAACTGAGAGTTCTAGTCTAACAATGGATGAGGCAAATTTTCCACCATTGTTGAACAAGAATTCAAAATCACCCAAGGACCGTCAGGCTTGGGTGAATCTGTTTAAATGAAAAACCTGACTTGCCGGAGTTCCCAGGTTGGTAAGCGTGGAACATGAATCGGCACATTTCTTGAGAAATTCACGAATGTGATATTTCGTCTTACAAGTGGTAAATCAGGGACATTAAGTTGTACTTGATTTTCTACAAGTGATGTTTGTGAATTGATCTTAAAAATGTTAGTTTTTACAAATGGTTGAAGAAAACAAGGTGATGAAAGATCCCCGAATTTGTGAAAAGACACGCAAAACTTATTTTCCGGAAAAACCATTTTGATTAAAATAAACTTAAGTGTTTTGAAATCACTATGGGAAAATAGTTTGTTGTCAGGGGGAGTTCTGATTGTTCAAGCCAAGTGAATGGAGAATTGAAGTGATTCTCATCATGTTGTCATTTTATTGTATAGTTTATTTTCAAATTTCCTAAAATGTGTTTGCATTTTAGGGGGAGTAAGAAATTTTAGAAAATCCAAAAACATTTGAAAATTTGAAAATGTCAAAAACATTGAAAAATTTAAAAATGAGTTTTGCTGAAACAAGAGGAAATGATAGAAAATCAGTTGGACTGTCACAGCATGCTAAAGATATGTAAAGCCTAAAAGTGATAAACGGTCTCACTAAAGATGTGACGATAGGCTCAGCTAGACTAGTAGATTTGCGAAAACGATACAAACCTAAAGCAAAAAAGCCTAGTTCTAGTGGGAAACACAGTTGAAAGTGTAGTACTTGGTTTTGTCCTTCTTGATTGTGTGCCTACTCGGTAATCGCTGATTGTCGAAAGACATAAAACTGGTTAAGTTTGTGAACTTTCACAACTTTGCAAAGATTTAAACTTGTTTTATTTCTTTATTTTGTTTAAGCATCGGACATCCTCTGCGTATATGTGAGTATCGACCTGGATGTTGTTGCCTAAACGTTCTGCTTTATTTTCTTTGGTGTTTCGTTTAAGCTTTGGATCACCTCTGCGTATACGGGAGTATCGACCTGGTGGTTAAAGCCTAAACAACTTCAACTTATTTTTATTTTCTTATTTTGTTTAAACATTGGACTTTCTCCGCGTATACGGAAGTATCGACCTGATTGTTAATGTTTAAACATTCTGCTTTGTTTTCGCACAAATCACAGTTGATAAAGTTTAAAGGCATTACTTGAGTCAGTGTATTGCATGATGAGGGGATATGCTGAGATCGTGGGGTCCATAAGAACTTAGTGCTATCTTAATATATCTTAAAGTATCGGTAAGCAGATTGAAAGTTTTTAGATTGAGTTTAAGTGGACAACAATATCGTCAATCAACGTGAATCGTTTAGAACTGAAAATGTTTAAAGCTTAACGGTGCTGGTGATTTGTCTCAAAAACTGATATGATCCTTTTTGCACGAACTCACAAAAATATTGTTTGTAAATATTTCATTTCTGCATTTCATTTTGGTTATTTCAAAAAATACAAAAAGATTTTAGTGTGTTTTAGTATAAACTTTTGAAAAATTCAAAAAGATTTTCGACAATTGATGTTGAAGAACTGATTTTCAAAATTTCAAGTGCTGAACATGATGAACTGGTTTGGGAGTGTGCGTTTAAAAGAAGAAATTTGTTTTTGTAAAAAGAAAAGTTTGATTAGTTAATCAGGGTCATTAATTTGAACTTGATGTAACTATTTCCAGTAAGTTTTTCTTATTGATTTAAGTAAAAACTTATGTGTTTGTGAGAAAATGTGTGCAGGAAATGAGCTGATCAGAGATAAAGCCAGGAATTGATCTCAAGGTGATAGCTATTCCAGACAGCGATCCCATCATGATGAGAGGGGGAGTCTGACGAGGTTAGAGCCAAAGAGAAGATCCTGGTATATGCTAAGAAAGAAAAGAGAAGAGAAAGATTTGAGGATGCTTACACTGTGAGAAAGACTGAAGTCGTTGAAGACTCGACACTTAAAGACTCGTCAACATCTGAGGGGGAGTCTGTTGGTGCAGTCATCTGTCGTCTTCGTCTTTTGTCGAGTCTCGATCTCGTTGCGGATCCGATCAGGCATGACATCACGAGTGACATCACATAGGTGACATCACAAGTGACATCACCTAGGTGACATCACAAGTGATGTCATGAAACAAGGAATTGCATGGTGGCCGTTTTAGATAATACATCACCATACACAACATTAATGAAGACAAAATTGATATGGTCCAATGACATGTTGCCATTCAATGGTCCAATCACAAGAGATGGCATTTGAGGTCCAATGGTATGAAGAAAGGATGATATAAATGTTGACCGTATGAAGCCACCGTTTGAATTTGTCTTGTTCGTTTGAATGTAAAGTTTGAAAAAGGGTTCCGTTTGAAAGGTTCCGTTTGAAATGGTTATGCCACTTTCAAACGGAAGGGTCCTCCCTATAAATAGCCTTCAAACGAGTTCAGTTGTAAGGTTCTAGTTTCCGACGCCGAGGTGCTGTCGAAGTGTCTCCAGTCTTGTAAACGTTCAGAGATTAATAAACGAGACAATTAATAGTGAATCCAAGCTAAACGAAGACCGAATCAATGAATTCCGCCTCTGATTCGGTCTGAGCACTCTTCTGATCGACTCGTTAGGTCGTTTCACGATCCTACAAAAATATCAAGAGCAAAGGTGTTAGTCTAATCACATTGCTAAAAATCTCAGTTGTATGTGAAAAGGGCGTTTATGGCATTATGGAGCATAATTACGATCAAGTGCATATAATTCAAACCACTAGGTACCATGCAATATAACTTTAGGGAGTCATACTACTAAATAATGTGGTCCTAATGGAAGCTTAAAACATGGAAGAATTAAGTTTGAATGGGTCAGAACTGAAAGTCAAAGCAAAAGTCAAGCTTTTGCTACTTTCGGTTATGAACTGACCTTAGACTATTAATTGCCGGGTTAGGACTGATAAAATATGTTTTAATATTGATTACCAAGTCATTAGAATGTAAACAATATAATTTAGAACCTCTGTTTTATTAATTAGAATCATTTTTGTAATTTCTGTCTAGTTTGACTTTTTGTCAAGCTACTTTGACCCGACAATTGACCAGTCGAACGAGATAATTAGGAGGTGCCCTTTTAATGGTTAATCACCTACACTAATGTGGTCTTATAACCACTTTCAATTTGATCAGTGGTTAAGCCCCATGTAATTAAAGTGAAAGTCAAACTAATTTTACGATAAGTTTGACTTTAGAGTAATTAAGCTAAATTAAACAACTAAACAAGTAATTAGAGACTTACTTAAGGTCCTAGCAAACTTTTCTACACTTGATAATCCTCTCCTTACTGATGGAAGCTCCAGAGCAAGTCCCTCAAGTGAAATGTTTGTACATGTGTTTATGAACACAAGACTAGCTCTCTTTATA
Source organism: Helianthus tuberosus (assembly GCA_030545235.1). Lineage (NCBI taxonomy): Eukaryota > Viridiplantae > Streptophyta > Magnoliopsida > Asterales > Asteraceae > Helianthus > Helianthus tuberosus. Next base: position 7,666,208 of record CM060443.1, read on the forward strand.
TAGCAAATTCCTTGAAGTTAGATCAGTTCCAGGTGTAATTGGAGGCCCTGGGATCACCCCAGGTGTCCTAGCTATTAATAATAACCGACTTACAGCTCCCTAGATCGTTACAACCTAGACTAAGGCGGTGGAACAGACTAACCTGCACCTGGAAACATTTTACTGATCTGGGCATGCTGAGGCGGGCCGCGTAAGACTTAAGGGTGTCTTACGCGGGCCGCGTGGACCTGTTAAACCGGTAAAACAAGTTTGCATGCTGGCAGTTTCAGTCCCTGCTCGGTTTTGACCCTTTTTAACCTCATTGTTGACATGTGGGGCCCTTGTAGTCAGTATGTTGAGGCTCTAGGATGAATAAACTAACTTTGTTAGGCTCCGGTTCGTTAAATACCTCTATGAAAGAAAGTTTCATCAAGTTGACACTTTTGGCCCAAAGTCTTGAAAACATGCTTAACGATCTCGAAACCACGTGAAATTTATACCACTTATTCTTTAGAGTATATTTGAATGTTTTGAACCCTCGGTTTCGCTAAAAGGTCACTCAGAGGTCTGAATCGACATGTTGACACGTTTAACCCTTGTAATTTAATAATCTTTCGATTATTTTCATAAATGGCTTCCTATATCAAATCAATCACTCGTTTAAGAATATATTCACCGTGTTTGGTCATTCAGAGGCACAAGTTTGGCATATTGACACTTTTAGTCCCTGTGGTTTCATAGTTTCACTGTTCGACAACTTTGGTCCTTCAAACTAAATCTTTCGCACTTTTAGAGTTTAGGACACGTGTCTATACATAATTGGACATGTTTTTACGTGGTGTTACATCCTCACCCCCTTAAAAGAGATCTCGACCCCGAGATTTACTGGAATAAGTGAGGGTACTTTTGTCGCATAGTGGACTCAACTTCCCACGTATATTCGGGACCTCTGCGGGCGTCCCATTTGACCTTTACTATAGGTACATGCTTCTTTCGGAGCTTTTTAACTTGTCGATCCTCGATCGATATAGGCCTTTCAACAAATCTCAAGCTTTCATCAATTTGCACGTCTTTATGAGACATAGCCAGTGATTCATCGGCTAGGCATTTCTTGAGATTACAGATATGGAACACATTATGGATTCCACTCAGCTCCTCAGGCAAGTTTAGCTTATAAGCTACACTTACCCTTCTTATGGGTAATCTCGAATGGTCCAATATACCTAGGGCTCAACTTACCCTTCTTACCAAAACGCATCACACCTTTTAGGGTGATACTTTCAGTAGAACTTTATCGCCCATCTCAAATTTTAGAGGTTTTTGCCCCTTGTCAGCATAACTTTTCTGCCTATCCCTGGCAGCTTTCAGGCGATCGTGAATTTGGATAATCTTATCTGTTGTCTCAAGGACTATATCAGGTCCTGACAACTGAGCTTCTCCTACTTCTGCCCAACAGACAGGTGTTCTGCATTTTCTACCATATAATGCCTCAAAAGGCGCAGCCTTAATGCTTGTATGGTAGCTATTGTTATAGGAGAACTCTATCAATGGCAGGTGGTCATCCCAACTACCACCTAAATCAATAACACATGCTCGAAGCATGTCCTCCAAAGTTTGAATTGTACGCTCACTCTGTCCATCCGTCTAAGGGTGGTAAGCAGTACTAAAATTCAAACGTGTACCCAAAGATTGTTGGAAACTTTTCCAAAAATGTGAGGTGTATCTAATATCCCTATCAGAGATAATAGCTACTGGTACTCCATGTAGAGCTACAATCTTATCTACATGCAGTTGGGCTAACTTATCGGAGCTATGAGTTTCCTTAATGGGTAAGAAATGTGCTGACTTAGTCAGTCTATCAACTATAACCCATATTGTATCATTTCTATGCCTGGTTTTAGGTAACTTGGTTATGAAATCCATAGTTACCATCTCCCACTTCCATGTGGGGAGTTCTGGTTGTTGAAGCAGACCTGATGGCTTTTGATGTTCAGCTTTAATCTGAGCACATGTCAGGCACTTAGCTACATGTGTGGCAATAGATTTCTTCAAACCTATCCACCAATAGTTAGCTTTCAAATCTTGATACATTTTGTCACCTCCAGGGTGAACTGAATACTTAGAGTTGTGAGCTTCCTGAAGGATTACATCCCGAAGTCCTCCGTGTATAGGAACCCAAATCCTTCCGTTCATTCTAAGGATTCCATCCTTTCCAGGTGCTAACTGTTCAGCAGTTACACCTAGCTTCTCATTTGGGAGGTTAACTTCCAAAACAGCATCTTTATGTGCAGCTAATAGTCTTTCATTCAGACTATTCCTCAACTCAATGCTCTTGGCATTGATCCTTATTGGTTTAACTCTTTCCTTTCGGCTTAGAGCATCTGCGACCACATTCGCTTTACCAGGATGGTAGCGAATCTCGCAATCATAGTCATTTAAGGTTTCCATCCAACGGCGTTGTCTCATATTAAGCTCTTTTTGATTGAACAAATGTTGGAGACTTTTGTGATCCGAAAAGATCACACATTTAGTTCCACACAAATAATGTCTCCACAACTTTAGTGCGAATACTACGGCACCCAACTCCAAATCGTGGGTGGTGTAATTCTTCTCATGCACTTTCAATTGTCGTGATGCATAGGCAATCACCTTGCCTCGCTGCATAAGCACACAACCCATACCGGTATGGGAAGCATCACAGTATACGACAAACTCTTCAATTCCATCAGGTAAGGTTAACACCGGAGCATTGCTAAACCTTTGCTTAAGAATCTCGAAGGATTCCTGTTGCTTTGGACCCCAATCAAATTTCACATTTTTACGGGTCAAAGAAGTTAAAGGTGCAGCTATTCTTGAGAAGTTTTCAATGAATATTCTATAATATCCTACTAAACCTAGAAAACTTCGAATCTCAGTTGGAGTCTTTGGTGCTTCCCAATTCATCACGGCTTCTACCTTAGCGGGATCAACTTGGATTCCACACTCACTAACAACATGTCCAAGGAATTGGACTTCGCGAAGCCAGAACTCGCACTTGGAGAATTTTGCATATAATTTCTCCTGTCGAAGTAATTTTAAAATGCATCAAAGATGCTTCTCGTGATCTACTTGATTACGAGAGTAGATAAGTATGTCATCGATAAAGACTATGACGAATTTATCTAAGTACGGCTTACAGACCCTATTCATGAGATCCATGAATGCTGCTGGCACATTAGTGAGCCCGAAAGGCATCACTAAGAACTCAAAATGTCCATATCTCGTTCTGAAGGCTGTCTTTGGTATATCTTCGGTTCTGACCTTAAGTTGATGATACCCAGATCTTAAGTCAATTTTCGAGAAATAGCTTGCCCCTTGGAGTTGATCGAACAAGTCGTCGATCCTGGGCAAGGGATAATGATTCTTGATCGTTACCTTATTCAATTCCCGATAATCAATGCATAAGCGCATTGATCCGTCCTTCTTTTTCACAAACAATATTGGAGCTCCCCAGGGCGATGAACTAGGTTGTATGAAACCTTTCTCCAATAGTTCATCCAATTGGGTCCTAAGCTCTTTCATTTCAGTAGGTGCTAAGCGATAAGGAGCTCGTGCAATAGGTGCAGATCCTGGGAGAATGTCTATCCTGAATTCTACTTGCCTCTCAGGAGGTAATCCAGGTAACTCGTCAGGAAAGACATCAGGATACTCAGAAATGATTGGGATGTCTTCAATCTTTGGTTTCGGTTCATTCACATTCACTTGTGCCATGTAAATGACACATCCATTTTTCATACACTGTGATAACTTGAGAATAGACACATTGCTGGGTAATCCGTATTGTGTGTCTCCTTGAATGGTGATAGATTCACCAGAAGGGGTTTTGATAATAACTAGCTTTTTATCGCAGGCAATTTGGGCTTGGTTATGCGATAACCAATCCATGCCCAAAACTATATCAAACCCAGCCAATTTCATTGGCAAGAGAGATAGCGGGATAGAATGATTCTTAATGGATATAGAACATCCATCAAGAAGAGTGGAAGCTGTTTCTAAGGTACCATCAGCAAGCTCTACCTCGTATTTTATGTCTAGAGTCTTAATAGGCAGAATCAATAACTTACAGAACTTATGGTCTACAAAAGACTTATCAGCACCGGAATCAAATAAGACTCTAGCATAATTATTATTGACGAGGAAGGTTCCTGTTATGACGTTCTCGTCATTCACCGCTTCCCTCGCTTGCATCTGGAAAACTCTTGCGTTGTTCTTCTTTGCCTCCTCGGGCTTCTTAGCATTCTTGGGGCAATTGGTTTTAATGTGCCCCTTTTCATTGCAACCATAGCAAGTTGCATACTTAATATTTCGGCACTCAACAGACTTGTGCCCTTTCTTTTTACAGACCCCACATGGTTTGGCTTGTGGCTCCTGGTTGCACTTCCCAAAGTGCCTCTTATTGCAGGTTTTGCATCTGGGCTTATCACTAACCTGCCTCTTCTTGGAATTAAAGTTCCCTTTTCCTTTCTTGTTTGACTGAGGAGACTTATCTTCCTCTCTCTTCCTCTTCCCTTCATCAGTGGCTTTCTTTGCCCTACTCCTCACAACATCAAGAGTGAGGGACAAAGATAGATCCACAGCGGATCTATAAGTGGCTGGCTTAGAAGCCTTAACATTGCCTTTTACTTCGGGGGCCAAACCACCGATGAAACGCGCAATGCGTTTGGGTTCAGGAGTGACTAGGTATGGTACCAGCCTTGACATCGAGTTAAAGTTAGTCACATAGGATTTGCAATCCAGATCTTTCATTACTAGGGTGAGGAAATCAGTCTCTATCCGCTCGACTTCATGCTGGGGGCAATAGATTTCCTTAATCTAATTAACAAACTTGTTCCATGACATATTGTACAAAGGAACCTTCCCAGTGGCTTGCACTAATGCTTTCCACCACGTAAGGGCATCGCCCTTGAAGGATTGTGATACAAACTTCACTATATCCTCTTTAGCACAACCGCTGATGTCTATTACAGTCTCCATCTCATCTAACCATTTCATGCAATCGATTGTATCTTTTTCTCCGATAAAATCCCTCGGTTTACAAGAGACGAAGTACTTGTAGGTACAACCCTTGTTGTACCGGGGAGTCGGTTCCAGAACAACCTGCCTCTTTGGCTCACTACCCTGATTAGATGAGTGCTGGGACTCACTTTTCTTATGAGAATGGGGTTGAGAAAGGGATCTCGAATGAGTTTGAGACCTAACAATACTAGGCTCTTTAAATTTAGCATCCATAACCTGAGCGACTGCTGCGGTTATCATTTCTTGCAGCTCAGCACCAGTGATATTAATCCTGGTGTTGTTGCCTTCTGTAGGATGACTGTTTGCTTTATCTGATCCAGCCATTCTTATATACTATATCAAACATAAATGATATATTTAAATTACATATTATATCATCGCATTGATGACTAGATGGTCATAGTATTATTAACACATTTAGACCATATATACAAATAATATTCAAAGAGATATAATTCTTTAAATTTTTATTAGACAGAGGATTATAATTCACATTGTCAATGTCATAAAGACAACTATCATCGTTGACCTCTTGGATCAGAGATCTCTTTTAAGGGTTGAACAAAGTTCATTGTCCTTTTTGACAAGAAGTCTTTTAAAAATAAACTTTCATTGTCTTCATTACACCTTTGCTTATAAGCATACATCTCTAATGGATGTTGTGGTGTATACATCACATTGATGTTTATTAGCCATGATTCATGCTGATCATATAGGCTAAGAATAGTGACTTGGAAAAGTCTAAGTACATAGAAAGATTGTGGGGTTTCTTGTACCGCACAATTTAGGATTGTTAACATGTTTTCAGATGTTAACAGAGAGTTACTGTCTTAAAAAGGTTGTACCATCATAGCCATTTAATATTTTTGGCTAGGTTATACCTCTAAGAAATTTATTGGTAGATCAATAAATTTTAAATGATATAGCATGATGTAATAAAATACATAAAATCGAAATTAACTACGTTAAAACCATGAAACGATTACAACGTTGCCCGAAAAGGGACTTGAGAAAACAACACAAACTGCCCACGCAGGGGCTACTGAAAACATTGCCCACGCAGGGGCTACTGAAACTGAAATAAGTCCACACAGGGACTTGGTACATGGAAACAAAATAAACGTCCTCGCAGGGACTTTATTACATGACAAACAAAACAACCCTACATCATCCTATTTCTTCTTGCCCTTGAGAAGGTTCATAAGACCCTTGACAAAACCATTGTGCTTCTTCTTGGTTTCATGGGCTACATGTTCAACCCTGTCTAACCTCTCAAAAATCTATTGAGTTTGCTGTTGCTGGAACGGAGGAGGTTGTTGGTATGGCGGGTATTGAAAATCCTGCGCCGGGTATCCCATGGGATACACTGGAGGGTAAGAAGAAGGGTAAAGATGATGGTATTGTGCAGCTGTAAGATACGGATCATGAGTCCCATAGTCAGATGGGTATCCAGACGGATTATACCCAGATGATCCTGGGTATGTCGGGATAGGGTTGTCGAAACCCAACGGTGGCTGTAGTGGTGCGTGTGAAACCGGCGGAAGATTGACTTCCGGCACCGTGTGTGATGGTCCACCCAATTGAGGGTCTTATGGGATAGTAGGATACGAACTTGAGCCACGAGGAGATGCAAAGCGTGGTCCCCCACGTACTGACATTCTAGCATTCCTCCTTCTCATTGGAGGCTCGGGAGGCTGTTGAGGTGGATCCTCAACTGGCAAGGGTGGTGGGGTAACAGCTCGAAGCTGTGGTTCATCCAAGGGAGGTTGAACTGGGGAGTTATGGTATGAAGGTGTAAAGAACCAGTCATACTGACCCATCCTCTCCTGGAATGAATCATGCCTATTATATGGTGATCCCTGAAATGGGGAACCGCTTGAGATACTTATTGGGTGGCCTGGTGTTCATGTTTGCAAATCCGGGTCCGGTTCGTCATCCATGTCCATTTCCTGAGAAAATTGATCCTCAGGTCCCAAAGGGTTGTAGCCCAAAAAGTCGTTTACATAAGCGTTTGGATTAAATTGTGCAGGTGAGTAAGTGGAATCTGAATGATGAAAAGGATGAGATTGAAAAGAGTGATGTGATTGGTTTGAATGATGAGTTCCTTGCGAAAGAGGGGAATAACGGGGTTCGATAGGAATGGGCAACCCAAAATAAGGAGGGTCAGAAGGTGAGGATCCCAGCAAGACTGAATGTCTTGCTGGTTCATAGTTATGGCTCCAACTATCCTTGGAGTCAGAGCCGGAAAGCGAGTCGGATAGTGTACACCTGTGGGAGGGTCCCGTGCTGCTAGAGGGTCCTCCACGCATGGGTCCTTTGCCCCTTCCTCTTAGTCTTGGTGGCATTTTCCTGTCAAAATAATTAATATAATGTAAACAATAAAAAGAAAGTTAAGAGTAAAATCCTAGGTCATTAGCCTAGACTCGGAAGTCTAAGGATTGTGCTTATTGTGTCATTGAGATTAAACACAAAGGTTAGTGTTTAATTCACTCAATGTTGGCTCTGATACCAACCTGTCACACCCCGATATTTCCACATATGACCGGTGGGCCCGGCGGGGAGTATCGTGACGTAGTTGATATCATCATAGTCAATACACACAATATTATAGCACAGCGGAAGGCTTGGTGAATAAACTATTACAAACCATAATGTCTGAGTGTTCGAGTTTATGAATATACAGACTGGAATGTAATATGATCCACGGGCGGATCATAAATGTACAAAGAAACAAAAATAACAGACTGCAGGCATCTTATGGATTTGCAAGATCCTCTACAGACACCCTATAGCTCCAGCCTATTACGAGAGGTACCTGTCAAATCAGTCTTTAAGAAAATACGTCAGTTTACACTGGTAAATACAATTAACTGACTCTTTTAAAAACATTTATGAAAATTGATATAAGTGCACACGGCATAAATCTTTTATAACTTGGGACAATTATTTAAATATAATCTTGTATACAGATTTACATGTTTGTCTTACAATTAGGTCCGGTTGGAAGCCGATCGTGATTAACCGACTCACCACATATAGAACCCACAAAGGAGTTATCCCCAACATGTGGGTTTATAGATATTATTTTAGCATTTGCATCTGTCAGGTGTATGCCTACACCCCGTGCATGGTCGTGGCCATTTTAAATGAAATGAGCCGAGGATATCCAGGACACGGTCAGATTAACCCCCAATGTTTATGTTATCAAACAAGACATATTAAAACGGGTTATGCAAATTTATTAATCACAATCCGATTAAATGATTTCATACCCGACCAAGTGGTATTATTATAATACCATATCCCAAGCCCGTATAAGGGAAAATAAGTTAAAAGTATTTACCTGATGCTAGCAATAAAATCCTAAAGCTTTTTGAAGGCACCTTCTACCGGAAGCTATTTAATCTGTATAGAAGGTTTATTAACCTATTAGGATGCTAATGGGTCTTTTATTTAGTCAAGGACTTAGACCGGTTAGCTAGAAAGAGACTTTACGGTTCTAAACGCTCGATTAAGCGGAGACCGGAATAGAATAAGGTTTAGACCCGACAAGTTTGGATACTTGTATATTATGGGTAAACTAAACACTTTCTGGAAATTGAGAATTTATTGATAAGGTTAAGTCCGTTTCGACTATTTTATGTAAACTAGTCACATAAGCCGATCCGAACGCGTAAACGCGTAACGGTTAACCGAATGAGTTATATACAGGTCTTAATCATTATTATGCTCAAAATATGTTAATACATCAGTTGGATGTTAACATATATGCCAAAAAAGTAATTTAAACCAAAATAAGTCCTATAAGGGTATTTTGGTAATTTTAATGCCCATAAAAGAGTTTTAATATGCAACTGAGTTTCAGGTCTGATCTAATCAGTAAAAATATATTTTTTATGAGTTATAACAGTAGGATACTTTATATATGTGAAAAATTATCTTATATAGCCAAACTATGTCCCGTAGGGGCATTTTGGTAATTTTACAAAGGCTTTAAAGGTTAAATTAGACTTCTGAGTTTAAAAACTTTAGCTTACTGTATAATTATATAAATTTGCTTAAAACATCAGTGGGTAATAAGTTTTATATGTCAAATATAGTTTTGACCCATACTAGGTGCTAAAAATGCTTAAAAATCGGTTTTAAGGGGTATTCGGGTTAAAATAGTAAATCTGAGTTTTTGATCAGTTTATAAAGTTTAAAATACTTTATTTATTATATAAATTCAGTAGCAAAAGGTTTGGCACTAAAAAGTTAAGTAAAACTCATTTTATGCATGAAAAGGGTAAAACCGACATTTACCAAAATTAAGCTATAATCCTATGTTATGCTCAGCCTAAAAATAATTAAAAATCTCCAAAAATCCCAAAATATTATTTTACATCAGTAGGTACAAAGTGTGATGTCAAAAATTGGGTTTAGATAGGCTTTATGTTAATTACGCCATTTAAATGATAAAAAGTTTCTTAATTACGCTAATGAGCATAACTCTTATTCTAGACCTCAAATTGATGTCAAATTTTCGGGACATGTCAAAATATCAGTAGCAAAGGTGTTAGTCTAATCACATTGCTAAAAATCTCAATTGTATGTAAAAAGGGCGTTTATGGCATTATGGAGCATAATTATGATCAAGTGCATATAATTCAAAGCACTAGGTACCATGCAATATAACTTTAGGGAGTTATACTACTAAATAATGTGGTCCTAATGGAAGCTTAAAACATGGAAGAATTAAGCTTGAATGGGTCAGAACTGAAAGTCATAGCAAAAGTCAAGCTTTTGCTACTTTCGGTTATGAACTGACCTTAGACTATTAATTGCCGGGTTTGGACCGATAAAATATGTTTTAATATTGATTACCAAGTCATTAGAATGTAAAAAATATAATTTAGAACCTCTGTTTTATTAATTAGAATCATTTTTGTAATTTCTGTCCAGTTTGACTTTTTGTCAAACTACTTTGACCCGACAATTGACCAGTCAAACGAGATAATTAGGAGGTGCCCTTTTAAGGGTTAATCACCTACACTAATGTGGTCTTATAACCACTTTCAATTTGATCAGTGGTTAAGCCCCATGTAATTAAAACGAAAGTCAAACTACTTTTACGATAAGTTTGACTTTAGAGTAATTAAGCTAAATTAAACAACTAAACAAGTAATTAGAGACTTACTTAAGGTCCTAGCAAACTTTTCTACACTTGATAATCCTCTTCTTACTGATGGAAGCTCCAGAGCAAGTCCCTCAAGTGAAATGTTTGTAAATGTGTTTATGAACACAAGACTAGCTCTCTTTATATAGCAAATTCCTTGAAGTTAGATCAGTTCCAGGTGTAATTGGAGGCCCTGGGATCACCCCAGGTGTCCTAGCTATTGATAATAACCGACTTACAGCTCCCTAGGTCGTTACAACCTAGACTAAGGCGGTGGAACAGACTAACCCGCACTTGGCAACATTTTACTGATCTGGGCATGTTGAGGCGGGCCGGGTAAGACTTAAGGGTGTCTTACGCGGGCCGCGTGGACCTGTTAAACCGGTAAAACAAGTTTGCATGCTGGCAGTTTCAGTCCCTGCTCGGTTTTGACCCTTTTTAACCTCATTGTTGACATGTGGGGCCCTTGTAGTCACTATGTTGAGGCTCTAGGATGAATAAACTTACTTTGTTAGGCTCCGGTTCGTTGACACTTTTGGCCCAAAGTCTTGAAAACATGCTTAACGATCTCGAAACCACGTGAAATTTATACCACTTATTCTTAAGAGTATATTTGAATGTTTCGAAGCCTCGGTTTCGTTAAAAGGTCACTCAGAGGTCAGAATCGACATGTTGACACGTTTAACCCTTGTAATTTAATAATGTTTGGATTATTTTCATAAATGGCTTCCTATATCAAATCAATCACTCGTTTAAGAATATATTCATCGTGTTTGGTCATTCAGAGGCACAAGTTTGGCATATTGACACTTTTAGTCCCTGTGGTTTCATAGTTTCACTGTTCGACAACTTTGGTCCTTCAAACTAAATCTTTCGCACTTTTAGAGTTTAGGACACGTGTCTATACATAATTGGACACGTTTTTACGTGGTGTTACATGCGACAATCACTTCCCTCGGACAGACATCACATCATACGCTACTACTCAACAAACTTAACAGCTAATCTTTTTGATAATTCATTATTTGATGATAAGCAATCCCACCGGGCCCCATGAATATGGGCCAGCCCCATCCAAAGTCTGTGTCATGAAAGTCTAGCCCAACTAGTTATCCCAAGATTCGGTCACTTAAACGTGTAGTCCCCACGAACGAGTACCTTTAGATCAGGCTGCAGCTCTAAGTAATCCAATGCGGATCTTAGATAATCATTACCCATCCTCGCCAACACGTCGTGAATTCTACCCGCAGCGTACCATGTAGGCTTCGACTGTAGGTCTCCGGCTACTGCTATCGGGGTAGTCATGAATATGACATTTCCAAAGTAGCCGGGGGGAGTGACGGCCGGAGACGGGCCCGGCCGTCAGTCGCGATGTAAAGCTTCGTGTCTTAATCATCCGGAAGGCCACGGGCTTTACACACACAGCTCCCGACATGGCCCGAGAGCATTTCGTATGAGCTATAATTGATAGTGTTGTCAGCTTCTTTTGACTTGGATTTCAGCGCATTAAGTTGGTCTCGAGTGAACTTGAAAATAGAGACCGCGGTTTCAAGAACCTGTTGGTCTTTTGTGGTTTATGTGCGGTTTTCATTGGTGGGCATGCTTGTAATCGATGTGGTCATAGGCTGTAACACCTCGCTTTTTGTAACTTTACTTATTTAGAAGGTTTGTTTCGTATTCTATTTATGGAAACTTTTATTCGCTTGTAATCGTATTTCATTCCAAATCATTGTAATCTGAGGAGTTGATCGTAATAAAAATTGATCATGTTATAAGAATTATGCTTTGGTTATTCGTACTCGATTACCATTCGATTTATTCACATACTTGATACATATTCATCATTCGCACGAACACGTACTTGTTTTACCAGCTAACTATCGTAAATACATGATTTTATACTCTTTGTATATATATACTTTTCTATACGCTCACAATACTCGAATTATCCTTTAATACTTGATTCATACTTAATTACATGTCCTTTATACAAGTTACACCTCAAAACATCAACATAACCAAACTTCAGGGACTAAAAGTGACAATTGAAGAAAGTGCCAGGTAGGGAGCGCCGCACTGCGTGTACCCCTAGCTACGCGGACCACCTAGCCTCCCAATCCGCAGAATGTTGTTTCTTGGTTGCGGGTTGGCCAACTTTTCCACCTCCAAACTCACCCAAACACATTTAAACTCCATTAAAACTCTAACCCTAATCCACCACTATATAACCAAGCTTCCATCACCTTATTTTCACTTTTTCATCTCGTATACACCCCAAAAACACTCCCAAATCAGTTGCAAACACAAGTCTTGGCAGAATTATCTAAGTTCCAAAAGTGAGTTCTGATCAAAAGCCCTAAAACATCGATTTGTAATTCGGAAAAAAAAACTTAACTCCGTTAAGCTATTTTAACGGCGGACTATTTTACAGAAAAAAATTGACCAGTTCGGATTATTATCGGCCAATAACTGACTTAGGATTGTTATCGGCCAAATTAAGTTAGGTGGGATTATTTATTTCCAATTTGCCTTATGTTATTGACTCTCCAACCGAATTATAAAAGTCTTATTATTTAGACTTCGAGGTTTTAGAGTTTTACAACATAGAGTGAAGATCAATCCCGTGGATGCTTGTTTGATGATATGGATTAATAAAGACCAAAAGCCCACTAGAAAAGTAGTTTGCTTATGATTTAAAAGGCGTATTCAATTAGTGGTGAACGGTTTTTTTAATAATCAGTTTCGGTTATGGAATCAGGTGCGGTTTTTTTTTCAAGGTGGATAGGAACCGGGTATGTCCATGATCGGTTTGGTCCATACCCGGTTATTGGGCCAAAAACCCTACCCTATGGAAACCGGTTCGAATAGGGTATACCTATGGGTAGGTAGAGGTGTACAAATCGTTTTTTTTTTCAAAAACCGGTTTCGGTTATTAACAGAACCGGTTTTTTTCATCCAAAACGAAAACCGGTTTTTTCTATAACCGGTTTCGGGTACTAACCGGTTTTTCAAGTCCAAACGGTTGGGATCGGTTTTTAACCGGTTTTTGCCCAAAAAACCCGTTTTTAACCGGTTTTAACAGGATTTTTTTAAAACCGGTTTCGGTTATTAACCGGTTTTTCAGATCAAGAATCCTAACCGGTCTACAACCGGAGGTTCGGTTAATAACCGGTTTTTTTGTACACCTCTATGGGTAGGGGTAGCGATGAACATTTGGTATTGGGTACCGGTAAAGAATTTCCTGTACAGAAATTTTTTCGTTACTGATTCATACTCACTTTTTGCCATTTTTGGTACCGGTATTTCGGTACGGTACCACCGGTATTTTAGCAAATTTTACATACAAATACCGATACCACCGGTAATCTAGTGTGGATCTTAGATGATCATTATCCATCCTTACCAACGCATCATGAATTTTACCCGTAACATACCAGGTAGGTTTTGATTTTAAGTCCCCTGCTACTACTATTAAGGTGGGTGTGAATATGACATTACCAAAGTAGCCAGGTGTGAGTGATGGCAAGAGACGGGCTCGTCCGCTAGTCGCGGTTTATAGCTTCGTGTCCTAGTCACTCAAAGGACACTAGCATTTAAATGTGTATATAGTTTCACTTTTTTATAACATTCACGAAAATATAATTAAAGTTTTCAATTTCTTTTGATTAATGTATGTAAATCTTGTTGTTCTTTTCCTTGGATTCCTAGCAGTATTTAAAGCAAATTGTGCCTTTGCTTACTATGCAATTTTAAAGAGAAAATGAAATATATGATTGAAGTCTAGTATCATTAGATACAAGGCAAAATAATTTGTGAATGTATGAGATTATGTTTGATGCTTTCTTCTTTTTATATACTCGTTAAACTTTTTTTCTTTATAAAAAAGAAATATGTTTTTCTTTTATAAGGAGACGTATAACATAAGTGATTCCAGAGGATAAAAGGAGAAGTATAACATAAGTGATTCCAGAGTACATATTACAACATAAAAGTGCACAAAGCAACGCTAATTAAGTAAAGATATACAAATATTTGTGTTGCGTAAAAGTGCACAAAACAACACTAATTAATCTTTAAGTAAAGAAAAGAACAAAAAAGTTTATGTGATTAACTCTCCAACCGAATACAAAAGTCTTTTTTTATTTATGAGAAAAATGCCCGGATAGTCCCTGTGGTTTCGCCTTTTTTCACCTATAGTCCCCAACTTTCTAAAACTACCTGAATAGTCCCCAAGTTTTCATTTTTTGTTCCCGGATAGTCTCTGGGTCTAACTTCAGTTACTTTTTTCTGTTAAAATGATGTGAAATGACAAAAATACCCTTTCCTTAAAAGGCCAAACCACAGAGACTATCCGGGCATTTTTCTCTACTCATAATTTGAAACCATCTGCACTTGTGAAAAGAGAGGAGGACGTAGAGAGAGGGATTCGAGATGGAGTGCCACCTGGTCGACCACCACAGACGATATTTTCCACATCAACCAGCAGCGCTTCTCCAGTGGTAGACGGGCGGCGCACCTACGGTTTCGTCGTAACCCTAGGTGACGGCGGCAGCCGGTGTTCTGCGGCGCCGACAGCCGTTTCCCTGGGTGGCAGATAACGGTGCATCAACGAGGAAAGAAGAGACGCAGAGAGAGGGAACAAAGAGAAAGAACGGGGGTGAGAGAGAAAGCCGGTGGAGCTGGTTGCTGACTCTCCGCAGAGCTAACCCGGCGGCAGCGACGCCGTGAGCGGCGGTGGTGTTTCGACTCCGGTAAGTTTTCTTGTTGTCTCTTTGTTCTACTCCAACTCAGATCCTTTAGATCCTCATTTTTTTTGTTTCCTTCAGCCGGTGTGTTGTTTCAGGAAGTAGCGTGGGGTGTGTCGATGGTGACGGCGGGTGCTTGGCCGATGAGGAGCGGCAGTGGCCAACTAGTCAGCCACGGTCAACAAATTCAGATTCGGTGGTTGGCTGTTTGTTTGAGAGGAGAGAGAGGAGTAGATGAGGGAGGAGATGAGTGTGGGTGTGAGGTTATCATCGAAGAAGGAGAGGGCACAGGGGTTTTGTCTGGTGTGCGGGTTATGATTCACAGGGTGGGGGGGGGGGGGGGGGGGGAGGGTGGAGGAGGGTGATGGTGGCGGTGATGGTAGAGGGTGGAGGAGGGTGATGGTGGGTGGAGGTTGAAGATGTAGTGTGGTGGTGGGGTTTTATAAATAAAAATGAAGAAGATGCCCGGATAGTCCCTGTGGTTTGGCCATTTAAGGAAATGGTATTTTTGTCATTTCACATCATTTTAACAGAGAAAAGTAACTGAAGTTAGACCCAGGGACTATCCGGGAACAAAAATGAAAATTTGGGGACTATTCAGGTAGTTTTAGAAAGTTTGGGACTATAGGTGAAAAAAGACGAAACCACAGGGACTATCCGGGCATTTTTCTCTTTATTTATTTTTAAACAGTGAACTTCATGTATAAGGTTATAATACTCATCAATTCAGAGACTCATGTTTTACCCCACTCTGGCCAGACTATGTTGTCTTAACCGGGTCCACGCTCGGCTCGAACTCACTTCAACATCACTTAAACGAGCCAAAGCTCGGCTCTAGCTCGGCTCATCAATGTTTTCATCATTGTTAATATATTATATATAAAAAAAATTAAAATTTTGTATGGGCTCGTTTAGGCTCACAAGCCTAAACAAGCTTTGTATTTCAGGCTCGAGCTCGGGCCCGATAACTAAACGAGCTCTATTTCAGGCTCGAGCTCGGGCTCGTTAAGGCTCGACTCGTTCGAGCTTTTAACCGAGCCGATCACGAGTAGCTCTCGAGCCTCTAGGCTTGTTTACACCCCTATTTTTGAGCCACTGGATTGCTACTCATAAGAAGAGTAATGACAGAACACAAAAAGATCAGGGGAGCTAGAACAATAAATTACTAAAGAAGCATTAACGTAAACACATTAGCATTGATACAATTTTCTACTTAGAACTCACACAGACATTTTGTCGAGCATGTGGGTGCATATATTAAATACAATTCAGCCCGTAAAATCAAGTGGTTACATATAATCTTTGCTATGCAAAATCAATAATAAAGTACCTAAAAATGCAATCAACAACACTGAATCTTGATAATGGATTGTAGGCCATCAGGTATGTTTTTCATTTAATTACCCACCCAGCACACCCCAAAAGGAACGGAAAATTTACAATTTACAAAACTTAACACACAAAATAGAACAAAACAGGAAACACAAGAACAAACTTATTATACATATCAGTTACTCATACGTTTACAACACTCGTAATGAACTGAAAATTTACAATTTAAACACTTAAAGATCATATTATACTGGAGACCTTGGTCAAAGTCGTCAGTGTCACAATCATGGCCGGCACATTGACCATCGTCTTCAATCCCTTGAACGAATGAAAGGGGGTGTGGATGCACTTTAGTATTCTCATATGTGCCCCCAAACTTCACATTTACAAACTTATAAACGCCTCTACGATCTCTGTCATATGTTTCATACTGAAGTATTGAGGGAGCACAAGTTGTATGCATAGACTGCAAACAATCATGACAGTGATAGAATGGCATCTCAGGATTAAGTTGTCGCTCGCAAACTTCACAAAAATAGTCACTCTTATGGTTCTCAATCGGAAAGTAACTCAGCTGCATAGGATGCTTGTCACACTTGTTCCTAGTTGTCTCCGGTATAAACAAAGCACACTTGACGTGTAGACGAAAATCATTACAAGTATTGCAATCGAATGAAATATTCGGAGAAAAATACCCGCACATACGACACCAATTATACAAATCTCCGTGATAAACCCTAGAAAGGAGGTGATTTGGGTGAATAGTATGAGTGATTTCTTTAGGTAAGAAGGCGCAATGAACGTCAATGATGAAGTCGTCGCAATCCATACAACAGTAGGCAAATCCATTACAACGTAACCCGCAAATATCACACCAAAACACCCCAAAAAACTCACCAGGGGCTTTTGAATGGAGAATTAGGGTATGTTGGTGAGCAAAGTGGCCATTCAGTTTAGCAGGTAGCCGGGAGCACCACTCGTGGAGCACAAAGTTGCATTGCCCCTCATTGTCACACATGTAAATTGGGCCACTCGTAATTGGTCTCACACACCCGTCGCACAAAAGTTGAATCCTCTTCATTGGGTCATGATAGGATATTGGTTTTATTGTAGAAGAGGTGGGGATTGTGATATCACCACATCGTGCATCCACCAGAGTTAGTGGATGTTGATGACTAATATCATGTGTTTTGCAGGTACTTGACCCATTTTCCTTGAAAAACAAGTGTTTTAGTAGGCTATAAGATGGATCAGGAAATGGTAGATGAAGAAGATTAGGAAGATCGGCATCTTCATAGTTTTTTATGATTTTACCTGTACCTGTGAGAAACAACATGTGAGCGTAAATGAAAAACCACCAAAATATATATATAAAAACTATAAGCATGTTATGTAGGTAGATCTACCTGGAGACGTAAGGATGGACATGAACGGCTCGTTTCTTGATGTTGCGCAATTCAGATGCGTATAGTATCTGCATTTTTCGCATTTATATATCCATAGATACTCCTTAGGAAATGCTTGCCGACATACCCTACACAGTGGATTAAACTTGGATTCTTGATCCGCTTTTGGAAAGGTATAAGCAAGGTTGAGCGGATGAATATGATTGAAAAAATCATTTGTATAATGTTGGATTTGTAACTTTTTCGGTAGGAAAGCACAATGACTATGAATGAAAAGGCCAACACACTTGGGACATTGATAGAAAACCCCTTCATGTTTCATACCACATGCATCACACTCATATAAAAGGTTTTTAGGGATGCGAACTAGTGGGTGTTCATGGCTAGGATGAGAGATGATATTCTTCTGTTGCCTTTTTATAGCACATTTTACATCAACATCAAAATCACATTGTGAACAACAATAATAAAGGTCATCGGGCCCATAAGAACAACGACAAATATTACACCGCCAGTTATTGTAATTCCTCTCTTTGAGGAAGTAAAGAGGATGAGGATGACAAATGTCTTTGTACTTATCTGGAAGCTCTTCACAAAATTTATGAATAGAGTACTTACATTGACCACATGTGTAGTAATACCTATGAACCCAGTTGATTTCTTCATCACATCGAGAACACATACATTTGAAGTCTTGTTTTGCAATGACTTCATCCTCATTCGCTTCCTCATCTTCTTCTTCGCTCTCTTCTTCATGTTGCAGTTGTTCCGACCACAGATCTACAAGATTCAGTGGATGTTCATGTTTAGTCGTCATTTTTTTTCTTCTTTTAAGTAATAAGTATTTTAGAAAATGAGATGGGTATTAGGAACACAACACCAATGGAAGGTGAGAAGGGATGAGTTATACAACGGACTATACATAAAAGCTAGCATTTATAGGACAGGTTTGCATCGGCATTCTCAAGTTTACGGTATCTATCCATCACTAATTAAAAACTTAAAGTGATATAAATAATTTTAATGCTTTTACTTTGTATGTAAACATATGCCGGACAGAATTATTTTCATGAAAATACAATCTGTTAATGCTTTTACTTTACAATCTGTTAATGCTTTTACTTTGTATGTAAAAAAGTGATATAAATAACTTTAATGCTTTACCGGGCCAAAACCCTACCCTATGGAAACCGGTTCGAATAGGGTATACCTACGGGTAGGGGTAGCGATGAGCATTTGGTATTGGGTACCGGTAAATAATTTCCCGTACCGAAATTTTTTCGTTACTTATTCGTACTCACTTTTTTCCGTTTTCGGTACCGGTATTTTCGGTACGGTACCACCGGTATTTTAGCGAATTTTACATACAAATACCGGTACCACCAATGAGGGCGTTTAGACTGGGCTGCAGTTCTAAGTAATCTAGTGTGGATCTTAGATGATCGTTATCCATCCTTCCCAACACATCATGAGTTTGTTTTACCCGTAACATGCCAGGTAGGTTTTGATTTTAGGTCCCCGGCTACTACTATTAAGGTGGTTGTGAATATGACATTACCAAAGTAGGCAGGCGTGAGTGACAGCTAGAGACCGGCCCGATAGCCCGTCCGTTAGTCACGGTTTATAGCTTCGTGTCCTAGTCATCCGAAAGGCCACTAGCTTCATTTAAATGTGTATATAGTTTCATTTACTTTTATATAGTATTTTCAAATGTGTAAATTGTTTCATTTATTTATAAAGGCAACAAACATGTAATTAATTTTTTTATTGGGAGAATAAAACCACACTCTAAAATCTTATTTTCACACCCATAGTTTCATTTATTTATAAAAGTAACAAACATGTAATTAATTTTTTTATTGGGAGAATAAAACCATACTCTAAAATCTTATTTTCACACCCTCTATACGAGACGTATGGTTATACAACCCGTATAGAACATTCTGACATGACAGATGTTGGGTCATATAATGCTATACCGCTCTATTGATGTTATATGGCTTGCATAGATGGTTCGTATAACATTCTATACGAGCCGTATAAAATTATATGAGATATTAGGGTTTGGGTCGTTTAACGTTCTATACGGGTCGTATATGATAGATGGCTCATATAGGAGACAAAAAAACATTCTCTGACCACTATTTTTGTGCAACATTCTCCTATAAAACCCGATCGTATAGAAGTAGATGTAACACCCACCCCGTAACCCGGGTGAGTGTGCACAATTGATACACTTACAGCGGAAACAAACTAAACTTTCATTAAAACTTATAATAGTCTGAGTACCACACTTTATTTATTTACAAACTTTTGGCAACTAAAAACTCCTTGATCTTCTAAAACTCCACAACTGTCAAGTAGTTCCTATAGCTTTTCTCATGACTCACCTGAGATAAGTATACTCAAAACGACGTCAGATATATACTGGTGAGCTCATACTATACAATTTTTATAAAGACAGACCACAGTTTACATTATATGCATACACAATATGGGCATGTGACCACATTATAGTCAGGTTGGGCCTCATTGAACCTTATAGGTCACATTTAACTTGTCACAAACCACCGTACAAGAGACATACTGGTCCTCCAGCTGTCTCCCCCTACTGCCGTCACATAGGTATGAGTGTGTGTCGCTGGATCTTATAAGCACGAAGTGCCTGTGGGTACAACACCTTATTACCCTTCCCAGAGTGACACACCTCATTAAGCATAATAGGATCCCATATACCCCTACTGACACATGCATACTGCATCATTCTCATTATTACCAGTTATGGACGAGTATACTATCACAGTTTAAAAGACAAGTATGATGACTCACCTGATTAGCAATTGCTTAACAGCCGCTAGTACGACTGGGTTATATCTCAAGGTCCTGACACAATTACATAATCCTAGGTTAGGTAATGGTACACCTAACTAGTCATTATCATGGTTGGATATTGGTTAGTGCTGCCTTGTTTAAGCATGGTTGATCAGTCTATGCTTAACTAAGGCTAGGCTACCCAATACCTGCCCCTGACAATAACCCTAGTACCTAAAAATAATACTAACATTACCACTACTACTAATAATAATATTACTACTAATAATAATACTCCTATTAACTACTAAAATTGAATAATAAATAACTAAACATAAACGTAAACGAGAGCATACCTTAAAACTATCTACGGTACGTTGATGTAGAGTTTCCCTACTCCTACTCCTACTCGCGCTCCAAAAGCGACTATTAACAACACCCAACGGGGTATCGTATACTCGGGATTCTCTATACTAGAGCGTTTCCATTAAAGAAACTGGTACCTAAACAAACTACTGAGCCTCTTATTTAAAGTAAGCAAGCAAGCACCTCAAAACCCTTTCTGGTCGATGTGGGATTCAATTGACGTGCCTACCTGCCTGCTTGACCTGCTAGCTTGCTTGCTTATATATATTAATCCAGCTGCTTCACTCGTATAACTTTTAAAATATGACATTTTATAAAACGACGAATATGTCATTAGAACGAGCATATTTTTATCTACGTTTTAACCTAAGTTTCATTAAAAATGGAGTAAGGTCAAAAATAATATATTTAATTATTAATATTAAACGGTCTCATATATTAGCCAAGGCTTGTCAAGATATTTCACCTTTCACACAATCATCTTACTCGTTTAACAATATATTAAATATAAATTACATGATTCATATGTTTATAACCAGTACATTAAGGTTCGGGGTATTACATCCTTCCCTCCTTACAAAAATTTCGTCCTCGAAATTTGTCATCACTTAAAAAAGATGAGGGTACTTATCTTTCATTATGTTTTCTAATTCCCATGTAAAGTTGGGTCCATGACGTGCGTTCCACTTGACTTTGACTAACGGGATTTCCTTCTTGCGTAACCTTTTAACCTTCCTATCTTCGATTTGTAGTGGTTCTTCAATGAAGTTGAGTTTGTCGTCAACCTGTACGTCTTCCAGGGGTATTTATTGGGCTTCGTCCACTAGGCACTTCCTTAAATTTGATACATTAAAAGTATTATGTATTCCTGCCAGCTGTTTAGGAAGTTTTAGCCGATAAGCCACTGGTCCTACTTTGCTTGTTACTTTAAACGGCCCAATGTATCGGGGTTTCAACTTTCCCTTCTTTCCAAACCGAATCACTCCTTTCAGAGGTGATACCTTAAGCATTACTTTATCCCCTAGTTGGAACTCTAGGGGTTTACGCCTCTGATCTGCATAACTCTTTTGTCGATCTTGAGCACTTTTCATCTTTTCTTTTATTTGCTGGATCTTTTCTGTGGTCTCCACAATGATTTCTAGTCCTGATAGTTGACTTTCCCCTACTTTCGTCCAACAGATAGGAGTTCGGCACCTTCTTCCATATAAAGCTTCATAAGGTGCAGCTTTGATGCTGGCGTGATAGCTATTATTGTAGGCGAATTCGATGAGTGGTAGATGAGTGTCCCAACTTCCACCAAAATCAATTGCACAAGCCTGAAGCATATCTTCTAATGTCTCAATAGTCCGTTCACTCTGCCCATCCGTCTGAGGATGATACGCAGTGCTTAGATTAAGCTTGGTTCCCAACTCTTGTTGGAAACTTTGCCAGAATTTAGATGTGAAACGACTATCTCTGTCTGATATGATCAATACAGGCACCCCATGTCGTGAGACTATTTCTTTGATGTAAATTTGAGCTAGCTTGTTCATCTTATAGTCCTCACGAATTGGCACGAAGTGTGCAGACTTGGTCAGTCTGTCCACTATTACCCAAATAGTATCATAACCGTGACTTGACCTTGGGAGCTTCGTGATAAAATCCATGGTGATTTTCTCCCATTTCCATTCTGGAATCTCTGGTTGTTGCAAGTATCCAGAGGGTTTTTGATGTTCTGCCTTCACCTTAAGGCACGTAAGGCACTTTTCCACATAATGGACAATAGATCGCTTCATTCCTGGCCACCAATAATCTCTCCTTAAATCCTTATACATCTTGTCACTGCCAGGGTGAATGGAAGACTTAGACTTATGAGCTTCCTCTAAGATTGTATCATGCAGTCCTCCAAAATTAGGAACCCATATCCTATTGTTGAACCTAAGGATATTATCATTTCCCATTGTCAGTAGCTTCAGTCTCCCAATCATTCTTTCTTTTACAATATGATTCTCTTTTAAGGCTTCTTGTTGTATATTCTTAACTTGATCTAAGAGACTAGTTTTAACCTCTATTCTGGTTGCACGAATTCTTATTGGTTGAGGTTTCTCTTTTCTACTTAGAGCATCTGCTACTATGTTTTCCTTACCTGGATGGTATTGGATCTCACAGTCGTAATCACTTAATAACTCCATCCATCGTCTCTGACGCATATTGAGCTCCTTCTGCTCAAATATATGTTTTAAACTTTTATGGTCACTATAGATAGTGCACTTTGTACCGTAAAGATAGTGCCTCCAAATTTTCAATGCGAACACTATGGCACCAAGTTCCAAATCATGGGTTGTGTAGTTCCATTCATGAATCTTCAACTGTCTAGAGGCGTAGGCAATCACTTTGCCTCTTTGCATGAGTACACATCCCATACCATAGTGAGATGCATCACAGTAGATGGCAAAATCTTTTATTCCCTCAGGAAGTGACAGTATTGGGGCGCTACATAACTTATGCTTTAACGTGTTAAATGTTTCTTCTTGTTTAGGTCCCCAATTAAACTTAGAGGCTTTCTGGGTTAGTGTGGTTAATGGTGTTGCAATCTTTGAGAAGTCTTGAATAAACCTTCTATAGTATCCTGCTAACCCCAGAAATCTTCTGATTTTAGTGGGATTCTTCGGTACTTCCCATTTCTTGATGGCCTCGATCTTTGAAGGGTCAACTTGTATTCCACATTCATTTATCACGTGGCCTAGGAATTGCACCTCACGTATCCAAAATTCACACTTAGAGAACTTTGCATAGAGTTTTTCTTGCTTGAGCAATTCAAGGACTGCTCTCGGGTGTTGTTCATGTTCTGCCTGATTCTTAGAGTAGATAAGGATATCATCAATAAAAACGATCACAAACTTATCGAGGTAAGGTTTACAAACCCTGTTCATGAGGTCCATGAACACTGCAGGTGTGTTGGTTAATCCAAATGGCATTACCAAAAATTCACAATGACCATACCTAGTCCTGAAGGCAGTCTTAGGTATGTCTTCTAATGCAACTTTCACTTGGTGGTATCCAGACCTCAAGTCTATTTTAGAGAAATAGCTTGCCCCTTGTAATTGATCAAACAAGTCGTCGATCCTGGGCAAAGGGTATTTATTCTTTATAGTGGCTTTATTCAAGTCTCTATAATCAATGCACATGTGCATCGTCCCAACTTTCTTCTTGACAAACAAGATGGGTGCTCCCCATGGCGACGAACTAGGTTGGATAAACCCCTTGTCAAGCAACTCTTGTAGTTGCTTCTTGAGTTCTTGCATTTCTGTCGGGGCTAGTCTGTACGGCGACTTAGCAATCGGTGATGTACCGGGAACTAGGTCAATGCGAAACTCAACCTGTCTATCCGATGGTAGTCCCAGGAGCTCATCGGGAAACACTTCGGGGTATTCTCGTACTACTGGCACATCCTCGACCTTCTGCTTTTCTGTAATTGTCACACCCCAACCGATGGCGGAAACATCGGAGTGAGACGAAATAGATTGCAAGAGACTTCATAACACTAATTGTGACAATATTTAATTCAACCGTTTTCATTTCATAGATAAATTGTCAAAACATTACAAGAAATTCAAATAACAACATTATTCAACATAACATAACAAAATTTATACAACACTCTAAACCTATACGTC
Organism: Helianthus tuberosus; assembly: GCA_030545235.1. Taxonomy (NCBI): domain Eukaryota; kingdom Viridiplantae; phylum Streptophyta; class Magnoliopsida; order Asterales; family Asteraceae; genus Helianthus; species Helianthus tuberosus. The sequence goes on from CM060443.1 coordinate 7,690,713, forward strand.
TAAGTGTGTATCTAGGCATCTTTGCTAGTCCATTTTCATAGCATCATCAATCCTCAACCTGTAACATGTTTAAAATACAATTCAATGCAAAAGCAAAGGCGAGTATTCAAGTTTATGAATAAGTATAAGTATAAAAGTTTAAAAACGAATCCACATGGCAACTTAGTTTATACAAGATCAACCTAACATGGCATGCAATATTTCTAGCCAATCCTCTGTTTACGCAAGAAAGTTTAGTTAATTCGACATGACCACAAGTTTAAGGGGGGCGGTGCGTTACTCCTATAGCGCTATACATGTCAAATGGAGGCTCGTGAAAGCTAATGACTAAAACATATCACATATGTATGGTTCACGTAAGCATCAAGTATCATAACATAGTATTCATGTATAAGGATTGTTTTCGTGCATTGCAAAAAGAATAAGTTTAAGTGTAGTTTAATAGTTAAACATGTTACACCCCAAAAGTGGTAAACATAAAAAGGGGGTTGCGAGTATACTCACAAAATTTGCCTATGCTTTCCGATTATCCAATGTGACGAAGTTGATGAGGTTAGAAGGTTGAATATGTTCGTTTAGGGATTTAGGAAGTTAAAACACAAGAATATATGTATTCGAAAGTAATCATCTTTTAACACCAAGTACTTGTCCTTGACACTATGAAACCTCAAGGGTTAATGTTTTCATGAGTAACATACTCATTAGAATCGTAACAAGTCTTATGCCTTAGATGATGTTATTCTAATATCTTGACGAATGAACACAAGTCCACCATCAAGAGTTCGAATAGTATATATGTATAAGTATTATATGTATTATTTAGTCCATTATTCAAGCATGAGGTAGAAGATAAATCTTCATTTAGGTACCTCTATTGTGTCATAGAATTCATGTAGGAGGTAGGAAGAATAAGCTTCCATTTAGGTACCTCTTATGGTTCACCACTACACTTGATGTAAAAACATACAAGGAGGGTCATGAACTAATATCAATACAAGAATAAGAAACAACTACACTATGAGAAATCATCAAGGGACGTGGGGATTTTATGTTGGACAACCCAAGTTAGTCCACAATCACACCTTTATCAAGCTTGAAGCTTGAACACCACTTGTGGGTTAAAAACCCTAAACAAAATAGAAAGTATATGAGGATTAACCTCTGATTTTGAATGTCTCAACCTTGTTTTTAAGCCTAACTAACCATAGAAGTGGTTTTAAGCATAAGGGCATAGGTTTGAGATGAGTTAGACTCAAGTTGAACAAGTTTAGTAAAAGTTTAATCAAAACAGAAACAATCAGTAAACTTTGGAGCCTTTTTGCCGGATTTCCAGGGACTTATTTACTGTGAAAAACCCATGGAATCGAAGCTAAGGTCAATCCAAGCACATAGGAAAAAGAATGGACTAAATCAGACAAGAAATGAAGAAGTTATGCTCATTTTTGTATGAAGGCGACAATCTGGCCGAACTTCAGAATCCAGCTGCGATTTTGAGTGATTTTGAGAGTGTTTTAGTGTTGCAAAAGTGGTAGGGAGGCTGAGATTAAGTTGTATTTATAAGGGGAAGGATTAGGGTTAAGTGGTTGGTATTTAAGATAAGTGGTTGGGGGTTAATTAATAAAAAAAAAACAACTTAAAAACCTGCTGAAAATTCCGACCGGATTGGGGCTGTTTGACAGCCACGTTTTATTACAATTTTCGTTTTCTTTTGATCATTAAATATGTTCTTGTAAAGTATAATATATATATTAAGTAGTGGAGATGATTAAATGTAGTTGGATGGTGGCAATTGATCAAAAACAACAAATAATTCTGCCACACAAAGGTTCGGCCGCGAGGCTGTGTTGGCGTTTTTTTTTTCTTTTTCTTTTTAACATTAAAAGATAGATATTTGTTGAGTACTTTATATAATTAAGAGGTGTTGATGTTTATATAACACAACACAACACAAGCTCTAGCATACATATATAAGACATGAAATTTAATGTCAAACAAGTATGTAAACATGATCCTTTTTGTGTTGTAAGAAATAAGTGAATTTGAAATGATTAGAGGAGTATATGTAACACGAAATGACACGTTAACTAAATATAAGTGTCGAAGTCAAATAATCAAGTGTCTTGTATGTACGGAACGTTTAAGAATTACGAATACACGATAATTGTTTACGAGTTAAACTTACGTTTAAGCGAATTACGAACCATGCAACAAACGAATGTATGTATCAATGTATAAATATGTATAAGCGATGTATATTTCACATAAATGATCAATCTTATTACGATCGAAGTCTCGGATTTACAGTGATTCGAAAATAGGATACGATTACAAGAGAAACAACTTTCTGAAAACAGAAATACAAGACACGCTTTCCAAAAACGGAAAGCCACGAAAAGCAGGGCGTTACAGTAGTGTTTACGACATATGCTAAAAAGGTAACATACCCTTTCCTTAGGCACTTATGCGCTTGTGCTATCGTGATGAGGTTCTTAGTCTTGTCAGTGCGGTCTCCCGATACAGTTAGTTGTTTGTCGTTGGGTAATCGGAGTCGGACGATCCTTTTGTCACATATAACTTCTGCATGATATGGTGTCAACCAGTCCATTCCAATGACTATGTCGAATTCTCCAAGTTCCATAGGCATTAGGTCTATAGGGATAACATGGTTGTTTAAGCTTATTTTACAATTCTTAACTATGTCAACTATCTCTCTTTGACTTCCATCAGCCATTTCTACTGTAAAGGCATGATCTAGGTTTTGGGACGCCTGGTTCAAGTAAGGTCTAAAGGTAGTCGACACTAGACTTCTATTTGCACCGGTATCAAATAACACACGCGCATATACATCATTTACGAGATACGTACCCGTGATAACGTCTGTATTGGTCTTGGCTTCTTCCGTGGTGAGTACAAATGCCCGCCTTTTTTGTAACACCCTTAATATTTGGACGGAATTTAATCGATAATTATATTAAATTCATACTAATCAGAGTTTACAAAAAAACTTTTCGTGTTTAAAGACCATACATAATTACGATAGTACCCAAAACAAATCCAAGATAGTACATAACAAGTTTTAAGTTAACCCTTGCTAGTCATCTAACAACTAGTTTAAAGGATTCAAAACAGGGTTAACAAACCATTTACAACACGATTAAAGTCTAGACAAAGTTAAGTTTGGTGCGGAAGCTTCAAAATGCGTGTTCGGTTCTTGACAATGTACTTGATCACCATCCGGGAGGACCTCATCCATACCAAGGGTCAAACCACTAAAAACATTAGTTTTGACATTAATACAATACATATAAACGAATTCCGACATCGAAAGTTGATAAATAAAATACAAGTTTCCTGGGCTCCACCGTAACTTACGGTGTCTACCGTAAGTTACGGTAGACCCTGAATGTTTCTGGTCTGCCGTAACACATGAAAGGTTCACCGTAAGACCTTTGATTTCCACCGTAAATTACGGTGGAGACCGTAATTTACGGTGGACACTGTATCTTTGCCATTTGACTATTTTGTGAATTTCGCTCTAATTCGCATACCCTTTTAGGCTATTTCCTTCCTGTATGTCTGTAAATTCATTACAGGCATATTCGTTTTGTTTATCATACCAATATTTGTCTCGCCGATCTTTCGGCTAAAAGTTACTATACTTGTATTTATTCGATCCATTCTAACTATAAGTGTATATCTCAAATTTCTTATTCTAAACCTTTTAGATGCCATTACCCAAGTTCCCGGGCTTGTACATCTAGGTGTGTTTACGTTATTCATGGCTTCATGTTTCCTTGGAAATAAAAGCTCGTTTCCTTGGAATTCAACATTCCGTTTCAAACGACACATTTTATTGACCTCTAGTGTCTGACCCGATATCACGGGTTCGTAGACTTAAATTAACATAACCAATTTATTGGTATGGTACAATCCATCACCTAGCGAGATATGAAACTTTCAAGTCTCTACTCACGTGATTCCTGTACAAGCATCATTTCGACCCGTTTGGCTATCTAGTGAAGACCATCACTTTATTGACAAGCCAAACCCAATTCCAAATCTTTATTTTGACCCGTTTGATGGTCTAGTGAACTTCGCCACTTAACGACACATCAAACGCACCCATTACACTACAACATCATTTATAAACTAAAACCAAACATTTTTACATAATGTAACGAGACTAAAGTCACGCAACTTAAAGCACACCTTTTCAGCGTGTATCACCTCCGGCGTGTCCACTTGACGTTCCGGATTCCTTGCCTAAAGAGTTCAATTCATAACAAGATTAGAACTCTTTCATAAGCTTTAACGCATTATTTCTTAACATATTCAAATCTGCGTTTTACCCAACCTTTTAACATTTTACCCTCATTTAGGCGTTTTATCAAACACCTAGCGGGCCAGATTTCTACATGATCTAAACCAAGTTCATGACTTGAGTTTATCACCATAATTAACTTCAATTAGACTACATGCCCATATTTTAACATCAACAATTTAGAGATTTCCTCATAATTTCAGTTTACACTAGAACAAGAGTTTTAATCCTAGTGTTTATCAAGTTCTACTAACATATTAATCACCCACTATGATGATTTTGATCCATACAACCATCATGCAAGGATTTGACAAGAAATCATCTAGGGTTTGCCCCTAAACCTTATATCACTATCAATTTCATATTTACAACACATAATTAAGCTCAACACTCGATTTCAATCACATGCAAGAACTTGGGTTGAATCGAAATACCCTAATTCGACATACCTTATGATCCTCTTGTCGAGGTGATCATGATTCTATGTTCAGATTTCGATTTCAACTTGGATGGACCCTTCAATTTGAGAGTTTAGTAGATTTAGGGTTTTGAGGATGAGGGTGTCGCCCTCTCCTGCTCTTGATCGACCAGACCCCCTTTGATGGGGTGTTTGGTTTTGTTTTTATCAAATATTGGTAATACAAGTTTCAATTTTTACAACTTAGGCCCCTCCACTCTTATTTAGTTTATATTCTTGGCTTTTTAACCCCTTCGTGTATTATTACAAGACTCCTAACTAACTGAGTTATTTATCCTAGTTAGCTTTTTCTTGTTTATTATACACTTTATAATTCTAATATAAAGTTTTATATTTTCGGGATGTTACAAGTCCACCCCCCTTAAAAAGGGTTTCGTCCCCGAAACCGAATTTACGTACCAAATAGTATGGGGTAGAGCCGTTGCATCTCTTCTTCGGATTCCCATGTGGTATCTACACCCTTCCTGTGTTCCCATTTAACCTTTACTTGGTTAATCACTTTGTTCCTCAAACTCTTCTCTTTACGATCTAAAATCGCAATTGGTTTTACTGCATAATTGAGGCTGTTATCCACCTCGATATCATCGTAGCGGATACGAGCAGTTTCGTCTGCTAAACATTTTCGGAGATGTGATACGTGGAAAGTGCTATGAATCCCACTCAACTCCTCGGGTAGTTCGAGACGATATGCTACTTTACCAACCCGTTCGGTGATTCTGAATGGCCCAATAAATCTTGGGCTCAACTTCCCTCTTTTTCTGAACCGTATTATTCCTTTCCACGGCGATACTTTCAGCATTACCTTATCGCCCACTTGAAACTCAATTGCCCTATTTCGTTTATCCGTGTACGACTTTTGTCTATCCTGAGCCGCTTTTAGGTGGGTTCGGACCATGTCGATCTTCTCGTTCGTAGTTCGGATTATATCAGTAGGTGCTAGTCCTCGTGGACCCACTTCTCCCCAACATACCGGGGTTCGACACTTTCTACCATATAACATCTCATACGGGGCCATTTTAATGCTCGATTGATAGCTATTGTTATATGAAAATTCGACCAAGGGTAGATAGACATCCCAACTACCCCCGAAGTCAATAATGCAAGTCCGCAGCATATCCTCCAATGTTTGTATTGTTCTTTCACTCTGCCCATCCGTTTGTGGATGGTAAGCGGTGCTAATGAGCAGTTTAGTCCCCATTTGTTCTTGGAAGTCACGCCAAAAATTCGAAGTGAACCGAGTATCTCTATCTGACACAATGGATATCGGTACCCCATGACGGGCTATGATTTCATTGGTGTACACCTCCGACATCTTCTCGGATGTATAAGTCTCACGAATCGGAATGAAGTGAGCACTTTTCGTCAATCTGTCCACGATTACCCATATAGCATCAAACCCGCGATTGGTTTTGGGTAATTTGGTCAACAAAACCATGGTGATTTGTTCCCATTTCCAAACTGGGATGTCCAATGGTTGCAACTTACCATATGGCTTTTGGTGCTCCGCTTTGACTTGCAAGCATGTCAAACACTTCTCCACATATTTCACGATGTCTCTTTTCATTCCGGGCCACCAATAATTTTGTTTTAAATCGTTATACATCTTGGTCGCCCCCTGATGTATCGAATAACGAGATTTATGGGCCTCGTCAAGTAGAAGTGCCTTGGCCCCACATGAGTTTGGAACCCAAATTCTCCCAAATCGAGTTTTCAATCCTTGGTTATCATCCACCAAGTCTTTTAACTGCCCAACTATTCTTTCCCTTTTTACATTTTTCTTCCTTTATTGCTTCGATTTGAGATTTCCGGATTTGCTCAAGCAAACCCGATGTCACAATTAGTTGCATCGATCGTACTCGAATAGGCGTATAATCTGTCTTTCGGCTCAACGCGTCTGCCACTACATTAGCCTTCCCGGGGTGGTAATGTATTTCACAATCAAAGTCTTTGACAGTTTCTAACCACCACCTCTGCCTCATATTTAATTCCTTCTGATCGAAGAAATACTTCAAGCTTTTATGGTCGGTAAAGATAGTGCATTTCACCCCATACAAATAATGCCTCCATATTTTCAAGGCGAACACCACCGCCGCCAACTCGAGGTCATGGGTAGGATATCTCTTCTCATGAATCTTTAGCTGCCTCGAGGCATAGGCTATAACCTTGCCCCGTTGCATCAAAACGCAACCAAGCCCCGAATGTGATGCATCTGAGTAAACTACCATGTCGTCTGTTCCATCCGGTAATGACAATACCGGTGCATGGGTCAGTTTTTCCTTAAGCGTTTGGAGCGCCCTTTCTTGATCATCACCCCAGTTAAACTTTTCGTCCTTATGGGTTAACTTGGTTAATGGCATAGCAATTTTGGAGAAATCCTGTATGAATCTTCGATAATAACCCGCAAGCCCCAAAAAGCTTCTGATCTCCGAAGGATTCTTCGGTGGATCCCATCTCGCCACGGCTTCTATCTTTGACGGGTCTACTAACACCCCGTTTGCACTAATGATGTGCCCGAGGAATTGTACTTCTCGCAACCAGAAAGCACATTTGGAGAACTTTGCATACAATTTCTCTTTTCTGAGCGTCTCTAATACTTCACGCAAATGATTTGTGTGTTCCGCTTCATTCTTCGAATATATCAAGATGTCATCAATGAACACTATTACCGACTTATCTAGCATAGGCTTACAGACCCGGTTCATGAGGTCCATGAAGGCCGCGGGTGCATTAGTTAACCCAAAGGACATCACAAGGAACTCGTAATGTCCATACCGTGTACGGAAAGCCGTCTTCGGTATATCTTCCTCCTTGACTTTCAACTGATGGTATCCTGATCTAAGGTCGATCTTGGAGAACCAACTTGCGCCTTGCAATTGATCAAATAAATCGTCGATTCTTGGGAGTGGGTATCGATTCTTCACCGTGAGTTTATTTAACTCCCTGTAATCGATACACATGTGCATGCTCCCATCCTTCTTTTTCACAAATAGCACCGGTGCGCCCCACGGAGACACACTAGGCCGGATAAACCCTTTGTCTAACAGATCTTGAATTTGCGACATCAATTCTTGTAATTCTGATGGCGCGAGTCGATACGGCGCCTTGGCCACAGGTTTCGCGCCCGGAACCAATTCGATCCCAAACTCTACCTCCCGTTCTGGCGGTATTCCTGGTAGGTCCTCCGGAAATACGTCGGCATATTCGCGTACCACTGGTACATCTTCAATCTCTAGTGATCTCTTGTCTGATTCGTTCGCGTATATCATGAATGCCCTACAACCGTGCCTCATGAGTATGCGAGCTTTTAGCATTGAACACATAACGGGATTACCCCTCTTTTCTCCGTATATGGTAACAGATTTTCCACTTGGAGATGTTAGTTTTATCTCCTTACGGAAACATACGACTCTCGCATGGTATCGGGATAGCCAATCCATCCCGACTACTACTTGGAATTCCCCCATCGACATAGGAATCAAGTCTGTTGAATATTCTTCATCGTCAATGTTTATCTTACAATCTCGACATACATCACACACAAGGAAACTTTTGTTATCACCTATTTCTACTTCTAATGGCATAGGCAATTTTGTTAGTACAAAAGAAGGATGTCGAATAAATCCATGTGAAACAAAGGATTTATTCACACCCGTATCAAATAACACATGTGCAGGAATTGAATTTATGGCAAATATACCTGAGACCACATCGGGCTCTGTTTTTGCCTCCACTGCTGTTAACTGGAAAGATCTTGCCTTTGCTCTTGGTGTCTCAGTGTGTGTATTCTTGTCATCTTTCTTTCCGATCAACTCCGGGCATTCAGATTTCTTGTGACCCGGTTGGTAGCATTTGTAACACACCGACACCTTCCCCGGACACAATGCAGCCAAGTGCCCCGTTTTCCCACATATAGGACACGGTTTGTCCTTAAACCGGTGTCGCAACCCCCGATCCCTGTTTCCCGGGAACGGGCGGACGCGATCTCAGAGTTTTGGTGGTATCAGGGTTATTTAATCTTGCAGCGGAATTTACATCAGGACCGTAGTTAGGAAATGTTTATCAGAGTAAAACCACCATACTTGATATTAATAAACACATGGGCAAAACCCAAGTTTCTTATTACAATATACTTATAGGGACAAACCCTATTTTATTTAATTTAAAACATCGTTTATTAGGTAACTTTTATAGCCACATTATCCCCAAGCCTTTAGTGCTCTCCAGCTGGCTTTCTACTAATTGGCTGTCACATTGGGTTACCTGAAATGTGTTTTAAAAACATTTGTCAGTCGGAAATACTGGTGAGTGAATCCCAGTTTAATCAAGTTAACATAAAAAGTCACAGTGTACGATATTGAGGGCACATCCGCAATTACATTTGTTTCCAAGATATAACAATTAACATCAGTGGTACTGTCATACTCAACTTGTGGAAATGTTACTCCTTGACCAGGTGGTAACAAATTTTGTATACAAAACCCCAACATACCCACTATAATTGTATTCTTACAAATACTCAATACGGTTATTCGCATGAAAAGATATGTAAGGTTTTGTAAAACAGTTCACAAAAAGGTTTACAAAAATAGGATAAACTCACATTGCTGTCTTAGGCTTTTCGTAAGGGTTTCCTGGGTATAATCTATAATTTATACAAATGTACATTGATTAGTATCATAACCCTTTGAAATTATTAATAACACCCTCCCCGAGACGGCATTCCAACAACTACATCGGACAGAACCACAACAGTTGTTACGGAACCCTAAATCAATCAGGTAGCGTAACTATTACGAAACTGGGGTTATAATACTTACAAGGGAGCAGAACCTCACTAATTAGGGGGTATAATACCCGAGTATTATGTCTCTAATTCAGAAAGTGAGATTGAGAAATGAAAAGTGAGCGACGGAAAACGAAGTCTGATGGCCTTCTTATATAGTCGTGTAATCTGACTTTCAGGCTGCCCGCGTCCACCTATAGCTTTGCTGAGTCGTTGGGTAGGTCCGCCACGATGATGACACGTGTCATCACCGGGCTGCGCCACCATTTGGGATGCGCGCGGCCCGCTTGAACTAATGCAGACTCTTACGCGGCCCGCTTTAACTAAAGAAATCAGCTGAGTCAAATCCAGTCTTGACACGGCCCGCGTGAGAAGTTGGGGTGGGTTTACGCGGCCCGCCTCAGCCCTATATTTCATGTTTTTGATTTATTTTATAAACTATAACATATTTCGGGCTCGGTTTTCACATACGGGTATAATCTAAGACGTATTGGGACATTCTAAAATATATGAGAGTGTCAGACATATTATGAGGATGTTGGTTTTACCGAGGGTTGTTACATTCACCCCATCTTGTTTTAGAGCTCGTCCTCGAGATCTACTGGAATAAGTGCGGATATTTTATTTTCATTTCTGACTCGAGTTCCCATGTATACTCAGATCCTCTTTTGGAATCCCACTTCACTTTGACTAGAACTAATCTCTTATGCTTGAGATTCTTGACTTTCCTGTCTTCAATCTGTAGAGGTCTTTCTACAAACTTGAGTTGTTCATTTACCTCTATATCCTTAAGAGGTACTAATAGTGATTCATCTGCTAAACACTTTTTAAGATTAGATACATGAAACACATCATGTATTCCTGCCATTTCCTCTGGCAGTTGTAGCTGATAGGCTACAGGTCCTATTCTTCTAATAATCTTGAAAGGTCCAACATACCTGGGAATTAGCTTTCCTCTTTTGATGAATCTTACTATTCCTTTCCAAGGAGAGACTTTTAACAATACTTTATCTCCTACTTGAAACTCCAATGGCTTGCGTCGGTTATTGGCATAACTCTTTTGCCTATCACGTACTGCTTTCAGTCGTTCCTTGACTTGAATAATCTTGTCAGTTGTTTCCTGTACTATCTCAGGTCCAGATAGTTGCTGTTCCCCAATTTCTGCCCAACAGACTGGGGTTCGACACTTTCGTCCATAAAGTGCTTCAAATGGTGCAGCATTTATACTTGTGTGATAGCTATTGTTATAAGAAAATTCTATTAAAGGTAAGTGATTATCCCAATTACCTCCGAAATCAATTACACAAGCTCTAAGCATATCTTCCATGGTTTGAATTGTCCTTTCACTTTGTCCATCCGTTTGAGGATGATAAGCTATGCTTAGCTTTAACTTGGTTCCCATTGCTTTTTTGGAAACTCGACCAAAAATGAGATGTAAATCGACTATCTCTATCAGAAACAATTGATAAAGGAATGCCATGTAAAGAAACAATTTCATTTACATACAATTTAGATAATTGTTCCATACTAATTGTTTCTTTCATTGGTAGAAAATGAGCTGATTTGGTTAGCCTATCTACAATCACCCAGATTGTATCATTTCCTTTCCTTGTTTTGGGTAATTTAGTAACAAAATCCATTGTTATTAATTCCCATTTCCAAACTGGCATTTCTAATTGCTGTAACAAACCTGAGGGTTTTTGGTGTTCAGCTTTAACTTGTGAGCAAGTTAAACATTTAGAAACATAGATTCTATATCCTTTTTCATTCCTATCCACCAGAAATTTTTCCTTAAATCCTGGTACATTTTATCACTTCCTGGATGCATTGTATATTTAGACTTATGGGCTTCTTCTAATATACAATTACGTAAATTTCCTAATTTAGGTATCCATATTCTCTTTTTATGGAATCTCCAAATCCCATCTATTCCTTGTTCCAATTCTTTTAGCATACCTTTTAATTTTTCAGAATCATCCTTGATTACTGATTCTTGTGCTTCTCTAATCTGATCATTTAAATCTACTTGTAGATTTAATTTAAGAGAACGTACCCTTTTTGGCTTTTCATGATACTTTCGGCTTAAAGCATCTGCCACTACATTTGCTTTTCCTTCATGATATTGGATATCACAATCATAATCACTAAGAAATTCCATCCAACGTCTTTGTCTCATATTCAACTCTTTCTGCCCGAAAACATACCTTAAACTTTTGTGATCAGTAAATATGGTAAACTTACTTCCATAAAGGTAATGTCTCCAAATCTTCAAAGCAAAAATTATTGCTTCTAATTCTAAATCATGGGCTGAATAATTCTCTTCATGATTCTTAAGTTGTCTAGATGCGTAAGCTATAACCTTTTGTCGTTGCATCAACACACATCCGTAACCTAATCTAGAAGCATCACAATAGACTACGAAGTCTTCAGTTCCTTCTGGTAATGCTAGTATGGGTGTATGGGTTAATCTTTGCTTAAGAATTCTAAATGCTTCTTCTTGTTTTAATCCCCATTCAAACTTAACAGATTTACAGGTTAGTTTAGTTAAGGGAATGGCTATTCTAGAGAAATCTTGAATAAATCTTCTATAATAACCGGCCAATCCTAAGAAACTTCTAACCTCAGTTGGTGACTCAGGGGTTTTCCATTTAGTAATTGCCTCAATCTTGGTTGGATCTACATGAATTCCTTCATGGTTGACTAGGTGTCCAAGGAATTGTACATGTTCTAACCAAAATTCGCATTTTGAAAATTTAGAATAAAGCTTTTCCTTCCTTAATAAACTTAAAAGTGCGTGCAAATGTTTTGCATGATCCTCTTTACTCTTGGAATAAATTAGAATATCATCTATGAATACAATTATGAATTTATCCAAATATGGCTTACATATTCGGTTCATCATGTCCATAAATGCAGCTGGGGCATTGGTTAAACCAAATGGCATGACAGTAAATTCATAATGACCATACCTTGTTCTGAATGCGGTCTTAGGAATGTCCTCTTCCTGTACCTTTAATTGATGATATCCTGACCTTAAATCGATTTTAGAGAAAAATCGAGCTCCTTGCAGTTGATCAAACAGATCATCGATTCTCGGTAATGGGTACCGATTCTTAATCGTGACTTTGTTTAATTCATGGAAATCAATGCACATACGCATCGATCCGTCCTTTTTTTAACAAACAGTATCGGCGCTCCCCATGGCGACGAACTTGGCTGTATAAATCCTTTCTCCAACAATTCGTCTAATTGTTTCTTCAATTCTTTCATTTCAGCGGGTGCCAAACGATAAGGTGCTTTGGCAATTGGTGATGTTCCTGGTATTAAATGGATTCTGAACTCAACTTCTCTATCTGGAGGTTGCCCTGGCAATTCTTCTGGAAATACTTCTGAAAACTGAGATACTACTGGAATATCTTTTAAATCTTTTCCTTTAGTGTTAGTGATTATGGAAATCAAATACACTATAGAACCTTTCCTTATACAACTTGCAGTTTTCATCACAGAGATAAATTTTGTAGATCTAGAAGGTTTATCTCCTTTAATTGTGATCGTTTTACCTTTTGGTGAATTTACTTGAATTACCTTTTGATCACATAATATACTGGCCTTATTGGCTATTAACCAATCCATTCCTAATACAACATCAAATCCTACCAGATTCATGGGATACAGATTTGCAATAAATTTCTGATTTGAAATTTCTATACTTGCTCCCTGCAAGATTTCAGAAATTTTAACAGTTTCTCCATTAGCTGTTTCTACTAAGCATTCTAGTGGTAGTTAAGTTAATGACTGATTTAAAATTTTGCAAAACGATGTATTAATAAAACTTTGGTTTGCACCAGAGTCAAATAATACTTTAGCAAAAATATCATTAACTAAAAACGTACCAGCTATGACATCTGGAATCATCCTGGCTTCATCTGCAGTCAACACAAATGCTCTAGCATTTTTAGTGTTCTTGTTGTTTGCAGCTGGGGCCAGTTTTGGACAGTTTGGCTTGATATAACCTTTTTCTCCACAGTTGAAGCACAATCCATTACTGGATTTCCTCCTGCAGTTTTCTTCCTTATGTCCTGGTGCTTTGCAGAAATTGCAGTGAGTGGAGCATTTTCCAGAATGCTTCTTTTTGCAGATCCTGCAATACGGTGCAGAGGTAGAACCTACGTTCCTACGGTTGAAATTCCTAGAACGGAATTCTTGGGTAAGCCTTTGAGTCAAGTTTCTCCTCTGATCTTCTTCTCTAGTACGAACTAGTTCATCAGTTAAGGTATTAGCTAGTTCTACGGCTTCTTCTATGGTTTGAGGTCTAGCTGCCTTGACTACGTGTCTTATCTCTCCAATTAATCCGCAAATATAACGGGAGATTAACACTGGTTCTGGTGAAGCAAGAGTTGGCAGTATTCTAGCATATTCGAAGAATATTTTAGTGTATCCCTTATTATCTACACCAGTCATCCTAAGGTTTAGGAATTTGTCTGCTATCTGTTCCTTTTCATTGGGTGGGCAGAATTTCCTTTCTACCTTGTTCTTAAATTCTTCCCATCCCATATTGTAGGTTTGATCACTTCCTCTTGATTGGAGGATAGTGTTCCACCATTCTAGTGCTGCATTCTTAAACAGATTAGAAGTAAACAGATATAGTTAATCCCATGACACGCATTTTTGGGAAAAACGTCGATCATTGCGACTATACTCTTTTCATATACTATTATGCGTCTACTACACACTAGTACTGAAATAAAATTACAATACTAACAGAAATAAAATCACACTAATAGTAATATGCATCCGTACACACATATTCTATTTTATTTTATTATATTATTACTACTATCGTTTCATCATCTCATTCACGGATATGGATTCATCCAAAAATTCATATTGCGCTCATCGTATTTCCATACGAGACGCTCTCCCACCTGACGCATTCTCTCACTGCTTTCTAAGATTTCCTCCCCAAAAGTCCTAAGCTCTTGGACGTTTTCTGCACTCATTGGGGGTGCAGGTTCTCGGACTGGGTTTGGAATCTGGGGTGCATGTTCCTGATATGGGGGTGTAGGTGCCTGAAATTGGTAAGGATCCTCTAATATTTCCCTAATATATTCATCTTGGTAATAGGGATCTAAAGGGTCCATACCTAGGTAAGCTTCTATGTTCCGTATGGGTGGATAATCCTGGATAGGATATCGTTGCACAAAATCCCTATTGTCGTCCCACTAGGGGTCGTAATTTGGGTCTAGCAGGTTTGGTGCAGGTACCCTTGGAATTTCTTCTGGATTAAAGTTGTGCATCTCTACTTGGTTTTCCTGATTTTCTATCTCCATAGGTTGTTCTGGGTTTTGTGGTTGTGGGGCTACTAATTGTTCCAGACTTGGGTCAGGAGCAGTCGTAGCTAAGATATGGAAATTAGCTAGGCTTCTATTTAGCATATCTTGAGTATGGGCATCTGACTCTCGCTTAGTAGCTGCTAACACTCTTTGCTGTTGCAATTTTCGCATTCTCTTCCTACGAGCAAAAGCTTCTTTACTGAACCATCCTCGTTTCTTATTAGGAAATGGTTCTACAGATTGAGCTCTAAAGGCAAATATTCCATCCTCCTGATCAGCAACGTACCCCGAAAGGGTAGGCTGTGATGAGGTACCTTCACTCTTAGGGGAATCAGATAACTGACGATTCAGATCTGAGGGTCCTTGATCACTCATACTGAAAACTAACAAATAGTCAAATAACACATAACACATAATTACAGTTATGCATATATTTCCGTAATTTATTTCCTAACACAAAATTTAAAATTTAAGTGTCAGCAGAACACTTCTTTGGCTCAGACCAGTGGCTAGGCTCTGATACCACCTTCTGTCGCAACCCCCGATCCCTGTTTCCCGGGAACGGGCGGACGCGATCTCAGAGTTTTGGTGGTATCAGGGTTATTTAATCTTGCAGCGAAATTTACATCAGGACCGTAGTTAGGAAATGTTTATCAGAGTAAAACCACCATACTTGATATTAATAAACACATGGGCAAAACCCAAGTTTCTTATTACAATATACTTATAGGGACAAACCCTATTTTATTTAATTTAAAACATCGTTTATTAGGTAACTTTTATAGCCACATTATCCCCAAGCCTTTAGTGCTCTCCAGCTGGCTTTCTACTAATTGGCTGTCACATTGGGTTACCTGAAATGTGTTTTAAAAACATTTTTCAGTCGGAAATGCTGGTGAGTGAATCCCAGTTTAATCAAGTTAACATAAAAAGTCACAGTGTACGATATTGAGGGCACATCCGCAATTACATTTGTTTCCAACATATAACAATTAACATCAGTGGTACTGTCATACTCAACTTGTGGAAATGTTACTCCTTGACCAGGTGGTAACAAATTTTGTATACAAAACCCCAACATACCCACTATAATTGTTTTCTTACAAATACTCAATACGGTTATTCGCATGAAAAGATATGTAAGGTTTTGTAAAACAGTTCACAAAAAGGTTTAAAAAAAGAGGATAAACTCACATTGCTGTCTTAGGCTTTTCGTAAGGGTTTCCTGGGTATAATCTATAATTTATAAAAATTTACATTGATTAGTATCATAACCCTTTGAAATTATTAATAATACCCTCCCCGAGACGGCATTCCAACAACTACATCGGGCAGAACCACGACAGTTGTTACGGAACCCTAAATCAATCGGGTAGCGTAACTATTACTAAACTGGGGTTATAATACTTACAAGGGAGCAGAACCTCACTAATTAGGGGGTATAATACCCGAGTATTATGTCTCTAATTCAGAAAGTGAGATTGAGAAATGAAAAGTGAGCGACGGAAAACGAAGTCTGATGGCCTTCTTATATGGTCGTGTAATCTGACTTTCAGGCGGCCCGCGTAAGGTAAGGCTAAGCCTTACGCGGCCCGCGTCCACCTATAGCTTTGCTGAGTCGTTGGGTAGGTCCGCCACGATGATGACACGTGTCATCACCGGGCTGCGCCACCATTTGGGATGCGCGCGGCCCGCTTGAACTAATGCAGACTCTTACGCGGCCCGCTTTAACTAAAGAAATCAGCTGAGTCAAATCCAGTCTTGACACGGCCCGCGTGAGAAGTTGGGGTGGGTTTACGCGGCCCGCCTCAGCCCTATATTTCATGTTTTTGATTTATTTTATAAACTATAACATATTTCGGGCTCGGTTTTCACATACGGGTATAATCTAAGACGTATTGGGACATTCTAAAATATATGAGAGTGTCAGACATATTATGAGGGTGTTGGTTTTACCGAGGGTTGTTACAACCGGCACTTACCTTTATGCCCCTTCCTGCATATCTTGCAGTTTGATGACCCGCTTTTCCCTTCTTGTTTCTTTGAGGATTCTGTTGTGCGTGCCTTTTTCGTTTGTCTTGGATTGACTATCTGCGCCCTTCTTTCACCTCTTTCAATCTGTTTCTTCAACTCTATCTCCCGTTCCCGAGCAACGTTTATAATCTCGGTGAGAGTCTCATACTTTGAAGGAGTCATAAACTCCCTATACTCTGCGCTCAACATATTATAATAATAATATATTTTATGCTCCTCATTCGTTATCAATTCATCACAAAACTTCATCTTATCCATGAACATTCCCGTGATTTTATCAATAGATTCACCCTTTTGTCGAAGCTGCATGAATTCTTCCTTGATCTTTTTAATGACTGCCTTGGGACTGTGATGTTTAAGAAACGGCGTCTTAAACTCGTCCCATGTCATAGCTTTAGCCGCTTTGCTTCCAATTTCTTTCTTCTTGTTATCCTACCAGTCTTTCGCTTGACCCCTTAACTAACCCGTGCCATAGGCTACGTAGTCGTCTGGATCACAATGAGTCCTTTCGAATACTCCATCCATATCGCTTAGCCACCGCTGGCATATTATCGGGTCAACCTCCCCATTGTAAATTGGCGGTTTGCACGCCATGAACTCTTTATAAGAACAAGATTTTCGTCCTCCCGACTTCTCCTTTGCTAAATTGGTATTATCCTCCAATTTCTTGATTCTTTATTCCACCACTGATAATACCGTGTTTTGGATTTTGTCGATGAAACCCGACAGACTGTTTTCGATTGCCTTCCCTACCTCTTCAGCAATCACTTCTCTCGTTTGCTCGGTGACTCTTGGCACCGCATTATCATCACCTTTATCCGTCATCTTTAACTGAAATGTTTACATCAAGCATTAAACATTTCATCTATAGCATATGGTTTATTTACTTCGATTTATTCAAGTTCATAACTTGTTTTTACCGCTCTTATTTAATGCACTTTCCGGGTTTGAGTGTATTAACACGCTCTTCCCATGCATATCTATTCATCATTCCCTTTTTATACTTAGTAACTCTACTTAGAACAATTAATTCTAACCGGATGCTTGATCAAGCTTGAATCGAACACTTTGTTGACAACCTTAAGCTCTGATTACCAACTTGTAACACCCTTAATATTTGGACGGAATTTAATCGATAATTATATTAAATTCATGCTAATCAGAGTTTACAAAAAAACTTTTCGTGTTTAAAGACCATACATAATTACGATAGTACCCAAATAAAAATCCAAGATAGTACATAACAAGTTTTAAGTTAACCCTTGCTAGTCATCTAACAACTAGTTTAAAGGATTCAAAACACGGTTAACAAACCATTTACAACACGATTAAAGTCTAGACAAAGTTAAGTTTGGTGCGGAAGCTTCAAAATGCGTGTTCGGTTCTTGACAATGTACTTGATCACCATCCGGGAGGACCTCATCCATACCTAGGGTCAAACCACTAAAAACATTAGTTTTGACATTAATACAATGCATATAAACGAATTCCGACATCGAAAGTTGATAAATAAAATACAAGTTTTCTGGGCTCCACCGTAACTTACGGTGTCTACCGTAAGTTACGGTAGACCCTGAATGTTTCTGGTCTGCCGTAACACAGGAAAGGTTCACCGTAAGACCTTTGATTTCCACCGTAAATTACGGTGGAGACCGTAATTTACGGTGGACACTGTATCTTTGCCATTTGACTATTTTGTGAATTTCGCTCTAATTCGCATACCCTTTTAGGCTATTTCCTTCCTGTATGTCTGTAAATTCATTACAGGCATATACGTTTTGTTTATCATACCAATATTTGTCTCGCCGATCTTTCGGCTAAAAGTTACTATACTTGCATTTATTCGATCCATTCTAACTATAAGTGTATATCTCAAATTTCTTATTCTAAACCTTTTAGATGCCATTACCCAAGTTCCCGGGCTTGTACATCTAGGTGTGTTTATGTTATTCATGGCTTCATGTTTCCTTGGAAATAAAAGCTCGTTTCCTCTGAATTCAACATTCCGTTTCAAACGACACATTTTATTGACCTCTAGTGTCTGACCCGATATCACGGGTTCGTAGACTTAAATTAACATAACCACTTTATTGGTATGGTACAATCCATCACCTAGCGAGATATGAAACTTTCAAGTCTCTACTCACGTGATTCCTTTACAAGCATCATTTCGACCCGTTTGGATATCTAGTGAAGACCATCACTTTATTGACAAGCCAAACCCAATTCCAAATCTTTATTTTGACCCGTTTGATGGTCTATTGAACTTCACCACTTAACGACACATCAAACGCACCCATTACACTACAACATCATTTATAAACTAAAACCAAACAATTTTACATAATGTAACGAGACTAAAGTCACGCACCTTAAGGCACACCTTTTCCGCGTTTATCACCTCCGGCGTGTCCACTTGACGTTCCGGATTCCTTGCCTAAAGAGTTCAATTCATAACAAGATTAGAACTCTTTCATAAGCTTTAACGCATTATTTCTTAACATATTCAAATCTGCGTTTTACCCAACCTTTTAACATTTTAACCCTCATTTAGGCGTTTTATAAAACACCTAGCTGGCCAGATTTCTACATGTTCTAAACCAAGTTCATGACTTGAGTTTATCACTATAATTAACTTCAATTAGACTACATGCCCATATTTTAACATCAACAATTTAGAGATTTCCTCATAATTTCAGTTTACACTAGAACAAGAGTTTTAACTCTAGTGTTTATCAAGTTCTACTAACATATTAATCACCCACTATGATGATTTTGATCCAACAACCATCATGCAAGGATTTGACAAGAAATCATCTAGGGTTTGCCCCTAAACCTTATATCACTATCAATTTCATATTTACAACACATAATTAAGCTCAACACTCGATTTCAATCACATGCAAGAACTTGGGTTGAATCGAAATACCCTAATTCGACATACCTTATGATCCTCTTGTCGAGGTGATCATGATTCTATGTTCAGATTTCGATTTCAACTTGGATTGAGCCTTCAATTTGAGAGTTTAGTAGATTTAGGGTTTTGAGGATGAGGGTGTCGCCCTCTCCTGCTCTTGATCAACCAGACCCCCTTTGATGGGGTGTTTGGTTTTGTTTTTATCAAATATTGGTAATACAAGTTTCAATTTTTACAACCTAGGCCCCTCTACTCTTATTTAGTTTATATTCTTGGCTTTTTAACCCCTTCGTGTATTATTACAAGACTCCTAACTAACTGGGTTATTTATCCTAGTTAGCTTTTTCTTGTTTATTATACACTTTATAATTCTAATATAAAGTTTTATATTTTCGGGATGTTACACTTTTGGCTGATTTGGTTGTGTCCTATCATTTCTTTTGAGTTCGGGACATTCAGATCTCATGTAGTTAGGGTCTCCACATTTGAAACACTTCTTCTTTTCCTTGCATTCTTGAAGAGCATGACCCGTCTTTTTACAATTTGGACAAGGAAAACGACATTCCCCCGTATGAAAGCGTTTGCAATTTTGACATTGAGGAAATGTTTTAGGCCTTTTAAAGTTTTTATTCCGGGTGTCCCCCTTTCTTTCTTCCCACTTCCTTTTTGGTGCGGGAGATTCAGCCTGCCGCAGAATCATCTCGGCAGCCATGACGGCGCCAGCCTCAACAGTTTCTGCAAAAGTCTTGGGGGATTTGGATTTGATAAACACCCTCATTTCAGAGGGTAGACCCCAAATAAACCTATTGATTAGTTGTTCCTCAGTCAATGCTAAATAAGAAACCAGTCGAGATATGTCGTTGAAACGAGAAACATACTCTCGATAGGTTTTATTTCCCATTTTTAACTGAAAGAATTCCACTTCCAGCTGCTCAGTCTCACTGGGAGGAAAATACTTAGCAAGAAACTTATGAATAAACTCCTCCCACTTAATCTCCTTAACCTTTTCTTTTCCCTCAGTTCGGACCACAATGTTCCACCAGTGAAGGGCTTCAGCTTCAAACATATGTACGGCGAACCGTACTTTGTTGCGGTCATCACACTCACATATGTCTAATACTGACTCCATTCTGTTGAGCCAGTCTTGAGCTTCTAGTGCTCCCTTTCTTCCGTCAAAGGACTGAGGTTTACAGGACATGAAGTGCTTATAAGTACATTCCTTTGATTTGGAATATTCACCTTTTCCTTCTAGTGGCATGGTTGCAATAGTGTTTTTCCTTTCGCCCATTCCTTCCCTTTGTACTGGCGTGGAGGCTGCTGAGCTTTCTTCATGCCGTTCTCCAGATTGGTTAACATTACCGGTTTGTGCATTCTTCATTACCTTAGCCACTTCCACAGCTATATTGTGGATATCCTCAGTATTTAGACGGATGCTTGTACTAGACCGGGACCTGAAACTGTGAGAGGGAGTTCGAGTCCTATAAGAGCCTTCCTCTCTCCTTCTGTTATTCTGATTATTTCTAGACCCTTGTTCATCCCTATGTTCAGACATTGTCTCCTTCCTATAGGAATATGAGTATAAAGAGTTACTAGTATGTATGATATATCATTATAATATAACAACTATATACATCACATAGAGATATATATATACGTATATATAAATATAGCACATAAAAAGGCACAACATAGTTTACTTCTTCTAGCGTCACTCAATTGACTATGCAAGTACTTTTCCTGAGAACATGTTATTTGGCCTAGTCTGAGTGTGCTATTAATCTTTAGAGAACTACTGGTTAAAGCTTAGGCATTCCTGCAATACCTAATTTGCTAAAACCTCGGGCTCTGATACCAACTGTAACACCCACCCCGTAACCCGGGTGATTGTGCACAATTGATACACTTACAGCGGAAACAAACTAAACTTTCATTAAAACTTATAATAGTCTGAGTACCACACTTTATTTATTTACAAACTTTTGGCAACTAAAAACTCCTTGATCTTCTAAAACTCCACAACTGTAAAGTAGTTCCTATAGCTTTCCTCATGACTCACCTGAGATAAGTATACTCAAAACGACGTCAGATATATACTGGTGAGCTCATACTATACAATTTTTATAAAGACAGACCACAGTTTACATTATATGCATACACAATATGGGCATGTGACCACATTATAGTTAGGTTGGGCCTCATTGAACCTTATAGGTCACATTTGACTTGTCACAAACCACCGTACAAGACACATACTGGTCCTCCAGCTATGTCCCCTACTGCCGTCACATAGGTATGAGTGTCTGTCGCTGGACCTTATAAGCACGAAGTGCCTGTGGGTACAACACCTTATTACCCTTCCCAGAGTGACACACCTCATTAAGCATAATAGGATCCCATATACCCCTACTGACACATGCATACTGCAGCGTTCTCATTATTACCTGTTATGGACGAGTATACTATCACAGTTCAAAAGACAAGTATGATGACTCACCTGATTAGCAATTGCTTAACAGCCGCTAGTACGACTGGGTTATGTCTCAAGGTCCTGACACAATTACTTAATCCTAGGTTAGGTAATGGTACACCTAACTAGTCATTATCATGGTTGGATATTGGTTAGTGCTGCCTTGTTTAGGCATGGTTGATCAGTCTATGCTTAACTAAGGCTAGGCTACCCAATACCCGCCCCTGACAATAACCCTAGTACCTAAAAATAATACTAACATTACCAGTACTACTACTAATAATATTACTACTAATAATAATACTCCTATTAACTACTAAAATTGAATAATAAATAACTAAACATAAACGTAAACGAGAGCATACCTTAAAACTATCTACGGCACGTTGATGTAGAGTTTCCCTACTCCTACTCCTACTCGCGCTCCAAAAGCGACTATTAACAACACCCAACGGGGTATCATATACTCGGGATTCTCTATACTAGAGCGTTTCCATTAAAGAAACTGGTACCTAAACTGTCATGGCCCCCGGCCCGGTTTTACCCGTTTCAGGAGCCGCGGGACAGAAATCCGTGGTAATTATTATGTTGGCAGCGAAATTTTTAACAGGATCGTTTAAAACTTGAAAATGACCAATTATTTTATTTCATAATTTGAGATGAACCCCGTAATTTACAATAGAGTAATTTCACGAGGAAATTCCCTGTTTTACAAAACATGTTTATTTATTTAACTGAGCCACCACTTCAAGCTTCATTAGTGCTCTGTAGCACTTTTCCTTGAGTCACAATAGGTCACCTGAAACATGTTTTAAAAAGGTTTTATCAGCAGGGAAATACTGACGAGTCACTCAAGTTGTACAAAACGACACATTGTTTAATATACAGTATTAATGGTGATTACATTGTTTATATCAACCAATTACCCAACGGTATTTGTCACTCGACCTGTTTCTGTGACTATGGTCATATCACCCATTGGCTAACTCGTTGTCCAATGGTGACGGTTATCAAGTAATGTATACAAAACCCCACATACCGGCTGTAATTGAAGACTACAAAGACTTAATCCCTGTAATTATAACTTTGAAAACAAGTAGAGTTTTAAGAAAACAATTTGATAAAAAGAGAATGACTCACATTGCAGATTTAGACGGCAGCGTTTAGCCTACTGATTTTAGCCTGGTTAACCTAATTCAAATAATCAATGCACACGAAAACTAGGTCAGAAACTTAATACAACTTTTACGACAACTCACGAGATTCAAAACCTTCACGAAGAATGACAAAGGCATTGCCCAAGTACGGGCAACACTTAAACATCCATCGGATTGGTTTTTATCGATCGTACATTAAATCGTATCAGTGATCAAGTTATTACCCTGTTATCGCGGCAGAATTTCATGCTAGTGTGTGTTTTGAAGTAATCAGACAATATCTCAGTGTACGAATTGAATTTTAACGTCGAACCAACGCCAAACTTCAAGTGCCACACTCCTCTATTTATACTGAAAAACCGGCGCCGTCGCGTGGCGCGACAGGTACCCTTCTAGCATAGGGTAGCCTCGTGTATTCCTAGCCTAGCTGAGTCAGTCGTTCGATGAATTTCGCAATTGACAAGAAACTGTGAGGATAATACCAATTAGGGAATACCCCCCTGAGTTTTAGGGGCCCTGATCCTAGTTCCGATCGTTCTGAAAATTTTAGGGGTCATGCAATATTATTTGGGGGTCTCAATTAGGGTTTCCTATTGGGCAAAATAAAATAAGAAATAGTAAATTTGATGAGAGTTGTTACATCCTCCCCACCTTAGTTAAAATCTCGTCCTCGAGATTTACTGGAACAAGTAGGTATATTTTCGCTTCATCTCTGATTCTAGTTCCCAAGTGTATTCAGGTCCTCTCTTTGAATCCCACTTGTCTTTTGTGCTTGAGAAACTTGACTTTTCTGTCTTCTATCTGCAGTGGCTTCTCAACAAATTTTAACTTCTCATTTACCTCTACATCTAGAAGAGGTACTACCAGGGATTCGTCAGATAGACATTTCTTGAGGTTGGCTACAAGAAATACGTCATGTACCCCGGCTAGCTCTTCTGGTAGCTGTAATCGATAGGCAGCTGGTCCTATACGCCGGATTACTGGGAATGGTCCTACGTACCTTGGACTTAGCTTTCCCTTCTTCCCGAACCGCACTACTCCTTTCCAAGGAGAAACTTTCAAAAGTACCTTATCTCCGACTTGAAATTCCAGTGGCTTGTGTCGATTGTCTGCATAACTCTTCTGGCCATCTCGAGCCGTATTCAGTCTTTCCTTGATTTGAGTGATCTTGTCGGTGGTTTCTTGTACGATTTCGGGACCTGATAATTGGCTTTCTCCTATTTCTGCCCAACAAACTGGAGTTCTACACTTACGTCTGTATAGTGCTTCGAACGGGGCAGCTTCGATGCTTGAATGATAACTATTGTTATAGGAGAATTCAATTAAGGGTAGGTGGTCATCCCAGTTCCCACAAAAATCTATTACACATGCCCTGAGCATGTCTTCTAGGGTTTGAATTGTCCTTTCACTTTGTCCGTCTGTTTGAGGATAGTATGCAGTGCTTAGATTTAGTTGGGTTCCCATTGCTTCCTGGAAACTGGTCCAGAAATGAGAAGTGAAACGACTATCCCTATCCGATACAATGGAGAGTGGGACTCCATGTAAAGATACTACCTCGTCTACGTATAACTTTGCTAGCCTTTCCATGCTAAAGGTTTCTTTCATGGGTAGAAAATGAGCTGATTTGGTTAATCGATCCATAATTACCCAAATCGCATCATTACCTTTTCTGGTTTTGGGCAACTTAGTAACAAAATCCATGGTTATTAGTTCCCATTTCCAAACAGGCATTTCTAATTGTTGGAGTAACCCTGAAGGTTTCTGGTGTTCTGCCTTAACTTGTGAACAAGTTAGACACTTAGATACATATCTAGCTATGTCCTTTTTTCATTCCTATCCACCAGAAATTATTTCTTAAATCTTGGTATATCTTATTATTACCAGGATGCATGGTATACCTAGATTTATGGGCTTCCTCTAAAATCTTATTTCTTAAATTTCCTTGCTTAGGTACCCAAATCCTTTTCTTATGGAATCTCCAAATTCCATCACTTCCTTGCTCTAATTCCTTTATTCGTCCTTTCATTCCTTCAGCCTCATCCTTGATTGCCGTTACTTGAACATTTTTCAGTTGTTCCATTAAATCTAATTGTAAACTTAATCTAAGAGCACGAACTTGCTTTTGCTTTTCATGATACTTACGACTTAAGGCATCCGCTACTACATTTGCCTTTCCTTCGTGATATTGAATATCACAGTCGTAGTCACTTAGAATTTCCATCCATCTTCTTTGCCTCATATTCAATTCTTTTTGCCCAAATATGTATTTTAAACTCTTATGATCTGTATAAACTGTAAACTTACTTCCATACAGATAGTGTCTCCAAATCTTAAGGGCAAACATTATCGACCCTAATCCTAAGTCATGTGTCGTATAGTTTTCCTCATGCTTCTTCAATTGCCTTGAGGCATACACAATTACCTTTTTGCGTTGCATTAGCACACATCCTAATCCTAGCTTAGAAGCATCACAGTAGACTTCAAAATCTTCTGTTCCTTCTGGTAAGGCAAGAATTGGGGTGTTTGTTAACTTTTGCTTTAAAACCTTAAAAGCCTCTTCTTGCCTAGGTCCCCACTCAAATTTTACTGCTTTACAGGTTAGCTTAGTCAATGTTACGGCTATCTTAGAAAAATCCTTAATGAATCGCCTATAGTATCCAGCTAGCCATAGAAAATTTCTAACTTCCATAGCTGATTGCAGAACCTTCCATTTGGTGATTGCTTCTATTTTGGAGGGATCTACGTGAATACCTTTGTGATTCGCCATGTGTCCTAAAAATTGCACTTTCTGTAGCCAAAATTCACACTTTGAGAATTTGGCGTAAAGCTTTTCTTTTCTTAACAAAGTTAAGAGTGCATGCAGGTGCTCACAATGTTCTTCCTGGCTTTTGGAATAAATAAGTATATCATTGATGAAGACAATTACAAATTTATCCAAATACGGTTTACAGATCCTATTCATTATGTCCATAAATGCTGCAGGAGCATTTGTTAATCCAAAGGGCATGACTGTAAACTCGTAGTGACCATACCTAGTTCTGAAAGCAGTTTTAGGTATGTCTTCTTCTTGTACCTTCAATTGATGATATCCAGAGCGTAAATCTATCTTAGAAAAATATCTAGCTCCTTGAAGTTGATCGAAAAGATCATCAATCCTAGGCAATGGGTATCGATTCTTAATTGTAACTTTGTTCAGTTCCCTATAATCGATACACATTCACATCGAACCATCTTTCTTCTTTACAAACAGCACTGGTGCTCCCCAAGGGGATATACTAGGCTGTATGAATCCTTTGCTTAATAATTCATCTAATTGCTTTTTCAGTTCTAACATTTCAGTGGGTGCTAACCAATATGGTGCCTTAGCTATCGGTGTAGTTCCAGGAATTAGATGAATTCTAAATTCTACTTCCCTATCGGGTGGTAATCCTGGTAACTCCTCTGGGAATACATCCGAGTATTCTGATACTACAGGAATTTCCTTAAGTTCCTTACCCTTAGTGCTAATGATTACTGAAATCATATACATTATTCCTTGCTTTCGTTCATAACTAGCAATTTTCATTACTGAAATGAACTTTATGGGTTTATGCGGCTTATCCCCTGTAATCATAATTACTTCTCCTGTGGGTGCATGAATTTCTATGGAATTCTTATCACAGAGGATTCGAGCATGGTTAGCTACTAACCAATCCATTCCTAATACGACATCGAATCCAGCTAAATTCATGGGTAATAGATTTGCAGAAAATTTATGACCTGAAAGTTCTATAGTTTCTTTTTGCAAAACCGTATCTATGTTAACAGAGTTCCCGTCTGCCGTTTCTACTGTAAAACTTGCCTAAGTTTGGTTAAAGGTTGCTTAAGAGCTTGGCAGAATGAAGTATTTATAAAACTTTGGTTTGCACCAGAGTCAAATAATACTTTCGCATAAACGTCATAAACTAAGAACGTACCAGCTATTATGTCAGGGATCAGTTCAGCTTCCCGTGTAGTCAACTGGAAGGTTCTTGCATTCTCCATAGGTACTTTAGTCATCTTAGCTAACCTTAATTTACAGGTTTCACAAAAGAAAATCTTTATACTTTTACTGAAATCCTAACTTTAAAGAATTAATGCCGTTTATTTCGTCGTATGAATTACGAGAGTGAAAATAAAATAATGTTTATCATCAAAATTTATAGATACACACACGCTGATAAACCTAAATTTATCATTTGTCATACCTGTTCTTGAGTTATCCTTAAGGGTCAGTTATTTAAGGCTTTCGAATTTCCTTATAGATATACGTATCTATATAATTATTTATTTCATGTATACCTTATTTATAAGGTCAATATATATAATAGGTTTACGTTCCCAAAAATAGGGCAGACATCGCTGGAATGATTTTATTAACATATACCCCATCTCACCCGGTTTCACCGGAGAGGTATCCTCATCTTACCCGGACAAGCTGGAGTGTTACCACATCATACCTAGCTTTGCCGGAAAGGTAATTATTATTTTATTTCTCATACTTAGAAT
The DNA here is from genome assembly GCA_030545235.1 of Helianthus tuberosus. Classification (NCBI taxonomy): domain Eukaryota; kingdom Viridiplantae; phylum Streptophyta; class Magnoliopsida; order Asterales; family Asteraceae; genus Helianthus; species Helianthus tuberosus. The sequence continues at coordinate 7,718,730 of CM060443.1, forward strand.
CACAAATGTTCATTATTCCGTATAGCTTGTACATGGAAATTAGTATTCTCATGATAGATCATATTCTAGAATCGAGAAATACAAATAAACAAGATATAACAGTGGCCAATTGTTATTGCTTATTTATCATATTTGCACTTTTCTAGGTATCAACCTCATGATATACCAATATCCATCCCAATTTATCTATACAATTATTTAGCTTATACTAAAGCATTAAAATTTCTTGTACTACTAAGTATTGGTTTCTTCTAGGTTTCCATTATTCTCATTATTCCGGTTGTCCTGATTTACTTCGTTGTTCATCTGCATCTATCCATTATTAATTATCACAGGCTAATATTTAGTACAAACATTTAGGTACAACTATACAAACAGATTTAATTAAAAATGGCGAACATTGCGACTTTTATATATATATACACATGTCTATTACAAATTACAATTGAAATTCAAAATATACTAGGGGTTGTGCATTCATAATTTATTTTAGTCTATCTAGGAATATTATGCTCAGCATGCTTTTATATAAGGTTTATTCTCTCTCCTCTTACTAAGTTGTTCATCTAATGGGCAAAGTTCCTTTAAAGTTTCTGGCTCATAGATGATATGGGTGCTAGTACTGGGTCAGGGTGTTGAGAGATAAGATAATTTATAAACTTTTCTGGTTGAGATCTAATTTCATTGGTTGGTCTGGGTTTTGGCAGTTTAACTTAATTAAAAGTTAACATTTACTGCTGTAGTGGCTAACATATAGAGATTTGCCCATTGTTCATCTAATTCATCTTCCCATGGTGGGTTAGTGCCTATTTCCTGAGTATCCTTATTAGTCATCACTCCTTTTAGTTGGGACTTCTTTATTTTCTCTTGACTTTTTCTAATAATGCAACTTCTTTTCTTAGTGGTAAGTGGTTTCTCAAATTGTGCCTTACGAATAAATGTTCCTTCCTCAGTATCTGCTGAGTATCTTGAGGAATTTGATTGAAATGAGGTTCCCTTATCTTTTGGTGAACTATCTAATTGACGATAGATGTCCGAATTTCTTTGCTTATCCATACTGTAAACTAACAAATAATCAAATAACACAAGAACACATAATCACAGAATAGCAATCAGAAAAATTAAGTATTTCTAAATACTTAATCGGCTTAAATCAGTAGCTCTGATACCACTTTTTCTGTCACGCCCCCCGACCCGGTTTTACCCGTTTCAGGAGCCGCGAGACAGAAATCCGTGGTAATTATTATGTTGGCAGCGGAATTTTTAACATGATCGTTTAAAACTTGAAAATGCCCAATTATTTTATTTCATAATTTCAGATGAACCGCGTAATTTACAATAGAGGAATTTCACGAGGAAATTCCCTGTTTTACAAAACATGTTTATTTATTTAACTGAGCCACCACTTCCAGCTTGATTAGTGCTCTGTAGCACTTTTCCTTGAGTCACAGTAGGTCACCTGAAACATGTTTTAAAAAGGTTTTATCAGCAGGGAAATACTGGCGAGTCACTCAAGTTGCACAAAACGACACATTTTTATAATATACAGTATTAATGGTGATTACATTGTTTATATCAACCAATTACCCAACGGTATTTGTCACTCGACCTGTTTCTGTGACTATGGTCATATCACCCATTGGCTAACTCGTTGTCCAATGGTGACGGTTATCAAGTAATGTATACAAAACCCCACATACCGGCTGTAATTGAAGACTACAAAGACTTAATCCCTGTAATTATAACTTTGAAAACAAGTAGAGATTTAAGAAAACAATTTGATAAAAAGAGAATGACTCACATTGCAGATTTAGACGGCAGCGTTTAGCCTACTGATTTTAGCCTGGTTAACCTAATTCAAATAATCAATGCACACGAAAACTAGGTCAGAAACTTAATACAACTTTTACGACAACTCACGAGATTCAAAACCTTCACGACGAATGACAAAGGCATTGCCCAAGTACGGCCAGCACTTACACATCCATCGGATTGGTTTTTATCGATCGGACATTAAATCGTATCAGTGATCGAGTTATTACCCTGTTATCGCGGCAGAATTTCATGCTAGTGTGTGTTTTGAAGTAATCAGACAATATCTCAGTGTACGAATTGAATTTTAACGTCGAACCAACGCCAAACTTCAAGTGCCACACTCCTCTATTTATACTGAAAAACCGGCGCAGTCGCGTGGCGCGACAGGTACCCTTCTAGCATAGGGTAGCCTCGTGTATTCCTAGCCTAGCTGAGTCAGTCGTTCGATGAATTTCGCAATTGACAAGAAACTGTGAGGATAATACCAATTAGGGAATACCCCCCTGAGTTTTAGGGGCCCTGATCCTAGTTCCGATCGTTCTGAAAATTTTAGGGGTCATGCAATATTATTTGGGGGTCTCAATTAGGGTTTCCTATTGGGCAAAATAAAATAAGAAATAGTAAATTTGATGAGAGTTGTTACATAAACAAACTACTGAGCCTCTTATTTAAAGCAAGCAAGCAAGCACCTCAAAACCCTTTCGATGTGGGATTCAATTGACGTGCCTACCTGCCTGCTTGACCTGCTAGCTTGCTTGCTTATATATATTAATTCAGCTGCTTCACTCGTTTTTCTCGTATAACTTTTAAAATATGACATTTTATAAAACGACGAATATGTCATTAGAATGAGCATATTTTTATCTACGTTTTAACCTAAGTTTCATTAAAAACGGAGTAAGGTCAAAAATAATATATTTAATTATTAATATTAAACGGTCTCATATATTAGCCAAGGCTTGTCAAGATATTTCACCTTTCACACAATCATCTTACTCGTTTAACAATATATTAAATATAAATTACATAATTCATATGTTTATAACCAGTACATTAAAGTTCGGGGTATTACAGTAGAAGTGTGAAAATAAGATGTTTGGGGTGTGTGAATAGTGAGAGCCTTTTTATTTCTTATGATTAATATATGTAAATTTATTGGTCTTTTCCTTTGATTCACAATACTAATTAAAGCAATTTGTGCTTTTGCTTTTCTATGTAAATTAAAGAGAATTAGGTTCACAATAGTAATTATAACAATTTGTGCTTTTGCTTTTCTATATAAATTAAAGAGAAAATGAGTTTGAACGAAGTCAAGTATAAAAATAATTTGTGCTTTTGCTTTTCTATGTAAATTAAAAAGAAAATGAGTATGAACGAAATCAAGTATAATTCCATATTCAGCCGTTAAAAAAGGTATAATTCCATATTTATTGCACATACAATGCAAAAGAAGGTTGGAAATTGGAATGTATGAGATTGCTTTGATGCTTTTTTATGTACTCGTTAAACCTTTTCTTTGTAAAGAAAATTCAGTTTCTCTTTTGTCAAAGAAACGTTTAAAGTATATGATTCTTGAGGGACATGTTACAAATATTTGTTCAAGTAAACAAAACAATACTGAACTAAAGTCTTATTATTTAGACTTCGAAGTGTTACAGTTTGACAACTACATTTATACATAGAGTGAAGATTAATCCAACGTGGTTGCTTGTTCATAAAGGTAGTTGTTTTTGAAACGGTGCTTAAACCAACTTGTAAAATTGGGCCTAAAATCTGTATGAGGCAAGCATATCGTTCCGTTTTTTGTTCTAGGAATGTAGACTCTGTCCTTTCTTCGCCTGCTTTTCTTCTGAGCGGGATCTAAGTATCTAACAGATGCGCTAAAACCTTAAACTCCCTTCATGGAGGCGACAATCACTTCCCTCCGATAGACATCATACTGCACTACTCAACAAATTTATAAGCTAATCTTTTCGATAATTCATTATTTGATGATAATAATTATTCACAACCAAGATAATTCATTATTTGATGATAATAATTATTCACAACCAAGTAATTTTATTATAGTAGTAGCTAAATAACATGACTAAATGTTCGTCTTTGTCGCTAACATTCTTTTTTAACAACAAAATTTATAGATTTACAATCGTAATAGAATAAACCAAAATGCTAAAATTTGCTAAAATCCATCAAAATTAGAATCAGGCTTCAAACAAGAGAATATAGGCCCAAGAGTTAGCCAAACAATGTCAAAACCCTTTTTTTTTGTCCATAATTTACAGATCCATCAAAATTAGAATCAGGCTTCAACAAGTGTAATACATAGTTCTCTAACCTAATCTTCTAATAAGTTTATGTGTTATCATAACACATTCTGGCGGAGTATAGATCCACGTCGGAGGGCACGGGGTGTTCACCGCCACACAGAGGGGAGGAGATTAATTGAAAGTTGTAAAAATTAAACACATAATAATACCTTTGGCAATAAAAAAAATAAAATTAATTTTTAACACTTAGGCCATGGGTTATACTTTCACGCCCCTTAACTACACGTTGGCGTCACATCATCCACTTGACCCTTTTTCACTTCACCTCACACAAAGGAAATGGTTTAACCCCTATTAGTGCCCCTTAAATTAATTAAAATACATATATAGCATGTTGTATGTGTGTGCAAATTTTTCAATGCTTAATTCCCTCCCTCTCTCTCCTAGCTAACTTCTAAACACGTGAAACTTTTAATGCCCATTAACACCCTTGAGGAACGGTATGACAGGTGTTAACAGATGCCAACTAAGATTAACACCTATGGGTGTTAGAGTATACCAGGTGGCCTTATAAATTCTGAGTGAGAAAAAAGTGCATTTACATGTTGTCTACGTGATAACACTTTTTCCTCACCCAAGTCTCCAACCAAACCTTCGTAAGTAACACAACCTAAACAACTATTTGTTTGTATTTCTTGGATTCCCGATGCTAATTAAAACAAGGTTTTTTTAACAACACATTTCTTTTAACACCTTAATTCCACATTAACTCTACACTTGCAAGGATTTAAACTTACAATATCACATTTTAACACCTAAATTAGACCACTTGGTCATAGATTATTTAAAGCAAGGTATATGCGTTTTTGCTTTGTGTGTAAATTCCCGCCTCTCCCTCTTTTATATATTTCTTACAGATTATATATATGTAAATTATAGAATTTAAAGAAAGGTACTTGTGCTTTTGCTTTTCTTTGCAATGTATTATATATGTAAATTATAGTATTTAAAGCAAGGTATTTGTGCTTTTGCTTTTGTTTGTAATGTTTAATTAGAAAAAAGAAGCATGATTCAAGTCATGGCAAAGAATGTCGTGGACATATGAGATTGCCTTAATGTTTTCTTCTTGTATACTACTCATTAAACCTTTTCTTTATAGTTGTTCAAAGGAAAGAAAAGAAATGCTTGTTCTTTATAAAATGTATCCAATTTCTCTTTTGCAAAGAGATGTTTATGGTAAATGATCCGGTGTATGTTAACAAATATTGATGTTTAAACATCACATAATCAAACGTTCACAAGAACAAGACAACGGTATCAACAACATTTGGGGTGCAACAAAAAAACCTTTGGAACTAATAATCAAAACAAATGTATATATTAGCTTAAGGATACAATAATATATTATCCTCTCAACTAATGTTTCACCTCAGTTGTTAAACATCGGTATCAACAACATTTGGGGTGCAACAAAAAAAACCCTTTGGAACTAATAATCAAAACAAATAATAGAAAAACATACTTTAAACTAATACCAAATTCTCTCTTGACTCTTTTAAAAGACAAAAAAATCAAATGAAAATAATGACAAAAAATCAAATGAAAATAATGAATATGACCCACCATGAAATCCGAGTGCCTATCTGATCCATGTAGCCTAAGCCCATGAGACGATCTAATAATAGGCCCAAAAAGAAACTTGATTTAAAATAGAGTGACCCATATAGAATTAATTAGAACTGGCAAAACAAGCCCCTCCATTCCATTTTCGGTTGATATAGGTATTTTAAATTTTAAGATGGGTTAAGATGGCCAAACAAAATTAATCACTAGGTTAGAATGGGTTATGAAGTCATGGATAAAAAAGAGTAGGTTAAAATGGGTATGAGATAAAAACCAAGCAGGTAAGGATGGGCATGATTTAATCACTAAACTAATTACTACTCGTAGATATCTATTCACAATTGCTACTTAACCAATTGCGCCGTAGTACTCTCCCGTCGTTCTTCATTTAAAAATAAAAGAAATTTAAAAATAACAAAAGATTAAAATAAAAAAAATTCTAAAAAATCAAAAAAAAAATCTAAAAAATCAAAAAAATTCTAAAAAATCAAGAAATTCTAGAAAATCCAAATAACTTTAAAAAATCAAAAAAATAAAACAAAAACAAAAAATACAAAAATTCTAAAAAATAAAAAAATCTAAAAAATCAAAATTCTAAAAAATCAAATAAGTTTTAAAAAATCAATAAAATTCTAAAAAAATCAAAAATATATATAAAAAATCAAAAATTTCTAAAAATACAAAATACTCCAAAAAATCATAAAAATTCTAAAAAAATCAAAAAATTCTAAAAAATAAAAAAAAATCCACAAAGTTCTAAAAAATTAAAAAAATTAAAAAAAAACCTTAAAAAATCAAAAAAAAATCAAAAAAAAAATTAAAAATAAAATAAATTCTAAAAAATCAAAAAATAAAAAAATCTAAAAAATCATAAAACTTCTAAAAAATCCAAAAAAATTCTAAAAAATCCAAAAAATTCTAAAAAAATACAAAAAATCAAATAAAGTTCTAAAAAATAAAAAAAATAGGATTTTTTAGAATGTTTTTATTTTTTAGAGTTGTTTTAGAATTTTTCAGGACTTTTTAGAATTTTAGAATTTTTTTTATTTTTTAAAATTTTGTGGATTTTTTATAATTTTTATGATTTTTTTTTTCATTTTTTAGAATTATTTTAATTTTTTAGAAATTTTTTGTTGTTTTATAATTTTTTTAACTTTTTAGAATTTTGTGAATTTCTTACAATTTTTTATTTGTTTTATTTTTTTGAATTTTTATATTTTTTTGATATTTTTATATTTTTTGAGTTTTTTTATTTTTTAGAATTTTTTGGATTTTTAGAATTTTTATGATTTTTTTTATTTTTAGAGTTTTTTTTTATTTTTTAGATTTTTTTTTATTTTTTAGGATTTTTTTGACTTTTTAGATTTTTATTGATTTTTTTTATAATTTCTTTGATTTGATTTAGTTTTTGGAATTTTTATATTTTTTAGAATTTTTATATTTTTTTAGTTTTATATTTATATTTATATTTTTTTTATTTTTTATTATATGTTTTTAAATTTTTTAATTATTTTTTCATCTCATGTTTATCCAAACTTATATTAACCTAAACTCATCCTAACCCAAACCTATCTTGACCCATTACCCATCCAACCTTTTTTTTTTAAATGCTCATCGTGACATATACCTATCCTAACCCTAACCCATGTTGACCCATTACCCAAACCCATCCAATTTGCCTACTTTTCCACCACCGGAATTAATACCACCTGATCAATTATAGAGTGACCCGTATATCCACAATAAGTGTATACTGTAGTAACACCCAAATTAACAGATTAGAGGAGCAATAGCAAATAATAATAATAATAATAATAAATAAATAAATAAATAAATAAATAAATAAGAGAGCAGTAGGAATTTTGGCAAGAGAAGATGATGCGAGAATAGAATCTTGTAGGAATGATATATAAAACATAGAGAATCGTTTATTTGATAAAAAGGTTTTAGTCTTCACAAATGAGGATTACAATTATCTATATATGTTTCGTAGATGTGTGTCCCTCTTAAAAAACCGTGCAATGGGTAGTTATATAACCGCCTAAACATTAGCTTATATAATAATAATAATAATAATAATACTAAATACTAATTGCCTTAATACTTACGATAAACAATAACTAAACTAACATATGCCCCTCTAATACTTTCCGATGACACCTGGGATGCTAGAGGGCTAGAGCGACTGTTGGGTTGATTAGGCTAGCCCATGGGCTTTTAGCTCAGACCATAACAAATAACCCGATTTTGGGGCTAAAACGTTCACACTTAACATCTGCTCGCCACTCTCTCTTGCCCCATTCACACCGGTTTCAATTTCAGTTTCACTCCCCTAAACCTAGGGATGAGCATTTTGATACTAGTACCAAAAATATCGATACCTGTACCGATTGAATTTCGGTACCAATTCGGTACCCACTTTTTTGGCGTTTACGTGATCGGTACTTTCGGTTCGGTACCGGTATTACCGATTTTTACCTTCAAATATCGTATCGGTACCGAGTACCGGTACCCACATTTGACGATTTTTGGGATTGGTATTTTCTACAAAAACCAGCCCTCTCTCTCCTCCCATTCATACCTAGTCTTACGAGTCACCATAAACTACAACTCACCGTCCTTAAAGTAGGACTGTTAAAAAAACTCGTGGCTCGGAGCTCACTCGGATTTAGCTCGGAAAAAGCTCGCTCGATATGGCTCGGCTTGAAACTGAGCCGAGACGGCTCAACCGGCTCCTAACGAGCTAGATTGGCTCGCTTGGTAACTTGGTGTAACGCTTCGCATTTCTGTAATTTCCTTATTTAGAAAGTGTAATCGTATTTCTATTTTCAGAAACTTGTAATCGTATTGTATTCTTTGTTCACTTCCAAACTTGTAATATGAGACTTCGATCATAATGGAATTCATCTTTTATACTTACACTTGTTATACTTATACGCAATCAATTTTTGGATACTTGTTTTGTGCAAATTGAGGCTTATTATACGCTTGATTCTCATTTATACATACACGATACATAAACTCGCATGCATCATACTCGTACAATACCTTGTTACACTTTAAATTCTAAAAATAGACTAAAATACAAGAAAACGTCATAAAATAACATAATTGCAAGTTTAGGGGCCAATTTGCAAAAATAAAAAAATAAAAAAAAAAACCTTGAAAACACCTTCTCACGGTTGGCGAGAAGAGGCCCCCATTTCCCTCGTGGGTGGCGAGAAGGCTGAATCCGCAGAAAGTTGTTGTCAGCTCATGGATTGGTCACTTCTCCTCACCTCCTTCTTCACCCAATTACTTCATAACGTCATTTAAACACAAAACCTAATCCACCATTATAAAACCAAACCTTCTACACCTCCATTTCACTTTTATGACAACCCGTACTTTCAAGGTTAACACCGTTCATTTTCTCGATTACTTATTTACGCTCGTTTATGTTTTCACATTCACGGCACACGGTTAAAACAAAACTTGTAACGCAAGTCATGGGTTGTAAACCAAACACGTTTGAATAATTATATATATTTAAACATTTAAACTCGGAATATTTACATACGTGGTGATTTATTCGGAACCTAAACTCGCGAAACACGATACCCAAACCCCCTCCCCCTATCGCGACCCAACTACTTGCGGCCCAAACTTATTTGTGGCCCAAACCTCAACCGCTCCCAACCCATTTAATCCCTTTTCTTTTGTACGTAATCATGAAACTCCCTCAAACCCTAATTATGTTTTACTAGTTACTACGTGGGTTGAATAATAAAAACTGTATAATTTATAAATCTGTAAATGTTTCGTATAAAAACGATATAGTTCACATGATACAGGTTAAACTATGAAAGAAATGTTCAATTTACAAAAATGGTTTATGAACAAAGTTAGCTTTTTTTATATATAAAAATAAAATATGTTTTATTAAAAAATTTTATAATTCATCATCATTTAATAAGAGAGAGATAAAGAGGTGGGAACAAAAAACTATAAAAAGAATTAAGAGTACAATGCACGCATAGCCCCTATGGTTTCCAAAGTAACACGTTTAGTCCCCAACTTTTGTAAATTACATTGGTGCTCCCTGTGATTTGCTCGGTTGTTACTCGGATAGTCCCTATAGTGGATGTCCGTTAAGTTTTCTAGTTAAGTTGCTATGAAATGACTAAACTACCCTTTATATTAAAAAAATAATAAAAAAACATTAAAAGAAATAAAAAAATAAATATGTGGGACCCAACCCTACCTTCCTTTTCACCCTCCTCTCTCTCTCTATCTCTCTCTCTCTTTCTCTCTCTCTCTCTCTCAGATCTCAAACAAACCCGCCCACCATCACCGGTCTTCTTCCTCACCAACAAGTCTTGAGTCACCAACCAGAGATTTTAAACCACCTTATATACATACTCCCCTCCAGTTCTTCTCCACCACCACCACTTTCTCCCCTTTTGTCACACCCCGATATTTCCATGTATTACCGGTGGGCCCGGTGGGGAGTATCGTGACGTAGTTGATATCATCATAGTCAAATAATCACAGTTCAATGCACAGCGGAAGTCTGAAGTAATAAAATACAAACCGATTCGAAAGTATAATAAAGTATTACACAACGGTTGTATATGGATCCACAGGCGGATCTTTAAAACAGAAAAATAAACATAGTTCAACAGAGTTTAGACGTTTAGAACTTGCATGATTCCTTATTAACGCCCTGAGCTCCCAGTCAATTACGTACAGTACCTGTCACTTAATCTTTTTGGAAAATACGTCAGTTTACACTGGTAAATACAATTAACTGACTCTTTTGAAAAGTGTTTATGAAAATTGATTTAAATGCACAAGGCACAAATATTCTTTTATAACTTGGGACAATTATATAAAAATAATCTTGTATACAGATTTACATGTTCGTTATACATTCAGGGCCCGATGTAGAAACCGACTCAAGATTAACAGACACACCACAAGTATAGGCCCACTAGAGAGTGAGATACCGTTTCCCTTACGCAACTGTCTGGTGTATGCCTACACCCCGTGCTTAAGACGTGGCCATTTCTTAATAATGATGCCAAGGATATCCGGGACATGGTCATTAACCCCCAAAGGCTTTTATTTCAAACAAGACAGATTAAAACGGGTTACCTCAATAATTTAACCACTATACGATTAAACATTCGATACCCGACCAAGCGGTATTATTATAATACCGTATCCCAAGCCCGTATAGGGAAAATAAGTTAAAAGTATTTACCTGAGCTAAAATGTAATTTTATTCTCAGCCGTATATTCAATCAGCAAGCATAAGTACCTCTACTGGGGCTCTCAATCAGGAACAAAGGTTTTTATTAACCTATTAGATTCCTAACAGGTCTTATTTAAGTTGTAACTTAGACCGGTTAGTTTTAAGGAAAGGTTTACGGTTCGAAACGCTAGATTAAGCGAAGACCGGATTAGAATGTGATTTAGACCCGACAAGTATAGAGACTTGTATAATATGGGTAAACTAAACACATTCTGAATTTTGAAGTGTAAATGATAAGGTTTGACCCGTTTCGGTTAATTTATGCAAACTAGTTACATAAACAGCTCTGAACGCGAATAATGCATAACGGGTAACCAAAAGAGTCATATATAGGTTTCATAAGTTAATATGCCTTAAATATGTTGTGATATCAGTAGGATACCTTCCATTATGCCCAAAACGGATTTAAAGGCAATCTAAGCCCTGTAGGGGTATTTTGGTCATTTTAACGATTATAAAAGAGGTTAAATGACAATCTGAGGTTCTGGTCTAAAATGATCAGTAAAAATATTTATTTTAATAAGTTATATCTGTAAGATATCATATATATGTGAAATTTATCATTTATGACCAAACTATGCACCGAAGGGGCATTTTGGTCATTTCACATAGGCTTTAAGGGTTAAATTTGGAAATCTGATTTCAAAACTTTTACTTACTGTTAAAGTGTAAAAATTTATTCATAACATCAGTAGGTAACAAGCCTTAGGTGCCAAATATGGTTTTAAACCATACTATGCGCCTAAATCGCATAAAAGTCGGTATTTGACGATATTCGGGTTAATTAAGGAATTCTGAGATTTTGATCAGCCTTTACTGTTTAAAATAACTTATTTAATATATAAAATCAGTAGAAAAGGTTTTGTAACTCCCGTTCTTATAATTCAAGGTTTAACGTATATTTTACGAAAAACAATCATGTAATTAAGATTACATAAACATCGGAAATACGGGTTTATTAATACTTTTACAAATCATAAGTTATTTGGCATAACGTAATCAGGTTCGTCGTTTAAAATTTATGACGAGGCAAGGTGCGGAAGCATGTTTTTTATCGTGTTCGGTTCTTTGTTGAGCTTGATCGTCTTTCGGCATCCAAAATGTACCTACATTTCAAAAACATGAAATGCTTTAGTCATACTGGGATTAAAATGTGTCTAAACAAATCTGGTAATGATAATGGAAGGAAAAAGAATCCCAACGTTAAACTCTTGATCTCAAAACAAGGATTTCCAACTGGCCTCCACCGTAACTTACGGTGGCACCGTAAGTTACGGTGGCCCCTGGTGACATGCCCCTACCGTAAATCAGTAGGGGGCTACCGTAAAGCTTTTCAGCTCCACCGTAACTTACGGTGGCACCGTAAGTTACAGTGGCCCCTGCATTCCAGCTTTCCATTTTGCCGTTCCTTGACACGAAAACTTTCGTATCTTTCAATCCGCTCATCCGTTTGACTCACCGTTTCTTCCTACATGATTGTAATTTGACCCTTCATCATATGGAGTCAAAATCCAACATCCGGATTAACAAAATTTAAGACTTTTAAGTCTTCGGCTTATTACCATTTTTACCAAACTTTGACCCGTTCGTGATTTTATCAAACAAACATGTTTCTTTGATCCTTATTCTCATGATATTCATAATTTCAATAATTCCCATCATATTAGGTTCAAGTCACGGTTCTCTTACATATCATAAACCCGTTTATGCTCATTTGCGTATTTTGACCCGTTAAGGGTATTTAGACATATTTTGAGCATGAAACGCTTTCATTTGTTTCTAGCGTTATTATACAACATTTCTTATCAAGTAATCTTCCACCACAACTATATTTGTGGTGGACTTAATGAGGTGATCTATATAATCCGAGTTTTTCTCGTCGGATTGCTAATTTGCGACAAAGACTCATATAGAGTCATTTGACCGAAGGTTTACATCTTTCGCTTCTTACACTTATTCCAATTATTTATTTGATCATAAAACTCGTTTCGAAGCCGAACCATCTCATCTACATGATTCGCTCCGGTTTACACCGTGCGGTCATTTCACTTATTAATCGTTTCTTAACGCTTTTTAGTCTATCATGGCTTACGTCATATAGTGTCTTTCAAAACCAATAATTATGGTCAACGCATGACCAATTTACCGTTTTACCCTTATTGTTTGTTTTGGTTTACCCTATAAGGTAACCATTCGAAAGTTCATTTTCCATTTGTCATAAAATGATCGAATTACCAATTTAACTCCTTTTAAACCCTCAACATGGTTTCTTGTTATTCTCGACTGTCTTGTTCCGTACGTCTACACGCCGGAACATCATACCTCTATTATGTATTTATCTTATTCGTAACTAATACGATAAGAGAATATTCTAAATATAAGACTAGTGTAAGCTATACTTACCTTGCATCCGAATTACGCTTTTCCTTCATACTTGCTTCATTTGACCCGCTTCCTTTCCAAGCCTCCACCTAGCTTGTCAAGCGTCAAACTATCATCATAATTCGTAAGACGGTTAGATTAGTCATCATTAATTATGACTATTCCATCTTACGGGTTTTGCATCAAAATTCATCATTTGATTTCCTTTTGGTCAGTTTGACTTTTAAAGGTCAAACTGCCTATTAACATAAGTAATTATATTATAAACCTCGACAATTCATTTAAGCACTTTGTCAAGTATCCGATAGGCAATATTCTTACGCCACCGTTTTAACTACTTTCCATTTCTAAGTTCATGCTATTATTAACACCAATTTGACTTAGCTCTCTATTATCAAAGCTAATTATTCATTTGTTATGCAAGAACTAAAGGTTTCCATCTACATGTAAAACCCGTTTCATCATAGCATTAGACATTCATCCGAACATCAATATAACCAAGTTCTACATATTAATTAGTAGACATCATGATTCCAAACACCTATTTATATGAACCCAAATCACTAATTTCATCATAATATACTAAACCCCTTTCATGAAAGTATGATCATTTACCCAATTTCATGGTTTAATCAAACACCTTCTATTTGTTATCATGCATGTTGATTCTAAGCATATCTATATCATCTATTTCATCATAACATCAAAACCCACTTATCTAAGTGTGTTAATTCACCAATTTCATCAATCCATAGCATGTTATGTATGATTTTCACTTAGGGTTTCGTTCCTAAGCAAGCATACATCACTAATCCAGCCATAGCTTCACTAATCCATGCCTAATTCGCGATTAGGATGATTATCAAATTCTTACAACTTCACCAAACATCAAGATTTTACATACCTTATGATCCTTTTGTTCGGGTGATCGTTAATTCACGTTCGGTTATGAATTTGAGCTTCATTTGATCCTTCAAATTGATGATTATATGTGGATTAGGGTTTTTGGCTCCATGGGAGCCCCTGAGCTCGATCCAGAACACACACTGTGTGTGTGTGTTTGTGTTTGTTTTAATTAAATAACTTTTCTAGTTATCCCACTTTAACCCCTCGTGTTTGGTTCGTTTTTAAGTAGGTCACAGCCTACTTATTTCTAATAACAATATTCCCACTTATTAACTAGGTTAAACATTCCGAGTTAACCTAGTGGGTTCGGGGAATTTATAACTCAGTTTATTTATTTATTTATTTAAGTCCCGTTAACTCGGGCCTTTTATCTACTTTGCTTTCTCAAAGTATTTATCCTCCTTTTATTTATTTATTTATTTATTTAAACCTTATTATTTACCGGGTAAATTTTCACCACTAACGGTATTTTACCAAGTCATTGATATTAACGTGGTTTGATTATCAAACCCGTTTTTGGGGTGTTACAAGTCTACCCCCCTTAAAGAGGTTTCGTCCTCGAAACCTTTTTCTTACATAATTTATTGAGTTTCAACCTAATGTACATAAACTGAGTAACCTTCTAAGCATTACTCACACATTGACCATTTGTTAGTGTCATCAGACAAATATGGTAACATCTTTTAATTACACAACATATGTGTCTTTTATGCAAATCAACGCAATTCAGGATAACGCCTTCTTGTTATTTCGACTTGTTTGGTTAACTTAGCGAAATTCATCGCCTTATACTTTCGGATTCTTTGTGAATCCATTATTTTCACCCATTTGGATGTTTCTAGTGAGATCTTCACTTTTACAAACAGACCCCTTTCTTTACGTACTTATTCATTTGGTTCATTCATACAGAACTCGCCGCAAAAATGAATTTCCTGGTTTTATCTTATGTATTTAGCACTATCAAGATGTGCTATTAACGAAATTCTACAAGGCATATTACCACATACCTTTCGGCTTATCCTTTTATCGTGCTTTTACTCGAACTAACTCCCCAACACTTTGCTTGTGTTGTCTTGTGATCGCTCAGTATAGGCGATCAATACTTTTTATTATTATGACTTCATGGACCATCACTACCATTTTGTACTCACTTACCTTTATTGTTCGGCTTGACTGAGTAGCCAAATGGCCACTTGGTCATACATTCTTATCAACTATGTTTATTTCACGCTAATCTTAATATAATAGCGTGTTGAACATTTTCTTAATTTAAATATTGACCTTAGCCAGTCTCACTGACTAGACTTATTATCCCAGTTACTTTATACCTATCTCTCAGGCTACTATGTGATTTTATTCCACATAACTTTCCTGACCGTGATCACGTCACTTCATGTTTAATTTATATCAAAATTTCATTTTTTTGAAAATATCACTTTTCGAATATAACGTCTTGCGCCTATTAGTGTCAAGGCTTGTATCCTTCATGCTTACTATTTAAATTCCTATCAGAATTTATATTTGTAAAAACGTTATTTCTTACTAAAACTGAAGTTTTAGTTTAACGTTTTATCTTTAATTTATGTCAAGCAATTTTGATGACTTGAAATTTACTCTTTTACAGTCTTTGTTTTATGCGAGGATTCTCAACTGGTTCTCTTGCTTTGTTTAAGTAACCCGTAGGTTCTCTCACGTAGCCTCGTAGACTATTTCCTTAGGTCTTCACCCCCTTTTTACTGAGAACACTAAGGTTTATTTCCTTTTCTTTTCGTGACCCAAGGGTCATTCTGGTCCCGTGGACTTTAACACTAATCGCATTCCCGTAGGTTACGATGATCCCACAGATTCATCTTTTTATTTGCATCTACATTCAAATGTATATATATTCATATATAGCTTCAAAGCATGTCTTGCTATGTTTAGAATCGTATATTTTCGCTTTTGAACTTTAGTTGACTTTGACCGTAATCTAAGGCTACCTTTGTTTCCACTTGGACCAGCCTTCCGACTCTATGACTTCTTACGTCGTCTACAGATCGGTTTGTCTTATACTCACCATTATCCAGTTTACATACATTCGTATTTGATTATGTCCCATTACCGGGCTCATTATTCTTTCGCTTTTAACGCTACTATTATCCCGCGTGTGTTTACTCATGTCGTCCGGCATGACATTATTTTCGACCCGTTCAACTTTAAAATAGCTGAACATAATTTATTCACAATCTCTATTTACATTATCTTTTCGTCCTTTAGTTATGACTCAAAACCCGAGTCTTTTAACTTTCCATCCGAGCTCCCGTTTTCTCGGTTTACGCATGTGTTTAATTCTTACCCATCAACCGGGTATTTTACCGAAGTCGTTATTATTGCAACCCTCCCGGTATGCATTAAGACCTCGCTACATTTTTATATTCCGACTTTGTCCTTAAGTTTGACGTTTTACAAAAACGACCCGTTAAGTGACATATTCGCATTTTCCGGGTTCGAGTGTAAGTACACTCCCTCCCAATGCATATCTTGATCATTCTACATGTTCATATTCTTCGGGTTCGAGTGCAAGTACACCCCCTCCCAATACATGTCTACTTCATTTTGCATGTTTGCATTTTCCGGGTTCGAGTGTAAGTACACCCCCTCCCAGTGCTTACCTTAATCGTTTTACATTAATCTTTGTCCCTTCACTCGGGCTCATCATCCTAATGTAATATGATTCCGTCACCCGGCTGTGCGTTTACATTATTATTAGTTACTTTGCTCATTTGATTCATTTGGGTACCTTTTAAGTTAGTCCCGTTCGCCCCGCCCTTACTACATCGGACGTAAATGTGTCCGCTATAAGAAACTCATGGTATCATATGTCACTACTTACTTGGCCAGAGTAAGCGGTTAACACATGACATGCACGACCTTTTTATAGTTTTCACATCACGCCCTATGTAAGTAACGCCTCTATTTGGTTTCTCTTGGAAACAATATCCCGGATAGATTTTCTATTCGGGCTTTTTCCAAGTTTTTAATCTACATATGCAACTTTTAACCTCTACGTATTTGTTGCATATTACTATTCACGTAATAATTTAAAATGCGCACCTGTAAGTGCTTGCCCTAACGGGCTTTTTATGTCGTTAACTTGTTCGCGATCGTCACGCGATTTAGGTCCTTGATGAGTATGCTCCTCTTGTCATACTTCGGACCACTCTTCTATCTTATCCTTAATTTGTTCAACTCTTGTCATCTTTGAATGCAAGTGTCCTTCAATCAAGACATTCACAAAAGTTAGTAATGTCAACTTTTACTAAATGCCCGTATCATAATACAAGGCTTTTCTACTATACGTGTTAACGCACGTAATTTTTGTTAACTATATCTATTATTAAATTGAGGTATCGTATATTACACGATAGCCTTACATGTCGTTTACAACACTTTAGCATACTAATCTATTGACATACATGTACTTACCGGATTTGCGATCAAGCCTCGAACCGAACACTAATCTTTATCAAGAGCGTAAGGTTTAAGTCCAAGCATAGTTTTCCCACCATACTTGAATCTCTTAAACCAGGGCTCTGATACCAACTTGTAACACCCGTTCTTATAATTCAAGGTTTAACGTATATTTTACGAAAAACAAACATGTAATTAAGATTACATAAACATCGGAAATACGGGTTTATTAATACTTTTACAAATCATAAGTTATTTGGCATAACGTAATCAGGTTCGTCGTTTAAAATTTATGACGAGGCAAGGTGCGGAAGCATGTTTTTTATCGTGTTCGGTTCTTCGTTGAGCTTGATCGTCTTTCGGCATCCAAAATGTACCTACATTTCATAAACATGAAATGCTTTAGTCATACTGGGATTAAAATGTGTCTAAACAAATCTGGTAATGATAATGGAAGGAAAAAGAATCCCAACGTTAAACTCTTGATCTCAAAACAAGGATTTCCAACTGGCCTCCACCGTAACTTACGGTGGCACCGTAAGTTACGGTGGCCCCTGGTGACATGCCCCTACCGTAAATCAGTAGGGGGCTACCGTAAAGCTTTTCAGCTCCACCGTAACTTACGGTGGCACCGTAAGTTACAGTGGCCCCTGCATTCCAGCTTTCCATTTTGCCGTTCCTTGACACGAAAACTTTCGTATCTTTCAATCCGCTCATCCGTTTGACTCACCGTTTCTTCCTACATGATTGTAATTTGACCCTTCATCATATGGAGTCAAAATCCAACATCCGGATTAACAAAATTTAAGACTTTTAAGTCTTCGGCTTATTACCATTTTTACCAAATTTTGACCCGTTCGCGATTTTATCAAACAAACATGTTTATTTGATCCTTATTCTCATGATATTCATAATTTCAATAATTCCCATCATATTAGGTTCAAGTCACGGGTCTCTTACATATCATAAACCCGTTTATGCTCATTTGCGTATTTTGACCCGTTAAGGGTATTTAGACATATTTTGAGCATGAAACGCTTTCATTTGTTTCTAGCGTTATTATACAACATTTCTTATCAAGTAATCTTCCACCACAACTATATTTGTGGTGGACTTAATGAGGTGATCTATATAATCCGAGTTTTTCTCGTCGGATTGCTAATTTGCGACAAAGACTCATATAGAGTCATTTGACCGAAGGTTTACATCTTTCGCTTCTTACACTTATTCCAATTATTTATTTGATCATAAAACTCGTTTTAAAACTACCTTTGAAGGTCTTATGTCGAATTTAGCTTATAAGGGCGTTTTAGTCCATTTAGCCAATCATTTACGATGAAGGACTTTTGAAAGTATAATTGACCCATAAACCCTCTTTTAACCTATGATTTTGTTTGAAAAGTCATTAAGCTTTCCAAACGCAATGTTCATTATTTAAAACATTCGGTTTACTTATCAAGTAACCAAATGTTTATTTTGACTACTATTAACACTCTTTGAACCACGTGTTCTAAATGAGTGTTACCCTATTTCACGTACCTGGCGCGGATCAATATATTGACCCGTTTTTAATACCTTGCTTTTATAACCGTTAATTCTTAGCGTTGCTAATACCCATTTGACATTTACTCCTGAAATAGTATAACTCGACAATAATCATTAGTCGTTATTGTCAAAAGGTGATACCTTCACCTTTTGACCCATTTGGTCTAAGCGACCGATTTTGTTGGCGAGATGATATTTATTACCATCTCATCTACATGACTCGCTCCGGTTTACACCGTGCGGTCATTTCACTTATTAATCGTTTCTTAACGCTTTTTAGTCTATCATGGCTTACGTCATATAGTGTCTTTCAAAACCAATAATTATGGTCAACGCGTGACCAATTTACCGTTTTACCCTTATTGTTTGTTTTGGTTTACCCTATAAGGTAACCATTCGAAAGTTCATTTTCCATTTGTCATAAAATGATCGAATTACCAATTTAACTCCTTTTAAACCCTCAACATGGTTTCTTGTTATTCTCGACTGTCTTGTTCCGTACGTCTACACGCCGGAACATCATACCTCTATTATGTATTTATCTTATTCGTAACTAATACGATAAGAGAATATTCTAAATATAAGACTAGTGTAAGCTATACTTACCTTGCATCCGAATTATGCTTTTCCTTCATACTTGCTTCGTTTGACCCGCTTCCTTTCCAAGCCTCTACCTAGCTTGTCAAGCGTCAAACTATCATCATAATTCGTAAGACGGTTAGATTAGTCATCATTAATTATGACTATTCCATCTTACGGGTTTTGCATCAAAATTCATCATTTGATTTCCTTTTGGTCAGTTTGACTTTTAAAGGTCAAACTGCCTATTAACATAAGTAATTATATTATAAACCTCGACAATTCATTTAAGCACTTTGTCAAGTATCCGATAGGCAATATTCTTACGCCACCGTTTTAACTACTTTCCAAGTCCAAGTTCATGCTATTATTAACACCAAGTTGACTTAGCTCTCTATTATCAAAGCTAATTATTCATTTGTTATGCAAGAACTAAAGGTTTCCATCTACATGTAAAACCCGTTTCATCATAGCATTAGACATTCATCCGAACATCAATATAACCAAGTTCTACATATTAATTAGTAGACATCATGATTCCAAACACCTATTTATATGAACCCAAATCACTAATTTCATCATAATATACTAAACCCCTTTCATGAAAGTATGATCATTTACCCAATTTCATGGTTTAATCAAACACCTTCTATTTGTTATCATGCATGTTGATTCTAAGCATATCTATATCATCTATTTCATCATAACATCAAAACCCACTTATCTAAGTGTGTTAATTCACCAATTTCATCAATCCATAGCATGTTATGTATGATTTTCACTTAGGGTTTCGTTCCTAAGCAAGCATACATCACTAATCCAGCCATAGCTTCACTAATCCATGCCTAATTCGCGATTAGGATGATTATCAAATTCTTACAACTTCACCAAACATCAAGATTTTACATACCTTATGATCCTCTTGTTCGGGTGATCGTTAATTCACGTTCGGTTATGAATTTGAGCTTCATTTGATCCTTCAAATTGATGATTATATGTGGATTAGGGTTTTTGGCTCCATGGGAGCCCCTGAGCTCGATCCAGAACACACACTGTGTGTTTGTGTTTGTTTTAATTAAATAACTTTTCTAGTTATCCCACTTTAACCCCTCGTGTTTGGTTCGTTTTTAAGTAGGTCACCGCCTACTTATTTCTAATAACAATATTCCCACTTATTAACTAGGTTAAACATTCCGAGTTAACCTAGTGGGTTCGGGGAATTTATGACTCAGTTTATTTATTTATTTATTTAAGTCCCGTTAACTCGGGCCTTTTATCTACTTTGCTTTCTCAAAGTATTTATCCTCCTTTTATTTATTTATTTATTTATTTATTTAAACCTTATTATTTACCGGGTAAATTTTCACCACTAACGGTATTTTACCAAGTCATTGATATTAACGTGGTTTGATTATCAAACCCGTTTTTGGGGTGTTACAGGTTTGGTATGTAAAGGATGTGTAAAACTCATTTTATTAGTAAAAAGGATATAACCGTCAATTACCGAGTTAATGTAAGAACCCTATGTTATGATCAGTTTAAAAATCAACAAAAATCTTCAAAAATCCCTAAATATTATATTACATCTGTGGGTAAAAGTTTTGGTGTAAAAATTTGGGTTTAAATAGGTTTTATGCCGTAAACGCCGTTTAATTAATAAAAAGGCTTCAATTTACGATATTGGGCATAACTCCTAATTTAGACCACAAACTGATGTCAAATTTTTAGGACATGTTTATAATTCAGTAATAAAGGTTTTTTGTCCTCTCACATTTTCAAAAATCTCGTTTTAATATCAAAAGGGCATAATGGTCAACTTTTAAGCATTTTAACGGAAACATGCAATGAACTAGGATTTCTAAGGAACCAAGTTGTATATGTGACAACCCTCATAATTACATGTATCCGTACGATTAATTAATATTAAATTGTGTTTAATGATTGTGCAGAAATTTGACTAAATGGTCCTGAATGTTTTCCTAAGTGTTGGGAATTAAAAGTGTTACAAAAGTTACATAAAAGACACTATACGGAACAACTTAGCACTTTAACGAACCGGTACCTAACCGAACAACCGGACATTACCCGGAATACCAAAATATTACTAGAAGCATTGTTTATTTATTTCTGAACTAGTTATGGTCCCCGAACACCATAACACCCCTTATAACATAATAACACAACAAGTCCCTAAAAATTACACATGAAAACTTGTTCATGAAATTAGAAATTGGAAGTTACACTTTACGCCCCCCCCCCCCATATGGTGGACGGTCATCTTAGTGGCCCCACTCTTGATATTGTAAGATCTTACTTGATCTCATGAGATTGCCTATGATCTTGCTTGGATTTGATTTAGATATTATAGGATTTTGTAAAGATTGTGAGAATATATGAAATGGTTATAAATTATACACTAGAGCTTCACCTTCACAAACACCACAACTCTCTTGCTCTCCACCTCTCCCTCTCGGCTCTTGCTTGTGCTGCCACCACCACCATCATTCCATTTCCAAGCTTGATTCAAGTGTTAGAAGGTGATTCTTGGAGCTTGAAGCTTGTGAATCATCAAGGAGCTTTCATCACTTGCATTCATTCACCATCTTCATCATCTTTTTCCCTTGTGTTCTTCCCTAGCTTAAAGCTAGTTGTAAGCATATTGTTAACCCTTGTTTATTTCCTATTTTTAGTAGTTAAAGGATGTATTATGATGAAATAATTCTAGTATGATGTTGTCTTGTTTATGTTGATTACTTGATGAAAACTTGTACTCTGGAAATCTGATATGAACAATGGTACTTGACATGATAAATCTGAGTTTAATGAACGATAACCTGCTGCAAGTGATGTTAAGTGTCGTTGTTGATCACTAAGCATGTTAACGGAACAAATAGAACTTGCGTTAGAGCGCTATAAGCTGAAAACAGGAAGCTATCAAACTGTTACAGCCACCTTCAGTCGGCTTTAACCGGGTCATAACTTAACGAAAAATTGATTTTCTTGAGTCTATAACGTGTTATTTCGAAATACGGTTCTAATGGCACTGGAATCATAATTTTTGGACTTCGTTTGCTATTTTTAAAAGAGTCGTTTTTCACAGCAGCAAAAGCTGCGTTTTTACTGCAGAAAATATGTGTTATGTTTTTCGTCATAACTTGAAATCTGTGCAGAATTAGGTCATGAAATTTGTACTATAGATGACCACTGATGTCGTTGTAATTCTCCCACTGGAATTTCATCAATCGGACTTACGATGGATTTTAAATGAATTATTCCGTGGACTGCTGTCAGAAAGTGACGAATCTGATTGCAGTCCGGTAAATGATTTTTTATAAAATATTGGTAATGAATTGGATCCCGATATTTTTTCACAATAATATTTGGATCGTTTAAAACATTCTGTAAAAGTTTGGGAATTTTTGGAATAAGTTAACTATTTTATTAAATTACTCGAAAACAACTCAGTTCTAGATGTTAAAGCTGAAACGATGTATGTGGTGATTTGCGTGTCTAAATGTCGGGTATGTTATCTGAGAATGATCTAACATGTTATATGTCAATGAAAGTGTTATGTGCAATATAGTATGCTTGCTTTTGAATGGTTATAGATGGGATGTTTTTATGGGCGGGAACTGTTAAAGTGAGTGCATGTTATATGATAGATGCGTGTAGGAACTTCGTGCTTATTTGAAATCACTAATAAACTAAGTGGTAATCATACTAGGACGTGATTGACCAACACCGATTGTTAACTATTTTATAGAGTTCAACCGAGCAACCCGAGGTGAGTTCACACACTTTCTAAGGCATGGGATTCCCGGTGGTTGGGAATGGGTTAAAGAATTAAAATGGAACCTGCATATCCTCCTTGGCTAGGATATGTACCGCCATCCTCCATGGGTAGGATGCCAATATTAATCCTGCGTATTTTCCTTGGGTAGAATACGTACGTTCGTCCTCCTTGGGTAGGACAACAACCTTAAACTTACTAGACAAAACTCTATCATTAAGTCCCTCATTTTTATATCGACTTAATCGCCGGGCCAATGGCGAGCGGGTCATTAGTTAATAGCGCTATTAGGTTTGACAAACCTCACACCGTGCCGGTAGGACGGGCGTGTACTAATGGATCATGGCAAACAGTCAATGATGATAGACATTGACTTAGGGCGCAACTTATTTTCGTCAGTAGTCGATATGGTAACGGTCTAGTGGTTCACATGGGGTAGCCCCCACTGATTATGGATATGGTTTGGGGAAAAACAAAGATACTGGTTAACTCGTGGTTTACGAAACAACTTATGGTTTCCAAAACAAACTTTAAAACTATACAACCAACTGTGAACTCGCTCAACTTTGTTGTTGACTCCTTGTTACATGCCTCGCAGGTCGTTGGGTGTTTATGGAGCTTGCACGCGAGGAAGGAGTCATTGTGGGACATGGACAGTGTGTGCCATGTTAAACTTGCTAAACTTATAACTTATGTTTTGGTTTTACGTTTTATGCTTCCGCGGTTTAATTTGAACTTGGTTAATTAGTTTTTGAACACCAATTATATTGCGTGGTTGGACTTTATCTATTATAAATACATTGTTCAATATGATTGGTGGCTTGATCCTGGTCATGTCACGCCTCTAAGCGGTGATACTCCGCTAGTGGATTTTGGGGGTGTGACAGATTGGTATCAGAGCCATTGGTTATAGTGAACTTGGTTTTAAAAAGGGAAAAGCTTTTTGACAAAACCAGACTATAACCTGTACAGTGCTCAACGATCCACAACGACGCTTCGCTCCACGTGCAAGGCTCAACACACTAGGTGTATGATTTAAGTTTATATTTCTTACTTGCTAGATTACTTTTGTCTGGTGTGGTGTTTATTGTGTGTTTATTTAGGGTAGTAGCATGCTGTCTATTAGCCCTACTGCATTCTTTATGACACACAATTGTTTACTTGAAATTTGACAAGTGGTGGTGAAATTCTTTTCTGATTTCTCGTCACCCCACTACGACAATCGTATATGCGTTCTATCTATTCATATGCTTATCTCGACATGACGTCGCCATTTGACCCTCCGTGCATTCGGTTTGTACGCCAACATTTACGTAGACCAGAACCGGCTGGAACGAACACGGGCTTAGGAGAACTATACCCACGCATCCCTGTTGACGAACCTTATCACTTTCACCTGTCATTGTCGCTAAAAGTGAAGCAGTCACAGTTACACGCGTTTGTCGTTTTGCAACACTAATCTTTACCCACCAAACTCTGTTTTGGACAAATGATACACTCGCGCGACCTCGATGCAACGAACTTCCCTTTTGTGCCATGCCACCATGCACCACTACTGGAAATTACTTCTAGACAACAGATTAGCTGGTCGAATACTTCGATTATTGTTGGACCCCTGTTTTCACTCGATTCTTCGTATGAACCTCATCAATTCCCTGTTTCTTCTATTGGCAACCGATTTAACGAAATGCCAACAACCATACCATGATTTCCACCGATCACAAGATTACCCCCCCCCCCCATTACCTTGTTGGGTGGTTAATGCTTCTTCTACTTGATTTACTCCTTCGTAAACCCAACCTAGCGAATGGATGCCCTTACTGATGGGAAAGTCTTCAGGACATTCAAGGACGGAGATATGGATCACTCAACCTATAGGCGAACACGATAATTTATACGTTTACCTGACCCACCTTACACTACAAGAGACGTACTTTAATTTCATGATAGTTTTTCTTAAATATGCGGGATCTTTGCACTAGCTCTTGCACCGACACATGATTATTGATTAATGATACGTCCAATTTCTACTATTGGCTTAGAACAAACCATCACAGTGACATTACGTTCTCGCTACTCCATGATTGAGATACTGAAATGAACACGCACTCTCTTAGAGAATTTGGAAGGCTCGACCTCCGATCATTAGTGATCACTCCTTGAAACCTTAAGGGTGGTGATGTATTGTTGATACGATCATACTCTCTTGAACATGTTTTCGCGTCTTTCCTTCGGAACCTCACGACTACACAGACGTATTTTGGATTCATTTGCACAACCCAAGGAACTCCTCCTAACTTGGTTGCTTACTTGATGAATCACAAACCCACCTAAGTTCATGGATTCAGGTGAATTGTTCCTCCTTCGCACGTGGGTGAGTCCGATGAATTTTGATGGAAGTCTCAGTGAATCTTAACACTACACACTTGTACGACAATCGTGCTGCTATGTTGCATTCTTGTTCTGATTGATTTAACCCCGTGACAGCTATATTCGATCAACGGCATACTTTATCCTAACTATACCCAACTTGCGTACAACCAGCTGTACCTTCGACATCAGGTAAACCCCTGCTAGGGATTATTAAACGCTTATTCATCGATTGCGGCTACCATTTCTCATGTTTCCCCACCCATACATGTTATACTTTTGAACCCTATGATCTTAAAAGTGTTCCCCGCGACACTCGCTTGGACAAGTTACGCTCTATGAACGTTACTCAGTGAGCATTGGGCCATGAACATGTTGATACCCCAGGTGCTTTTCCTTGATCTTGATACGGCCGATATGGATCCTCAGACACGATAGATATGTCCCTTGTTTTCTTTAACGACATCCGAACCCACTTGAAGAACTGTCCTCGCAACCCTTTATAATGTGTATTGACTACCGCGAACTCAACAAGGTCACCGTGAAGAATCTTTATCCTCTTCCACGCATTGATGACCTATTCGACCAGCTACAAGGGTCGAGCTTCTACTCTAAGATTGACTTAAGATCGGGTTACCATCAACTGAGAGTCCGAGATGAGGATATCTCTAAAACATCATTCAGGACTCGTTATGGGCATTACGAGTTTCTGGTTATGCCTTTCGGATTGGCGAATGCGCCTGCGGTCTTCATGGATCTCATGAACCGAGTGTGCAAACCTTACCTGGATAAGTTTGTCATAGTTTTCATCGACGACATCCTAATCTATTCGAAGAGTCAGGAAGAACACGAGCAACACCTGAGGCTTATTTTGGAACTTCTTCGAACAGAGTAGTTGTATGCCAAATTCTCGAAATGTGACTTCTGGCTTCGCGAAGTCCACTTTCTAGGCCACGTGGTAAATCAGGATGGGATTCATGTTGATCCATCCAAGGTTGACTCGATCAAGAACTGGCCTGCACCCCGTACACCAACAGAAATCTGCCAATTCTTGGGTTTGGCGGGCTACTACAGAAGATTCATCAAGGATTTCTCTAAGATTGCGAAACCTCTACTTCACTGACTCAGAAGGGTGTCACCTATCGTTGGGGTGATGCACAGGAATCTGCTTTTCAGCACTTAAAAGATAGACTTTGTAGCGCGCCTATCCTCTCATTGCCTGAAGGCACAGATGATTTTGTGGTTTATTGCGACGTTTCCATCCAAGGACTTGGTTGTGTGTTGATGCAACGGGACAAGGTCATTGCCTACGCATCGCACCAACTTAAGGTCCACGAAAGAAATTACACTACTCATGATCTGGAGCTGGGAGCAGTTGTTTTCGCACTTAAGATATGGAGACATTACCTGTACGGTACCAAGTGCACCCTTTACACCGATCACAGGAGTCTCGAGCATATCTTCAAGCAAAAGGAGTTAAACATGCGACGACACCGATGGGTCAAGCTCTTGAATGATTATGAATGCGCTATCAAATACCATCCGGGCAAAGCCAATGTTGTAGCCGACGCCCTCAGTCGAAAGGATACTACACCAAAGCGTGTACGTGCGTTACAACTTACCATCCAATCTAGTCTTCCCACTCAGATACGAGATGCTCAGGTCGAAGCATTGAAAGCAGAGAACATCAGGGTTGAGTCCTTACAAGGATCAAGGAAACGGTTAGAACAAAAGGAAGACGGCGCCTACTATGTAAACGGGTGCATCTGGGTTCCACTCTATGGTTATCTACGTGAGCTTGTGATGGATGAGGCACACAAGTCTCGTTATTCAGTACATCCTGGTTCGGATAAGATGTACCACGATCTCAAGACTACGTATTGGTGGCCTAGTATGAAAGCCAACATAGCAACCTACGTCAGTAAATGTTTGACTTTTGCGAGAGTCAAGATTAAATATCAGAAACCATCAGGCCTACTCCAACAACCAGAGATCCCGACAGGGAAATGGGAGCAAATTTCCATGGATTTCGTTACTGGCCTGCCTAGATCTCAACGCGAAAATGACATTATTGGGTGATAGTGGATCGATTGATCAAGTCTGCACATTTTCTGGCTATCAAGGAAATGGATAAGTTTTCTACTCTAGCAGACGTCTACCTAAAGGAAGTAGTATCAAGGCACGGAGTGCCAACCTCTATCATTTCTGACCGTGACTCACGTTTTACATCTGAGTTGTGGCAAGCTATGCACATGTCCTTTGGTTCTCGATTAGACATGAGCACGGCATATCATCCACAGACGGATGGGCTATCTGAACGCACCATCCAAACCCTTGAAGACATGCTTAGGGCATGTGTGATTGATTTTGGTAACAGCTGGGAGCGACATCTATCTCTAGTAGAATTTTCGTATAATAACAGCTACCACACCAGTATCCAGTCCGCTCCATTTGAGGCATTGTACAGACGTAAATGCCGGTCACCTCTTTGTTGGGCAGAAGTTGGTGACAGCCAAATCATAGGCCCAGGACTTGTGGTAGACACGACTGAGAAGATTGCTCAGATACGACAACGAATGGAGGCAGCTCGTGACCGTCAGAAAAGCTATGCTGATAAGCGAAGGAAACCACTCGAGTTCCAGATCGGGGATTGAGTGCTACTTAAAGTCTCACCTTGGAAAGGTGCAGTTCGTTTTGGCAAACGAGGCAAACTCAATCCGCGTTATGTCGGACCGTTCGAAATCATTGAGAAAATTGGCAAAGTTGCTTACAAGTTTAATCTACCGGCAGAACTCAGCGGAGTTCACAATGTTTTCCATGTGTCGAATCTGAAGAAGTGTCTGTCAGATGAGACCCTCATAGTTCCTCTCAAGGAGCTCACTATCGACGATCAGCTGTGATTCGTCAAGGAACCAGTAGAGATTACTGATCGTGATGTTAAGGTTCTCAAGCGTACCAGAATACCTCTTGTTCGAGTTCGTTGGAACTCCCGTCGTGGCCCAGAGTAAACTTGGGAATGAGAAGACCAAATGAAACACAAGTATCCCCAGTTGTTTGAGAAAAGTGCAATCACTACTGAGGATGAAGCTACTGCAGAATTTCGGGACGAAATTCCAAACCAACAGGGGGATGATGTGACACCCCAGGAAAAACCAGTAAACCACGCAACTTAACTAGCTTCCTCAGTTTCTTAACAGGGGGGAATGTGACAACCCTCATAATTACATGTACCCGTACGATTAATTAATATTAAATTGTGTTTAATGATTGTGCAGAAATTTGACTAAATGGTCCTGAATGTTTTCCTAAGTGTTGGGAATTAAAAGTGTTACAAAAGTTACATAAAAGACACTATACGGAACAACTTAGCACTTTAACGAACCGGTACCTAACCGAACAACCAGACATTACCCGGAACACCAAAATATTACTAGAAGCATTGTTTATTTATTTCTGAACTAGTTATGGTCCCCAAACACCTTAACACCCCTTATAACATAATAACACAACAAGTCCCTAAAAACTACACATGAAAACTTACTTGTTCATGAAATTAGAAATTGAAAGTTACACTTGCCCCCCCCCCATATGGTGGACGGTCACCTTAGTGGCCCCACTCTTGATATTGGAAGATCTTACTTGATCTCATGAGATTGCCTATGATCTTGCTTGGATTTGATTTAGATATTATAGGATCTTGTAAAGATTGTGAGAATATATGAAATGGTTATAAATTATACACTAGAGCTTCACCTTCACAAACACCACAACTCTCTTGCTCTCCACCTCTCCCTCTCGGCTCTTGCTTGTGCCGCCACCACCACCACCTTGCCACCACCGTCATTCCATTTCCAAGCTTGATTCAAGTGTTAGAAGGTGATTCTTGGAGCTTGAAGCTTGTGAATCATCAAGGAGCTTTCATCACTTGCATTCATTCATCATCTTCATCATCTTTTTCCCTTGTGTTCTTCCCTAGCTTAAAGCTAGTTGTAAGCTTCTTGTTAACCCTTCTTTACTTCCTATTTTTAGTAGTTAAAGGATGTATTATGATGAAATAATGCTAGTATGATGTTGTCTTGTTTATGTTGATTACTTGATGAAAACTTGTACTCTGGAAATCTGATATGAACAATGGTACTTGACATGATAAATCTGAGTTTAATGAATGATAACCTACTGCAAGTGATGTTAAGTGTCTTTGTTGATCACTAAGAATGTTAACGGAACAAATAGAACTTGCGTTAGAGCGCTATAAACTGAAAACAGGAAGCTGTAAAAATGTTACAGCCGCCTTCAGTCGGCTGTAACCGGGTCATAACTTAACGAAAAATTGATTTTCTTGAGTCTATAATGTGTTATTTTGAAATATGGTTCTAATGGCACTGGAATCATAATTTTTGGACTTCGTTTGCTAGTTTTAAAGAGTCGTTTTTCACAGCAGCAAAAGCTGCGTTTTTACTGCAGAAAATATGTGTTATGTTTTTCGTCATAACTTGAAATCTGTGAGAATTAGGTCATCAAATTTGTACTGTAGATGACCACTGATATCTTTGTAATTCTCCCACTGGAATTTCATCAATCGGACTTACGATGAATTTTAAATGAATTATTCCGTGGAGTGCTGTCAGAAAGTGACGAATCTGATTGCAGTCCGGTAAATGATTTTTTTATAAAATATTGGTAATGAATTGGATCCCGATATTTTTACACAATAATATTTGGATCGTTTAAAACATTCTGTAAAAGTTTGGGAATTTTTGGAATAAGTTAAATATTTTATTAAATTACTCGAAAACAGCCCAGTTCTAGATGTTAAAGCTGAAACGATGTATGTGGTGATTTGTGTGTCTAAATGTCGGGTATGTTATCTGAGAATGATCTAACGTGTTATATGTCAATGAAAGTGTTATGTGCAATATAGTATGCTTGCTTTTGAATGCTTATAGATAGGATGTTTTTATGGGCGGGAACTGTTAAAGTGAGTGCATGTTATATGATAGATGCGTGTAGGAACTTCGTGCTTATTTGAAGTCACTAATAAACTAAGTGGTAATCATACTAGGACATGATTGACCAACACTGATTGTTAACTATTTTATAGAGTTTAACCGAGCAACCCGAGGTGAGTTCACACACTTGTAAGGCATGGGATTCCCGGTGGTTGGGAATGGGTTAAAGAATTAAAACGGAACCTGCATATCCTCCTTGGCTAGGATATGTACCGCCATCCTCCATGGGTAGGATGCCAATATTAATCCTGCGTATTCTCCTTGGGTAGAATACGTACGTTCGTCCTCCTTGGGTAGGACAACAACCTTAAACTTACTAGACAAAACTCTATCATTAAGTCCCTCATTTTTATATCGACTTAATCGTCAGGCCAATGGCGAGCGGGTCATTAGTTAATAGCGCTATTAGGTTTGACAAACCTCACACCGTGCCGGTAGGACGGGCGTGTACTAATGGATCATGGCAAACAGTCAATGATGATAGACATTGTCTTAGGCACAACTTATTTTCGTCAGTAGTCGATATGGTAACGGTCTAGTGGTTCACATGGGGTAGCCCCCACTGATTATGGATATGGTTTGGGGAAAAACAATGATACTGGTTAACTCGTGGTTTACTCAACAACTTATGGTTTCCAAAACAAACTTTAAAACTATACAACCAACTGTGAACTCGCTCAACTTTGTTGTTGACTCCTTGTTACATGCCTCGCAGGTCGTTAGGTGTTTATGGAGCTTGCACGAGAGGAAGGAGTCGTTGTGGGACATGGACAGTGTGTGCCATGTTAAACTTGCTAAACTTATAACTTATGTTTTGGTTTTACGTTTTATGCTTCCGCTATTTAATTTGAACTTGGTTAATTTGTTTTTGAACACCAATTATATAGTGTGGTTGGACTTTATCTATTATAAATACATTGTTCAATATGAATGGTGGCTTGATACTGGTCATGTCACGCCTCCAAGCGGTGATACTCCGCTTGTGGATTTTGGGGGTGTGACAGTATAACCTGAGAGGGTTATACTAACCTATAACATGGTCCTCAAGGAATCTTAAGGCATATCTAAACTAAGCTAAATCGGGTCAGAACTGAAAGTCAAAGCAAAAGTCTACTTTGCGACTTTTGGTTCCGAACTGAGCCTAAACTTAGAATTGTCGGGTTGAACATGCCTAGACATGTTCAATTAATATTTACCAAGCTATTAAAGTGACAAAACTGATTTTATTGCCCTTACTTCATTAGTTATGAATTTTATTTAAAAACCGACTCGTTAGACTTTTATTTAATTACTTTGACCCGACACTTAACTAAGCAAACGTGGTAATTAGGAGGTGCCCTTTTGAGGGTTTAATACCTACCTAATTAAGATCACGTAGCCATGCTCGTTGCGAACAATGGCTCGATCGTTTAAAAGTCAAAGCGTTTATTGCGAACACTTGACTTTTCGGCTTTAAGAGCCAAACAATTTAACTAAGCACAAAAGGAACACTTACAAGTGGTCCTTAGGACTGAAGGAGGTTCCCAAGTTGGTT
Organism: Helianthus tuberosus; assembly: GCA_030545235.1. Taxonomy (NCBI): domain Eukaryota; kingdom Viridiplantae; phylum Streptophyta; class Magnoliopsida; order Asterales; family Asteraceae; genus Helianthus; species Helianthus tuberosus. The sequence goes on from CM060443.1 coordinate 7,751,299, forward strand.
AGGATCCTCTCAAATCAAAGAGCAAGAGCAGATAAGCAATGAAGTGTGAAAAGTGAGCCAAAACAAGTGGGTATATATAGGATTTTGAGAACCGTTAGGATCGTTCCTCGATAATCGAGTTTCAATCTGGTTCGTACAAGTATTACCCATTGTTTTGGTAATCTATGGGTGCCCAAAACAGCCCCTAGATTGTTTAAAAACCATTTGCAATTCAGTAAAATCCAGCTGCTGATTTGATAAACTAGTTTTGCAGGTCTGATGAGCTTACACGCCCCGCGTAGACTCAGAGAGAGTCTTACACGGCCCGCCTTAACTGGTCAGATCAGCAAACATTTTCAGAAAATGCAGTTTCAGTCCCTGTACTTGTTAAATGTCATTTCTGACTCATTTAAGGCCCGTTAACCGCATTTCAAGGCCCAACTATGATGCCTAAACATAGGGAATATAAAACATGCTTGAAAACATGTCGGATGTCGGTTCGTTTGGCCGTTTGATCACGTTATTCGGTTAATTACGACGAAACACGAACGGACGCGAAAAACGATCCAAATTACGCGACGAATGGAATTTTATCATGCCGATCACTACAATAAAATATTTTAATGATTACATAAATTTTTGGATGTCCGGATATATTCAGAACGTAAGATATGCGCGAAAATGCAAAGTTGTGCACTTTTTGACGCATTTAGTCCCTGTTGATCAAATGAGTTTATTTTTGTGCGCCAAACACTTCTAAGCCTATTTCTAAGCTATGTAAAGGATATTTAGGGCATGTTTAACTTACGATCATATACCGGAAGGTTCGATACCATACGAATCGACAGACTTTTGCAGTTTGACGCAAATAGTCCCTCTAATGCGCAAACTTGCGCATATCATCGTTTAATAGCATTGAAGCCTTATCTAATCCATATTAGGAATTCATGGAAGTATTATTAACCATCACGATGCTTCGGGTTCGCTAAAAGGTCATTTAGAGGTATAATTAAATATATTGACGCTTTAACCCCTTAAACTTGCAAAGTTGCGCGTAACGTCACTTAAAGGCATAAAAGCCTTAGAAGTCCAGTATTTGGCATTCCCAGGAGTGTAATCATACACCATGACGCGGTTTGTTAAAAGGTCACTCAGATGTAAGAATTAACATGTTGACGCTTTTAACCCTTCATTGCGCAAACTTTTAATTAATTATGCAAACGACGACTCTCGATCATCAAATGGCCCATTTGTGAATATGATTACGATGTAATGTTATTCAGAGGCTTATAATAAGTATGTTAACATTTCCAGTCCTTCTATAATCAAAGTTTTTGATTTTTCGCAAAATTAGTCCCTCAAATTCAACGTTTGATTTTTATTAGGGTTTATTACACGTGTCAATACATCATTGGATGTGATTTTATGATGTGTTACATCCTCACCCCCTTAAAAGAAATCTTGACCTTGAGATTTGCTAAAGTGATGGAAGTACTTTCTGATGTATCATGGACTTAACCTCCATAGTACATTTGGGCCTCTAAGGGCATCTCAGTTGACCTATACAATAGGTACATACTTTCTTTCGGAGCTCCTTAACCTGTCGATCCTTAATCGATACGGGTTTCTCATCAAACTATAAATTTTCATTAGTCTGCATATCATTATGTGTCACACCCCAACCGATGGAGGAATCATCGGGGCGTGGCACTGAGCGAAACAGATTGTCCAGAAGTTTCCATAACAATTACCATTACTATTCAATTTAAAATAACACGTCCCATACCATGTCTCAAACAGTAATAAAATTATTACAGATAAAGTCTAGGCAAATATTCTGTTCCGACAACTCAGATTTCTTAATAGAGAAATTGTTAATCTGCTTCCAGCAGTTGTTTATCTGCTTCTAGAGACCCTTGATTAAATATCTACAGACAACTATTTGTTGGGCTCTAAAGCGTTATTCTAGCTTCAACTTCCTACCACATATGCATCCTAAGCACCTGTCACATACGTTAAAATAAAGTCAATACATAAAATGTAAAGGTGAGCATACAAGTTTGATAATAGCATATAGAGTTCGAATTCGTTTACACATAACCAGCATGTACACATAGTGAAATGAAGCACGTTAGTTATCGACACAGATCCATCGATACCAATGACTGCGGGTTGACTGCCAGATGCAGTTCGCAATACATGTTTACCACCGTAACCATGCAAGTAATGATCCTTAACAACCCCCGCGAACGGGTGCTGAGTCCAAACTATAGTACTATCGTTGCTAAGGCAGGTAGACAGCATTCCATGTGTAAACATAACAAACAAGCATTCATAAGCCACGTATAACATGCATTAACGGTTAGCGTTCAAATAGCTTGAGTAGTGTGATATTTGTAGTTTGAATACTCGTAACGTATGTAACACCCAAAAGTTCTTAAAGCAAAAAGGGATCGAGTATACTCACAGCTATTATGGATTGAAGGGAGCACTTTTCAGCGAGTATGGTTAGCCTGAATAGATTCGATAACGTAACGTTAAGTGGCGCGTAAAAATGATACAGAGTGAGAGTGGGTAGGATTGTTGTTCGTGCGGATAGTAATCCGTGCGAATGGTAATCCGTGCAGATTTTTTATCCGTGCGAGTGGTAATCCGTCCGGATTAGCTATCCGTGCGAGTGGTAATCCGTCCGGTTAGCTATCCGTGCGGTCAACTTGTTCGTGCGGATAACTATTCGAGTGGATTGTTTCTTCCTATGCTAAGGATGTGTTTGTGTATGATGGTTTGTCCTTGGAAGTTTTCGAGGTAGCATTTAGAAATCGTTTAAGTTTCTCTATCCTTCAAGTCGGTCGCGCGGTCTACAATCCGTCCGGATGGTAGTTCGTGCGGACAACAACCTTAAGGGCGAGTCACTTAGTGAAATCCGTGCGGGTGGTAATCCGTGCGGATGAACGTTGGAAATTGTTTAAGGTCTTAGTATCTCATGATCCGAATAGTAATCCATTCGGAGCTTCGTCCGTGCGGATTATTCATTCGTCGATACTCGAACCTTGGTTGAATATGGGTCCTAAGTGTAGTCCGTGAGGATGACAACCCGTCCGAATAGTCTGTCCGTGCGGACAGCCTCTCGTTCTGGTTGTTCCATTCGTCTACCCTTGGTCGTTTCTGTCATTCTATCGAGACGGTCTGATTACGTGGCAACCATTTGGAATGGTATTCCTTTGCCCGCCTGACTAAGCCTGACCAGGAACCACCCCAGCTTGGCCGGTCAGCGGCTCACAATGGTCATTCTGGTCTATTCCGAAATCAAGTGTCTCGTGGGTAGAATCCAGATCTAGGGCTAGTATACCACTATTATCGAGTAGAAGACTAGCACTAACCTGATTCTTAAGGGTGAAAGAAGGAGAAACTTGTGTCTATTTCTTTCAACTCTTTTATTCTTTAGAAAAGTTCAGATTTAAGTGAAGTTGTTATGAAACCTTGTGGGAATCGTTCAGATCCGAGTTATTCTTGGTGGAATGAGATCAAACTTGAAGTTCTTGAGAACTTCATGATGACGTCACCCTAGAATACCTCAAATCTTGATGATTTCACGGTGAAAAGTTAGAATTTGAAAGATAGAAAGGTGTAGAATTGTGTATAGATCAAGAATGTACAAGATTTAGGGCGAGATCTTACCTGGATTGAGAGAAATCGAAGAAAAGGTGAAGAATGCGTGTAGGTCGTACGTCACTTGCCAAAAGTGGAAAGTTTGGAGAGTGACCCGTGTATTTATAGGATGCCAAAAGGGGAAAGGGTCGTTCGTGCGGACCGTGCGGATGGCAGGTCTGTGCGGATGGCCTGTCCGTGCGGATTGACAATCCGTGCGGATGGACAATCCGTGCGGATGAACCTGAGTGGTGCGTTCGGTGCGACTACCTTTCGACATTTCGGTTTCGATTGCGAGCGATTCGATAGGGTTTCCTAGTTTAATTACTTTTAGTCCCAACTACTTCGTATATAACATGGTTCGATCGGGATTCGGGTTCGAGTTCGAGTTCGATTGTGTTCGGGTTAGACTTCGAGTTTTCGATTGAGTTCGCTTGAATACCACAACATGACATAATTAAACATGCATAGTTAACACCTAAGGCACACACACACGTATAGACATTAAGTAAAATACATAGTTCGAGTTGCGATTTGATGTCGATTCGATTAGCATAGTTTGATTGTCGATTAGTTAACTTTATCGCATTGTTACTTCCTATAGTTCACTGTCGCGAGTCGATTGATTAACGATTACCACGATTCGATTATTGCAAGTAACAACACTTACTCCACATAATATAAATAAAATAAAAACATTTCTACGAGTCAAGTTGCGCGAAATCGGTCGTTGACTTTGACCTTGACTTTGACTTTCACTCGTGAAAACACGGGGTGTTACAGCCTCCCCTTGTTTAGGGAATTTCGTCCCAAAATTAAGCTGAAAGCCGTAACGAAGCCGCGAATCACATGTGAGTACTTTTCGCTTGATCGCACACACTAGACGTACAATTTACCGTGATTCTTATTGATTAGCATAAGATCGCACGAAATACTAGAATTACAATGCCATTTTCTTTCTAACGCTTCTCTAACTAAACAACTGTGGGTACTTTGCCTTCATGTCGCTTTCGAGTTCCCAAGTGAACTCTGCGCCTCGTTTGCCTTCCCAACGGACCTTCACAATGGGAATGCGTGAGCGCCTAAGCTGCTTGGTTTGGCGATCCATGATTTCGACAGGCTTTTCCACGAAGTGTAATGTTTCGTTCACTTGTAGATCGTCCAGAGAAACGTGTAAGTCGTGGTCGGCGATGCACTTTCGGAGGTTTCACACGTGGAAAGTCGGGTGGACGTTACTAAGTTCCTCCGGTAATTCGATTCTGTAGGCGACTTTTCGTATCCTTTCCAGAATCTTAAAAGGTCCAACATATCGAGGCGCGAGTTTCCCTTTCTTGCCGAATCGGACTACACCCTTCCAAGGTGATACCTTTAGGAGTACGTAGTCACCAACGCCAAATTCATGGGGCTTGCGCTTTTTATCGGCGTAACTTTTCTGTCGATCCCGAGATTTCGCCAGATTGTCTCGAACTTGGAAAATTTTGTCTATCGTTTCTTGTAGCAGCTCCGGACCGGTTAGTTGCGAGTGACCGATCTCGTACCACACAATAGGCGATCGACATCTTCTTCCGTATAATGCCTCGAATGGTGCCATCTGGATGCTAGCCTGGTAGCTGTTGTTATATGAGAATTCGACTAACGGTAGGTGTCTATCCCAATTACCACCGAAGTCTAGAACACATGAACGGAGCATGTCCTCAAGAGTACAAATCATTCTTTCAGTCTGACTGTCGGTTTGTGGGTGGAAAGCGGTACTTAGATTAAGCGTTGTACCGAGTGCCGTTTGAAACGTTTCCCACAACCGTGACGTAAACCGAGCATCACGATCAGAGATGATGTCATGCGGCGTTCGATGTCTAGAAATGATCTCGTCGGTGTAGATTCGGGCTAATTGTTCTACCTTGTAGTCTTCTCGTATTGGCAGAAAATGAGCTGATTTGGTCAGACGGTCGATGACAACCCAAATGCTATCGTGACCTGACGACGTGCGTGGTAGTTTAGTTACGAAATCCATAGCTATACTTTCCCACTTCCACATGGGGATCGGTGGTTGTTCAAGTAAGCTAGAGGGTCTTTGATGTTCGGCCTTAATTCTAGCACAGGTTAGGCATCTTCCAACATAGAGCGCGATATCCCTTTTCACACCCGGCCACCAGTACTTATAACGAAGGTCCTGGTACATTTTGCCTGCTTCGGGATGAATAGAATATCGGGATTTATGGGCTTCGTCCATTATAATTTGCCGTAAATTGGTTCGTTTGGGAATCCAAATTCGGTCTAAAAAGTGGAATATCCCGTTCGATTTGCTCACAAGTTGGGCTCCGTCGTGGTAGATTCTTTCTTTCTTCAAGGTGTGTTCATTGAAACATGCGTGCTGAGCGTCGCGGATGAGAGCTTCGAGATTGTGCCGAGTTTGAACATTACGAGTGCTAAGCAGATAGCTCCGTCTGCTAAGTGCGTCGGCAACAACATTCCCTTGCCTGGGTGATAACGAATCTCACAGTCGTAATCGTTGAGAAGTTCTACCCATCGGCGTTGACGCATATTAAGTTCCTTCTGATTAAAGATATGTTGCAGGCTCTTATGATCGGTGAAGATCATACACTTGGTGCCATACAGGTAATGTCGCCAAATCTTTAATGCAAAAACTACTACGCCTAGCTCGAGATCATGGGTTGTATAGTTCTTCTCATGGATTTTGAGCTGACGAGACGCGTACGCTATGACCTTGTCCCGTTGCATGAGGACGCAACCAAGACCAAGGTTGGAAGCATCACAGTAGACAATGAAATCATCGTTTCCATCGGGTAAAGTGAGAACATGAGCATTGCAAAGCATGTGTTTGAGGGTTCGAAAGGCAGACTCTTGTTTGGTTCCCCAGACAAAAGACTGGTCCTTATGGGTAAGGGAGGTAAGCGGTATAGCAATCTTCGAGAATCCTTCGATAAATCGTCGATAATAGCCCGCTAGTCCAAGAAAAGAACGGACTTCAGACGGATTCTTAGGCGTAACCCAGCTCTTGACAGCTTCAATCTTTGCAGGATCAACGTGGATGCCCTGACTATTAACAATGTGACCCAGAAACTGAACCTTCTCCAACCAAAATTCACACTTGGAGAACTTGGCGTAGAGTCGATTCCCCTGGAGTAACTCGAGAACCAAACGTAGATGTTGCGCGTGTTCGGCTTTTGATTTGGAATAGATCAACACGTCGTCGATGAATACAATGACGAAACGGTCGAGATATGGTTTACACACGCGATTCATCAGATCCATGAAAACTGCTGGTGCGTTGGTTAGACCAAAAGGCATAACAACAAATTCGTAATGGCCGTAGCGAGTACGAAACGCGGTTTTGGGTATATCCTCTTCTTGAATACGTAGCTGGTGATATCCTGAACGTAGGTCAATCCTTGAGAAACACGTAGCGCCTTGTAGTTGATCAAACAAGTCATCGATGCGAGGCAGGCGATAGCAATTCTTGATAGTTAGCTTATTCAACTCGCGATAGTCGATGCACATTCGGAATGATCCGTCCTTCTTTTTGACGAAAAGGACTGGCGCGCCCCAAGGAGAGGTGCTCGGGAGAATGAAGCCTTTCTCAAGTAATTCCTGGAGTTGAGTTGAGAGTTCGCGCATTTCAGACGGAGCGAGTCGGTAGGGAGCTCTGGCAATAGGATTGGCTCTAGGAATGAGGTCAATACGAAAGTCGATATCACGTCTTGGAGGTAGTCCGGGAAAATCCTCTGGAAAAACATTAGGAAATTCTCGAACCACTGGAACGTCTTTCACTTCCTTCTTTTCTTTCTTTTCCTTCTCCGCTACTACGATGTTAGCCAAGAAAGCTCTGTATTCCTTGCGGAGATACTTGCTAGCTTGGAGGCATGACATAAGCTTGAGACCCTTCGAAGTAGTATCACCGTATACACATAGTGAGTCACCGTTTGCGAGTGAAAATCGAATCATCTTGTCGAAGCACACAACTTCAGCATGGTTTTCTCGAAGAAAGTCCATACCTACTATGATGTCAAAGCTTCCGAGTTGCATCGGAATAAGGTCGATTGAAAAGATGTGATTGTTGAGCTCAAGAGTACAATCATGGATAACAGAGTTTACGACGACGGTTCTTCCGGTAGCGACTTCCACATCAAATGCCGAGGAGAGTTGGGAACGTTTATGATTAAGGAGTTTCTCAAATTCGAACGACACAAAGCAATTATCGGCTCCAGTATCAAACAAACATGAAGCATAAATACCATTCACAAGGAACGTACCATTTACCACGTTGTTGTCGGCCTGGGCTTGACGCACGTTGAGGTTGAAAGTTCTGGCGCGTGCGGCCTGTTGTTGCTGCTGCTGTTGTTGATGTTGCTGATGAGGCTCTTGCTTCACGACCCTGTTTGGGCACATGTTGGCGAAATGATTTGGGTCACCACATGAGAAGCAGGCTCTGGCTTGGACTGCGGGTGCCGGAGGTGCTTGTTGACCCTGCGGGGCAGTGAGGAGAGCTTGGTTGGCAGGAGCTTGACGAATACGGCAGTTGGCAGTAAAGTGGCCGTATACGTTGCAGTGAGCACAAAAGCGGCACTGAATAGCAGTCGGGTGGTGGTAGGTGCAAGTAGGGCAGAGCGGATGTGGTCCAGTATATGCACGCTTTGCGGGCGATGCATTAGCCACAGGCGCCACTGCTTGACGCTGTTGGGCAGGTACAGCTTGAACTGGTGCAGCAGTGATCGCACAGTTCTTATTGGTGGAGCTGTTCTTTCTCTTGTTCTTCTTCTTGCTGCTTGATGAGGTGGGTTCAACAGTCAGTGCGGTAGCGGTAGCTTGATGCAGATGCTTGGAAGTCTTGTCCCAGACACCAGCCTTGACCCGCTTGTCGTTGATCTCAGCGGCCAACAGATAAGTTTCCTCAATCGTGGTAGTCTTAGCCGCTTGCACGAAATCAGCAACGCAGTCGGGTAGGGCTCGGATGTACTTCTTGATGGTGATCTCCGGGGTTTTGACTTGATCGGGACAAATAATGCTGAGCTGCTTGAAACGAGCAGTGAGACCAGCATTGTCTCCGTCCTTCTGCTGTATGTGCCAAAATTCATCTTCTAGCTTTTGAAGTTCGTGAGGAGGGTAGAATTCTTCCAGCATGACCCCCTTAAGCTCTTCCCATGACAGACCGTAGGCTGCATCGTTCCCTCGCTTGTTCCTCTCGGCCGTCCACCAGTCTAGTGCTCGTGACTGGAAGACGCCGGTAGCATTCAGAGTTCGAAGGTCATCAGGGCAACCACTCTGTCGCGGAGTAACCTCGACGGAATCAAACCAGTGGAATAGTGCAGTAGGACCTCCTTCGCCAGTGAATTCTTTCGGCCCACAAGATTTGAATTGCTTGAAACTGAAAGGTCTTGCGTTAGCTTTGGGAGCTTCGATTCTCGATTCCTCGGATGATTTGCTAGCGTTCTCATAGGCATCACTCACGGCTTTTGCTACGCTTTTAGCGATGATGGAAGCAAGGCGTTTATCTCTCCTTTCTTGACGGGAAAGAGCATGACGAGATCCAGACGACATTGTCTGCAATAGTCATCGTCACGGAACTCAACACATGTATTCGAATCTCACCTCACACGTCTATTACTACTAAAGCTCAGTAACACTTACCGTATAGACATTTAACCATGTAAACACAAAATCACGTAAGCACATAAGCATGTAGAGCACGAAATCACATTATCACATAGGCACGTAGAGCAAGGCAATAAGGAGACACATACGCATTTAATCACTAAAGGCATTCAGAGTACAAAAACCTATTATTCAAAGTCTGCGATCGTTCGAGAATAACGTGGTATAAACGTATATCGTAGTGTAAATCGCCCATAGTTTAACGATTTGTTAGTGTTTTGGGGTAGAATTGCAGTGCGAGTCGTGTGTGTTGGTCTAAGCGAAAGCACAAATCGATTGTTTCCAAAAGTAAAACGCATAAACAGGTAAACACATAAAATTTACGATGCATCGGACTCAAAACACATAAAAATCAAGAAGTAGATTGTCTGTGGCTAATAGACTTCGACTAACCAAGGTGGTTTAACTATTCACAGGGGATCTGTTGTGCACCTTCAACTTTCAGGATCGTGCCTTGGCCTCGATTCTTGGGCGTTTGGCATAGTTCCCGTTAGTTTTATTGCGACTACAGATCGTCTGTTGGGACCTTGGTGAGAGTTGTAAAATGCGCGGAATGAGTCGTCAAGGTTAGGGTTTCACCCCTGGCTTGACAACTTCATCCCTGTTTTGATAAAATGGAGGAGATTATTCATCAAAATATGGATATCACTGTAACAACTGTGCTTTTAATCGCTATGAACAGTTCTATTATCAATAAAACAATGTTATTTGATCCCAATGTTTGTTTTGTTATGTTATACATTTTTCATGTTTTGACTTTTATGTAATTTCAAACTCTACATCACTTTCTGGAGAGTTATACGCAAACTAGTGCGTAAACGTACTCAGTTTAATGCAAGAAATACTCTGGAACATCAACATATACTCAACATACCTTAAATAACCTTTACATAACTTAGAAATAAGTTTTGAAGGCTTTGGTATGGCAAAAACAAGTTAATTCGCTTACAGGGACTAAATATGACAAACTGCGAAAGTATGTCAATTTGAACTGTAACGAACATTCCGGAACATGACCATAAGTTAAACACACCTTAAATATCCTTTACATAGCTTAGAAATAGGCTTTGAGGGGTTCGGTGTGCTAAAAATAAACTTTTGGGTCATTCAGGGACTAAAAGCGTCAAAAAGTGCACAAGTTTGCATTTTCGCGCATAACTTACGTTCTGAATACATCCGGACATCCAAAAATTTATGTGAGCATGACTATATTATTTTTTAGTGTTCGCCATAAGAAAAATCCATTCGTCGCGTCATTTGGATCGTTTTTCGCGCTTATGCGTATTCCGTCGTAATTAACCGAACAACGCAACCGTACGACTAAACGAACCGACATCTGAGATATTTTTGAGCATGTTTTAAGTTCCCTATACTTTAACTTCATTTTAGAGCTTTGAAATGGGGTTAACGGGCCTTAAACGTGTCAAAAATGGCCTAAATACAGTTCAGGGACCAAAACTGTAATTCTGCCAAAGTTCACCCATACGATGCGTATGGTATATATACCATACGATGCGTATGGGGTCTCCAGACCAGGTGCAATGTTTAAACAGCCTGTTTTCAGCAGATTTAACCACAACCACATGTTCTCAATTGCTTAGTCACTAAGATAAGGAGCATATGTAGCCACCATAAGGTTGTGACAAGTGTACGGGCTAGATCTTTTCCCCTTTTCCAAGAAACGATCTCAACGGTTACCCGAATACTATAAATACCCATGCCATCCAACCTCATTACTTACAAGAATCTGATCTATTTGACTCTAAGTTGGAACCATTGTTCCATACCTGAGTTATTGTGATCACGATTAGCATTCGGGGACCCTTCGTAAGTATTCTTTCGTTCTTTTCCTTATTTTTACTGCTTTTCGAGTCAGAAAGTCAAACTTTGTTTGACTTTCAGCGTTGACCAGTAATGGTCAATGCGAAGTTCGGTTGAACTTCGCAACGTGATTGTGATCACGATGGTCATAGTCCCTTGGGACTATGCCTACTGATTACCACGTTGTCTAGGGTCGTAGGGTAAGCGATCTGATCCATCGCTTATACCTCCGAACCCGACCCAGTTTGGTCGATCATTAGGATCCGACCAAATACTTTAGGTGACCATAGTGTAGGGAATAACCTTCCGAGGTTATACCTTATGGTCACGACGTTTAAGTAGTTGTATGATAGGTAGTTTATATGCCTTAGGTAAATTACCAGAATACCCTTTTCATGCATAATTGGTAATTTAGCATATGTAACCTAAACTTTTGTCACGTAACTGATTATGTAACATGTTTAGGCATATAATACTTGTCATAGGACTAGTTAGGCGGTCCAAACGCGTTTCACGCGCACGATGCGTTAAAGTAGCATAAGCTACCTAAACGGATCATAATGGGTCGTAAACAATTATGTTAAGTTTCATTTAGTATGTAGGCTTTGTTAAACCAAATGACACGAGTCTCTACACTCGTTTGGTTTACGAAACCTCATGCTATCCAATCATCCGATTAAGGTCCGGTTATTAACATAGTTACCTATATTAGGTGCCGTTTGATTCCGAGATCTCTAGCGTTGCTTGGTGATTATCTTTAGACAACTGAGCAATCTCAAGTGAGTACATAGACCCCTCTTTTACTGTTTTCCAAACTGTTTTGGGGTGGAACACATGTGCCTACTTGTTACTTTCATGCTTTCATGTTTTCACATCATATACCTGCTATGTTCGTTAGTACACTATAGTACATGATTTCATGACATTTCATGCTAGGTGTGCCCATTGTGTGCATTACTTAGTACATCGTTTTACATGACATTTCATGCTAGGTGTGCCCATTGTGTGCATTACTTAGTACATCGTTTTACATGACATTTCATGCTAGGTGTGCCCATTGTGTGCATTACTTAGTACATCGTTTTACATGACATTTCACGCTATGTATGTTCATTTGATTACATACTTAGTGCATTTTTTTCACATGTTTACATTTTGGTATGACATTTGGTTTGTTTACATGGGACAATACATTCATTAACATTAGCTACGCCGTTCGTTAGTAGGTAGTGGTACCATAGGAATTGACAACTCCCGTTCCGGACATCCCAGGGAAAGGGAACAGAAAGGAATGACCGAATTCGTTGACATTAAGACAGATAGACCTTTAATTTGTTTAAAGGTTTTATCACCACAGTCGCCAGGCTTGGATGTATGCATATTCACAATACCGCATAAATGTTCATATTAAATAGTTGCATGCATCTACACAAAACATAGCTTTGATTTAAACCAAGTTTTACCTCAATACTTTGTTTTTGTGCATATGGTTTAGTTGAGACATTTCACTTGCCATACATGACATTTTGACATAGACATTTGACATGGATATTTTGACATAGACATTTGACATGGATATTTGACATAGACATTTGACATGGTTTACATCTTGACATAAACACTTTGACATATTATTCAATACATTTGACAATTTGGTTAAACATAGACTTCTTTCATTGGTTGGTTTGGTTTGATTAAGTGATTAAGTTAACGATGCGTGTGTAATATGATACAAGCATGGTGGATACGCCGCTGGTACTTCCTATATATAAGTGTTTGTATGGTATTACATGGCGTAGCGTTATTTGAATCATTTCAGTTTGAGACATAGAACATTTTTATACAAATAATATACTTTTCACAAGACATTGATTTACAAACAACTTATCTTGTACAAACACATTTTTACATGGTTATTTATTTAACCTGACATTAATTATACATATCATCTGACCTTATTGTTTTCAAATGATTTACAAGACAAAGCAAAGTACGGGGTTCATGATTAAACATTTTCTTAAACTCAAGTCATGAATCCTATTTTCACAAAACCTATGTATCTCACAGGCATTTTTATGCTGACGTACCTATTTTCACATGTGTTTTCAGGAGCTTTTCCATAGGATGTTGATTATGATACTAGGGCGGACCTGTGCCTTAGAGACTTTAAAAGAAGATAGGCTATGTTTAATTATGTTCTGAACTCGTTAATTCACTGTTTTGAGACAATGTAACACCCTTGTTGATAAATAAAATAAAACTTTGTATGCCATGGTTATGAGACAATTAATTCTGTCGCGACACGCCCCGATGTTTCCGCCGCGGTCCGTTGTTATACGCGGTCGGGGTGTGACAGAAGAGTTGGTATCAGAGCCAATGGTTATAGGGAATTAGGTTATTAGTAATACTTTGACCTAGACTATAACTTTTCTAGGAGCCTAACACAAGTTATCTTGTGTTTAGATCTTAAAACATGTACATCACCTATCCTTAGGTGATTAACAAAACAAGGAACCAAAATTTTTCCGAAACGTTTTTTTTTGAAAAACAATCATCTGTTTTTGAATAAATTTTTACAAGGTTTTGAACCCTCAATTGTAAGGTTTTGAACCCTTTTCAGTATTGGTTTTTGGCCTTGTGCCTTCAAATTTTCAAAATCCCGTCAAACGTTTTGGGTTTTAAATAATGTGAACATATGCAAACTGGAAGGGTGAATGCCTGTATTCTGGGTTTTCTGTCTAGGCAAGCACTTCGTATACATCTCAACCAGACGCGAGACCAGTTGTGCTTACCTGGGAATTCTTGGAGTGAGTGTTCACTTATAGGCGAGCATGTCTTCGATAATACATTATTTTTGACCCATTTACTTTGATTAGTCACTGTGTGTTGTTTGTTTGCTCTGTGATACGGACGAATGACCACCATCCTTGCTTTTGTTGATTTTGTTTCATCTCATTCTCTTCATCCAATCATCTCACTCGTTTCTTTTCATGTTTTTCCTCTTTTAGAATGCCTCCTCGACGCGAGAACCAGATAGCTACTGCTGAACTGGCAGAAATTATTGCGCAGCAGATGGCTGCTCAATTCCCAAATCTCTTTGCTCAATGGCAACAAGCCAACAACAACAACAATGGTCCGTGCAAATACAAGGATTTTAATCAGGCTAAACCACTCAAGTTTAGTGGTTCTGAAGGAGCGACTGGGCTTCTTCAGTGGTTTGAGAGCATAGAGAATACTTTTCGCCACGTGCAGTGTCTCGAAAATCGCAAAGTCGAGTTTGCTTCGAGCGTATTTCAGAAGAGGGCTTTGACATGGTGGAACGGGGTTATGAGGGACCAAGGTGCAGAAGTTTCTCTCGCACAGACATGGGCTGAACTTAGAGCCCTTATGATGAGGGAATTCTGTCCTCGTCATGAGCAGCGAGCGTTGGAGAAGGAGTTTGATGTTTTGAAGTAAGATAGTGGTGAGCACAGGGCTTATACTGATCGGTTTGAAGAGTTGAGTCTGCTTTGCCCAACAATGGTCACCCCACTCGACAAGGCTATCGAGAGATACATCGATGGTCTACCTGACTCGGTACAAGACATTCTTACTGGTAGTGAACCTGCCACACTCCGTCAGGCGATCGAGTTATCAGCGACATTGACTGAGTCGCAGATTAGAAAGGGAAAGCTACACAGGAAGGGTGACAAGGGCAAGAAGCAGTCGGCTGACAAGGAAGATAGCAAGAAAGGTCAAAACTTGAATGGAAAGAACTCTGGTTCTTCGAAGAGGTCAAGGAAGCGTAAGGCTTCCCAAAACTATGCTGTCACTGCCCAAGCTAACCAGGCAGCTCTCAACCAACCCGCACAGCCACCAGCAAAGAAACCCTATACAGGGAATGCACCTTTGTGCAATAGATGCAACAGTCACCACCAACCGCAACTTCCATGCCGTTTCTGTACTAACTGTGGGAAGTCAGGCCATCTTGCCAATTTTTGTCGGTCTGCTCAGAATCCCGCGGTTCAGAACCCGGCTCAGCAAGTTGCTCAGCAACAGGGTCAAGCTGCAAGACCACAATACCCACCGGGTGCTTGTTATAATTGTGGGGACCTGACCCACTATAGAAACCGGTGCCCAAGGCTAGCCAACCAGAACCAGAACCAGAACCAGAACCAGAACCAGAATCAGAACCAGAACCAGAATCCGGCTCCGGCTCGAGGCCGAGTTTTTAACATGAATGCCCAAGAGGCACAGGCTGACGATAATGTGGTGAACGGTACGTTCTTTATTAATAATCAGCCTGCATCTGTTCTTTTCGATTTCGGTGCCGATAAGAGTTTCGTGTCTTTGTCTTTTGAGCCAATGCTTCGCGTGTCTAGAACGAAACTAGGCAAATCTTTGACAGTAGAGGTTGCTAGTGGTGAACCCATTATTCTTGATTATGTTCTTCGCAACTGCCAGTTGAATCTTAACGACCATCTTTTTCCTATTGACCTCGCGCCTATGCAACTTGGAAGCTTCGACGTTATTGTGGGAATGGATTGGTTATCCAAGCATCACGCAGAGATAGTTTGTTCTAAGAAGATTGTTCGTGTGCCGCTTACGACAGGCGAGATCCTGCAGGTTCAAGGTGAGAAGCCTACCGGTGGTCTCAAACTCATGTCTTGTTTTAAAGCTCAGAAGTATCTGCAGAAGAACTATGTGGCTTTCTTAGCACATGTTACAGAAGATAAAGGCAAGGGTAAGTCTATTTCAGATATTCCTGTCGTTCGGGATTATTCTGAAGTGTTCCCTGAAGATTTACCTGGTCTACCTCCAGCACGCCAAGTCGAGTTCCGCATTGATCGCGTACCTGGTGCAAATCCCATTGCCAGAGCTCCATATCGTCTTGCACCATCTGAGATGCAAGAGTTGTCTAAACAGCTTCAGGAGCTCTCTGACAAAGGTTTTATCCGTCCCAGTTTTTCACCTTGGGGTGCTCCCGTTCTTTTTGTCAAGAAGAAGGATGGATCCTTTAGGATGTGTATCGATTATCGTGAGCTTAACAAGCTTACCATCAAGAATCGATATCCCCTACCTCACATCGACGACCTCTTTGATCAGTTACAAGGTGCTTCTTATTTTTCAAAGATCGATCTGCGTTCCGGATATCATCAACTTCGGGTGCAAGAAGAAGACATTCCGAAAACAGCATTCCGTACTCGTTATGGACATTACGAGTTCACAGTCATGCCATTCGGTTTGACTAATGCTCCGGCTGTTTTCATGGACTTAATGAATAGGGTCTGCAAACCTTATTTGGATCAGTTCGTCATTGTTTTTATTGATGACATCTTGATATACTCTAAGACGCAAGCTGACCACGAGCAACATCTTCGTCTTACTCTTGAACTCCTAAAGAAAGAGCAACTTTTCGCCAAATTCTCCAAGTGCGAATTTTGGCTTAAAGAAGTTCAATTTTTGGGGCATGTTATCAACGAACGAGGTATTCATGTAGATCCCTCCAAGATCAGTGCGATTAAGGATTGGGATACGCCTACTACTCCTACTGAAGTTCGTTCATTTCTTGGTCTAGCGGGTTATTATCGCCGCTTCATAGAAAACTTCTCGAAGATTGCAGTTCCTCTAACTGCTCTAACTCAGAAGAAAATGCCATTTTATTGGGGAGACAAACAAGAGGAAGCTTTTCAACACTTGAAGCAGAAGCTTTGCGATGCGCCTGTTCTATCATTGCCTGAGGGTGATGATGATTTTGTCGTGTATTGTGATGCATCTAAATTGGGCCTTGGCTGTGTTCTGATGCAAAGGAACAAAGTCATAGCCTATGCATCAAGACAATTGAAGATACATGAGAAGAACTACACCACTCATGATCTTGAGTTGGGTGCAGTTGTCTTTGCTCTCAAGATCTGGAGACACTATTTGTACGGTACAAAGTGTGTGGTTTTCACTGACCACAAAAGTCTTCAGCATATCTTCAATCAGAAAGAACTCAACATGAGGCAACGACGTTGGGTTGAGCTTTTAAACGACTATGACTGTGAAATTCGCTACCATCCCGGTAAGGCGAATGTCGTAGCTGATGCATTGAGTCGTAAGGAACGTACTAAGCTTCATTGTGTACGTGTTCAATCTGTTATTCAAGCTCGATCCGATATTCAAGCACGCATTTCTCAAGCTCAACAATCTTGTGTTTCACAAGGTTTGATGGATAAGGAATTTCCTTTTCACATAACACCTGCTCTTGAACTGAAGGACAATGGGTCATATTACTTCATGGACCGTTTGTGGGTCCCAAGCCAGGATGATCTTCGTCCCTTACTTATGGACGAAGCCCATAAGTCTCGTTATTCTGTTCATCCGGGCTCAGATAAGATGTATAAGGACCTTCGTACTCACTACTGGTGGCCTGGTATGAAGAAAGACATTGCCTTATACATATCCAAATGCCTTACTTGTCTAAAGGTTAAGGCTGAACATCAGCGTCCTTCTGGTTTATTGGAGCAACCAGAGATCCCAGTTTGGAAATGGGAAAACATTACTATGGATCTTGTTACCAAACTCCCGCGCACAAAGAAAGGTCATGATGCCATCTGGGTAGTCGTTGATCGTCTTACAAAGTCAGCACATTTCTTGCCAATCCGCGAGGATTTTCCTACTGACAGACTTGCTCAAATCTATGTAGATGAAATTGTGGCTCGACATGGTGTTCCTTTGAACATCATTTCTGACAGAGATGCTCGTTTCACTTCTCATTTTTGGAGAACCATGCAATCTGCCATGGGGACCCAACTTAATCTGAGCACAGCTTATCATCCGCAAACGGATGGTCAATCTGAGAGAACAATCCAGACTCTGGAGGATATGCTAAGAGCTTGTGTGATCGATTTTGGTGGTAGCTGGGATTCACATCTTAAATTGATTGAATTCTCCTACAACAACAGTTATCACACTAGCATCAAAATGGCTCCTTTTGAGGCTCTCTATGGTCGAAAATGTCGTTCACCAGTCTGCTGGAATGAGATTGGCGAGGCTCAACTTACTGGACCTGCCCTCATTTTAGAGACAACTGACAAGGTCAAGAAAGTTCGTGATAACCTTCAGGCAGCTAGAAACCGTCAGAAGATTTACGCGGACCCAAAACGCAAAGCCTTTGAATTTCAAGTCGGTGATCGAGTATTACTTAAGGTCTCACCTTGGAAAGGTGTAATCAGATTTGGAAAGAAAGGAAAACTTGCACCTAGATACGTTGGACCATTCAAGATCGTCGAAAGAATCGGAAAGGTAGCCTACAGACTTGAGTTACCTCCTGAACTGGGAAATGTTCATCCAACTTTTCACATATCAAATCTCAAGAAGTGTACAGCTGATGAGAACTTCTCCATACCTCTTGACGAAATTCGTGTTGGCAAAACACTGAAATTTGTTGAGAAACCAGTGGAAATCATGGAACGTGAAGTCAAGTGGCTTAAACGCAAGCGCATTCCTTTGGTCAAAGTTCGCTGGGAAGCTAAACGTGGACCTGAGTTTACTTGGGAACGCGAAGATCAAATGAAGGCGAAATATCCACATCTTTTCTCACGAGTTTCCTCTAAATAAATTTCGGGACGAAATTTCCACAAGTAGGGGAGACTGTAACAACTGTGCTTGTAATCGCTATGAACAGTTCTATTATCAATAAAACAATGTTATTTGATCCCAATGTTTGTTTTGTTATGTTATACATTTTTCATGTTTTGACTTTTATGTAATTTCAAACTCTACATCACTTTCTGGAGAGTTATACGCAAACTAGTGCGTAAACGTACTCAGTTTAATGCGAGAAATACTCTGGAACATCAACATATACTCAACATACCTTAAATAACCTTTACATAACTTAGAAATAAGTTTTGAAGGCTTTGGTATGGCAAAAACAAGTTAATTCGCTTACAGGGACTAAATATGACAAACTGCGAAAGTATGTCAATTTGAACTGTAACGAACATTCCGGAACATGACCATAAGTTAAACACACCTTAAATATCCTTTACATAGCTTAGAAATAGGCTTTGAGGGGTTCGGTGTGCTAAAAATAAACTTTTGGGTCATTCAGGGACTAAAAGCGTCAAAAAGTGCACAAGTTTGCATTTTCGCGCATAACTTACGTTCTGAATACATCCGGACATCCAAAAATTTATGTGAGCATGACTATATTATTTTTTAGTGTTCTCCATAAGAAAAATCCATTCGTCGCGTCATTTGGATCGTTTTTCGCGCTTATGCGTATTCCGTCGTAATTAACCGAACAACGCAACCGTACGACTAAACGAACCGACATCTGAGATATTTTTGAGCATGTTTTAAGTTCCCTATACTTTAACTTCATTTTAGAGCTTTGAAATGGGGTTAACGGGCCTTAAACGTGTCAAAAATGGCCTAAATACAGTTCAGGGACCAAAACTGTAATTCTGCCAAAGTTCACCCATACGATGCGTATGGTATATATACCATACGATGCGTATGGGGTCTCCAGACCAGGTGCAATGTTTAAACAGCCTGTTTTCAGCAGATTTAACCACAACCACATGTTCTCAATTGCTTAGTCACTAAGATAAGGAGCATATGTAGCCACCATAAGGTTGTGACAAGTGTACGGGCTAGATCTTTTCCCCTTTTCCAAGAAACGATCTCAACGGTTACCCGAATACTATAAATACCCATGCCATCCAACCTCATTACTTACAAGAATCTGATCTATTTGACTCTAAGTTGGAACCATTGTTCCATACCTGAGTTATTGTGATCACGATTAGCATTCGGGGACCCTTCGTAAGTATTCTTTCGTTCTTTTCCTTATTTTTACTGCTTTTCGAGTCAGAAAGTCAAACTTTGTTTGACTTTCAGCGTTGACCAGTAATGGTCAATGCGAAGTTCGGTTGAACTTCGCAACGTGATTGTGATCACGATGGTCATAGTCCCTTGGGACTATGCCTACTGATTACCACGTTGTCTAGGGTCGTAGGGTAAGCGATCTGATCCATCGCTTATACCTCCGAACCCGACCCAGTTTGGTCGATCATTAGGATCCGACCAAATACTTTAGGTGACCATAGTGTAGGGAATAACCTTCCGAGGTTATACCTTATGGTCACGACGTTTAAGTAGTTGTATGATAGGTAGTTTATATGCCTTAGGTAAATTACCAGAATACCCTTTTCATGCATAATTGGTAATTTAGCATATGTAACCTAAACTTTTGTCACGTAACTGATTATGTAACATGTTTAGGCATATAATACTTGTCATAGGACTAGTTAGGCGGTCCAAACGCGTTTCACGCGCACGATGCGTTAAAGTAGCATAAGCTACCTAAACGGATCATAATGGGTCGTAAACAATTATGTTAAGTTTCATTTAGTATGTAGGCTTTGTTAAACCAAATGACACGAGTCTCTACACTCGTTTGGTTTACGAAACCTCATGCTATCCAATCATCCGATTAAGGTCCGGTTATTAACATAGTTACCTATATTAGGTGCCGTTTGATTCCGAGATCTCTAGCGTTGCTTGGTGATTATCTTTAGACAACTGAGCAATCTCAAGTGAGTACATAGACCCCTCTTTTACTGTTTTCCAAACTGTTTTGGGGTGGAACACATGTGCCTACTTGTTACTTTCATGCTTTCATGTTTTCACATCATATACCTGCTATGTTCGTTAGTACACTATAGTACATGATTTCATGACATTTCATGCTAGGTGTGCCCATTGTGTGCATTACTTAGTACATCGTTTTACATGACATTTCATGCTAGGTGTGCCCATTGTGTGCATTACTTAGTACATCGTTTTACATGACATTTCATGCTAGGTGTGCCCATTGTGTGCATTACTTAGTACATCGTTTTACATGACATTTCACGCTATGTATGTTCATTTGATTACATACTTAGTGCATTTTTTTCACATGTTTACATTTTGGTATGACATTTGGTTTGTTTACATGGGACAATACATTCATTAACATTAGCTACGCCGTTCGTTAGTAGGTAGTGGTACCATAGGAATTGACAACTCCCGTTCCGGACATCCCAGGGAAAGGGAACAGAAAGGAATGACCGAATTCGTTGACATTAAGACAGATAGACCTTTAATTTGTTTAAAGGTTTTATCACCACAGTCGCCAGGCTTGGATGTATGCATATTCACAATACCGCATAAATGTTCATATTAAATAGTTGCATGCATCTACACAAAACATAGCTTTGATTTAAACCAAGTTTTACCTCAATACTTTGTTTTTGTGCATATGGTTTAGTTGAGACATTTCACTTGCCATACATGACATTTTGACATAGACATTTGACATGGATATTTTGACATAGACATTTGACATGGATATTTGACATAGACATTTGACATGGTTTACATCTTGACATAAACACTTTGACATATTATTCAATACATTTGACAATTTGGTTAAACATAGACTTCTTTCATTGGTTGGTTTGGTTTGATTAAGTGATTAAGTTAACGATGCGTGTGTAATATGATACAAGCATGGTGGATACGCCGCTGGTACTTCCTATATATAAGTGTTTGTATGGTATTACATGGCGTAGCGTTATTTGAATCATTTCAGTTTGAGACATAGAACATTTTTATACAAATAATATACTTTTCACAAGACATTGATTTACAAACAACTTATCTTGTACAAACACATTTTTACATGGTTATTTATTTAACCTGACATTAATTATACATATCATCTGACCTTATTGTTTTCAAATGATTTACAAGACAAAGCAAAGTACGGGGTTCATGATTAAACATTTTCTTAAACTCAAGTCATGAATCCTATTTTCACAAAACCTATGTATCTCACAGGCATTTTTATGCTGACGTACCTATTTTCACATGTGTTTTCAGGAGCTTTTCCATAGGATGTTGATTATGATACTAGGGCGGACCTGTGCCTTAGAGACTTTAAAAGAAGATAGACTATGTTTAATTATGTTCTGAACTCGTTAATTCACTGTTTTGAGACAATGTAACACCCTTGTTGATAAATAAAATAAAACTTTGTATGCCATGGTTATGAGACAATTAATTCTGTCGCGACACGCCCCGATGTTTCCGCCGCGGTCCGTTGTTATACGCGGTCGGGGTGTGACAATCACTCCTAGTTTGGCATAATTCTCCTCGATTGCATTTATAATGCGGTTCGAGCAGGCAACTTCAATCGAGAGTTTATGGTTTTCACACCTATTCTTGACCTTATTGCCCACTCATAGTGGAAAATTTAAGTGCAGAAGTAGTGTAGGATAAGCAAGAATAGCGAGAAATAAGTACGCACAAATTCCCCTACTAGGCGTAATAGAATTGGTCTGTTGGTTCTTAACTATAGTCTAGGTCTCTAAGACTTCGACCCGGACTAGGTCGAGTCTTGCCTAATTCCCTATAGTTATGGCACTCTGATACCAATCTGTCACACCCCAACCGATGGCGGAATCATCGGGGCGTGGCACTGAGCGAAACAGATTGTCCAGAAGTTTCCATAACAATTACCATTACTATTCAATTTAAAATAACACGTCCCATACCATGTCTCAAACAGTAATAAAATTATTACAGATAAAGTCTAGGCAAATATTCTGTTCCGACAACTCAGATTTCTTAATAGAGCAATTGTTAATCTGCTTCCAGCAGTTGTTTATCTGCTTCTAGAGACCCTTGATTAAATATCTACAGACAACTATTTGTTGGGCTCTAAAGCGTTATTCTAGCTTCAACTTCCTACCACATATGCATCCTAAGCACCTGTCACATACGTTAAAATAAAGTCAATACATAAAATGTAAAGGTGAGCATACAAGTTTGATAATAGCATATAGAGTTCGAATTCGTTTACGCATAACCAGCATGTACACATAGTGAAATGAAGCACGTTAGTTATCGACACAGATCCATCGATACCAATGACTGCGGGTTGACTGCCAGATGCAGTTCGCAATACATGTTTACCACCGTAACCATGCAAGTAATGATCCTTAACAACCCCCGCGAACGGGTGCTGAGTCCAAACTATAGTACTATCGTTGCTAAGGCAGGTAGACAACATTCCATGTGTAAACATAACAAACAAGCATTCATAAGCCACGTATAACATGCATTAACGGTTAGCGTTCAAATAGCTTGAGTAGTGTGATATTTTTAGTTTGAATACTCGTAACGTATGTAACACCCAAAAGTGCTTAAAGCAAAAAGGGATCGAGTATACTCACAACGATTATGGATTGAAGGGAGCGCTTTTCAGCGAGTATGGTTAGCCTGAATAGATTCGATAACGTAACGTTAAGTGGCGCGTAAAAATGATACAGAGTGAGAGTGGGTAGGATTGTTGTTCGTGCGGATGGTAATCCGTGCGAGTGGTAATCCGTCCGGATTAGCTATCCGTGCGAGTGGTAATCCGTCCGGGTTAGCTATCCGTGCGGACAACTTGTTCGTGCGGATAACTATTCGAGTGGATTGTTTCTTCCTATGCTAAGGATGTGTTTGTGTATGATGGTTTGTCCTTGGAAGTTTTCGTTGTAGCATTTAGAAATCGTTTAAGTTTCTCTATCCTTCAAGTCGGTCGCGCGGTCTACAATCCGTCCGGATGGTAGTCCGTGCGGACAACAACCTTAAGGGCGAGTCACTTAGTGAAATCCGTGCGGGTGGTAATCCGTGCGGATGAACGTTGGAAATTGTTTAAGGTCTTAGTATCTCATGATCCAAAGAGTAATCCATTCGGAGCTTCGTCCGGGCGGATTATTCATTCGTTGATACTCGAACCTTGGTTGAATATGGGTCCCAAGTGTAGTCCGTGCGGATGACAACCCGTCCGAATAGTCTGTCCGTGCGGACAGCTTGTCCGTGCGGACAGCCTCTCGTTCTGGTTGTTCCATTCGTCTACCCTTGGTCGTTTCTGTCGTTCTATCGAGACGGTCTGATTACGTGGCAACCATTTGGAATGGTATTCCTTGCCCGCCTGACTAAGCCTGACCAGGAACCACCCCAACTTGGCCGGTCAGCGGCTCAGAATGGTCATTCTGGTCTATTCCGAAATCAAGTGTCTCGTGGGTAGAATCCAGATATAGGGCTGGTATACCACTATTATCGAGTAGAAGACTAGCACTAACCCAATTCTTAAGGGTGAAAGAAGGAGAAACTTGTGTCGATTTCTTTCAACTCTTTTATTCTTTAGAAAAGTTCAGATTTAAATGAAGTTGTTATGAAACCTTGTGGGAATCGTTCAGATCCGAGTTATTCTTGGTGGAATGAGATCAAACTTGAAGTTCTTGAGAACTTCATGATGACGTCACCCTAGAATACCTCAAATCTTGATGATTTCACGGTGAAAACTTAGAATTTGAAAGATAGAAAGGTGTAGAATTGTGTATAGATCAAGAATGTACAAGATTTAGGGTGAGATCTTACCTGGATTGAAAGAAATCGAAGAAAAGGTGAAGAATGCGTGTAGGTCGGACGTCACTTGCCAAAAGTGGAAAGTTTGGAGGGTGACCCGTGTATTTATAGGATGCCAAAAGAGGAAAGGGTCGTTCGTACGGACCGTGCGGATGGCCGGTCTGTGCGGATGGCCTGTCCGTGCGGATTGACAATCCGTGCGGATGGACAATCCGTGCGGATGACACCTGAGTGGTGCGTTCGGTGCGAATACCTTTCGACATTTCGGTTTCGATTGCGAGCGATTCGATAGGGTTTCCTAGTTTAATTACTTTTAGTCCCAACTACTTCGTATATAACATGGTTCGATCGGGATTCGGGTTCGAGTTCGAGTTCGATTGCGTTCGGGTTAGACTTCGAGTTTTCGATTGAGTTCGCTTGAATACCACAACATGACATAATTAAACATGCACAGGTAACACCTAAGGCACACACACACGTATAGACAATAACTAAAATACATAGTTCGAGTTGCGATTCGATGTCGATTCGATTAGCATAGTTTGATTGTCGATTAGTTAACTTTATCGCATTGTTACTTCCTACAGTTCACTGTCGCGAGTCGATTGATTAACGATTACCACGATTCGATTATTGCAAGTAACAACACTTACTCCACATAATATAAATAAAATAAAAACATTTCTACGAGTCAAGTTGCGCTAAATCGTTCGTTGACTTTGACCTTGACTTTGACTTTCACTCGTGAAAACACGGGGTGTTACATTATGTGACAATGCTCTCGACTTATCGGCGAAACATATCCTTAAATCATTAGTGTGGGACACATTGATTTCCATCAAGCTCCTTAGGTAAGTTTTAGCTTACAGGTTACCAATCTTGATACTTTCGATTTCCTAGAATGATTCTATATATCTTGATATTTAGCACACCCTTCTTAGGGTGATGCCTTCAACTGAACCTTATTCCTTATTAAGGACTTAAAAGGGTTGCGACTTTCATTAATCCTTGATTTTCTGCCGATTACTGGCAGTTTCTAGACGATCATAAATTTACATGATCTTATCCGTCGTTTCCAGGGTAATCCTTCAGATCCTGATAATTGGACTTACCAAAGTTATGTCCATCAAACGGACCTTTGACATTCCATCTATACATGGTCTCCAAAGGAGCAGCTTGATACTTATATACCGACTATTATAGATGTAACACCTCAAAAAAAATCACGTCCAATGAAGTATTGACACGTGTAATAAACCCTAATAAAGTCAAACCTTGAATTTAAGGGACTAATTTTTCGAAAAATCGAAAAACATTGATTATGAAAGAACTAGAAGTATTAACATACCTAAAATAAGTTTCTAAATAACCTTTTATGGTTTTATATTCACAAATGAGTCACTTGTTGATCGAGTGTAGCCGTTTGCGTAATTAATTGAAAGTTTACGCAATAAAGGGTTAAAAGCGTCAACATGTAAATTCTTACCTCTGAGTGACCTTTTAGTGAACCCGAAGCATCGTGATGTTTAATAATACTCCCAAGAATGCTTAATATGGATTAAATAAGGCTTCAATGCTATCAAACGATGATATGCGTAAGTCTGCGCACTAGAGGGACTAATTGTGTCAAACTGTAAAAGTCTATCGAATCGTATAGTATCGGACCTTCCAAAATATGATCTTAGGTTAAACATGCCCTAAATATCCTTTACATAGCTTAGAAATAGGCTTAGAGGTGTTTGGTGCGCAAAAATAAATTTATTTGACCAACAGGGACTAAAAGCGTCAAAAAGTGCATAAGTTTGCATTTTCGCGCATATCTTACGTTCTGAATATATCCGGACATCCAAAAATTTACGTAATCATTAAAATATTTTATTTTAGTGATTGGAATAAGAAATATCCATTCGTCGCTTAATTTGGATCGTTTTTGCGTTCGTTACGACTTCCGTCGTAATTAACCGAACAACGCAACCGTACGACCAAACGAGCCGACATCCGAGATATTTTTTAGCACATTTCAAGTTCCCTATACTTTAACTTCATTTTAGAGCTTTGAAATGGGGTTAACGGGGCTTAAACGTGTCAAAAATGCATCGAAAACCAAGTTTTGGGGCTTCAGGGACTAAATCTGACATTTTTGAAAATTGCTGACCTGCACAAGGCTTACGGACCGTAAGCACATATCCATACGGTCTGTAAGGACCCCCAGATCAGCAGAAATGTTTTCCAGCCTGTTCCAGCTGGATCCAGCCCTTACACATGGTTTTTCTTCAATCCTTGGGCACCCATAGTATTGGAAAACAGGGGGTAAGATGTGTACGGTCCAGATTGAGGCTCGTTTATCAAGAAACGATCTTAACGGTCACCCAAAATCTATAAATACCCCACTTCATTTCTTTCCAAACCCACACTTGATTTCTGAATTCTCTAAGTTGGAGACCTTGCTCTTCATACCTGAGAATTTAGGATCAAAACCTCCTTGCTTGGACCCTTTGTAAGTGTCCTTTCGTGCTTAGTTTAAATTTCTAGCGTTATAGCCGAAAAGTCAAGCGTTTTGATGAACGCTTTGACTTTTAAGCAGTTGAGCCATTGTTCATAATGAACATGGCTACGTGATTGTAATTAGTAGGTGTTAAACCCTCAAAATGGCACCTCCTAATTACCACGTATACTTAGTTTAATTTTCGGGTCAAATAAAAGTCAAACGGGTTTGTTTTAAATAAAATTCATAACTATTAATATAGAGGTCATAAAAATCAGTTTTCTCACTTTAATAACTTGGTAAATATTAGTTGAACATGTCTAAGCATGTTCAACCCGACAATTCTAAGTATAGGCTCGGTTTGGAACCGAAAGTCGCAAAAGTTGACTTTTGCTTTGACTTTCAGTTCTGACCTAATTTAGCTTAGTTTAGATATGCCTTGGGATTCCTTTAGGACCAGGTTATAGGTTAGTGTAACCCTCTGAGGTTATACAACTTGGATCCTTAGTTATCCTATTCATTGCATGTTTCCGTTATATGCTTAAATGTTGACCATTATGCCCTTTGGACCCCAAACCTTTTGCAATTGATTTTATATAATAAATAAAATATTTTAAGCTTTCTGGGATGATAAAAATACCAGCGTTTCTTTAAAAACCCAGAAATCGCTTAAAATCGCCTTTTCACGCGTTTTAAGCGCATAGTATGTATAAAAACTATTTTAAATATATAATACTTGATACCTAGTGATATTTTTAGTAAATCTATATAATTTAACAGTAACCAAAAGTTTTAAACTCAGATTTCCAAATTTGACCTTTAAACCTTATGTGAAATTACCAAAATGCCCCTTCGGTGCATAGTTTGGTTATAAATTATAAAATTCACATATGTGTAATACCCTACTGATATAACTTATTAAATTAATTATTTTTACTGATTAAATCAGATCTGAAACTCAGATTCATATTAAACATCTTTTATAACCTTTTAAATGACCAAAATACCCCTACGGGGCATAAATTGGTTTTAAATTCGTTTTGGGGATAACGGAAGGTATCTTACTGATATCACAACATGTTTAAGGCATATTAACTTAGGAAACATGTATATGACTCATATGGTTACCCGTTACACATATTTCGCGTTCGGATCGGTTTATGTAACTAGTTTGCATAAATTGACCAAAACGGGTCAGACCTTATCTTTTTTGCCTCAAAATCCAGGATGTGTTTAGAGTACCCATATTATACAAGTCTCCAAACTTGTCGGGTCTAAATCACATTCTATTCCGGTCTTCGCTTAATCATGCGTTTTGAACCGTAAACCTTTCCTTAAAACTAACTGGTCTAAGTTGCAACTTAACTAAAACCCGTTAGGAATCTAATAGGTTAATAAAACCTTCGTTCCAGATTGAGAGCCCCAGTAGAAGTACTTGTGCTTGCTGATTAGAATATACGGCTGAGTATAAATTGCATTGCTAGCTCAGGTAAATACTTTTAACTTATTTTCCCTTATACGGGGTTGGGATACGGTATTATAAAAATACCGCTTGGTCAGGTGTAGAAACCTTATCGGAGATGATTAAATTGCATAACCCCGTTTTAATCTGTATTGATTGATAACAAATAACATCAGGGGTTAATGACCGTGTCCTGGATATCCTTGGCTCATTTAAAAAGTAAATGGCCACAACTTAAGCACAAAGTGTAGGCATAACACCGCCCGTTGCGTATGTAAAAGATATACTCACTCGTAAGGGTGTCTTCTTGTGAGATTTTATTTGTGGTGTGTCTATTAATCATGATCGGTTTGTATAATCACCGGCCCTAAATGTTGGACAAACATGTAAATCGGATACAAGATTTTTACTAATAAAATTGTCCCAGGTTATAAAAAGTTTTTTGTGCCTTGTGCATTCAAATCAATTTTCTTAAACATTTTCAAAATGAGTCAGTTAAATTTATTTACCAGTGTAAACTGACATATTTTCCCAAAAAGGTTAAGTGGCAGGTACTGTACGTAATTGGCTGGGAGCTCAGGGCGTTAATAGGGAATCTTGCAAGTTCTAGATGCCTGAAGTATGTTGAACAGTTTTCTTTTATTTGATCCACCTGTGGATCTTTTACATACCGTTTGTAATACTTTGATATTTTCATTCGGTTGTAATATAATTATCTTTTGCTTCCGCTGTGCATTTAAATTGTGTTGTTTGACTATGATGATATCGACTACGTCATGATACTCCCCACCGGGCCCACCGGTAATATGTGGAAATATCGGGGTGTGACAGGTTATTTGTGGTGTGTCTATTAATCATGATCGGTTTGTATAATCACCGGCCCTAAATGTTGGACAAACATGTAAATCAGATACAAGATTTTTATTAATAAAATTGTCCCAGGTTATAAAAAGTTTTTTGTGCCTTGTGCATTCAAATCAATTTTCTTAAACATTTTCAAAATGAGTCAGTTAAATTTATTTACCAGTGTAAACTGACGTATTTTCCCAAAAAGGTTAAGTGGCAGGTACTGTACGTAATTGGCTGGGAGCTCAGGGCGTTAATAGGGAATCTTGCAAGTTCTAGATGCCTGAAGTATGTTGAACAGTTTTCTTTTATTTGATCCGCCTGTGGATCTTTTACATACCGTCTGTAATACTTTGATATTTTCATTCGGTTGTAATATAATTATCTTTTGCTTCCGCTGTGCATTTAATTTGTGTTGTTTGACTATGATGATATCGACTACATCACGATACTCCCCACCGGGCCCACCGGTAATACGTGGAAATATCGGGGTGTGACAGGTTATTTGTGGTGTGTCTATTAATCATGATCGGTTTGTATAATCACCGGCCCTAAATGTTGGACAAACATGTAAATCGGATACAAGATTTTTATTAATAAAATTGTCCCAGGTTATAAAAAGTTTTTTGTGCCTTGTGCATTCAAATCAATTTTCTTAAACATTTTCAAAATGAGTCAGTTAAATTTATTTACCAGTGTAAACTGACGTATTTTCCCAAAAAGGTTAAGTGGCAGGTACTGTACGTAATTGGCTGGGAGCTCAGGGCGTTAATAGGGAATCTTGCAAGTTCTAGATGCCTGAAGTCTGTTGAACAGTTTTCTTTTATTTGATCCGCCTGTGGATCTTTTACATACCGTTTGTAATACTTTGATATTTTCATTCGGTTGTAATATAATTATCTTTTGCTTCCGCTGTGCATTTAAATTGTGTTGTTTGACTATGGTGATATCGACTACGTCACGATACTCCCCACCGGGGTGTGACAGGTTGGTATCAGAGCCAACATTGAGTGAATTTAACACTAGCCTTTTGTGTTTAATCTCAATGACACAGTAGCACATTCCTTGACCTTCTGAGTCTAGACTTAACATAGGAATACTCTCAATCCTAATCTGTAAATTATTGCCTCCAATTTTTATATATTGGATATGTCGCCAAACGAAGAGGCTGTATTAGAAATTCTCCACATCCGGAGCCTTGAAATGCTGAGCTTCGTACCGCGGCTAGAATGAAACGAGCATCCAGGGAGAGAACATTCAAAAGTAAAGTGAAGAAGAAAACTCCTTTTGCTAAAGATCGTTTCTTTAATAGTCCTTATAAGGACATATTTATCTTTTAGTCCCTATGAGGACACCATTATTCCTTTCAAGTCCCGACTAGGGCACATCTGTACTTTTATTTTTATATAGTGGAATGATTAAATTTAGATTTTCATTCTAAACATGAAAAATGAAATAAATGAAAAAAAACATTCCTTTTATAAGATCTACCATTATAATAAAATGGCAAAATCTAAAAAGGACAAGACCTAGCCACGTGTTATTTTGAGACAGGGCCAAGATGGTAGCTCCTCAATTAGATTCAGATCCTTATTAAACATCTCAATTTAGGATTGTTCTGCGCTTAATATTAAAGAGAATCTTAAAGGTGAAACTTAGCCTACATGTCTTTTCAGACATGGCCAAGATGGTGAAACCTATTCAAGAGATTCGGATTCTTGTTAACACCTAAGAACGTGTTAGCACTCTTGACAAATGTGATTCGAGAAAATCACAACAGTCATTCTTATATTGGATTCTTCCAATTTTCTTATCTAGCCTAGTGATTTAGAAATCATGGCTTAAATCATCAAATAAAGATGATCATATTGTTAACACCTAAGAACGTGTTAGCATTCTCGACAAAAGTGATTCGAGAAAATCACAATAGTCATCCCTATATTGGAATTTTTCAAATTTCCTAATTTGGCCTAGTTATCCAGAAATCATGGCTTATATCATTCTATAAGATGATCATATTATAAACATCCGTTAGTGATGAAGTGCCTACGGGCTAAACTTGTTGTCCGATAAGACAACGACAGTGGTGGTCTTTGACCCCTGTCTAAAGATGTTGGACTACGTCCAAACATAATAATCGGTAGGATCCATACGATCTCGACTAATAGCATCTGAAAAGATGATCATACCATAAACATCCCTTAGAAGGGAAATGCCTACGGGCTATATCTATTGTCCTGAAAGACAAAAGACAGTTGTAGTCTTCAACTCTCTATCAAGAAAAGTAACCAACTATGCTCAAACCTTAAATGCCTCGATCCCATACGACCATGGCTTATAAATTCGAAACTGTCCTCGTGACAAGGCCTGTTGTGCCATTTTAAATATCCTTAATGATTTATATACTAGGATAGATTATAATGAAAATACTAATATAATTAACAAATTAACCCATATGGTTTATATTACCATGGTTAATGAATCATCAAAAATGAGGATTCCATAATACCCTTTGAATAAATCATTGTCAATATTTATGTAGCAATCAAGTTACATGGCTGGATCAGAGGAGGTCAACAGCCACCCGAAGGAGAACAATGACACTACCAGAATTAATATAACTGGTACGGAACTGCAGGCATTAATAGATAATGCTGTTACTCGAGCTCTCGACAGACAGTATAATGAATCAAATGATACCCACTCTAAGACTCTATCTGTGGCTCGTAGTAAGCCCCCTTCTAAAACACATGAGTCAAGGGAGGACGATGTCCATTACTCATCAAATCAGAGGAGTGTTCCGTCTAGACAGGTTGTGCTTCATCAAGAGGCACCAGTTAAGACCTGCTCATATAAATATTTTGTCTCCTGCAAGCCCAGAGACTTTACAGGAGAAAAAGGGGCCATCGATTGCATGACATGGCTCGATGAGATGGACACTGTTGTTGACATCAGCGGTTGTGCGGAACAAGATGTTGTGAAATTTGTTTCACAATCATTCAAAGGAGAAGCGTTGGCATGGTGGAGATTATTGCTCCAAGCCACGGGAAAGGTCCTACTCTACAACTTATCTTGGGATCAATTTGTTGCATTAATCAAGAAAAAATTTTTCCCTCAGCATGAGGAAGAAAAGATAGAATCAGACTTCTTAACTCTGGTCATGAAGGATTTAGATTGCCAGGCATACGTGGCAAGTTTTAACACTATGTCCCGCCTAGTTCCTTATTTAGTCACCCCTGAACCTAAACGCATAGCGCGTTTTATTGGAGGCCTAGCACCAGAGATAAAAGGGAATGTTAAAGCATCTAGGCCAACCACATATAGGTCCGTGGTGGACTTATCCTTATCTCTCACCTTAGATGCAATCAGAAATAAGTCTGTTAAGGCTTCTGGTGAGAGAAAAAAGGGAAAGAGAGGAGGAGAACACTCATCGATCTGACAAGAAGAAAAACGGAAGTTTTAAGAACATGAAAGATTCCCAGTTTAGGAAAAACTCGAGTCAGTCTAATAACAGACCCAAATGCAGTAACTGCAGAAAGCAACATTCTAGAAAATGTACAATCGACCCACGTGCTAAATTGTGTGGAATTTGCAAGACTAAGGGTCACAAAACTTTAGATTGCAAGGAGTTGAAGAACACGACA
Organism: Helianthus tuberosus; assembly: GCA_030545235.1. NCBI lineage: Eukaryota > Viridiplantae > Streptophyta > Magnoliopsida > Asterales > Asteraceae > Helianthus > Helianthus tuberosus. The sequence goes on from CM060443.1 coordinate 7,784,288, forward strand.
TGTTACAATTGTAACGAGGAAGGGCACATCAAAACCAACTGCCCAAAACTTATAAAGGAGCATGGAGAGGCCAGGAAAACGAACACGTGAGTCTTCCAGAGGAACGCCCAGGAGATGGTGCAGAATGATAACTATATAGCAGGTACCTTTCCTTATCAAGCAGTTTATGTAGAAATTTATTTGACGCTGGCACATATGATTCTATAATGAACGATAAAGGTTGAGAACTATTGTCTTCGCCTGATTAGGACTCCGGTCATTTAACGCGAGGTAGAAATTGGCCGACGATACTTTAGAAAATACTCCAACAAATCTTAGACATATATTTTATATCTATTAGGAATCACTCTTTTCTGATATCCTTATGGCAAGCTTCCAAACTATCCCAATTCATCAATATAATAAAGACAGATGTGACATTTTGATCCCCTGTCAAAAAGATGATGGATTAGGTCCAAACCTTAAATGCCCTTGATAGTCTTTTGTGACCTAGGCTAAGTATAACTGATATATATAATTAAATAACGTTCATTAAGAATGTTAGTGCTATATTAGCCTGTATGGGTTATTGATACCATGGTTAGTATATGTTAAGGCCATCAGGATGATGAATAGCAGTTGTTGGATTGCAACTAAGAAATTGTTTTATTGGTGTTAGGAACCAATATCGAGTATGGCAAACTCAGATAAGACAGCCGTTGATCGTGTTATGGATGATGCGACACATGCCAATGATGCTACAATTGTGAACCTTAGAATTTCCAATGATGTTCTTCAAACTATGATAGAGGCAGCTGTTGGAAAAGCTGTTAAGAAGGCCGTGAAAAAGTTCAAGGAGCCCAATGCTACTTTCTCCAAATCCCATCCAAGACCATACTTCCTTACTCACAAGAAGGATCTCGTTCATGCCTCTAATGCAAAGGATGAACTAAAAAGGAAAAGGGAGGAAGATAACTCCCAGAGTTCTAAGAAAAAGAACAAACAAAAGTCCAACCAGAAACTTGTATGCAAGACTTGCAAGAAGCGCCATTACGGGAAATGCAGATTTGAGTCCCAACCTCTACATTGTGGGATCTGCAAGTCTAAAGGACATAAAACGTTGAACTGTAAGGACATGAAGAATGCAGTCTGCTTCGGCTGTAATGAGAAAGGCCACATCAAGACTACGTGCCCTAAATCTGTTAAAGAAAATGCGACTAAGGAAGGAAAGCCTAAGAATGAAAGCGCCTAAAATGCCTGAGCTAGTTCATAAATAATGGCATCAGGTACATTCCTTGACATTTATCAGCGATATAAATGCTAAGAGCTTTTATTTCGGTTCGGATACCAATAAATCCTTCATAAACTATAGGTATGGCAAGCTTTTAAAACCTTTCATAAGAACCCTAGAAATTAAGCATAAGGTAAAACTTACAGGCAAAACCATAGGAACCATTTCTTCTGTTCTTATCAGTAACCTCCAATTGTAAAAAAATTCTAGAAGTATCCTCTCTCTAGAAGAAGTGCGTCAGAATATGTAGTTGATACCTCTTGATCTCTATCGATTAAGAATATCAGATGGTATGACAAAAAGCGCCATATGAGGGCTGGTGTATCTTAATAAGTCCCATAGATTGCTTCCATGCCTGATCAGTATGGAGGTTTAATGCATGGAACCGCAAGGATATTCCAATGGTCATATGGTACTAAAGTCAACTAATGGTATTCAAAGGAGATATCCAGAATGGAATTGTCCAAGTAAATGTCTCCGATTAAGGAATTCGTGGACTCGTAACATAAATGTGTCACTTATCTGACACAGACTATGATAGATGAATTAGAGCCTGAGATTTGGAAAATCTCTGTAATCTCCTTATACCTTGATTATCTTCTCCAGAGATTACCCTGTTTACCTCCTGAGGCGAGTAGAGTTAAGATTAGCATCCAGCTTTGGGCTGGAGTGTTGTAAAAACTCCATGTTGATTATGGAATAATCGAAACCCTGATTAAGTAAGTTTTAAGATATAGGTTCATATAGCCTAACTCAATATTCTGAGAGTTTGATATTGTTAAATAAGGAAGACGGTTCATTTTGCTTATGAATTGATTACCGCAACCCTATTTAGGCAACAATTAAGAATCGCCATTAGTTGCCCAGGATCGTCGATCTGTTCGACTAGCTGTGAGGATTAGCTATTCCTTCAGATTGGTTTTAAGCAGTGGTTGGAATAACCATCTCACCAATAAAATAAGCTTTTTATAACAATTATTATGTAGGTATCAAGGCTACTCCTTTGGGGACCTTGTATAAATGGAATGTTAAACATCTATTATCAGAACAATAGATTAGTAAGTCCAATTATCAGGATCTGGAAGTTGCATTGGAAACAACAAATAGGATCATTCAAATTCATAATCATCTTAAAGATTACCAGTAATCGGCAGAAAATTGAGGATTGATAAAAGTCACAACCTTCTTAAGTCCTTAATAAGGAATAATGTTCAATCGAAAGTATCACTCTAAGAAGGGTGTGCTAAATTTCAATTTCTCAGGGTAAGTTAAGCCCTGGATATATAGGAATATTCGGGAAATCGAATGCAACAAAGGTCAATAGCCTATAAGCTAAAACCTATATAAGGAGTTTAGTGGAGCTCACGAGACAACCCACATTGATGATTTAAGGGTATGTTTCACCAATAAGTTGAGACCCATTATAATAATAATAGACAGATTAATGAAACTTTATGGTTGGATGAGAAACCTGTATAGACTAAGAATCGACAGGTTAAGAAGCTCCAAAAGAGAGTATGTACCTATTGTATAGGTCAACTGGGATACCCTTAGAGGCCCAAATATACTATGGAAGTTAAGTCCATGATACGTCAGAAAGTACTTCCATTATTTTAGCAAATCTCGAGGTCGAGATTTCTTTTAAGGGGGTGAGGATGTAACACCTCAAAAAAATCACATCCAATGAAGTATTGACACGTGTAATAAACCCTAATAAAGTCAAACCTTGAATTTAAGGGACTAATTTTTCGAAAAAATCAAAAAACATTGATTATGAAAGAACTGGAAGTATTAACATACCTAAAATAAGTTTCTAAATAACCTTTTAAGGTTTTATATTCACAAATGAGCCACTTGTTGATCGAGTGTAGCCGTTTGCGTAATTAATTGAAAGTTTGCGCAATAAAGGGTTAAAAGCATCAGCATGTAAATTCTTACCTCTGAGTGACCTTTTAGTGAACCCGAAGCATCGTGATGTTTAATAATACTCCCAAGAATGCTTAATATGGATTAAATAAAGCTTCAATGCTATCAAACGATGATATGCGTAAGTCTGAGCACTAGAGGGACTAATTGCGTCAAACTGCAAAAGTCTATCGAATCGTATAGTATCGAACCTTCCGGAATATTATCATAGGTTAAACATGCCCTAAATATTGTTTACATAGCTTAGAAATAGGCTTAGAGGTGTTTGGTGCGCAAAAATAAACTTATTTGACCAACAGGGACTAAAAGCGTCAAAAAGTGCATAAGTTTGCATTTTCGCGCATATCTTACGATCTGAATATATCCGGACATCCAAAAATTTATGTAATCATTAAAATATTTTATTTTAGTGATTGGCATAAGAAATATCCATTCGTCGCTTAATTTGGATCGTTTTTGCGTTCATTACGACTTCCGTCGTAATTAATCGAACAACGCAACCGTACGACCAAACGAGCCGACATCCAAGATATTTTTGAGCACATTTCAAGTTCCCTATACTTTAACTTCATTTTAGAGCTTTGAATGGGGTTAACAGGGCTTAAACGTGTCAAAAATGCATCGAAAACCAAGTTTTGAGGCTTCAGGGACTAAATCTGCCATTTTTGAAAATTGCTGACCTGCACAAGGCTTACGGACCGTAAGCACATATCCATACGGTCCGTAAGGACCCCCAGATCAGCAAAAATGTTTTCCAGCCTATTCCAGCTGGATCCAGCCCTTGCACATGGTTTTTCCTCAATCCTTGGGCACCCATAGTATTGGAAAACAGGGGGTAACATGTGTACGGTCCAAGGCTTGTTTATCAAGAAACGATCTTAACGGTTACCCAAAATCTATAAATACCCCACTTTATTTCTTTCCAAACCCACACTTGATTTCTGAATTCTCTAAGTTGGAGACCTTGCTCTTCATACCTGAGAATTTAGGATCAAAACCTCCTTGCTTGGGCCCTTTGTAAGTGTCCTTTCGTGCTTAGTTTAAATTTCTAGCGTTATAGCCGAAAAGTCAAGCGTTTTGATGAACGCATTGACTTTTAAGCGGTTGAGCCATTGTTCGTAATGAACATGGCTACGTGACCGTAATTAGTAGGTGTTAAACTCTCAAAAGGGCACCTCCTAATTACCACGTTTACTTAGTTTCATTGTCGGGTCAAATAAAAGTCAAACGGGTTTGTTTTAAATAAAATTCATAACTATTAATATAGAGGTCATAAAAATCAGTTTTCTCACTTTAATAACTTGATAAATATTAGTTGAACATGTCTAAGCATGTTCAATCCGACAATTCTAAGTATAGGCTCGGTTTGGAACCGAAAGTCGCAAAAGTTGACTTTTTCTTTGACTTTCAGTTCTGACCCGATTTAGCTTAGTTTAGATATGCCTTAGGATTCCTTTAGGACCAGGTTATAGGTTAGTGTAACCCTCTGAGGTTATACAACTTGGATCCTTAGTTATATTCATTGCATATTTCCGTTATATGCTTAAATGTTGACCATTATGCCCTTTGGACCCCAAACCTTTTGCAACTGATTTTATATAATAAATAAAATATTTTAAGCTTTCTGGGATGATAAAAATACCAGCTTTTCTTTAAAAACCCGAAAATCGCTTAAAATCGTCTTTTCACGCGTTTTAAGCGCATAGTATGTATAAAAACTATTTTAAATATATAATACTTGATACCTACTGATATTTTTAGTAAATCTATATACTTTAACAGTAAGCAAAAGTTTTAAACTCAGATTTCCAAATTTGACCTTTAAACCTTATGTGAAATTACCAAAATGCCCCTTCGGTGCATAGTTTGGTTATAAATGATAAAATTCACATATGTGTAATACCCTACTGATATAACTTATTAAATTAAGTATTTTTACTGATTAAATCAGATCTGAAACTCAGATTCATATTAAACCTCTTTTATAACCTTTTAAATGACCAAAATACCCCTACGGGGCATAAATTGGTTTTAAATTTGTTTTGGGCATAAGGGAAGGTATCTTACTGATATCACAACATGTTTAAGGCATATTAACTTAGGAAACATGTATATGACTCTTATGGTTACCCGTTATGCATATTTCGCGTTCGGATCGGTTTATGTAACTAGTTTGCATAAATTAACCAAAACAGGTCAGACCTTATCTTTTTTGCCTCAAAATCCAGAATGTGTTTAGAGTACCCATATTATACAAGTCTCCAAACTTGTCGGTCTAAATCACATTCTATTTTGGTCTTCGCTTAATCATGCGTTTTGAACCGTAAACCTTTCCTTAAAACTAACCGGTCTAAGTTTCAACTTAACTAAGACCCGTTAGGAATCTAATAGGTTAATAAAACCTTCGTTCCAGATTGAGAGCCCTAGTAGAAGTACTTGTGCTTGCTGATTAGAATATACGGCTGAGTAAAAATTGCATTGCTAGCTCAGGTAAATACTTTTAACTTATTTTCCCTTATACGGGCTTGGGATACGGTATTATAAAAATACCGCTTGGTCGGGTGTAGAAACCTTTTAATCGGAGATGATTAAATTGCATAATCCCGTTTTAATCTGTATTGATTGATAACAAATAACATTAGGGGTTAATGACCGTGTCCTGGATATCCTTGGCTCATTTAAAAAGTGAATGGCCACAACTTAAGCACAAGGTGTAGGCATAACACCACCTGTTGCGTATGTAAAAGATATACTCACTCGTAAGGGTGTCTTCTTGTGAGGTTATATTTGTGGTGTGTCTATTAATCATGATCGGTTTGTATAATCACCGGCCCTAAATGTTGGACAAACATGTAAATCGGATACAAGATTTTTATTAATAAAATTTTCCCAGGTTATAAAAAGTTTTTTGTGCCTTGTGCATTCAAATCAATTTTCTTAAACATTTTCAAAATGAGTCAGTTAAATTTATTTACCAGTGTAAACTGACGTATTTTCCCAAAAAGGTTAAGTGGCAGGTACTGTACGTAATTGGCTGGGAGCTCAGGGCGTTAATAGGGAATCTTGCAAGTTCTAGATGCCTGAAGTCTGTTGAACAGTTTTCTTTTATTTGATCCGCCTGTGGATCTTTTACATACCGTTTGTAATACTTTGATATTTTCATTCGGTTGTAATATAATTATCTTTTGCTTCCGCTGTGCATTTAAATTGTGTTGTTTAACTATGATGATATCGACTACCTCACGATACTCCCCACCGAGCCCACCGGTAATACGTGGAAATATCGGGGTGTGACAATAGAAAAGCTTATTTAAGGTGGGATGGTTATTCCAACTACTGCTTAAAACCAATGTTAAGGAATAGCTAATCCTTACGGTTAGTCGAACAAATCGACGATCCTGGGCAGCTGATGGCGATTCTTAATTGTTGCCTAAATAGGGTTGCGGTAATCAATGCAAAATGAACCGTCTTTCTTAATTAATAATACCGAAACTCTCCGAATTATGAATTAGGCTTTAAGAACCTTTATCTTAAAATTCATCTAATTAGGGTTTCGATTCTTCCAATAATGTTGGTACTAATCGTCATGGAGATTTCATTATAATGCAGCCCTAAGCGGAATGTTAATCTTAACTCCACTAGTCTTCGGAGGTAAACATGGTACTTCTTTGGAGAAGATATTCAAGAACCAAGGAGATTACAGAGATTTCCCAAATCTCGAGTCCTGGTCCCACTATCTTTGCTTGTGTCAGATAAATGACATATTTTCTTTATGAGTTCCACGGATTCCTTAATCAGAGACGCTTACTTGGACAATTCCATTTTGGATATCTTCTTTGAATACCATTAGCTGACTTTAGTACAATATGACCATTGGAATATCTCAGTGGTTCCATGCATTAAACCTCCATACTGATCAGCCATGGAAGCAATCTATGGAACATATTAAGATACACCAATCCTCATATGGCGCTTTTATCATACAATCTGGTATTCGCAGTTGATAGAAATCAAAGAGATATCGAACTAACATAAACTGACGTACTCCATCTAGAGAGTGAGTACTCTAGAATTTTACCATTGAAGATTTCTGACAGGAACAGAAGAATGGTTCCTATAATTTTCGTCTGTAAGTTTTACCTTACACTTAATATCTAGGGTTCTTATGGAAGATTTTAAAAGTTTTCTATACTTACAATTCATGAAGGATTTATTGGTATCCGAATCAAAACAGGACTCTTAGCATTGAGATTATTGATGAATGATAAGGAATGTACCTGGTGTCATTGTTGATATGAACTACCTCTGGCATCCACCAGGAGAGTTTAAGCGCTTTCATTCTTAGGCTTTGTATCCTTAGCTGCACCTCCCTTGACATATTTAGGGCATGTAGTCTTGATGTGGCCTTTCTCGTTACAGCCGTAGTAGACTGCATCCTTCATGTCCTTGCAATCCAACGTTTTATGCTCTCTTGATTTGCAGATCCCACAAGCCCTAGGCTGCAATTGGGATTTTGATTCATACCTGCACTTCCCTAGATGGCGCTTCTCAGGTCTTGCATACAGGTTTCTTGTTGGACTTTTGTTTGTTCTTATTGAACTCTAGCTTACCTTTTTTCTTAGAAGTCTGGGGGCTATCTTCCTCCCTTTTCCTTTTTGGTTCATTCTTCGCATCCGATGCATGAACAAGATCCTTCTCGTAAGTAAGGAAGTGTGGTTTTAAATGGGATTTGGAGCAAGTAGCATTGGGTTCTTTAAACTTTTTCACAACCTTTCTCACGAACTTTCCAACAGCTGCGTCAATCATAGCTTGGAGAACATCTTTGTTAATTTTGAGGTTCACAATTGTAGCATCATTAGCATGTGTCGCATTATCAATGACACGATCGATAGTTGTCTTATCCGAGTTTGTCATACTCGATACTTGGTTCCTAACACCAAATGAAACAATTACTTAGTTGCCATCCAACAACCGCTATTCATCACCCTGATGACTTAACATATACTAACCATGGTATCATTAAACCGTACAGGCTAATACAGTACGAACATTCGTAATGGGTGTTATTTAAAATATATATCAATTATATTTAGCCTAGGCCATATAAGGACCATCAATGGCATTTAAGGTTTTGACCTAGTCCATTACCTTTTTGACAGGGGATCAAAATGTCACATCTGTCTTGATTATATTGATGATTTTGGATAGCTTGAAAGCTTGCCATAAGGATATTGGAAAAGAGTGATTCCTAATGGATATAAAGAATCCATCTAAATCGATCAAGCAGTTTCTAAAATATCATCGGCCAATTCTACCTCGCGTTATGTGTCTAGAGTCCTAACAGGTGGATACAACAATTTACAACATTTATTGTCCACAATAGACTTATCTGCACTAGAATCAAACGAATTCCCGCATAAACATCATTGATAAGGAAGGTACCTGCTATAATGTTATCTTTCTGTACTGTCTCCTGGGTGTTCATCTGGAAGACTCACGCGTTTGTTTTCTTGGCCACTTCGGGCTTCTTCTGATTCTTAGGGCAGTTTGTCTTTATATGCCCCTTCTCGTTGCAACCATAACAGGTTGCATCTTTCAACTTTTTGCAATCCAAGGTTTTATGTTCCTTATACTTGCAGATTCCACAAGGTAGAGGCTGAGATTCAAATCTGCATTTTCCGAGGTGGTATTTCCTACAGGTTTTGCACCTGGTCTTTTCACCCGACTGCTGGTTGTCCTTCTTAAACCCGAAACTCTTCTTATTCTCAGAGTCCCCCTTATGTTTCTTATCAGCACTGTGTGAGTTCTCATCCTCACGTTTCCTTTTCCCTTCTTCAGAATTCTTGAGCGATCTCTGCCTAACCGCATCAAGGGTAAGAGATAACGACAGATCAGCCGCTGACCTAAAGGTGGTAGGTCTTGATGCCTTCACACTGGCTTTGATTTCTGGAGCTAAACCTCCAATAAAACGAGCTATGCGTTTTGGTTCTGGTGTAACCAGATAAGGAACCAAACGAGACATAGTGTTGAAGCTCGTAAGATACGCATATGCCTAACAATCTAAGTTCTTCATGACCAAGGTCAAGAAGTCAGTCTCAATTTTCTCAACTTCATGTTGAGGACATAAATTTTCTTTGATAAGAGCAACAAACTGATCCCACGTCAGATTATACAACGGGATCTTCCCTGTAGCTTGGATTAGGGACCTCCACCAAGCTAACGCTTCACCTTTAAACGATTGTGACACAAATTTCACAATGTCCTGTTCTGCACAACCGCTAATATCAACCACTACATCCATCTCGTGTAGCCAAATCATGCAATCGATGGCTCCTTTCTCCCCTGTGAAATCTCTAGGTTTGCAGGAGACAAACTATTTATATGAACAGGTTTTAACCCGAGGCTCCTGATTGAGCACAACCCGCCTAGACGGAACACTCCTCTGATTCGAAGAATGATGAGATTCGCTCTTGTGAGCTGTTTGATTCTTGGAGGGTGGTTTTGTATGTTGTACAGATAGGGTCCTGCTACGGGTACCACTTGATTCATTATCTCGTCTGTCCAGAGCTCGAGTAACGGCATTGTCTATTAATGCCTGCAGTTCTGCACCAGCTACATTAACTCTGGTAGTATCATTATTCTCCCTCGGGTGGCTGTCAACCTCATCAGATTCAGCCATGTAGCTTGATTGCTACACAAATTTTGACAAAGATTTATTCAGGAGTCTATTATGGAATTGTCTTTTATGGAAATTCATTAACCATGGTAACTTAAGCCATATTGGTTAATTTGATTTATTAAAATTTTTATTATATTTTTATCACAGTTATAAACTATTAAGGATAATAGGGTGGCATACAAAAGGCCTAGTCACAAGGACAATTTTAATTCATAAGCCATGATTTTATAGAATCAAGGCATTAAGGCTTGAACATAGTTCATTACCTTCTCTTGACAGAGAGTCGTAGGCTACTACTGTCTTCTTTGTCTCAGAGGACAATAATCATGGCCCGTAGGCACTTCATCACAAATGGATGTTTAATATATGATCCTCTTAATTGATGATTTGAACCCATGATTCTAGATCATTAGGCTAAATAAGGGATTGGAAATTCCCAATATAAAGATGACAAGTGTGATTTTATCGCATCACTGTTGTTAGGAGTGTTAACATGTTTTCAGGTGTTAACAAGTATCTGAATCTCTTTTTAAACAGGTTTTACCATCATAGCTAGGTCTTTAATGACATATAAGCTAGGTTATACCTTTTAAGATTCTTTTAATATATACTGGCAGATCAATTACAAAAAGGAATGATATTTTGATTTATTTCATATATTATATTCATATATAATGATAAAATGAAATTTAGATAAAATATTCCAATAATTTTAAAAATTGTACATAATTGCCCTAAACGGGACTTGAAAGAAATAACATTGTCCACGAAGGGACTAAAAGATAAATATGTCCTTACAAAGACTACTAAGGAAACGAAATTCAATAAAAGGAGTTTCTTCTTTACTTAATTTCTGAATGTTTTCTCCTTGGTTGTACGTTTATCCTAGCTATGGTACGAAGCTCGGCATTTCTAGGCTTCGGATATGGAGAATTTCCATTACGGCTTCTTTGCTTGGCGGCATATTCAAAATACATAAAATCGAGAACAATATTTTACTAAGTAGGGATGAGAGTATTCCTATGTTAAGTCTAGACTCAGAAGGTCAAGGAATGTGCTACTGTGTCATTGAGATTAAACACAAAAGGCTAGTGTTTAATTCACTCAATGTTGGCTCTGATACCAACCTGTCACACCCCGATATTTCCACGTATTACCGGTGGGCCCGGTGGGGAGTATCGTGACGTAGTTGATATCATCATAGTCAAATAATCACAGTTCAATGCACAACGGAAGTATGAAGTAATAAAATACAAACCGATTCGAAAGTATAATAAAGTATTACACAACGGTTGTATATGGATCCACAGGCGGATCTTTAAAACAGAAAAATAAAAATAGTTCAACAAACTTTAGACGTTTAGAACTTGCAAGATTCCTTATTAACGCCCTGAGCTCCCAGCCAATTACGTACAGTACCTGTCACTTAATCTTTTTGGAAAATACGTCAGTTTACACTGGTAAATACAATTAACTGACTCTTTTGAAAAGTGTTTATGAAAATTGATTTAAATGCACAAGGCACAAATATTCTTTTATAACTTGGGACAATTATATAAAAATAATCTTGTATACAGATTTACATGTTCGTTATACATTCAGGGCCCGATGTAGAAACCGAGTCAAGATTAACAGACACACCAAAAGTATAGGCCCACAAGAGAGTGAGATACCGTTTCCCTTACGCAACTGTCAGGTGTATGCCTACACCCCGTGCTTAAGACGTGGCCATTTCTTAATAATGATGCCAAGGATATCCGGGACATGGTCATTAACCCCCAAAAGCTTTTATTTCAAACAAGACAGATTAAAACGGGTTACCTCAATAATTTAACCACTATACGATTAAACATTTGATACCCGACCAAGCGGTATTATTATAATACCGTATCCCAAGCACGTGTAGGGAAAATAAGTTAAAAGTATTTACCTGAGCTAAAATGTAATTTTATTCTCAGCCGTATATTCAATCAGCAAGCACAAGTACCTCTACTGGGGCTCTCAATCTAGAACGAAGGTTTTTATTAACCTATTAGATTCCTAACAGGTCTTATTTAAGTTGTAACTTAGACCGGTTAGTTTTAAGGAAAGGTTTACGGTTCGAAACGCTAGATTAAGCGAAGACCGGATTAGAATGTGATTTAGAACCAAAAAGTATGGAGAATTGTATATTATGGGTAAACTAAACACATTCTGAATTTTGAAGTGAAAATGATAAGGTTTGACCCGTTTCGGTTAATTTATGCAAACTAGTTACATAAACCGCTCCGAACGTGAATAATGCATAACGGGTAACCAAAAGAGTCATATACAGGTTTCATAAGTTAATATGCCTTAAATATGTTGTGATATAAGTAGGATACCTTCCATTATGCCCAAAACGGATTTAAAGTCAATCTAAGCCCCGTAGGGGTATTTTGGTCATTTTAACGATTATAAAAGAGGTTAAATGACAATCTGAGGTTCTGGTCTAAAATGATCAGTAAAAATATTTATTTTAATAAGTTATATCAGTAAGATATCATATATATGTGAAATTTATCATTTATGACCAAACTATGCACAGAAGGGGCATTTTGGTCATTTCACATAGGCTTTAAGGGTTAAATTTGGAAATCTGATTTCAAAACTTTTACTTACTGTTAAAGTGTAAAAATTTATTCATAACATCAGTAGGTAACAAGCCTTAGGTGCCAAATATGGTTTTAAACCAAACTATGCGCCTAAATCGTATAAAAGTCGGTATTTGACGATATTTGTGACAACCGGTGATTTACGGCTCTTAATTACGTGATTAACAGGTGATTAACGCGATAACATATAGTGTTTATAGTGCGAATTAATTTAATTAGGCCTTTGGAGTGCCCAGGAACGTTTATTCGACTATACAGTGCGCGAATGGTGGCTTACGGAGAAACCTGTTAAACGTTAAACGACAACGAACTGAAAACGAAAAAATACTGACAACGCCGACAAGTACGAATCTTATATGAGTATTTTGTGTTTATAAATTTACTTTTACAAATTTATCGTGCTTCTGAACGACACAAAACGCAGACGCGAACGAAAAACGCGGAAACAGTAACGCACCGGCAATCAACGACGAAACTAACGCATCGGACTCGAATTTCGTCTCGATATTAATATATTTTGATATATTTAGCTTCGCTTTTAATTTTTAATACCCGTAGTCGAAACCGGATCGAAAAACGGTTCAAAACGACAAACGACGCAATTTTACGCAATCGTTACCGTAATCGGCAAACAAACGCGTCAAACGACAAACGCCACTATTATACGCCTTTTAGTTTTAAAACTTTATTCTTTTGATGGTTATGGAGCTTGGGTCGCGATATCAGGTCTCGTAGAAATTACGGGCCCCTTACACATGAAATGGGCTTGTGGGCCCTGGGCCCAAGCCCAAAACCCGCAAGCCTAAACCTACATATAATATATTAGATCTCTACTACAAGATTTTCTTGTAAATCTTACCAAGATCTTTTCAAATCCTACAAGATCTTACTAAATCCTTATAAATATTAGAAAATCTCTATGAAATCTTACCAAGATCTTTTCAAACAAACACAGACATCAAGTCTGTTCTCCCTCAATATTCCATCTATCTTTCTACTTTATCCCCCAAATACATAAACACAAAAACTCAGATCCTTCCCTCCCAAAGAACTTCTCCACAACATCAGCCCTGTTCTCCACCTCTCTCCTGAACATCACCGGCGACCTCGGGCGCCTTGAGTTTCTCCGGCGATGAGACTCCGACGAGACACAAGCAAGCACTCTCGTGCTTCCCTCTCTCTAATGAAGGAACGGCCGGCCACCAACCATTGGTGGCGGCGCACAGCAAGCAGCCGCGGTAGCCGAAACTTATGGCGGTGGATCGAGGCGGAGGAGGTGTGGGGGTTACGGTGGTGGTCGACGGCGGCATAAGGCCACCGGAGTAATGGCAGCGGCGACGACTCCACTGAATTTTCAGATGATGATGTTGATGAATGAAGATATTGGGTGGTATCGGGGGTTTTGAGACGGCGATACCTCAACTCCGGCGACATGTTTTCCGGTGACGATGTCGTTACAATGGTGCCGCCAGAGCCACGTTTGGTGTTTGGCTCGGCTTGGGTTTTGGTTCGGGCTTTCAAGTAAGTTTCAAGATATGTTTGGTTCAGATTCATGCTCAGTTTACACTTCGGTTCAAATGTTGATTTTTGGTTTGGGTTTCGGTTCGGGTTACACAGGAAGCAGGCGAGTCAACCGGGGCAGAAGAGTCAACTCGGTTAAACCGAGTTAACTCGGCTCGGGTCCGGGTCAACAGTTTGGTTCAATCAACAACTGGTCAGCAGGCTCCGGTTCGGTTCAGGTCTCAGGTTCGGGTTACGAGTCAGATTCAGGAGGGTGCGGGTCAGCTCAGTTCAGTTCGGGTGTTCGGGTGTTACAGGAACCTCGGGTCAGATTTCCAGTCTGGGTCGACTCGGTCAACCTGAGTCAACTCAGTTGACTCGGTCAACTGGTCAACTCAGTTGACTCGGTCAACTCAGTCAAGCGGCTCGACATAAGGACTTGGTAAATTTAATGGCGCGATTATTTATGTCGTTTAATAAATTTTACTTTATTACACGTGAACGAGCTCGAACCGATTTATAATTGTGTTTAGTTTATACCTTGCCGTTTTTATGAAAATTATCTATATTAATGATTGAATCTTGTTAAACAATGATTGAATTTTGTTAAAATAACGACAACTTGGTTGTCCGGGGCGTCCAAAAACAGAGGAAACTCTGCCCGTTTTTCGAGAAAAATCCGAAAACAACATCTATTCTATACAATGATGGGAACTTTACGGGTTCGAATTAAACTACGAAACAAATGTGTTGATCACCATTGTCTTAAACAAAAGGACGATTTGGAATTATTTACGACAATAAATATAATTATGATATTTATTCTAAACTTCGACATATCGACAATTCTTTTATAAAAATAAATATAGGTCGTATATTTATTTCAGATATCAAATAAATGGGGTTTCTTGTATACATAAATAAATATAATTATATATTTATTTCGAACATCAAACAAAACGACAGCTCTTTTATAAACATAAATACAGTTTATATATATTTTTTTTTGAATATCATAAGACCCGGATTCGTTTTATGAAAATAAATATGGTTTTTATATTTATTTCGAACATCATACCACAAGAGTTCTTTTATAAAAATAAATATATTTTATATATTTATTTCAAACGCCAAACAACTCGCATTCTTTTATAAAATAAATATAACTATTATATTTATTTTAAACGACTTCAACGCGAAAACTCTATTAAATAAATATAACTTTTTATATTTATTTTTAAACGCCTAAACGACATATACGTATATTTTTGGCAAATATACACAAGACATGATATATATAATACCAGTTATTATATATTATTTTCATACGAATACCCGATACATACACGTCCGACTACTCGAGACGGCTAACGCAATTACAACGAAGTATTTATATATTTTATATAATTATTTATTTATTTAATTCTCTCAAGAATCAAGTCTTTTCAAGACTTGTTAGTTATTATCGACGATAAACGACACTTATCAAATATGACCTAATCATTCCCGATAAGTTAACTATTTACCGTTGAATCGTTCGGTTAACGATTCGGTAGAGCTCGGTAACATGTAGATTTGTTACCGCATTAATTAGACACTTATAAGATATTCTGTGTTAGGAATATTGTAGAATGCACGCTAGCGAGTCTCATCTTGGAAACGACATCACGATGTTGTATATAGCTAGCTTTGCACAGGAATATTCAGGTGAGTTCATAACCCCACTTTTTACGGCTTTACATTTTTATAAATGTTTTCGGGGTGGAAAGACATGCACGTTTTGCAAAAACATACAAAGTTTTGAACAAACGCAAAACTCGTATTTCTAAATCATATTACGAAGGGATTTCGAGGAACACAAATGATTTACGAAAGGTTTATACTAAACATACCGGTTTTTACAAAACAAATGCTTATTTACGGAATGTGAATGATTTTCGGTCGGGGAGACCAGGGATTCGGTCGGGGAGACCAGGGATTCGGTCAGGGTGACCAGGGATTGGGTCGGGGAGACCAGGGATTTTCATACATACAGACATATTACAAAAGGATTACAGACATTTTTATACATGGTATGGTTAGCTTAAGGAGGGTTTACTACTTAGATCATGTGAGTGGGTAGGCGGGAACTGGAGGCCATTAATCCTCATTGTAGGACCGAGGGACGTAAGCGGTAGATCTATCTGGGTGTAGCGAGCCCAGCCCCAGGCCCAGCAGAACGGACCTCGGGGTGACTTTGTGCCCAACGCAAAATCCGCTAGGTTTGAGTCTTCCTACTGCACTTCACACATATCAATGGCCTTGCAAACCATTGGTGATCTCTTTATTTCCTTATTGCTACATACCAGGGACTTATACACTTACAAAAATACTTGTTCATACAAATTAAATACCATGTTTTATACAAAATTCAAAGCATAGGATTATGCGGGTATGGAGTCAAAGTCAGGGTGGGCATTGACGGTTATACGAACATTACAAATACATGGTTTTTATGAACATAATGCATTACAAATGCAAAGTTTCCATACAACTTGGCAAGAAAATGATTTCTAAATTCGTTTTCTCAATATTACTTTACAAAAACCGGTTATTCAAAAAGATTTATTTCAAATCTTTTACAAACAAACTATGAACTCGCTCAACTTTATGTTGATTTTTCGCATGTTTCTTTCTCAGGTTATAGTTCTAAGACAAGGCACGGTTGGAATAGGAGAACCATCGAGAATTCGAGTACTTAGCAGGCGTTCAGTTTCTAGAAGTCTTTGCTATATTTGCTTCCGCTGTGCAATGAAGATACCAGTCCAGTCACGCCAGCTCTGATAATTTCGGGGTGTGACAGATTGGTATCAGAGCTATAGGTTACAGCGAATTAGGTTTCTGTTGTGATACCTAGGCTCTAACCTCACTTTTCTCTGGCAACTTAGAATATTACGACATGAATGCATACAGAACGCCTAGTACTCGAATATGGTCTCCAACCGTTGCCGAAAAACAAACAGTCACAATTTTGTTTTCAAACATACGCTAAAGTTGTGTTTTACACACGGTACACGAAGATTACATACAGTACACAAAACTCTGAGAGTTTAGGAAACATGCATCTAAGGCCTTCGGGAACTTATGTTGAAGTTCATTAAAGGTCATCACGTAGGAACCGCGAATATTAACTCGGGCACACACTATTATTCATATTGTCTATGATATTTTAACTTCCCGAGCAGGCAACCTACGCACAACGAAATGTTAGTGCACGAGAATACATGGAACTTAAATTCTACATCAACGGATGTCGGGGTACATCACATTCTACGCGGAACGAAAAGCTAGTGCACAGGTATACGCGAAACTCAATATGTACGTCAACGGAGGTTGAAGTACAACACATACGACTATCGAGGCGAGGCCTTTGAAAAGACACGATAGCGCAATTCAACGACAACGCTAGATTCCTGTCAGCAGAAGAACTAACAAGCAGGAAACGACAACTTGTCACGCGATCCTGCAACGACACGAGTCACGCTAAAGGAGAAGACGCATGTCTTCGTATCCCCCTTTCTGATTAACGACGAATACGCTATGTTCGACATTCCATGGTAATGTCACCTAACAACCGGACATCACATGCAACCCCAGGTAAAGTCCTCAAATTTCTTTTATTGAAATTTCGACTTTCACATTTACTGAGTAGATTTTCGTATCTCTACTCCTCTTAATGGTCATTGTGTCACGATCATTTCTTTACAAGTTACATACATGGTCTTTCCTTGTAACCATGCCGAAATTTTTCTTGTCGATACATATATTTATTGTCGGATTGCGCTAAAACCAAGTTCGATTGTTTGGACTTGTCCATTACACATATTCACTTCAGAGCATCATATGATGTATTGGGAGCATCATATTCAAAATTCATTTTAACAAGTGTTTCATTTGTTTCGAGTCGTAGTAGACTTGTTTGGTCTACGACTCCATTAAGTCGTTTATTGATTTCGACACCTTGTGGTGGTGTTTTCACTTATTTGAAGCTTACGCTAAACTCGTTTACACGTATCATACATGGATTTAAATTATTTATTGATTTGTTTTGAATCCACTTTGATTTATTATATTAAAGCAGTCTTAACGCAATCGAGTGTTAAGGCAATGGTACACAAATTCATTCTATATTCCGGTGTACCTATTAACGGTTCTATCATTATCGATCGAATGTTTTGCAAAATTCATTGCTTCTTTGTCTTCGCTCGAAAACATTATTTCTTTGATGTTCCATTTTCAATTGAAAATCTTTCGATGTTTGTTGGAGCAAACGTTCATGTTTACTTCATAGCGCTTTCATTTGACTTTAAACACGGTGAATTTGTTTGATCACCGCTATTATTGAATTATTTAAATCACTACGACACCTTGTGGTGTCAGTACAAACTTGTAGCTTGAGCTAATTATGATTGAGCGTTTCATGCAAAACATAGGTGATACTTGCTCGATCACCGCTATACTAAAATTGTTTCATTCTCTACGACACCTTGTGGCGTCGGTATAACTTGCAGCTTGTGCTGATCACGATCGAGCGTTTCATGCAAACTATTATATTTGAGATTGTTGATTCTAAGTTCATCCAGTGGATGCTATTGCTTCTAGAACTCATTTATATATTATAAATGTTCATATGGAACTCGATTGGTCGAAGTTCCTGTTCATTGTTGAGTTCCTGTTGACTTAGTCACACTAGTGACTGTATCTATACGACTTGTTTCCTTTGACACCGATTTGCTGAAACACATTTATTGAAAACCATTGGGTTCTTATTGTTGAGGAATGTCATTAAATTCACATGATTCGAATAAGTCTTGTTTCGATTACGCGGCCATTCACTTTGTTATTATTCAGACTTACCTACGAACAACACAATTCTGGGGAGATAACATAGTCTAAATTTCGAGGACGAAATTTTTGTAACAGGGGGAGAATGTGACAACCGGTGATTTACGGCTCTTAATTACGTGATTAACAGGTGATTAACGTGATAACAGATAGTGTTTACAGTGTGAATTAACTTAATTAGGCCTTTGGAGTGCCCAGGAACGTTTATTCGACTATACAGTGCGCGAATGGTGGTTTACGGAGAAACCTGTTAAACGTTAAACAACAACGAACTGAAAACGAACAAAATACTGACAACGCCGACAAGTACGAATCTTATACGAGTATTTTGTGTTTATAAATTTACTTTTACAAATTTATCGTGCTTCTGAACGACACAAAACGCAGACGCGAACGAAAAACGCGGAAACAGTAACGCACTGGCAATCAACGACGAAACTAACGCATCAGACTCGAACTTCGTCTCGATATTAATATATTTTGATCTATTTAGCTTCGCTTTTAATTTTTAATACCCGTAGTCGAAACCGGATCGAAAAACGGTTCAAAACGACAAACGACGCAATTTTACGCATTCTTTACCGTAATCGGCAAACAAACGCGTCAAACGACAAACGCCACTATTATACGCCTTTTAGTTTTAAAACTTTATTCTTTCGACGCTTATGGAGCTTGGGTCGCGATATCAGGTCTCGTAGAAATTACGGGCCCCTTACACATGAAATGGGCTTGTGGGCCCTGGGCCCAAGCCCAAGCCCAAAACCCGCAAGCCTAAACCTACATATAATATATTAGATCTCTACTACAAGATTTTCTTGTAAATCTTACCAAGATCTTTTCAAATCCTACAAGATCTTACTAAATCCTTATAAATATTAGAAAATCTCTATGAAATCTTCGATAATCTCAAAAAAAATCTATATAATAGATTTTGTCTAAAAGATGTGAAACATATGATCTTCCCAAGATCCCTAAAATCTCTATAAATGAAACCCTATCTTCATTTCATTTCAGCCACACAAACAAACACAGACATCAAGTCTGTTCTACCTCAATATTCCATCTATCTTTCTACTTTATCCCCCAAATACATAAACACAAAAACTCAGATCCTTCCCTCCCAAAGAACTTCTCCACAACATCAGCCCTGTTCTCCACCTCTCTCCTGAACATCACCGACGACCTCGGGCGCCTTGAGTTTCTCCGGCGATGAGACTCCGACGAGACACAAGCAAGCACTCTCGTGCTTCCCTCTCTCTGATGAAGGAACGGCCGGCCACCAACCATTGGTGGCGGCGCACAGCAAGCAGCCGCAGTAGCCGCAACTTATGGCGGCGGAGGAGGACGGTGGATCGAGGCGGAGGAGGTGTGGGGGTTACGGTGGTGGTCGACGGCGGCATAAGGCCACCGGAGTAATGGCAGCGGCGACGACTCCACTGAATTTTCAGATGATGATGTTGATGAATGAAGATATTGGGTGGTATCGGGGGTTTTGAGACGGCGATACCTCAACTCCGGCGACATGTTTTCCGGTGACGATGTCGTTACAGTGGTGCCGCCAGAGCCACGTTTGGTGTTTGGCTCGGCTTGGGTTTTGGTTCGGGCTTTCAAGTAAGTTTCGAGATATGTTTGGTTCAGATTCATGCTCAGTTTACACTTCGGTTCAAATGTTGATTTTTGGTTTGGGTTTCGGTTCGGGTTACACAGGAAGCGGGCGAGTCAACCGGGGCAGACGAGTCAACTCGGTTAAACCGAGTTAACTCGGCTCGGGTCCGGGTCAACAGTTTGGTTCAATCAACAACTGGTCAGCAGGCTCCGGTTCGGTTCAGGTCTCAGGTTCGGGTTACGAGTCAGATTCAGGAGGGTGCGGGTCAGCTCAGTTCAGTTCGGGTGTTACAGGAACCTCGGGTCAGATTTCCAGTCTGGGTCGACTCGGTCAACCTGAGTCAACTCAGTTGACTCGGTCAACTCAGTTGACTCGGTCAACTCAGTTGACTCGGTCAACTCAGTCAAGCGGCTCGACATAAGGACTTGGTAAATTTAATGGCGCGATTATTTATGTCGTTTAATAAATTTTACTTTATTACACGTGAACGAGCTCGAACCGATTTATAATTGTGTTTAGTTTATACCTTGCCGTTTTTATGAAAATTATCTATATTAATGATTGAATCTTGTTAAACATTGATTGAATTTTGTTAAAAAAAACGACAACTTGGTTGTCCGGGGCGTCCAAAAACAGAGGAAACTCTGCCCGTTTTTCGAGAAAAATCCGAAAACAACATCTATTCTATACAATGATGCGAACTTTACGGGATCGAATTAAACTACGAAACAAATGTGTTGATCACCATTGTCTTAAACAAAAGGACGATTTGGCATTATTTACGACAATAAATATAATTATGATATTTATTCTAAACTTCGACATATCGACAATTCTTTTATAAAAATAAATATAGGTCGTATATTTATTTCAGATATCAAATAAATGGGGTTTCTTGTATACATAAATAAATATAATTATATATTTATTTCGAACATCAAACCAAACGACAGTTCTTTTATAAACATAAATACAGTTTATATATTTTTTTTTGAATATCAAAAGACCCAGATTCGTTTTATGAAAATAAATATGGTTTTTATATTTATTTCGAACATCATACCACAAGAGTTCTTTTATAAAAATAAATATATTTTATATATTTATTTCAAATGCCAAACAACTCGCATTCTTTTATAAAATAAATATAACTATTATATTTATTTTAAACGACTTCAACGCGAAAACTCTATTAAATAAATATAACTTTTTATATTTATTTTTAAACGCCTAAACGACATATACGTATATTTTTGGCAAATATACACAAGACATGATATATATAATACCAGTTATTATATATTATTTTCATACGAATACCCGATACATACACGTACGACTACTCGAGACGGCTAACGCAATTACAACGAAGTATTTATATATTTTATATAAATATTTATTTATTTAAATCTCTCGAGAATCAAGTCTTTTCAAGACTTGTTAGTTATTATCGACGATAAACGACACTTATCAAATATGACCTAATCATTCCCGATAAGTTAACTATTTACCGTTGAATCGTTCGGTTAACGATTCGGTAGAGCTCGGTAACACGTAGATTTGTTACCGCATTAATTAGACACTTATAAGATATTCCGTGTTAGGAATATTGTAGAATGCACGCTAGCGAGTCTCATCTTGGAAACGACATCATGAAGTCGTATATAGCTAGCTTTGCACAGGAATATTCAGGTGAGTTCATAACCCCACTTTTTACGGCTTTACATTTTTATAAATGTTTTCGGGGTGGAAAGACATGCACGTTTTGCAAAAACATACAAAGTTTTGAACAAACGCAAAACTCGTATTTCTAAATCATATTACGAAGGGATTTCGAGGAACACAAATGATTTACGAAAGGTTTATACTAAACATACCGGTTTTTAGAAAACAAATGCCTATTTACGGAATGTGAATGATTTTCGGTCGGGGAGACCAGGGATTTGGTCGGGGAGACCAGGGATTCGGTCAGGGTGACCAGGGATTGGGTCAGGGAGACCAGGGATTTTCATACATACAGACATATTACAAAAGGATTACAGACATTTTTATACATGGTATGGTTAGCTTAAGGAGGGTTTACTACCTAGATCATGTGAGTGGGTAGGCGGGAACTGGAGGCCATTAATCCTCATTGTAGGACCAAGGGACGTAAGCGGTAGATCTATCTGGGTGTAGCGAGCCCAGCCCCAGGCCCAGCAGAATGGACCTCGGGGTGACTTTGTGCCCAACGCAAAATCCGCTAGGTTTGAGTCTTCCTACTGCACTTCACACATATCAATGGCCTTGCAAACCATTGGTGATCTCTTTATTTCCTTATTGCTACATACCAGGGACTTATATACTTACAAAAATACTTGTTCATACAAATTAAATACCATGTTTTATACAAAATTCAAAGCATAGGATTATGCGGGTATGGAGTCAAAGTCAGGGTGGGTATTGACGGTTATACGAACATTACAAATACATGGTTTTTATGAACATAATGCATTACAAATGCAAAGTTTCTATACAACTTGGCAAGAAAATGATTTCTAAATTCGTTTTCTCAATATTATTTTACAAAAACCGGTTATTCAAAAAGATTTATTTCAAATCTTTTACAAACAAACTATGAACTCGCTCAACTTTATGTTGATTTTTCGCATGTTTCTTTCTCAGGTTATAGTTCTAAGACAAGGCACGGTTGGAATAGGAGAACCATCGAGAATTCGAGTACTTAGCAGGCGTTCAGTTTCTAGAAGTCTTTGCTATATTTGCTTCCGCTGTGCAATGAAGATACCAGTCCAGTCACGCCAGCTCTGATAATTTCGGGGTGTGACAATATTCGGGTTAATTAAGGAATTCTGAGATTTTGATCAGCCTTTACTGTTTAAAATAACTTATTTAATATATAAAATCAGTAGAAAAATGTTTGGTATGTAAAGGATGTGTAAAACTCATTTTATTAGTAAAAATGGTATAACCGTCAATTACCGAGTCAATGCAAGAACCCTATGTTATGATCGGTTTAAAAATCAACAAAAATATTCAAAAATCCCTAAATATTATATTACATCAGTGGGTAAAAGGTTTGGTGTAAAAATGTGGGTTTAAATAGGTTTTATGTCGTAAACGCCGTTTAATTAATAAAAAGGCTTCAATTTACTATATTGGGCATAACTCCTAATTTAGACCACAAACTGATGTTAAATTTTTAGGACATATTTATAATTCAGTAATAAAGGTTTTTTATCCTCTCACATTTTCAAAAATCTCGTTTTAATATCAAAAGGGCATAATGGTCAACTTTTAAGCATTTTAACGGAAACATGCAATGAACTAGGATTTCTAAGGAACCAAGTTGTATAACCTCAGAGGGTTATACTAACCTATAACATGGTCCTAAAGGAATCCTAAGGCATATCTAAACTAAGCTAAATCGGGTCAGAACTGAAAGTCAAAGAAAAAGTCTACTTTGCGACTTTTGGTTCCGAACCGAGCCTAAACTTAGAATTGTCGGGTTGAACATACCTAGACATGTTCAATTAATATTTACCAAGCTATTAAAGTGACAAAACTGATTTTATTGCCCTTACTTCATTAGTTATGAATTTTATTTAAAAACTGACTCATTAGAGTTTTATTTAATTACTTTGACCCGACACTTAACTAAGCAAACGTGGTAATTAGGAGGTGCCCTTTTGAGGGTTTAATACATACCTAATTACGATCACGTAGCCATGTTCGTTGCGAACAATGGCTCAATCATTTAAAAGTCAAAGCGTTTATCGCGAACGCTTGACTTTTCGGCTTTAAGAGCCAAACAATTTAATTAAGCACGAAAGGAACACTTACGAGTGGTCCTTAGGACTGAAAGAGGTTCCCAAGTAGGTTAGGATCCTCTCAAATCAGAGAGCAAGAGCAGATAAGCAATGAAGTGTGAAAAGTGAGCCAAAACAAGTGGGTATTGTAACATTCCTATTTTTATATGAGAATTATAGGTTTGGTTAAATTTATTAATCACTAGTAACTAGTAACTAGTTTATTTTTAATATAAATATTCAACCCAAATAGTTTAAAACACTATTTTATATATAGTTGGTTGAAATATTATTCTAATTAATTGGTCTATATATGGGTGACCTTTTCTAATAAAATAAAAGTCTAAAAAAAACTTACATTATTAGACAGATATATTACGGGTAAGTCGACTGTTAGAAATATGAAGTACCTAGACGGGCCCAGGAACCATTTAATAATTAAATTATAAAAATACATGGTATTTGAACATACTCTATTTTTAATGAAACTTGGTTCAAAATATAGACAAAAATATTCTCGTTCTGATGACATATTCATTATTTTATAAAACGTTATATTTTAGAAGTTATACGTGCCAAATAACTTAAGTAGTCAAAATTAATTATGATATATATAATATATAATTGAAATTTGAAACATGTCTCATGGACATGTTTCGTGTCTAAATTCATGTTCCATTTAATATATATTAAATTATAAATGATAATAATATATAATATATAATAATAATAATAATAATAATAATAATAATAATAAAAAAGTAAAAATAAAATATATCTAATTGAAATATTGAAACTAGTTTCGTGTCCCCTTTTCCAAACATTAGTGTCCCAAAATTTTAATAAATAAAATAATAATATATGTTATGGATGAGTATGTAAGTTATATAATAATAAAAGATTTCAATTGTTAAATCTACAAGGGACGAGTGGCACTGTACGTGTCCCACCTAACATTCAAAATATAAATACATGTCTTCCTTTAGTATGAAGGATCAAGGAACACTCAACTATAAATAGCACAAGGCACATCCTAATATTTTCCAACTCTCTCGAACTCTCTCTCATCCAATTCCTTTTTCTTTTTCCTTTCATTTCTTTAAAAATAATAAAGAAGCCATGCCCGTTTTAAGTGTTTTAACTCCCGATCACCGCTACCCTTTCCGATTGATCTGAGCCTCATAACGTATGTCAGGGCTCTGCCCGACTAAGTTATTGGGGTTCTGTCTCGTGACATAGGGACAAGGTTGAATAAGGGGTACTATACTTAACACGAGTGCATTATATATGTTTAAATAGCTCAGAAGTTATACCCAATATTTTACCAGGAGACTTTCTAGTTGAACCCTAAAGTTACAAAGTGGGTCCATTCTCTTTTCTCACTATTTTATTCCCTTTTTCTTTATAATATAATTATATTAAAAAATGTCCCAAATTGATCCATAAGTAAAAACCCGGACCCCTGAAACCCCAATCCATGTCAAAAATCAATAAATCAAGAATTCTGGTCTTCAGGCGGGCCGCGTAAAGATAAGCCGAGGCTTACGCGGGCCGCGCCAGCAAGTCAGATCTCCGAATAAGCTTGAGGGACACGTGGCATCCACCTGGCAGACCTACTGATGACTCAGCAACCCTACGCGTAGACTAGGCGGCTACGCAGGCCGCGTAAGGTCCGAGCAAGGGCTCACGCGGGCCGCATGAGACCCAATTTTCAGCTATAAATAGGACAGGCTACGAGCTTTCAGTTGATGTCGAAACCAAAACTCAAAAACGTATTCCCACTGCTCAAAATCACAAATTAGCATAGCAGGGCGCTGCTACGATACCGGGTATTAACTTGATCGCTGCTACGATTCAATATCCGATCGATTGAAACTATCCGACAGGATGTTTAAATGCTATACTTTGTCATTAGTCGTGAATCCGACAGGATGTTTGAGTGCCACCCAAACTCGGGGTAGACTCTGTCATTCGTTGCGAATCCGATGGATGTTTAAGTATCGCACTTTGTCATTCGTTGTGAGGGTTTAATCTCGTGAGTTATCGTAAATGCTGTATTAGTTACTGACCTAGTTCGTGTGCATTATTATTTAAATTAGGTTACAAGGCTAATCAATAGGCTAAGCTCTGCCTGTATAAATCTGCGATATATCAAGGCTTATCTGTAGGCTAAACTTTGCCCGTATGAATCCGCATGCTTATAATGTGAGTCATTCTCTTTTTATCAAACTTGTTTACAAAAGCATGTTTATTTTCAAAGTTATAATTACAGTGATTAAGTTTATGTAATCACCAAATTATAGCCGGTATGTGGGGTATTGTGCACATTACTACTGTTTTTATCACTTTAGGTGGGCGAACCTAATTAGTGATATTCGTCACTATTGGGTGACAGGACTCAATAGTGATATAACCACAGTCACCGAAACGAGTCGAGTGACAAATACTGTGGGTAGTTGGTTGATATCTGAAACATTGTAATCTCTCTTAATACTGTAAATTATAACAAACGTGTCATTTTAATAAATAGAATGATTCACCAGTATTTCCTGCTGACAAAACCTTTTTAAAACGCGTTTCAGGTAATTACAGTAGATTGGAGTAAGAGATGGATACGGCACTGAAAGGCTTCCAGAAGTGGCTTATTTTATTAATTAAAACAAATTAAGAAATATTGTTTTATGTAATTGGGTTTATCCCTTATTAAAGCTACCTTTGTAAAACATGGGTTTATCCCATCTATTTAATAAATAAAATCCGGTGTTTTCTAAACTCTTATATTTTTCCTAACTCACGGTCCTGATGAAATTTCCGCTGCAATATTTTTCAAAATAATCACCGGTACCACTTGGCTGTTCGCGGCTCCCGATTCCGTCCAGGGTGGGTCGGGGGTCGTGACAGGTATATATAGGATTTTGAGAACCGTTAGGATCGTTCCTCGATAAACGAGTTTCAATCTGGTCCGTACAAGTATTACCCATTGTTTTGGTAATCTATGGGTGCCCAAAACAGCCCCTAGATTGTTTAAAAGCCCTTTGCAATTCAGTAAAATCCAGCTGCTGATTTGAAAAACTAGTTTTGCAGGTCTAATGGGCTTACACGCCCCGCGTAGACTCAGAGAGAGTCTTATGCGGCCCGCCTTAACTGGTCAGATCAGCAAACATTTTCAGAAAATGCAGTTTCAGTCCCTGTACTTGTTAAATGTCATTTCTGACTCATTTAAGGCCCGTTAACCTCATTTCAAGGCCCAACTATGATGCCTAAACATAGGGAATATAAAACATGCTTGAAAACATGTCGGATGTCAGTTCGTTTGGTCGTTTGATCACGTTATTCGGTTAATTATGATGAAACACGAACGGACGCGAAAAACGATCCAAATTACGCGACGAATGGAATTTTATCATGCCGATCACTACAATAAAATATTTTAATGATTACATAAATTTTTGGATGTCCGGATATATTCAGAACGTAAGATATGCGTGAAAATGAAAACTTGTGCACTTTTTGACGCTTTTAGTCCCTGTTGATCAAATAAGTTTATTTTTGCGCGCCAAACACCACTAAGCCTATTTCTAAGCTATCTAAAGGATATTTAGGGCATGTTTAACTTACGATCATATTCCGGAAGGTTTGATACCATACGAATCAACAGACTTTTGCAGTTTGACGCAAATAGTCCCTCTAATGCGCAAACTTGCGCATATCATCGTTCAATAGCATTGAAGCCTTATCTAATCCATATTAGGCATTCATGGAAGTATTATTAACCATCACGATGCTTCGGGTTCGCTAAAAGGTCATTTTGAGGTATAATTAAATATATTGACGGTTTTAACCCCTTAAACTTGCAAAGTTGCGCGTAACGTCACTCAAAGGCATAAAAGCCTTAGACGGCCAGTATTTGGCATTCCCGGGAGTGTAATCATACACCATGAAGCTCCCAGTTTGTTAAAAGGTCACTCAGAGGTAAGAATTAACATGTTGACGCTTTTAACCCTTCATTGCGCAAACTTTTAATTAATTATGCAAACGACGACTCTCGATCATCAAATGGCCCATTTGTGAATATGATTACCATGTAATGTTATTCAAAGGCTTATAATAAGCGTGTTAACATTTCCAGTCCTTCTATAATCAAAGTTTTTTATTTTTCGCAAAATTAGTCCCTCAAATTCAACTTTTGATTTTTATTAGGGTTTATTACACGTGTCAATACATCATTGGACGTGATTTTACGAGGTGTTACACCTCTCTCTCTACATTTACATACAGAGAGAGAATCACAATCACAATCTCAGTCCCAACCGACGTCGGAATCTTACTTTCCAAAGCCTAACAAACCGCCATGGACCACCATCAAGCGCGTTGTTCATTACATGCACCGTGAATAGCGTCTCCTATTTCTACTCATCGGCATTGCCATCGCCACCACCGCCGTCACGCTCCTCCCCTCCACCACCACAGGTCCAATCGATGCCTATTCGGTCTCTGAATCGGTCCAACTTATGAACCCTAGGCGATCCGTTTACAATCCTACTGGATTCGAGTCGTTTAATATGGGTGGGAAGATTCCGTTAGGGTTGAAACAGAAATGGTTAAGGATAGTGGTGACCGGCGGTGCAGGTTTCGTCGGAAGTCATCTGGTTGATCGGTTGATTGTGAGAGGAGATAGTGTGATTGTTGTTGATAACGGATATCCACTATAGGGTGATGAAATTCTCAAATATTAATCATATTTCTTTTAATTTTGAGATTTTATTGTTATTTTTTTTAACACTAAGGGACATTATAGTTATTTCACATCAACTTAACAGCTCAAGCTAACGGATATCCACTATAGGGACTATCCGAGTAACAACCGAGCAAACCACAGGGAGCACCAATGTAATTTCCAAAAGTTTGGGACTAAACCTGTTACTTTGGCAAACCACAGGGACTATCCATGCATTTTACTCAAGAATTAAAGAAATTTGTATAATTAATAGGAGAGAGGGGCGTAAAATAAGGGTGAAGAGACATGAGAGAGTGACACGTGCTTTCAAAGATTTTCATATATTATGTAGTATATAAGTATAGGGGTTAGGATCAAATACAAAGGATAAAATAAATAAGAATGGTAAGAATGATTCTAGTCCATTGATCTTAGATATGGAGGGTTGAGATTAGTTGTAGGGAAAAGAAGATAATAGAAGGGCATAAAGGGAATCCTATATTTATGGATTTTCTCTCTCCACATGCAAGACACATGCCAATTCCCCCATCGATTTAAAACGTCCATAAATTTTTCATATGACATTTAAAAATAAAAAAAAATTCACCATAATAACGAGCGTTTTTTTATCTTTATTATGAGTACCATATTATCACATAAAAATAAAATAAAAATTTTCATTTTTACTGGGTTTTTTTGCATTGTGTGAAAGGTTCAGGTCATTGTGTCTTTTAACTGGGTTTTGATCAGTAGAGTTTCTATACATTGTGTTATTATCAAAACCTATAACACAATGTTAATTTGGGTTCTATCCATTGCGTTTTTATAAGAACCTATAACACAATATATGACACAATGAAGATGGTGTTATATCTAGGTTTTCTATAAATTGTGTTATTAGTTCAGGTCATTGTGTTTAATATGTTATTCATTGTGTTTTAATATGTTGTCCATTGTGTTTTAATAATTTGTTCAATTTTTTTATTATCTTTGTTCATTGTGTTTTAGTTTATTGTGTATTGTGTTTTTAGTTTGTTTTCCATTGTCTTTTCATCTGCTCTCCATTGTGTCTTTTATCTGCTGTCATTAATTGTGTCTTTTATCTGTTGTCATCAATTGTGTTTTTATTTAGTCTGATACTTATTGTGTTATATGTTATCGCCATTGTGTTATACGTTATGGTCATTGTGTTTTAGTATGTTGTCCATTGTGTATTTATTTGTTGTCATTGATTGTGTTTTTGATCTACTTTACATTGTGTTTTATATCATGTCCATTGTGTAATATGCAACTGGGTTTTTGAATTTTTTTTTTTTGAAAAATATAACAATATGGTACTCATATTAAAGATAAAAAACGTTCGATTTTATGGTATATATATTTTTTAAAACAAATGATGTATAAAAAAGTTACGGCCGTTTAAAAAATGGGGGGGGGGGGAATAACATGTGACTTGCATGTGCATATTATCTTTACTCTTGTAGAAAAAAATCACACTTTCCATTTAATTCCTCCTAGGACACTTGTCACTCTCTGGTGGCTTCTTACCCTTCTTATTTTTAGATACTTTGTATTATAACTCAACGAGTAAATTGCTAAAATAGTCCCTAACGTTTGTTCACATTTGCTAGATCCATCCAAAAAAAGATTTTTTCTCATATGAACCACTGAGGTTTCAAAAAAGTTGCTAAATCCATCCAAACTTCAGGGACGATTTTAGCAATTTAATAGGGTAAATTACTTTTTGAGTCCCTGTGTTTTAATGGTTTTAACTAGTTGAGTCCAAAAGCAAAAAGTTTAACGACCTGAGTCCCTATAAGCATTTTCTTTAACCATTTGAGTCCAATTTTCTAACACTGTTAGAATTATTTTGTTAAAATTTGTTAAATGACCAAATTACCCCTATAATTAAAAAATAAATAAAAAACTAATTTATTTTTAGTTTTCTCTTTCTCTCTAATTTATCTTTTCACCTGCATCTCTCTCTCTCTCTCTAAACTTAAACCACCTCCATTGCACCACCACACATCCACCATCAACACCACCGTCGCCACTGCACCTCCACCGTCACCACCACTACATCGTCACCACCACAACACCCACCACCCAAAAAAAAAGATAAAAACTAACAAAATACATTTCATCCCCAAATAACATTTCATCTCTGTTTAATCTCATATGTGTCTCTCTCTCTCGTTAATCACTAGATATAGGGCACAAATCAAAGAAAATTCAGGCCAAAATTACATAAATCACCATAAACAACTAAAACTTTCACTAGAATCAAATGAGCCCTAGAATCTTAGAACAAATAATGAATAGAACTATATTCGCAATAATCAACTTGTGATGTTTAGCTAAAAAAAATATGCATCCAGTTCCTAAATCACTTAAAAGCACAAACAGCATCTAAAAACTTCACTTAACAAAACACCAAAACATAACTGAACACCTATCCCTCTAATTACCTTCTTCAAAGAACAAATGCAGCATCCAAACCCCACGCTCTCCAACAGATATGTGAGACGGTGGTGGTAGAAGTGCGGCGGCGGCGGTGGTGGTGGAGGAGTGGCGGCGGCGGTGGAGGAGGAGGTGAGACGGCGATAATGGTGGTGGTGGGGATGATGCGGTGGTGGAGGTGGTGGTGTTGGCGGCAGTGGGATGGTAGTGGTGGGGATGATGCGGTGGTGGAGGTGGTGGTGGTGTGGTGGTGGAGGATTGTGGTAGTCTAGACAGAGAGAAAGTGAGTAAGAGAGAATGTCTAGAAAGAGAGAACTGTGTGCTGGTGTGTGAAATTATATAATGTAATCTATTTATATATATATATATATATATATATATATTATTAAAGGTTTATGCATTAAAGACTTGTTACTTGTATTTATGTGCATATAAGACTTGTACTTTGTGTATAAATGACCAAATTACCCTCATAGTTAACAGACTTGGTGGATGGAGTTAGAAATTTGGACTCAAATAGTTAAAGAAAATGCTTATAGGGACTCAGGTCGTTAAACTTTTTGCTTTTGGACTCAACTAGTTAAAACCTATAAAACACAGGGACTCAAAAAGTAATTTACCCAATTTAATAAAACAAACTTTTTTTGGATGGATTTAGCAAATGTGAACAAACGTCAGGGACGATTTTAGCAATTTACTCTATTTTTTTATTTTCATCTTTTTATTATATCTCTTAATTAACATAAAATCTATTTATTTTTTATTTTCATCTTTTTATTAAATTTCTTATTTAACATAAAATCTACTAGTTTTTTTTTTTTTTTTTGCACGGCGAATTTCTACAACAGGCGATAGATTCGCACCTGCTTTTGCAGGCCCTCCACCCCACTCTGGCCAAGACTATGTTGTCTTAACCGGGCTCACGCTTGGCATAAGAGTTTGGCTTGGCGCTCCCTGACAAAATTTCCAGCCTACTGCCATATGCGAGTAGTTGCACCCTCCACAAGAGCCGAAAACTCTCTGGAGTAAATGCACTGTAATAGAAAACTCGGGTGTACTCCGTGGGTTTCGAACCTGTGACCAGGCCTTCACCCAGTATTTTTTTGTTCATTTATAAAATAAAGTACACGTTCTTGCTAAACAGGTAACAAATTAAACCGTTGAAAAGATTTTGTCGTATAATTAACTTTATTAAAGGATTAGTAATGAGTAAAATGTTTACATTTTAAAAGACTTGGTTAGATGGTTAGATGATTATAAATATAAAACCGTATTCATAATTGTAAAATATAAATGATTAATCTTTATTATGAAGTGGATGAAGGCCTGGTCACAGGTTCGAAACCCGCGGAGTACACCCGAGTTTTCTATTACAGTGCATTTACTCCAGAGAGTTTTCGGCTCTTGTGGAGGGTGCAACTACTCGCATATGGATTTTATGCTAAATAAGAAATTTAATAAAAAGATGAAAATAAAAAAATACATAGATTTTATGTTAATTAAGAGATATAATAAAAAGATGAAAAAAAAAATAGAGTAAATTACTAAAATCGTCCCTGACGTTTGTTCACATTTGCTAAATCCATCCAAAAAAAGTTTGTTTTATTAAATTGCTAAAATCATCCCTGAAGTTTGGATGGATTTAGCAACGTTTGTTCATATGAGAAAAAATCTTTTTTTGGACGGATCTAGCAAATGCGAACAAACGTTAGGGACTATTTTAGCAATTTACTCTAACTCAACCCATAAGTATAGATATAGATTAGCATATATGTTTGAACTTAAAAAAATATGTTTTACAAATATACAATTTATTTGAGTTTTAAACAGTGGCGTCTCTGAGAATTCATGTACCCTGTTCGAGGTCAAAAAAATGTGCCCTTATATTAACGATAAACAAGGCATTTACGAAAATGACAAAATCGTATTATTCGATAAACAATGTGTAACATCCGCCAAAAACGGATCTCCGATACCCATCCGTTTTGAAAACCGGATCCTAAAGGAACTTTTTTTTATTTATATTAGATGTCGCGTATTTAGAAATTACTATAACTAGTTTTTTCGGGTTTAAATATTAATTTTATGAATGAAACTTGTTAGTCCCATTAATAATTACAAAAGAAATAGTTAACCTAGTTATAAATTTTAGATTAAACTAATTTCCTAATTGAAGGGACTGATTGGGTAATTTTTTAGAACTTTTAAGTGTAGGGTGTGCAATTATTGGAAACTGTTAAATGAAACTCAATAAAAAAAGAAGTGAACCAAGGGACTTGAACCCGGGTCTCACCGGGCACAAAGAACTAACCAAAACACGCGCGCCACTGCACCAAAGATCATTTTATGTATAGTATTTGATTCGATTTATATTTATTAACATATATATATCAGTTTAACAAAAAACACGTGCCTCTCAAAATCACGGGCCCTGTGTGGAAGTCCTTCCCGCACACCCTCGTAGCCGCCCCTGGTTTTAAAACTCTAATACTAATACTAAAGCTCAAGTTGAATAATTTAAAGTGATATAGTTGCATAGATACAAGTAAGTTTTTCAAAATTGCTTTCAGAAGAAAGTCGGTCTGTATTGTGAAAGACGAAATTTGTACTATAACTCAAGTAATTATTGTATGTAATGTACAATACTTTGATGCAGGCGTCATATTCTACAATGTCCACAAGAACTAGCATTGGAACCCCCATACTTTGAAAAAAGAAGATCAGTGTTTGACGAACCAAAAGAATCCATTGAACATACTTTGAGTAGTGAGGGTCCCACCGCTGTTGACTTACGTGGCACAACATCATCAGGAGGTTAGTCTTCTTCTTCTAGAAGCGAGTTCCTTGATCCTTCCGGTGGACCTTCAGAATTCCTGCGCGAAACACCTTCTCCTAGCTCAGGTAAACACGGTTACTACACACTAATCCTTTTTTATATATTTATCCGAGTAAAATGCCATTTTCGTCCCTGAGGTTTGGCCAGTTTTGCGATTTTCGTCCAAATGTTTGTTTTTCCGCACTGGATCCAAAAGGTTTGAAATCTTGCCAGTTTTATCCGGCTCGTTAACTCCATCCATTTTTCTCCGTTAAGTCAGGGGTACTTCCGTCTATTTTTGCTAACTTAAAGGTTAATTCGGTCTTTTTCACTTTATGTAAAAAGAGCGAATACCCTGAAAAAGACTGAACTGCCCTTTAAGCTAACAAAAAAGACGGAAATACCCTTAACTTAACGGAAACAATGGATGGAGTTAACGAGCCAGATGAAAATGGCAAGATTCCAAGTCTTTTGGATGGTTAGATCTCTTGGATCAAAATAAAATCGACATTGTGCTTCCTCTTTAAATCTCTGATCCAACCTTCTTTTAAAATACCCCCAATTCCTCTAGCATTAATAGAGAGGAAATTCATGGATTTACCTCATTGATTCCTTCTCTGCAAATAGCATCCAACACTAACTGGTTATGGTTAAACAGCTCGGCCCCAACAATATTCCCCAAACGTAAAGTAGCCTCGAGTTCATCAAGCTTCGAATCGGCAGCGGAGGTGTTGTTTTGAGTATCCTCAACCAGGGTTGCATCAGAACAAAATCCGGTGTCTTTCCCAACCGAACAAGCTCAGAAGAAACCTTCATAGAAGAATCCCCAGAGGTAGCGTTTTAGGGGTTATGAGTTAGAAAACAGATCACAACTGTCGTTAGGGACGAAAACCTCCTCAAAAGCCTTCCTGGGTCTTTTTTTGGGCCTATCACAAACCATTGGGCTGACCGGGTTGGGCTTGGGCTTATGTTTATCTCTAAGCAGATCAAACGGTTTTTTCTTAAATGTTGACTTACGGTATCTGGAGACAAAAGGGTAAGTCTGACAGCCAGATTCTTGGGAAACGAACATTCCATTTGAACATTCATCATTAAAAAGAGCATTTAATGCCAATGATCTCTAGATCCAAGTGGTGGAGGGCTTGCATTTCTCTTCAGAGATGCAGGTTCGACTCCTACTTGGTGCAGAGTGAGGCACTGGTGGGCAATGATAGGAGACCCAGGGAAACCTGGGTTGGATCCTTGAGCCAAACGGGCTTTACCGGTAATTTCACCGTCGTGCCTACGGGCGGGTGGGTTACCGGGTTTTCCCCGGAATTGATGGTGGACTCGGGTTACTCTCGGAGTACTCCGTTTGTCCAGTGGGTGCCCCGAGAGTGCTCGGGATTGAGTTCGTTGGTCGTTAAAAAAAAAAAAAGAGCAATTAATGTAGGCGGCCTTGGGGGATGATCCCCAAACACCTCGGAACCGTCATCATCCCTTTTCGGACTTCCTAGGAGACGTCAACGGAGAGTCTCTTCCATCAACCTCAACGTCTTCGATTTCCGGCGGCAACGAGTTCCCGGAGCAAAATTTCGGTGTCTCAGAATCAAACCTTTTTATAATCGAGTTGTTAAATAGAATGTGAACATATTTATGGGCATCTGCTAAATCATGCTTCACTCTTCACTCTTCAGCCTGCATCGCTCACGGCCATCACAATTCACAACGATGTCGTCTGACTAGTCAACGACGCTCAAGACTCACTCTTCAGTGGATTGAACTTATATATATCGTGAGTGAATGACAATTGAGGGAAACGAGCAGCGTTTTGAGTGAAAAAGTTTTGAATGAAACAAATGTGACATTTAAATTTGAATTCTTTGTATTAAAATTTAATTTAAAATTGAAACCGACCGAAAACGAGCAAAACCGAGTTGTTCAGTTGTGAACCAAACGAGTTCGAGCAGCATTTTCTGCTCGCTTCGTTAAATTCGAACGGAACCGAGCCATTTGGTTTCACTTTGAGCAGAGTACGAACAAATACTCACTCAATTTTGACTCAGCTCACAAATAGCCCTAAGTTCAAATGCTACAAACTTTATGGATATGGGTTTATAATACTAGATTAGGATTACGAGTCTTAAATAAATCTAACAGTATATAAAAGAACTTCTGACACATTGATGTGTATTTATGCTAAAACAAAGCATGCATAAATTATGATTAATAATTTTGATAATAATATAGGTATTTATTTTTCTAATTAACATTATTTGTAGTCTTTTCAAATGTGTATATAGTTTCATTTATTTGTAAGCTTGAAGACCATGTTTTTTTCACGGCTAACAGAATCAATCTCGAGCATTCTTGGGGCACCCACTGGATAAACGGAGTACTTCGAGAGTAACCCGAGTCCACCACCAATTCCTGGAAAAACCGTGTAACCCACCCGCCCGTAGGCATGACATTGAAATTACCGATAAAACCGTTTGGCTTAAGAATCCAACCCAGGTTTCCCTGGGTCTTCTATCATTGCCCACCAGTGCCTCACTCTGCACTAGGGATGAGCATTTGGTACCGGGTACCGGTACCGAACCGGTGTATTCGGTACCAGTACCCACTTTATCCGTTTTTCGGTACCGGTACGGTACCGGTAATTACGGGTAAAACACCGGTAAGTACCTGTACCGTACCGGTACCGAATCGGTGTATTCGGTACCGGTACCCACTTTTCCCATTTTTCGGTACCGGTACTTTCGGTACCGGTTCGGTACCGAACGGATATCGTGCTCATCCATACTCTGCAACAAATGAAAGTTGAACCTGCATCTCCCAAAAGAAATGAAAGTACTTCCCCACTTGATTTAGAGATCATCGACAAGAACATGTAATTGAAATTTTTGAATTCTTATGATTAATAAATGTAATATTATTGGTCTTTTCCTTGGATTCCCAATAAATTGTATTTAAAGCAAGTTGTGCTTTTGCTTTGCTAAGTAATTTTAAGAGAAAATGAAGTATGACTCAATGTGCTTTTGCTTTTCTAAGTAATTTTAAAGAGAAAATGAAGTATGACTCAAGTCAAGTATCAATCCATATTTATTACAAATACAATGCAAAAGAAGGTTGTGAATGTATGAGAATTTGCTTTGACGCTTTCTTCTTTTTTATGTACTCGGTAAACCGTTTTTTGATAAAGAAAAATTCAGTTTGTCTCCTTTTCTTTATAAAGAAAATTCAATTTCTCTTTTGTTAATGTAAATTGTAACACTCTTGGTTTTCACTTGTGTAATTTTCCTTGCTTTTGTAATCATTCAACCATTAATGAAGTGCAAATTCAATTTTTACTTGTTTGTCTTGTTGCTTTTACATTGTTTACCGGCCTAAGCGTGTGAGTCCTTGCAATATATGTTAGTCTTGTACTTGTAAACAAGGCCACACAAACTACAAGGGCCAAACGTGTCATTTTGTGAAAGTATAAGTTGAGGGACCAAATTGCCATTCCTTGAAACTTGTTTGAAAACTCTGATTTTAAATCCGTAGATAAAACCGTCACTATTTTACAAAATATAAAGTTCGGGGACTAAGTTGTCATTTTTGAAACTTAAATGTTCGGGTTAAAAATGTAAATGTTGTAAAACATAAAGTTTAGGGTCCTTTATGACATTTTTGAAACTTGTTTTATAAATAAAAATACAAAACTTTTAAAACTTTTAAAAGTTTAGGGTCTAAAATGTCATTTTGAAAACTTATATTTTATATAAAATAAACATATGTATTTTTGAATTAAAAGTCCAAGGACCATTGGGTCATTTTATCAAACTAGTAGTCTAGGGACTATTCTTGCCATTTTTAAAACTGTTTTCAGTTAAAAACCCTAACCGGGTTAAATAATATAAAAGGAATCCACTTTTAAAAATTAACTCAGTTAACTTGTTCAGTTAACAAGTCCAGGGACCATTCTTGTCGATTTTCAAAGTTGTTTAACCGGATAAATTAACCCAGTCAACTTTTATATTAAGAAATCATGTATTAAGAACTAACCCAGTTAGACTTTATAGTTATAAACTGAGGGACCTGTTTAGACTTTTCGGAAACATCAGGGACCGTTATTAAAACTTCGATTCAAACCGGATTCTACCGATTGTATCGCCGGGAATTGATCCAAATCGCAAACAAACAAGTTACACTGATCGATGAACACACCTGCTTGTTCTCCTCGACAATTTGAAACCGTCCAACACTTCAATTTCACCAAACCATGCAACAATGTTTCTGAAATCGGAAATGTTTAAAAATATTTAAGTGGGAATCTGAATTGGATTTATTCGGTTGTTTGAGGATCAATTAAACTTGTTATATGATTCCTGCAACCTTCACGAACCCACTGCACCTCTCAATATTCACAAACACTTCGTATTTCATCTCTGATTCACCTCTGTTACTTCGCCGGAGAAACAACTCGCCGGACATAGCCGAAACCTCGATCCCAACGATACCGGAGACATCTTCTTAGACTATTCGGTATAATTTCACCTGCTCAATGTTCCAGTAACTTTAATTTAGTTTTGGTTCATGTTTGATAGGTTAATTCGATCGGTTTGATTTCTGTTGACTTGATATTGGGGAAGATGATGATTATTTTTGTATTTTTAATTTTCATTTTTAAACAGTTAATCATTAATTCATATTAATTCGATATTAAATCTATAAAATCCAAAATTTTTATCATATATTCCTGACATATTGGTGTATTTATTAAAAATATAAAAGTTTGTAAAATTTTTATAAATCTATTTTATTTTAATTAAAACTTGTTCTGATTTAAAATAATTATATTAATTCTAATTTTTAGAATTAATTTATGAAATTTTTATGTTAATTATATTGAACAGTATACTTTGTAAAAATAAATTTTTATAAAATATTTGAAACTTTTTTGATATTTTTATAATTAAAACAGTTAAATCTCATGTTTTATTAAGTTTAATTGTATTAATTTAATTATTCTGAGTTGTAAAATATATCCAAATTTATTTTTATAATTTTATGCATGTTATATTGAGATTATTAAAAATCAGAAACCATGTTTAATTATTATGCATGTTATTTTTATATAATAAACTTTATAAAATCAGTTTTTGTGAAATTATTCTTTTATTTCCAGAATATTATATAAAATTTATCAAAGGCCATAATATTTATTCTAAATCTGTATTATTGCATGTCATTATTTAAAAATATTATTTCTAATTTTTCTGTTTTAAATAATTATTTAGGTAATTATTTATACAATCACTCAGTCATTTCATTTTAACATTTAATTAAACTGTTTATTTAAAATATATTTATTTTCTGCCATGATAATTATTTTCAATCTGATTTATACTTATTATATAATTAAAATATCATTTTTAATTATTCTGCCCTAAATTAATTATTAGATAATTAATTTGTATAATTATCATATTATTCTGAAAATACATATGTTCTGATAATACTGAATAATAATTTATAAATTCTGTAATTAAACTTGGACTTTTGAGTTATATTTTAAACTCTTAAATTATACCAACTGTTTACATAATTTTTATAAGATATATATATATATATATATATATATAAACTTAAAGTAAAATTATTTATTTATATGTATATATTAGTTATATTAAATATACAAATAATAATATCATACTTATTGTTTGTATAACGTAGTATTTTATGTAAACACTTCTTAAATTTATCAAATTACCAAGTGTTCCCCAAACAGATTGTCATATCGTACAACACAAAACCTTG
Source organism: Helianthus tuberosus (assembly GCA_030545235.1). Classification (NCBI taxonomy): domain Eukaryota; kingdom Viridiplantae; phylum Streptophyta; class Magnoliopsida; order Asterales; family Asteraceae; genus Helianthus; species Helianthus tuberosus. Next base: position 7,824,365 of record CM060443.1, read on the forward strand.
TCACCCGTTTATACAAAATCACAGTGTTGCCCTTGTTAATGCTATGTTCCATATGTGTTTGTTTCATGCATGTTTATAGAGTAACTTGGAAAGACTTGTTCCTGCAAAACTCTTACCTATATACTTGTTTGGAATTTGATTCACAAGCAAGGTGAGTTCATAGTCCCCATTTTCTGTTTTACAATATTTTCGGGGTGAAACATATGTGATAATGTGGTACAAATTCATTTACATTTTTCTGGTTGTCTTGATTGTTTCCTTGCAATTGCTTGATTACTTGATGCTTAACTTACATTCATTAACTTCGATCAAGCCGAACGGTACATTATAGCGCTATAGGGGTGACATCCCATCCGACTTCATGGTCTATTGTTGTTGTTGTTGTTGTTGTTCATGTTATTCATTGTGGAAGTCTGGGTGATCAATGCCGTGTTCAGTCTACAAAGGTTTGAATGTTAACCAAGCGGGAGTTGTTTCAATCAATTGTTTTAAACATATCAAATGCCACAAAGTTAACTTTTATTTCATATCACATTATTATTTATTACCAAATCAAATAAAACACTATGAATTCACTCAACCGTTTGTTGACCCAATTTGTTTTTAACATATGTTTCAGGTGGTGATGCTTGAAGTTGGCTTTTCTTTGGATCACATAGGATTGCAAGACAAGTGCTTTAGTTTCTAAATAAAAATCAAAGACTTTTGTGGACAATTTGTTGTTTGTTTGTTAGTACTGTTTGGATATGAATGCAATCCTCTAAATCAACTTAATCATATTTCGACTTAAATTTAATCACCATGTGCTTATTGCATTCTACCATGTTTCGTGATGCCCTCGACGTTTCCGCCTCCGGCCAGGGTGTCACATAAATGATTATGTGGGACATGTTACAAATAATTGTTCAAGTAAACAAAACAAAACAATACCGAACTAAAGTCTTAGGGGGCGTTTGGTTCGTGGAACGTTTTGGAAATGAAATTGAAATTTGTATAGGAATTAGAATATCAAGGAATTGGATTTCGAATTTAAACATTCTAATTGGAATTGGAAATTGTTGAAATTGGAATCTCAATTCCTTTTCTCAAGTTTTTGGTTATCAAATGAATCGGAATCCATCACCCCGGCACTCAGCACCCCAGTTCGGGTCGAAACGGTTCGTGTCTAAACAGTTCGGGTCGAAATGATTCACGTCAAAACGGTTCTGGTAGAAACGGTACGAGTCAAAACGGTTCGCATCAAACGGTTTGAGTCGAAATGGTACGGGTCGAAACGGTTCGCGTCTAAATAGTTCAGGTCGAAATGATTTGCGTCGAAACGGTTCGGGTCGAACAGTTCGCGTCTAAACCGTTCGGGTCGAAACGGTTCAGGTAGAAACGGTACGGGTCGAATGAAACGGGGGTTGAAACGGTACAGGTCAAAACGGTTCAGATCAAAACGGTACGGGTCGAAACGGTTCTGGGTCGAAACCGTTCGGGTCAAAACGGTGCGGGTCGAAACGGTCGAAGATTCCAATGAATTTACTTTAATTCCTTTACATATAGGAAGTATTTTGAATTCCTTTAGTTAAAGGAATTTGAAGGAATTAATGCCAAATTCCAATTTCATTATCAACCAAACACATAAAGATTCCATCAAAGTTCCATCAAATTCTGTTAACAACATTTTAGAGAGTAATGAAATGAAATATATTTACCTTGGGCCATGTGTAATCACTTTAGCCTTTTAGTTAAATGATTTTAAAGTTGTGTATGTTCCACCGATCATACATTTTAAGAGTATAATATACAATAGATTTACAATAGTAACAGAATAAACCAAAATGCTAAAACTTGCTAAAATCCCTCAAAATTAGAATCAGGCTTCAAACACGAGAATATGGGTCCAAGAGTCAGACCATGTGCAGAGTAGGCAATCGTTAAGGACCCACTCTCCCCGGGGCGGGCAGCAAATATAAGAAAAATCATATAGAGCCCTCAAGGGCCCCTTAATTCTCAAAGACGGCTGCGAGTAATGAGCCCAACAATTTCTTGTATTAGCCATAATACCTGCTACCGTCAAGAACTTCGGAAAGTTGGCATGTTTGGTTAAAGGTTTAAAAGCCAATAAATTAAGGGTGCAGAATACGGACAAAGAGTGGTGTAAACGGTTGCCAAAAACATAGAGAAGTTTTTTTTTGAACGCTAACACTGTGTTCCCGAGTTTCATTAAATGAGAGAAAAGAAAAGATTTGGAAAGAAATAATTTTTAGTTGTGTTCCAGAGTTTCACTAAAGGAGAGAAAAGAAGAGAAACTGAGAGATTTTTTGCCTAAAATTAATCTTTCCAATTTGGAAAGAAACGGAGAGAAAGAAAAGAAAAGGAGAGAATCCTCTCTTTTCTCTCATTGCTCATGTTTGAACCCGAGACCTTCCATCCAGGAGACATGTGACTCTACAAGCAGGCAGGCCTACGTGGACACATAGAAGTATAGAACAAATGGACTACAACCAAGAGCGGAGCTTTATTATGGCCCGGAGTGCCTTGGCCCTCACCGACTTTTCGTTCGTAGTGTTAATTTTACTGTAAAATTCTGTAATTTTTTTTTTAGCGTAAAATATTGGATTTTTAAGAGTTCGGCCCCCACTGAGTTTTTTTTCGAGCTCCGTTGACTACAACTAATGAGACACAACAAGACTCTTTGTAAACATTTAAATTTTCTATTCAAACATCCTATCTAACGGTTGGTATGCATCAAATATTTGATGTTCATTTGGATGTACTAAACCCATAAGCTGTTGAAAACCATTTTCAGCCTCCATTGACATTTAACATGTGATACAATAATGTGTAGTGTCTAGGAAAGGTTTTATGAGTATGAGTAACTTATATATATTGTTATAATCATAAAACTGTCATTTTCACATATCATAAATGAAGTTGCTAAAAAGCTTCATGTGTTCAGCTTGCAACGAAATGGCAATCGACAAGCTCCCATCATTATTCGGGCTCGGTAACACGAAACCCAACCCTTCATAAGGAAATCCAAATTACAGATGAAACAGTTTGTTTCTTCAAAGAAGAAAATAGGAAACAGAAAAATATACATTAGGAAACTACTTCAATATTTAAAGGGTTACTCAGCTTTCACAACAGCTTTTATGAACTGCAAACATACAAGGAGAACATTTAAAGATCATGTTGTATTGGAGCATGTAACCACACTTGTGACATTCACCATCGCTTGCAATCCCTTGAACGAATGAAAGGGGGTGTGGATGCACTCGAGAATTCTTGTATGTTCCCCCGAACTTGACGTTTATAAAATAATAAATACCTCTGCCACTGTAGGTACTCGTATATGTTTCACACCCAAGTATCAACGGAGCACAGGCTGGATCCACAGACTGCATACACTCACGACAATGATAGAATGCACGCTCAGGATTAAGTCCCTCCTCGCAAATTTCACAAAAATAGTCACTCTTATGGTTCTCAATGGGGTCGTAATTCAGCTTCAAAGGATGCTTGTCTACCTTGTTCCTAGTTGTATCCGGTATTAACAAAGCACACTCGGGGTGTAGATGGAAATCACAACTATGGCAACTGAATGAAAATTGCTTGCCCACAATGTATCTTCCACATATATAACATATAAATGGAAAAACATATTTGAGATAAACTCTGGAAAGGAGGTGAGCTGGGTGAGAATCGTGAGTGATTTGTTTAGGTAAGAAGGCGCAATTAACATCAATGTAGTATTTGCATTCTTGGCAATAATAGGCAAATCCATTGCTCGGTAACATGCAAATATCACAAAAGAACACCCCAAAAAACTTACCAGGGATTTCCGATTGGAGAACTAGGGTATGTTGTGGGTGACCAGGGTGGTCTTTCAGTTCAGTAGGTAGCCGGGAGCACCACTCGTGGAGCACAAAGTTGCAATGCTCCTCCTCCTCATTGGCACACACGTAAATTGGGCCACTCGTAATTGGTCTCACACACACGTCGCACAAAAGTTGAATCCTCTTCATTGGGTCATGATAGGATATTGATTTTATTTTTGAAGAGGTGGGGATTGTGATATCACCACATCGTGCATCCTCGAGAATTAGTGGATGTTGATGGCTAATGTGTATGGTGACCTCTAATTTATCTTCCTTGAAAAACAAGTGTTTCAATATGCTATATGATGGATCACGAAACGGAAGATGAAGAAGAAGATCAGGATGTTCAACATCTTTATAATTTATCGTGGTTTTACCTGCGTAACAATATTACATGACTATCAATGTAAAACCACTAACAATATAACTTTTCTGGTAGGAAAGCACAATCACTATGAATGAATGGACCAGCACACATGGAACAATGATAGAAGACCCCTTTATGTTCCTTACCACATGCATCACACTCACATAAAATTTCTTTAGTCATGCAAACTAGTGGATGTGTGTGGCTAGGGTGATAAATGATATTCTTTTGTAGCCTTTTCGTGGCACATTTTACATCAACATCAAAATCACATTCTGAACAACGATAACCAAGGTCATGATGCTTATGATGGGTACGACAAACATCACAGTACCAACGCCCACGCTCTTGGAGGAGGTAAAGAGTATGAAGATGACAGATGTCTTTCATCTTTTCTGGAAGCACTTTACAAAACTTATGAATAGAGTACTTACATTGACCACATGTATAGTAATACCGATGAAACCAGTTGATTTCTTCATCACATCGAGAACACGAACATTGGAAGTCTTGATTTGCAATTAACTCATCATCGCTCTCTTCATCGTTTTCTTCATACTCTTTGTCGCGTTGCAGTTGTTTAGCCCACAGATCTACGAGATTTAATGGATGTTCATGTTCATCCATGGTACTTTTTTTTCTTTTTTAATAATAAAGTGGTTTGAGAAGAAGAAACAGACACTAAAGAAAATGTTCTGAAAAATGAGATGAGAATTAGAACATCACAGTACGTGGAAGATGAGAAGGGATGAATTATTAAAAAAAAGGATTATATAAGCTAGCCATTTATAGCAAATGGTTCGCTAGTACAAAAAAATATGGAATAATGCAACACCATACATTCTTATCTTCATTTTCAAGTTTAAAATTTCATCACTAAAAAGCTATATATAATAGTTTATTGCTTTTACTTTGTATATAAAAAAGGGATTTTTACATATTTCTCCCTCCTAAGTTGCCTTATTACATATTTCCCCAAACCAAAAAATCAATTACATATTTCCCATTTTTTTTGAGAAATTACTCAATTACCCTTTTTTTTTAAAAGAAATTACATATTTCCCATAATCTTTCATACAATCGTTTCATCTTCCCACCAAACCTTACCTCAGACAATTCGCTGAAGCCACACGAGCAGAAACGACGGCTGTATATTTGAATATTATATATATATATATATATTAATTCATCACAAGTTGTGGAATAGTAACGTAGGGTCAGACTTTTGTTTGACTTTGTTTTACATTATTTCTAAACTAATAAATTGTTTATCTGATTTTTTTATTGCTGTACATGCGAAATTAGGGGTGTTCATCGAATCGAATATCGAATTTTCGAATTATTCGAATCGAATTATTCGAATAATTTTTATTTTCCCTTGAATTTGTATTCAATTCGAATTCGATTAAAACTTACCGAATTCGATTCGAATTCGTATTCGAATAAAAAACCCAATTCGTATTCGATTCGTATTCGATTAAAATTTCGAATTCGAATCGAATTCGAATAAATTCGATTTAATTCAGATTCTTTAAAAACATGTAAAAAACTATCAAAATGAAAGCCATAAATCACTTTATCACATTAAAAAGTTCCAAATAAAATACCATAAGTCTAAAATTCAAAACGAGAAGTCGGGAATAACCACTCCACATTACAAGTTAATATTTTTAGGGTTATAAATCTATTGATAGATTTGTTACCTAGGTCTTAGTTATAGGCCATGTAATGAGTTTGGTAATGGGTAATTTTAATACTTGGAAAAAAAAATTGAAAATAATTTATAGTATAGCTTAATAAAAGTTATATGCATTATATATAAAATAATAAATAAATATGTATAATTTTTATTCGAATTTCGAATCGAATCGAATTTGTAATTATAAATTCGTATTCGATTCGTATTCGATTTACTTGACTCGAATTGAATCGAATTCGAATTCGAATTCTTTTAATCGAAACGAATTCTTGATAATCGAATCGAATTTAAACGAATTTCGAATTTTTCGAATTCGAAACGAATTCTGAACACCCTTATGCGAAATTAAATATCTAATGTTCTACTCTTTCTAGAAGTCTTATTTTTGCACCAACTTTTGTTTGTCGCTTATGTTTTTATTATAGTAAAGAAACTTCAAAAATTTTCAACTTGTTAATATAAATCTCGATCAAATTCCTAGGCTGTATTCATCGATTAAAACATGTCTTTAATATAAAGAACTCATATAAATTACGGACACCGTGAAAAGACGTGCAAAAACTCAGCACCTGAAAGAGTAAAAAAAAACGTAAAAGTTGAGCGGTTGATTTTGAATTTTTTGTTTCGTATTTGTGCTTCTTAAATTTCACGAAACTTTATGTTTTTTGAACGGAATTGATTATGAACAAGTAAGGATTGCATTTTAATGAAAGTTTGTGTTTTTTATTTATGAGTATTATGGTTTTGTTTGACAAGAGTAACAAGCAAAAGAATTTGGGTGATACTATATGAATTGGGTAAATAATTAATTAATTGATGATATTAGAATGGGTAAATATGTAAATATCATTTAATAGTTCATTAAGGGTAAAATAGTCATAATTAAGAGTCATTTAAATGAAAAGGGGAAATATGTAATATATATGGGTTAGGGAGGGGAAATATGTAATTGATTTTTTGGTTTGGGGAAATATGTAATAAAGCAGCTTTAGGAGGGAGAAATATGTAAAAATCCCTAAAAAAAATGCTGGATAGAATTGTATATATGAAAGTACAATCCATCTATTAATGTTATTATCTCTCTAACTTATAAATGTAATGCTATGAGTATCTGCACTAAGCTGCCATTAGTAAAATTAGCATAACTAAAAAATGTTTGAGAATACTAATTAATTTATTTTTTTTATAAACGAATTGTTGTTAAATAAAATTGTGAACTTATCAAGTGGTGGAAGGCTTGCATTTCTCTTGAGAGATGCAAGTTTAACTCTCACTTGGTGCAGAGTAAGATATTGGTGGGCAATGATAGGAGACCCAGGAAAACCTGGGTTCGATCCTTGAGTCAAACGGGTTTTTACCGGTAATTTCACTGTCGTGCCTACGGCCGGGTAGGTTACCGAGTTTTCCTCAGAATTGGTAGTGGACTCGGGTTACTCTCGGAGTACTCCGTTTGGTCCAGTGAGTGCCCCAAGAGTACTTGGAATTGATTCTGTTGGCCATTAAAAAAAAGTTATGGGCATTTTGCTGAATCCCTTTTTAATTTCAATACTTAATTAGTTGTCATCTAGTTATAATAATATCATTTACTCTACTTTTAAAATAAAGGAAATATTCATGTATGTACTTTATCATAATGTAACGCTTCGCATTTCTGTACTTTCCTTATTTAGAAAGTTGTATTCACATTTTCATTTTTAGAAACTTGTATTCGTATTCCGTTCGATCTTTGTAATCTTGATACTTGATCATAATGGAAACACATTTCAATATATTATTTGTTTATATACGTTCACACATAATACTTACTCAATTGCAAATGTGTGTCATATATACAACGCTACACAATATTTTCGATGCTTATACCCACCCAAGTTCCTGCATATAATTTAGACAAAACTGACACATGTTTATGTTTATTCGATATTGGAATTCAATCAATCATACACCGTGTTCATAATATGTTCAAACACAACCTTTTTACCCTAATTTAGGCTTAATACATAAGTTTATTACATAATATGTAAATGCACTTTGGGTGATTAGTGAAGGCTCTCAAACTCAAGGGTATTTTATGTATTTTGTTAAAAGTATTATGTTGGTCAGAATTTATGAGGGTTTCATGGTCAGGACTTAGGATTCCATCCTAGTCCGAATTTTGTTTGTTTGTTTAGTCAGGGTTTGCATTGTATTGGGCTTTGGGCCTTTCTATGTCCTGACTTTAGTAGTCAGGACTTCCCATTGTATATAAACTCTTAGTGAAATGTTATACATGGCGATTTCTTTTGTGGAAAGTTTGTTCTTCAAGAAACCCTAATCATTATCACTGGGTGTGAATTGACGGCTACTGTGTGTGACGTCATTCATCATCTTCATCATTCTTATTCTACACTTTCTTGATTCAATACTCTACAGTAGTGATTGCTAGGTGGATTCCGCACACCTGGTGATTGTTGTCTGAGTGAGATCCTTGGGTAGGAGACCTTACATAATATAACCTAACTAACAACAAGGAGGGGCTAAAATGTATTTTTTTTTTTTTTTTGGAAACTGAAGGTGGATACGAACCATAACCATGTGGATACGGTCCGTAAGGGGTTCTGACGGGCAGAATCTTGGCTAGCTCACGGATTTGTCCTTTAACTCACTTTCCCAACCACCTAAACGCAACCAACCCATTTAAAGCCTAAACCCTAATACCACACTATAAATAAAAGTCACTCCCCCAACCCTTTACACTCTCTCTATTCACTCTCTAGATCCCACAAATCCTCTAAACTTTCATGTGTTGGCAGATTGCACCTTTGCTCAAAACAGTGAGTTTTGAGCACGTTCTTCTACTTTTCTTCATATTTTCTTGTACCAATCTACTTGGATGACCTTCAAGAATGTTACCCAAGGTTCACCAAGGTGCAACCAGGTGGTACATCACTTGCATAAGGCTCCAAAGTCAGATTTGTATTCTGATTTATAAAAACTTTTACAAACTTACCTCATTTCATTGTTCATCTTGTGGAATTTTATACCAATCTTGCTTCTAACCAAACCTATAGTTAGGGGGCTTGAATAGGGTTGATTCCCATGAGTTTAAAGGTCCAAGAACCTCCTAAACTTTCCGTTTTGACAAGGTTTAGACAACCTACTAGTGTTGAGACCATCCAAGTCTACCATAGTACATATGGTGAGTCTTGTGTTTTTGTGAAGGTGTGAACCATGGAAGCTTTGGCTATTCTAAACTCGTTCCACCATCCCACTTGATGTTTTTATTCATGTTCAACTAAGTAGTTTCCAAGTCCTAAAGTAAGTTAACCCCGCCTCCAACATTTACCATGTTAGGTATGACACGCCCGAGTTGTTTCTTATTGGGCTACTTAGTATCTTAATAGAATAGTTGTATTTTACTTTCATTCATGACCAACCGGGTTCTCCAACTATGTTGGTAAACTTCATGCTTTGGTGAATCATACAATGAGGTATACATACCTCCATGCTTGACTTACATGAATTCTATGATATTATATGATGGACTATATTATAAATATATATATTATATACATAGCCAAATTCTTAATCTTAACCGGTAGATGGTTAAATGTTTTGAATATAGGTCACTTTATCTTTGTCGCAGCCCCCGATCCCTACCCCGGGAGCGGGCGCCGCGAACCAGTCAAGTGGTACCGGTGGTTATTAATTTGGCAGCGGAATTTAAAATATCAGGATCTTAGTTAGGAAATAAATCTCAGAGTTTTAAACACCAAACTTTTATAATAAATAATTGGGATAAAAACCATGTTTCACTGATAATACATTTATAGGGATAAACCCTAATTATTGAAAACATAAACTCCTTTTATTTAGGTAACTTTTATAGCCACTTCTTTAAGCCTTCAGTGCTCCATAGATGGCTTCTTATAGCTTCACATTAAGTTACCTGAAACGCGTTTTAAAAAGATTTTATCAGCAAGAAATACTAGCGAGTGCACCCAGTTTAATCAAAACAAGCTTTTATAACTTTACAGTATTGAGGGCGATTACAATGTTTATATCTACCCAATTACGTGTTCAGTACTTGTCACTCGATGAATCTGTGACTATGGTCATATCACACATTGGATAACCGAGCCCAATTGTGAAGGTTATTAAGTATTGTATACAAACCCCATAATACTGGCAGCAATTGTAGAATATAAAGACTCAATCACTGTAAGTATAACTGAAAATATTTGAGGTTTTGGTAAAACAGTTTGGTAGAAAAAGAGAATGACTCACTTTGTTGACTTAGGTGTTTTTATAGCTTCCTGTTGCTTCCTGATTATTATCTATTAAAATTAAACAATGCACACGTGTTAGTAAGATAACCCAAATCACATTAGCCATACAACACGAGACAGAACTCCAACGAACTGAGTTAGGCAGAGCCCTAGATCAATCGGGTAGGGTAACAAATACGTGATCGGGGGTTATAATACTTACAACGAGGTAGAGCTTCGTGTTTTAGGGGTATTATTCCCGAGTATTTTTGCACTATAGCTTTGAGAGAGAGAGAGAGAAAGAAAATGAGCGACTGAGGACTGAGGCCTTCGCTTCCTTTCATAGGCTGCTCAGAGGGTCTCTCGCACCCCGCGAGCCCCCACTCTTTCTCCTTCGCGGCCCGCGAGCCAGGTAGGCTAGGGCCTAGGCTTGGCAAATCAGCACCGTAGACTCAACACGCATGGGGACACGTGGCAGCGTGGGGTTCCGGCAAACCTGAGGCTGTCGCGCCCCGCGAGCCACCTGGTTGGCTCAGTCGCGGCCCGCGAGTGAGGTAAAATTCTTGTTTTATTTGATTTTTGTTAAAATTAAGGTTATACGGGTCCGTTTACGAGTATACGGGGTATATTTAGGGTGTTTAGGGGTGTTTTTGAGGGTTGTTATATCCTCCCCACCTTGTTTTAAATCTTGTCCTCGAAATCTACTGGAACAGGTGTGGATATTTCCGTTGCATTTCTAACTCGAGTTCCCATGTGTATTCTGGTCCTCTTTTTGAATTCCATTTCACTTTGACCAGAACTAATCTCTTCTGTTTGAGATTCTTGATCTTTCTATCTTTAATCTGTAGTGGTTTCTCTACGAACTTAAGCTTTTCATTTACCTCTATGTCTTGAAGAGGTACTACCAGTGACTCGTCTGCTAAGCACTTTTTGAGATTACATACATGAAACACATCATGTATTCCGGCCATTTCCTCTGGCAACTGTAGCTGATAAGCTACTGGTCCTATCCTTTTGATAGTCTCAAAAGGTCCTACATACATTAGGCTTAGCTTTCCTCTTTTAACGAATCTGACCACTCCTTTCCATGGAGAAAATTTTAACAATACCTTATCTCTAACTTGAAATTCCAATGGTTTTCGTGTGTTATCTGCATAACTCTTTTGACGATCTTGTGCTGTTTTTAGTCTTTCCTTGACTTGAATGATTTTTTCCGTTGTTTCTTGCACAATCTCGGGTCCAGATAATTGTTTTTCTCCAATCTCTGCCCAACAGACTGGAGTTCGGCACTTTCGTCCATAAAGTGCTTCAACAGTGCAACATTGATGCTCGTATGATAACTGTTGTTGTAGGAAAATTCTATTAATGGTAAGTGATTCCTCCAAAGTCAATTACACAGGCTCTAAGCATATCTTCCATTGTCTGAATTGTCCTTTCGCTTTGTCCGTCCATTTAAGGATGATAAGATATGCTTAGATTTAACCTGGTTCCCATTGCTTTTTGGAAAGTTGTCCAAAAATGAGATGTAAAACGGCTATCTCTATCAGAAACAATAGATAAAGGAATTCCATGTAATGAAACTATTTCATTTACATATAACTTGGCTAACTGTTTCATACTGAAAGTTTCCTTCATAGGTAAGAAATGAGCAGATTTGGTCAATCTGTCTACAATCACCCAGATTGTATCATTACCTTTTCGTGTCTTGGGTAATTTGGTAACAAAGTCCATTGTTATCAATTCCCATTTCCATATTGGCACCTCTAATTGCTGCAATAACCCTGAAGGTTTCTGATGTTCATCTTTAACCTGTGAACAGGTTAGACATTTAGCAACATAATTTGCTATATCCTTTTTTCATTCATATCCACCAGAAATTATTTCTTAAATCTTGATACATCTTATTACTACCGGGATGTATCGTATACTTATACTTATGGGCTTCTTCTAAAATTTGGTGGCGTAGGTTTCCTTGCTTAGGTATCCAGATCCTTTTCTTATGGAATCTCCAAATTCCATCTGATCCTTGTTATAATTCTTTAATCATTCCTTTTAACCTCTCCGCATCGTCTTTGATTCCCGTTTCCTGTATCTCTCTAATTTGCTTATTTAAATCTATCTGCAGATTTAGTCTGAGAGAGCATACTCATTTTGGATTTTCATGATACTTTCTACTTAAAGCATCAGCTACTACATTAGCTTTTCCTGTATGATACTGGATATCACAATCATAATCACTAAGAACTTCCATCCAACGTCTCTGTCTCATATTTAGTTCTTTTTGTCAAAAAACAGATCTTAAACTCTTATGATCTGTGAATATAATAAATTTACTAGCATAAAGATAGTGTCTCCAAATCTTAAGGGCAAAAATTATGGCTCCTAACTCTAGATCATGGGTTGTATAATTTTCTTCATGTTTCTTAAGCTGTCTAGAAGCATAAACTATAACCTTTTGACGTTGCATCAACACACATCCATATCCCAACTTAGATGCGTCACAATAGACTACAAAGTCTTCAGTTCCTTCTGGTAACGCAAGTATGGGTGTGTTGGTTAACCTTTGTTTTAAAATCCTAAAGGCTTCCTCCTGTTTTGGTCCCCATTCAAACTTAACTGATTTACAGGTCAGTTTGGTTAATGGAATGGCTATTCTAGAAAAATATTGGATAAACCGTCTATAATATCCTGCCAGTCCAAGAAAACTTCTTACTTCCGTTGGTGATTCTGGGACTTTCCATTTGGTAATTACCTCGATCTTTGTGGGATCCACATGAATTCCTTCATGATTAACCAGATGTCCAAGGAATTGTACTTCTTGTAACCTGAATTTGCATTTTGAGAATTTAGCATAAAGCTTCTCTTTTCTCAACAATGTCAAAAGTATATGCAAATGTTCTGCATGATCCTCTTTACTCTTAGAGTAAATTAGAATGTCACCTATAAAGACAATTATGAATTTATCCAGGTATGGTTTACATATCCTGTTCATCATGTCCATAAATGCAGCTGGGGCATTGGTTAAACCAAATGGCATGACAGTAAATTCATAATGAACGTACCTTATTCTGAAAGCAGTTTTAGGAATGTCCTCTTCCTGTACTTTCAATTGATAATATCCTGAGCGTAAATCGATCTTAGAAAAGAATCGAGCTCCTTGAAGTTGATCGAACAGATCATCGATTCTCGGTAGTGGGTACCGATTTTTAATCGTAACCTTATTCAATTCTCGGTAATCAATGCACATACGCATCGATCCGTCCTTCTTTTTGACAAATAACACTGGTGCTCCCCATGGCGATGAACTAGGTTGTATAAAACCTTTGTCAAGTAATTCTTCCAATTGTTTCTTCAGTTCTTGCATCTCCGTCGGTGCTAATCGATATGGTGCCTTTGCAATTGGTGTCGTTCCGGGGATTAGGTGAATTCTAAATTCAACCTCTCAATCTGGCGGTAATCCAGGTAATTCTTCTGGAAAAACATCTGAGAATTTAGGTACCACAGGAATATCTTTAATTCTTTTCCTTTAGTGTTAATGATTACTGAAATCATATACACTATCCCTCCCTTCCTTGCATAGCTTGTAGCTTTCATCACAGAGATGAACTTTGTTGATCTGGTTGGCTTGTCTCCTTTAATTATGATCTTTTCACCATTTGTTGTATTTACTTGTACAGACTTTTGATCACATAAAATATTGGCATGATTGGCTATCAACCAATCCATTCCTAGTATGATATCAAATCCAGCTAGATTCATTGGGTAAAGGTTAGGAATAAAATTGTGGTTTAGAATTTCTATCCTTGCTCCCTGCAGGATTTTGCCTATCTAATGGATTCTCCATTTGCCATCTCCACCAGACAATCTTGTAGAAGTTTGGTTAATGGTTGGTTGAGAAGTTTGTAGAAAGAAGTATTGATAAAACTTTGGTTTGCACCAGAGTCAAATAATACTTTAGCAAAAACATCATTAATGTAATACCCTTGCTATTATTTTAAGGTTTTTGTATAGTTTACGACAATAAAGATGTATTATGATTACATGTACTTTGAAAATTTCGGTTTAATTAAAAGTTTTACACTAAAGGTTTGTATACAACATAAGGAATTTGAATTCGTCGTTTAAAAGTTACGACGAAACGTCGTGCAGAAGCTTTTAACTTTATCGTGTTCGGTTCCTCTTCGTGCTTGATCTTCATCCGGAAATCCCTTGACATTCCCGTATGACCAAAACCAACATAAAAGTTAGCTTTGGTAGTTAAATAACATGTTTAAACAAGTCATATGGGTCAAAACAACAAAATTCAACAATTTTCGTAATTCAGGGCGCCGCCGTACGCTAAGGGGCGTCGCGCTACGCCTAGCCCTATTTTAGAGTGCCGCCGTACGCTAAGGGGCGTCGCGCTATGCCTAGCCCTGTTTTCGACAGAAAGATCACTTAGCTGGTGCTGCAAATGCCCAGCTCAAATTTTTACCAACTTACAAACTTATAATTGCCATAACTTTCGTTCTACATGTCTGTTTTACGCGATTCTTTTTTCTACACGTTCGTAATTTAATTCTCCATCATATGGAGTTAAAATTCAACATTCAAACTAACAAAATTCCAAATTTTTAGGAAATCGGCTTATTACTCAAAATCAACATTTTGACCCGTTTGAAATTTAAAACCATCAACTTGTTTCCTAAACAACCAAATACATACATCAATGTATTTAACTCAAGATCTCTATCTCGGGTTCATAATTTCTATAAATTGCGCGACTAGTACGCAAGCTATGTGCATAAACTGTTTTGACCCGTCTAGGGAATTCAAGCAATCTAATCTAACACTTGCTCTTTTCTTTTGACACTACATAATTCCATATCTAATTAACTACATATATTCCACCACAACTATTTTGTGGTGGATTTAACATAATGAACCCCTTTCCTAAATTTTACCCTTCAACTAATCATTTTACGTAAATGACCATTTTTAGATATTTGGCCCGAGAACCCTTATCCCTATAACTCACATGCTTATCTAAGGTTTACATTACCCTAAAACATGATTCTAAACAGCCCATAAGGGTTGTTTGCCCGATTTACCCATCAAGGGCTTTTTGGTCAACTTTATGTCCTTCGTTTTACGGCGAAGGACCATCACTATCTATTTAACCAAATTGGCACTTTTAACTACCACATAATTATACGTACCTGACTCGGATCAACATATTGACCCGTTTTAATACCTTGTCTTCACTTATTCGCTACTTCATAGAATCGCTAATTCACGAGCCGTTCATCCTGTGAGCATGAGACTCGACATATACTTATTAGTTGTTAATTGTTAAATGGCATTAATATTACCATTTGATCCGTTTTACCCTTTTTATTAGTTTAGGCTTACTTAACAAGCAGCCGTTCGAAAACTCATTTTGTCTTAGTCTTTTCGTGACTAATTTACCGTTCCACCCCGTTTTACCATTACTATAGTCTTAACACTTGTTTTTAACATATTGACCCGTTTTAATACCTTGTCTTCACTTATTCGCTACTTCATAGAATCGCTAATTCACGAGCCGTTCATCCTGTGAGCATGAGACTCGACATATACTTATTAGTTGTTAATTGTTAAATGGCATTAATATTACCATTTGATCCGTTTTACCCTTTTTATTAGTTTAGGCTTACTTAACAAGCAGCCGTTCGAAAACTCATTTTGTCTTAGTCTTTTCGTGACTAATTTACCGTTCCACCCCGTTTTACCATTACTATAGTCTTAACACTTGTTTTTAGTTCCGACCCGTGTCATTTCGTGTCGGTAACCATTTTTCAAATATCATCTCAATTGTATTTAATACTTATAGAATCGATACATATTCTACAAAGAGGTGTAAGTTTCACTTACCTTGCATCCATGCCACGCTTTTCTTTCCATACTCGCTCCGCTTGACCCACTTCATCCACAAGCTTTCACCTAGCTTGTTAAGCGCCAAACTATTATTCAATATTCACAAGGTGGTTAGATTAACCATAATTTAATACGATTTTCCACCTTACACATTTCATATCACTAGCATTCATTCGAACACCTAATATAATCAAGTTTTACACACAACCGAGTAGACTACGATTTCATTTAGGCATTTTAACAAACACCTAGTGGGCATAATTTTTACATATTTACAATCAAGTTCATAACTTGTCATTTAGCCAAGATTAACATCAATTTGGCAAATTCACATCAATTTTAACATCAACAAACCTGAAATTGCTTTATAGAATTCAAATTACACTAGAACAACAATCAAAATTCTAGTGTTTAACATGCTCCTACAAAACCCACTTATCACCTTCAATGGTGATTGTGAATTCACAAGAATCAAGCAAAATTTCAACAAGTAATTGACTAGGGTTTATCCCTAAACACTATATCATTCCTATTTCATCCAAGCAACTATCATGCATCATTAATTTCGAGTTTCAAGTATTGATTCAGAATTTCAATTGGAATCATTCAACGAAATTTTACATACCTTATGATCCCTTTACTAAGGAGATCATCAATCTATGCTCGGATTTTGTTTTGGAACTGATTTGTGCCTTCAATTTGTGAGATTTGTGTGATTTAGGGTTTGATGGGGGATCTTCTTGGTCGCCCAGTGTTCTGATCGAACCAGACACACACTTAGGTGTGTGTTTGGTGTGTTATTTTGTTTTTTAATCATTCAAGTTTCTATTTTAACAACCTTGATCCCTCAACTATCGTTCGGTTTATAAAAGGCTTACTAGTCTATTCTTCTTTATTGTTTTTAAACAAGTAATTAACTAGCTTAATTACCCCTAGTTAACTTAGTGAGTCCCGGAAGTTCTAACCCGTTTATTTTAAGTTTCGTTAACTCGAGCCTTTTATCCATTTTATTCCTTAAAAGTTCTTATCCGCTTTTTAATTAATATTAGGATTATTTATTTAAATCCTAATATTTACCGGGTTACTTTTACCACTAACGGTACTTTACCCGTCTTTTAGTATTAACGGGGTTTGATTACCAAACCCGTTTTCAGGGTGTTACAAGTCTACCCCCCTTAAAGAGGTTTCGTCCCCGAAACCTTATTTACGTATTTCTTTTAATTTAGACTAAACGAACTTAGTTTCGTTTTCAAGATAGTCATTCGTTCTTTTCGATCTAACGTTTTCATTTATATTGACGCGTACGTCTTTCGTGTGTAAGGCCTCGCGCGCCGTTATTTTTAGCTTATATGCATTATCCTTATTAACCGAGTTGTCACTTGACCACTTAGTCTCATCAATCTGTTGACATGTTTATCCCGCGCTTGTCTTATGTTGACAAGCGCTTTGTATTTGTCATGGCATTTTCCTATCTTTGAATAGTTTTACCGGCTAGACTAATTAGTCGCCGTCACTTCATACCTCGTCATCCGGGTATTCTATTTTGCCATTTCCGGCCTTATGTGTGTTTAAGATTTTCTAATTCCCCTTATACTACTTACATATGTTATGCTTTTGACTAAAAACTTAAATTTTTAGTTCGCGTTTTCTCTGTCAACTTGTGTCAATTTCTCCCATCAGGAAGGTTATGTCCAAGGATTTATCCCCTTTTCGCTGTCATTTCGATAATGACTTCGCCCTTTTGTGACGTAACACAATTTAAATAATTGTGGATTCTTTTGTCAATTTTGCCCGTTTAAATGTTTTAGTGAAATTCTTCACTTTTGTCAACCAGACCTTTCACAATCTCTTCGCTTTAACCCATTCAATTAACTTAGCGAGACCCATTGCTTTTATACTAACTTTATCTCCCATTGTTATTTTACGCGGGGAGTTACAACCAGTTTCCTTGTTTTACGTTATTGACCCGTCGGTTCTTTCACATAGCCTCACAGGCTTTTTCCTTAGGTTTCCACCTTCTAAGATAAAACCCCATCAGTTCGTTTCTTTCTATTGGTGACCCGAGGGTCTTTTTGGTCCCGTAGAATTAGGTGGTGTTTTTTTTTTTAGAAAAAAGTACTTCACAACCTCTTTTGTCTTCTCTACGCAAACCACGCGCAGACGTAGAGGTCTGTAGCTTGTTTGTTTTTTGGAAGATGTTTCATTAAAAAACCTCTTCCCCACCACTTTCTCATGCAGACAAGGCCCAACATCTTCATTCCTCTTCTCCAATCCTTCCTCTTTCAAAACACTGAACCCAGCACCCATCTCCTCCTCCAGCGCACCTCACCTCCTCCGCCACCCCTTCCACCTCCGCCGCCCTGCACCTCCTCCACCCCCTCCACCTTCGTCGCCCTCCTCCTCTATAACACCTCGAAAATTCACGTCCCATAATGCATTGACACGTGTCATAAGCTTGAAAGTGTGAAGGAATACTCTAGGGGGACTAAAGTTGACAAACATGAAAAGTATGTGAATATAAGGGTTCAAATTGTCAACAATGAATAAATATACTTTACGGTAACCCTACATAATGCTCATACCTTCAAACGAATAAATCATGGATCATACGAAGCTAAATATGAAAGAAAGTGAGAGATTACAAACTGCAGGGGTTAAATGTGTCAACATGTTTAAAGTATACCTCTGAGTGACCTTTTAGTAAACCCGAAGCTTTGTAACGGTGAATTATACTCACTAAAATGCACGATATAAATTTCATAAAGTTTCGTTATCGTATGAGAAAGTTATGATCAAATTCGTATACAAGGGGTTTAAAGCGTCAACGTTAAGAATTATGACTTTTCGGGTAAACAAGAAGTGACCAAGGACTTAACAAAGTGGGTTTAAGCCTTGAAGCCCTTATGGGTAAATTTGAAAGGCCATAATGCAAGAAATAAAGGTTAGTTGACCTTTCGAAGGGCCAAGGGACAAGTTGCAAAAGTTGAAAACTTAAAAACCTGAGCAGAAGGCCCATACGGGCTGCGTAAGCCATGCCAAGGGCTTACGCGGGCCGCCTGACCTGCCCAGATACAGAAAACAACTGGCAGCAGCCTGTTTGAGCTTCTAACCGACCTAGAATCGATTTTTCACATCTTTGGACGACCCCTACTTGCTTTTTAGACCTAGGAGACATGTGTGGATGATCCATGATCATTGCTAGGCTTGTGTGTCAATCATCTATGAGATAAAGAACACTATATAAGACCCACATGTTGGCAAACATTGATCATTCATTCCCATTGCAAATTTGGACCATTTCTGGAGCTCAAGTGCAGACCCAAGACCTTCCTAATCGTGCATAGGACCCTTGTAAGTATGCTTAACCTTCTTTGATCAAGTTTTGCTTAGTATTTAGCTTAAAAGTCAAACCGTCGTAAATTAGGTTTGACTTGGCGATTAATCGCTAATGGTCCAGCGATTGGTCAATGTAAGGGTAGTTATAATTTGGTAATTATGTGGGCAATAAACCCTTAAAAGGTCACCCGCTAATTCCCGCTCTAACTAGATCATTTGTCGAGTCAAAGTTGATTAGAAAAAGTCAACGGAATGCTAATCTTCGAATTAACGCGTAATTAACAATGTAGAAGGCGTGTAACCTATTTTATCATTCATATAACTTGGTAATAAGTATAAGGACTGGTCTAAGCTTGTATGATTCGACAAATTTCTGTTTAGACTCGGTTCGAAGCCGAAAGTCGCAAAACTTTGCTTTTGCTTTGACTTCAGTTCTGACCCGATTTAGGTGGGTTTAGACATACTTCAAAGTCCCATTAGGACCTGGTTACATGTTAGTATAAACCTCTGTACTTGGTTCGTTGAATGTCCGATTCGTTTACACGTTTCCGTTAATTGCCTAATGATTGACCATAATGCCCTTTTGACCATAGAACGAGAATTTTGGATATGTGAGAGGACAATAACCTTTGTTACTAATTTATAAACATGTCCCTAAAGTTTCATATCAGTTCGAGGTCCAGAATAGGAGTTATGCTAAATAGCGCAATTAAGAAGCTTTTGTTAATTAAACGGCGCAATTAGCATAAAGCCTATCTAAAACCAAATTTCGACACCAAACCTTTTACACACTGATGTAATATAATATTTTGGAATTTTTAAAGATTTTTAATTTTTTTTAACCAGCTCATAACCTAAGGTTATAGCGTTGATTCGGTAAATACCAAATATACCCTTTTAGGTCATAAAATAAGTTCTACATAATATTTTGACACGAATCCAATTGCTACTGATTTTAATTAATAAATGAAGCACTTTGAACTTTATAACCTGATCAGAAAACTCAGATTTCCGGTATAACCCGGAAATCGCTTAAAACGGCTTTTTAAGCGTATTAATCGCATAGTTTGGGTTTAAAACCATTTTGTCATATAAGACTTATCACCAACTGATATGAACTGATAAATTAAGTTATTTTACTGATGTATTCAGACCCGAATCTCAGAAACTTAAATAATCTCTTTTATAAACTTTAAAATGACCAAAATACCCGTACGGGGCTTAAATTAAGATTAAACTCGTTTTGGGCATAATGGAAGGTATCCTACTGATATCACAACATATTTAAGGCATATTGACTTAGGAAACCTATAAATGACTCTCATGGTTACCCGTTACGCCTCTTGCGCGTTCGGTTCGGTTTATATAACTAGTTTGCATAAACTAGCCGAAACGGGTCAAACCTTATCGGTTTTATCTCAAAATCCAGAATGTGGTTAGATTTCCCATATTATACAAGTCTTCAAACTTGTCGGGTCTAAATCACATTCTGTTCCGGTCTTCGCTTAATCACGCGTCCGAACCGTAACTTCTTCAAACTAACCAGTCTAAGTTTAGGCTTAATTAATGACCCGTTAGGATTCTAATAGGTTATTATAAACCTTTGTTCCAGAATAGGAGAACCGGTAAAAGCTACCCGCATTTACTAATTGTGATTTATACTTGCAAAGGTAAATACTTTTAACTTATTTTCCCTTATACGGGCTTGGGGTACGGTATATAAAATACCACTTGGTCGGGCATTCGACCTTAATCAATTGGTGGTTAAGTATTATTGAGATGAACCGTTTAAATATGTTTTGTTTGCTTAACGCCTTTGGGAGGTTAATGACCATGTCCCGGATATCCTTGGCATCATTTTACGAAATGGCCACGACCTAAGCGCGGGGTGTAGGCGTACACCCGTCAGTGCATAACTAAATAATGTGGTGTGTCTATTGATCTTTAACCCGGCACGAACCGGGCTACTGAACGCATAAGGAACATGTAATTCTTTTACAAGTTTATATATTTAAATAATTATCCCAAGTTATAAAAGTTTGTGCCACGTGCATTCAAATCAATTTTATTAAACTTTTCAAAATGAGTCGGTTGAATGTATTTACCAGTGTAAACTGACGTATTTTTCCAAAAAGGTTAAGTGCAGGTACTAAGCGAACTAGGCTGGCTTTTCTCCTAGCGTCCACAATAAGTCTCGCAAGCTTGGACGTCAAACTGTTGAACAATGTTTCCTATTTATTTTTGATCCATCTGTGGATAAATTTCGACTGTTGTGATACTTGATATTACAATTATATTCGGTTGAAATATATCTTTCTTTTGCTTCCGCTGTGCATTTAAATAATTGTGTTGTTTGACTGTAACGTTGCCAACCACGTCACGATACTCCCCCATCGGTCAAACGTGGAAATATCGGGGTGTGACATCCTCCAGCCGATACCCACCTCCGTCTCCCTCCTCCTCCAGCCGACACCCACCTCCATCGCCCCTCCACTCCAGCCGACACCCACCTCCGCCGCCCCTCCACTCCAGCCGACACCTCCTCCAACGTCTTCTCCACCACTCAAAGGTTATATGCTTTGAAGAAAGGTATGTATTGTGTCCTATAATTCCACTCCTTTTTTGCAGTTCCTTAAATTGAGGCAAATGAGGGTAGCCTAGGGTTTTGATGGAAGTATGATCATGAAATAAATTTTTTCAGAATTTAGTTGGGTGTTTATTTGGGCCAAAATTGAAATAAATTGATAAAAAAAAAGTGTTTTTACTCTTTAGTATATGTTGGTGTGATCTTTCTGCAAATGGGATTGTGTATATGATGATAATGATGATGTGTTTGAGAACAATGTTTGAATGTTTAGAACAGTGGTAGTATAGTGATCACCAATTGTTTGATAAAATGCACACCAGTTGTTCAACGATTTGTTTGCTAATTGATTGCTGAATTTGCTGCTATTGAAGATGATTTGTTAATTTTGGTGTTATGTGTGCCTGTTATGTTGTTTGATTATGATATTCATCGTGTTAAAATGGTAATTAGAATTTGTATGATGTTCAGCAGCTTGCAGAGGTTAAAAAACAAACAGTCTTCTTCTGGCAGACTGAAGAGGTTTGGTCCACCTCTTCTGCTGCAGATGTCTGCAGATGTGGTCCGCAGACTGCAGACATTTTACCTCTGAAAAAACAAACAGCACCTTAATCATTAATTATAATCCCATAGGTTATGATGATCCCGTAGATCATCTTCTATTCGAGTCTTTATTCAACTGTATATATATATGTATATATACGACGTCAAGGCCCCCCTTTTTATGTTTTAGAATTATTTACCTTTGCTTTTCGGATTTCATACGACCTTGACCGTAGTCTAAGGCTACATTTGTTTTCCTTTGAATTATCTTTCCGACGTTATGACTTCTAACGTCATTTACACGTTGGTTTGTCCTACACTTACCATTACCCGGTCTTTACCTATACTTCTCCATGACCCATTAATCGGGTTCTTTTATCTTAATGTTTTTAACGCCTACAACCCTTTACATAGGTTTATTAATATTTCTCACTTTTATTTACTCGGTTCGCGCTTACTTACTTTAGCAAGCGTTATCCTTTATTAAATTCGTTTGACTTGTCGCGTGAAAATTCATTACTTATGAATGTCAAACTTCATTCTTTGTTTGACCCGTTCAACTTTAAAATGGTTGAACGTAATTTATCAAAATTTCTATTTGTAGTATCTTACCGTCTTTTAGTTATGACTCGAAACCCGAGTCTTTTGGCTTTTCCCTATACGTTCCCGTTTTTCGGTCTACGCATGTGTTTAAATCCTTACCCATGAACCGGGTGTTTTACCGAAGTCGTTACTATTGCGCCCTTTCCGGTATGCATTAAAACTTCGCTTCGGTTTATTTGGTTGTCTTAGCATAGTCCATCGCTTTTATTCAACCATATCTTTTACTCTTGATTCTATTTTGTTTGACTTGTTTGTGTGAATTTCATCACTTATAACAGTCAAACTTTATTCCTATGCCTTAACATTCTCATTAGTTGGTTTGTATTTTCAATTATTTTAATCTTTGTCCCTTCTCTCGGGCTCGTCATTCTAGCATAATACGCTTCCGTCGTCCGACTAGCGTTTACGTTTACTATCAAAACATCTTATTTATTTGATTTATTTGGGTACCATTTAAGTTAGTCCCATTCACCCCGCCCTTACTACATCGGATGCAAGTATGTCCATCATAAAAAGTTCATGGTACCATGTGTTCACTACTTACTTGGCCAGAGTAAATGGTCAACACCCGATATACATGACCTTTTATAATTTTCATTTTACACCCCATGTAAGTAATGCCTCTAATTAGCTTTCTTGGAAATAATATCCTGGATAGGTATTCTATTCAGGTTTTCCAAGCTTTTAATTTACATATACAACAATCATTCTCTACATGTTTGTTGCATATTGCTATTTGTGCAATTAAATCTAAAATGTGCACCTGGTAATGCTTGCCCTAACGGGCTTCTCTTGCCGTTAACCTTGTTCGCGATCGCTACGCGATTTAGGTCCTTGATGAGTATGCTCTACTTGTCATACCTCGGACTGTTCCTCCGTCATACCAATAATTTATTCAATTCTCGTCATCTTCAGATGCGAGTGTCCTTCAATTAAAACATTTATAAAGGTTAGTAATGTCGACATCAATTATCGCCCGTATTATAATACGAGGCTTTCTGCCATACGTGTCAATGCACGTAGTTTCGTTAACTGTATCAATCATTTTAATTGGGGTAGCGTGTATTACGCGATAACCCTATGTGTTGTTTACAACACTTTAACATGCTAAACCATTAACATATATGTACTTACCGGATTTGCGATCAAGCCTCGAACCGAACACACTTTACTCTTTTAACCATGAGCTCTGATTACCGACTTTTAACACCCTTGCTATTATTTTAAGGTTTTTGTATAGTTTACGACAATAAAGATGTATTATGATTACATGTACTGTGAAAATTTCGGTTTAATTAAAAGTTTTACAATAAAGGTTTGTATACAACATAATGAATTTGAGTTCGTCGTTTAAAAGTTACGACGAAACGTCGTGCGGAAGCTTTTAACTTTATCGTGTTCGGTTCCTCTTCGTGTTTGATCTTCATCCGGAAATCCCTTGACATTCACCTATGACCAAAACCAACATAAAAGTTAGATTTGGTAGTTAAATAACATGTTTAAACAAGTCATATGGGTCAAAACAACAAAATTCAACAATTTTCGTAATTCAGGGCGCCGCCGTACGCTAAGGGGCGTCGCGCTACGCCTAGCCCTATTTTAGAGCGCCGCCATATGCTAAGGGGCGTCGCGCTACGCCTAGCCCCGTTTTCGACAAAAAGATCACTTAGCTGGTGCTGCAGATGCCCAGCTCAAATTTTTACCAACTTACAAACTTATAATTGCCATAACTTTCGTTCTACATGTCAGTTTTACGCGATTCTTTTTCCTACGCGTTCGTAATTTAATTCTCAATCATATGGAGTTAAATTTCAACATTCAAACTAACAAAATTCCAAATTTTTAGGCAATCGGCTTATTGCTCAAAATCAACATTTTGATCCGTTTGAAATTTAAAACCATCAACTTGTTTCCTAAACAACCAAATACATACATCAATGTATTTAACTCAAAATCTCTAGCTCGGGTTCATAATTTCTATAAATTGCGCGACTAGTACGCAAGCTATGTGCATAAACTGTTTTGACCCGTCTAGGGAATTCAAGCAATCTAATCTAACACTTGCTCTTTTCTTTTGACACTACATAATTCCATATCTAATTAACTACATATATTCCACCACAACTATTTTGTGGTGGATTTAACATAATGAACCCCTTTCCCAAATTTTACCCTACAACTAGTCATTTTACGCAAATGACCATTTTTAGATATTTGGCCCGAGAACCCTTATCCCTATAACTCGCATGCTTATCTAAGGTTTACATTACCCTAAAACATGATTCTAAACAGCCCATAAGGGTTGTTTGCCCGATTTACCCATCAAGGGCTTTTTGGTCAACTTTATGTCCTTCGTTTTACGGCGAAGGACCATCACTATCTATTTGACGAAATTGGCACTTTTAACTACTACATAATTATACGTACCTGGCTCGGATCAACATATTGACCCGTTTTAATACCTTGTCTTCACTTATTCGCTACTTCATAAAATCGCTAATTCACGGGCCGTTCATCCTGTGAGCATGAGACTCGACATATACTTATTAGTTGTTAATTTTCAAATGGCATTGATATTACCATTTTATCCGTTTTACCCTTTTTATTAGTTTAGGCTTACTTAACAAGCAGTCGTTCGAAAACTCATTTTGTCTTAGTCTTTTCGTGACTAATTTACCGTTCCACCCCGTTTTACCATTACAATGGTTTTTAACACTTGTTTTTAGTTCCGACCCGTTTCATTTCATGTCGGTAACCATTTTTCAAATATCATCTTAATTGTATTTAATACTTATAGAATCGATACATATTCTACAAAGAGGTGTAAGTTTCACTTACCTTGCATCTGTAACACCCGTCTCATTAATTTAAGATTTTAAACTAAAAACACGCATTTTTAAAAGATAATACTTCATTTCTAAAGTTATACAAAATGAAATTTTACATAATATCCGTATTCAAGTTAACTACCAACTAATTTTTAACATCCCAAAACATCAAGTTAAGTGATTATAACATAAAACATTGTTTTCAACAAGATTAGACAAGCGCGAAAGCTTCAAAAGACAGTGTTCGGTTCTTGAATTGTTGCTTGATCGTCAACCAGAGCATTGCCAACATCACCTAAGGTCAAAACCACATCAAATGTTAGTTTTGATAATGTTAGAATGGGTATAAACAAGTTTCATGCGTCAAAACAACAAAATTTAAACAATTCTCAAAACTGGGGGGCGTCGCCGTACGCCTAGGGGCGTCGCGCTACACCTAGCCCCCTTTTTGACAGAAAGTTTCTTATTTGTTGTTGCACTTGCCCAGCTCAACCTTTTATCAAGTCCAAACTTAAAACCATCATAACTTTTGATGCGTGAGTCCGTTTTAGTCGATTCTTTTTCCTACGCGTCCGTAATAAAATTACGGATCTAACCATTTAAATTTCACACAACGAAACCCGGTTTGTGAACGAATGGTTCACAAATCCTTGTTTCGATTATTCAACCCATTAGTTATGTGTGCATATTTTCATCATTCAATTCTATGGCATACTAGACTTAATTACCCATT
This sequence comes from Helianthus tuberosus, assembly GCA_030545235.1. Lineage (NCBI taxonomy): Eukaryota > Viridiplantae > Streptophyta > Magnoliopsida > Asterales > Asteraceae > Helianthus > Helianthus tuberosus. The sequence goes on from CM060443.1 coordinate 7,851,066, forward strand.
CTCCGGGCTTGTAAACTCTGGCGTATCAGTACCATTACATGGTTTTACGCTCACGATAGAGTTTCATGCTCGTTTTCTCATAATTCAAGCATGCCGCTTTATGCACTTTTACAACTGATTATTAACCGTTTGACCCAATATCAAGGCTTCGTGAATTTAACTTTGTTTATCCAATCCGTTGGCGTATTGTTTTCTAACACTAGCATATTACGAGAATTTCAAGTCTCTACGTAAATCATCGTTTTAAAGGCATAGTTTCAACCCACCAAGTTTGCACCAATTCTACTACCATTGTTATTGTAACCTTAAGGCGCATTTACCCAACATCCGGGGCTTACAATCACCGTCATTTCATTACCAAATCTATGGTTTCATGCCTTTGTGATCTATCGTCGCCAAAAGGCATTCAAAACACAATTTACTACTCACTAAACAATTATTCGACCTGTTTGGTTTGCCGAGTGAACTTCGTCACTTCTATGGCTTACCAAACATACACTAATCACTCAATTTGACCTGTTTGATCTATCGAGTGAACTTCGTCACTTCAATGACACATCAAACGCGCTTATCACACTACGATGCTATTAACAAACTATAACTAAACATTTTTTATAATGTGACGAAACTAATAGTCACGTACCTTTAAAGTGCTCCTTTCAAACGCGTGTCTCCACCGGCTTGTCCACTTGACGATCCGGATTCATTGCCAATAGAGTTTAACCAAATATTGTTTAGAACTCTTTCACAACATATTACGCCTAATTTGCCATATTGTTCAAACATGCGTTTTTATCTCAAATTTGCTATGTTAGCTTTCTCTTAAGCATTTTAACAAACACTTTAAGAACGTGGTTTTTAAATAACCATTTTCAAGTTCTTGTCTCAACTATTTAGCCGAACTTTTATACTTTTTGCAAGCTCTTTACTTCTAGCATGTATATTAATATCATATTCGCTTCATGCAAATTGTTAACATCAGTTTTTCTGATTTCATTATTAGGATTCCTTATTATTCACAAAACCCATTTAACTCCTAGATGGGTAAACATGAATATTCAGAATTTGAGCATCAATTTCACAAATTATTAGCTGGGGTTTACATCTAAACATGTTTCCAACCCTAATTTCATCTAAACATCAACATATCAAGTTTAGATTTTGATTTCACAAATCATCAAGAATCTGAGATGAAACCAAATGATGAAATTTTGCATATCTTATGATCACTTCACTGAGAGGATCACTAATCTATGCTTGGAATTCGATTTGGAACACTTTAGAGCCTTCAATTTGATCAAAAAGTTGAAACTAGGGTTTGAGGGTGAGTTCTTGGTCGCCCCTTGCTCCTGATCGATCCAGACACACACTTCTAGTGTGTGTTTGGTAATTTTTATTTTTGTTTTATAAAATCAAGTTTCCACCTTAACACTTTTGGCCCTCCAACTAATGCCAAGTTTAACTTTAGACGTTTTAATCAAGTTTCTTTGTTATAACTAGACTTATGACTAACTGGGTTATTTATTCCTAGTTGGTTTATTTTTTGTTTATTTTATACTTTATAAATTTCAATATAAAGTTTTATATTTTCGGGGTGTTACAGCATCCATGCCACGCTTTTCTTTCCATACTCGCTCCATTTGACCTGCTTCATCCACAAGCTTCCACCTAGCTTGTTAAGCGCCAAACTATTATTCAATATTCACAAGGTGGTTAGATTAACCATAATTTAATACGATTTTCCACCTTACACATTTCATATCACTAGCATTCATCCGAACATAGACCACGATTTCATTTCGGCATTTTAAGAAACACCTAGTGGGCATAATTTTTACATATTTACAATCAAGTTCATAACTTGTCATTTAGCCAAGATTAACATCAATTTGGCAAATTCACATCAATTTTAACATCAACAAACCTGAAATTGCTTTATAGAATTCAAATTACACTAGAACAACAATCAAAATTCTAGTGTTTAACATGCTCCTACAAAACCCACTTATCACCTTCAATGGTGATTGTGAATTCACAAGAATCAAGCAAAATTTCAACAAGTAATTGACTAGGGTTTATCCCTAAACACTATTTCATTCTTATTTCATCCAAGCAACTATCATGCATCATTAATTTCGAGTTTCAAGTATTGATTCAGAATTTCAATTGGAATCATTCAACGAAATTTTACAAACCTTATGATCCCTTTACTAAGGAGATCATCAATCTATGCTCGGATTTTGTTTTGGAACTGATTTGTGCCTTCAATTTGTGAGATTTGTGTGATTTAGGGTTTGATGGGGGATCTTCTTGGTCGCCCTGTGTTCTGATCGAACCAGACACACACTTAGGTGTGTGTTTGGTGTGTTATTTTGTTTTTTAATCATTCAAGTTTCAATTTTAACAACCTTGGTCCCTCAACTATCGTTCGGTTTATAAAAGGCTTACTAGTCTATGCTTCTTAATTGTTTTTGAACAAGTAATTAACTAGGTTAATTACCCCTAGTTAACTTAGTGAGTCCCGGGAGTTCTAACCCGTTTATTTTAAGTTCCGTTAACTCGGGCCTTTTATCCATTTTATTCCTTGAAAGTTCTTATCCGCTTTTTAATTAATATTAGGATTATTTATTTAAATCCTAATATTTACCGGGTTACTTTTACCACTAACGGTACTTTACCCGTCTTTTAGTATAACTAAAAACGTATCGGCGATCAGATCCGGAATCATCTTGGCTTCTTCAGCTGTCAGAACAAATGCTCTGGCATTCTTCTTGGGTCCTTTGGCTGTCTTAGCTTTGCTGGTTGTCGCTAGAGCTAGTTTCGGACAGTTCGGTTTGATATGACCAGCTTCTCCACAATTGTAGCAGATTCTGGCACTTGCTTTCCTCCTACAATCTTCTTCCTTGTGTCCTGGGAACTTGCAAAAGTTGCAGGACATAACACACTTTCCTGAGTGCTTTTTTCTTACAAAACTTGCTGTAGGGTGCAGAAGAAGAACCTGTTCCTTTCCCGCGGTAGGAATTACCATAACGAAATTCTTGGGTAAGCTTTTGAGCTAGGTTCTTTTTCTGGTTTTCCTCTTGAGTACGGACTAATTAATTAGTCAGGGTGTTAGCCAGTTCTACTGCTTCTTCTATGGTTTGTGGTCTAGCTGCATGGGGTTCCGGCAAACCTGAGGCTGTCGCGCCCAGCGAGCCACCTGGTTGGCTCGGTCGCGTCCCACGAGTGAGGTAAAATTCTTGTTTTATTTGATTTTTGTTAAAATTAAGGTTATACGGGTCTGTTTACGAGTATACGGGGTTTATTTAGGGCGTTTAGGGGTGTTTTTGAGGGTTGTTATAATCTTCGTTTTAAATTCCTCGTTTATGATTCTAATGGGCAAGTTGGGACCCATGAAATCACATAAAAATCTTAGTGTCAAAACGAGTGTTTAAGAACAAGATATATTTTTGTATACATACTTTTATTCCTTAAATTTCAAATCCGAACTCTCCACAAACTCCGAATACTCATACACCTTCGTTTTCCCCATGTAGGGTAACTTCGGTGTTCCATCTTCGCTACTTAACAACTTTGCTGTTTAACTCGGAAAGTTTGCAAAACCGTGAGTATACATGACTCTTTTTTTTTTTTTTTTACTTTTAACACTTTTGGGTGCAATACGTATATGCTATTAAACTCATGCCATCACATACTTTATGCTTAAATCACAAACAAACAATCCAACATACATGCTTAAGATGTTATACTTGGACTCATATATGCTAGAATTATTTATGCTTTATACTTGTCATTAACTTCGTACGAGCCTCCCTTAACATGTATAGCGCTATAGGATTAACGCACCACCCGTATTCTTGAGGTTATGTTAAGTTAAACAAACGGTCTTATCATTGCTATGATGAGATTACGCTAGCGGGAATCTTCAGGTTTACATTTATAGTTGCATGCTAGTATCGTATGTTAGTTTTAAAATAACAATTATGCCATGTGAATTCGTTTAAACTTCTATACTTATGATAGTACTTAAACTTGTATGCTCGCCAATACTTTATGTATTGATCTATACTTTAATATGTATTGCAGGGAAATGATGATGATGATGAATGAAATCTAGTAGGGAGACTAGAAACGCATCTCTAAATTTAGTACTTATGTTGTATTTCGTTTTCTTGATTAAGTTGTTGTAATTTGTTTCCAAACGATGTACTTCGAATTTTAGCAATGAAATGAAATTTTGATTTATACATTCTTGTCACAAAATAGTGTTATGAAGTCTCTTGCAATCTATTTCGTTCGATCCTGATGTTTCGACCATCGGTTGGGGTGTGACACATAATATATATATTTATTGTGAAAATACATGTATATAATTCATCTTGTTGGAAAACTTTAAAAGTGAATGTTAAATAACAGTGAAAATATTCATGTGAATATTTATAATAATGCATACATTTTTGCCATGCAGGCCTCACCTTGTATGTAACATCCGACACTCATCCTCACAACTATTGTCCATTTTGTGTATGAGAAAGCAGAAAGCTCACCGGTTTGTTTTTTCTTTGCCAGAGTGAAAACTTCCCGGAGAAGGTTATCATGGATCACTCCCACTCAAGCATCCTTAATTGTGAAGATTGTACTCAAAACACGTTGATACTGTTTAAGACGGATTATTTCTTATGGCTCATGTGGACATAACTGGACAGAACAACAATGTGATTTGCTTTAAAAGTTATTTTTCAATCACATTGGCCCCTTATATTTATCCGTGTAAAACTACCTTCCGACACACATTGATGTATATGTAGGAATTAGGTTCACAATTAATTAATAAATATTATTATTAATAATTAATAAATATTAATGGAGCAATGGAAATGAACAGTGGTTTTTGTCGTGGTTTGTTCGAATTGGCTTATTTGGGCGGTAATCCCTCCTTGAGACATGTGTCTTCCATCTTTCCACCTTACCCTTCTTTAAAAGCTTCAGAAGAGAGAGAAAGGGAAAAGGGAGAGAGACGAAAGGGGCGGTGACCGGAGAATCACCGCCGTCACACCACCACGACGGTCACCATCTCCACAACTTGGTGTTTCTGTTTTCTTTTGGTTTTTTTCCTCTGTAGAGAGAGAAAGGGAAAGCGGAGAAAGACGAGAAAGGGCCGGTGACCGTAGTATCACCACCGTCCCACCACCACGCCGGTTGTCATCTGGTGTCTCTGTTTTGTGTGGGTTTTTACCTACGTACAACTGCTGGGCTCCTTTTATATAGCACCACCTCTTTTCATCTCTCTACAAATCTCCATTTCTCTCTCGAGACGGCCTGGAAATGGACAGAGTTTGTGGTTTGTTCCGATTGACCTATTTGAGTGACCATCCACCTTGATATGCGTGTCCTCCAGCTTTACATCATACGCCTCTTTAAGAAGAGAGAGAGGCGGTGACCGGAGGGTCACCACCGGCTGTGTCCAGCCGTTTTGGCGGCAGCCAGTTTCAACATAAAACCCTAGCCGGTGTTTTAGGCGACGATGGCTAGAGTTCTTGCGAGGTTTTAGCCTTTCGCCTACCCAACGATGATGGTGGCTTGCTACTTGGTATGGCAACTTCGGTTGCAACCGTAGCGCCACTGTACGGGTTCAACGACGATGATGATCTTTTTTTTATCTGAGTCAATTGGTGTTAATGATTTCGTTTTTTGTATTTTTCGTCTTCTGAGATTGTTGAAATGATTATGTTGGTGGTGGTTAGGTTCTGAGTGCTTAGATGGTGAACTTTGCTGCTGGTCTTAGTAAGGAGTCGTTTTTTTGTATTGAATGAGTTGTTTCGGTTCCCTCCTGAGGCAATTAAGCCAGCAGGTAAATTTTATTTGAGCTTAATGTTTGATATGAACGTTATGGTTTTTTTGTTGATTTGTAGGTACTCTGTGTGGTGACATTGTTGTTTTGATTTAGGGCTTGTGCATTAGCTAAAATGTTTGCAAAGTAGATTCTGATATTATCATGGCTTTTTTTTTTATTTGTAGATGCTATGTGTGGTGATTATGTTATTTTTTGTTAGTGTTTGTAGGTTTACTAAAGTGTTTGCAAAGTAAATTGTGAGATTTGCATATTGCATTATCACGGTTTTCTATTATTTTGTTGTTTTGTGTCACACCCCGATTTCCACACGTTTGACCGGTGGGCCCGGTGGGGAGTATCGTGACGTGGTTGGCAACATAATAGTCAAACAACACAATATTTAATATGCACAGCGGAAGCAAAAGAAAGATAAGTTTCAATCGAATATAATATTGTAATATCAAGTATCACAACAGTCGATTGTTTATCCACAGACGGATTGAAAATAAAATGGAAACAATAGTTCAACAGACTTTAGGCATCTTAAGCTTGCGAGACTCTTTATTGATGCTAAGGAGACAATCCAGCCAATTACGCTTAGTACCTGCATTTAATCTTTTTGGGAAAATACGTCAGTTTACACTGGTAAATACGATCAACTGACTCATTTTAAAAATGATTAAAAATTTGTTTGGATGCACATGGCATAAACATTTTATAACTTGGGAGAATTATTTAAAATATATAATCTTGTGAACGAATTACATGTTCCTTTTTTTGCGTTCAGTAGCCCGGATCGTGTCCGGGTTATAGATCAATAGACACACCACATCAACTGTTTTTGCACTGACGAGTGTACGCCTACACTCCGCGCTTAGGTCGTGGCCATTTCGTAAAATGATGCCAAGGATATCCGGGACATGGTCATTAACCCCCCAAAGGCTTTTAAGTAAACAAAACTGTTTAAACGGGCCGATTAAATTATTCAATTAACCACCAAACGATGGAAGATTTAATGCCCGACCAAGCGGTATTCTATATACCGTAACCCAAGCCCGTATAGGGAAAATAAGTTAAAAGTATTTACCTGAGCAAACTAATAATCACAATAAGCAAATTGCAAGTAGCTTTTACTGGTCCTCCTAATCTGGAACGAAGGTTTATAATAACCTATTAGAATCCTAACGGGTCTTTAGTTAAGCTTAAGCTTAGACTGGTTAGTTTCAAGGATACGATTCGTACGCACGATTAAGCGAAAACCAGATAGAATGTGATTTAGACCCTACAAGTTCGGAGACTTGCTTAATAAGGGTATTTAATACACACTCTGAATTTTGAGATAAAACCGATAAGGTTTGACCCGTTTCGGCTCATTTATGTAAACTTGTTACATAAGCCGAACCGTACGCGCAATAAGCGTAACGGGTATCCGTAAGAGCCATATTCAGGTTTCCTAAGTTAATATGCTTCAAATATGTTGTGACATCAGTAAGATGTCTTTTATTATGCCCGAAACGTATTTAAACACAAACTATGCCCCGTAGGGGTAGTTTGGTCATTTAAAAGGTTATAAAAGAGTTTAAGTGATAATCTGAGTTTACAGGTCTGATGTAATCAGCAAACATACTCAAATTAATAAGTTATAATAGTAGGGTAAGGTATATATGTGAAATTTATTAATTATAACCAAATTATGCACCGTAGGGGCATTTTGGTAATTTCACATAAGCCGAAAAGCTCAAAACTGAAGTCTGAGTTAAACAACTTTTGCTTATTGTTAAAACATTATAATTTACCCCAAATATCAGTAGGCATCACCCTTGTATGTTTAAAACTAGTTCTAGTACATACTATGCGCTAAAAACGCTTAATTAGGCGATTAGAAGCCGTTTCCGGGTTCTATATAGAAATATGATATTTTTATTATTCTAGAGGGCTTAATATAATTTATTTATCATAATAAATCAGTAGCAAAAGGTTTGGAGTCAATTAGATATGTAAAACTCATTTTATAGCCCGTAAGGGCAAAACCGACAATTACCGGATTAAGCCTACGACTATAAGTTATGCTCAGCCTAAAATTAATTAAAAATCTTCAAAAATCCCAAAATAATATATTACATCAGTGGGTATTAAGTTTGATATTAAAAAGTAGGTGTAATTAGGCTATACGCTAATTACGCCGTTTAATCGCTAAAGAAGCTTCTAATTACGCTAATGAGCATAACTTTCAATCTACACCTCAAACTGATGTCAAATTTTGGGTGCAAGTTTATATATCAATAATTAAATTTTCTACTCTTTTACATTTTCAAAAATCACGTTTTAAGGTGAAAAGGGCATAATGGTCAACATATGAGCAATTAACGGAATCATGCGTATTAATCGGTTAACTAATGAACCATGGTGTATAATCACAGAGGGTTATACTAGCATGTGACCTGGTCCAAATGAGGCTCCAAGGTATTTCTAAAACATACCATAACGGGTCAGAACTGAAGTCAAAGCAAAAGTCAAAGCTTTGCGACTTTCGGTTCCGAACCGGGTCTATACATTAAATTGTCGGGTCGAACATGTTTAGACATGTTCTTACACTAATTACCAAGTTATATTAATGATCAAACGGGTTGTATGTGTTCTGCATTGCTAATCATGCATAAATTAGAAACTAAGCATTCTGTTGACTTTTTAAATACAAGTTTGACCCGACATTTGACCTAGTTAGAGTGGGAATCAGGGGGAACCCTTTTAAGGGTTTATTACCCACATAATTACCAACCTATAACTACTTTCAATTCGACTAATCACTGAGCCATTAGTGATTAATCGTTAAGTCAACCGTTAATTACGACGGTTTGACTATTAGCTAAATAACTAAGCTAAACTCAATTAAAGAAGGTTAAGCATACTTACAAGTGTCTAATGGTCGACTAGGATGGCTTGGGAGGTGCTCTTGTGCTCCACAATTGATCAGATTTGCAAGAATGAATGTGTGAAGCATGTTTGCAACTTAGTGGCCTTTATATAGTGGTTTAATCACCACAAAATGTTGACACACAAGTCTACCACTGACCATGAATCATCAACACATGTCCCTAAGTGTTTAGGGGGTGCCTAGGGGTCGCCCATGAGTGAAAAGATCTGTTTTGGGACGGATATGCGCAATTACAGGCTGCTGTCTACACTTTCTGCATCTGATGGTCTGACGCGGCCCGCGTAAGACCTTAAGGTCTCTTACGCGGCCCGCCTGAGTCTTGTAATCAGATTTCAAATCTTTCCCATTATTGCATGTTTGTCTCTTGGCCTTTCGAAAGGGCAACTAAGCTTACATTTTGCAATTTGACCCCTTCTTATTTACCTACAAGGGCTTTAGGACTTATACCCACTTTGCCAAGTCCCTGGACATTTCTGGTTAACCCGAAAAGTCGTAACTTTCAACGTTAACGCTTTAACCCCTCGCATACGAATTTGATCATAACTTTCTCATACGATAACGAAACTTTATGAAATTTATATCATGCATTCTAGTGAGCATAATTAACAGTTACAAAGCTTCGGGTTTGTCAAAAGGTCACTCAGAGGTATAACTTAAACATGTTGACACATTTAACCCCTGTAGTTTGTAATTTCTCACTTTTAGCTTCGCATGATCCATGATTTATTCGTTTGATGCTATAAACATCATGTAGGGTTAATGTACAATATAATTATTCACTGTTGACATTTAGATCTCGTATATTCACATACTTTTCATGATTGTCAACTTTAGTCCTTCTAGAACAATCTTTCACACGTTCAAACATATGACACGTGTCAACACAATATAGGACGTGAATTTTCGAGGTGTTACATCCTCACCCCCTTAAAAGAAATCTCGACCTCGATATTTACTGAAATAAATAAGGGTACTTTTCTTTCATCGTGGACAACCTCCCACGTGTATTCGGGACCTCTTCGGGCATCCCATTTGACCTTTACAATAGGCACATGCTTCCTTCGAAGCTTCTTAACCTGTCGATCTTCAATCGACAATGGTTTTTCCACAAATTTCAAGCTCTCATCTATATGCACATCTGTGTGTGGTATGACCAGTGATTCATCAGCGAAACACTTCTTCAGATTGCAGATGTGGAATACATTATGTATACTGCTGAGCTCTTCAGGTAAGTTTAACTTATAGGCAACTGCCCCGACACGTTCGATAACCTCGAAAGGTCCTATGTATCTCGGGCTTAGCTTGCCTTTCTTACCAAATCGCATCACCCCCTTCCAGGGCGATACTTTAAGCAACACTTTGTCACCTACTTCGAAGTGAAAAGCTTTACGCTTTGGATCTGCGTAGCTCTTCTGCCTATCACGGGCAGCTTTGAGACGGTCACGAATCTGGACAATCTTGTCCGTTGTTTCGAACACTATCTCTGGTCCTGATAATTGGACATCTCCAACTTCCGCCCAACAAACGGGCGATCTACACTTTCTACCGTATAATGCCTCAAAAGGCGCAGCCTTAATGCTGGTATGGTAGCTATTGTTGTAGGAGAATTCGATTAACGGCAGGTGGTTATCCCAACTACCACCTATATCGATCACACATGCACGTAGCATGTCTTCTAACGTTTGAATAGTACGCTCACTCTGACCGTCTGTCTGAGGATGGTAAGCCGTACTAAAATTCAAACGCGTGCCCAAAGATTGTTGGAAGCTTTTCCAAAAATGTGACGTGTACCTAGTATCTCTGTCAGAGATAATAGACATAGGTATGCCATGTAAGGCTACAATCTTATCCACGTATAACTGGGCTAACATATCGGAGCTATAAGTTAGGGGTGCAGCAATCCTTGAAAAATTTTCAATGAATCGTCTATAATATCCTGCTAACCCCAGGAAACTACGAATCTCCGTAGGCATCTTTGGCTCTTGCCAGTTCATAACTGCTTCCACCTTTGCGGGATCCACTTGGATACCACGCTTACTAACCACATGTCCAAGGAATTAGACTTCACGAAGCCAAAATTCACATTTAGAGAATTTGGCATAGAGCCTCTCATGATGTAGGAGTTTAAGAATACAGCGAAGGTGTTTCTCGTGGTCAGCTTGGTTCTTTGAGTAGATGAGAATGTCGTCGATGAAAACGATGACGAATTTGTCTAAGTAAGGCTTACAAACGCGATTCATGAGATCCATGAACGCGGCAGGTGCATTAGTGAGCCCAAAAGGCATCACTAGGAACTCGTAATGACCATAACGAGTCCTAAATGCAGTTTTGTGTACGTCTTCATCTCTAACCTTCAATTGATGGTAGCCTGACCTCAAGTCAATCTTCGAGAAATAACTTGCCCCTTGTAATTGATCGAACAAATCATCGATCCTGGGCAAAGGATACCTATTCTTGATCGTGACCTTATTAAGCTCACGATAATCGATGCACAGACGCATCGATCCATCCTTCTTCTTGACAAACAAGACTGGTGCTCCCCAAGGAGACGAACTAGGTTTAATGAAACCTTTAGCTAGCAGTTCATCCAGTTGTGTCCTTAACTCCTTCATTTCGGTTGGTGCTAACCTGTAAGGTGCTCTAGCAACAGGTGCTGCTCCAGGGATGATGTCGATTCTGAATTCGACTTGCCTATCCGGTGGCAAACCAGGTAGTTCTTCCGGAAAAACTTCTGGGTATTCAGAAATGATGGGAATGTCTTCTATCTTTGGTTTAGGCTCATCAATAATCACTTGTGCCATGTAGATGACACAACCCTTCTTTAAACACTTGGAAGCCTTGAGCATAGTCACTTGCTCAGGCAGTCCATACTGGGTATCTCCCCGAATGGTAAGTGATTCACCAGACGGAGTCTTTATCACCACTTGCTTTTTGTTGCAGACAATTTGGGCCTGGTTATGAGATAACCAGTCCATACCCAAAACTATGTCAAAACCGGCTAACTTAAAGGGAAGTAGAGACAGAGGAAAAGAGTGGTTCTTAATGGATATAACACATCCATCTAACACAGTTGAGACGGTTTCTATAGTGCCATCTGCTAACTCTACCTCATAATTTATACTCAAGGTTTTGACAGGTAAATTCAGCAATTTGCAAAACTTATTATCTACGAAAGACTTATCAACGCCTGAATCAAAAAGTACTCTTGCAAAGACATCATTTACAAGGAAAGTACCTTTGATCACATTATCGTCTTGCACAGCTTCTTTCGCATCCATTCTGAAGACTCTAGCATTGGTCTTCTTGGACTCTTCAGGCTTCTTGGCGTATTTAGGGCAGTTGGTTTTAATGTGCCCCTTTTCATTGCAACTGTAGCAAGTTGCATCCTTCAGCTTTTTACAATCCAAGGTCCTGTGGTCCTTGGACTTGCATATACTACAAGCAAAGGTTTTTGACTGAGTCTTCGAGTTCGACTCGAGTCTGCACTTTCCAAAGTGCTGTTTCTGGCAAATCTTGCACTTGGGCTTCTCACCAGACTGATGCCCATCTTTTCTTGACTCAGACCCCTTCTTGTTGTCACCGTTTCCCCGGTGCTTCTTGTTCGGCCTCCGTGAATTATCATCTTCACGTTTTCTTTTCTCAGCATCTTTGTTCCTCAGCGATCTTTGCCTGACCGCATCCAGAGTGAGGGACAGTGATATGTCAGCTACAGATCTGAAGGTAGCTGGCCGAGAGGCCTTCACGCTTGCCTTTATCTCGGGGGCTAAACCACCGATAAAATGAGCTATTCTTTTTGGCTCCGGGGTTACCAGATACGGAACCAACCGGGACATTGTGTTGAAGCTCGTGAGGTAAGCTTGACAGTCAAGGTTTGTCATAACCAATGATAGAAAATCAGACTCTATCTTCTCCACCTCATGCTGAGGGCAGTAATTTTCCCTGATGAGGGCAACAAATTGATCCCATGACAAGTTGTACAATGGGATTTTCCCGGTGGCTTGAATCAGTGATCTCCACCAGGCTAAAGCATCACCCTTAAATGATTGCGACACAAACTTGACCACATCCCTCTCAGTGCATCCGCTGATATCCACAACCGTGTCCATATCGTCTAACCACGTCATGCAGTCAATGGCTCCCTTTTCCCCAGTAAAATCTCTGGGTTTGCAAGATACAAAGTATTTATAGGAGCAACCCTTAGTACGGGGTTCTTGATTTAGTACAATCTGCTGAGATGGAGCACTGTGGTGGTTTGAGGAGAGTCTATCATCATCTTTCTTGGGTTCATCCTTCTTTGAGGGTGGCTTTGTATGCGGTGTAGATAGAGTCCTACTCCGAGTCCCACTATACTCTTCGTACTGCCGCTCCAATGCCTTTGTAACAGCGTCGTCAACTAACGCTTTAAGTTCAGCACCCGTTAAGTTAATTCGGGCGTTATCAATATTCTCCACTGGATGACTATTAATCTCGTCTGAGTTAGCCATTTAATTGAACTGTTGCAGAAAACAAGGACAATAGTTTATTTGGGAGTTTATTATTATGGAATTGCCCCTTAGGGAAATTCATTAACCATGGTAACAGAGACCATATTTGGTTAATTTATTAATCATATTTATTTAGGATTTCTATTATAATTTATCCTAATTATAAAACAAATAACAGTTTTATTAGCACACAAGGCTTAGTCACATGGACACTTATAAATTATAAGCTATGATTTCAGAGAATCAAAACATGAAGGTTTGAACATAGTTCATTACCTTTTTCGGACAGGGAGTCATAGCTACCACTGTCTTTTGGCTCATGTAGAAATGAGCAGGGCCCGTAGGCATTATATTACCGGACAGGGAGTCATCGCTACCACTGTCTTTTGGCTCATATAGAAATGAGCAAGGCCCGTAGGCATTATATTACTAACGTATGGTAAAAATCTGATCATCTTAATTGATGATTTAACCCATGATTCAGAGATCATTTAGTTGGGTTTGGGAATCTTTAAAAGATCCTTATATAATAATGACACGTGTGATTTTAACGAATCACGTCTGCCAGGAGCGTTAACATGTTTTCAGATGTTAACTGGGATCTGAATCTTTTAAACAGGTCTTACCATCATGGCCAGGTCTTTAAATTGACACTCAGGCTAGGTTTCACTCTTAAGATTCTTAATTAATATTTAAATAGGCAGATCATTTCAAGAGGAATGTTTTTAATTCATTTATTTCATATATAATTTATGCATATTATGGAAAAAATGAAATTTATAAATTAAACATTCCATTAATACCAATAGAGTACACATCGCCCTAAACGGGACTTTTAATAGACAAATTACCCACGCAGGGGTTAAACTAAAATACAAGTCCACGCATGGACCAATACTAGGATAGATGTCCATGCAGGGACTAAAAGATAAGTCCACGCAGGGACTAAACAAACAACACACCCTCGTAGGGGTTAACATAAGATAGACCCACGCAGGGGTTAAAACAAACAAACATACCCACACAGGGGCTAATACAGCAAGACTGGCCCACGCAGGGGCTCAACTGATACAAGGAAATTACAACTACAGTGGAAGGATTCAGTGGTCCTTCTTGCTCTTCCCTTTTATTAGGCTTGCTAATCCTTGGAAAAAGCTTTGTCGCTCCCTGCGATCTCTGTGGAAGCCTCGCTCTACCTCGTCCAATCTTTGCAGAATTTCTTCCCGCTCGGGTGGGGAAAACCGCGGTGGCTGCGATTGAGCCCGAGTTATTGGTCTAGCAGGTATCTGGTACCCATGAGTTGGGTACCCAACTCCCCATGGAGCTCCATACGGTCCTTCCGGGTGTTGTGCGTTGTAATTGGCCGCTACCATGTATGGGTCGGCTTCAGCGTAACCATAGTTGTTGTGAACCGGCGGCCCAAACGGGTTGTACGTCATAGAACCCGTGTATGCTGGAATCGGGTTATCAAAACCCATCGGTGGTGGTTGCGGTGCAACTGGGTGTGAAGGTCCACCCATTTGTGGATCTTCTGGGAGTGGCGGATAATGACTGCCACTTGATTGTCGAGGAGAGCTAAAATGAAAGTCCCCTCCTCGTGCCGACATCTGTGCTCCGGATCTCCTACGCCTTGGCGGTTGCGGAGGTGCCGGCTGAACTGGTGGCGGTGGAGGCGGTGGCGTGACTGCCACAAATCGCGAATCCTCAGAGGGATCCTGCTGCTGCTGCTGGTGAGGCGACGAATGATGCGAGGGTGTAAAGTACCACTCGCACTGGTTGAATCGTGCCATGTAACTGTTCGGACCATGGTAGGGTGATCCGTGAAAAGATGAACCATCCGAGACCTCGATGGGATGGTTCGGGGTTCCTGTTGCGGGCTCGACTGGATCGGTGTCCTCGTCCATATCTTCCGCATGATCGCCGGAGTAATGGTCCTCTGGCCCCAATGGGTTGAAACCCACTGGTTCTTGTATATAATTAGCCGTGTTAAACCGGCCCTGGAAAACTGGAGTGGGGTCACCAAAGGAGTGGTGCGATAAAGATCGCTGTAAGGGTATGTAGGAAGGTTGAGGGTTATTGGGCTCATGTTCCGAGTATGGTCCATATGAGTTGTGAACGGGAGGTGTCGAACTGTGCGAAACCGACCGTCTAGCCGGCTCGAAAAGGTTCCTCCGGTTCTGTCGAGGATCGTCACTCTCGGTGGTCGAAGGAGCTCGCATATGCGAAGGTCCTGCTTCATTGTCATTGGGGGCGGTGATTGGCCCCTTATCTCGTCCCCTACGTCTAAAGAATCTTGGCGGCATTTTATCCTGTCAAAATAGCATGAGATAACCACAAACATATAAAATAAAATAAAGGACAACAAAATCTAACAAAGTAGAATTTGTCCTATGTTATATGTCTAGACTCGAAAGTTTTCGAAATGTGCAATTGTGTAACTTAGATTAAACACAAAAGGCTAGTGTTTAATTCACTCAGTGTTGGCTCTGATACCAACCTGTCACACCCCGATTTCCACACGTTTGACCGGTGGGCCCGGTGGTGAGTATCGTGACGTGGTTGGCAACATAATAGTCAAACAACACAATATTTAATATGCACAGCGGAAGCAAAAGAAAGATAAGTTTCAATCGAATATAATATTGTAATATCAAGTATCACAACAGTCGATTGTTTATCCACAGACGGATCGAAAATAAAATGGAAACAATAGTTCAACAGACTTTAGGCATCTTAAGCTTGCGAGACTCTTTATTGATGCTAAGGAGACAATCCAGCCAATTACGCTTAGTACCTGCATTTAATCTTTTTGGGAAAATACGTCAGTTTACACTGGTAAATACGATCAACTGACTCATTTTAAAAATGATTAAAAATTTGTTTGGATGCACATGGCATAAACATTTTATAACTTGGGAGAATTATTTAAAATATATAATCTTGTGAACGAATTACATGTTCCTTTTTTTGCGTTCAGTAGCCCGGATCGTGTCCGGGTTAAAGATCAATAGACACACCACATCAACTGTTTTTGCACTGACGAGTGTACGCCTACACTCCGCGCTTAGGTCGTGGCCATTTCGTAAAATGATGCCAAGGATATCCGGGACATGGTCATTAACCCCCCAAAGGCTTTTAAGTAAACAAAACTGTTTAAACGGGCCGATTAAATTATTCAATTAACCACCAAACGATGGAAGATTTAATGCCCGACCAAGCGGTATTCTATATACCGTAACCCAAGCCCGTATAGGGAAAATAAGTTAAAAGTATTTACCTGAGCAAAGTAATAATCACAATAAGCAAATTGCAAGTAGCTTTTACTGGTCCTCCTAATTTGGAACGAAGGTTTATAATAACCTATTAGAATCCTAACGGGTCTTTAGTTAAGCTTAAGCTTAGACCGGTTAGTTTCAAGGATACGGTTCGTACGCACGATTAAGCGAAGACCGGATAGAATGTGATTTAGACCCTACAATTTTTGAGACTTGCTTAATAAGGGTATTTAATACACACTCTGAATTTTGAGATAAAACCGATAAGGTTTGACCCGTTTCGGCTCATTTATGTAAACTTGTTACATAAGCCGAACCGTACGCGCAATAAGCGTAACGGGTATCCGTAAGAGCCATATTCAGGTTTCCTAAGTAAATATGCTTCAAATATGTTGTGACATCAGTAAGATGTCTTTTATTATGCCCGAAACGTATTTAAACACAAACTATGCCCCGTAGGGGTAGTTTGGTCATTTAAAAGGTTATAAAAGAGTTTAAGTGATAATCTGAGTTTACAGGTCTGATGTAATCAGCAAACATACTCAAATTAATAAGTTATAACAGTAGGGTAAGGTATATATGTGAAATTTATTAATTATAACCAAATTATGCACCGTAGGGGCATTTTGGTAATTTCACATAAGCCGAAAAGCTCAAAACTGAAGTCTGAGTTAAACAACTTTTGCTTATTGTTAAAACATTATAATTTACCCCAAATATCAGTAGGCATCACCCTTGTATGTTTAAAACTAGTTCTAGTACATACTATGCGCTAAAAACGCTTAATTAGGCGATTAGAAGCCGTTTCCGGGTTCTATATAGAAATCTGATATTTTTATTATTCCAGAGGGCTTAATATAATTTATTTATCATAAGAAATCAGTAGCAAAAGGTTTGGAGTCAATTAGATATGTAAAACTCATTTTATAGCCCGTAAGGGCAAAACCGACAATTACCGGATTAAGCCTACGACTATAAGTTATGCTCAGCCTAAAATTAATTAAAAATCTTCAAAAATCCCAAAATAATATATTACATCAGTGGGTATTAAGTTTGATATTAAAAAGTAGGTGTAATTAGGCTATACGCTAATTACGCCGTTTAATCGCTAAAGAAGCTTCTAATTACGCTAATGAGCATAACTTTCAATCTACACCTCACACTGATGTCAAATTTTGGGTGCAAGTTTATATATCAATAATTAAAGTTTCTACTCTTTTACATTTTCAAAAATCACGTTTTAAGGTGAAAAGGGCATAATGGTCAACATATGAGTAATTAACGGAATCATGCGTATTAATCGGTTAACTAATGAACCATGGTGTATAATCACAGAGGGTTATACTAGCATGTGACCTGGTCCAAATGAGGCTCTAAGGTATTTCTAAAACATACCATAACGGGTCAGAACTGAAGTCAAAGCAAAAGTCAAAGCTTTGTGACTTTCGGTTCCGAACCGGGTCTATACATTAAATTGTCGGGTCGAACATGTTTAGACATGTTCTTACACTAATTACCAAGTTATATTAATGATCAAACGGGTTGTATGTGTTCTACATTGCTAATCATGCATAAATTAGAAACTAAGCATTCTGTTGACTTTTTAAATACAAGTTTGACCCGACATTTGACCTAGTTAGAGTGGGAATCAGGGGGAACCCTTTTAAGGGTTTATTACCCACATAATTACCAACCTATAACTACTTTCAATTCGACTAATCACTGAGTCATTAGTGATTAATCGTTAAGTCAACCGTTAATTACGACGGTTTGACTATTAGCTAAATAACTAAGCTAAACTCAATTAAAGAAGGTTAAGCATACTTACAAGTGTCTAATGGTCGACTAGGATGGCTTGGGAGGTGCTCTTGTGCTCCACAATTGATCAGATTTGCAAGAATGAATGTGTGAAGCATGTTTGCAACTTAGTGGCGTTTATATAGTGGTTTAATCACCACAAAATGTTGACACACAAGTCTACCACTGACCATGAATCATCAACACATGTCCCTAAGTGTTTAGGGGGTGCCTAGGGGTCGCCCATGAGTGAAAAGATCTGTTTTGGGACGGATATGCGCGATTACAGGCTGCTGTCTACACTTTCTGCATCTGATGGTCTGACGCGGCCCACGTAAGAACTTAAGGTCTCTTACGCGGCCCGCCTGAGTCTTGTAATCAGATTTCAAATCTTTCCCATTATTGCATGTTTGTCTCTTGGCCTTTCGAAAGGGCAACTAAGCTTATATTCTGCAATTTGACCCCTTCTTATTTACCTACAAGGGCTTTAGGACTTATACCCACTTTGCCAAGTCCCTGGACATTTCTGGTTAACCCGAAAAGTCGTAACTTTCAACGTTAACGCTTTAACCCCTCGCATACGAATTTGATCATAACTTTCTCATACGATAACGAAACTTTATGAAATTTATATCGTGCATTCTAGTGAGCATAATTAACAGTTACAAAGCTTCGGGTTTGTCAAAAGGTCACTCAGAGGTATAACTTAAACATGTTGACACATTTAACCCCTGTAGTTTGTAATTTCTCACTTTTAGCTTCGCATGATCCATGATTTATTCGTTTGATGCTATAAACATCATGTAGGGTTAATGTACAATATAATTATTCACTGTTGACATTTAGAACTCGTATATTCACATACTTTTCATGATTGTCAACTTTAGTCCTTCTAGAACAATCTTTCACACGTTCAAACATATGACACGTGTCAACACATTATAGGACGTGAATTTTCGAGGTGTTACATTTTGATATAGGATTTATAGATTTATTTTGGTTTTTTGTTGCTTTGTGCCTGTGGTGATTATGTTATTTTGAGTTAGGGTTTGTAGGTTTAGTAAAATGTTTGGAAATTGGATTGTGATATTTGAGTAGTGAATGGTTTGTGGAATATTTGTAGGTTGACATTTAAGTGAGGAAGATTCACTATGTAAACAGGACTGCAACTGTGCTTCCTATAAATATTGAGGATGCTGCTAGAAGTAAAGTTGAAACTGAGATGGCTTTGGAGGTATAATGGTTGTATTTTTGCTTTGGATATGAAGATGATTATTTACAAATGTTTTTAATTTGTTTCTGACCAAAGTTTGGGGCATTGATTAAATCTAAACCATGGAAGCAATGATGTTACATTGCAGGTCTCAACTTGTGGTTAGGTCCATGAGTCGTTGAAGCAGGTCCATCACAATGTTTATACATGGAAGCAATGTTTTTAATTTGTTTCTGACCCCTTTTTAGCACACAATTGGCGCTCGCATAACGCGTGTCGATGAAGCAGGTCCATGTTGTCTGGCTTAAACAAAATGTATAAACGTATAAAGTTGGTCCAAGTGACATGCCTTAATACATTTTGTTATTAGCTTTATCCAAATTTTCATTTATTCTATCACTGATTGGTTGTGTATTCAATTTACTATCTTTCATTGCAGCTTTCAATAACAAGATTTAGTGTTTCATTTTTCTCATACTTGTCATTGAAGTCCATTTGAATTTCATGCAAGTCTGTTTTGCTGTTTATTTTTTTCTATTCTTTTATAGTTTTTTATTTGGCAGGTTTTTAGTTTTATTATGTATGTTGTTAAAAAACTATTCATACATTTATAGCTTGACAGTTAGGCAGGGGCGGTTCTTAGAAGGGCTGTGGCAGGGCCACGGCCCGGGCAAGTTTTTCGGCCGTAGTGCTAATTTTCCGCATTTCGATCGAAATTTTTTATGCCCGGGCTTTTTTTAGTGCCCGTGTCTTTCGGTCCTGGCACGTTCAACGGGCAAGATCCGCCACTACAGTTAGGTGTGGAGATTCAGTTAGAACCAGGTAAATATATGAAAACATTTAAGCTTGCAAAATTACAATGCTCATTACACTTCACCAACGAGTAAAAAAGGCCCCTTCAATGAGTAAAAACGGCGCGGCAACGCGTGATTCACTAAGCATTTACCGTGTCCATATTTTTTCAAGTTTACGAGTGCCTATACCACCACGATGCGCAAGGTTTTCACTTACCATTACGAACCGAATTGATACCGATCGCCCTTGGCGCAACGCGCCAGTTTGATACCACTAGTTTTATTAAAATAAGAACAAAATAAATAATAACGATACTCTTATTTTTCGTAGAAAATATTATAGTACAATACCGGTTACAACAAACTAATAAGATGAACATAAAGTACGATTTTATATACCAAAATCGATTCAAGCCGTGTCTATAGAGGAACTTCCACCGAGCACCTTCTTGTACGAACCTCCGCTGCAACATAAAGAAAATGTCTTTGACAATATTGGTCGAGGATCGTGTTTGACATGAGGCCCTTAAAACAGATTCTGCGTCTCCTCTCAGATGATTTGTCACTCAGGGTACAACAACCGGACAATATGTGTACTGCCGGAGATGGGTCTCGCACCCGAGATCACACCGGGTATAATGGTATTCTTATTTGTGTACATATTGTTAAGTTTGAACAGATAGGGCTCACATATTGATCATGGATTAGTCTCATTGAAAAATTTATAGGGATCAAGATTAGTTGTAACCTTTTCAAATATGTGTATAGTTTCATTTATAACATTTACGAAAATATAATTAAAGTTTTCAATTTCTTTTGATTAATATATGTAAATCTTGTTGTTCTTTTCCTTGGATTCCCAGTAGTATTTAAAGCAATTTGTGCCTTTGCTTTACTATGCAATTTTAAAGAGAAAATGAAATGTATGATTGAAGTCTAGTATCATTAGATACAAGGCAGAATAATTTGTGAATGTATGAGATTATGTTTGACACTTTCTTCTTTTTTTATGTACTCGTTAAACCGTTTTCTTAATAAAAAAGAAATATGTTTTTTTCTTTTATAAGGAGACATATAACATAAGTGATTCTAGAGGATATAAGGAGACGTATAACATAAGTGATTTGAGAGTACATGTTACAAATAAGTGTGTTGCACAAAAGTGCACAAAGCAACACTAATTAAGTAAAGATATACAAATATTCGTGTTGAGTAAAAGTGCACAAAACAACACTAATTAATCTTTAAGTAAAGAAAAGAACACAAAAGTTTATGTGATTAACTCTCCAACCGAATATAAAAGTCTTTTATTTATTTATTTATTTTTAAACAGTGAACCTCATGTATAAGGTTACCACACTCATCAATTCAGAGACTCATGTTTTACCCCACTCTGGTCAGACTATGTTGTCTTAACCGGGTCCACGTTGGGTTCAGAGTTTGGTTTTTTTTTACCGTTCCCCAGGAAACCATACCACCGGTTGCCACTTGACGATCATTGTGCCACCACAGGAGCAGAACTCTTTGGCATAGCACACGATGGGACGAAAACCCGGGTGGGCTCGGGAATCAAACTGACAACCGCACACAAGGCTTAGTTCAAATCCTTTGTTGCATATATCCACCCCATATGACACAAATGGAAATTAAACTTGAGTCTCTATTGGTAAACCTAAGTCTCCTACCACTAGACCACAAACGAGGGATAGTTTACAGTTTTATATAGATTAAAGATCAATCCAACGTGGTTGGTTGTTTGTTGATATGGATCAATAAAAACCAAAAGCCCACTAGAAAAGTAGTTTACATATAATTTAAAAGGCCTATTCAATTAGTGGACATTTCCGGGTTTATTAATAACTGGTTTCAGGTACGGTTTTTACCCCAAGGTGGTGGATAGAACTAGGTATGTCCAAAATCAGTTCGGGTCCATGCGCGGTTATTGGGCCAAAAACCGTACCCTATGGGAACCGGTTAGAATAGAATATACATAAAGGTATGGGGATTGAAACCGAGTATTAAATATTAATTTTTTATTTTACAAAAACTAAACTTGTTCAAAATTAAACTTGTACTTTGTAAAATAAATTTAAAGAAATTAACAAGTGAAACCTACTACATTAATATGATTTAAATGTCTGTCTTATTGTCGCACATATATGGTAGCTCATATCAATTGCTCAAAAAAGAGGAAAGGGAACATGATAAGTGAAACTCATCACATCAACAAGACATTTTGTAAACATTTAAAAAAAATTCATTCAAACATTTTAACAAACGGTTGCTATGCATCAAATATTCGGTGTTCATTTGAAAATATTAAACCCATAAGGCTATCCGGTATGGTGAGGCTCATCCCCAAGGGGATGGGCCGCCACGTCACCGAGAGAGAGGATGGGCCTAAAGGGGATGGACCAAGGGGGTGGAGGATGAGGCCCCACACTATTTATAAAAACAATTAAAAAATATTAAATTGATTTGATTTTAGAGAGAGAAAGAGAGAGTGGAGAGAGAAACAGGCCTGGCTTGGGCGTCTTCTGGCCGACGGAGAAGCCAGAACGGGGCACAGGGGGGCGGTGTGGGGGTGCGGGGCCGGGGCAGGGCCGGCCCCCATACCGTTTAGTCTAAGCTGATGAAAAACATTTTCAGCCTCCACTGACATTTTACATACAACAATGTGTAGTGTGTTTTATGGACCATGGCTTAGTCAAATTAGACATTATTTAAAACCCACATAATTTATCTGCTAATCTAATTAGCTATCAAAATTCAAATAAAAGTAATTTGATTTCGTCCTAACAGATTTTTCATTGACCGACCCAATTTCACGACTCGAAACCGGACCACTCAACCTAACCCGACACCGTCTTGTGTTCGAGACCAACAACTACTAATATCCTAACAACCTCATTTTCAATGGATCGGTTACAGATTGATGATGGGCTGGACTACTTAATACAAGTGGAGATTGTGAATTATAGAATTGAACACACATGATGCATTAAATTCAATTTACTTATATATTACATCTTTTTGCACATAAAACAAGAAAAAGGAAAGAGTTAAAAGCTCAACTGGTGTGATTAACTAAGCATACGTTTACAACAATACTGGAAGAAATGAATTGTGAAGTCACAATTTAAACACTAAAAGATCATACTCTATTTGAGACATACGGACCAACAATTATATATGTTACTTACTCAGAAGTCTACAACAACCATAATCAAGTGCAAACTCACAAGTTAAACACTTGAATATAATCAAGTGCAAACATCCGGATTTAACCGGCACATCCCAGTGGAACAGGGGTTGGAAATCAAAATAATGAAAGTAAACAAACATGAAATACAAAAGCGAACAAATGATATATGATGGAGTTTGTTTATTACAACAATCTTTTTATATTAAATATAATAAAACACGAAACACAAGAACAAACATATTATATATATCTGTTACAGTTACAAATACGTTCACAACACTTGTCATGAATTGCAAATTTACAATCTAAACACTTAAAGATCATGCTATACTGGAGACCTTTGCCTCTGTAATAATCACAATCATTTCTGGCACATTGACCATCGTCTTCAATCCCTTGAACGAATGAAAGGGGGTGTGGATGCACTTTACTATTCTCATATGTGCCCCCAAACTTCACATTTACAAACTTATAAACGCCAGGGCCATATCCGTCATATGTTTCATACTGAAGTATTGAGGGAGCACAAGCTGTATGCATAGACTGCATACAATCATGACAGTGATAGAATGGCATCTGAGGATTAAGTTCATTCTCGCAAACTTCACAAAAATAGTCACTCTTATGGTTCTCAATCGGAAAGTAACTCAGCTTCATAGGATGCTTGTCACACTTGTTCCTAGTTGTCTCCGGTATTAACAAAGCACACTCCGCGTGTAGATGAAAATCATTACAAGTATGGCAATCGAATGAAATACTCCGAGAAAACAACCCGCACATACGACATTCAGCATCCGCGGATTCGTGATAAACCCTAGAAAGGAGGTGATTTGGGTGAATAGTATGAGTGATTTCTTTAGGTAAGAAGGCGCAGTGAACGTCAATGCTGAAGTCGTCGCAATCCATACAACAGTAGGCAAATCCATTACAACGTAACCAGCAAATATGACACCAAAACACCCCAAAAAACTGACCAGGGGCTTTTGAATGGAGAATTAGGGTGTGTTGTTGGTGAGCAGGGTGGCCATTCAGTTCAGCAGGTAGCCGGGAGCACCACTCATGGAGCAGAAAGTTGCATTGCCCCTCATTGTCACACACGTAAATTGGGCCACTCGTAATTGGTCTCACACACACGTCGCACAAAAGTTGAATCCTCTTCATTGGGTCATGATAGGATATTGATTTTATTCTAGAAGAGGTGGGGATTGTGATATCACCACATCGTGCATCCACCTGAGTTAGTGGATGTTGATGATGTGTTTTGCAGGTACTTGACCCCCCATTTTCCTTGAAAAACAAGTGTTTTAGTAGGCTATAAGATGGATCAGGAAATGGTAGATGAAGAAGATTAGGATGTTCAGCATCTTCATAGTTTTTTATGATTTTACCTGTACCTGTGAGAAACAACATGTGAGCGTAAATAAAAAACCACCAAATATATAGAAAAAAACTATAAGCATGTTACATAGGTAGATCTACCTGGAGATGTAAAGATGGACATGAACGGCTCGTTTCTTGATGTTGCGCAATCTAGATGAGTGTAGTATCTACATTTTTCGCATTTATATATCCAAAGATGGTCTTTAGAAAAATCTTGACGACATACCCTACACAGTGGATTAAACTTGGATTTTTGATCCGCTTCCGGAAAGGTATAAGAAAGCTCGAGCGGATGAATATGATCGAAAAAATCATTTGTATAACGTTGGATTTGTAACTTTTTCGGTAGGAAAGCACAGTGACTATGAATGAATGGGCCAACACACATAGGACAAAGATAGAAAACCCCTTCATGTTTCATACCACATGCATCACACTCATATAAAAGGTCTTTAGGGATGCGAACTAGTGGGTGTTCATGGCTAGGATGATAGATGATATTCTTTTGTTGCCTTTTTATAGCACATTTTACATCAACATCAAAGTTACATTGTGAACAATGATAATAAAGGACATCGGGCCCATAAGAACAACGACATATATTACATATCCACCCATAGTTGTAATTCCTCTCTTTGAGGAAGTAAACAGGATGAGGATGACAAATGTCTTTGTACTTTTCTGGAAGCTCTTCACAAAACTTATGAATAGAGTACTTACATTGACCACATGTGTAGTAATACCTATGAACCCAGTTGATTTCTTCATCACATCGAGAACACATACATTTGAAGTCTTGTTTTGCATTGACTTCATCCTCGGTCGCTTCCTCGTCTTCTTCTTCTTCTTCGCGCTCTTCTTCATGTTGCAGTTGTTCCGACCACATATCTACAAGATTCAGTGGATGTTCGTGTTTAGTCGTCATTTTTTTTCTTCTTTTAAGTAATAAGTGTTTTAGAAAATGAGATGGGTATTAGGAACACAACACCAGTGGAAGGTGAGAAGGGATGAGTTATAAAAAGGATTATACATAAAAGCTAGCATTTATAGAACAGGTTTTGCATCGTCATTCTCAAGTTTACGGTATCTATTCATCACTCAAAACTTAAAGTGATATAAATAACTTTAATGCTTTTACTTTGTATGTAAAAATAAGCATAGATGGTTCGTATAACATTCTATACGAGCCGTATAGCATTATATGGGGTATTAGGGTTTGGGTCATATAGCATTACATGGGTCGTTTAACATTCTATACGGGTCGTATATGATAGATGACTCATATAGATGGAGACAAAAAAACATTCTCTGACCACTTTTTTTGTGCAACATTCTCTTATACAACCCGGTCGTATAGAAGTAGAAGTGTGAAAATAAGATGTTTGGGGTGTGTAAATACTAAATAGTGACAGCCTTTTTATTTCTTATGATTAATATATGTAAATTTATTGGTCTTTTCCTTAGATTCACAATAGTACTTAAAGCAATTTGTGCTTTTGCTTTTCTATGTAAATTAAAGGGAATTAGGTCCACAATAGTAATTAAAACAATTTGTGCTTTTGCTTTCTATGTAACTTAAAGAGAAAATGAGTATGAACGAAGTCCGGTGGACGGGTTTTTTAAAATTGTGATGTCGAAAGTTTTTTTATAGATAATTGTATGTATAATATGAACTCATCAAATGAGTTCACACTAACATGTATTATTCACCTAAAAGCGAAAAAGCAATGTTGGAGAAAATTTAATTAAGATTGCAATGAGTCAATAAGTTAACCGTTGACTACTAAGTGTATAAGTAGGGCTGTTCATGAGCTGAGCCGAGCCAGGCCAAGCTCGGGCTCGGCTCGATTATAAACCGAGCTGGCTCGGCTCGGCTCGGATTTGAAACCGAGCTGAAAATCTAAGCTCGGGCTCGGCTTGGTTTTAAACCGAGCTAGCTCGGCTCGGCTTTTGCTCGATTTTATAAAAAAAAAAAACTAATATATACCTCTTAAAATTTAATAGCCTAAAATATTATTCAATAATTTAAAAGAATATATTCAAAATAAGTTCAACCTAATACAATTCAAACCAAAATCAAGTTTAACAACGCAAAATAAGTTTTAATTTCAATAAAATACAATATTAGTTCATTAGTATGGTAATCAATCTTCAAATATGCCATAAATATCAAACTACAAACCTATATACATGTAAATAATAATCAGTTTTTTTGTAATATATTATAATGTATATAAAATTAAAACTTATTATAAGTAAAATAATTCGAGCTAAACCGAGCCGAGCTACAAAGCGAGCCGAACCGAGCCAGCTCGGCTCGTTACGAGCCGAGCCGAGCTAGGCTCACTTTCTAACCGAGCCGGCTCGGCTCACTTTTAAACCGAGCCAAATCGAGCGAGCTTTTTCTGAGCTAAATCCGAGCGAGCTCCGAGCCGCGAGCTTTTTGAACAGCCCTATGTATAAGTATTATAAAGTTATTATTAATTTATAATAAAACTTATATGTATGTAATGTACATTTTAAATTTATAATAATTGTTGTATAAATAAAATTATATAAAAATTATAATACTAAAAATTTATTTGGAAATCCCAACATATATCTTTTAACAAACTAATGGGTATACCCGAAACCTGACGGGTATTTACCCGACAAATACCCGACGGGTATGGGACACAATTTTACAATTGGGTATGGGTATGGGATTACCAATACCTGCCCCGAACCCGACCCATTGTCATCCCTAACCACGCAATACGAATAGCCCAATAGTGCCCAATCCCTTAACCTCACACACCCAGACCAGTTCTCTCACCACCACCGGTCCACCAACACTGTTTGTTGTTCGCACTTGCAGATCCGACTGCCACTTTCACCACCCGAATCACACTTTAGTCCTCCACAATCTCATTCTTAATTCAAATTCTGCTATCCACAATCAACTCTTATCAAACAATTGTTTGTTTCAAACGCTTATAGGGTTTACCAGTCATGATTTTATCAATTGTTCAAGTAAGTTTCCTTTTTTTCCATTTATTTGTTAATTAATCGTGCTTATGGATCTAATGGTCAATTGAATTTAACTTAACTGAATAAATTATAACTGTGTGTGTATTTTTATGGTGAAATTAGGGGTTTAGCAAGTCTTGTGCGATGACTGTGCTCTCTGAAATTGGGGATAAAACGTTTTTCGCAGCTGCGGTGAGTTCAATTGCTTTAATTTTGATATGATTATTGTTAGACATATGCTTCTCCTTGACCCAGTTCTTGCTGGAGGTTGGTAGATATATTTTTCTGTCCCTTTCTATTCTTATGTATAGAATAAGGAATATATTATGTTAAATACATCGTCATTACAAGTCCCAATATGTTAATGTTTATCACAATATTTGAGTGGCATTATGTGATTATCACAATATGTGAATGATTGAATCATGAAAACATAGATGTCTAGGCAGTAGCAAATTAGCAATGCCAAAAAGTGGTGAAATGTGTAACTTTATTACCAGCTTGATTTGTGTCACTGACAATACTTTTACATGGGTGAAGCTGGGGTCTGATGGCGTGGGTTCCTCTCAGAAGTGAATGTCATCACGGCATACAACCATGTTAGTTGATCATCCATCTGTTGGCGCTCATTATGGCAGTGAATATTGCTTCCGTGAATGGCTTCTCGGCGTCGGAGATGGTGGAGGTTTTGATTCACCAGTTTGATTTTTGGGAGAAAGAAGGTACGATTTGTATATATTATTAAAATAGATTTGCTTGGTCAACTTATTTATTTTCATGATTTTCCGTTCAAAAATTAAAATAGACATTCACTAATCGCTATGGCTTAACTCACGTTTTTTTTTGCCGGCTAAGCCCTCGAATTTGCGGGATTAGCTTCTGAATTTGGTGGCTTAACCCGCGTTTTAACTTTTAAGTGGATGTCTATATTGATAAATTTTCTTGATCAGCTTGTCTATTTTCATGATTTTCCGGTTTTTGACTTTGATTTTGTGCATGGTAGTCTATCGTAATTAGTGTGCTTGAAATAATATTTTAAATCATTTGGAGGATTCGTTAGCTGTGAAAAAAATAAAAAAAAGTTTCAAATAATATCTGATAGTATGAAACGGAATCATAAAAAGTTAATAACTCTTTTAAAACTTCCGGCGGCAGTAGGAGTATATTATTTGAGTAGGCTGCGAAGTACGTGATTGTTGTTAGCGTTGACATAATGTTTTGACATAAAAAAGGAAAACTATAGAGACAAAATCATGAGGAATTATTTTGCAAGTTTTAATAATGGCATCAAAAGTTTTAATATATGAATCATGTCTTCTTTGCATCATGTGCTTTCTTGAAAATAGTACAAAACCATACAGTATTGTAATTTTTGTACATCTTGTCTTCAATATTTTAACCGCAATCAAACTCACATATTCGTAAATTATAACTAAGTTGTAATCTATGGCATTAGGCTGTAGAGATGGGGAAGCAGCTAGCAAGAAAACACTTCATCCATCATGTTTCCGGGTAACAAACTTTGTAACTAAATTGTAAAATTATATTACTCCCATTACGATGATTGTAAAATTATATTACTCCCATTAAGCAGTCTTCAGGAAACTGCACATTGAAAAATATTATATGCTAACAATAAACTACAACTAAGTATTGTAAAATGATGAATTTAACTTTTACTTGCAGGTCAGGCATTTCGCCATATTGTGCCTCTTCGACTCCAGCTGGTGACTACACAAAGAAGTATATGAATTCAGAAAGTATGGTACGTGTTAATCGCATATTAAAATGGAATAGAAAGTACCTTGTCTGATCTGAACTGGTCGCTGTTGATTATTTCAGCACCTTTTTGAACCTTCTGCAGTTTACTTAAATTTATTACAAAAAAAAAAAAATAGCCAATGGAAATAAATGAGTTAACCTGCTTCATTTGCATGTTACAGTTTCCAGCAGGCTGGTCTTCGTGCAGAAATGATGGCTTTGGTGGTGACTGGTCCATGCTTGATTATTTCAGACAAAAAATGAGAGATGATGAAGACTGCTTCTCATTATATAGAAGAAAGGTAAACTGCAGCAGGTACCACCACTACCCATTATTTTAGGAACTGGGAACTGGGTGGTTAAATCCACAACTCCTCATTCATGTTCATCGTGGAAGTTTGTTATTTTTAAAAAACTGTAACCTTTTTTGTAGGTAAAACTGTTCAACACTGGGTGCAAAAGTTTAGCTAACTGGCTGGATTATTGGGTGCGAAAGTTTAGCTAACTGGCTGGATAACTGGCATAAATTTAGGAGTTTAGGAGAGAGGTGCTGAACTGCCAAAAACTGCCCATTTTACGGTTTTTTTTGGGAGTTTAAACGGCCAGGATTTAAGGAAAAGAAGATCTGACGGTGAGGATTAGAAGTCATAGCAGTTGAGGTGCACGCTGTCTATAATATATATAATTCCATATTTATTACATATACAATGCAAAAGAAGGGTGTGAATGTATGAGATTGCTTTGATGTTTTTTTTTATGTACGCGTTAAACCTTTTCTTTGTAAAGAAAATTCAGTTTCTCTTTTGTCAAAGAAACGTTTAATGTAAATGATTCTTGAGGGACATGTTACAAATATTTGTTCAAGTAAACAAAACAATACTAAACTAAAGTCTTATTATTTAGACTTCGAAGTGTTACAGTTTGACAACTACATTTATACATAGAGTGAAGATTAATCCAACGTGGTTGCTTGTTCGTAAAGTTAGTTGTTTTTAAAACGGTGCTTAAACCAACTTGTAAAATTGGGCCTAAAATATGTATGAGGCAAGCATATCGTTCCGTTTTTTGTTCTAGGAATGTAGACTCTGTCCTTTCTTCGCCTGCTTTTCTTCTGAGCGGGATCTAAGTATCTAACAGATGCGCTTAAACCTTAGCTCAATAACATGACTAAATGTTCGTCTTTGTCGCTAACATTCTTTTAACAACAATATTTTCTAGATTTCCAATCAGAACACACTAAATCAAAATGCTGAACATTTCTGAAAATCCCTCAAAGTTAGAATTGGGCTTCAAATGAGAGAATATGAGCCGAAGAGTCAGCCGAACATGTCAAAGCCCTTTTATTCGTTCACATTTTAGGGGTTGCTAACCCAAAAAAATAAAAATAAAAGTATGCCCACTTTAAGGTGGGACCATTTCCATGCCACCTTGTATCTATTTGCTCAAAGTATATCCAAGGCCGGCCCAAACTATATACAGGGTGGGCTAGAGGTGGGCAAAAAACCGGCTAATTAACCGAAACTGGTGTAACATTAACCGGTTAGTGGTTAATTTAAGCCCCTGGTTAGTAATTGGTTATAAATATTTAGTATGGGAACCAGTTATTAACCGGTTGACCAAAAAAAAAAACTGATTTTTTTTAAAAGAGGGCAAAAAACCGGTTAATTAACCGAAAATAACCAGTTATTAACTAAACTGGTTAAAGTAAAAAAGTGAAATTAACCGGTATAACAGAACCGGTTATTGAAATTAACCGGTTTGTGCACCCCTAGGGTGGGCAACTATACGACATCCCTTTGGAGTGGAGGGGGAGGGGGGATCTCACATATTTGTCTCCGAGGGTACAACAAGCGGAACAGTATGTGTACTGCCGGAGATGGGTCTCGCACCCGAGATCACACCGGGTATAGTGGTGTTCTTATTTTTGTACATATTTTTAAGTTTGAATAGATAGGGCTCACATATTTGTTTTTATTTGCCCGAGTGAAAATTTCTCAGAGATCATCATGGATTAGTCTTATTGAAAATTTATAGGGATCAAGATTAGTTGTAACCTTTTCAAATATGTGTATAGTTTCATTTATAACATTTACGAAAATATAATTAAAGTTTTCAATTTCTTTTGATTAATATATGTAAATCTTGTTGTTCTTTTCTTTGGATTCCCAGTAGTATTTAAAGCAATTTGTGCCTTTGCTTTACTATGCAATTTTAAAGAGAAAATGAAATGTATGATTGAAGTCTAGTATCATTAGATACAAGGCAGAATAATTTGTGAATGTATGAGATTATGTTTGACGCTTTCTTCTTTTTTATGTACTCGTTAAACCTTTTTCTTAATGAAAAAGAAATATGTTTTTTTTATAAGGAGACGTATAACATAAGTGATTTTAGAGGATATAAGAAGACGTATAACATAAGTGATTCCAGAGTACATGTTACAAATATGTGTGTTGCACAAAAGTGCACAAAACAACACTAATTAAGTAAAGATATACAAATATTTGTGTTGAGTAAAAGTGCACAAAACAACACTAATTAATCTTTAAGTAAAGAAAAGAATACAAAAGTTTATGTGATTAACTCTCCAACCGAATATAAAAGTCTTATATTCATTTATTTATTTATTTATTTTTAACCAGTGAACTTTATGTATAAGGTTAATACACTCCCCAATTCAGACTCTTGTTTTACCCCACTCTGGCCAGGCTATGTTGTCTTAACCGGGTCTACGCTGGTTTCAGAGTTTGGCTTTTTTGGCCGTTCCCCAGGAAACCATACCACTGGTAGCCACTTGACAGTCGTTGTGACACCACATGAGCAGAACTTTCTGGCATAACACACGATGGGACGAAAACCCGGGTGGGCTCGGGAATCGAACTGACAACCTCACACAAGACTTAGTTCAAATCCTTCGTTGCCTATATCTACCCCATATGACACAAGTTGGAGTTAAACTTGAGTCTCTATTGATAAACCTAAGTGTCCTACCACTAGGCCACAAATGAAGGATAGTTTACAGTTTTACATAGATTAAAGATCAATTCAACGTGGTTTCTTGTTTGTTGATATGGATCTATAAAGACCAAAAGCCCACTAGAAAAGTAGTTTACATATAATTTAAAAGGCCTATTCAATTAGTGGATATTTCCGGGTTTATTAATAACCGGTTTCAGGTATGTCTAAAATCGGTTTTTATATGGTTTTTATCCTAAGGTGGACAAGAACTAGGTATGTCTAAAATCGGTTCGGGTCCATACGCGGTTATTGGGCCAAAAACCGTACCCTATGGGAACCGGTTAGAATAGAATATACATAAGGGTACGGGTATTGAAACCAAGTATTAGATATTAATATTTTATTTTACAAAAACTTTGTACTTTGTAAAATAAATTTAAAGAAATTAACAAGTGAAACCTACTACATCAACAAGATTTAAATGTCTGCCTTTGTGGCGCATATATGGTAGCTCATCAATTGCTTAAAAAAGTGGAAAGGGAACATGACAAGTGAAACTCACTAAATCAACAAGACATTTTGTAAACATTTAGAGGGTGTTTCAGTGTTTGGGATTCTTTTTAAAAGTCCTTTTTGACTTCAGAAGTTAATAAGTTAGAAATTGTGACTTATTAACTTCTTCCCTTATAACACAAGCAATCTCAAACACATTTTAAGTCCTTCATTCAAACACCCACTTAAAAAAAATTCATTCAAACAGTTTAACAAACGGTTGGTATGCATCAAATATTTGGTGTTCCTGAAGAGCTTCATGTGTTCAGCTCGCAACGAAATCGCAATCGACAAGCTCCCGTCATTATCCGGGCTGGGTAACATGAACCTCAACCCTTCATACGCAATCCCACCGGGCCACATGAAGATGGGCCGGCCCCATCCAAAGTCCGCGTCATGAATCGGGAGTCTAGCCCAACTAGTTATCCCAAGATTCGGTCACTTAAACGTGTGGGCCCCACGAACGAGTAAGTAATCCAATGCGGATCTTAGATAATAGTTATCCATCCTCGCCAACGCGTGGTGAATTTTACCCGCAGCGTACCACGTAGGTTTTGATTGTAGGTCCCCGGCTACTGATCGGGATAGTCATGAATCTGACATTCCCAAAGTAGCCAGGCGGGAGTGACGGCCGGAGCCATGTCGGACCAGGTGTTGATAAAGTGCAACCCAGATACCTCATAATCATATGTAGTTTGATGCTTCATAAACAATATAACTCAATTTTTGTTATATTCCATTCCCGGCTGAATGTTAAGTCGATGAGACTATAAATTTCATTGTCCTAATTAGACATTAAATAGAACCCACAAAATTATCTAATTAGCTATCATAAATTACATACAACTCATTTGATTTAATTACATACAACTCGTTTGATTTATCGCTAATTGATTTAACTAACTGACCCAATTTCACAACTTGAAACCTGAACACGACACTGTCTTGTGTTGGAGAGGGAATTACGTCCAACAATCACCTCGTTAACCATCGACTCGAAATAGGCAGGTCTTCCTCGCCGAGTATATCTCTCTTGCAAATCACCAAGAAGCTGCTGGCTTCTTCCGCCAGCCGCTGATCTTCACTCATGAAGGTTTCGACCGCCAGTATTAGCAGCAGATTACATGTCGCCGCTGACTAGGGGTGCTAAACGGGTCGTGTTCGCGGGTTGGCGGGTTCAACCCGACCCGAACCCGAAAATTTTACATTAACCCGAACCCAAAAATCGTATCATACATATGAACCCGAACACGACCCGAAGTTTCATGGGTTGAC
Source organism: Helianthus tuberosus (assembly GCA_030545235.1). NCBI lineage: Eukaryota > Viridiplantae > Streptophyta > Magnoliopsida > Asterales > Asteraceae > Helianthus > Helianthus tuberosus. Next base: position 7,885,537 of record CM060443.1, read on the forward strand.
CCGAACACGACCCGTTTAACCGGAATTTTTTAATTTTTTTCTGAAATTTATATATTAAAATTATAATTTACTTAAAAACACAAATGTATATAATAATATCATATTTAAATTATAAAATCTATGTTAATTTCTCTTTTTAAGTTATAATCATAGCATAAAATACACACCTCATTTAATTTATAACATAAAAAATATTGTAAAAATATAAAATAGTATAAATATGTTAAACGGGTCAACCAGCCAACCCAACCAGGTTGACCCGGACCCGACCCGTTAACCTAAACGGGTTTGCGGGTTCAACCCGAAATTGACCCGAACCCGTTTAGACTAAACCTAAACCCGCGAATTTTGTGTTAGGTTCGTGTCGGGTTTTCGGGTCGTGTCAGAAAATCACACCCCTACCACTGACGCGGGTTAATGTTGCCTTTAATGGGCGGTTCCATATCGATTTGAACTTGTCTCAGATACCAATCAAGTCATGATGGATAATAAAACACCAAGAATTTAAAATGCATAACTCTCAATTTTTCTAACCTGAAATTAGCATTATAAAATCTTAACCTTAATCGCAACTTTGATTAGGTTATATGGACCATGGCTTAGTCAAATTAGATACTAATTCGAACTCCTAATTAGACATTATATAAAACCCACATAATTTATGTACTAATCTAATTAGCTATCAAAATTCAAATAAAAGTCATTTGGTTTATTCCTAACTGATTTTTTATTGACCGACCCAATTTCACGACTCGAAACCGGACCACTCGACCTAACCCGACACCGTCTTGTGTTCGAGACCAACAACTACTTATTTATATATATATATCACATCTTTTTGCACATAAAACAAGAAAATAGGAAACAGAAAAACCAAACAGTTATAATAAGCTCAGCCGGTGTGATCTCCTTAGTTATTCACACATACGTTAACAACAACACTGCTAATGAATTGTGATGTCACAATTGAAACACTAAAAGATCATACTCTATTTGAGACATACGTACGGACCAACAATTATATATGTTACTTACTCAAACGTCTACAACAGTAATAATCAACTGCAAACTCACAAGTTAAACACTTGAATATCATTTCGAATTGGAGTCTCCTACCATCCACGTGACATCGACCATCGTCTTCAATCCCTTGAACGAATGAAAGGGGGTGTGGATGCACTTTAGTATTCTCATATCTGCCCCCAAACTTCACATTTACAAACTCATAAACCCCTGTGCCATCTACGTCATATGTTTCATACTGAAGTATTGAGGGAGCACAAGTTGTATGCATAGACTGCATACACTCATGACAGTGATAGAATGGCATCTCAGGATTAAGTTCATTCTCACAAACTTCACAAAAATAGTCACTCTTATGGTTCTCAATCGGAAAGTAACTCAGCTTCATAGGATGCTTGTCACACTTGTTCCTAGTTGTCTCCGGTATAAACAAAGCACACTTGGCGTGTAGACGAAAATCATTACAAGTATGGCAATCGAATGAAATCCTCGAATAAGAATACCAGCACATACGACATCCATAACCCGGATCTTTGTGATAAACCCAAGAAAGGAGGTGATTTGGGTGAAAAGTATGAGTGATTTCTTTAGGTAAGAAGGCGCAGTGAACGTCAATGATGAAGTTGTTGCAATCCATACAACAGTAGGCAAATCCATTACAATATAACCAGCAAATATCACACTGAAACACCCCAAAAAACTTACCAGGGGCTTTTGAATGGAGAATTAGGGTGTGTTGTTGGTGAGCAGGGTGGTCTTTCAGTTCAGCAGGTAGCCGGGAGCACCACTCGTGGAGCACAAAGTTGCATTGCCCCTCATTGTCACACACGTAAATTGGGCCACTCGTAATTGGTCTCACACACCCGTCGCACAAAAGTTGAATCCTCTTCATTGGGTCATGATAGGATATTGATTTTGTTCTAGAAGAGGTGGGGATTGTGATATCACCGCATCGTGCATCCACCAGAGTTAGTGGATGTTGATGACTAATATCATGTGTTTTGCAGGTACTTGACCCCCCATTTTCCTTGAAAAACAAGTGTTTGAGTAGGCTATAAGATGGATCAGGAAATGGTAGATGGAGAAGATTAGGATGTTCAGCATCTTCATAGTTTTTTATGATTTTACCTGTACCTGTGAGAAACAACATGTGAGCATATATGAATGAAAAACCACCAAAATATATAGTAAAAACTACAAGCATTTTACGTAGGTAGATCTACCTGGAGATGCAAGGATGGACATGAACGGCTCGTTTCTTGATGTTGCGCAATCCAGATGAGTGTAGTATCTACATTTTTCGCATTTGTAAATCCAAAGATTCTCATTAGAAAATCTTTGACGGCATATCCTACACAGTGGGTAAAACTTGGAACTTTGATCCGCTCTCGGAAAGGTATAAGCAAGGTCGAGTGGATGAATATGAGAGAAAAAATCATTCGTAGTATGTTGGATTTGCAATTTTTTCGGTAGAAAAACACAATGATTATGAATGAATGGGCCGGAACACATAGTACAATGATAGAAGACTCCTTCATGTTTCTTCCCGCACGCATCACACTCGCATAAAATCTGTTTGGTCATGCAAACAAGTGGGTGTTTGTGGCTAGGAAGATGGATGATATTCTTTTGTAGCCTTTTCGTTGCACATTTTACATCAACGTCAAAACTACATTGTGAACAATGATAATAAAGGGCATGACGCTTACTATTGGTAGTACGACAAACATCACACCACCAATACCAATCCCGTCGGAGGAGGAGGTAAAGAGTATGAGGATGACAGATGTCTTCCATCTTTTCAGGAAGCTCTGCACAAAACTTATGAATAGAGTACTTACATTGACCACATGTATAGTAATACCGATGATACCAGTTGATTTCTTCATCGCATTGAGAACACAAACATTTGAATTCTTGTTTTGCAATGAGTTCAGCCTCGTTCTCTTCCTCATCTTCTTCATGCTCTTCTTCATATTGCAGTTGTTCCAACCACAAATCTATGAGATTCAGTGGATGTTCATGTTCAAACATCATTTTTTGGTAATAGAGTAGTTTGATAAGAAAAGAAAAAAAAACAGAGACAAAAGCAAAATGTTTAAAAGGAATAAGATGAAAATTAGGAAGAGGGTACAATGGAAGGTGAGAAGGGGTGAATTATATAATAAGGTAGCTAGCACACATGGTTCTTATCTTCGTTCTCAAGTTTATTGTATCAATCAGTAAAAACTAAAAGCTATACGAATAAACTTTAATGCTTTTACTTTGTATTTAAACATCTTGAATAAACTTTAATGCTTTTACTTTGTATATAAACATCTCTCTACCTTATAAAACATCTCTTATTAATTAGTAATATTAGCATAATTAAATGTTGTTTTAGATTACTAATTAATTCATATTTTTATAAGCGAATTGTTGTTAAATACATTGAGAACTTATTTTGGGCATTCTACTAAATCATATAATCCTTTTTCAATTTTCATTGTCTCTCTGGAAGCAGCCTCTCTATCCCTAGGGGTAGAGGTAAGGTGTGCCTACATCCCACCCTCCCCAGACCCTACAAATAGCTTTGCTCTTTGTGGGATTTTACTGGGTATGATTGATTGATTGATTGATTGATTTTCATTTCATTAGTTAGTTGTCATCTTGCTTAGACTATTTGTAGGAAATGGGCGTGGATGGAGCATGACAGGGGCGTAACTTTTAAGGGGCAAGGGGGTGCATCCGTCTCCGTTAATGTTTTGGTTAGTAGTGTATTTTTTTTTTAAATCGTCCGAAATTTTTAAAATTATATAGGTCCGTCTCCGTCAATTATTTTACCTAAGAATTCCCTGCCCCTACCAAGTTTATTGTCCAATTTTTTTTACATATTTTCGTATTGAGTTAAAAAATGTGAAGAATGGGGCTATTAGTAATTTTTTATAATTGTTTTTAAACTTTGAAATTAGTTTTTATATAAATGAAACTTGAGGGTTCATATTTAGTTTTTTTATGTGTAAGAACGGGTCCTTTGAATAAATGAATATTATTTAGTTTTATTTGGAGTTGTTTATTGTTTGACCCGACCCGACCCGAATCGAATACGCGACACAAACATATAACCTGAAACATAGTGATAGAAAAAAAAAATTGGGTCCCGTGACTTTCCGCCCATGCAGAACTTTTGGTCAAACTCCGCCACTAGAGCATGACAACACCAATGGGGCGTGGAGTGGAAGGCATGAGCCCGGTCATGCTTGATGGGGCGGAGGGTGTCGCTATGGGAGATTAAAGTCGATGTGGCTCCGACGTAGGTAGTGGTCACAACCTAGGCGTGGAACCGCAACTCCTAGTGTTATAGTTATTTCATTTAAACTACTTTTATAACAAAGGAAATATGATGCATGTTTTATATCGTAACTTTAATTCTGACAGCGGAAATTTTCTTGTAATCATTTTCTTATTAACATTATATAGCATTTTCAAATGTGTCTATAATTTCATATATTTTTAACATTGACGAACATGTAATCAAAGTTTTGATTTCTTATGATTAATATATGTAAATATATTGGTGTTTTCCTTGGATTCCTAATAGTAATTAAAGGAATTTGTGCTTTTGCTTTTCCATGTAAATAAAAGAGAATTGATGTTTTCCTTGGATTCCTAGTAGTAATTAAAGGAATTTGTGCTTTTGCTTTTCCATGTAAATAAACGAGAAAATGAAGTATGGCTAAAGTCGAGAATCATTCCATATTTGTTACCCATGCAATGCAAGAGAATGTTGTGAATGTATAAGATTGCTTTGACAGTTTGACGCTTTCTTCTTTTGTTATGTACTCTTTAAACCTTTTCTTTATTAAGAAAATTCGGTTTCTCTTTTGTCAATGAGACGTTTCAGGTATATGATTCCGGAGGACATGTTACAAATATTTGTTCATGTGAACAAAACAATACTTGTTGATCTTTAAGAAAAGAATGATGTTTGAACATGAACATCCACTGAATCTCATAAACTAAAGTCTTATTATTTAGACTTTGAAGTGTTACAGTTTTACAACTAAGAGTGAAGATTGATCCCAAGTGGTTGCTTGTTCATTAAGTTACTTGTTTTTCAAACAAAACTCAAACTGACTTGTAAAGTCGGGCCTAAAATCTATATGAGGCAAGCATATCATTCTGGTCCTTTCTTTATTTGTTTTTCTTTGAGCGAGATCCAACAGATGCATTTAAACCTTGAACTCCTTTCATGGAGGCGACGATCACTTCCCTCCGACAGACATCACATCATACTCTACTACTCAACAAACTTAACAGCTAATCTTTTTGATAATTCATTATTTGATGATAATAACTATTCACAACCAAGTAATTTTGTTAAAGTAATAGTTAAATAACATGACCAAATGTTCTTCTTAATCCCTAACATTCTTTTTTACCAACACAATTTATAGATTTACAATCGTAACAGAATAAACCAAAATGCTAAAATTGGCTAAAATCACTCAAAATTAGAATCAGACTTCAAATAAAAAAATATGGGCCCAAGAGTCAGCCAAACAATATCAAAACCTTTTTTTTTCGTCCATATTTTAGTATGCCCACTTCAAGGTGGGACCTATTCTATGTCACCTTCTTTCTATCTATTTGCTTCAAGTATATGCAAGAACGGCGCAGACCATGTGCAGACCACTCTCCCCGGGGCGGGGGACAAAAATAAGACAAATCATATAGAGCCCTGGGCCCCTTAATTCTCAAAGACGGCTGCGAGTATATGAGCCCAACAATTTCTTGTATTAGCCTTAATACATGTTAGCGTCAAGAACTTCGGAAAGTTGGCACCTTTGGTTAAAGGTTTAGAAGCCAATAAATTAATGTGCAGAATACGGACAAAGAGCGGTGCAAACGGTTGCCAAAAACATAGAGAAGTTTTTTTTTAACGCCAAGGGCCCACGTTGAACCTGGACCGATTATACTAAAATACTCTCATTGCTCAGGTTTGAATCTGGGACCTGCCGTCCTGGAGACATGTGCCTCTACAAAAAGGCTAGGCCTAAGTTGACACATAGAAGTATAGAACAAGTTGATTACAACTAAAGAGACACAATCATAAAATATAAAAATTTTAGCCTAATTGTGACTCATCAACAAGACTAAGCTAAAAAAATTCATTCAAACATTTTATTAAATGGTTGGTATGCATCAAATATTTGGTGTTCATTTAAAAATATTAAACCCATAAGCTGATGAAAAATATTTATTTTCAGCCTCCATTGACAGTTAACATACAACAATGTGTAGTCACTAGGAAAGGTTTTATGAGTAACTTGTATATATTATCATGATGATCATAAACTGTCATTTTTTAAATATCATAAAGGAAGTTGCCAAATAGCTTGATGTGTTCAGTTTGCAACGAAATCACAATCGACAAGCTCCCATCATTATCTGGGCTCGGTAACACGAAACTCAACCCTTCATAAGCAATCCCACCGGGCCCCATGAATATGGGCCGTTTTCATCCAAAGTCCGCGTCATGAATCGGGAGTCTAGCCCAACTATTTATTATCCCAAGATTCGGGCACTTAAACATGTGGACCCCACGAACGAGTACCTTTAGATCAGGCTGCAGCTCTAAGTAATCCAATGTGGATCTTAGATAATCGTTATCCATCCTCGCCAACACGTCGTGAATTTTACCCGCAGCGTACCATGTAGGCTTCGACTGTAGATTCCCGGCTAGGCGGTTACTGCTATCGGGGTAGTCGTGAATATGACATTTCCAAAGTAGCCGAGCGGGAGTGACGGCCGGAGACGGGCCCGACCGTCAGTCGTGATGTAAAGCTTCGTGTCTTAGTCATCCGGAAGGCCACGGGCTTTACACACACAACTAGAGAGCATTTCGTATGAGCTATAATTGATAGTGTTGCCAGCTTCTTTTGACTTGGATTTCAGCGCATTGAGTTGGTCTCGAGTCAACTTGAAAATGGAGACCGCGGTTTCAGGAACTGGTTGGACTTTTATGGTTTTACGTGCGGTTTTCATTGGTGGGGCAGGATGGTACTCGATGTGGTCATAGGCGGGCTGGGGTATGTCATGCGCACGTAAAATGGTTCGGTCGATGAATGGTGGGATGGTGATGTCGAGGCCACAAGCCATGTCGGACCAGTCCATGAACCGATCGTTCATTGAACAGTTCGTGAACCGTTCGTTGGGAAGTTCGTTTACGTTGGTTCGTTTAATAAAGGAACAAACATGAACAAAAAAATTAGTTCGATTAGCTAAATGAGTGAACACGAACAAAGGTCTCATTCGTTCAGTTGTGTTCGTGAACGTTTGATAATGTGTTCGTCAACATTCGTTCATTAGTGTTCGTTTATATTCGGTTCATGTTCGTTTGTTTTTTTAATTAAAGATTTTTGTACTTTCATGTATTTAAACTTTTTATAATCTTTTATTTTTATATATTTTATTACCTTAACAATTAAACTAAGAAACACTATTTACCCTAACAATTAAACTAAGAAACCCTATTTCCAGCTTGTTTTTGCATTTCCCCTTTCGTTTCTCTTTATTTATATCAACGAATATGATCGACCTCCATTAGACGATTAGGGATTCAAGTTGTAACAATACCGATACCGAAAAGATTAGGATGGACTATTATGACACCCTATGCAAATCCCACATTGGCCGTGACCAGGAGAGATTCTTGGTTCATAAGTCACCCCCTGCCTCTTAAATCACCAACGCGTTTTGGGCTTAGTTGGTTGTGGAGCACACGAAAACTCCACAGTTAAGCGTGCTCACGTGGATGTAGTGCTAGGATAGGTGACCTCCTGGAAAGTCTCCACCCGGGCAACCAAAAACCAATCTGTGAGTTCTTTGATGATCGATCTAATGGGAGGCAAAGCGGACAATATTGGTGATGAGAGAGGTTGTGTCACGACCCCCGACCCCACCCTAGATGGAATCGGGAGCCGCGAACCAGTTCAGTGGTACCGGTGGTTATTCAGAAAAGTAGTGCAGCGGAAATTTCATCAGGACCGTGAGTTAGGAAAAATATCAGAGTTTAGAAAACACTGGATTTTATTTATTAAATAGATGGGATAAAACCATGTTTTGAAATGTAGCTTTAATATGGGATAAACCCGAATACATAAAACAACTTTTCTTAATTTAATTTAATTGATAAAATGAGCCACTTCTATAAGCCTTTTGGTGCCGTATCATCACTCTTATTCCAATCTACTGTAATTACCTGAAACGCGTTTTAAAAAGATTTGGTCAGCAGGAAATATTGGTGAGTTCATTCAGTTTGTACAAAAAGACACATTGTTAAAGATTACAGCATAAGAGCGATTACAATGGCTACTATCTTATTTTTATCTAGCGCCGTGTCACACCCTGGTGACGATGGTCATACCACTATTGGGTCCTTTCACCCAAGTAGTGATGATTATCACTGTTAGGTTGATGAACCTAACCGTGAGAAATTAGTAATGTGCACAATACCCCACTAGCCAGTGATTCAAGATAACCATGACTTAATCCCTGTAATTATAACTTTGAAAATAATTTGGAGAATTGTAAAAACATAATTGATAAAAAGAGAATGACTCACCTTGTTAGCATATAGTCTTGTTTAGACAAGCATCTTGATTCTAAGCATCTACTTTATGGTTCTAAATCTTCTGATGATTAAGCATCCATTTTGATTGTAAGAGTATGGTGTAGAGTTTCGGGTAGTTAAACAGTTAGTTTAACAGAGTGGAATACGTGTTAGTGTAAAACCACATCAAACCTAATGATGGTCACGAGATCCGAACCTTAACGAAATTCACAAAGTATAGTCTTGTTTAGACAGCACTTTGGCATTCGTTTAACGAAATTCACAAAGTATAGTCTTGTTTAGACAACACTTTGGCATTTGTTTAACGAAATTCACAAAGTACAACACTTTGGCATTCGTTAGTTGGTTTCCGAATCGATCGGACAGAACATCGCATTGGTGATTATTGGTTAGAACACCAACGTATAGAGAGAAGAATAGAAGGAATGAGCAAAGAAAAATGAATCCTAAGCTTCCTATTTATAGGTAGGAAATATGAAATTTCTAGGAAATTACCTATACATTTTCTAGGAAGCTTCCTACCCATATATATATCTTCTTATACATTCCTTGCACCTTCCTTTGATATTATCTATCTCATATATATTTATTTTCATGTATATCTATTTAAGTGTTTATTTACTTACTTAATTAATCTTACTTAGCTTAATTAATCTCGCTTAGCTTAATTAATCTCGCTTAGCTTAATTAATTTTGCTTAGCTTAATTAATCTTGCTTAACTGATTAATTAATCATACTTAACTTAATTAATCATACTTAACTGATTAATTAATCTTATTAAGTTTAACTTATCTATTAAGGTTTCTTAACCGCTAAGTTATCTTAACTACTAAGTTTACGTTAACCACTAAGTTTTCCTTAACTATTAAGTTTACTTAATCGCTAAGTATTCTAGCTTAGTAGTTCCCTGGTTACAAGTTCTAATTTCTAGCTACAATGGAACTCGTATTAGTGTATTACTCAATTCAACTTTAACGATAATCACGATATCAAAACTCACAACGAATGACAAAGTATAGCCAAATATTGGCAGCACTTAAACATCCATTGGATTAGTTTCAATCGATCGGATAGGGTATCGTACCAGTGATTAGAGTTATTACCCTAATAACGGGCAAAGTTTCGGAATTTAGAAGGTATAATCCCGAGCTACTATTTACTATAATAAAAGCTGAAGGAAAGAAAAGAATTGAGCAGTTTGAAACGTAGCAGTGATCGAGTTAATACCCTGGATTCGTAGCAGCGTTTCCCTAAGCGAAATTGTGATTTTTAGCAGTAAACTTTCGTTTTTGATTGAAATTTTCGAGCACAGAAGCAAGTCCCATGCACCAGCAATTTATAGCAGAAAAATAGGTTTTACGCGGCCCACGTAAGCCTTAATAAGATCTTACGCGGCCCGCGAGCGCCATAAAGGCGGCAGTAGGGTTTGCTGAGTCATCGGTGGTCTTGACACGTGGACGACACGTGTCCCTTAAGCTTATCCGGAGACTTTCAAGTTGTTGCGGCCCGTGTAGCTTTACCTTATGGCTTACGCGGCCCGCGTGAAATCTAATTTTCTTGATTTCTTGATTTTTCATGCTCATTAGGGTTTCAGGGGTCCGGGTTTTCACTTACGGGTCGATTTGGGACATTTTTGCAGGTCCTTACATCCTCCCCACCTTGTTTTAAATCTAGTCCTCGAGATTTGGGCTACGATATCTCTTTTAGAGTTATTTCATGTTTTAGTCAATAAGAACAATTCTAAGATGAATACGTGTTTTACAATAAGTAGGGCTCAATGGTTCAACTGAATTAGTTCAAGAAGTTGATGTCAAATGAATGAGATGAAATGATATAGTTTCTAAGGTGATTAGGTTCAAGTGAATGTTTACAAGTTGTGAATGATTTTTAGAAACAATAGAATTCACTGTCAATTGAAAATTTACTTTGATTGTCAACTGAGGAAGACTCAGAATCAACAAGCTCGAATGAAATAGAAGTACGAAAATGATTTGTCAATTAAGAAAAATCAATGGGTTGACATTTATCGAATTACAAGGATACACCGATATACAATAGAGTTTAGTGTATCATTGTCTTAACACATAGTTGTATTAAGACCATTTTCAAGGATGAGTCAAGCGAAAGGTATATATAGATTAGCTCAAGCTACAAGTCTATACCGACGCCACAAGGTGTCGTAGTGATCGAAATAATAATAGCGGTGACCGGGCGAGTTCACCGTGTTTTAAATCAAATGAAAGTTCAACGAAGTAAGTCCGAATGTTTATTTCAAACAAATCTAGTAGGATTTTCGATTGAAATTGAAACATTTTAATAATGTTTTTCGATTGAAGATGATAAAGCAATAAATATCACGAAATGCTCGATTGATGTTGTAAGAACCATTAAGAGATACACTGAAATATGATATGAATTTATGTATCATTATCTTAGCACACGATTGTGTTAAGATTGCTTTTATAGGATAAACCAACAAAGCAGATTCAATATAAATAAATAAATAAATAATTAATTAAATATGTATATGATGTGTGCAAACAAGATTAGCGCAAGCTTCAATTTTGTGAAAACGTCAGCAAAAGGTGATCGTGATCAAAGAAACGATTTAATGAAGTCGAAGACCAAACAAGCATGTTAGGGTTCAAAGTAATTGAAGGGCTTGTTGGGATTAATTCAAATATGATTACCTTAATCTATCATACGGGACCTTGAATTAAATACGTATTGCGAGCAAGTTCAAACAATGGAACTTGGTTTAAACACAACGAGTTCATGTATCAATAAGAAAGTTCTGACATGGTCACAAAAAAAAACCATGTATACCATTCAAAAGAAAATCGATTTTTTCAAGAATTCATTGATTCGATATCAAAGAGTCATCGTTTTGCAAAAACACTGTTTACAATGCAAATATCAAGTATAGCGGAACGATATTTGAGTTTTAATAAAACAACAAATTGGAATGAAGTCCTCCCATGGTCTTCATAATTCAAACTAACCACATGCGCAGCAAACAGTGCATGTGTGAATTTACCAAGAAATGAAACAACCAATTAAATATTCGTGATTATGAAAGAAATCCTCATGATGACCATTACGGAGAGTAGAAATGCAAAAGTCTATTCACTATATGCAGATGTCTGAATTTTAACAAAAGGAATTTAAGAATTTTATCTGGAAATTTTGTGTGATAACCGTTGTGAAGTGACATTACCGGGGAATGTCGAATAAAATGAAATAGGGGGATTGTAAAGGTATGTGACTTCTTTTGCGGCGTCAAGAATTGGATTAGACTATGCACCGATTGTTGTGAAAACCTTGTTCAATCATACCTCAGTGAGATTCATGTCGTTTGTAGGGTCACGTGGCAAAGTGCTGCTTTTTGATTAGTAGTTCTTCCACTGACGGGATTTGCATTGGTGTCGTCATGCCCAATTATATTTTCCAAAGGTCTTGCCTTGAAAGTCGTGTGTGATATACTTCGACGTCTGTGGATGTAAAATTTAAGTTTCATGTGTTTACTTGTGTACTAGCACAACTTTACATGCTTCTTACTTGCGTTAATAGTTTATGGTAACGCATTGGAAATTCTTATACTTTTAATGGCGTCCCAACTTAAAGGGTTTCCATTGTTTATATTGTCGCACGAGTTACGAGGTAGATGATCAAACAAAATAATTGTTTGATATCGGAATTATAGATATATGCAAGAGATTCCTGATAAAGAAATCTAGAATTATTATTGACACTTATGTTCGTGATTTATTTTAAATTGTCAATCGTTATGGTTTTTGGAATTCCTTATAGATATACATATCTATATAATCATACATACCATTCATAAGGTCAATGTATTTAACATATTGATTTTTCCAAAAACAAGCCAGACATCAGGTCATGATACTATTTAGGGAAATCTTGTCACTTGTTTGACATATTATATACCCCGTCTTATCCGGTTCACGCCAGAGAGGTAACCCCAGTATATCCGGACAAGCTGGAGAGTCTGCTACACCATACCCAGTCTTGCCGGAGAAGAAATTTGTATTTCCCTTAAATAGTATTTTTTTCAAGATTTTAAAAGTGCCTCTTTTATTAAGGCTTTCATCTAGAATCAAGGAAATTTGTATTCCCATAACATATCTTATTCTAGACCAATTAGTATCAATAAGCAAGAATTAACATCAATTAAGTGCTGTTGCTTATTTATCGTACCTTGCAATGTTCTAATCATCATTCTTACGGCATACCAATATCTATCACATTATACTTATATATGTAATTAGCTCATCTTGGAGCTCATATTAAGGCATCTTTCTTAAGTTCAAGTCTAAATACTATCCTGGGTGCTACCAGAAAATATCAAGTTCCTAACTCTTCATTTAAACTTAGGTATTTTATTACAACACCTAATTGCTTAAACAAGTGGCCCTGATACCACCTTCTGTCACGACCCCCGACGGAATCGGGAGCCGCGAACCAGTTCAGTGGTACCGGTGGTTATTTAGAAAAGTAGTGCAGCGGAAATTTCATCAGGACCGTGAGTTAGGAAAAATATCAAAGTTTAAAAAACACCGGATTTTATTTATAAAATAGATGGGATAAAACCATGTTTTGAAAGGTAGCTTTAATATGGGATAAACCCGAATACATAAAACAACTTTTCTTAATTTAATTTAATTGATAAAATGAGCCACTTCTATAAGCCTTTTGGTGCCGTATCATCACTCTTATTCCAATCTACTGTAATTACCTGAAACGCGTTTTAAAAAGATTTGGTCAGCAGGAAATACTGGTGAGTTCATTCAGTTTGTACAAAAGGACACATTGTTATAGATTACAACATAAGAGAGATTACAATGGCTACTATCTTATTTTTATCTGGCGCCGTGTCACACCCTGGTGACGATGGTCATACCACTATTGGGTCCTTTCACCCAAGTAGTGATGATTATCACTGTTAGGTTGATGAACCTAACCGTGAGAAATTAGTAATGTGCACAATACCCCACTAGCCAGTGATTCAAGATAACCATGACTTAATCCCTGTAATTATAACTTTGAAAATAATTTGGAGTATTGTAAAAACATAATTGATAAAAAGAGAATGACTCACCTTGTTAGCATATAGTCTTGTTTAGACAAGCATCTTGATTCTAAGCATCTACTTTATGGTTCTGAATCTTCTGATGATTAAGCATCCATTTTGATTGTAAGAGTATGGTGTAGAGTTTCGGGTAGTTAAACATTTAGTTTAACAGAGTGGAATACGTATTAGTGTAAAACCACATCAAACCTAACGATGGTGATAGAGAGGGTGAAACCCGGATGTTAAGGTGCTTATATTACGCGTGTTATTGTGTTTTAAGCAATTATGTACATTGAATATAGTAACTACGAGAGTTTGTGGTTTTGCAGGTCAATCGCGTAATTTGGTGAATTTAAAGTGGTTAGAGATGAAGCGGAATACCTGCAGATGATAAACAAGGTAACCGGTAGTGTTCGGAACTTGATTCGGGCCAAGATATGGTTTTGAAGCTAAAAAAAAATGAGAGATAGTGAAGTCCAGGGGGCTGTTTGCTATTTGCTGGAAGTTGAAATAAAGTAACCAAGAAGTCATCATACCATAGGCTACGGTTGAATATGTATGGTAGCTTTATTCATGTGGGAAGGCACACACATAGTCAATCATGTGAAAGGCAGCACAAGTCAACAAGCAACATCAAATAATTATTCATCATCATCTCACGGAGATCAAGAGGTGCACACGTCAGCCAACATGAAGGACTTTTGGATTTGTTTGATTAGGCCGATCACTATCAACCTTGACTTTTGGGGCCGCAAAACAATCACGTGGACCAAGGTGAATATTAATTAAGAGGAGAGGAATTAATGTGGGGGATATACATCCACACACACACAATCAACAAAAGGGGCTATTAATTGAAAATCCATCATTACAATAAAGACTATCATCTTTGACGACAACTGAGGATATAAAAAGGGGGGATAGAAACAATACGGGGGGAGACATCAATTAGAGGAGATGCTTTCAGCCACCTCTCAAGGATACGAAGATCAACCAACCGACATGAGCGGCTAATTTTCTCGGTTTCACCCCGGCGTAGGTAGTTGTTTAATTTATGGTTTTGAATTGTTTCTTGCTTCAACTTTGTGACAATTTGTGTATGATTTTTGAAACCTTTGACAATAGCTTGCATTTGTTTCGTATTCATAAATTGTCGAGCGATGTTAAAAGTTATGACTTTATGAAATGGTTATGTGTAATATGCGTTGTCTTGGTTAGGATTTACTTGTGTTGATTACAAAGTGTATTCTTGTCCGTTCGTTGAAACGTCGATAGTTATTAGCACCTAAGTCACGGTACACTAAATCCGTTAATTGTATGCAATTGAGTTGAATCGTAAAACTTGTAGAAACCTTAAGTTAGCAATTACCGAAACCGGGTGTGATCCGTATTCTTAATTCCTATTTTTAATTAAGTAGTTTAGTTTACAAGTTTAGTTAATAAATCATTGTTTTTAATAACATCAATTTATACAACTTTAATTTATATCTTTGTTTTCACAATTATTCTCAAAACTGCAAAAAGCAATTTAGTTTAGAAGTAGATGATAATTAAAACAACTAGCTTTTACACTATCCACAGACTCCTCTGGATTCGATACCCTGCTTACCCTAGCTACCTAGGTTAATTAGGTTTTTGCATGTCCATAACGACAGACATCAAAATGGCGCCGTTGCCGGGGAGTCGGTGCGCTTAGTTTAGTTAATTGTTCTTCTTAGAAAAAAAATTAGTATAATTATTGTGTTCTAATTTTTTTATTTAGTTTCCTGTTTGTTTTATTTTATTTTATGTTTTGTCTATTTTGTTTAATTAGTCTGTTATTTAATTTGTAATTTTAGGTTATTTAGAATTCCCTCTCAAAAATAAAAATAAAAATAAAAAAAAATCTCTTGCCAAGAACGTTTGAAAAAAAAAATAATAAAAAAATAAATAAAATAATAATAACTTTAACTTTAAATAATAATAATAATAAAATAATAATAATAACTTTAACTTTAACTTTAAATAATAATAATAATAAAATAATAATAACTTTAACTTTAATAAAAAAAAAAAAATTCTACGAACGTTTTTTTTAGAATTGTTAAATTTGTTTTTGTGTGTCGGGCATGTAGTAACTGGAAGGGTTAAGTTCCGTTAAATTGAGAACTCCTGTCTAGGCTGGCATTCGTATAAATCCAAATAAAAGGACCCGTTGCCTACCTGTGGACTATCTCAATGAGAGTACCGATACCTATTAGGCCAAAGCATGTCTAAAGTTTAATTTTAAGTCAATTTTTTTTATCTATTTTTTTTTACAAGCTTTTAACATACCGCTAGTCGCACATCAAGCGGGTTTTTAAATTTTTTTTTTCTTTTCCTTTTCATTTTTTATTACATCCTTTTGTATATCTTAAAAAAAATTTATTAGAAAAAAAAAACCGAAAAAAAAAATCCAAAAATAGTGTCAGTTTTGTTTTGTTTTGTTCAGATTTATGCGTGGTGCTTGTGTTTTTGTGTTTGTGCAGGATGACAGATCTTACAATATTCCGCAGCTCTCTTACATGCATTTTGTGTAGGGAACCACTTCACCCGTGTATCGGTTGCCATGAGGCCCGATTTAGACGGGAAAAAGCGAAATTGGAAGAACCACCGATGCCTTGCTATGATCATCCTTCCCCTCCACCATATTTCTGTGATTCTGATACAACAGTGGAGGATGGTTATTACTCTGACGGATGGGATCGGGACGAGGATGCTTATTATGAACCAAGGACAGATGGACAATGTTTTTGTTGCGGTCGTAATCATACTTATGATTATGATGATGTGTGCGCGGTGTATTTGGAAAATCCAGAGTATTGGAATAAAAAAATGATGGATGCGAACATCTCAACACCGTATCAGGGATACCGACAGTATCATCCTGAGGAATATTCTGAGCCCGAGGGTGTCTATACTTATCAGACCGAGGAGGAGAAAGAGCTTGCTATGTTGGAAGTGACTTTGTCCAAACTCGAGCAATATTTATCAGCGCCCAACCTTTCCGATGAAGATCGAATCAGCTGCCTAGTTTCCAAGTGTCAGAAGTTAAAAATGAAGATAGAAATAGAAGAGCGTCTCTCACCATTACCTGCTGATATTAGAGATTATTCTCACATGGAAGAGGAGGTTGTGGAGGATAATACCACACCAACGAATCCTTTATCTGATGAAGAGTCACTGGTGGATCAGATGGTGTGTGGGGATGAGGAGGCAGGGCAGTCTGATGAGATGAATGTGTGTACCGAACCTCTCCCCATATCAATCATTCAAATTAATAAGTGTGGGGAAGAAGGTTCGAGGAAGAAGATGAGAAGGGTGAAACAACAAGACATCAAGGTAGATCTTGTGAAGTGGATTAGCGAAACCCGCAGGTGCAGTCTGAACATGCCAATTATACTGACAAACCTATGGAGATGGCATGTAAATTTCCGAGCATTCGTTGGAAATGTTTTGGGTAAGTGTGCATTGAGACCACCATAACGCATGTTCAGGTATGAAGTCTGGCTGAAGACTCATAAACTTAGCGCTCTCGGGAGGCAACCCGAGTTTGTGTGTCAGTGTCCATTGTGTTCTTCACCATGGCAGCAAACAAGTGTGGGGAAGTTTCGCTTGATCAGGTACATGTACTCTTTCCTTTATCTTAGTTTGTTGTCTGGTGGACATGTTCTTTTATGTGTGTTTTTGTATTTGGTGGTGTTAAACTTTTTTGTGTTTAGGGAATGTGTTTAAATTATTTGTTTTAATAATGGTCGCTCATGATGTTGTTAGTAGGTATTCCCGTGTTTTGTTTTAAAAGCATGATACATTGGGGACAATGTCGCCCAAGTGTGGGGATATGGAAACCCGGGAAGGGAAAGGCTTGGGACAGAGTTTGAAAGAGGTTGAAAATGATTGAAAACGATGAAAACTAAGAAAAATTGAAAATTTTGAAGAATTTCATCGCTTTAAGTGAACTAAATGGATACGAAAACCGAACGTTTCAATCACTAATGGTTCCTTGCCGGTAGTAAACTAACATAGTCCCTTGTCATGGTCGTTCCTTTAAGTTTCATGAGAGTAGGTCCGACAGGTGTTTTTATGATTAAAAGAATTGAGAAGAGATGTCTATTTAGGGGTAACATGCTTTAGATTGCATATGCTACATGTCGGCAGCCTTTTTACCCTTTCTTGGTGAGAATTTGAGCCTATAGAATGATAGAATGATTTACATATTGAATTTAATTGTTGAGAGCAGGCCGCATGTTACTCTGTGTTAGAACTTGTATAATTTGATGCATACTGAGATTGTGGTTTGACATGTGCACGTAAATGATAAAGGCAATAGGATATCTCTTACACCGTTATGTTTGTTTTATGTTACCTAATCACTACCCCTAGTAGCCCTGTTGAGCCTATTTACCCTTTCATTTGTCCACCCAATGTGAAATTTGTGATACCGAACGTGAACGACAAATTATAAATAAAAAAAATATATTGAAAAAGAAAAAAAATAGAAAAGAAAAGAAAGAAAAAAAAGCAAAAATAGAAGTGTTTTGAATATTGTTATGTTCTTGGGTAGAAACCAACCCAAAAGTATGTTATGTGTTGCAAATAATGTTGTCACGGTTTGGTCGCTGTTTGTTCGCCACGAAAAATATATATATATATATATATATAAACCGAGAAATTTCCTACCTTTAGCCTAGCCCAAAACCGAAAGTCCTTTTAATGCGTGCCGTGTTATATGATACAGTGGAGGTGTGATTGTTATACAAGCATATGATTGCAGAATTTCATGTTTGATTTTGAGTGTATAAATGCTAGCACATTACACGCCAGTTTATATTTTTAAACCGAGAGGAGAGTCCATTGTGAGGGGTATGTAGCATGTGTTATAATCCTAAGCATGTTAGTTCTGAATAGACAAGTCTTAATTTTTATAAATTAGATAAATTGCTTGTCGGACTGTCAATCTTGATTGTGTCAGTCTATGGAACGGGTATGACTTGGGACTTAATCTGTTGCATTGGTTTAGGGATTTAGAGGTATTGTAACTATGGTGAGTAGTTCCATATCAGTTTGCTTGAGGACAATCAAAGGTAAGTGTGGGGATGTGATAGAGAGGGTGAAACCCGGATGTTAAGGTGCTTATATTACGCGTGTTATTGTGTTTTAAGCAATTATGTACATTGAATATAGTAACTACGAGAGTTTGTGGTTTTGCAGGTCAATCGCGTAATTTGGTGAATTTAAAGTGGTTAGAGATGAAGCGGAATACCTGCAGATGATAAACAAGGTAACCGGTAGTGTTCGGAACTTGATTCGGGCCAAGATATGGTTTTGAAGCTAAAAAAAATGAGAGATAGTGAAGTCCAGGGGGCTGTTTGCTATTTGCTGGAAGTTGAAATAAAGTAACCAAGAAGTCATCATACCATAGGCTACGGTTGAATATGTATGGTAGCTTTATTCATGTGGGAAGGCACACACATAGTCAATCATGTGAAAGGCAGCACAAGTCAACAAGCAACATCAAATAATTATTCATCATCATCTCACGGAGATCAAGAGGTGCACACGTCAGCCAACATGAAGGACTTTTGGATTTGTTTGATTAGGCCGATCACTATCAACCTTGACTTTTGGGGCCGCAAAACAATCACGTGGACCAAGGTGAATATTAATTAAGAGGAGAGGAATTAATGTGGGGGATATACATCCACACACACACAATCAACAAAAGGGGCTATTAATTGAAAATCCATCATTACAATAAAGACTATCATCTTTGACGACAACTGAGGATATAAAAAGGGGGGATAGAAACAATACGGGGGGAGACATCAATTAGAGGAGATGCTTTCAGCCACCTCTCAAGGATACGAAGATCAACCAACCGACATGAGCGGCTAATTTTCTCGGTTTCACCCCGGCGTAGGTAGTTGTTTAATTTATGGTTTTGAATTGTTTCTTGCTTCAACTTTGTGACAATTTGTGTATGATTTTTGAAACCTTTGACAATAGCTTGCATTTGTTTCGTATTCATAAATTGTCGAGCGATGTTAAAAGTTATGACTTTATGAAATGGTTATGTGTAATATGCGTTGTCTTGGTTAGGATTTACTTGTGTTGATTACAAAGTGTATTCTTGTCCGTTCGTTGAAACGTCGATAGTTATTAGCACCTAAGTCACGGTACACTAAATCCGTTAATTGTATGCAATTGAGTTGAATCGTAAAACTTGTAGAAACCTTAAGTTAGCAATTACCGAAACCGGGTGTGATCCGTATTCTTAATTCCTATTTTTAATTAAGTAGTTTAGTTTACAAGTTTAGTTAATAAATCATTGTTTTTAATAACATCAATTTATACAACTTTAATTTATATCTTTGTTTTCACAATTATTCTCAAAACTGCAAAAAGCAATTTAGTTTAGAAGTAGATGATAATTAAAACAACTAGCTTTTACACTATCCACAGACTCCTCTGGATTCGATACCCTGCTTACCCTAGCTACCTAGGTTACTTAGGTTTTTGCATGTCCATAACGACAGACATCAGATGGTCACGAGATCCGAACCTTAACGAAATTTACAAAGTATAGTCTTGTTTAGACAGCACTTTGGCATTCGTTTAACGAAATTCAAAAAGTATAGTCTTGTTTAGACAACACTTTGGCATTCGTTTAACGAAATTCACAAAGTACAACACTTTGGCATTCGTTAGTTGGTTCCCGAATCGATCGGACAGAACATCGCATTGGTGATTATTGGTTAGAACACCAACGTATAGATAGAAGAATAGAAGGAATGAGCAAAGAAAAATGAATCCTAAGCTTCCTATTTATAGGTAGGAAATATGAAATTTCTAGGAAATTTCATATAGCTTTTCTAGGAAGTTACCTATACATTTTCTAGGAAGCTTCCTACCCATATATATATATCTTCTTATACATTCCTTGCACCTTCCTTTGATATTATCTATCTCATATATATTTATTTTCATGTATATCTATTTAAGTGTTTAATTTACTTACTTAATTAATCTTACTTAGCTTAATTAACCTTGCTTAGCTTAATTAATCTCGCTTAGCTTAATTAATCTCGCTTAGCTTAATTAATCTCGCTTAGCTTAATTAATATTGCTTAACTGATTAATTAATCATGCTTAACTGATTAATTAATCTTATTAAGTTTAACTTATCTATTAAGGTTTCTTAACCGCTAAGTTATCTTAACTACTAAGTTTACTTTAACCACTAAGTTTTCCTTAACTATTAAGTTTACTTAATCGCTAAGTATTCTAGCTTAGTAGTTCCCTGGTTACAAGTTCTAATTTCTAGCTACAATGGAACTCGTATTAGTGTATTACTCAATTCAACTTTAACGATAATCACGAGATCAAAACTCACAACGAATGGCAAAGTATAGCCAAATATTGGCAGCACTTAAACATCCATTGGATTAGTTTCAATCGATCGGATAGGGTATCGTACCAGTGATTAGAGTTATTACCCTAATAACGGGCAGAGTTTCGGGATTTAGAAGGTATAATCCCGAGCTACTATTTACTATAATAAAAGCTGAAGGAAAGAAAAGAATTGAGCATTTTGAAACGTAGCAGTGATCGAGTTAATACCCTGGATTCGTAGCAGCGTTTCCCTAAGCGAAATTCTGATTTTGAGCAGTAAACTTTCGTTTTTGATTGAAATTTTCGAGCACAGAAGCAAGTCCCATGCACCAGCAATTTATAGCAGAAAAATAGGTTTTACGCGGCCCACGTAAGCCTTAATAAGATCTTACGCGGCCCGCGAGCGCCATAAAGGCGGCAGTAGGGTTTGCTGAGTCATCGGTGGTCTTGACATGTGGACGACACGTGTCCCTTAAGCTTATCCGGAGACTTTCAAGTTGTCGCGGCCTGCATAGCTTTACCTTATGGCTTACGCAGCCCGCGTGAAATCTAATTTTCTTGATTTCTTGATTTTTCATGCTCATTAGGGTTTCATGGGTCCGGGTTTTCACTTACGGGTCGATTTGGGACATTTTTGCAGGTCCTTATAGGTTGGATGTTACAAATGGTATCAGAGCCACTTCTGTGTCGTTCGGGATGGTGGGGCAAACCTCATCAAGGACGACGAGTCCCTAAGAGGAGGTGGTTGTAACAATACTGAAATGATTGACATGGACCATTGTGACACCGCAAATCCTATTATTGGTTCATAAGTCATGCTCTGCCTCTTAAATCACCAACGCGTTTTGGGGAGTTTCTGGATGGACAACCTATCTGTTAAAATGACAGTGTAAATGTGCTTTTTTTTAATTCTTTTATTCTAAACTTTTCTAATCTCTTTTTTATTTTGTTTATGAGGTTTGTTTGGGTTTGCTGACTTTGGGCCGCTCCCCTCTTCTGGTGTCGCTGGCCTGCTTCTCGTTGGGCTTAAGGATGGGCTCCGGCTGTCTCCACCTTGGCTAGGGTTTGTACGCTCCATAAAAGGGGTCCTTATTGCTGCTGTCTTCATCAAGCATCATCAGCTCTCTTCTCAGTCATTTGTGTCTTTTGTCACCTTTGTTCCTCACAAGTAAAATACGTGAGAATTTAGGGCTTTATTATTTCTGCTTTTGTTCTTGTTCAACATATGATTCACCAGACAATCTATGATGACTGATTAATCATTTCACTGACACTATTCTTGATTTTCATATGAATAAATATGTGCCTTCTTTTGGATTTGAGATTTGTGACATAGTATCAGAGCACTAAGGTTGACTCAGGCTCTGGTGTTCTTTTCGATGCGTTTCAAGGTTCCAGCTGCCTTCTCCTTTTCCGATCTAGGGTTTTTCCCTCTGACGGCACCCTGTGGATTGGTCCCTGTTTCCGGAGGGTTTTCTTGCTCAGTGGAGACGGTGTAGATCTTGGAGTGTGAAACCCTAATTTTTAGGGTTTGGTGTTTACTTTTGGTTCTTGTGACGGTGCTGCAGCAGAAACAGTAATATGTGGTTTCTCCTCTGGTTAGTGAAGAAGATCCTCGCTGGTCCCTTTTAGGGCAAACCAACAGGAATTTATCCGGTTCTCTGATCAGTGTTTGTAACCCTAAGTGAAGGTTGCAGTCTGATCCCTTTTGCTTGCACCTATTGTGAGATCGTTCCTTCCCTTTCTCTTTATTTTTCCGTTTGCATCACTGTGTCTTGAGTTTAGGAATTTTGATACCGGGTTTTAGGCAAGACCGGTTTGATTTTGGGACACAGATAGGGTTCACCCTGTTGCATTTGTCTGGTTTAGTCTGTTGTGTTGTGGCTCCCTGGTTACCGTCTGCGGAGGCACCTTTGAGTGACGAACCTCTGATCGGACCTCTGTCCAGGCTTAGCCGGTCCTTTACTTGCGCTTTACTTATTTGACTGTTTGGTCTGCTTGTCTGCTTATCTGCTTGCCTGCCTGTTCTGTTTGTGAGGTGTTCTGTGTATTCTTTTTTCTTGCTATTATGGGTGATAAAACTGATCCTTCTGTGACTCTGATTAGTAAACTTGATGCTAGTGACCCATTATATCTCCATGCTAGTGACTCTAGTGGGCTTACAATTGTTAGCTTGAAATTAAAAGGGACTGAGAACTATGTGGTCTGGTCAAATGCTATGAAACTTGCTCCAATGGCTAAAAACAAATTAGGTTTCATTGATGGAACATGTGCTAGGTCTAAAGACAATGATGTTCTTGCTAGTCAGTGGGATCGATGTAATTCTATTGTGCTCACCTGGATTCTGAATTTTGTATCTGATGAATTATATGTTGGTCAAGTCTATTCAAAACTGGCTTCAGAAGTCTAGGATGATTTAAAAGAAACCTATGATAAAGTTGATGGGTCTGTTGTGTTTAGCTTATATCATAAAATCAACTCTGTTAGTCAAAATGGCTCTAGTATGTCTGAGTATTATCATAAAATCAACACTATGTGGAAACAATTTGATGCCATGCTACAATTGCCCTCTTGTACTTGCAATGCCTCTACTAAATTCAATGAATTCAGTCAGTTAATCAAACTTATGCAATTCTTAATGGGTCTAGATGATATTTATCAACCTGTTAGGACCAATCTGTTGACTAGGGATCCTCTTCCAACTATCAAAACTGCCTTCTCTATTATTTCTAGAGAGGAATCTCATTGAGGATCAAATAGTGGGTCTAAAATTCCTAATGTTGGGTTTGTTGCTAAGTCAAGTAATTTTAATGACAACAAGAAAAGGTTTAACAAAGGTCCTAACCCTAATCTTAAATGTACTCATTGCAATAAAATTGGGCATACTATTGATAAATGTTTTAAGCTGCATGGCTATCCGACCAATTATAGACAAAAACCTAATCAAAATGGTCAATGGTCTAGGTCTAATAGTTCTGCTAATAACAGTAATGGTCCTTCTGTGAATAACTCTGTGTGTGATAAAGGTGCTAGTTCCTTGAATACTCTGTCTGCTGATCAGTTTTCTAAGTTGCTAGGGTTGCTGAATGAAAATAAAATAGAAGACACTAATAAGTCCAATGTAGGAGGTAAATGTTTAAATTCCCTCTCATCTTTTGAAAACTGCAAAAAAAAATTCAGTTTTAACTCTATAGGCTCTACAACACAGAATCTGAATTGGATAATTGATTCTGGTGCAAACCAACATATGGTTATGTCCAGTGAAAATATGTTCAACTTGGTTGATGTTTCTGAATATAACATAACTATTAAGCATCCCAATGGGACAGATGCTAAAGTCACTAAAATTGGATGTTTTAAGCTATCAAATTCTGTGATCTTGAAAGATGTGTTTGTGGTGCCTGAATACTATGTGAACCTCATTTCTGTGTATAAGCTTACTAAAGAAAACAAACTTAGAGTCATATTTGATGAAAACACTTGCTACATTCAGGATTTATGCTCAAAGAAAACCCTGATGACTGGTAGACAAACTGGGGGTTTATATTTTTGTGGTAATTCCCTAGGACCTATTTTCTCTTGCTTGAGTAAGACTGAAAACATAAAGCTCTGGCACTCTAGACTAGGTCACCCTGCTGAACAAGTGTTAAAAATTTTACAAATTAAATCTGAGTCTAATAATACAAACCCTTGTGACATCTGTCACAAGGCCAAACAACACAGGGTACCTTTCCCTCTAAGTGACCACAGGTCAACTAAAGTAGGGGATCTGGTACACTTGGATGTTTGGGGTCCATACAAAGTTACTAGCATAGAAGGGTACAAATATTTCCTCACCATAATTGATGACTTTATCAGATCCGTATGGGTCTATTTAATGAAGTCCAAATATGAAGTTTTTGAAAATATACAAAGTTTTTACAATCTTGTCAAAACCCAATTTGAAGTTAACATCAAAGTGTTTAGGAGTGATAATGGTTCAGAGTTCATTAACTCTCAAATGTCTGATTTTGTTAAAACTAAAGGAATCATACATCAAACCTCATGCACGTATACCCCACAACAAAATGGTGTTGAGGAGAGAAAACATAGACACTTGTTAAATGTTGCAAGAGCTTTATTATTTCAGCCAAAAGTTCCCCTTAAATACTGGTCTGAATGTGTGCTTACTGCTTCCTACTTAATTAACAGGCTTCCTTCTTCTGTGCTGCATGGTAGTTCTCCTTATGAAATGTTGTTTGGGTTCAAACCTTCTCTTGATCACTTGAAAGTTTTTGGTTGTTTTTGTTTTTTCACTGTTTTAGACAACTCATGATAAACTAGAGGAACGAGCTGAAAAATGTGTTTCCATGGGGTACTCTAACTTTAAAAAGGGATATAAGGTCTAGAGTTTAGACCAAAAGAAATTCATTTTCTCTAGAGATGTGAGCTTTCATGAAAATGTTTTCCCTTTCAAAAAAAATTGTCCTGTTCAAATCAATACAAACCTTTTAAACCAACTAAATTTTTTTGACAACTTTGAAACTTCAAGTGATACAAATCCCGATGATGAAGAGAAGGCTGTCACTGATTCGCCTGTTGAGACTCAGCATCACAGTGATGAGGTTGAATCCACTGTTGTGAGCGATGCACAGCAGTCCTTAGGATCTGATGGTATGTTTAACAGCCATGAGTCCACAAGTGTTGAACCTGGTCCTGTGAGGGCTGAGTCAAGCAGTAGCAATGATGAATCAAACCTTCCTGAGGGTACTCAACCTACTAGGAGATCGTCTAGACTTGTGTCTGCCCCAAAAAGATTTAATGACTTTGTAGTTGGACACGCTAAGTATAGTTATGATAAATTTGTAGATTACTCCAACTTACCTAGTGAAAATATTTGTTTGGCTGCCAATGTTAATAAAATTATCGAACCCTCCACCTATAAAGATGTCGTTAAGGAAAAACGGTGGATTGATGCTATGAATGAAGAATTATCATCATCTCTTCACAGAAATAACACCTGGGAAATAGTTGATCTACCAAGTGGAAAAAAACCCATTGGCTGTAAATGGATGTTTAAGGTCAAATACAAATCCACAGGTGAGATCGATAGGTTTAAGGCTAGGCTCGTTGCTAAAGGTTTTAACCAACGAGAGGGTATAGATTTTGAAGAAACCTTCTCACCTGTTATTAAAATGGTTACTGTTAGATGTGTCATCAGTTTATCTGTTCATAATAACTGGCCGTTGTACCAACCTGATGTTAATAATGCCTTCCTTTATGGGCATCTTAAGGAAGAAGTCTATATGAGTCTTCCTGATGGTCTAAGTGTCGAACACCAAAACAAAGTTTGCAAATTGAACAAGTCCTTGTATGGGCTCAAACACGCCCCACCTATGTGGAATGAAAGACTTGTTCAAGCCCTTGTTAAATTTGGTTTTAATCAGTCCAAATGTGATCATTCTATGTTTATCATGTCTAAAAATGGCGTCTTTATTGTCTTGCTTGTCTACGTCGATGACATTGTTCTAACTGGGAACAATGATGGAAAGATAAATGAGGTCAAAAACTTTTTAAAAACTGAATTTCTGATTAAGGATCATGGATTCTTGAAATTTTTTCTTGGAATCGAAGTTATAAAAACCAACGATGGGGTGTGTCTTTCACAAATAAAATACTGCATGGACCTTCTAAATAAATATGGGATGAGCGGGAGCAAACCTGCTAGTTGTCCCATTGAACAAAATCATGTTTTAACGAATTTAACAGAAAAAGAAACCAATACGGTTGACGTTACTCAATATCAAAAATTGGTCGGTAAGCTAATTTATTTATCCCATACTCGACCAGACATCGTATATTCTGTACACTATCTGTCTCAGTTTATGCACAAACCAACTGAAGCACACACTAAGATAGCCTTATCTTTTGGTGTACTATCTAATTGACGATAGATGTCCGAAATCTTTTGCTTACTCATACTGTAGACTAATAAATAGTCAAATAATATATAACACATAATCACATAAATTATTTCCTAACACAAAATTTAAAATTTAAGTGTCAGCAGAACACTTCTTTGGCTTGAACCAGTGGCTAGGCTCTGATACCACCTTCTGTCACAACCCCCGATCCCTTATCTGTCCCGGGAACGGGCGGCCGCGAACATTCGTTTGAGGTGGTATCATTTATTAATTTGGCAGCGGAAATTTCATCAGGACCGTAGTTAGGAAATGTTTATCAGAGTAAAACCACCATATTTTATATTAATAAACACATGGGTAAAACCCAAGTTTCTTTATTACAGCATGTTTATAGGGATAAACCCTATTTTATTGAATTTAAAACATCGTCTTTTTGGTAACTTTTATAGCCACATTTTTCCAAGCCGTCAGTGCTCTCCAGCTGGCTTTTTACTAATTGGCTGTCACATTGTGCTACCTGAAACGTGTTTTAAAAACATTTGTCAGTGGAAAATACTGGTGAGTGAATTCCAATTTAATCAATAAACATTTTATCAATTAAAACAGTATTGAGAGCGATCACATTGTTTATTTCTACACAATTACTCATTCAGTATTGTCAATCCTGACTTGTGGGTCATATTACACATTGGCTAACTCGTTGTCCAATGGTAACGTGCTGTCGTCCCGACTTACTACTCGCAGCAGTAAATTTTGTATACAAAACCCCAACATACCGGCAGTAATTGAAGAACTACAAAGACTCAATCACCGCTTAATTGCATTGTAAAACATTTAAGGTTTTGTAAAACATTACAAAAAGGTTAACAAAAAGAGGATAAACTCACATTGCTGTCTTAGATTTTCCGTAAGGGTTTCATGAGAACTATCTATAATTTACACAAATGTACACGTGTTAGTATAATAACCCATTTTAATATTAGTAATACCCTCCCCGAGACGGCATTCCAACGACTACGTCGGGTAGAACCACGACAGCCGTTACGGAACCCTAGATCAATCGGGCAGCGTATCTAATACGTATCCAGGGGTTATAATACTTACAATGGAGCAGAACTTCGCTAATTAGGGGGGGTATAATACCCGCTTAATAAAGCCTATATTCAGGAATTGAGATTGAGAAACGAATTGTGAACGATTTCTGGTTGAACCCAATGGCCTTCTTATATAGTTACTGAAACTGGCTTTGTCGCGGCCCGCGTAACACATGGGTTGGGCTTACGCGGCCCGCGTTGACTCCAGGTCAACGTATAGCTTGTCCGGATCATCGCCTAGACCCGCCACGATGATGACACGTGTCATCACCGGGCTGCGCCACTATCCTGATCTCTCGCGGCCCGCGTTAACTTAACGGGGGTCTTACGCGGCCCGCTTGAACTTATAATTCAAATAAATCAGATCTTAGCCTTGATACCGCCCGCGTAAAGGTTGGGGTGGGTCTACGCGGCCCGCCTCAACTTAATAATCAGATTTTTAATTTATTTTTAATACTATTTAATGTATTTGGGGCCCGTTTTCTCGTATGGGGTGTATTTTGAGACATTTTGGGATATTTTAAAATATACTAGGGTGTCGGAAAAATATTCGAAAGGGTTGTTATATTTTGGGTATAACTCCTGGGTTATTTAATAAAATATATAGTGTACTCACACTAAGTATAGTAACCCAATTCCACTTTATCCCTACATCATGAGACAGAACCCCAACAAATTTAGGCAGAGCCTTGACATACGTTACGGGGCCCTACGTTACTTAGACAGGGTATCAGTGATCAGGGGTTACAACACTTAAAACGGGACAGGGCTTTATTATTATTATAGGGGTGTAATACTAAGAATATATATATATATATATATATATATATATATATATATATATATATATATATATATATATAGTGGAGAGTTCAAATGAGAAGAAAAATTATGTAAGAATAAATAGAAATGCTCCATTTACTTCATTTAATATGTGCATTTAATGTTATTGAAAAGAGCATATAGGTAATTTATAATTGTAATTAATTAGCTAACTAATTAAAATTGTAACTCACTTTTAAATATACTTTTCAAAATAAAATAATTTATGGTGAAGAACAATTTTCGACATGTGTAGGATATATTTCAGTATGTGTTGGATAAATTTTAAAATGTGTAGGACAATTTTCGATGTGTGTAGGGTAAATTCCGGTAAGTGTAAGATATATATGGGTTAAATTTGAAATGTGTAGGATAAAAAGTTAGTGTTTATTAATGAGGGATAACATAATTAATGAGATGAGTTATAAACTATTTGATGTTTTACCATTATGCCCTTTCTTCTTTTTCTTCTCATATTAAATTTCTTCTCAAATGAACCTTCCCCTATATATATATATATATATATAATAGATTTAGAGAGAGAGTTTGAAAGAACGAAACTAGCAAAGAAAAAGTGGATCATGGATGATCTATTTTATACTCATTTTCTTAGCTTCAAGTTCACGCAAAATGTTGAGCTGTTGCCACGCATCCCCCCTCCATTAATTCCTTTTTCTGTTGTCCATGTATAGAACTTTACAATTTTTAAAGTCTTATTTCAATTGTGAGATATTATTTTTTTAATTGTTGTATTATTTTATATATTTTATTTCATACGTGAATGATGATGATGATGATTATTATTATTATTATTATTATTATTATTATTATTATTATTATCATCATTATTAATTTATATATTATAATTAGTTTAACTACTTAACTTATTTGGCGTGTATAACTTATAAAATATGATGTTTTATAAAATGTTGAATATGTTATTAGAACGAGAATAATTTTATCTATATTTTGAACCGAGTTTCATTAAAAATAGAGTAGGTACAAATATAATGTATTTATTTATTAAATGGTTCCTACGCTTGCCCAAAATACTTCATATTTCCATTGATCAACTTACCCATGATGCATCCTTTTAATAACATAAGTTTTTATATACTTTATTTTAAAATAAATTTTATAAATAAAAATTTTGGGAATGTTACAGCAAACCCCGTATTTCACGACAAAACCAAGCATTTCGAAGTCGATTTATTCTTCTTACGAGAAAAGATAGCTTCAGGTCTGATTAAGACTCGTGGTATCAAAACTGAACATCAGCTAGCTGATCTTTTCACCAAAGGTCTCTTTCCAACAGCTCATGCTCAAATGTGTATGTCCCTTGGTCTCATTAACTTGTTTGCACATTTAAACTGAGGGGGGTGTTAAAATAACAGTGTAAATGTGCTCTTTTTTAATTCTTTTATCCTAAACTTTTCTAATCTCTTTTTTATTTTGTTTATGAGGTTTGTTTGGGTTTGCTGACTTTGGGCCTCTCCCCTCTTCTTGTGTCGCTGGCCTGCTTCTCGTTGGGCTTAAGGATGGGCTCCAGCTGTCTCCACCTTGGCTAGGGTTTGTACACTCCATAAAAGGGGTCCTTGTTGCTGTTGTCTTCATCGAGCGTCATCAGCTCTCTTCTCAGTCATTTGTGTCTTTTGTCACCTTTGTTCCTCCCAAGTAAAATACATGAATTTAGGGCTTTATTATTTCTGCTTTTGATCTTGTTCAACATATGATTCACCAGTCAATCTATGATGACTGGTTAATCATTTCACTGTAACTGTTCTTGATCTTCATATGAATAAATATGTGCCTTCTTTTGGATTTGAGATTTGTGACACTATCGGGGGCAAAACGGATAGTATTGGTGGTGCGAGGGGTCGTATGTTACACAAGTTCTAGCACAGCTCTCTCTCCCATCCACCTTTAGCCTTCGTCGTATTCGCAAATTTATTTGTGTTCGTGAACACGCTGATTTCCTTAGTAAACGAAATCTTGTTCGTTAAGTATTTATGAACCGTTCGTGAACACATTTATTTCCTTAACGAAATGTTCGTTCGGTTTGTTTACAACCCTATTTGTTGGTCTTAGTACCCCAAAGTGTTACAAACTAAAACCATAGAACCTAAACCTGTTACTCAAAAATCTTAGCACCTAAATATACTATTTCTTTAAACAACAAGCACTATCTATGTAATTAGCTCAAGTAATTAATTTTCTTATTAACATTATTTCTAGCATTTTCAAATGTGTATATATATAGTTTCATGTATGGGTATCACTGAGACAATGACGGACATGTAATAAAGTTCTTTATTTCTTATGATTAATATATGTAAATATATTGGTGTTTTCCTTGGATTCCTAATACTAACTAAAGGAACGTGTGTTTTTGCTTTTCTATGTAAATAAAAGAGAAAATAAAGTATGATTGAAGTCTAGTATCATTCCATACTTATTAGTTAAAAATGCAAAAGAAGGTTGTGAATGTATGAGATTGCTTTGACAGTTTGACGCTTTCTTTTTTTATGTACTCGTTAAACCTTTTCTTTATAAAGAAAATTCGGTTTCTCTTTTGTCAGTGAGACGTTTAAGGTACATGATTCCGGAGAACATGTTACAAATATTTGTTCATGTGAACAAAACAATACTTGTTGATCTTTAAGAAAAGAAAAGAGCACAACAATTTATGTAGCTCGGCTCTTGTTATTTAGATTTCAAAGTGTTACAGTTTTACAACTATGAGCGAAGATTAATCCCGCTGTGGTTGCTTGTTCGTTAAGTTAGTTGTTTTTCAAACAGTACTTAAACTGACTTGTGAAATCAGGCCTAAAATCTATATGAGGCAAGCATATCATTCCATTTTTTTTTTTGTTCTAGGAATGTCGACCCTGTCCTTTCTTCACCTGCTTTTCTTATGGGCGAGATTCAATAGATGCGCTAAAAGCTCGAACTCCCTTCATGGAAGCGAAAATCACTTTCCTCCGATAAACATTGTACTGCACGACTCAACAAATTTATAAGCTAATCTTTTTGATAATCAAGTAATTTTATTAAAGTAGTAGCTAAAAAACATGACTACTAGATGTTCTTTGTCGTTAACATTCTTTTAACAACAATATTTCCTAGATTTACAATCAGAACACAATAAATCAAATATTTGGTATTCATTTGAAAGTATTAAACCCATAAGCTGATGAAAAACATTTTCAGCCTCCATTGACATTTTACATACAACAATGAAAGGTTTTATGAGTAATTTGTATATATTGTTATGATCATAAACTCTCATTTTTAAATATCATAAAGTAAATTGCTGAAAAGCTTCATGTGTTCAGCTTGCAACGAAATCGCAATAGACAAGCTCCCATCATTATCCGGGCTTGGTAACACAAAACTCAACCCTTCATAAGCAATCCCACCGGGCCCCATGAATATGGGCCGACCCCATCCAAAGTCCGCGTCATGAATCGGGAGTCTAGCCCAACTAGTTATCCCAAGATTCGGGCACTTAAACGTGTGGGCCCCACGAACGAGTGCCTTTAGATCGGGCTGCAGTTCTAAGTAATCCAATGCGGATCTTAGATAATCGTTATCCATCCTCGCCAAAGCGTCGTGAATTTTACCCGCAGCATACCATGTAGGCTTCGACTGTAGGTCCCCCGCTACTGCTATCGGGGTAGTCGTGAATATGACATTCCCAAAGTAGCCAGGCGGGAGTGACGGCCGGAGACGGGCCCGGCCGTCAGTCGCGATGTAAAGCTTCGTGTCCTGATCGTCCGGAAGGCCACGAGCTTTGCACACGCACCTCCAGACATGCCCCGAGAGCATTTCGTACGAGCTATAATTGATAGTGTTGCCAGCTTCTTTCGACTTGGCTTTCAGCGCATTGAGTTGGCCTCGAGTCAACTTGAAAATGGAGACCGCGGTTTCAGGAACCGTTTCATCGTTTGTGGTTTTGGGTGCGGTTTTCATTGGAGGGGCAGGCTGGTATTCGATGTGGTCAAAGGCGGGTTGGGGTGGGTCACGCGCACGTAGAAGGGTTCGGTCAATGAATGGTGGAATGGTGATGTCGAGGCCACGAGCCATATCGGACCAGGTGTTGATGAAGTGCAACCCGGATGCCCCGTCCGCAGCGTGGTGCTGCATACCAACTCCTAGTGACACCCCACCACATTTGAAGTAAGTGACCTGCATGTTAAAAAATACCATAAGTAAAATAACTCAATTTTTGTTATCACCATTCTAAGCTGAATGTTACCTCTATGAAACCATAAATTCCAATTTGTCATTTCAACTATAATAATCTTTTATTTTAATTAATATTATTTTGATTAAGTCTCTAGTTATATTATATGTTATTTTGACCAAAATTAATATTTTGGTAATGATCTTTTATGTCATTCAGTTTTCTTTTATTTATCTAAATTAAGTCCTCTCAATCCTACATCACTCCTCACGTCATCAAATTTTATAAAACAAAACAAAACAAAATTTGTTAAATACCTGCAAGACTAGCAGCGAATATGATTCAATTCCTTGCGAATAATCAACCGCGGGTATGAGTTTCCGTAGCTCTAACGTGGGCGCAAAGTCACCAAAATCATCCACGACACCATCCGACTCCGCCTCTACAAACAACACACCTTGTCCTTGACAATCGATCTCAATTCGTCCGTCCTCGTCTCTCTTCAACCGCCCGCCCATCGGGTAAAACGGAACCAACGCCCTACTCAGCGCGTCCTTCATCACTTTCGGGTCAAAGAAGTCGGGTGCACCATTGGGCCGGTAGAAATACACACTTGGTGTGTGGAAGTTTGGGACCACTAGGTCCACATTTGAGTTCCATAGATTTATTTTCGGTGTCTCCTCCGCCGGTTTCACCATCGTAGATTCTCTCACCTCGATCTTCATCTCGAAAAATCTGAGTATAACGAAACAAATACAACATTACATTGTGTTTAAGCCTCTACCTACCCATGGATTTATCTTTTTACGATCTAGGCTACATGTTGTTACCTAAACTTAGCTTGAAGAGGAATATTATACACAATATAGTTATAGTTAGTTAGAGCATTCACAGCTTATCCACCATCTTCATTACTATAATTACACTAAAAATGATTGTATTTATTTCTTCTTTTCAGTTAAAATATATTTTTTTATATCTTTATCATTATCTTTTCTCTTTCCTTTTTCTCTCTCCTTTGCTCACGACCATTTTCTAAAAATATTATAAAATTTACAGGGTTGAACAGTGTTTTTTTATATTTACAGATAAACAGTAACATTTTCTTTCTCATCGACTCACAACCCCTCAAAACCACTATCTATAATACGGATAACACTCTCACAGAATTTGGTAGACGAGATGTGAATGCTCGATTGCTCTCACAATGGATTTTCTTATATTTATGTGAGTGCGTTAATTATATTATAAAGAATGATTCCGAATGGTTTTAAGTGGTTGTGAGAGAAGGAGGGAGAAAATGTTACTATTCATCTGTAAATATACGAGAACAATGTTCACCCCTTATAATTTTTTTAATATTTTTGAAAGTGGTTGTGTGTGGAGAATAGAGAAAATGTAATAATAAATGTATAAAACATATTATTTAATTAAAAATAAGATAGAAAAAATAGTGATTTTTTAACGGCAAATTTGAATAACTAACGGAACACTGGAGTATCATCATGCCATTAGCGGAACCACCCGATCATATTCATCTCTACTATGCTATAATATAATGCATATACACCAATTTATGAGAAAACCCAATAAATCCGAGAAAAACCTTACATCCCAAAGATGTCACCAGGCTATAATACATGATAAAATATTAACAAAATTAGGTTTTAAACTGGAAATTTTGTATTCTCATGATCGTTAATTACAAAGAAAAGGAGAAGAAAGAAACCGTACAGCATCAACAAGATCAATTGTATGTAAGTTTAGTAAGATCAAGCTATTTTTACCTTGAAACAAACGGAAACAAATTGTGCAGAACAGGTGTACGATGAAATGTCAGGTGAACTTAAAGAGGAGAATGTTGTATTGGTTGGTGTTAATTTGTTGTGAAGCCGGTTTTATAATACCGGTCCGTTTCGACCGATCTCACCTACCGCTGATAATGGGGGATGACCTAATCAAAGTTTTAGTTTTGACTTTTAGTGAATCAGTCAATAAAGATTAAAATATAACAATAGAATATTTTATAACTTCTTTGTTTGATTAACTAAATAAGAGTAAGTTCCAAATTAACTAAGAAATAGTGCGTGAAATTTCAAATTTGGCTATGTGTCAAGTGTTTGATAGGGAAATTTTGATTAACTTAGCTAAAATAATGGGTATTTGGACTTCGTCTTAACTCGAGTTGATTAATTATTATATGTGCACGCTAGGGATGAGTATTTGATATCAAATCCCGATACCGTCCCGATCCCGATCCTAAAAATACCGTAGCGAATTTTTTCGGTACCGGAAACGGTATCCACTATTTGGCATTTTCGGTATCGGTATTTTCGGGATTGGTACCGATTCGGTACGGTACCGGTAAAATACCGACTTTTACCTTCAAATACCGCTACCGTACCGATACCGTACCGTACCGACATATTTCGGTATCGGTACTCAGTTTTGGCGAAATTCGGGATCGGGATTTTCGGGATCGAGACGGGATCGGGATTTGCTCATCCCTAGGCCAGTGTTGGAAAAATCGGGATTAATTGGCGACTAGTCGGCGATTAATCGCTAGTGAGCCGGCCACTGATTAATTTTTAGGTAATCAGTGAACTAATCGCTAGTCGGCCATAATCGGCTCTGGTCGGCCGGAAAATTGGTACTAGTTGGCAAAAAATCGGCCCTGGTCGGCCGGAAATAGGCTATTCTAGCGAGATTCTGATCAAAACCTATAAATTCCGACAATTAATCGTGTATACTTAAAGAAAAGGGTAGAGGAGCGATTAAAACATGTGTACTTAAAAAAATTACATATAAAAATGCGTATATATATGAATAAAACTAAAAATCACATATAAAAATCTCAATCCGATTAATCGCTAGTCGGTACCCCACCACCTGACTAGCGATTCTTACAACCATGATTATGGGTGTTGGATGTGGCTTTTCATAATTAGTTGGTTTCGTTTATAAACGGTTTGGTTATTTTAGCTATCGGAAAAGATGGTTTGATTACTTGGGACAATTCAAGTTCATTTTATTAGCAAGTTCAATTAAGTTTTGAGACAAAGGAAACAAAATAACAAACTTTTTGATTTATAAAACAGAATGATGGTGAAATTAATATATTATTTATAAAAATTATAACAAATTTTAACATATAATATGTTATTTATAAAAAAAAGGTATATAGGATGATTTTAGTGACGGTTAATTCGGTTTGTATGTACATATCTAACCATCACTAAACCATAAAACTCAATTGTAAAAGTCATTATGGATTTCTCAATTCTTTTTTAACGGCGAAACTTCTATATATATATATATAGAACCCAGCAAGAAACTAGAGCGAGAAAAACAAACAACAAAAAACAAGAGAAACAAGAAGGAAAGACAAAATTACAATAACTCGACAATATCAAAATTGATCCATTTGTCCCAGACTAACGAGTTCGTCTTCCTTCGATGAC
Source organism: Helianthus tuberosus (assembly GCA_030545235.1). Classification (NCBI taxonomy): domain Eukaryota; kingdom Viridiplantae; phylum Streptophyta; class Magnoliopsida; order Asterales; family Asteraceae; genus Helianthus; species Helianthus tuberosus. The sequence continues at coordinate 7,922,144 of CM060443.1, forward strand.
ACATCCAAACAAATGTGTCCTCCTTGATACTCTCGACAGTTCTCTTGACCGGCACGAAAGCTTCATCAAACGCCTTCTTGTTGCGGGCTATCCAAATCCTCCAGATTGTAGCTAAAGATACCATATGGACTATTTTTCTCCATTTCCTCGACCCCGGGCAGCTGGCAATGGTATCAAATAACCATGTTAAGGAGATCGCCGAAGACGGAAAAGGGATTCTCATCCATACGAAGACGTTCCACCATATGCACCTGGCAAAGAGGCAAGAAACGAAGACGTGATCCACATCTTCCCGTACATAACCACACCTATCACACAAGAGGTTCTGAATGTTTATACCCCTCTCAATGAGCCCACTCTTTGATGCAACTTTACCCATTATCGCGCGCCATGCCAGGAAGTTCGTTTTCAGAGTCGCCCAGTTGTTCCAGAAGAACGGCCGGCCAATATCAATAATCCCATCTCCCCCTTCTAGCAGCTTTCTAAGGTCCTTGACGGAGAACTGAGCACCCTCTTCATTTTCGAACACCCATCTATCACAGGCATCCGAAATAGAAACCTGGTGTAACAGAGACATGATGGAGCCGGTTTGGATCCATTCGGTTGAAGAAACGGGTGCCCTCACCCAATCCCAAGCCCACTGCCGGCTGGTCGTTTAACCCGTAAGACACTCCGCAATAGTCCCGTCTTTATTTTTCACCAAACGGAAGATCTCGTGAAATCGATCTCTAAAAGCAACCTGGCCGACCCATACGTCCTTCCAAAAACGGGTGTTCGCACCATTCCCCACTGTAACTTTCAACTTATTAGCATGGTTGTAAAAATCCCGACTAGGTGCCGATTAATCCCCATAAATTCCGATTAATCCCCGATTAATCGCTAGTCCCCACCCCTCCTCCCGACTAGCGATTACTACAACACTGCTTATTAGAGATCTCAATCCCAAACTTTGTAAGCACCTCATCCATTGAAGCAATATCCTTCCATGATCCCGGAATGGATTTATTGACGGGAATGATATTATTGTTCAACTTGGTTTTGTGGATGGACGAAATGACTTTGGCCCAGAGGTGTCAGGATTCTCCCTTAACCGCCACCACCACTTAACAAGCATTCACATCACTTCTTGTAAATCTATTCTATAAGTTTAATAAAAATAAATATATTTTTTTATCATTTCAATTAAATAATATTTTTTATACTTTTATTATTACATTTTCTCTATCTTTCACTCATAACCTTTTTTAAAATATTATAAAATTATATAGGATGAACAATATCCTCTCAAATATACATACAGATGAACAATAATATAATCTCTCTCATCAACTCAAAACCACTTTCAACCACTGAAGAAACACGTAACTAATTTTAGGGTTAATTAGTTTGGTTTATGTTTCAATCATGAGGGTTAATCTTCTTAAGCTTTTCTGAGCTCCGATGTGATTCGTTCTTCCTGCAAAACAGCAACACCGTTATCTCGTTAAGAGGGGAATATGGGGGGTTTCCCTCTTAACCAGACTCCGGCGTGAGAATAAGTAACTGCTTTGAGGAAATAAGTGTGTGTTAAGAGTGAGAGAAGAGAGTATGGAATGTTTAACCTTTGTATGGAGGTCCCTATTTATAGCCGGAGAGGTGTAAGAGGAGATGGGCTGATGGGCCTTGGGCCGGAAGGCGACAACAAGGAATATCCTCCTTGTCTCACTGGTATCGACCGTTAATGGCTTCTAGAAGATCTCCGGTGCTTGCGCACCTTGATTGAAGCCACGTGTCCTAGTTGTCGGCCTTGTTGTCCCTCTGCCATCAGCAGGTAAGTGGAGATCATGGGGCAGTTGTCGCCGCCCCCTGATTGGTGTCACGTAGGCGTCTTTGTGTACTCTCTGTCTCCTGCACGTCAGTCGATCGTGGAGCATGATAGAGCACAGTCTGGTGGACGTTGATTGGCTCATTCTTCTGCCACTTGTACCTTGTGTACTCTCTGAAGTGGCCTTGCTCCGTAACTCCTGCGCGATCCTTGCTGTGCACGTAGCTGGCCCGCGCAGGGTTGTAGGAGCTGAAGGCTCTTATCCAGAACACTAAGTGTGAAAACTGATGTTATCTCTTGTTTGGACCTCGCGCGAGGCCAGGTTCTGCTTGAGCAGCCCGCGCGGGTCTAAAGATTGATCAGCTTGCTGAGTAAGGAGTATGGTCCAGCGCGCGACCTAAAATGGTCTGCGTGGCTTTTTGGGACCATACCCCTTCAACCACTTTTTATAATATAATAAAAACTTATCTCCCAAAATTTGATGAACGGGTTTTGAATGCTCTTGTGATGTCAAGTTTTATAAAGTCAGAATTTTAATACTTAGCTCGATAGACTTGATGGTCCACTCAAATAGCTTGAGTTAAATTAACTTGAGTTGAGTTAAATTAAAATACTTTTTTGAGTTATCTTTTGTACAAAGATGATTTGACTCACTTAAACTTGTAAGCTATTTAATGACATCCATTTTCACATATGATAAAATATTATTAGGTCCATTCAGAAATAAAACCCTAGATACGCGCATATACCTTTTTACAATAATTTCTTACCAAAAACTTGGCATCCACCTAAAATACTAGGGTGAACGGAGTGGGCGGTAAACACCAGCGGTAAAGGTGTTTACCGAGCAGTAACACCGCCGCCAATGGTGTTTACCGCTCGGTGTGGTTGTGTGATCGGTGAACCTTTACCGATGAGGGAAGATGAAGGCTTGGTGACGATTGGATGGTTTCATTTTTTTTTTTTTTTTTAAATAATAGTTTACCTAATCCAAGATAGGTAAATCACCGCCAACGTTTTTTAGCAATAGATAAACAAAATAGGTAAAATGACCTGACACTGTTTGATTGGGTGATTTGGGAGTTTACCTATTCCAAATGTTTAACCACTCCCTTCACCCTTAGTAACTACCGTTATTGTCTAGCAAAATGCAATCCAATACCTAACTTGAATAAATGAATTCAATACATAACCCCAAAGAAAGTCAAAGGCACAATTGATAATTTGAAACCGTGAGTCCAAATTAGAAATAAAGTAGACACAAAGTAAACGTTTGATCCGGATATAAAATAATCAAACGTTTGATCCGGATATAAAATAATCAAACGTTTGATCCATATGCAATAATTTCTTACCAAAATGATGTGGAATTGATCCAAGAGCTGGTAGAGTCTTATATGGATGGACCACCAGAAAGCGACAGAAAGGTCTCGACGAGCACTGTTTAGAACAAATCTTAATGTTCGAAACTTCCTAGTACATGATAAGGCCTAAAATGTGATCAGTTACAACTTAGCGTTTATTGCAATTAGTTACAACTTAGCATTTATTCAGTACCGAATGAATTGAGTAGGATGCAAAATTGCATACTCTCCGGTCTGCACCAAGACATATAATTATAAGGATCATTGTTTCTACGAAAGTATTTTGACAAATTTATTTATTTTCATGTCACTTTCTTCATAAAAATGATATGTTTAGCATTCACGGTTTCTAGGGCTCATCGGGCATGAATCCCCACCCATTTCCTTATATCAATGTCAAGAGAAAACTCAACCCCAATTTCTCTATCCTATTGAATTCATTGCTAAAATATGTTTTGATCCGCAACAAAACAACAAATTAAAAAATATATATATATATTGACTAGTTACAACTAAAATTTATAGCTTGGTTTTATCCTTATAGTTGTTTGTAGCTAAATCATTAGTTAGATACAAAACTTGGATAAGAGCAACCATGTAAGTTGGTCATGGTGTCGTGATTCGAATAGCAAGGTGAAAAGTAAAATGGTCCGAACCCTGATTCTAACAACTTGTTGGTCAATGTGGAGGATTCAAAACGAAAAGGTCTTCCATGGATCTCAAGTCAATGCTTCCCGGATCTTGGAAGAGATTAAAGCGACCGGATTCCTTTGGGTCATCAACCAGGTGAAAATGTATGGTATAACGTGGGGTCAATGGTGTAACTTGGATGTTGGCTAGTCATGTTTATGTCGATTTTTTATGGTGGTGTCTCTTGTTTTGCCTTGAATGTTTTTCTTATCTAGCTTCTTGCTAGTGGTTTTTCTATAATAGCATATCCTCTCAAAAAAAAAGTTGGTCAAGGTGTCAATGATGTTAGAGCTTTATGAATATAAAAAAAAACATTAATATCAAAGATCATTGAACGATATAACATATGTTTTTGGAAGAGAGTGGTTAAATAACCATAAGGTTGGACGGTGTGGTGGTATGGAGAGGGGGGAGCACCACTCGGCGACATCATCTTGGAGGGTAAAGCCCCCATTACCGAAGTGGCGTACACGCGGCCGATTTGCCCCTTTGCCATTTCCCATCATACCATCTAGTCTAATACTACTTCACAAACAGTATAAGTTTAGTATAAAACATATAAAGATACGAAATTAATGGTTGTGACAATGTAACAAGCTTCTCGGGGTAAAATTGACATTTGATTTCTATCCTTTCCTCTACAATTGTCAAAAAGTGTGTATATATATTTACACACACATAACTACAAAATTATTTGTACATGCTACATGAAAGATGTAAAAATAATGAAAACATTAAAAGATATTAGGCATTACCAATCAACGATACACAGTGATACAATTATCAAAACTTAATCAAATAATATCTTTCAATTACAGTAAAAATACTTTTAATAAACCCTAACTAAAAGAAGAGTTAAGTGCCATTTACGTCCCTGTGATTTGTTCACTTTTGCCATTTCAAGTCAAATTTCAAAATTGCACAATTTTCTTCCCTGACATTTTGAAAACGTGTAATTTCAGTCCAAAAATATAACCACAGTTAAAAAATTCAGTTAGCTTAGGGGTAAAATTCGTTTGTTTCTAAGCAGCTGGTCACGGGTTCGATCTCGGCCAGCTGCAATTTTGACTGTGGTTAACCCTAAGCTAACTGAATTTTTTAACTGTGGTTATTTTTTGGGCTGAAATTACACGTTTCCAAAATGTTAGGAAGGAAAACTGTGTAATTTTAAAATTTGGTCTGAAATAGAAAAAGTGAACAAACCGTAAGAACGTAAATAGCACTTAACTCCTAAAAGAAATATGGTCTATTAAAAAACCGTGTTATGGTTCATTTTCAAACCATTAACTACAAGTATGTCTGTATAGTTTTTTATTTAAAATTAGTTTCATGTGAAAAAAAAAACTATATTGGATTGGATAACGAAGATGGTGAAAAAATGATTTGATTAGGATAAGAAGAATATAGTGGTGGGTGGGATGAAGTTGGTGAGATGGTGATAGGTGATGAAACGTCAACAATTCACCAACTCTTGTTTCGACTATAATATTGTAAATGAAATACATGTGTCTCCCTTGTGGGTCCGATTGTTTTTTTTTTTTTTAACGGCAAAACCCACTTTATAGCTAAATATAAAGGGCCAGCAAGAAGCTGGGAATACAAAACCAAACCCGAAAACTGACCAAAAAGTACAAACTACAACATCTCTAAAATATCAAAAAGCTTCCACTTATCCTAGGGGTCCGATTGTTCTTTTACAACCCGACTAAGTGGTGGCACCCACACACTTTGACTTGGCCCTTGATTCCAATATCGACACCATAGTGTTTTAGTTGCAATCATGGTTGGGTGGGCCTCCTTATTTCCTAAAATAGGGTGGTTACTATTTTTAGATATCCAAGTTTAATCCTTATTAGACCATCCGTAGTGGGGCGTGATTTTAAAAAAAAATTGAAAAAAAACGCCCCAAAACGCCCCTTCCCCCACTACACCGGGCGTTATTGGGCGTTATAATTCAAAAATTTGGAACCCGGCGTTTTAAATAAAACGCTAAACTGGAAAAGCATGCAGGCGTTTTATTTGAATGGGGTTTGACTTGGGAGTGAATGTGGCCAATCAATTTTGAGCAAGTGGTCTGACAACTTTTAAGAAGCCCACTTTTGCATGTTTCAACTTTGACTAGCCAATCACAATCAGTTTGTTTTTTTTTTTTTTTTAATGATTGGAAGGGGGTTATTGGCATAATGCCCCACTAGGCCACTTTTGCTATAATGCCCCATCGCTGACTAGGACGCCACGTGTCGGATAATGCCCCATGGTGAGGGCATTATAACCCACTACCACTACACATGGTCTTAGTGTCATATTTTGATGGATAAAGGTAATAAAGGCTAGTTCTCTCAGACCTTAGGTCAAGAGTTCGAGCCCGAGCCACCCAGGTTTTAGTCCACCGTGCGTTACGTCAAATAAATTCCATTTTGTGGCGGTGCAAGCCCCTGCAACTGGCAGTGGGTGGTATGGTTTCTCGGGGAACGCCGTTAGTCAAACTCTGACGTCAGCGTGGAGCCGGTTAAAACATAGTCTGACCAGAGTAGAGTTAGGGCCCTCGGTTTATGAGTGTGTGAGATCTCTCTCATAACAACTTAAAGATTCTCACCATTCAAAAAAAAACTATTTTATATAATGGAACTTGCTCTTAAAAGGGATTTATGTTTTTTCAACAGCTTATTTATTATCATTTGTAAGATTTGAACCCACAATTTCATACTTTCGCATTTTAAAAGGTTTTAATTTACCACTAAACCAACAATGCCAATGATGATTTATGTTCTTTTGAGAAATGATTTAAGTAAGGAACTCAATTTTTTTTTTTTTGAAAGGCTATGTCTCTCCTTAACGTTTGAACCTTTGATCTTCAATGAAACTTCACTTTAAGACCGCGGGGTGTGGGAACTAAACCAACGTCGCTTTAGCCACATCGGGCCATCTTGGGTGCGTTGCCCCTCTGGCATGGCTATGATGCCTGGCGTAGGGCGGCTTGGGAAGATGATGTGATGGCCGGGATTGGCTGAGTTCATGTGACCGTTAGGCTAGCCGTTGGCCAGCAGGTATTTTATAAAAAAAAAATCTTTAACTTTTATTCTATATAAATCAACCAATTCTTACTAAATTTTACTATCCAAATAGTCAAAAACCACCTCCCATCACCCAAAAAAATATATACAATGAATTATTCAAGTTCAACCGATTCGTCAGATAGTTATGATTCGTCATCCTCATCGAACGACGGGGCGGAAGTATTATTATCAACAGTGGCGACGGTCCTGAAAGCTTATCGTTGAAAATTCAGAAGAATGGCCCAACCCCAACCCCAACCCAAACGGTGGAAGTATATAGTTCGTGAACGCGAAACCGCTAACGATTTGCTGGTAAGTGATTATTTGTCACCCGAACCAACGTATGATGAAAGAATGTTTAGGCATCGTTTTCGTATGAATAAAAAATTATTTTTAAGAATATCAAAGGACTTAGAGGATAATTACGATTTTTTCTGACAAAGATCTGATGCACATGGTAATTTAGGATTTACCACGTGGCAAAAGGTTACAGCCGCCCTAAGACAATTGGCTTACGGGAATAGTTCCGACATAATGGACGGGTATTTAAAAATGTTGGGACGGGTGGCTAGGGAAAGTCTTCACAATTTTTGTGTTTATATCATTGAACTATATATGAAAAGGTACTTGAGAAAACCAACGTTTAGTGATATGCAACAAATTATGGAACATCATGCTGAATATCATGGTCTCCCCGGGATAATAGGTAGTTTAGACTATATGAAATGGGAGTGGGAACTTTGTCCAACTCCATGGCAAGGCTCTCACACAAGCGGATATCATGGAATGTCGGCTATGATGCTTGAAGTTGTTGCATCACAAGATCTTTGGATATGGCAAGCATTCTTTGGTATGCCAGGTTCACATAACGATATAAAACATTATTCATCGCTCGCCCCTTTTCAATGATCTGATAAATGGTGTTGGACCTAAAGGAACATTTTTTTGTAAATGATGTTGAATACATGCATGGGTACTATCTTGTTGTTGAAATTTACCCTGAGTGGGCTGTTTTTGTGAAATCTTTTTCAAGAGATGGAACCCTAGATCCTAAAAGAGTAAAGTTTAACAAAGTTCAGATGGCGGCTGCAAAGACATCGAGCGAGCATTTGGCGTTTTGCAGAAAATGTGGCGCATTTTGAGCATGCCTTGTCGATTGTATCAAAAAGATCAAATAAGAAACGTGATGTACGCGTGCATCATTCTACACAACATGATTTTAGAGGATGAAGGTCGGACAATACTTGAATATTATCCTGAGGAGACCCAATCAAATAACGATGACATTAGTGACGAACAGAGAACGCAAAACCAAAATTTAATCGAGTCACGACAAATAAATGCAAATCTTCGAGCTGATTTGGTACATGTTTCAACACTTCCTAGATTTGACAACATTGAAGATGAAGATGATTGATTTTTTTTTTGTGATGTAATGTATTTTTTTTTTTTTGTAGTTATTTAATATTAATTAAATAGATGTTTTTAAAATTAATGTATTAAATTCTATGATTAAAATAAAAAAACAAAAAAAATAGAAAAATAGCTGCCAAATGTCAACCCACGCCAACTAGCCCACGCCCCCCTCCACACCCCACTTTTTTGGGGTTGCCTGGTAGAGCCCATCTCCGCCACATGTCAACCCAAGCCCCTCACCCAGCAGTCTAAGGCCATGCGTAATGGACATTATATAGGCATTAAAGGATTTGATAATGCCTCTAGCACCATCCATTTGGGCGTTATAGAGGCATGAGGAGGAGAGACATTTCTAGAATAATGCCCAAAAGAGGATAAATAAATGGAAAGCATTGAATCAAATGGACATTAAGAGGCGTTAACCGTTACACATTTTTTGAATGGACGTTATAATGCTGATGTGGCGAAATATGTCTCTTATAAGGCATTAACCATTACGCACAGTCTAACGCTTTTTCATTAAATCCAAACCCGACTCAACTAAGGAAATTGATTTAATAAATCATTATTATTTTCTTATTTGTGTAATTATAAATTTAAGCCATAGCCCATAAGTCCTTTACATAAGTTGGTTGTTAGAATTCTATTTTTGGAAAAAGAAATATTAGTCATGTCGTATAGCTTTTTAGTTGCCATAGTTCAATAAGGCAAATTCTATACACACCCCCCCTATTACTGATTACACCCCCTCCTCTCACATTAACTGTCGGTCCCACGCAGGCCCCACCTATAAGAATGTGAGAGGAGGGGGGGTGTAATCAGTAATAGGGGGTGTGTATAGTATCACCCTTCAATAACTGGCATTAAGGGTTTGAGATATAGGGTCCATCCCCCCCCCCCCCCCTTTTTTTGTTTTGGAAGGGGCAGATGGGATTTCCTGCCTTTGAATCGTCGTTTTAACGGTTGCTGGAATTCTATTGTTAAGGTGTTGGCTAGACAGTCAGTGGCAGACCCAGGATTTTTTTCCTGGGGGTGCGGAAATGTTTTAAAGATTTTAGACCCCTAGCTATATAAAAAAAAATCGGTTCATAGCAGGTCGGGTCGGGTCATGTAAAACAAGTAAACACAAACAAACAAAGTTTCATAGCGGGTCGAATCAGATCGAGACAGATCCATTTCAATTTTCAAACAATTAAACCTTAGGTAGTGTTTGGTATGCAGGAATGAGAGGTGGAATGGAATAGATGATTACGAGATAATGAAGAAAAGAGTGTTTGGTTGGTCAATGGAATGGAATCACCCATTCTAAAAGGCATTCCATATCCCTAAAATCATTCCTTCCACCACCCATGTTTTTTTTCCATTTCATCCCCTCTTGCACCATTCATCAACACCACAACCCACCTTTGCCACAACCCACCACCACCACCACCACCACCGCCGCCACCCGCCACCGCCTCACCCCGACAGCCACCGCTGCCGCCGCCACCCACTCGCCACCGTTATCACCCACAGTTGCGACCAACCGCCAACGCAACTCGCCGCCGCCGCCCACCACCATCGTCGACGCCACCACCACCACCACCGCCACCACTAACAGCCACCACCAACCACCGCCACCAACCGCCACCTCTACTGCCACCCACCACCAACGACCACCTTGCCGCCACCACCACTCGTCGTCACCGCCGCACCACCACTCGTCGCTACCGCCACCACCCATCACCACAGCCGACACCCACCACCGCCGCCGACACCCACCACCGCCACTTATAACCACCCACAATCACTACCACCGACCACCACCACCACTCACCACTGATTTTATTACTCCGTTTTTCTTGCCTACCGAACAATACACAATAATAATTCATTACATTCACACATGGTAACCAAACAAGACATGGAATGGTATTGATCCATTGCATTCCCTAGTCCATTCAATTACCTCGTCCATTCCATTCCTTTCTCCATTCCATTACTCCATACCAAACACACCCTTAGTTCCTAACTTCTTATCACATTAACAATCAGATCGGGTCAGGTCCATTTGAATTTCAAGCCCTAGTAATTGTTATTTACCAACCAACAATCATATAATCAACAAAACCACCCAACTAAAGACTAGAAAAACTCAAAAATACATAAAAACATATAAAATTTTAAACCTTTTTAACAAATACATATATCCGTTTCTATTGAAAAAACCCAATAAAACATCAAAACAAATTGAATTACCTATTTAAGTTCAATTTTTGAATTTCATCTTTTCAAACCCTTTATTAGAATCATATAATCAATAAGAAATTAAGAAACAACAAACCCATACTATAAAGACTAGAACAACCCCAAATAAGCTTAAAACACATAAAAGTTTAAACTTTTTTAACCCATCCTAAAATCCTATTATCTCATGACTCTTGAACAAAATCGCATAACATCAAAATAAAAAAAACAAAACAAAACTTGTACCTGTCAGGGGCGGCCTGAATTAACCAGTTTGCAGCCGGAATTTTGTAGTCGCCGGCCGGAATTATGCTGGTGAGGCAGAGGGAGGGTGGGAGTCGCTGGCAAGTGGCAGCGATTTGGGTTTTTTTAATTATGTGGACTGATTTTGTTTAACAAAACTAGTAGTTGGGTTGGGCTTGAATGAGTTTTAAGTTATTGGGGTTGATGGATTGAATTTAAGTTTTATTAAAAAGGTTAGTGGGCTAACTTGTTTACATAATTTGATCGGGTTACAATCTATGTTCACAATTTTTTTTATATAAATTCCTAACATTTTTTTCTAAGGGGTGCGGACGAAAATATCCAAGGGCTGCGGTTGGAAATTTTCAAGGGGTGCGGTCGGGATTTTTCGCGAAAAATACCACTAAATTTTTTTTCAAGGGGTGCGGCCGCCCACCCACCCTATAAGGTGAGTCCGCCACTGTTGACGGTCTTTTAAGGGGAAAAGTTTTAATTCTTTTATAAGGGCGAAGATTGGGAATGGATTATCAGTTAATTTTTGGTCGGATTTATGGGTTGGGACAACAGTGTTAAAAAACAGATGGCCTAGACTTTATAGCTTGGAGCGTCATATAAATTGCACGGTTGCGGAAAGGCTTCAAATGTTGGATGGCAATACGAGATTAAGTGCGGATTGGAAAAGAGGAATCTCTACAGTTGAGGAGATATCCGAGACGCAAGACATTATGTTTCTTCTAAATAATGTTTTGGTGACAGGTTCCAAAGATATTTGGTATTGGGGTGAGGAAGTCAAGGATGTTTTTCGGTTGCTGCGGTGAAGCGTTTGATTCGAGATGAAGTAGAGATCAGCCGTGAACAACTTATGCATTGGGAATCTTGGGTTCCGATCAAAATAAATGTTTTTGTTTGGAGAGCTGAGTTGGATTGTATTCCTACTAAAGCGGCTCTTATTAGAAGGCGGATAGACATACAGGATGGTACGTGTTGTTTATGCGACTTTGGGGATGAGGATGTCATGCACCTTTTTACAGGATGCGGTTTTTCGTTTGGAGTTTGCTCAATAGTGGGGCGATGGTGTAATATTATGCCTTTAATGGCTTTCGAATTTAAGGATGTGCTGGGCTTTCACGAGCAAGTGTCTGGAGGTAAGTGGGCCAAAAAAGTGGTTAGAGGGGTGGTTATGATTACCTGCCGGGCGATTTGGAAAGCGCGAAATGACAAACTTTTCCGGGGGTCTAACCCGAGGGTCGTAGATGTGGTCGCATGGATTAAGTCATGGTCTTTTTTGTGGATAAAAGGTAGGTCTAAATTTTCTGATATTGTTTGGAAAGAATGGATTCTTAATCCAATGTATATGCTGTAATTGTTTATTTGGTGGCCCTTGTTTCGAGGGCGCGCTCGTTTTCTAATGAAGTTTACTGTTCAAAAAAAAAATAGGGTCCATCCCGATTAACCAATCATACATATTTATTTTCTTTTATTTAACTTTTAGTTAAATCACTACATCAAAGTTAATGGGTGATTTAGCTATTGGTTACTGTCTACGTGACCATGGGCGTAGCTTAGTGTAAAGTGGGGGGTACACCCCCCCCACCGAATGTCTCGGTTAAAAGTGTAAAATTTCATATTTTTCGTTCGAAATTTTAAAGTTATATAGGATTATTCCCCCAATTATTTTGTCTAAATATTTATACAATATATAAATTGGGTCCCATGACTTTCCGTCCCCTCGGAACTTTTGGTCAAACTCCGCCACTGTACGTGACAACACTTTTTGAATGGTTTAGTTATCTCATTACACTTGGTCTGCTAGGAAATGGAGTCTGTGCGGGGAGTGGTTTCCCCGCTCAGGAACACCGCCGCCAACCCCTCGGGGAGGCTAAGCGGGGAGTGGGAGCGGTGGGTGTTCACCGATGAGATATGCCATTTTTTTGAACGTTTTTTATATTCAAACGGCTATATAGCCGTTATATATTAAAAAAAAAACAAGTCCCTCAAGAGAGGAGTGCCGCCATCAAATTGAGGGTGTGGGGGGAGTTAAGTGAGGAGTTGACGTGGCGCGTGCTAATTGGCTGTGGGCAAGAGAGGTCACTCCCCACTTAGGCTACAACCATTGGTGACCAAAACCTTGGTTGGTTGGCCAAAAAGTAAAAGAAATAATTAAAAAATCAATAAAAACTCACGACCAAGTTGGTGTGTCAACTTTGGTTGATGATTTTTTTATTATTTTAAAAATGCCACATGTTGGCTTATGAATGGTTCTTTTATAATTATGTTTTTCATTTTTGTTTTATAACAATTAATTCTACCTAAAATATGATTTTCTTTAATAACTTTTTAATATTTAATTATTTAAAAAAAATCTGAAAACACGATGTTGTTTAACTTTTTTTTGTGAAGATATCGATATAAATTTTATCAAAAACCGAGTTCCTTCAAAAAAATATATTTTTTAATTAATCTTTTTTATAAAAAAAAGCATATATCTTTGTTTTCCACATGTACTGATCTTACTGGTTCGTTATATTTTTTTGATAACTTCATTAACTTTGTTTGATGAATGTATGCGATTTTTTATCAAAAGATTTCTTATATTGTTGTTATTTATTTTGCTATTAAAACAAATTGGTTTCAAATGAAAATATTAATTGTAATTATTTTTTAACACATTTAGGGATAAATAATAAGCATAAAAAATATATATTTAATAAAAAAATGTTTTAAAGGTTGGGTTGTGAATGTGAGTAAAATGTTGAAGTAGGTTGGGTTGTGTAGGTGGAAGAGAGATAAATTAGTTTTTTATTAAAAGGTTGGGTTGAAGTTGGTTGTGGATAGAGATAGCCTTGGAGGAGTGCCCAACATTCTCATCCAATCCATCAAAACTTGTGAGGGTGAGTTTTTATATTGTAAAGGGTAAAAAAAGTGGTTGTGAGTGAATGAGAGAGAAAATGTTACTGTTCATCTGTATATTTGGGGGGACACTGTTCACCCAGTATAATTTTTTTAATATATATTGAAAGTGATTGTGAGTGAAGGAAAGAGAAAAATGTGATGATAATATTATTTAATTGAAAAGGAGAGAGAAAAAGTATTTGTTTTTAGTGGAAATATATTGATATAGGAGTTGTTTTTTAGTGGAATGTATGTATAATTTGATGGATTGGATAAGAATGCTCTTACACCCTAACAAGCTCTTGCATAGGTAGGGCAGGAAGCATTTGACTTTTGAGGTCAACGAGACTAATCTTGTGTTTCTAATTCCATTAGAATTATTAGTTTACTTTTGAGTTAAATGCTTGGTTGGTCCCTGTGGTTTGCAAAAATTGCAGACTTGATCCCAATGGTTTACTAATTACACGCGTGGTCCCTGTGGTTTTCAAAAATGCACTCGGTTGGTCCCCAGCCCTAACATCAGTTAAATTTCTTAGTTAACTATGTGTGAAATGACTATATTACCCCTGAACAATTAAAAAAAATAAAAAATATATATATAAAGAAGACTCTTCTTCTTCCTCCCCCTCTCTCTCTAAAAACCCACCACCAACCTTCATTAATTTCTGAATAATTGCTGGGAAAAAGTACTCGCATACCACTTTTTCGACTGGATTTGTGATAATAACTCGAATCTTTATCGCAACAGTAATGTTTGTAGTCTAATAATTGATAACTGTGGCTGGTTATATGATTATGACACCATGAAAGTTTACAAGCGAAGATTTTGTTGGTTATTGAAGAAGAAGGAAAGTTTACAAGCGAAGATTGAATCTGAATTAGCAATAATAAATATTCGTTGATTGATAAAAAGGTGTTTCTTGTCAGTTACTTTATCACCCATTTCAAATTGCACTCATCACTTTTCTCTCTGCAAAAACCCTCAACTGTTCATCTTCTTCGAAGACCCTAACCGACTCAAAACCAACTTCGATTGTTTGTTATTGTATGTTACATCTAGGTAAGAAAGTGGATCGAAATCGAGATCTTACAAACCCTCTGTTTTGACCGATGAATGTTGAAAACCCTTTTTGATTCTCAAATGTTTAATAAACCACATATTCAAGTCTGTTCATGTTTATTTGATGTTAATAATATCATTGTGAGACATATGCATACTTGTAACAGGTGTATGTATGGGTATCGAAACAAATCTCTTCAAAATGTTCATGTTTAGAAACCCTAATTTTAATTGTTTTTCTTGTTCAAATATTTTGTCTTTGAACAACAATCAGTAACCAGATGAATACTTAGTTGATTCTTAGGTAATAGATTGAAGATTTGAATGAATTTGACCGTTTGGGTTTTAACAGTTTGAACAGGGGTTTGGGTTTTTAAGTGTCAAAGACTTGATTTTTAGTTTCAGATATGTTTTGAATTTGAGTAGAAGTTGTTGATTTTTGAGAATTAGATCGAAGATTGTTTGAATATGAGATATTGCAGATCGAGTTGCAGTTTTTTTTAATCAGAACTGGATTGGTTTCGTAGAAAGAAGAAGAAATAAAAAGTTTGCGGCTGTTGTTCTTATACAATTCAGATTTAAATCTTAGTTGCAGATGGTTATAGATCTTCATCGAATAGAAAGAGTTGAAGAAATTATGTTTTGAATGTGAAAGATAAAGAGCATGGGTTTTGTTAATAAGCAAGGGTATTTTGGTCATTTAACATGTACTTAACTGGAAAACTTAACTGATGTTAGGGCTGGGGACCAACCGAGTGCATTTTTGACAACTTTTAGGACCAAGCGTGTAATTAGTAAACCACTAGGACCAAGTCTGCAATTTTTGCAAACCATAGGGACCAACCAAGCATTTAACTCTTTACTTTTAGAAAGATTTGTAGCATATTTATGATTGCAACAGTGCCGCAAATAGAAAGATGTTGGTGTTAGATATAAATGATACATTGATACTCCATAACAATTTTTATTTCATAGAGTTATGTCAAAAGTCAAAATTAGTTTTTGATTAATAGTTTAGAGGAGCATCCCCAATAACGATGTATTTAGATGTTTTTGGTGACATAGATGAGAGAGAGTGTTGAGGTGGAAGAGAGAGATACGTATTTTGTTCTTCCAAAAAACAAGTAAAAACATACATGTGAGTGTGATTAGCAGAGAAAATTGATGAAAAAGAAAATTGATGTTTTTATGTATTGTGTGTAGGGCAAGAGAGAAACAATTTGACTGGTGCGGCAAGTGACATATGGCAAATAAAAACATCCACCAAAAACACTTTTATTGCTCATGCTCTAATTTTTAACTATGTGGCAAGTTGAGACTCGACTGCTTGATACTCGAGATTCTTTTCGTATTCACTTGATACTCGAGATTCTTTTCGTATTCACTACCGAAGCCATCTTGAAGCATTTTTTGCCCTTTGGTGTAGAACTCATATGGTAAGATAAAATTGTAATCCACGATAATATATTAATATTAGAAAAAATACATAAGAATGACAGATAAGTTATTATTTTTTAATAAGGGTTAAATCTCATTTTAGTTCTTATGGTTTGGGCCATTATTGATATCGGTTTTGAGTGTGTTTTATGGTTGACATTATGGTGTTTTATGACTTTTTACACTTTGTAGGAAAAATGGACTTTGTAGCCAACTCCCACCCTATTTTTATATATAGATCTTATAATTATGATTATATCACTCATTTAGTTTCTTGATATCTATAAATATCTCTACTATAATAAAGCAAAACTTTTCTATCCCATGTGTCAAAATTCTAGCTAGTCCACGTCATCCTATCCTAGGTGTAATTTTGTGAGATTTTTATATATTAT
This sequence comes from Helianthus tuberosus, assembly GCA_030545235.1. NCBI lineage: Eukaryota > Viridiplantae > Streptophyta > Magnoliopsida > Asterales > Asteraceae > Helianthus > Helianthus tuberosus. The sequence goes on from CM060443.1 coordinate 7,938,727, forward strand.
TAATTGTTTCAAACCTGTTGAAATATTTGGGCGGGCCAAATTAGGGGTTCAAAATTTTCATTCAAATTTCAAATTTTGTTTCTCTCTTCCCTCTTCTCTCTCCTTCATTCTCTCGAAACCCTAAATCGATAGCCGCTCCCCTCCTCACTCAACCCTGAAGTTTGATTCACACATATCAGTTTTCAAGTTCAGTTCGCATATGGAAGGTTCTGTGTTTTGAATTAGTTTTCGTCGCCGGTTAATTGAGGTTTTGCGATTGAGGTACGGAATTCTTTGATGTTGTTACTTTGATTGTTTGCGTGGTTTGTTGTTGTTTAATTGCTCATAGTTACAGCCTTTTGTCTTCGTCAGAGGTCTGGTAATTGTTTTTGTTTTTCATAATTTTTTTTACCGGTAACGATATCATTCCACACGAAAAAGGGCAATTACAAAGCAATGACAGGTAGTCGGGCAACAAGTTGCGCCGCCACCCCCTTTTGAATAGAAAAACCAATTCTACTAAATACAAAGTTTGAAACCTTTAGCGACGAAGAATTACTATTAACGACTTTTTGAACCCGATTCAAAAGTCGCACAGCGTCAGGAGCGAGACCACCAAAGGTATCAAACGCAAACGAGACAAACACACGTTGATTCTCCAGGCAGACTTTCTCATGTTTTGCCACTTTGCTCGCCTCTGCCTTGAGCACCGCTTGCCCTACGACAAAGCCCTTGTCCTTGAGCCCGACAAGGGAGGAGACTCCAGTTAGATCTACACAAGCGTGTTTCCCCCCTCCCATCCAAACACAAGGATGTCCACCGGGCGTAAAGTGGACCTCCCCTCCAAGGGGCCAGTCAGGAAATTTACTGGAGCCTCCTTTTTGGCAGAGATCCCGGCCCGCTTAAGAACATCACATAACACATCTCTCACCCAATCATGCCGATATTTAAACCCTGGTAGCTCTTTACAGTGGATATTGGTTACAAAATTGTTTTTTGTATGTATGTAATTTTATTTAGATATTGGTTACAAAATTAAAGTTTAGCTTTGAATTGAGGGGAAGGATCCACTAAAAAGTTGATTTTGCCTAAGTAGCCTAAGAAGGATTGTGGTGATGACATGTGGCACACCTAATTAGTAGGAAGGAAGGGTATTTTGGTCCTTATAAATAGGAGTGAAAATGACATGTGGCACCACATTTGTTTTGTTTTTTTAGGAATACAACAAAAAAATCTAGTACAAAAAAATCTAGCACAAAAAATCTAGTACAAAAAATCTAGCACAAAAAATGTAGTACAAAAAAAATATAGCACAAAAAAATATAGTACAAAAAAATATAGCACGAAAAAAGTCAGCAAAAAAATGTAGTACAAAAAAATCTAGCACAAAAAAATGAGAAAAAAAAATTTAAGACAAAAAAATACAGCACAAAAAATTTAGCACAAAAATATAGTATAAAAATCCAGCACAAAAAAATGTTACACAACATAGAAATACAACACATTTTGGTGGGTTTTTTTAGTCTTCATATTTTATATAGCAATATGGTACTCAAATTAAAGATAAAAAGACGCTCGATTTTACGGTGAAATTTTTATGAAAAAATAATGTCGTATAAAAAAGTTATGAACGTTTAAAAAATGAGGGTGGAATATGCATGTGACTTGCATGTGGAGAGAGAAAGTCCATAAATATGATTTTCCCAAGATACCCTTGCATTCCTCCTTTCTCCTACCCTTTCATCTTAACCATTGATTTGAAAAATGAATAGTTAAGATTCCTTCTTAGGCTACTTAGGCAAAATCAACTTTTTAGTGGATCCTTCCCCTTGAATTGATTGCGTTTTGTATGTAATTTTGTTGCACTCTTATAGTTCTTAGTTCTTAATTTTGTTGATAGTAAGTTGGGATTTTCCTTTGTTTATGGAACACGTTTGTTCGTTTTGTTGTTGATTTAGAAATCATGATTTAGTTATGTTTATGAGACTCAACTTGGTGGTCTTAGGAAGGAATTGAATCAAAAGTAAAGTTTATGATTTACTAGATTATTCTTCTCAAATATCCCTTCCCGTTTACGGTATTACAGTTTCAGTTATTATGAACTGATTATTGAAGTGGATGAATTTGAATTGGATTATTAGTTTATTTGTTTTGATTTTGTGGGTTCTGTATATTCTTATGAGTAGGGTTATTTCTTGGATGATTGCTATGATATTAGAAAACCGAGTTAACCTCTTGTGGGGTTGTTGGTTTCTTGAATCCTAAAACCAAATTAACTGTTTTTAAATTTGAATTTCAAGATAATTCCATATAACTTGATCTTGAAATCGATATTTATTAGAAAAATTATGAGGTCAAGCATGTTGACCAACATGCTTCAAACCAATGACTGTAAGCGTTTTGAATCAACCTATATGACCTGTTTTATTGGTCGAAAGTGGTGATCCGTTGAGTTCCATGTTGAAAGTGTAATAGAAGAAGCTCGTGTCATAAACATCGCACCAAATGTCACTAAGGCTCATAGTGGTGATCCATTGAGTTCCATGTTGAAAGTGTAATAGAAGAAGCTCGTGTCATAAACATCGCACCAAATGTCACTAAGGCATAGTTGTTAATAGCGACCATAGCGGTCGCTATAAAAAATGCATAAATCTGGCACACGCGGGCCCGGGGTTTTCGGAGCTGCATTCGTGTCCGCAGGACGTGCGGGCATGCACGAGTTCAATTAAACTCCAGTGCGGAAACTCATTTTTTGCACCCCCCTGCGCGCGGGTAGGACTTGTGGTAAAACATGTCATAAAGCTACAATAGAGTAGTAAAGACTTTACCTTATAAACAACCACTAACTTTGTTCACACACCGATGTGGGACAAAGTCTTTACCACCTTTTGAGACTTTCATTCACACACCCAACATATAAGTCCTTTGCTGCTAACTATTAGTTTTTGTTAAATATACATGTAAAATAGCATATATACAAGGGTATTTTGATGTAATATACATATAAAAATTTTCAAAAATCTTTTTCTAGTATAATCGCTATTTATAAAATAGCCGTCGCTATTTGTCGCTATTCGCTACGTAGCCTAGCCATGCCTTGTCGCTATTTGTCGCTATTCGCTATCGACAACTATGCTAAGGCTATGATAATGTGATATTCGTATGACACAAGTTGACTTCAAAGAAAAAAAAATATTTAACTTAAAGAAAGTAAGAATGCAATGGACTACTGCATGATATATCTGTAGTTAGTTAGTTTACCAAATTCAGTTAGTTGTGGACTTTAGGAATCTGTTTTTTTTTCATTGTTAGATTACATGTCTTAGATCATGGACATTTTGTCAAATATCTTTCCCGATAATTAACTTAATATTATAAATTCACTATATCAAGAATATGCAGGTGCTAGAACTGTGTATATATGGAACAAAATAACTATTCCTAAAGTGAATTATTTTGCTTGACAGGCGATAAATGGGAAATCCCAACAGCAGATGCATTGGTAGCCATAGGTGTCCCAAACATTAATACAACTTTCCTTAAGAAAACCATAAATCTCTACCAGACAAACTCTCATCATCCAGGTATGTTTCATCCGATCTTTGATGATATAATCCTAAAATCATTTGATTCTTTCGATATAAACAAAGGATTTGATGATGATTATAAACGTTTCAATCCCTTTCGAATAATTTGTTTAACTTGAAACTAACCTTGTGATTTTGAATCTTTTATGCACCTAATTCCATTGGAGTTAATATATTAATTTTCTTATGTTAAATTTTGTTACCATTAGTTTAATTTTTAGATTAGGGTTCATAGGGTTGTTGTTGTTGTTGTTAATACATCAACATTGGCTAACTTCAACTTTTAATATCACACACTACTGCTTCAAAAATCTAGGCTTATTAGTTATACATTGAACTTACAAGGGCTTACCAGTTAAGATTAAAACTATTGCTATTCTTTTAAGTGCTGCAAGTCTAACACAAAGGTATATATCATCATCATACTTAATCATATTTTCACTCTTTTCATAAGTTTGGTAATAAGATTATTACATGCCAAGTCTATATCGTTCTTGAACTAAAAAGACTATTTAAAATTTTAATTAAATGGGATGTGGATTTCCAGGTTAAAGTTTAAAGAATATGAATTTAAGTTTTTAGCAAGAACATTATTCGCGTTTCAAATTTTTTTTAACTTTTGTTTCGTTGTTTAAACAATAGTTGTTTAACTCAATCTTTCAAAGTTACTGTGGTAGGGAAAATAGGGTTTAAAATGATTATGGTGTTAAATATCATGGTGACTACGTTTGGTAAAACAAATTCTAACTTTGGTAACATTCTTTCGAATCCAGATAGGCGACAAGGATGTTTTTTTGTGATTTGCTTCAGTGTCTTAGTTTGTAGGTAGCATACCAGGCAAATGAAATTACCTGAACCAAGTAACCCACAGTTTAGGCTTTATACCCTAATAAGCATATGGAGTGTCAATCCAATTAGTTACACAAACAGGTTTTAATATTTTTTCCAGGTTAAACAGATCATGTTCATGTGTGTGATACAACTTCCGGGTTTGTGTCAACCTATGTTGTCAAAAGCGCAAAAAGCGCGCGTCTAGAGCGCCTGGTGGCAGGCTAGGCGCAAAAGTGGTTTTTTTTTTTGAAAAAAGCGGTCTGAGGCGCAGGAAAGGCGCGCAAAAAAGCCTGAGGCGCAGCGCAAAAAACAGGGAAAAAGTAAACTGAGAGAGAGTATAAAAAACAGAGCTGCATTCGTGTCCGCAGGTGCGGGCACGCATGAGTTCAACCAAATTCTAGCTCAGAAACTCATTTTTGCACCCCCCCTGCGCGCGGGTAGGACTTGTAGTAAAACATGTCATAAAGCTACAACAGAGTAGTAAAGGCTTTACCTTATAAACAACCACTCACTTTGTTGCCACACCAATGTGGGACAAAGTATTTACCACCTTTTGAGACTTTTATTCACACACCCAAAACTTACAACATATAAGTCCTAAACTTTTGCTACTAACTATTAGCTCCATGATCATAAATGACATATATAATAGTTTTTTTAATTTTATATGTGGAATCTTATTTATTTTCAAAGCATAACATATTTTTTATATTTTTTTTCTCTATGTGCGCTTTTCTTAAAAAAGCCCACGCTTTTTTTGCGCCTTGCGCCTAGGCTCCGGGCGAGGCCGATGTGCCTCGCCTGCGCCTTTGACAACATAGGTGTCAACTTGCGAGTACCAGCCGTAGTTGACCCAAGCGCATCTTGTATCCCTTTTAAAATGTACTATGTAATTAATAGGTCAAATATGGTCAAGTAAACAATATTATAAAAAGAATAATACTGATTTTAACCTACAAATACCGGTACCGGTACCGTACCGAACATTTTCAGTACCAGTATCGGTACCCAGATTTGATGAATTTCGGTTACTGGTATCGGTACCGGTTCGGTGTGGTACCGGTACCACGCTCATCCCTTTGTGTTGTCGATTCACTCTAGCAAGTTGTAACCTGTAAAAAATGTTTGTGTTTTCCCTATGGTATGTATGTGGCATGGATTTTGATAATTTGTGGATAATCTGTTTTGATATTTTTATTCATGAATAGGAAATCAAATAGTTATAGTTGAAAACACAAGAAGGTTCCTCATTCGACAAAGGTATGTATGTCTATCAGATTACCCACATTGAGTTATATGTTAGAACTCTCATTTTCTTAATAAGCGTTCACGTCTTCTGCATGTTTCAAGTTTTTCTTGGTCATAAATACCATATTAAAGTGTGTTTGGGTCCTTTGACCTGTTTCAAGTGTGTTTTGGTCATAAAGACCAATTTAAAATGTGTCCTGGTCCTTTAACCCATTTCGAGTGTGTTTTGTTCATAAAGACCATATTAAAGTGTGTTCGGGTCTTTTGACCCATTTCAAGGGTGTTTTAGCCATAAAGAACTATTTATTGTGTGTTTGGATCTTTTGACCCATTTCAAATGTGTTTTGGTCATAAATACCAATTTAAAGTGTGTTCGGGTCCTTTGACCCATTTCAAGTGGGTTTGGTCATAACTACCAATATAAAGTGTCTTTAGAAGGTAATTTACCTATTTAAAGTTGTCGAAACAAGGGGTAAATCATATATGTGTTATTGGTGATTATAAAGTGGTGCTTTACATGTTAAAAGACGTCAAAATAAGTGGTAAATGATTGAAATACATGTGCATTTTTTGTGACTACAAAGTGTTGATTTACATGGTATGTTCACATTTGATATTTAAATTTTAATCCTTTATTTTTGCAGAACGTTGGGAAGTTGTCATGTCATCCCTGAGGTTGGGTGGTGACTTAGGATGGTAATCTTCTTGTATTCAGTTTGTAGATTCTTAGCTAAGAAATATTTAGTTTTATATGAGTACTATTGATTATTAGGACATCTTCCAAGAGAGCTGCTCGTGAGGCGAATGATGCGCCCGCTCAGCCGGTTCCGCATAAGCGGAGTGTTAGTCTCCGCAAGTTAGGAATTGTTGGACTTAGGTTATTTATAAATGCAGTTTGGTATAGTTTTTGTTAGATATAGTGGCATTTGTTTGGATTGTAGAGTTTTAATTAACTACTACATAACTAAATCCTAAAATATTTTGGTTTTATTCGGGTTGAATTGTTAATGTGTTGTTATGGTTTTTGTTTAACTTCAGAAAATAGTATTGTTATGGTTTTTGTTAAAATTTGTATTTTAGATCAAATTGTGATATTATTTTTTAAAAACTTGAATTGTTAATTTATAAGAAATCAATTAGAAAATTTACTTTTGCAAATATAATTTTTTTTTAAAAACAACCCATAACCCGTGAAGCTCACGGGTATATAACCTATAAATAATATGCTATATTTGTATAAAAATATAGTCTTACAGGTTACGGTGTACATTGAAATGTTCTGAGTTTTGGGGTACGTTGAAATGTGGGGGTAACTTTGTATAATAATAACCAACTTTTAAAAGTGTTCCAATTAGGTCACTCAAGTTTCAAAAGTGTTCTAATCAGGTCACTCAACATTCATTTTTCATTAAAATTAAAGGTTTTTTTCATTCGTTTCATAGGTAACCATGGTGATGTGAATTTTTGTTTCTTTTTTCCCTTTCATTTGATGCTAACATCGAGTGATGACGTGGATTGTAACTTGTTTTTTTTTAATTTTTAATGTAATTAAAGTGTTTTTATTTTTAATAAATATAATTTCATATATTAAAATAATTCGACCCCAACATCTTATACTCAATTTTTTTCTTGACACGTGGAAAAAAGGACATGGACCAATTTGAATGTTAAGTTATCTAATTGGGACAAAAACGATACGAGTGACCTAATTAAAACACTTTTAAAACTTGGTTACTATTCTGTGACATTTTCCCTGTAGTTTGTACCGAGTCGCATTTTCAGGCTAATTGTTTAGATTTTAGAGTTAATTAATGCATAAAATACTTATGTCATTATACTATTGATGTACCCGATAACACTGTTAAATAAGATATTTTCTGTGAAGTAAATGCCCTAATTTATTCAATTAATGTTTTTTTGTCTTGGTAAGGTCTGTCAAACATGTGTCTTAGTATGTGGAGTTATTATTTTATAAATAATACAAAAAAATAACTTTATAGATATAGATTTTTTTAACACAAACCATAACCCGTGAAACCCAAGGGTCTATAACCTAGTAATATAATAAATGAGATGGATTTGGCCATTTAGCATGTTGTGGTGGAACCTCAAGGTGATTTTGGGAGGGAATGAATTCTAAGCCATGTGGAGGTGGGATCCGAATTGTATTCGGATCGGATTTATAATTTCGTTCACCCAAATTCAGTTAATCGAATATACTATAAATTAAAACATATCAATTATTGATATCATAATTTCATTCCATATCTACAAAACATATATTCTTTCTCTCTCTCTTTCTCTCACATAACTTCTTTTGCTTCTTGAACAAGATTAACAATATTTCAACATCAAAGGTAGTTGTTGATCCATTAATTTCTTTGTGTATGTCATCGTTTTGATCATGTAGATTATTAGTTTTTAAAAACATTGATTCAAATTTCCTTCATAACGAAGTTTACTTGACAAATTTACTATACCTACATTTACCAAATGGGGGAATGGCACTATTCCCATTCGACCAACCACTTTACTATTTTATATTCATTTTAAAATTACGTTTTCGCCCCTGTTTAAAATTACCGTTTAGCCATCAACTCAAAAAAAAATTACGCTTTTGCCCCCATCTCAAAATTACGATTTTTTCCTCAATTCGAAATTACGATTTTGCCTGGCACTCCCCTCATTGGACCAACCAGTTTATTATTTTATACCCATTTTAAAATTACGTTTTTGCCCCTCTTTAAAATTACGGTTTTGCCCCCAGATCAAAATAAAATTACGCTTTCATCCTCTGCTTAAAATTACGTTTTTTTCCCTCGATTCAAAATAAAATTATGGTTTTGCCCTCAGCTCAGAATTACCTTTTTGCCCCCAGTTCAAAATAAAATTCTGTTTTCCCCAGCTATAAATTACGATTTTGCCCTCTGTTCAAAAATGTGATTTTCCCCGTTTAAAAAATTATGATTTTGCACTTAGTTCAAAATTACGTTTTCTCCCCAATTCAAAATAAAATTATGCTTTTGCCCCCAACTCAAAATTACGATTTTACCCTCGGGTCAAAGTAAAATTGTGGTTTTTCCTCCAGCTTAAAATTACGATTGTGCCCTTAGTTCAAATTTACATTACGCTGTTACCCCAAGTTCAAAATTATGAATTTGCCTCTCTGAAAATTCACAATTTTGCCCCTGGTTCAAATTTACCGTACTGCCATCACTTAAGCTTTTGGCAAATTACGATTTTACCCCAGTCAAAAATTACAACTTTCGCTCAGTTAAAAATTACAATATTGCCATTGTTTTAGTTTTTTTTTTTTATCAAAACTATAAAAGTTTTTTGTTTTAATTAGTTGACTCGATTTAATTGTATTTCGTGTCAATGAGCTGCCTAACGCTCGCTCATTATTCGGCCATCGCCCCGCAACGCGGGCGGGGCATTAACTAGTATGTATACATACATCACTTTTTGGATTATCATGAAACCTTTAGAATATTATTTTTTATAGTAAACTTCGGTTTTCTCCCTGTGGTTTCGCCGTTTTAACGGTTTTGCCCCAATCCTTTAATCTATGGAACTTATATCTATTTTACTCCACATCTCTAATGGCATCCATTACCACTATTAATTAGAAGGGTATTTTGATAACTTTACATATAAGTATTTGATTATTTATTATTAATTAATGAAATCCTTTTTTTGTCTTTTTATTGACATTGACAGTAAAAAAAATTAATACATAATAAGAAAAATCACTTCTCTCTCAACCCCCCTTTTCTTCCACCAGGCACCACCATCAGCAGTCGACCAACACCACATGTTGACCACCACCCTTTTCCTTTACAAATCACCAAAACCGCCTAAACTAGTGTCGCCGACCACAAAAACATGTCCAAAACAGGAACTGTCACACCAACCACCATCAATTACCACCATCAACCATCACCACCTACCATCTACTGCAACCACCACCAGCAGCCCTACCACCATCATCGTAGATCTATGAAACAATCACCACCAGCCGCCACCAACGCCAATCACCACCACCAACACCAACCATCGTCTCCCTCTTTCTCTACATCGCAACAACAACCATAAGCCACCCACTCCACACGCAAAAACCCACAACCCAGATCTGCCATTTTTTTCTCCAAAGCACCGCAAAAACCGACAATTCTTTAGATGGTACATGGTTCAACTTAGATCCTGTTAGATTATAAACTTAATTATGTGTATTATATAATTAGGTTAATTAAACTTATGTTATGTATATATGTAGCAAATAAGAGAAGAGGTATGACGGTTGATGAATACCGGTTCAAACGGCAGTTATACCCGCCAAAGAATAACCGCCATATCGACCGACACCTCTTCGTGTATAAATAGACATTTGCCGGCAACCTTTGCCGACACCAAGATATTTCAATAATATCCATATATGTATGTTTATCTATTCTCTGTACGTAGACAAACACACACACAGAATATGATGATGATGATGATGCTTACGATGATAGAAGTATCACCGACTTCCGTTGTTAAGAAAGTGGTATCAGAGCCATGGTGGGAAATCGGTGAAGTTCGATCGATATTATGCGATTCCGGGCACATCCGGATGAAGAAGGAAAATAGGGGATATGAAGACGGACAAGAATCCAATCCCGATCGCACGACTCCGCGATCACGAATGCTTGCAAGAATGAAGCAAGAAACGATGCCATGCAAACGTTGTTCCGATTAAATGAATGAAAGACGAAGATCGGAAAGGGTTGAAGATGGCTATGGTATGGGCCGTAGTATTCACGCAGACGGGACACCATTCAAGAGTACCATACGGGGAAAAGATGAAATACCAAGTATGAAATTCGCAACACGTACGGATGACGAAGAAGACGTTCGTTCGAAGGAAGATGAATCAAGAATTAGAGAACAAGAAACTGAAGAAAACAATCATGAATTGCAAGTCTCTGTTTTAGAGAATGTATTCATGCATCAACAGAAAAGAAATAGAGACTCAGTGATACACTTTAGCGACAAAGAAAGGAAGGCTTTAGTGACAGAAGAAGGATTTTACACAACAGAAGGACGATTTGCCGATAATGACTGGGAAGAGATGAAGAAGATGCAGGCAAAACGACCCGGAGTGTCCTCATACATGCTTCCGATAATGACTGGGAAGAGATGAAGAAGATGCATGCAAAACGACCCGGAGTGTCCTCATACATGCTTCTAAACATAATTAAGTTTAGGGAGTATGTTAGATTATAAACTTAATTATGTGTATTATGTAATTAGGATAATTAAACTTATGTTATGTATATATGTAGCAAATAAGAGAAGAGGTATGACGGTTGATGAATACCGGTTCAAACGGCAGTTATACCCGCCAAAGAATAACCGCCATATCGACCGACACCTCTTCGTGTATAAATAGACATTTGCCGGCAACCTTTGCCAACACCAAGATATTTCAATAATATCCATATATGTATGTTTATCTATTCTCTATACGTACACAAACACACACACAGAATATGATGATGATGCTTACGATGATAGAAGTATCACCGACTTCCGATGATGCTTATGTTTATTAAACTAAGTTATGTTTATTAGCTGGCCAATTGGATTTTAACACCTTTAACTTTGAAGAGTTGGCCTATAACACCCGCAACTAACACTTTGATCTGTGACACCCCAAACTTTTAATTTTGTTTGTCATTTCACCACTCAGTTAAAAAATCAGTAACTGAGTTAGTTTCTTATCCTACATGGCATCCTACGTGGACTATTTTTGCAGATGTGGCACATTCATGGGTATAAAACTCATCTCCCAATTCATCCAACAAACATACATCCCAATCCTATATTAACTTCATCTGAACTCCTTAATCGACCTCAGCATCAACTACAAATTAAACCTTCTAATCGACACTAAACCATCACCAAACGCCACCGTTCGGAGGCAGAGACCTAAACTCCGTGTCCCAAACCTTCATCTCCTCTTTATAGCACCAGAGATCATATATCGAAAAACAGATCTAACGAGACTTCAATGAGAGACATGAGTGATGTTCAATAACTTCCAATCTATCATACTGAACTCCTATGATTATCTACTCGATTAAACTATTTCACATAGCAAGTGTCCATATGACAAATCTAAACAACCGAAAACGAGTTATCCGTTCTCGTTAGGTTTACCGTGTCTTCACACCACCGGAATCTCATCATTAAACGCACAAATACTAACTACTGATGAGAAATTACCGGCGAAAAGCTACTGGAATTGACGGTGAGGAGAGAGATCTCATCTACCTGAACAGATGAGATGAAGGTTACCGGCGAATAGCTTACTGAAATTACCGGCGAAAAACCGAGAGCTGTGAGTTCGCAGAAGACGGAGAGAGCCTCCAATCACACGGTGATAACTGAACAGATTTGTTGAAGAAAAACGCAGATCTCGACCCAAACAGTGAGAATATGCGGTTGTTGTCGCTGCTTGATTCCGTCAAGTGCGCCACCGTAGATAGGGTTATCACTGAGTTATTGAACTTATGAGGAAATTAGGGTTCCACAGTGTTATAAAGAAGAGATGAAGGTTAGTGACACGTCATTCGCCACATAATCATGTCCACCTCATCAAGTCAGCGCCATGTAGGATAAGAAACTAACTCAGTTACTGATTTTTTAACTAAGTGGTGAAATGACAAACAAAATTAAAACTTTGGGGTGTCACAGATCAAAGTGTTAGTTGCGGGTGTTATCGGCCAACTCTTCAAAGTTAAAGGTGTTAAAATCCAATTGGCCTTATTAGTTTTATTATTACTCGAACTTATAAGTAGAACTGCATATGATATGTATTAGATTAGTTAATGATACGTTTATGTAATGATCGATAGATAAGCGGGCAAACATTTCAAATAACTGTCTTTGACAGTTACCCGCCAAATCGAAACCGCCAAAACTCATATGTATTTATTCTTGTTACCGGCAACTATGTTGGTTATCAAGACAATTCTTATTCATTCCAAGATTTGTCCATTCCATTCTCTGCACTTGTTCAACGATATCATCTTCATCATGCACTTTCAATTTGGATCAATTGCTTATGACAACACAAACCCCACTCACAATACCGCTGCACCATCACACTCTTATGCAAATTCATCTTCTGATTTCCAACAAAGTGGTATCATAGCATCTACAGGAAAGAAGAAGACGACTGGAATTTGATCAACAGCCACACTATTACCGTGTCAACATTGTACAGATGAGATGAGAGGCAAGAATAAACAACGTTATCAGGAAAAGATTTGTTTTTATTGTCGAAAACCCGGGCACCAGATTTCTTCATGCCTGAAGAAAGAAACCGATGAAGCAACCCAACTTATCCGGCAGGCAGTGAACACGGTGATACAGAACAAAGAAGAAGGAATCAAAGATCATCAGGAGATGATCATTGTCGGTACCGAAGGAGGGCTATGGAGCGACATATGGTACGTTAGTTCTGTGTTTAAACATCACATGGCCGGAAATCTAAATGTGTTTAAACGCATTAAACACATCATCGGGGTAGATACACAAACGGGAGAAAGCAATTTCTTGTTTACACGGGGGGTTGGTTCGGTAGAGATTAAAACAAGTAATGAAATTATGAAAATTCAATGTGTTTTTTACTCTCCGGAATTAGACCGAAATATTTTAAGCATGGATCAATTGACTATGCAAGGTTTCACCGTCAATAAAGATGGTGACACTTGCAGAATTTTTCCCATGTTTTCTGTTCCGGTGAATAATTCGGTGAATGAAGCGAGTGGGCTGACGAGGGAAGAAGAGATTGGGTTAAAAGAAAAGCAAAACATAATTGAAGAAGGGGTATTTGATGAAGAATTCAAACAACGTTACTTGAATTCTTATTTCGAAGAACTTCATCTGTCTTCACAAGAGACAGATTGGAGTATTATGATCGTAATGGCCATGGAATTCAATGAATTTGAAGATTGCAGAGCATTCATGAATTTACTAGATGATCGAGAATTTGTTTTCAAATACAAACATATACTCGAATCAAAGTTTGAAGAACTGGTTAAATGGTTTCTATTCGAATATATGGGAATCACGACAAGGCCGGTTCCACCATTCACTCCAAACAAGAGGAAGATTGACTTACTAAGTCTGTATTTACTGGTGGCTGTGGACAGAGGTTACAGGAATGTAACAACGGAGAACTTGTGGCCTGCAATAGCAAGGGATCTAGGATTCAATTATGAAGACGAAGATTACATGAGAGTCACTTATGCCATGTATCTCGACATCCTAGAGTATCATTATAAGTTTAAGACTGTTTAAAAGAAAGTGCAGGACAAGGAGATAGTATTAGAAGAAGGAAGGTCCACCGGTGGCTGCCATGAAAGATCAAAGAGTGCAGGAGAGACTCAACAAGAACCTGCAGAGGCTGCACAAGTTGCACTATTTTCTGGAATTGATGATGAAGACTGGAATCAAGGAAAAAGAAGGAAACGCTTCAATTTCAACTATGCAAGATGGGCTGTAGATGAAGCGAATCAAAGCGTTTTAGATCAAGCTCGGAAACATAACCAAGTTTAAGGGGGGTTATGTTGGATTTATTAAACTAAGTTATGTTTATTAGTTTTATTATTACTCGAACTTATAAGTAGAACTGCATATGATATGTATTAGATTAGTTAATGATACGTTTATGTAATGATCGGTAGATAAGCGGGCAAACATTTCAAATAACTGTCTTTGACAGTTACCCGCCAAATCGAAACCGCCAAAACTCATATGTATTTATTCTTGTTACCGGCAACTATGTTGGTTATCAAGACAATTCTTATTCATTCCAAGATTTGTCCATTCCATTCTCTGCATTTGTTCAACGATATCATCTTCATCATGCACTTTCAATTTGGATCAATTGCTTATGACAACACAAACCCCACTCACAATTCCGCTGCACCATCACACTCTTATGCAAATTCATCTTCTGATTTCCAACAGATCCAGATTTAGAAACGCTAGATAAATCGATTTAAACGGATCCAAATTCAAAAACACTGGTGCACCGGCTTCCCTGGGCAAATTCAGATTGGCCAAAACACATCTAGATTCAGATCCCGATTTAAACAGATCCAGATTCACATTTGTGGAGCTGGTGGTCGGATGGGGGTTGTGCACGGTGATGACGGTGGTGGTGGCGGTTGGTGACGGAGAAGAGAGAGAGAGAGAGTGTAGAGAGAGAGAGAGAGTGTAGAGAGAGAGAGAGAGAGAGAGTGTGTGTGTGTGTAGAATGAGAAAAGATATGCATGTTTTGTTATATATATATAATAAAATCTTTATTTGTACTTTTACTAAAATACCTTAGTTTTATACTTGAAGTTACTAAAATAACCTTCCAGTTAACAGACATTTTAGATGGAGTTAGTGTCAGGGAGCTGATTGAAAAAGACATAGTAAACTATTGGAGTAAAATGACTATGAGTTAAATGCCTGGTTGGACCCTGTGGTTTACGAAAATTGCAGACTTGGTCCCAGTGATTTACTAATTACAGAGTTGGTCCCGGTGGTTGTAATTTTTGCACACGGTTGATCCTTATCAGTAACCCATGTTAGATTTTTTAGTTAAATGTATGTAAAATGACTAGATTGCCCATTAAAAAAATAAGAATATAAAAATGCCCATCACTTACTTCTTCTTCCTTCAACCCACCACCACGCACAACCCCACCTACACCCTTTCTTCTTATCTCTGACACCATTCACCACCCATCGGCTAAGTCACCACCCATTAAGAATTTCAATTAGATGGGAACCTTTTTCACCCGTTGCCCCTAAAAATTACATGTTCAACTAATCAATTTCATGCATGTTGCCCATAATATGTATCCCCTGTTCTTCAACAGTAGGAGTTTAATTTGAGAAATTTGCATAAATTGATCTTGTAAATGTTAAAAAGCTTGAATTATAGTTTGTATTTTTGAAAAAAAAATTAATCAAACTGATTGCATTTCAAAAAGTTTTCATATGAAAGTTCATGAACATTCCAATAACCCAGAATCCCCCCCCCCCCCCCTTCCACTTCGGCAAACATATAAAAAAGTGAATACCTTTTTTACAAATTTCAACAAATAGAGGAACAGGGGATTAGAATTTAAACTTAATTTCAATAAAGTTGGAATCTCTTAGAAGAAATTGCAGTTAATGTACATTGTGACGCCTCAGTAAATTGAGCTTCTGCTTGTGGATTCAGCATTTTGATTTGAATTCAGAGTAGTGGTGTTTTTGTTGTGGAGTTGCAGGGTCATTTGGATTTTGGAACCTGGGTTCATTAATGCATGAAGATGAAGGTGAGATGGGGTGAACACTAGAGATATTAGAGAGAGAGGTGAGAGGGAGACCGGGTTGCAAGCGGTGGTGGTACCTGTTGTTGCAGGTTTGGGGGAGTGGGGTTGGTGGGGAAGATGAGTAAAAAAAGTGGGCCCATCTCTTTTATCTTTTATTTGTGAGTAAAATGTTCAGGGTAATTTGGTCATTTAACATTAACTTAACTGAGAAATTTAACAGAGGTTAGTGATAAAGACCACCCGAGTACAAAAATTACAACTATTAGGACCAACTCTGTAATTAGTAAACCATTAGGACCAAGTCTGTAATTTTCCTAAACCACAGGGACCAACCAAGCATTTAACTCAATGACTATTTTTAAAGGATTTAAGCAAAACCGTTAAAATGTTTAAACTAAAGAAATCAAAACAGAAGTTTACTCTATTTTTATATATAGATATTATAATTATGATTATATCACTAATTTAGTTTCTTAATATTATAATACATACGTAACTTTATTTATATTATACTTATACTTATTATTATTATTATTATTATTATCATTATTATTATTATTATTATTATAAATATTTATAATAATCTAATTAATTTAGCCCAAATCTTGTTTTTCTTTTATAACCTGTAAAATATAATGTTTTATAAAATTATGAGCACGTAGTTGAAACATGCTAATTTTTCTCTACATTTCCGCCTAAGTTTCAATAAAAACAGAGCATGACCAAATGTATAATATATTATTATTTAAACAATGTCCTATAATTGTACATGCTTGTCTAGATATCTCTTCTTTCTAATAGACTATTAGGCTGGAGGGTGTGGTTGGAGCCCCCTAGGGGCTTTATCAGGCCACCTAGGATCCACCTCAGCCATGGAGCCCCCTTTTATTTGCATGGTGTGGATGGAACCCCTATTAAACAAAATTAAAAAAAAATTCATTGGTTTAAAACTAGTGTGCCCCACCTGAACCCTTCAAGTTTGGCATTACCATGGTGGCGATGAAGGTATGGCGCCCCCCTCTTAAAATGGAGGGTGTGGTGATGGAGCCCCATGGGGCGCTATACTTGGTGAGTTGGCGGTGGTGGCGCCCCCACACCCTCCAGCCTTAGTAATAGTCATCTTACCCGTCACCTATTCGTTTAATAATATAATTTCGTATATTTTATTTTAATCTATAAAATAGAAATGTTACATCATTTTACATCATTTTACTTGTTACTTACTCATTCGACAATATATGAAATATAAACTTTATATATTTTATTTTTGTACACAAAACGGGGTGTTACATGTGCATTTGAATTGTATCCATAAAGAGTATTGTCATGTCTTGGTTTGAGAAAGCGATATTAAGATGAGGGTATTGAACGTTTGATAATAGCTGTACTTTTATAGTTGTATTTTTATAGTGATTTTAAAAAGTATATTTGTGAAAATATCTAATGATATTTTAGAAAATAAAAAGTATAACACATGGTTCAATAATCCCTGGCCCTAATAACTTGACAATTTGTTCAAACTCGAACAATAGTTTGTCCATTGTTTCAGTTTGATTTCGGGTCTTTTGATTCATAACATGACATGATCAATTATGGATAGAGGTGTACAGACCCGATGTGAGCCCAAACCGGTTCGGGTTGTAAACCGGCCTAGTTTTTTTCCTTGGGCTCAAACCGGTTCGGCCCACACCAGTTCAGGTTGAGAACCAATTTTAAGGTTGTTAAACCTAATTCATTCAAACCGATTTGGATCGGGATCAAAACAGGTTTGGTCCAAAAATCCGCTTTTTCATTCAGTTTTTTTAGCTACTCAAACCGGTTCGGGCTCAAACCGGTTTATACATATGCAATCTTGAACTGGGCTCAAAACATCGGACTGGATCAGTTCGAAAACCGGTTTGGCAGGCCCAAACCGGTTTTTTTACGCCTCAACTCTTTAAGTAAAGATATAGCGGTCTTACCTAGCTAAATAGTCCTTTGGTGTGTATGACATTACTAGTAACATGACCCGCGGGCGATGCACCGCGGGCCCATTGCAAACATCAAAGGGATTAGTTCAAGTGTTATGTCATGCATTAACTATATGAAAATGTATGTTTTGACATACTCGGTTTAACTCAATGTAACCTATATAAGCATTACGGTTGAATTAAAACATAAAGTAAATCGAATTTATACCGCAGTTATAACGTAACGTACCGAAAAAACATAAAGCGTGTATAGAAAACTAACTGACATGTGTAATATTATAGCTTTAGAAAAATAGAAACCACACAGGGGAAAAAAAACACATTCACATCAAGGGGCAATCATGACTGTTTTGCAAAGTGAAAGACCAAAGTCGGGAGTGTAAACATCAATGATAATGTTTTTTAATATAGATATATAATAACAATAATATAATTGTAATTTTACCTGCCTTGCGTTGCTGGGGGTCGAAATGTAAAGTAACTCGAATTTATACTGTCGAATGAGAATGTAATACATTTAACCACGTCTTGCGTTCGAAAGTTAGCTTTTAAAAAAAGTTCACGTCTAAACGTAAACCAACTCGAATTTATAATAAAAATACAAACGCAAAAGGTTAGTTTTATAAAGTAAAGGAAAGAAATGGGTAAATTTAAAACTTTAGAAACTCAAGGGGGGTCAACACCAATAGGTTAAAAACGTACATGATACATGGTATAAGGATAAAGTGAAAACATTAGAAACTTAAGGGTTAGATGTATTTTTATATAATAAGGTCAAACAAATTACACCAAGATAGCCGGTAAGCGGTCAACAAGCTGCGCCGCTACCCCCTTTTGAATAGCGAAACCTAACCTAGTAAAAACGAAACCCCGATCTCTAGGAGACGAAATGTTGCTGTGAACAACCCGTTGGACCCGTTCAAGAAATCGGATGGCTTCTGGGGCTAGCGAGCCAAAGGTATCAAAGGCAAAAGGGATAAAGGAATGTTGATTATCCTCGCAGGCTTTTGCGTGTTTGTCCATTTTCTTTGCTGCCGCCCTTGCAATCGCCTGACCAGGGACAAAACCTGTATCCCGAAAGCCTACAAGGGGGGAAACCCCGGTAAGATCAACACAAGCGTGTCTACCTGCATCCCACCCGAAAACTAAAACGTCCGCGGGGCGCAATGTGGATCTTCCTTCCCTCGGATCTGTCAAAAAGTTTACGGGGGCTTCTTTCTTCACCGAGATCCCCGCCCGTTTGAGGATGTCCCCCAAGACATCCCGCACCCAGTCGTGCCTATACTTAAAACCTGGCAGTTCTTTACAGTGCAGAGCATGCTCCCCAAATTGGTCTAAGCAAGCTTTCCGGCAAATCAGGCATTGCTCATCATCAGGGAACATAGGAATCATGAGCCGATATTTTAAGATAGCACGATATTCAACGGCTGACATCTTTTGGCCTAAGCCCTCGATGGGGATGACCGAGGGCTAATTTAAAAGTAGTAGTCTGAGGGCTAATTTTGCCATTTCATGAAAAATTGAAGGTAGCAAAAGCAAGGGACATAAGTTGTAATATGGTGAAAGCTCGAGGTTGCTATGAAAAAACGATTGCAATACACCAATATGATAAAGCTTGGGGTGGGCATATGAAAAATTCAATTAACCATTGTAACAAATGCCAATATAATGAAAGCATTGGGGGTGTATATGAAAAAAACAACCGACTTTCTAGTTTAAGTAAGTATAGAATGAGTTGAAGGGTTTACTAACGATCTTATCAGTTTACTAGTACTTTAGAGCCCATTATATTCAATAACAAAGTTTGAATCTTTTCATTTCTACAGCCCATTTTTATGTTGGATTGGCAGTTGGCCCAATGGCTCTTCACTATAGGAGTATTGGCTCTATAACCTACCATATATCACCTAAATTGTTTATTATGTTTTTGAGTAATCACCCAAAAAGATCCCTAAAATCTCGTAACGGAAACAGTTTTGTTTGTACAACTAAACATGCATGTAAAATAACGACTTGAATTCTTCTAAAAAAAAAAAGAAAAAAACAGCTGAAAAATAAGTGAAAGTGGATATTGTTGTAATATAATATATTGAGAATATGCTTTATGTAAATATAGATAGGATTATATCATTAACTTTGTAATTATTTCTTCCCTAATTTGTGGGATTGTATCTTGTATATATATTGTCATATCAATGAAAGAGAGGGCAATCAATTGATCCATATCATTCTTCATGGTATCAAGAGCCTAAACCCTAAACCTTTCTCCATCTCGCCGATTTTTTTTTCTGTTTTCTATCCGGCCAACTTCTTCAACCGGCCGGCCATGTCTTCTTCACCGATTCACCCTGCGGTCACCATAAACAACATCAAAAATTTTATACCTCTTATTCTTGACAGCCAAACCGAGCACTATAACACATGGGCTGAATTGTTCATCCTTCACTGCAAAGCGTATGACGTCTTTGATCACCTTCAACCCCGTGTCACCGCCACCTCTTCCTCCACCGAAAAAGACTCATCAGACAAGGAAAAAGCACCGGCCACCAAACCTACCTATCTTGAGTCATGGGAACGAATAGATTCCATTGTTCTCCAATGGATCTACGGTACCATCTCTCAAGACCTCATGCACACCATTATGATAACCAACACCACTGCGTACGACACGTGGTGTCGCCTCAAAAACCTTTTCCTTGACAACCAAGTCGCCCGCACCATCACCGTACAAAATAATTTTTTAACACCCGCCTCGAACAATTTCCAACCATGGCCGATTACTGTCAAAACATGAAACTTCTACATGATCAACTCACTAGCCTCGGTTCCACCATCTCTAAAAACCAACTTGTCCTGCAGATTCTTACTGGGTTAACTGATCAATACGAGAGTATCTCTCTTATTCTTCAGCAAACTCAACCCTTACCCGATTTTTATAATACCCGATCCCGCCTATGTCAGGTCGAAGAACGCAAAACCTCCCAAGCCAAATTATCGGCTCAGACGGCCGGAACCGCACTTCACACCACAACTGACCAAACCCACCGAGCTCCCTCTGATACCCACAACTCCACACGGTCCGACCCCCCTTCCGATCGTGGATGCGGCCGAGGCCGTGGACGCAGTCAATACTCTTACGGACGGGGTCGCCATAGCCAACCTAACTACTACCCACAACACTTTTGGCCGCCCCCTCCCTGGGCCGGCAACCCTTCTCAACAGTCTTCGCCTACTTGGGCCCAGTGGTCCCCCCTCCTTGCCCATACCCATCTAACCCCTCTTCTTCACAATCGGCCCAACCCCACACCTCGGCCCAAGGCATCTTAGGCCCGAAACAAAATACCCAGCAATCGGTCCAGTTATATACCACAGGATATGCTCCAACCGACATCGCTCAGGCACTTTACAACTTGGCTCTTCACCACAACGATTCATCATGGACTATGGACACGGGTGCGTCAGGTACGATGTCTCCTCAATCTGATAAGTTTCCATCTATTTTTAATTCTGGCATTATTCGCAACATTATTGTTGGCAATGGCAAAACCATTCCGGTTCTAGGACAAGGAAACATAACCCTCCCACCACCATTCCCACCCTTTAAACTAAACAATGTTTTATATGCACCTAACCTAGTTAAAAACTTTATATATGTACGTCATTTTACAACTGATAACCAATTGTCTGTTGAATTTGACCCATATGGTTTTACTGTGAAGGACCTCCAGACCAAGAAACATATCCTACGGTGCAATAGCTCGGGGGATCTTTACACTCTCAGTCCGTCCAACATCACCAATCTCACCACTGCTTCCACTTATGCAGCTATCTCTCAAGACATCTGGCATCAAAGGCTCGATCACCCAGGCCCAGCCATTTTACAAAATTAAAAAACTTCTCATTCAATTTCTTGTGGTTCTTTGAATAATAAAGTTTGCACTGCTTGTATTTTTAGGAAACATACTAGACTTCCTTTTGTTGCATCTAATACAAGTACTTTTATGCCATTTGATCTTGTTCATAGTGATGTTTGGACATCTCCCATCCTATCTAATGGAGGCCACCGTTACTACGTATTATTCTTGGATGATTATACCATTTTTTATGGACCTACCCTATAGCCCACAAATCTGATGTTTTTGCCATGTTCACTAAATTTAATACCTTTATTCAAACCCAATTTGGCACCAAAATAAAACAATTCCAATGTGAAAACGGACGAGAACATGCCAACAACCAATTCCATAATTTTTGCAACATGAATGGCATGCACTTCCGATTTTCTTGTCCTCACACCTCCTCACAGAATGGTAAAGCCAAACGAAAAATTTGCACCATAAATAACCTAATGCGTACCATTTTGGCCTACTCCTTAACCCCGAACATCTATTGGCATCATGCCCTTGAAACTGCAACCTACCTCTTAAATATCATCCCAACCAAAATACATAAATTTCAGACCCCCACCCAACGATTGTATAACTGCATGCCATCCTACGATCACCTCCGAGTGTTCGGGTGCATCTGCTACCCTCTTATCCCACACACAACCATTCACAAATTAGCTTACCGTTCATACCCATGTGTGTTTCTCGGTTATCCATCGAATCACCAAGGATACAAATGCCTTGACCTCAAGTCCCGAACAATTACAATTAATCGCCATGTCCTCTTTGATGAAACCATTTTCCCATTTTCTAAATCACATAAACAAACACCTCAAACTTACACTTTCCTAGATGATTCTTTGCACCCATACCTTCACCTTCCCCCAACCATCCAACCTAATGATCCACCAGACCCTCCTACCCCGTCCCATTCGGCCCACACCGTTCCTCAGCCCACATCCCCACCCCCAACATCCTCTTCGGCCCACTCCAGCCCACCGCCCACTCCCTCCACCACTTCCCACCCTACAGCTCCCAGCCCAATCCCGAACCCCACCACCACCACCGCCAAACCGCACAATGCAAACTCGTGCCATGTCGGGTATCTCCAAACCGAAACATATTTTTAACCTTTCCACAACCTCCATCGCACCTGTCCCTAAAAACCCCAAAGATGCCTTGTCTAACCCGGAATGGTATAATGCCATGCAAAACGAATTCAACAAGACTCGGGAACTTGTCCCGAGACATCCTGACATGCATATTATTCGTAGCATGTGGCTTTTTCACCACAAATACAGGTCCGATGGCACATTGGAAAGATACAAGGCACGCCTTGTGTGTGATGGTAGAAATCAGGAGGTCGGTATTGATTGTGGAAAGACTTTTAGCCCGGTTGTTAAACCGGCTACGATTCGAACTGTTCTCACTTTGGCCTTATCCCAGTCTTGGTCTATTCACCAGTTGGATATCACCAACGCTTTCTTACATGGAAATCTCACTGAGACTGTGTATATGTACCAACCTATGGGATTTCGACACGGTAACTATCCCGAACATGTTTTTCGTCTTAAGAAGTCACTTTACGGGCTCAAACAGGCACCACGGGCATGGTACCAGCGGTTCACTGATTTTGTTACTTCTATGGGCTTCTTCCAGAGTCGATGTGATAACTCTCTTTTCACATATCATCACGGGGGTGACATCGCATACTTATTAATTTACGTTGACGATATTATTCCCACTACGTCCTCTGATTCACTAAGGTTAAAATTCATGGGCAGCCTCGCGACTGAATTTGTAATGAAAGATCTTGGACCTCTTAGTTATTTCTTGGGTATTATGGTTTCCCGCACCGGAAATAAAATGTTTCTCTCACAGCAATCTTATGCTCTTGACATTGTCAGTCGTGCGGGTATGGAAACATGCAACCCCGTCGCAACTCCAGTTGACACAAAACCAAAACTCAGTGCCTCATCTAGTGTTCCGTTTGATAACCCAACATTATACAGAAGCCTTGCAGGTGCACTTCAGTACCTCACTTTTACCAGGCCTGACATTAGTTATGCGGTTCAACAAATCTGTATTCATATGCATAACCCCAACACTGATCACTAGAATGCCTTGAAGCGTATTATTCGTTACATTTGCAGCACATCTGAGTATGGTCTCACCCTATCCTCCTGTACTGATATCTCTCTCCGGGCCTATACAGATGCTGATTGGGCAGGGTTTCCGGATACCCGTCGGTCCACCTTAGGATATTGCGTTTACATGGGACCGAATCTTTTGTCTTGGTCTTCCAAGCGACAGTCTACCATCTCTCGTTAAAGTGCAGAAGCAGAACACCGTGCGGTTGCTAAAGTCGTTGTTGAAATTTGTTGGATACGCAACCTTCTACTGGAGTTGCGTCGGCCCTTATCCACAACTACTCTAGTTTATTGTGACAACATCAGTGCAATCTACCTATCCAGTAATCCCGTTCAACATAAACGCACTAAACACATAGAGCTTGACATACATTTTGTGCGTAAACATGTCCAACGTGGTACTATATGGATTCTTCATACCCCCACTCGGCTTCAGATTGCTGACATCTTCACCAAAGGCCTACCTCGGGTGTTATTTGACGATTTCCGCTCCAGTCTCAACATTCAGCCACTTCTTGTTTCGACTGCGGGGGTGTAATAGAATATATTGAGAATATGCTTCATGTAAATATAGATAGGATTATATCATTAACTTTGTAATTATCTCTTCCCTAATTTGTGGGATTGTATCTTGTATATATATTGTCATATCAATGAAATAGAGGGCAATCAATTGATCCATATCATTCTTCATGTTGGGTCTGACTCAGGGCCGTCTCCGAAAATCACAAAAGAAAAAAAATTGGCGATGTGTGAGATAAAAAATTTGGGCGATATTCATTAATCAATTATGTTTGTTTATTTATTTGAGTCAAGTCATTAATCCATTACACACTAAAACAGTTGGGCTTCTGAATTTGATTGGCAAAAATAGTTGGGCTTCTCCTTCAAATAATCACCATTTATATTGATATTTCAAGATCAAATTATTTATTACCACAAACTGTTTATTTTATCACATCGTATAAATAAATATAAAAGACTACGTTTAAATATTATAGAATTTCATATTAAAAAAAAGTACTAAATTGGCCAAATAAATTTGGATGTCTTTTAATATTAAAATTCAAACATGTTCATCAATCAAATTTATGTTGGTTTAACGCATATATAACATGTAAGTGTACCTTTTAACTGGACATCATACCAACCAACGATTTTTTTTAGTTGATCATGATGACGTTGTTTGCATTCAAGCTGACTTGTAACATATGTCAATACGAATTCAATGTGTTCCGTAGCGGCGGATCCAAGAATTTTTTCATAGGGGTGAGGAATATTTTTAAAGATCTTAAGCCTCTGGGTATATAAAAAAATTTGGTTCATATGGAGTTGTATAAGGTCGGTTCGGGTCGGGTCATGTAAAACAAAAGAATATCAAACCAAAATTTATATGATCATCAAAAACAAGTCAAACGTCGTTACAAACATATTTAAAATGTCGCCCTACAGGATTTCATTTTTTTTAAAATCTATCCAAAACATCATCTAGAGCTACTTTTCTAAGCAAATCTTTCCTTATATAACATATACAACTAATTTTCAACACTAAACACTTAAACAATCATCAACAAACTTCACAATTTCAACTTTAAAATTAAGCCCTCGTTTAAATTGTTGATTCCTTGTAATTAACCATTTAAACACACTAAACTTTAATTAAAACAACAATATCAGCCAACTAAACTTTCAAAAAAGAAAAAAAAACAACAAAAATTTTAAACTTTTTTAACAATTTTATTTCTTCTAGAAATCCAAATAAAACAAGAAAACAATAAAATAATCGAACCATACCCGGAAAGAGTGATGAAGATGTTGTTTTCGTGAGTTTGGTGGCCGGAAATTATTATCCTCCGGTGAAATCCGAAGCTGCTGCTGCTGCCTGATTAAGAAGACCTGTTGTGCATTGTTGTTAGGACGAGAGAAAGAGAAAGGGCAGTGGATCGAGTTATTATATTTTAGTTCAAATTAGGTTATTAGATTAGGTTGGGCTTGGGTTATAGAGTGTTTCTTAGGCTAAAAGTTAAGAGAACGTTAATTGGGTTAAGTAAAAGTTAATTAGTTAAGTGGAAAGTTAATTAGGTTGTATTTTAAAAAAATAAAAAAATTTAGTGTTTACATAATTTTTTTTTATAAATTCATAAGATTTTTTTTTCTTAAGAGGGGCGGTCGAAATTTTACAAGGGGTGCAGACGAAAATCTTCAAGGGGTGCGGTCGTGATTTTACCGAAAATTTAGCACTAAAACTTTTTTTTCAAGGGGTGCGACCGCCCACCTTGGGCAGTAGTCGGGTACGCCCCTTGTGTTGCGTGTTCTTAAGGCACCTGTATTTTTTTTTTGAACGGCCTTAAGGCACTTGTATTATCTCCCGCCATGTAGTATATGAGAAGTCTTTCAAAAATCCTTATAGTAGCCAAGTTTATATATAAATAGATGGGTTGAGTTATAATACAAAGGATTTAAAAATAAAAAGTGTAAAAAGTCAATAGAGAGTGACAAGTGTCTTAGACCATGCGTAGTAGGGGGGGGGGGGGGGGTTGTGCGTTTTTCCCCTAAAAAAACGCATCACAATGCCCAACTCCCGCCCCCTGTGCGTCTTTTTCAACAAAATTTGGTTTGTCGTTTTTTTCACGTCCAAGCTCCTTGTGTGTTGACCAATCACCCTTTTTGATGGTTTTTTTTGTCTAATAACATTTTTTGATAGTTTTTTTATTTAATTCTATTAAACCCTTTTTAACATGATGCCCCACATTCCCACTACACCTATTTTAGAAAACGCCCCAAAATGCCCCATTGCTAACTGGGCTGCCACATGGCGCAAAACGCCCAAGGGTAGGGGCATTACCACTACACATGATCTTAGGAGGAATCAAGTGGGAACAGTAATTTTGTCTGAAGGAGGAAAAACAATATGCACATGCAAGTAGCATGTTATTTCCCCCTTATTTTTTAATCGTCCATAACTTTTTTATACATCATTTGTTTTGAAAAAAAATCATATCATAAAATCGAGCGTCTTTTTATCTTTAATATGAATACGATATTGTTATATTTTTCAAAAAAATAAAACAAAAACCCAGTTGCGTATTACACAATGGACATGACATAAAACACAATGGAAAGTAGATCAAAAACACAATCAATGACAACAGATAAGTCACAATGGACAATAGACCAAAACACAATGACCATAACGTATTACATTATTATGTATCAAACTAAATAAAAACATAATTGATGACAACAGATAAAAGACACAATTGATGACATCAGATAAAAGACACAATGGAGAGCAGATGAAGACACAATGAACAACAAACTAAAAACACAATACACAATGAACAAGAGATTAAAACACAATGGACAACATATTAAAACACAATGGATAACAGATTAAACACAATGACTAGAACCAATAACACAATATATAGAAAACCCAGATATATCACCATCTTTATTGTGTCATATATTGTGTTATAGGTTCTTATAAAAACGCAATGGGTAGAACCCAAATTAACATTGTGTTATAGGTTTTGATAATAACACAATGTATAGAAACCCTACTAAAATGTAATGACCAAAACCCAGTTAAAAGACACAATGACCAGAGCCTTTAACACAATGCAAAAAAACCCAGTAAAAATGAAAATTTTTATTTTATTTTTATATGAGAATATGATACTCATATTAAACATAAAAAAACGCTCGTTATTATGGTGATTTTTTTTTTAAATATCACATGAAAAAGTTATTATAACAACCCTCCTAAAAATATTTATGACACCCCTATACGTCCTAAAATACACCACGTATACGTAAAATGGCCCTAAATACCTTTATTTTTATAAAAATTAAATAAAAACAAATTTTTTGTGGCGCTCGCGGGCCGCGAAGACTTAATCTTCGGCTTACGCGGGACGCGACAGCTCAACATCAGGGCGAGCCCCTGAGCCGCCACGTGGCCGTATCGTGTCAAGACTAGTCATCGAGTCAGCCAACCTAGGGCCTACCCTAGACTTGCTCGCGGGCCGCGAAGACATTGTCTTCGGTTCTCGCGGGGCGCGAAAAAGTGTCGATCAGAACTATAAATAGAAGACATCGGCCTTCAGTCTCAACTCGCTCACAATTCTCTTTCTCTCTCAAAATTCTGAAGTGTAGAAATTATAATCGGGTATAATACCCCCTAATTAGCGAAGCTTTGCCTCGTTGTAAGTATTTTAACCCCCGGTTACGTATTAGATACGCCGCCCGATTGATCTAGTGCTTTGTAACGGCTGTTGTGTCTCTGCCCGACGTAGTCGTTGGAGTTTCTGTCTCGGGGAGGGTATAACTAATGTAAAAATGGGTTATTATACTAACGTGTGTGCATTGTTTAATTTATAAATTATAATCAGGAAGTCACAAAGGAAAACCCTAAAATAGCAATGTGAGTAATCTCCTTTTTGTGTAAACTGTTTTACAAAACCTCAATTGTTTTAAGTTATAATCGCCAGTGATTGAGTATTTGTAATTCTACAATTATCGTCGGTATGTTGGGGTTTTGTATACAAAATTTGTTACTACACTATGAGTAGTAACATGACCACAAGTCGGGTGTTGACAGTACCGTGGGTGGTAATTAAAGTAAGAATTGGAAACAAATGTAATTGCTGATTGCCCTCAATACTGTAAGAAGATAAAACCTGTCTTAATTAAATTGGGATTCACTGACCAGTATTTCCCACTGACAAATGTTTTTAAAACGCGTTTCAGGTAACAAAATGTGAAAGCCAATTAGAAGCCAGCTGGAGAGCACTGAAGGTTTGGGAAAAGTGGCTATAAAAGTTAACTAAATAAAGGAAGGCGTTTTATTTGATTAAAATATGGTTTATCCCTATAACCAGATTGTAACGAAAACTTGAGGTTTTCCCATGTATTAATTATAAAAATGTGGTAATCATATTTATAAAATATGGTGGTTTTACTCTGATAAAATATTTCCTAACTACGGTCTTGATGTAAATTTTGCTGCCAAACTGTTAAAAATAAATGATACCACCGCATCTGAGCTTGCGGCCGCCCGCTCCTGGGGGATAGGGGTCGGGGGTTGTGACAGAAGGTGGTATCAGAGCTACAACCACTGATTTTAGCCACAGAAGTGTTCTGCTGACACCAAAATTTTATCAATTGTGTTAGGAAATAATCAATGTGATTACTTGCATATCTATATATTATTGTTGTGTGTTATTTGACAATTTGTTAGTTTACAGTATGAGTGATCAAGGACCATCAGATGCTTATCGGCAATTGCCTAGTTCTCCTATAGATGAAGGAACTTCTTCCCAGCCTACTCCCTCGGGGTATTCAGCTAACACTGAAGAGGGGATTTTCATATTCAAAGCGCAATCCGAAGAACCATTCCCTACCAAAAAGAGAGGATGGTTCAGTCGGGGAGCCCACGAGCGTAGGAAAAGAATGAGGATGTTACAACAGCAGAGAGCTTTAGCAACAGCAAATAGAGAAATGAATGCTCAGACTCAAGAGATACTCAATAGGAGATTGGCTAATTTTCACATATTAGCTACCACAGCCGCAGACCCAAACTTAGACCAAATCATAGCACCACAACCACTACCACTGTTCCCAACTCAACCCATGGAAATAGAACCAGGTGAAATCCCTAGAATCCCAGCACCCCATCCTCCAGATTATGACCCGTGGTTTGACGACAATAGGTCATATTCCGCACTATATCATCAGGATGAACCAATGTTGAACCCATATCCCAATCTTGACCCTCTAGATCCCTACTGGGATAATGACCAATATATCAGGGAGATTCTAGAAAACCCATACCCATACGAAGAACCGATGCCACAGTACCCTGACCCGATACCAGCACCCGCACCACCCATGAGTACCGAAAATGTGTAGGAACTCCGCACATTTGGTGAGGAGTTGTTAGATGAAAGTGAAAAGATAAGGCAAATAGGAGAAAGGCTCGTGTGGAAATACGACGAGCGTAATATGCAGTATCCCAGGAGCCCCTAGTAGTAATATATATATATATATATATATATATGTGTGTGTGTGTGTGTGTGTGTGTAAGTTTGAAAAAAATCCTAGATAATCAAAATACCTACTGATGCATACTAGTATTGTATATTTTTAAATTCCAGTTATGTTTGTATCGATGCATATATATAAAATAGAGTAAAGGTCGCAATGTACAACGATTTTGATCAATGTGTTTGTTTGTGTGATTGTTTACATATAACTTTATTCTGTGATATTGATACTTGGTAAATGTTTATAATTCAGATGGCCGACCAAGTGAATCAAGAAAACCCGAATAATAACCCGGATAACAATAATAACGGAAACTAATTAGATAACAGTGTTGTTCAACACATAGTGGCACAAGGAATTATAGATGCTATGCCTAATATCATCCAGGCTGTTAGAGAAGCTGAAAATAATAAAAGTAACAGTGGAAGTAAACGACCGTCTAATGAACCCAGTCACAGCGTAAACAATGGACCGTTACTTCAAGTGCCCATTCCAAAATGAAGAAGAACCATGTCTTATGGTTGTTCTTACAAAGAATTCTGGTCCTGTAAACCAATAGAATTCTCGGGCAATGAAGGAACCATTGCAGCTTTACGTTGGATAGAAAAGACAGAGGCTGTCTGATGTGTGTAAAATACAACATATAAATTACATCAAATGAGGCATAAAACTAACCCTTTTTTAGTACTAATATTGGAAAAAGTGTGCTTTTGTCTTCCTTTTGTATTTTCAGGACCAAATGAGCTTAATTGAACAAAAGGAACAATTATGCAGCAAAATCTAACATAAATACAAAGAAAAGGAATAAACATGGCATGCCCGATCCCTCGACAGCATCTTCCCAAGCAAAAATAAGTGAACAGAAGGCTGACCACGGCCCCGTGCCCAGCGGACACGGGGGCGTGGCCAGGTGTCTGCAGAAAGGACAAAGCTATAGAAGCTTTTATTCCCGACACAGGGGCGTGCCCAGCTCAACACGGGCCGTGGTCAACGCTAAGATTCGTAGAATCCAAGCAAATCTTGATAGTACAGATACGCTTCTACACACGGGGCTGTGCCCAGCGGACACGGGGCCGTGTGGAGCTAATGCAGACAAATTGCATTTAATGAAGAAAGAGAATAAGGATGGACACGGGGCCGTGCTCAATGGACATGGGGCCGTGTCCGGGCTTCTGTGCAGGCTATAAATAGGGGTGCTTGGTTCACTTCAAAGGCATCCCTTGGCAAACCACCTCTCTCCCACTTCACCCACAATCCACCACCACTACAACCCACATCCACCACCATCATCCATCATCCACCTTAGAGTGTGTGTAGTAGTCTCGGGGTCCAAGATTGATAGTAAGAGTTCTTGATAATCAAAGGCCATGTTTGCCTAAGTCTCTTACATCACTTGGTGAAGACAAGCATTTAGTGTAATACTTTTGATTTTTAATATTTTTGCACTTTTTATTTGGTTTTGTATTAATGACTTTAATAACTAGTTTCTTATGTTCAAGGTGAAACTTCCTTATCATTTGTCCTTTTGATGTCTTGGCGTTATTTTACTGTCTATATAAAATAAAAGATTTACACCATTCATATCTCTACGGTCTATATAGAGATATGTTGGCTACTTGGTCGGGGGTTAAGGGAATGGTTTGGTAAGGTTCTTGCCTTGTTCAGTGTATAGATCCTTCAAGGACCTGGGTCAAGCTTACTAGGACCTCCTTCAATACCCACTGGTATTGGATGGCGGGGGTGCGAATGGCTTGATCCCCTCATATGTAAACTACTATTAATACATTAACCCGGCTACTTGGGATTGTATCCCTACTGACTCAAACCACTTAGCCGAGGGTAACGTCGCCTTCAAAAGAGGGGCCTACCACATTACGCATTAATAACTTAGTTAATTATCTTTCAATATTCCGACCCTTTAGGATTGTATCCTTGCTGACTCAAACTATTGGGTTGAGGGTAATGTCACATTCAAAAGAGGGGCCTACTACTATAACTAAGATAATCTCTTAAAAAGTGCAAAAGTGCGGAAATCATCAAAGGTTACACTAAAGGCGAGTCGGATCCAAGTGATTCATCTTGTCTATCTGTTTTTATTTTATTTTTATTTTTCAGCATTTTAATTTTTATTTTTCATGTTTAAAACCTTTTTCTAAACTTTTGATTTGATTAGACGTTGAGGATAAACCGGTATTAAAAGCTCTTGTGTCCTTGGACTACCTCGGTATCTTACCAACGCTATACTACGCTCACGATGGGTGCACTTGCCCATGTGTGTGTTTAGTGTTAGTAGAATATCGTGTTTTATAAATTTAAAACTTGACTAATGAGTTAAAAAAGGCTTAAAATATAACGAAAAACATAGCACACCTAACGCACATCAAGTTTTTGGCACCGTTGCCGGGGACACAAGGATTTTAAGAAAGCTTACAATCAACGGCCTAATCAGTTTTTCAAAACTTTTTTATTAAATCGCGCGCACATTTTCTGCATTTTAGTTAGTTTTTGTATTACAGTACACTGAACACGGGGCCGTTGACGTGTGCGTATATATACATAATTTTGCAATGAATTTGCACACGATTTGGTTTTAAATTTATAAAAGTGATTATTACTTTTACATCAAAACACACACGAAAGAGGCAAGTGTACCCCGTCACATATGTAATAAAGTATCGGTAAGAACCAAGTATCGATCGAAGGAAATGGGCGGAGAAATAATACTAGACGTTTGTCACTTAACTACCGGTAAAAGCATAGGTTTGTTTGATTTTAACTAAACTAAAGTAAGCATAAACAAATACATAATAAAAACATAATAGAAAATAGATAAAAAGCCCTGCTAAATACACAACCACAGCATGTCAACTAAGTCGGTTTTGGCACTAGAAGCATTCGGTCAATTTTCCAATTTAAGACAATTAGTATCCCTTTCGGGAATCCTAACATGACAATCATTCGGAAAGCTAAAACGATACACACACTTTAACCACCTAAAATTGTTCTTTAATGTGCAATTGATAAATGTCTATGAAAATCTCTTAAAAATAAGCTAGTCATCCGTTAGGAGTTTTCTAACCGCACTTAATCAAGGAAAGAGACACCGATAAACACAATGCAACCACCGAGACAAGCATAAACTAGATTAAATCACAACCGAGTTCATTTTACAAATCTTGCACAATAATTCACCAAGATAGCAATTTTGGCCTAAACTACTAACTAAGCTAATAAATCATGGCAAGAATTTATAACGACACCATCTAACCCGTTAAGGCCCTTACGTGACGGCAAGCTCTCTTGATTAACAATAATTACATTTTATTAAATCACTAACCATTTCTAGTATCAAGATGCATACATTTAAACCAAGCTAAACTAGTTAACCAAGTTCAAAGTTTACTAATACAAGATTAATTAAGCTTCATTTTTCAACTATCTTAACTAACCAAGCATCAATCATTCAACATAATTACTTATAATCAAGAATTCAATATCAATAACAAGGTTGCAAACTAATCATCAAAGATTAACATAGAAAATACTTCAAGTGTCATTACAAACAAAGCTTAACACACTAATGGCTATAATCTAGCAAGGGATTGTTTGTGTTTTTGCCCAAAGGTTACAATAATACATAAACATTAATCTAAGTACTTGAAAGATTAACAAAAACATGGAAAGATTAGAAAACCAAACCATAAACAAGCACTAGACTAAGGATCCGGATAGTAATCGAGCTAAACGAGACAATGTGGCTTGAATCCGGGTGAAAGCAGAAGCCTCCGGAGCCTGAAAATCGCCTGAATTGCTCTCCAAAATTCCAGAATATCAAACAGAATGTTTCTGTTCTGTTTTTATATTTTTTCGCTGTCGCACGGTCGTTCTTCAGATGGCACGACCGTGCACTTTAAGCAATTATTAGGGATGGGGCACCGTACTGCATACGTCATCAGATCTTTGACCAGATACGATATCGCACGACCGTTCTTCAGATGGAACGGTCGTTCAGTTCCGGGTTCTTGTTGCACGAGCTGCTGGGCCGGGCGTTCATCACCGAGATCAGGCTGGATCATCGTAGACGCACGGTCGTTCTTCAGATGGCACGTCCGTGCATCACCGAGCTGACCTTAAATTGCCTTGCACGCCTAGTCGCACCCTCGTTCAATTCCGGGTTACTCAGCATTTGTCGGAGATGCACGGTCGTGCATCAGGTCGCACGACCGTTCCACAGGCCCAGGTCAGTTTCCTTAACAGAATGTCCGCAGCTTCGTCGTTTTGTCTGGAAAGTCCTCGTTTTCGCTATCGCTATCATCTTGTCTGGTATGCTGTTTTAGGCCTGTAAACAAAAATGTAGATAATTAAGTATCCGAATGACGGTTTTACGGCCAAAAACACATAAAATAGGGGTAAAACGGGGGACTAAAATATGTGTAAATTAACGAATATCAAATCTCCCCACACTTGAACCTTGCTTGTCCTCAAGCAAGCTAAACTAAAAAGCAATAAAAGACATAAACAAACAAGAACGATAATTTACACACTATTTTATTTAAAACTACTATAAACGGTTAGCCGGTTTGTCGAAAGACAACATCAAAAGACTCAAAACCCAACAAGCATATGCAATTAAAAAGCAACAACCAAAAAGCCGTGACTTCACATTTAATTGACTCACATGTTAATCTTCACACGACTCACAATGTTCACACACTCGGTTTTATTTATGAAACATACATAAAATGTGTATGTGTAAACACTCAATGCCTAGTCAATGAAATGTGCAATATCATAAGCTTGTCATAAGATCTCGTCTCCACCAACTAACATGCAAACAAGGGTCGTGCTCACTGAACACGGGGCCGTGTCCAGCCTCTGTTTCGTTTTTATTTTTGTTTTCTGGTCCAGAGACTCTATTGTGATCTGCTAAGTGATTCTTATGGATCAATACACAGGAGGTTACGACTACAACTATGAGGAGGATGATTATAGGGAAGAGTATTGCACCAACTGTGGTAATCCTCATTCGGTACAATATTGTGACCTCTTTGAGCCATCCACTTCATACAAGCACTAGACTAAGGATCCGGATAGTAATCGAGCTGCTGGGCCGGGCGTTCATCACCGAGATCAGGCTGGATCATCGTAGACGCACGGTCGTTCTTCAGATGGCACGTCCGTGCATCACCGAGCTGACCTTAAATTGCCTTGCACGCCTAGTCGCACCCTCGTTCAATGCCGGGTTACTCAGCATTTGTCGGAGATGCACGGTCGTGCATCAGGTCGCACGACCGTTCCACAGGCCCAGGTCAGTTTCCTTAACAGAATGTCCGCAGCTTCGTCGTTTTGTCCGGAAAGTCCCCGTTTTCGCTATCATCTTATCTGGTATGCTGTTTTAGGCCTGTAAACAAAAATGTAGATAATTAAGTATCCGAATGACGGTTTTACGGCCAAAAACGCATAAAATAGGGGTAAAACGGGGGACTAAAATATGTGTAAATTAACGAATATCAAATCTCCCCACACTTGAACCTTGCTTGTCCTCAAGCAAGCTAAACTAAAAAGCAATAAAAGACATAAACAAACAAGAACGATAATTTACACACTATTTTATTTAAAACTACTATAAACGGTTAGCCGGTTTGTCGAAAGACAACATCAAAAGACTCAAAACCCAACAAGCATATGCAATTAAAAAGCGACAACCAAAAAGCCGTGACTTCACATTTAATTGACTCACATGTTAATCTTCACACGACTCACAATGTTCACACACTCGGTTTTATTTATGAAACATACATAAAATGTGTATGTGTAAACACTCAATGCCTAGTCAATGAAATGTGCAATATCATAAGCTTGTCATAAGATCTCGTCTCCACCAACTAACATGCAAACAAGTGTAAATCAAGAGGTCTTTACGGGTTATAACGTTAGGCTTGGGCGAAGGGTATGGAAGTGGACAATTAAAATGGCGAAAATGGTTAAAACTCGGTAGTAGCGTTTAACTAGCAAGGAAATAATACAACTATACAAATAACCGCCTTAAAAAGGCGACTAAAGCGCAATCGAGCTTATCAACGGAATTTTAACATTTAAGCATTCAAAATTGCTCGATTTCTATCAACTTCACCCTATTTTAGGGTGTTTTATTTTCTGTTTTATTTTTTATTTTTTTACAAACTAATGGATTTATACAATGAAACATAAACAACAACAAGCGCTAGTTAAACGATTATTTTGACCGAGTTTCAACACTAAAAAGGTTCAAAACATACAAAGGCTAAATTTGGCTAAGTAGGCGATAATGTGGGTAAACAAAAGTGAACGGGAAGGCTCGACATGGTTAATCCTAAAGGGTAATATAAGGTGAACGGGAAGCACAACACAAAGAACAAGTACACAACAAAGGGGTAATCTAAGTGCCTCTATCATTTTTACACAAATTCACAAGTTCATGGTCTTAACAAGCATACTAGTGACAAGTTCTAAATTGCACATAACATCCGGCTCACTCCTATATCCGAAATGAACAAATATATAACAATAGGCTCAAATATGCTCACGTAACGGAAGGAATGCGTAAAAGTGTGAAAACTATCATGTAAGTCTTTCTTTGTTTGTCACGCTTTCCGGTTTCCTTTTTCAAAAATATTTTGCTTGTCGGGTTTTTATCAAGTCCGAAGCTTTCTAAAACACAACCAACCGGTTTATTTACAAAAATATATACAAAATACAAGTATTTTTGAATTATTTTTCCGATTTTCTGATTTTTTTTTATAAGAGGACAAACAAAGCTAAGTTAACAAAGTTAACCCCCTCCCCACACTTGAACTTCGCATTGTCCCCAATGCGAGACCCGAAATATAGAGAAAGGGATAATAATACTCCCCTCAAGATGATGTTGATGCCACGAGACTTCCGAAGCTGTATCTGGTACGTGCTCCGGTCCAAGATCCGATAGATAAAACCTGCGAGTATGTCACATGTGCACCCAAAACATAACAGAAACAGAAAAATCACAAAACAACCATAATATACATAAATACTAAAATCCAAACAAAACACAAAGGAAATTGTCTGAAATACATAACCGGGGTGTTTTAAATAATAGTCAAAATAAACACCCATAAATAAATAAAGTACTGAAATAGAAAAACACCACCAACTGCTATCACCACCGCCAACTACTCATCTCCATCATCATCATCATGTTTCGTATAGGACGGGCCGGCATCGCCAAAACCAGGGGGGTTCCACGGTGGGAACTCCGGCGGGTGCTGAAAATAGTCGGGGTATGCGTGATGCATCTCCTCGAAAAGATAAGAAAACCCCGCAGACACCCCCTGGTATAAAGCATCCTGGCTCTGCCGAAGCTGGTCCTGTGTGGCCCGAAGCTGATCCTGGTTAGCCCGGAGCTGGTCCTGGCTAGATCTAATCTCGTCAAAGTAGGTACCATGCTGCTCCTGCGTCACACGCATATCCTGGAACTGCTGGTAGAACGTGGGCCAGTCCTCATGCTGATGAAAGGCGTGGTGCTGCGGCGAGTGTGGTGGTGTCGGTGGCTGGTGCTGGTGCTGCTGCTGCGGACCCTGCTCTCCCATCTCAACATCCTCATCTTCCTCCTCATCTGGAGGCAACGGGTCCCAGACCTCGTTGTTCAATCCCCTCAACCTATCCCCCCTATCAAGCTCTACAATCACCCCCATGGCCTTCAGTGACCGGATATCGACATGAACCCCCTCAGTAATCAAAGTGAGACCCTGAAGAACCTCCTCAGTCATATAGCCTTCGTTGTAGGCTATTTCGGTCACATACTGACCGCCATGTATCTCACTGTTCGGGGTCCGCCCCGAGCTCTTGACGAAATACTCAGCCATTCGTGCGCCCAGGTTGATAGGTGCTTTGTCAACCAACGCATATAAAAAGATCAAGTCAGGTGTTGGACAGTTACCGAGACTGTCCATGCGACCGCATATCGAATGGCTAAATACATGGTGCATCACTCGCACCAAAGGGTCTCGGAGTCGCGAGGCCTTTGACATCCTCGGGTTGTAGGGCTCCCCAATAGCGTTTTCTGCCCAAAATGCATCCCGTGCTGCATCAGAAGGGAAGGTGAACTGTTCAGTGAAGACATCTTCATCATCCATGTCGTCCCTAGTATAAATCCCTAGCCTCCTTCCCAAACGACCAACCGACCACTTATGCCATCGCCCACATAACCTGAAATTTACACGATTCTTGTAGCGAAATTTAGGTCTTCTATAAGCAGCCGGCTTTTCATAGGAATAAGATGCAAAGAACTCTATAGTCAGCTCCCGGTAAACGGGTCGGTTGCAACCGACCAGATTTGCAAGCGGGCGACTCATCATGTCGTCTAGTCTGTCATACTGATTGAGTTCACGCATGACTTCCCAATCCAACCATCGTGGGACTCCGAACTGTCCCCGCCTTTCCCACAAGGCGTCGCGCTTCGGAATGCAAAGAGCCTCTTTCTCAATGTCGGGGTCAAACTGAAGGAAGGGATGGTCCATCTGTATGAGGAAAAACATTAGAGAGATGGAAACAGGAAAAATTCGAATCGAAAACAGCCGAGCAGCCTATTATGAAGAAACTGTCAAACTGATCTGGGCATATGGCACGGTCGTGCGACGAGACGCACGGTCGTGCGTCACCGACAACGAGTACCAAATGCCCAAATATGCCGGAACTGCACAGCGTACGACCAACGGCACCACCGTGCAACACCGGGCAAACAGCAGATATCGTGAACAAACCGGAATGGCACGACCGTTCCATCTAAGGAACGTCCGTGCGACACAGTGTCTGCAGATTTCGACCCCTGTACTTAGAACAACCTGATTTTTGCAAAATTTCAACAAGTATTGGGCCAACAGGGGTCTGAAAGTCAACCGGGTGTTCACGATACTTCGATTCAACAAGGGTTAGGGTTTCGATTTGTTTATGAAGAGAACCCTAAAAATTTCCTTGAAGAATCGGAAGAAATCTACCCTAGAAAGCAAGGAAACAAGGAATCTACAACTAGGAACGTACCGTGCGAAGAAGGGTGTGAGATCGTGCGAAAAACCGTGCGAAAATGATGAAGAATCGCTCTGGAACGGCCTGCAGCGACTAGGGTTTCGCGAACTGTGAATGGGGGCTGCAGATAAGGGTATTTATAGTGCCAAATGACAAAAATGCCCTCAGCCTGACGCACGGTCGTTCTCCGTGTGGCACGGTCGTGCGTCGCCGATATCTCCCAAACCTTAGCAACTTTCTCGGAAATGCACCGGGGGTGCGATCCACCGTGCCGGCCCTCGGAAACGCACGGTCGTGCGACCCAAGGAACGGTCGTGCATCAGGTGCAGATCAGAAATTTTCCGCAGAAGCTATTTCCAGCAACTGTTTCGTCCGTTTTTCGCCATTTTTTCGACACACCAACTGTTCTAACAATATTGCAATACAGAACCTTCGCTCGGCACGTACGAAAACTAAACAAACTAACGTAAACTACCTAACTTACCTAAATTACGCTAAAACTACAAAAATAAAAAAAAGACTATTTTACCCTTATAGCGCCAAAGACGCTCCTGCTACATTTTTGTCGGCGAGTCAGTAGCGTAGACTCATGCTAAATTTTTGTCGGCGAGTCGATAGCAAGACTCATGTCCCCACACTTGTTACATGTGCGGGCCATTACCACGCCCCTTCGGATTCTGCTCGGTATTGCCCGGAAGACCACCTGGGGGTCTCTCCGACATCATTTTCGCCAACTGGCCCACTTGATTCTCGATGGTCTGAATGGAAGCCTTTTGGCTCCGCATTTCTCCTTCGTTGACCATGAACCGCTCCTCATGCTGCTGATATCGCTTCTCAGCCATTTGATTAGCATTGTTGGAGTTGTTCAGCAGTTGTGCCATCATTTCCTCTAGCTTTGCATTGCTTTGAGAGGCGTGTGGCTGGGAACTGCTTCCTGAGCTTTGATTATTATACTGTGGCTGGAAGGACTGACCTTGAGATTGTTGTGGTGCGGGAGCATGTTGAGCATATCCGTGTGCGTTCTGGTTACCAGAACCAGATTTCCACCCAAAGTTCGGGTGATTTTTCCACCCTGGATTGTACGTGTTGCTATAGGGGTTATTTTGGGGCCTAATTTGATTGCCCATGTAGTTCACCTCCTCGTGACCTGTAAACATAACACCCTGCTCACACGTACCTGGCACGTGTGCAACACCGCACTGATCACAAGATGACGATTGAATTCGCGAGACATTCTGAGACTGATCAATTCTTATTGCCAAGGCTCCAATTTGCGCAGTAAGAGCCATATATGTATCTACGGCATGAACTCCGGAAGCAGATGATGTCTTATTCCGCGCTCCACCGTGGCGAGAACTTGACTTCAACGCTGCTTTCTCTATTATCGCGTACGCTTCAGTTGGAGTCTTAGTTCCAAGATCGCCTCCTGCATACATGTCTAAACGCTCCTGTGAGTCATAATTGAGTCCCTGATAAAAGGTCAGTACTAGTTGCCTTTTGGACAACCCGTGATGTGGGATATCAATTAAGAGATCTTTAAACCTCTCCCAAGCTGTGTGTAGAGATTCTCCGTCGTCTTGCTTGAACGTCATGATATGGTTCCTCAATTTAGTCGTCTTTTCCGGAGGAAAGTATTTATGCACAAATAATTCTGCCATCTCGGCCCAAGTGGTGATAGATCCCGCCGGAAGTGACAAGAGCCAAGCACTGGCTTTGCCTCGCAGTGAAAACGGAAAGAGCCGCAAACGAATCGCGTCCTCAGAAACATCTCTAATCTTGAAAGTCGAGCACACCTCGAGAAACTTTGCGATGTGCCGACCCGGATCATCGTGATCCTTCCCATCAAACTGCACCGAGTTTTGTATCATATTTATGATGCTGGATTTTATCTCGAAACTCGGTGCTGCTACCGTCGGTCGGGTGATGCTCGGTAGCAAGCCTTCTCCTCCGGGCTGATTTGTTTCATTCAAAGGTCTGTCGTCGTCTGCCATGGTTGCGTTTCCTCCTGCCCCTGAGCCCTCGGCTTCAGCGGGTACCACCTGCTCCTGCTCACCTGCTCGAGTATCAGGCCAACTGCACGAGATTAGGAGCGGGGGTATAGGACATTAACCTGCAAACGAAAATTTGACACAATGAATATTTTATTAATATAATAATTCTGCCCCCCTTTTTTTTTATTTGAATAGAAGCAGAAAATTATTATAAATGGGCTGAAAAATTTATAAAAATTCGAAAATGAGCCCGAAATTTTATAAAAATTCAACACTAAAAAAATAAATGAATCGGCTAATACAAAAATGGCTCTAGGGTGCCGAAAACCCAAAGAATAAGTGAATAAATAAATCCGGATCAAATAAATAAATGGACAAAAATATACACGAAAACGAATAAATCGAATTGAAACAAGAAATATTCACAAATAAATAAACAAATAAATAATCATGAAAGTATTCACAAATATAAACAAGTATATACACCGATAACACAATGACTCGGGTCGTTCCTAAAACTCGCCATGTCC
Source organism: Helianthus tuberosus (assembly GCA_030545235.1). Classification (NCBI taxonomy): domain Eukaryota; kingdom Viridiplantae; phylum Streptophyta; class Magnoliopsida; order Asterales; family Asteraceae; genus Helianthus; species Helianthus tuberosus. The sequence goes on from CM060443.1 coordinate 7,980,351, forward strand.
CCTGCAGCGGCGCCAAAAACTTGACGTGTGCGTATATATACATAATTTTGCAATGAATTTGCACACGATTTGGTTTTAAATTTATAAAAGTGATTATTACTTTTACATCAAAACACACACGAAAGAGGCAAGTGTACCCCGTCACATATGTAATAAAGTATCGGTAAGAACCAAGTATCGATCCAAGGAAATGGGCGGAGAAATAATACTAGACCTTTGTCACTAAACTACCGGTAAAAGCATAGGTTTGTTTGATTTTAACTAAACTAAAGTAAGCATAAACAAATACATAATAAAAACATAATAGAAAATAGATAAAAAGCCCTGCTAAATACACAACCCGAGCATGTCAACTAAGTCGGTTTTGGCACTAGAAGCATTCGGTCAATTTTCCAATTTAAGACAATTAGTATCCCTTTCGGGAATCCTAACATGACAATCATTCGGAAAGCTAAAACGATACACACACTTTAACCACCTAATATTGTTCTTTAATGTGCAATTGATAAATGTCTATGAAAATCTCTTAAAAATAAGCTAGTCATCCGTTAGGAGTTTTCTAACCGCACTTAATCAAGGAAAGAGACACCGGTAAACACAATGCAACCACCGAGACAATCATAAACTAGATTAAATCACAACCGAGTTCATTTTACAAATCTTGCACAATAATTCACCAAGATAGCAATTTTGGCCTAAACTACTAACTAAGCTAATAAATCATGGCAAGAATTTATAACGACACCATCTAACCCGTTAAGGCCCTTACGTGACGGCAAGCTCTCTTGATTAACAATAATTACATTTTATTAAATCACTAACCATTTCTAGTATCATGATGCATACATTTAAACCAAGCTAAACTAGTTAACCAAGTTCAAAGTTTACTAATACAAGATTAATTAAGCTTCATTTTTCAACTATCTTAACTAACCAAGCATCAATCATCCAACATAATTACTTATAATCAAGAATTCAATATCAATAACAAGGTTGCAAACTAATCATCAAAGATTAACATAGAAAATACTTCAAGTGTCATTACAAACAAAGCTTAACACACTAATGGCTATAATCTAGCAAGGGATTGTTTGTGTTTTTGCCCAAAGGTTACAATAATACATAAACATTAATCTAAGTACTTGAAAGATTAACAAAAACATGGAAAGATTAGAAAACCAAACCATAAACAAGCACTAGACTAAGGATCCGGATAGTAATCGAGCTAAACGAGACAATGTGGCTTGAATCCGGGTGAAAGCAGAAGCCTCCGGAGCCTGAAAATCGCCTGAATTGCTCTCCAAAATTCCAGAATATCAAACAGAATGTTTCTGTTCTGTTTTTATATTTTTTCGCTGTCGCACGGTCGTTCTTCAGATGGCACGACCGTGCACTTTAAGCAATTATTAGGGATGGGGCACCGTACTGCATACGTCATCAGATCTTTGACCAGATACGATATCGCACGACCGTTCTTCAGATGGAACGGTCGTTCAGTTCCGGGTTCTTGTTGCACGAGCTGCTGGGCCGGGCGTTCATCACCGAGATCAGGCTGGATCATCGTAGACGCACGGTCGTTCTTCAGATGGCACGTCCGTGCATCACCGAGCTGACCTTAAATTGCCTTGCACGCCTAGTCGCACCCTCGTTCAATTCCGGGTTACTCAGCATTTGTCGGAGATGCACGGTCGTGCATCAGGTCGCACGACCGTTCCACAGGCCCAGGTCAGTTTCCTTAACAGAATGTCCGCAGCTTCGTCGTTTTGTCTGGAAAGTCCTCGTTTTCGCTATCGCTATCATCTTGTCTGGTATGCTGTTTTAGGCCTGTAAACAAAAATGTAGATAATTAAGTATCCGAATGACGGTTTTACGGCCAAAAACACATAAAATAGGGGTAAAACGGGGGACTAAAATATGTGTAAATTAACGAATATCAAATCTCCCCACACTTGAACCTTGCTTGTCCTCAAGCAAGCTAAACTAAAAAGCAATAAAAGACATAAACAAACAAGAACGATAATTTACACACTATTTTATTTAAAACTACTATAAACGGTTAGCCGGTTTGTCGAAAGACAACATCAAAAGACTCAAAACCCAACAAGCATATGCAATTAAAAAGCAACAACCAAAAAGCCGTGACTTCACATTTAATTGACTCACATGTTAATCTTCACACGACTCACAATGTTCACACACTCGGTTTTATTTATGAAACATACATAAAATGTGTATGTGTAAACACTCAATGCCTAGTCAATGAAATGTGCAATATCATAAGCTTGTCATAAGATCTCGTCTCCACCAACTAACATGCAAACAAGGGTCGTGCTCACTGAACACGGGGCCGTGTCCAGCCTCTGTTTCGTTTTTATTTTTGTTTTCTGGTCCAGAGACTCTATTGTGATCTGCTAAGTGATTCTTATGGATCAATACACAGGAGGTTACGACTACAACTATGAGGAGGATGATTATAGGGAAGAGTATTGCACCAACTGTGGTAATCCTCATTCGGTACAATATTGTGACCTCTTTGAGCCATCCACTTCATACAACTACTATGAGGAGCCCATGTGTCACACCCTGACCCGCAGCGGAAAAGGTGATCAGGGCATGATTGGGTTGATCCGAGAGCTTATGACTTGCTATTACGTGTTTTAAATAATCATTTATTCATAACAAATGTTTCACGAAACAAATAATTCAAATACATAATTACAAACACAAGACATTTTTCATAACTAATAAACTACACTAAGCTAATCCGTTTCTTGTTAACTAAGGCCCATCCTATGTCCAATCTTCTCTTCGTACTTGTTCACCTGTATCATGTGTAAAAATGGTTTTTGGGTCAATAAAAGTTGGCGAGTGAACCTTATTGTTATTGGAAAAATAATATGTTTAAGTTTGATTTATTGTGAAAACGTGCGTTAACCAATGTAAGTAAATATGTTGTATGCCATATATCATAACTCATAACACAATCTCAAACAATAAACAAACCAACTGAAATGATTCAATAAATGTATGCATGTTGCACGGTATTATGGTGTGCCAATGAATGAATGTATGTTGCACGGTATTATGGTGTGATGCAAGGTCTAAGCTCAATCAAACGGAGCTGACCTCGTACGGTTGGCAACGTCAAGTTCCGCTCATAGGTAATGGGAAACAGACGAGCCTATGATGATGTGATATCCAAAATGTATGAAATGCACCAAGTTATAAATAACCAAACAACACATAACACAACCTCAAATAATAAACAAACCAAGTATAATGATTCATATTAATGTATACATGTTGCACAGTATTGTGGTGTGCTGCAAGGTCTAAGCTCAATCAAACGGAGCTGACCTCATATGGGTGGCAACGTCAAGTTTCGCCCATAGGTAATGGGGAACCGACGAGCCTATGATGATGTGATGTCCAAAATGAATAAAATGCACCAACATGATAAACAATCAAACAACACATAACATAGATACTCCACATAATGGTAATTGCATGGAATTGAACTTGTAAAATGCGATAAAAACATTGCGACACATGATACACCCCAAAACGTAATAAAATGGAAAAGGGGAAGTTGTAAGATTCACTCACAGTGGTTGCGTATAAGGATTCCTTGAAGATAACGCATGAGGAAAGATGAGGAAAAGGATTCCGAAAGAACGAAAGCGATAACCCGAACGAAATAAAGCCTGCGGGTTTCCGGCCGTCTTCTCCAATTCTCCGGCGATGTCCTTCGTTATTCCGGTAAGCTTTTCTGCTCCGATGAACTCTGGCAATTACGGGGTTGGTGAAAGAATGTTTTTGGGGTGATTCGCGATGTTGTTCCGGTGATCAAAACAGAGAGTGTGGTGGAAAGGTTTGAGTGTCCAAAACAGCTTATGTGATTATAAAATTCTTTGGTTATAACACTCTTATGGTTATGTGTTTGGTAGAGTTGTAAGTTGCCGTTTTTAAGGGTGATGAACATGGTTTATATAAACATCCATATTCGTGATTGATCCTATAAAAGAAACGCTTAATCAAGATAAATTTCCGAACAACCAGGATGACGATATATGGAAACTTGGAAATCTTCTTCGCACTGACAGTTGGTGGTGGCAAAAGGGTTTCAAAAGAAACCTAAAGGTATTACACGTATATGAATTGTTTGGATAGAAGGTTTGCATTTGAGTCCCTTAACTTTGAATAGTTAATAAATTAGCTAGATTACTTTGTTTAAGTTAGATTTCATTTAAAAACTAACTTGACAACCTAACATAGTTATCTAGGTTATCCTATGAAATAAATAAACATTTTTTTTTGTTAATTAATTAAACAACCTAATTAATTAGATTAAAGAAATAATCCTTTGACGACGATTTATTTCATGAAAAATTCCGAGTTTTCAAAGGTTAGGATCCAGATTTCAAAACGGGTCGGATTTTGGGAACCCATTTTGACGGATGTTACAGTCTCCCCTACTTTTAGTAATTTCATCCCGAAATTAAGAGTAAACCGTAATCGGTAACTGTTTTAGTTAATTCCCTAGGAATTCACATAAAATAAAAGTAGGGTTTTGGTTCGATTGTGGCGGTAACGTTCCGAGTAAAGGAATCGCTCTTTTTTGCGAGATGTGTAGATGTTAAAAGCATCGTAAAACGGAGATGGTTAGTATCATGACAAGGATTTACTACTGAGTTGTATTCATGATGTTCTATTGGAATTTGCATCATGATAAGGGATTTTGAGGCAAACGAAACATCATAATGATAAGGTTACATATGAAATCACAAAATGAATCCTTAAACACATCGTTATCCAAACTGAGATTGACACTACTTACACACAACTTCTCATGACAATCTAACAAAGCTTTTGATCCTTTGACAAGAACACTTATATATAGGAAGTACCAGCAGCGTATCCACCATGTCCTTGTCAAATTTTCATTGGCTTTGTTATCAAGTCATAATTAGTTCTATGTGACTCATTCTAAATTCTAGTAAACATAACCAAACACAAACAACCAATGCTTGAGTCTCGAATCCGAAGAAAGCAAGACTAAATGATGGTGGTACCTCTATCTTGTGTTATAAGGAAGTGGTCAGCCTATGAAAAAGTGAGACGTGACCCACTCTCCCTAAGTTATGAGACGAGATCCACCGTGATGTATGATGACATGAAATGATATGTGTAGGTCCGGCTAGGGGAGGATCTAGTCGCCTAATCCTTGTGTACAAACCAACCCGGTTGTGCGGAATCCAACCGAGATAGCAAACCGAGATAGAACACGACAAAAACACGACACGCAAAGTTCACCGATTAACACCACTTGTATTAAACGTATGAAAGGTCCGGTTACAGCTCAAGGTTTACAAATCAGTCCTGTAAACTCTCTCTAAGTGTGTGTGTATTCCTTATCTGTCTGGGTGTCTCACTTTCTGTCTGTCTGGTCTATCGAAATGAACACAACACACGGGTATTTATACCCAAACACAGCAGGTCTGGTCGAAGGATCAGACAGATGATCGAAGGATCATCTATCGACCAGGAACAGCTCGAACGATCAACATGTACCACGAAAGATGTGATCTTTCGTGGTCCATCCATCGAAGGTCCATCTTTCGAGCTCATCATCATCGAAGGATATAAGTGATCCTTCGATGACCATCCTTCGACTCCAACACATTACAATCAAAGTGTTGACTGTTTGGCCAAGTCAAACCAGGAGGATGGTTGACTTGGTCAAACTTACAAGACTAACAAAGACATCGTTTTGTATACAGACAAAGTACAGACACAAGTGCACCAACAAACTCCCCCTTGGCTGTAGCTTTGTCTTGATCTTCATTCTTGTAAGTCTCTCGTGTCTTCAAGTCTTTGACGTCTCTTCACGTCTTCAATGTCGGAGGATCTTTAAAGTCTTCACGTCTTGAAAGCAGAAAGTGTATCAACAAACTCCCCGTATCATGTAGAAAGTGTGTTGACAAACTCCCCCTTAACATAAGCTCCCCCTTGAGTTATGCTCGTGAAAGTCTTTATCTTTATGAAGTAAGATCCTTGTGGTGTTGATGATGGTCAGCGGCAACTCGATCATCTTCATCATTTGAGTGCCTTCACGTCGTGTCTTCATTCCGAAGCTTGAAATCGACCATGTTCTCCTAGCCTTTAGAATCTGCACATGCAAGAAATCTAAACGCGTAATGAGAACAACCGCTTGGAATATCATAAGCAAACAACACACATGTGACCATTGTTTAAGCAAACACCGTCCGACAGTTTGAAAGTTTAACAAATTTTATCAATTTCAATTTTTAACTTTCAAAACTTTGCAAATTTCGACCGTTTATGAAGATTTAGTCATTTTCGGTTTTCGTTCAGGTTTCAGGTAACGAAGACTCGAGCTCCAACATCGTACGATCGAAAATAAAATAGAAACAAAATCTTTTTGGCTTTTATAAAGTTTATATTAAAACACTCCTAAAATCTTTTTGGTATTTTTGAATATTTCAAATGTAAAGACTGAAAGCAGTAAATAAATATTTACAGACATTCTTTTTGCGAGTTTCGAGGGTAAGAGAATCATATCAGATTACGGTCATGCCAAAACGCTCTTGTTGTTCAATTAGTTAACATTAAGATAAGCATCCTATAACAATTATCGGTATTGTTGTCCACTTAAGCTCAACTTATCAGATGTAATCATGGCGAGGAGATACGTTAAGGTATGATTTATACTTACCGACCGGTGTTCATCCACATCACGACACATTCCCGTATCAAGGTATGCACGAGGGTTCATCTTACCGGTGAGTATACCGATTATCATCTGTTTGACCGTATATGATGTGAGATTCTCACTTATTTTGATTTGAAAAACAAGCCCTATGTGATAGAATCACTTATTGATGAGGAACTTGATTTTCGATGCATGAGGGCACAGGAGCAAGTCCGTGAACAGGTCAGTACTTTCGTACAGCAGAGAGACGAACTTGACACCCGGAAAGAATTTGTGATATATTATCACTTATTTGTTTGGACATGTGATTGTTGATCACTTATTGAGGTCGAATGCAGTATGTACACGTATGTATAGTATCATGGAAGATCTAGACTTGCGTCCCCGTTATTTTTCGGTAACAGATACAACCATGATACCCAGATGATAAGCAGCATAAAGACCGAATATTTCAGAACCTCGGCAATCTCTCAAACGAAATTTCGGTACTAAGACCATATGCCAATGAATGGTTCCTACCCAGTCTTCAGTCGATTTAAGTTTATATCACCCTGCACACTTTAAAATGATTGTGAGCCTACCGATACATCTTATATAGAGCTGCTTATCGCTTTTCAGTTTAGGTTTAAAGAGGTTTAGACAGACCACTGATGTACTATCATTTTCTCTTTTGCTCGCCAGGATACTCATTTTTGTTTTTCTATTGTTTTTGTGTTTTTGAAATTTTTCAATGTTTTTGGATTTTTCAAATTTTTGGATTTACTCCCCCTAAAATCAATAAACTAAGACAAATTTAAAACACAAAGGTATTTACAAAAATGATTTTCCGATGTTGGTTTTACTCTTGCTTGACCTTAATGCCGTTTACCAGTAATAAGTAGTCAAATCTTGATTTGTCAAAAGCTTTGGTAAAAAGGTTGGCACGTTGGTCATCGGTGTGGACGTAAGCAACATCGATTAGCCTTTTCTCAAAGCAATCACGTATGAAGTGATACTTAATGTCGATGTGCTTAGTCTTTGAATGCTGCACAGGATTTTTAGTGATCTGTAATGCAGCAGAATTATCAACGTAAATAGGAGTAGTTAGGAATTCAAAACCGTAGTCTCGCATTTGTTGTTGGATCCATAGGACTTGGGAGCAACAACTTGAGGCAGCAATGTATTCAGCTTCGCATGTTGATGTAGCGACGCACGTCTGCTTCTTGCACTGCCATGTGACTAGGCGATTTCCCAAAAACTGACATCCAGCCGTTGTGGATTTGCCGTCGATTTTGCATCCGCCAAAATCAGAATCACTGAATGCGATCAAGTCAAAGTTATTATCCCTAGGGTACCATAGACCGGTGTCAGGGTAACCCTTCAAATAACGAAAAATCCTTTTTACAGCTGCAAGATGTGAGGCCTTCGGGTTGACTTGATATCTGGCAAGCAGGCACGTTGGGTACATTATATCTGGTCTTGATGCTGTGAGGTACATAAGAGATCCGATCATCGCGCGGTAGTATGAGGGGTTAGTAGCTTCACCCTTCAAGTCTGGAGTAATTCCGTGATTTTGTGGCAATGGGGTACCTATGGGCGTTGCATCAGACATCTGGAACCGGCTCAAGATGTCACCAACATATTTAGTCTGATGGATGAAGATCCCAGACTCAGTTTGTTGTACTTGTAGGCCCAAAAAGAAAGTCATTTCCCCCATAGCACTCATCTCGAATTTATCCTGCATTACACGCTCGAAATCCCTACACAAAACATCATTAGTAGAACCAAAAATAATATCATCAACGTATACCTGTACCAGTAGAAGATCTCCATCTTGTTCTTTGATGAAAAGAGTACAGTCGATAAGACCTCTGCGAAATCCATTCTCCAGCAGATAATTAGATAAGGTTGCGTACCAAGCTCGCGGTGCTTGATGTAGACCATATAGAGCTTTGTTGAGCAACCAAACCCGATCGGGATGGATAGGATCTTCAAAGCCTGGAGGCTGATCGACGTACACCTCTTCTTCTACCACACCATGTAAGAATGCACTTTTCACGTCCATCTGGTATACCTTGAAACCTTTGAATGAGGCATAAGCCAGAAAAATCCGAATGGCTTCTAGACGTGCAACAGGTGCATACACTTCGTTGTAGTCGATTCCTTCAATCTGACGAAAACCTTGAACGACTAGCCTTGCTTTGTTCCGGATAACGATCCCACGGTCATCCTTTTTGCATTTGAACACCCAACGGGTACCAATCTTCTTGTAACCAGCAGGTTTCTCTACGAGTTTCCAGACACCGAGCTTCTGGAATTGTTGCAGTTCTTCCTGCATCGCTTCAACCCATGAGCTATCTTTCAAAGCATCTTTCCAAGTTCTTGGTTCTTCCTGTGAGACATAACACGCGAAAGACCAATCATTCTGTTGACCAGATTCTCGGATAGTTGCATACAAGCCTGCATTGTTGTTGTTTCGCAACATGTTTCTTGTTTGAACGCCACTTTGTACATTTCCGATGATGTTTTGTTGAGGATGGGTATTGTGAATCCTTGTTTCAGGATTATCTTGAACTGGAATATTTGTACCCAGATTGTTGAGATTGAGATCAACAATCAATTCAAGGCCCGGAATTGACGAAGAGGATGATGCAGTAGCTTCAGCTGTTCGAGGGACATCCACTGGAGGTGTACCTTCTGAAGTACCATGTACTGCTGTTGGAGCTTCTTGATCTGCATCGAGAAATTCATCATCCTCTGAAGATTCGTTCAATTCGGAAGCATCTTGAAAATCCTCATTGTCGAGAGCATTATTGTTCACTGAAGATGGTTCTTGATTGACAATAATGGGACGAACCAACGGTGAATCTGTTGTGTTGTCACTCTCGAAAAACATCCTTGCCGCAGCATTTTCTTCAACGGCTTCAACATTGATCGAATTGAAAAAGTCATCGTACTCAAACATCCAAGGCTGACCAGGATTTCTAACTGGTAAAGTGTGCCTTTGTACTCTGACTTCAGACCATTCCTCGACCCTTTTAGTCTCTAGATTCCAGACTCTTAAGTTTGGGGTGGAATACCCAAGAAAGTATCCCTCAATGGCTCTAGCCCCAAACTTTCCATTAGGATCGATAATTGTGCATGGAGCTCTAAACGGTTCAAGATAGGACAAGTCTGGTTTCCGTTTGTTGATAAGCTCAAAGCAGGTCTTGTTGTGCCTTTTGACTGTAAGGACTCGGTTCAACGTATAGCATGCAGAAGACACAGCTTCAGTCCAGAATGGAATGGGTAGCTGCGACTCTACCAACATAGTCCTAGCAGTCTCGATCAATGTGCGGTTTTTACGTTCAGCGACGCCATTCTGTTGAGGAGTATAAGCTGCACTAAATTCGTGAAGAATACCTTTTGAAGTGCAAAACTCCGCCATGGCATGATTTTTGAATTCAGTACCATTGTCGCTACGTATCCGCCTAACCTTCAAGTTGTAAAGATTCTCAATCTGAATGATCAAGTTTTTGATAATACCGAAGGTTTCACTCTTGTGTGCCATGAACGCCACCCAAGAAAATCTTGAATAATCATCAGTTATCACGAGGCAATATTGATCATTCCTAATGCTTTTGTGCTTGACAGGACCGAACAAATCCATGTGCAAACGTTCAAGAGGAACAGCCACCGTGTTGACTTTCTTTGTAGGGTGTCGCTTCTTCGTTTGTTTTCCTTTTTGGCACGAAACACAGACGTCTTGAAGATGGAAATTTTTAAGAGGAACACCATTCACCAATTCATTTGATACTAAATGATTCATTTTGCGTAAGTGAATGTGACCCATTCGTCTGTGCCAAGAGATTGTGTCTTTTTCTGTGGCTTTGGAAACGAAACAAGTTGCTTGTGCAGACGTTGTGATAGCTTGGCTCATATCAAGGACATACAGATCATTTATCCTTGGAGCCGACAAGAGAATCCATTCTTTTGGAATTTTGAAGCCGGGTTTCAGCACATAACATCCATTAGCATCAAAGTGTACTGAGAACTGCTTGTCACAAATTTGAGAAACACTAAGAAGATTGTGATCAAGTTGTTGCACAAAGTTGATCTTGTCAAAGCTAACAACCCCGTTGGAAATCATTCCTTCACCAGTAATGTATCCGCCCTTATCTCCAGCAAAAGCAACATAACCTCCTCTAATAGATTTGACGTCGTAGAGAAGCTTCATGTCGCCTGTCATGTGCCTGGATGCCCCACTATCAACAATCCAATGACTACTGATAGTTCCTCCTGGAACACCCTGCACATAAACTCAATCGATTAGTTGGAGATGGGGACCCAAGCCATTGTGGTCTTGGGTCTTCCATTTTTATCAACAACAATAACTTCCACTTTTTGATGATTCGGAAATTGTGATGGTCCCCCTGATTCAATAACAGATTTTGGTTTCCAGGTCTGTTGAGTTTTACCAGTTTGATTGTTTGAAAATTTAACTTCGTGATTGTTTGAAGTTTTTGAACTTTCTGGTTTAACTGAAACAGATTGTTTTTGAACCACATCACTCTTAATCGCCTTTTCAATTTTCTTGACCTGTTGGCGTTTCTGTTTCTGTTCCCTTTCTCTTATGAGTCGAGGATCTTGCTTCACAGAAACAGATTGCTTGCGGTCAGTTGGGCCACGGGGATCATCAACCTTTGCTTTCAACTTATGAAGATACGGGCAGTTTCGAATAATATGCCCGATTGTACCACATTCAAAACATGATCTTCGTTCAACAAACCCCGAAGTATCATGTGATCGTCTTGCCGATGATGAACTTTGTGATCTCGAGGTACTAGGTTTTGAACTATTCGGTTCATTCCTTTTCATTACTGTTACTTTCTGGACAAAATCTAAGTTAGATTGATTTGCAAACTTTTCAATTTTGTCCGTTCCCTTCGATTTCACAAAGTTCACATTCTTCTTCTTCTTCTGATTCGGCTTCTTTTGATTTTGAGTCGGTGCCTTACCATTGGATTTGGTATGATTTTGCTGTTTTGGCACTGTTGGTAATTTCTTGTTCCCAAACTGTTTTCTAACTTCAGCCTTTGGGATAGGAGGACACTGTGTGACTGTAACATGTGGTCCTGTCTTTCCCAAGAACTTACTTGTAGAATTTTCAAAGACTTTACTGATTAAAGATTGATTAACATTTTTAATAGGAAAATCTTTGTCTGAATAGATTTTATCATCACCAACAAGAGTGTACAGCAAATCCACACTCTCCGACTCTTTTTCAGACGAGGACTCAGTTGCAATAGTCTTAGCGGGTTTTGCTGGAGGATCACACAGGATGTGATTCTCAAGAGGTATGTCCTCATCTTTTATCACCGCATCAGACTTTGCTGAATCAGTATCATCGGATTCATCATCAGAAGAATCAGTATCCTCAATCACAACTGGAGGATCCTGATTTGGTTCAGCAGCTACAAAGGTATCTGCTGACACATCTGAATCTGACGATACTTCTTTCTTGTATCCGAGTCCTGTAGCAAATTCCTCAACGTCCAAAGGAACAGAGGGTTCAAAATGAGTTCTATACTCCTCATCAGGCAGTGCATCAAAGTTGTTTCTCACGGGTGGTGGACATTTCTTATAACCTATGCATGTGACATCCTTTTTCTCTTTCTGTACATCAATGATGTGATCCAACACATAGCTAGAACTCAAATAACTGTCTAACTTGAGTCGGATCGCCTCACTTTCTGTTTTAACACAAGCCATTTCCTTTTGCATTACCTCAAGACGAGTTATATACAAATTAATGTCAGTTTGTTTTCTGGAAACCATTTTAGTCAACTCTGTTTTATCTTTCTTTAACGTTTCAATCATTGACTTAAATCCTTTTTCATGGTTTTCATAAAACATGTTGGCTTCAGTGCACTTAGAAAGATCAACTGTCAATTTCTGATTGTGAATAAATGTCACATCATATTTCTCTTGCAAAGCCTCGTGCTTGCTTTACAATTCACACCACTTATCATTCACTAAAACATGTTTGTCTTACAATTCAAACAAACTAGCTTGTAAAGCATCGTGTTTGCCTTGCAACTCAGACATGTTTGCTTCCAAATCAGCACATCTAGCATGCAATCTATCACAATTATCACAGCTAACAGAAGTGGGTTCATCGACACATACCTGACTTGATGAACTGTCGACATTCGCCATAAAGGCTGAATGGAGAGAAGACGAAGAATAAGCAGCTTGATCCACCAAAATAGATCTTCTTTGAATTCCTGCTGCAGCTTCCTCCAATAGTTCATCAATATTTGCATCGACTGACGCAGTTGATGCGTCATCTTCTTGATCGTTGCCTGAAGCAGAGAATTCTTCATCTGAACTTCCACTGTAACCGGAAGAGTCTTCATCTTCAGAAGATTCACTACCATTGGTGGAAGATTCTCCACCACTGGCGTGTTTAAGATCATTAACCACTTCAGCAAAACAAGCTGTTCCATCTTGTGCATCGTTTCCCAACTGGATTGACCAATCACAACCTTCGTCTACCTGAACCACAAGTGCCTGGTTGGCATTTGATGGTCCTGGTTGATTCTGGTTGTTGACAGGCACCAGTGTGCGATCATTGTTCCTCGCTTGGTTCTGATTAGCCCTGTTTCCTTGATCTCTGAAGGGATTCTGGTTCCCATGTTGAGATGGCCTTGTACATTCCCTTTTAAAATGACCACGTTCACCACAATTGAAGCACTTGACGGCCTGCTTATCAAACCCATACTTGGTGTCTTTCTTGCTTTCCAAGCTGGTTCGGCCTGTTCTTTCCATGAAATCCTTTGCTCGCCTAACAGCACTGGCAAAGGCCCATTTAATATCCATCATCTCCATCTCCTCTTTATCTATCTGCTGATAGTCTTCTTGTGTCAGATTAATATTACCAATCTGACCCTCCACTAATCCACAGTATGCGCTCACCACAATGTTTAGCAGCTCCATATGTTCTTTTGCTACTTCAACACTGACTTTAGAAAAGCTTGAGGTGTCGAGCCGTACTGTATTTGGCTTTGATTGTTGACCAGCAGATGATGTACTTCCATAACAAGCTTGCTGTTGCTGTTGAGGAGGAAGTGGATTTCCGAATATATCAGTTGTTCTGATTTGCTGTTGCTGTTGTGGTGCTGGTTGAGGAGCTGGATTAAGCAGATTTCCAAACATATCTGTTGTTGGAGGAGGAGTGCCATACAAGCTCGTGCTAGACACAAATGCTGTTTGAATTGGAGCGTGTGAAGATGGTTTTGTAGAAGTGCTAGAAGTTCCATAATAAATCTCAGGATTTTGTGGCACTGCAACTCTTTTTGCCTTGAGAGTTTCTTCCTGATTCTTGTTTTCCAGGAGTTGAGCAAAATCACTGAAGCTTGTTGTATCCAAAGTGCCATTGTACCTCATGATTTCTAAGAAATTATTCCATTGAGGTGGCAGTGCATCTGCAAACTTCTTCACTATCTCTGCTGAAGTCGTTACCACCCCAGTATTTGCCAATTCAGTTAGCAAATGAGTAAATCGACTTGTCAAATCTCCTAGAGATTCATTCTGCATACAAATAAAACCATCAAACTCTTTCTTCAGCAGTTCTTTTCTCAATTGACGTGTCGCTTCATTTCCTACGCCCCTTGTCTTCAATGCGTCCCACAACCTCTTTGTCGTCTTGTAACTGACAAATTGATGATATATATCTTTACTTAAAGCCTGAGTGAGAATGGCGTATGCCTTCTTTTCCAGATCATAGACCTTCTTCTGATCTTCCGTAAGATCTGCAAACGTGGCAGCAGATGATGCGGCAACCTCTATTGTTTGATCGAAATCTGTAATGAACCTCAACCACAATTCTGTATTTTGACCAAGAACGTATGTATGAAATCTACCAAACCATCCCGGATATTCACTTAAGTGCATCAACTTTGGAGGCCTATTCAAACTTCCTGTTTCACTTTCGCTTAGCAAAATGCTTTGAACACTTGGAGCTTGATTTGATACAAATGCCCATTGACCGGTAGATGTAGCATTAGCTTGCGAACCCGAATCCGGAGCTGGAGTACCAAAATACATCTCTGCATTTACCGGAACACCCCACATCGAATTCATTTTTGATCAGCCGAAGGATACCTGTCGAAAGACTTGAACAACACAAACTGTTAAACACAAACAGACTAAGGATCGAAAGATCAATACCTGTTCGAAAGATCAACAGGATTCGAAAGATCACTGTTGAGTTTCGAACAATGTTTTTCGAAAGATTCTCCAACCGAAGGATCCTTATCTTTCGAAAAAGTACTGTAGACCGAAAGATGAACACGAAAGATGACTTCGAAAGACTCCCCAGTCGAAGGATCCTAGTCTTTCGAAAATGAGCAGAAGACCGAAAGATGTATGTTTCGAAAATATTCCTTGGACCGAAAGATAAGTCTCACACTTCGAAGGATGCTCGAAGGATGACTATCTGTCGAACCTCCTTTGGTCGAAAGATGATCTTTCGACTTCGAAGGATATCCTTTGATCTTACTGACACGGTTGACAAATGTGACAGGTAGGTGAAAAGTTGACGGGTTGGTGAGAACTTTCGGCAGAAAGTATGTTCAGACCATATCTTTCAGGTCTGAACATGCAGGTTTTTCACCAACCGGGTAATGTCCAATATTTTAATCAAAATACAACTTCCAACACACAAACACTTTGTGATTCAAAATTTTTAAGATCAAATGTGTAATATTATGAAGAACAAACCCAGAAATACAAGAATTTTGGTGAACCGAAACTCTCCAAACACACGATTTTGCTAAAGTGTTTAACAAAAACCGATAACTAACATGTAAACATGAAGAATAACAAGGTTTTAAGTCAAACACAAGGCAAAATAACAAGATTTTCCAGAAAATATAAACTTTGTAAACCCGAAAAACAGCCCGAAAACACCTTGGTTTTAACAAGGAGAAGAGCCAAGGCTCTGATACCACTTGTAGGTCCGGCTAGGGGAGGATCTAGTCGCCTAATCCTTGTGTACAAACCAACCCGGTTGTGCGGAATCCAACCGAGATAGCAAACCGAGATAGAACACGACAAAAACACGACACGCAAAGTTCACCGATTAACACCACTTGTATTAAACGTATGAAAGGTCCGGTTACAGCTCAAGGTTTACAAATCAGTCCTGTAAACTCTCTCTAAGTGTGTGTGTGTTCCTTATCTGTCTGGGTGTCTCACTTTCTGTCTGTCTGGTCTATCGAAATGAACACAACACACGGGTATTTATACCCAAACACAGCAGGTCTGGTCGAAGGATCAGACAGATGATCGAAGGATCATCTATCGACCAGGAACAGCTCGAACGATCAACATGTACCACGAAAGATGTGATCTTTCGTGGTCCATCCATCGAAGGTCCATCTTTCGAGCTCATCATCATCGAAGGATATAAGTGATCCTTCGATGACCATCCTTCGACTCCAACACATTACAATCAAAGTGTTGACTGTTTGGCCAAGTCAAACCAGGAGGATGGTTGACTTGGTCAAACTTACAAGACTAACAAAGACATCGTTTTGTATACAGACAAAGTACAGACACAAGTGCACCAACAATATGAAATCAATATAAAATGGCATGATATGAAATGTAATGAAACACAATTAGCGTAGCATAATATTAATTGCAACGATGGAATTAATATGAAATAACGTTAACTTGAAACGTTAAAGTCCAAATTGAAAACAATGGTGACTTGGATCGTCAAAACAAGGAATGGAATTGACAAAAGCTTGAAATAAAATAAATAAATAACGGAGCGGAGCCTTGAGTCTTCATGGTGGAAAAAGAACTAATTGGGTTGCTCATTCGCACCGTTGTCGTTGGCCTCAGCTGGGTTTGCGTTGATGTTGTAGGCTCTACCTCTTGCTTGTGGGGATGCTGGGTTTGCATGGTTTGCTTGGTTAACTGGGTTTTCTTGAGCGTTGATGATGTTAACTAGTCTAGGGCATGTGTTTCTGAAGTGGGTAAGGTCACCACAGTTAAAGCAAGCTCGAACATATGGAACCGTGGGATAATGCGGTTGTTGATAGGGTTGGATCATGTTTTGGGCATGAGGTGGAGCTTGTTTTTGAGTGGTACGACAAGTGATAATCAAATGACTATAACGCTCACAATTGGCACATAGTCTACAAGGTTCGGTGGGTTGATGGTGATAGTGGCTGGTGTTGTATTGAGGGTGAGGACCAGTGTAGGGTTTCTTGTTTGGGTAAGCAGGGTTGGGTGTCACTTGGGTGATTGGGAAGGCTTGTAGAGGTACGGCTTGTTGGGCTTGGATCACAATGTGAGGAATCACGACAGCTATTTTTTTGGCAATTTGGGCAGCCATGCGTTTACCGGAGTTTCTAGAATCAATACAAACGAGCTTGTGAGATTTTTTTTGATGGATATGCTAGGAGATATGCAAAAAATATAAACATATGACAAAATGAAAACTTTTGGGGTGTATAAGAAAACAATAACTCATGATAACACTTTTAAAGTGTTCTTGGGCTTTGCTCGTAATTGGGCCTTGCATGACGCCATACTTCACCTTCGTAATCATGTGGGCCCCCATGATTACTGGGCTTTCGTATGGTTTGCATGTGTTAGCCTGATAACATAGACTAAAACCTGGAGAAAATCGAGAAATATGAATGTAATGTACGAAAGTCGGAGGGCATCCTTGGTTGGACACGGTGACAATTCAAAGTGGGGTTAGTTCACCCGACGTTTGGTGTGGCATGCTTCGGCCTAATAGGTCCTTCGTACTCTCATCGTTAGTCCCCAGGTAGGCAAACTGGTCCGTTGGTTCGGATTTATACGAATGCCAATCCTAGACAGGACGTCCCGACTACCGGTACTCAAACCCTTCCGGTTACTACATGCCCGTCACATGAACTCACTTTGATGAGATTTGAAAACAAAGACATCACGAAAGTTTGAATAACATAAAATGAGTATTTGGAAAATGGAGGGAAATGTTATGAAAATTTAATGAAATTGAGAACTTATAAATAAGGATTTTATAAGTTTCGTATGGTATATTGCAGGTGGAGTGATATAACACATATGTAGACTTCATGACATAATTATAACACATCACATGTATCACATAATCAAGTAGCAAATAAGGTGCTTGCATGCGTTTGTGTGTGAAATGAAAGGAATTTTAAATGTGTGAGCAATAGCAAATCATAAGTTAAACAAAACATGAAATCACATAAGCACATAGGTCCTAGTTGACTAAAGTATAGGCTCTAAGGGTCTAATAACCTATCCTATATCCCTAAAGTCAATAGCTCTGATACCAATCTGTCACACCCCGACCCGCAGCGGAAAAGGTGATCGGGGAATGATTCGGTTGATCCGAGGGCTTATGACTTGCTATTGCATATTTTAAATAATCATTAATTCATAACAAATGTTTCACGAAACAAATAATTCAAATACACAATTACAAACACAAGACATTTTTAATAACTAATAAACTACACTAAGCTAATCCGTTTCTTGTTAACTAAGGCCCATCCTATGTCCAATCTTCTCTTCGTACCTGTTCACCTGTATCATGTGTAAAAATGGTTTTTGGGTCAACAAAAGTTGGCGAGTGAACCTTATTGTTATTGGAAACACAATATGTTTAAGTTTGATTTATTGTGAAAACGTGCGCTAACCAATGTAAGTAAATATGTTGTATGTCATTTATCATAACTCATAACACAATCTCAAACAATAAACAAACCAACTGAAATGATTCAATAAATGTATGCATGTTGCACGGTATTATGGTGTGCCAATGAATGAATGTATGTTGCACGGTATTATGGTGTGCTGCAAGGTCTAAGCTCAATCAAACGGAGCTGACCTTGTACGGTTGGCAACGTCAAGTTCCGCTCATAGGTAATGGGGAACAGACGAGCCTATGATGATGTGATATCCAAAATGTATGAAATGCACCAAGTGATAAATAACTAAACAACACATAACACAACCTCAAACAATAAACAAACCAAATATAATGATTCATATGAATGTTTGCATGTTGCACGGTATTGTGGTGTGCTGCAAGGTCTAAGCTCAATCAAACGGAGCTGACCTCATATGGGTGGCAACGTCAAGTTTCACCCATAGGTAATGGGGAACCGACGAGCCTATGATGATGTGATGTCCAAAATGAATGAAATACACCAACATGATAAATAATCAAACAACACATAACATAGATACTCCACATAATGGTAATTGCACGAAATTAAACTTGTAAAATGCGATAAAAACATTGCGACACATGATACACCCCAAAACGTATAAAAAAATGGAAAAGGGGAAGTTGTAAGATTCACTCACAGTGGTTGCGTATAAGGATTCCTTGAAGATAACGCACGAGGAAAGATGAGGAAAAGGATTCCGAAAGAACGAAAGCGATAACCCGAACGAAATAAAGACTGCGGGTTTCCGACCGTCTTCTCCAATTCTCCGGCGATGTCCTTCGTTATTCTGGTAAGCTTTTCTGCTCCGACGAACTCTGGCAATTACGGGGTTGGCAAAAGAATGTTTTTGGGGTGATTCGCGGTGTTGTTCCGGTGATCGAAACAGAGAGTGTGGTGGAATGGTTTGAGTGTCCAAAACAGCTTATGTGATTATAAAATTCTTTGGTTATAACACTCTTATGGTTATTGTTGCTGACAGAAGCTATTGAAGCTGAAGCTATCCAAAGACCAAAGACAGTGCAAGATTACATGAAGATTGCAAGATGACTGAAGACAAAGTTATTTTATGAAGCTATTGTCAAGGGGGAGTTTGTTGGTGCATATTTGGTGACAACAACTTAGATTTGGTCTTTGGATATCTTGTAATTAGTTAAACGATAAACGGTTAGCGGGTCTAGCTTTGTATTAGTGGAATAATAGAGTTTGGGCTAAACAAAACCCAGTTGGGTCTAGGGGGACGAATTGGGCTTTGCCCATGTAGGAAACCTTAGCCCAAGTAGCAACCTTGTGTTATATAAACAAGGCTTTGCTATAGGGTTTAGGTTAATCAGCCAAAACAGTTTGTGTGTGAGAATTTCGTGAGAGACTAGTCTTGGACAAAATTTGAGAGTTAGGGTTTGTTTGATTGTAATTCAGTTTGATTGATAATCAATAGAAACCCAGTTTGAAAGTGAATTGCTGTTTCTGTTCCTACACGTTTTCTGCTATATTCTGATCAAGAGGATTCCGCACTCTTGATTAGATTGACAATTCTGTGAAAGATCCATACATCAAGGGGACCTACAATTGGTATCAGAGCATTAGGCTCTTGAAGGCTCGGTTCAGAATTGTGTCTGCAGATTCGGGTGGAAGTTGAAGAATTTTCGAAAATTTTGAAATCTGAAAACTAGGGTTTTCGAAATTATTGATTTTCTGATATATTCTGCATTTTTGTTTGTGTTTGATAAGTTTGTGTGTTTGATTTTGCTGATTTACAGGTTTTCAGGACAGGTTTTGCTGATTCTTGAAGAATTTTTTGCAGGACAAATTTGAAGATTCAAAGACTGTTCTTCGTGTTCTTCATAATTTTCGAAAATTTGTGCTGATTTGGTGGTTCGATTTTGCAGGAATTGTTTGAAGATTCCAGAAAATCTTCAGAATTTGAAAAATATTGAATTTCCTTATTCCTGACTGGCGAATTTAACAAATTCGCAGATAGACCAGCATAATTAACTGATAACCAGCGAATTTGGGACTTATATCTCGGTAACCGGCGAATTTAAAATCCAAAGGCGACTTTGGTAACCGTGTAATTTTCCACAGCGAAATTATCACGATTTCGGCGACTTGATCAGTCATCGTATTCACGAAATTAAGCAGCGAATTTAATCTGCGAAGTTAACCAGCATAATTAGCAGCGAATTTAACACTGTTGATCAGCAAACTTGACCTAGTTGAACAGCGAACCAGTGCAGCGAATTTGAATTGGATTAACCAGCGAAATTAAGAGAGAATTTAAAAGGTGGAAGATTTTTTGGCAAGCGTAAGGAAAAATTAACGTTTTCGTGAATAGAAAGTGATCCGTAGCTCGTTTGACTAAACCGTCTGCACCGTCGAATTCCTTGAAAAAAAAAATAATAACTCATGATAACACTTTTAAAGTGTTCTTGGGCTTTGCTCGTAATTGGGCCTTGCATGACGCCATACTTCACCTTCGTAATCATGTGGGCCCCCATGATTACTGGGCTTTCGTATGGTTTGCATGTGTTAGCCTGATAACGTAGACTAAAACCTGGAGAAAATCGAGAAATATGAATGTAATGTACGAAAGTCGGAGGGCATCCTTGGTTGGACACGGTGACAATTCAAAGTGGGGTTAGTTCACCCGACGTTTGGTGTGGCATGCTTTGGCCTAATAGGTCCTTCGTACTCTCATCGTTAGTCCCCAGGTAGGCAAACTGGTCTGTTGGTTCGGATTTATACGAATGCCAATCCTAGACAGGACGTCCCGACTACCGGTACTCAAACCCTTCCGGTTACTACATGCCCGTCACATGAACTCACTTTGATGAGATTTGAAAACAAAGACATCACGAAAGTTTGAATAACATAAAATGAGTATTTGGAAAATGGAGGGAAATGTTTTGAAAATTTAATGAAATTGAGAACTTATAAATAAGGATTTTATAAGTTTCGTATGGTATATTGCAGGTGGAGTGATATAACACATATGTAGACTTCATGACATAATTATAACACATCACATGTATCACATAATCAAGTAGCAAATAAGGTGCTTGCATGCGTTTGTGTGTGAAATGAAAGGAATTTTAAATGTGTGAGCAATAGCAAATAATAAGTTAAACAAAACATGAAATCACATAAGCACATAGGTCCTAGTTGACTAAAGTATAGGCTCTAAGGGTCTAATAACCTATCCTATATCCCTAAAGTCAATAGCTCTGATACCAATCTGTCACACCCCGACCCGCAGCGGAAAAGGTGATCGGGGAATGATTCGGTTGATCCGAGGGCTTATGACTTGCTATTGCATATTTTAAATAATCATTAATTCATAACAAATGTTTCACGAAACAAATAATTCAAATACACAATTACAAACACAAGACATTTTTAATAACTAATAAACTACACTAAGCTAATCCGTTTCTTGTTAACTAAGGCCCATCCTATGTCCAATCTTCTCTTCGTACCTGTTCACCTGTATCATGTGTAAAAATGGTTTTTGGGTCAACAAAAGTTGGCGAGTGAACCTTATTGTTATTGGAAACACAATATGTTTAAGTTTGATTTATTGTGAAAACGTGCGCTAACCAATGTAAGTAAATATGTTGTATGTCATTTATCATAACTCATAACACAATCTCAAACAATAAACAAACCAACTGAAATGATTCAATAAATGTATGCATGTTGCACGGTATTATGGTGTGCCAATGAATGAATGTATGTTGCACGGTATTATGGTGTGCTGCAAGGTCTAAGCTCAATCAAACGGAGCTGACCTTGTACGGTTGGCAACGTCAAGTTCCGCTCATAGGTAATGGGGAACAGACGAGCCTATGATGATGTGATATCCAAAATGTATGAAATGCACCAAGTGATAAATAACTAAACAACACATAACACAACCTCAAACAATAAACAAACCAAATATAATGATTCATATGAATGTTTGCATGTTGCACGGTATTGTGGTGTGCTGCAAGGTCTAAGCTCAATCAAACGGAGCTGACCTCATATGGGTGGCAACGTCAAGTTTCACCCATAGGTAATGGGGAACCGACGAGCCTATGATGATGTGATGTCCAAAATGAATGAAATACACCAACATGATAAATAATCAAACAACACATAACATAGATACTCCACATAATGGTAATTGCACGAAATTAAACTTGTAAAATGCGATAAAAACATTGCGACACATGATACACCCCAAAACGTATAAAAAATGGAAAAGGGGAAGTTGTAAGATTCACTCACAGTGGTTGCGTATAAGGATTCCTTGAAGATAACGCACGAGGAAAGATGAGGAAAAGGATTCCGAAAGAACGAAAGCGATAACCCGAACGAAATAAAGACTGCGGGTTTCTGACCGTCTTCTCCAATTCTCCGGCGATGTCCTTCGTTATTCTGGTAAGCTTTTCTGCTCCGACGAACTCCGGCAATTACGGGGTTGGCAAAAGAATGTTTTTGGGGTGATTCGCGGTGTTGTTCCGGTGATCGAAACAGAGAGTGTGGTGGAATGGTTTGAGTGTCCAAAACAGCTTATGTGATTATAAAATTCTTTGGTTATAACACTCTTATGGTTATTGTTGCTGACAGAAGCTATTGAAGCTGAAGCTATCCAAAGACCAAAGACAGTGCAAGATTACATGAAGATTGCAAGATGACTGAAGACAAAGTTATTTTATGAAGCTATTGTCAAGGGGGAGTTTGTTGGTGCATATTTGGTGACAACAACTTAGATTTGGTCTTTGGATATCTTGTAATTAGTTAAACGATAAACGGTTAGCGGGTCTAGCTTTGTATTAGTGGAATAATAGAGTTTGGGCTAAACAAAACCCAGTTGGGTCTAGGGGGACGAATTGGGCTTTGCCCATGTAGGAAACCTTAGCCCAAGTAGCAACCTTGTGTTATATAAACAAGGCTTTGCTATAGGGTTTAGGTTAATCAGCCAAAACAGTTTGTGTGTGAGAATTTCGTGAGAGACTAGTCTTGGACAAAATTTGAGAGTTAGGGTTTGTTTGATTGTAATTCAGTTTGATTGATAATCAATAGAAACCCAGTTTGAAAGTGAATTGCTGTTTCTGTTCCTACACGTTTTCTGCTATATTCTGATCAAGAGGATTCCGCACTCTTGATTAGATTGACAATTCTGTGAAAGATCCATACATCAAGGGGACCTACAATTGGTATCAGAGCATTAGGCTCTTGAAGGCTCGGTTCAGAATTGTGTCTGCAGATTCGGGTGGAAGTTGAAGAATTTTCGAAAATTTTGAAATCTGAAAACTAGGGTTTTCGAAATTATTGATTTTCTGATATATTCTGCATTTTTGTTTATGTTTGATAAGTTTGTGTGTTTGATTTTGCTGATTTACAGGTTTTCAGGACAGGTTTTGCTGATTCTTGAAGAATTTTTTACAGGACAAATTTGAAGATTCAAAGACTGTTCTTCGTGTTCTTCATAATTTTCGAAAATTTGTGCTGATTTGGTGGTTCGATTTTGCAGGAATTGTTTGAAGATTCCAGAAAATCTTCAGAATTTGAAAAATATTGAATTTCCTTATTCCTGACTGGCGAATTTAACAAATTCGCAGATAGACCAGCATAATTAACTGATAACCAGTGAATTTGGGACTTATATCTCGGTAACCGGCGAATTTAAAATCCAAAGGCGACTTTGGTAACCGTGTAATTTTCCACAGCGAAATTATCACGATTTCGGCGACTTGATCAGTCATCGTATTCACGAAATTAAGCAGCGAATTTAATCTGCGAAGTTAACCAGCATAATTAGCAGCGAATTTAACACTGTTGATCAGCAAACTTGACCTAGTTGAACAGCGAACTAGTGCAGCGAATTTGAATTGGATTAACCAGCGAAATTAAGAGAGAATTTAAAAGGTGGAAGATTTTTTGGCAAGCGTAAGGAAAAATTAACGTTTTCGTGAATAGAAAGTGATCCGTAGCTCGTTTGACTAAACCGTCTGCACCGTCGAATTCCTTGAAAAAAAATAATAACTCATGATAACACTTTTAAAGTGTTCTTGGGCTTTGCTCGTAATTGGGCCTTGCATGACGCCATACTTCACCTTCGTAATCATGTGGGCCCCCATGATTACTGGGCTTTCGTATGGTTTGCATGTGTTAGCCTGATAACGTAGACTAAAACCTGGAGAAAATCGAGAAATATGAATGTAATGTACGAAAGTCGGAGGGCATCCTTGGTTGGACACGGTGACAATTCAAAGTGGGGTTAGTTCACCCGACGTTTGGTGTGGCATGCTTTGGCCTAATAGGTCCTTCGTACTCTCATCGTTAGTCCCCAGGTAGGCAAACTGGTCTGTTGGTTCGGATTTATACGAATGCCAATCCTAGACAGGACGTCCCGACTACCGGTACTCAAACCCTTCCGGTTACTACATGCCCGTCACATGAACTCACTTTGATGAGATTTGAAAACAAAGACATCACGAAAGTTTGAATAACATAAAATGAGTATTTGGAAAATGGAGGGAAATGTTTTGAAAATTTAATGAAATTGAGAACTTATAAATAAGGATTTTATAAGTTTCGTATGGTATATTGCAGGTGGAGTGATATAACACATATGTAGACTTCATGACATAATTATAACACATCACATGTATCACATAATCAAGTAGCAAATAAGGTGCTTGCATGCGTTTGTGTGTGAAATGAAAGGAATTTTAAATGTGTGAGCAATAGCAAATCATAAGTTAAACAAAACATGAAATCACATAAGCACATAGGTCCTAGTTGACTAAAGTATAGGCTCTAAGGGTCTAATAACCTATCCTATATCCCTAAAGTCAATAGCTCTGATACCAATCTGTCACACCCCGACCCGCAGCGGAAAAGGTGATCGGGGAATGATTCGGTTGATCCGAGGGCTTATGACTTGCTATTGCATATTTTAAATAATCATTAATTCATAACAAATGTTTCACGAAACAAATAATTCAAATACACAATTACAAACACAAGACATTTCTCATAACTAATAAACTACACTAAGCTAATCCGTTTCTTGTTAACTAAGGCCCATCCTATGTCCAATCTTCTCTTCGTACCTGTTCACCTGTATCATGTGTAAAAATGGTTTTTGGGTCAACAAAAGTTGGCGAGTGAAACTTATTGTTATTGGAAAAATAATATGTTTAAGTTTGATTTATTGTGAAAACGTGCGTTAACCAATGTAAGTAAATATGTTGTATGTCATATATCATAACTCATAACACAATCTCAAACAATAAACAAACCAACTGAAATGATTCAATAAATGTATGCATGTTGCACGGTATTATGGTGTGCCAATGAATGAATGTATGTTGCACGGTATTATGGTGTGCTGCAAGGTCTAAGCTCAATCAAACGGAGCTGACCTCGTACGGTTGGCAACGTCAAATTCCGCTCATAGGTAATGGGGAACAGACGAGCCTATGATGATGTGATATCCAAAATGTATGAAATGCACCAAGTGATAAATAACCAAACAACACATAACAAAACCTCAAACAATAAACAAACCAAATATAATGATTCATATGAATGTTTGCATGTTGCACGGTATTGTGGTGAGCTGCAAGGTCTAAGCTCAATCAAACGGAGCTGACCTGATATGGGTGGCAACGTCAAGTTTCACTCATAGGTAATGGGGAACCGACGAGCCTATGATGATGTGATTTCCAAAATGAATGAAATGCACCAACATGATAAACAATTAAACAACACATAACATAGATACCCACATAATGGTAATTGCACGGAATTAAACTTGTAAAATGCGATAAAAACAGTGCGACACATGATACACCCCAAAACGTATAAATATAATGGAAAAGGGGAAGTTGTAAGATTCACTCACAGTGGTTGCGTATAAAGATTCCTTGAAGATAACGCACGACGAAAGATGAGGAAAAGGATTCCGAAAGAACGAAAGCGATAACCCGAACGAAATAAAGACTGCTGGTTTCCGGTCGTCTTCTCCAATTCTCCGGCGATCTCCTTCGTTATTTCGGTAAGCTTTTCTACTCCGACGAACTCCGACAATTACGGGGTTGGTGTTGTTCCGGTGATCGAAACAGAGAGTGTGGTGGAATGGTTTGAGTGTCCAAAACAGCTTATGTGGTTATAAAATTCTTTGGTTATAACACTCTTATGGTTATGTGTTTGGTAGAGTTGTAAGTTGCCGTTTTTAAGTGTGATGAACATGGTTTATATAAACATCCATGTTCGTGATTGATCCTATAATAGAAACGCGTAATCAAGATAAATTTCCAAACAATCAGGATGGCGATATATGGAAACTTGGAAATCTTCTTCGCTCTGACAGTTGGTGGCGGCAAAAGGTTTTCAAAAGAAACCTAAAGGTATTACATGTATATGAATTGTTTGGATTGAAGGTTTGCATTTGAGTCCCTTAACTTTGAATAGTTAATAAATTAGCTAGATTACTTTGTTTAAGTTAGATTTCATTTAAAAACTAACTTGACAACCTAACATAGTTATCTAGGTTATCCTATGTAATAAATAAACAAATTTTTTTGTTAATTAATTAAACAACCTAATTAATTAGATTAAAGAAATAATCCTTTGACGATGATTTATTTCGTGTAAAATTCCGAGTTTTCAAAGGTTAGGATCCAGATTTCAAAACGGGTCGGATTTTGGGAGCCCATTTTGACGGATGTTACATCATGTGCGAGCCGTCCACTTCATACACAACCTATGAAGACCCAAGGTATGAACCTCCATGTCACACCCCAACCGATGGCGGAATCATCGGGGCGCGGCACTGAGCGAAACAGATTGTCCAGAAGTTTCCATAACAACTATCATTACCATTCAATTTAAGTTAACATGTCCCATACCATGTCTCAAATAGCAAAACAAGTTATTACAGACAAAAACTAAACAAATATTCTGTTCCGACAACTCAGATTTAAACATAACTAATTTATTTATTGGTTTCTAGGACTCCAAACCCTAGCTTCGATTTCATCACAGCCCGAGAAGCATATAGACAACCTAGGCACCTGTCACATACGTTAAAATAATGTCAATACATAAAAATGTAAAGGTGAGCACACAAGTTTGATAATAGCATATAGAGTTCGAATTTGTTTACGCATAACCAGCACGTACACATAGTGAAATGAAGCACGTTAGTTATCGACATAGATCCATCGATACCAATGACTGCGGGTTGACTGCCCAAGGCAGTTCGCAATACACGATTACCACCGTAATCCATGCAAGTAAAAGATCCTTAACAACCCCCGTGGGAACGGGTGCTGAGTCCAAACTATAGTACTATCGTTGCTAAGGCAGGTAGACAGCATTCCATGTGTAAACATAACAAACAAGCATTCATAAGCCACGTATAACATGCATTATTGGTTTAGCGTTAAAATAGCTTGAGTAGTGTGATAGTTGTAGTTTGAATAGTTGTAACGTATGTAACACCCAAAAGTGCTAAAAGTAAAAAGGGTTCGAGTATACTCACAGTGGTATGGATTGAAGGGAGCGCTTTTCAGCGAGTTCGGTTAGCCTGAATAGATTCGATAACGTAACGATAAGTGACGCGTAAAACAGTACAAGCGAGAGTGGGTAGGATGACTGATCGTGCGGATCAGTTGTCCGTGAATAGAAGTCATCCGTGCGCATGACCTATCCGTACGGATGGTGATGCGTGCGGATGGTGATGCGTGCGGACGGTGTTCCATCCGGATAGGTCATCCGTGCGTGTGACTATCCGTGCGGGTAGCAACCCGTGCGGACTAGTCATACGTGCGGACGACTTACCCGTACGGTTAGATTGCTTGTGTGGATAAATGTTCAAGTGGATTGTTTCTTCCTAAGATGTGTTTGTGTATGATGGCTTGTGCTTTGGAGTTTTCGTTGTAGCATTTAGAAAACACCAAAGTGTTTCTACCTTTCAAGCCGGCCGCGCGGACGGCGGTCCGTGCGTGTGGTAGTCCGTGCGGGCAGCCAGTGCGCGCGGGCAGAGAGAATCCGTCCGGATAGCCTGTCCGTGCGTACGGCTTGGCCGTGCGGATGAAGTTTGGTTGATTTGTCATTTTAGGGCCTTAGTATCTCATGATCCGAAGAGTAATCCATTCAGAGGTCGTCCGTCCGGATTGCTCGTTCGTCGATACTCAAACCTCGTTTAGAGAGTGGGTCCCAAGGGTAGTCCGTGCGGGTGACAACCCGTGCGTATGGCCCGTACGTGCGTATGGGCTGTACGTGCGTATGGCTCGTCCGTGCGGACAGCTAGTCCGTGCGGACAACTGGTCCGTGCGGACAACTGGCCTGGTTGTCCCGCTCGTCTTCACTTGGTTTCTGTTGGCGTCTATCGAGACGTTCTGATTACGTGGCAACCACTTGGAGTTGTGTTCCCACCCGCGTGACTAGACCGGTCAGGAACCACCCTAACTCGGCCTGCCGGCGACTCAGAACGGTCATCCCGGTTAACCTCGAAATCAGTTGTCTATGGTACAACTCCAGATCTGGAACTAGGGTATCACTATTGACGAGTAAAACACTAGGACTGATCGGATCTGTACCGGTTTTAAGGGTAAGAGAAGGAGAGAACATTAGATTTATTTCTTTCAACTCTTTTATCCTTAGAAAAGTTTAGATCTAGGTGAAATTATTGTAAAAACTTGTAGAAATCATTTAGATCTGAGATGTTCTTGGTGGAATGAAGCCAAGCATGAAGTTCTTATGAACTTCATGATGACGTCACCCGTGAATACCTCAAGTCCGGATGATTTCATGGTTAAAATCGATGATTCGAAAGGTAGAAATGTGTAGAATGGTGTAGTGATCAAAGATGTACAAGAATTAGTGCAAGATCTTACCTGGATTGAGAGAAATCTGAGAAAAAGGTGGGGAATGCGTGTGGTTCGGACGTCACTTGCCAAAAGTGGAAAAAGTGGAGAGTGACCCGTGTATTTATAGGATGCCAAAAAGGGAAAGGGGTGAGCCGTGCACATGACACGCACTCGGGTAGGTTATCCGCGCGGACTGGCCATCCGTGCGGACTGGCAATCCGTGCGGATTGGCCATCCGTGCGGATGGGCCATCCGTGCGGATGCCGCCTACTATGGTGAGTTCGGCGCGATGTTGATTTGGTTTCGATTTGCGAGCGATTCGATAGGGTTTCCTAATCAAATTACTTTCAGTCCCAACTACTTCTTATATGGTCCGATTCGGTGTTCGGGTTCGGGTTCGGTCATATTCGAGTTAGACTTCGAGTTCGATTGAGTTCGCTTGATTTATACAACATGAAATAACATAAAAGTAACATGCACAGGTAACACGTAAGGCACACACACACGTATAACTGACAATTAAAATACGTAATTCGAGTTACGATTTGGTGTCGATTTGATTAGCTTGCTTGGTTAACTTTATCGCATTGTTACTTCCTATCGTTCACAGTCGTAGATCGATTGAGATACGATTGGTGAGGCTTGCTTATTGTAATGTACAACATTTACTCCACATAATCTAAATATAATAGAAACAATTCTACGAGTCACGTCGCGCGAAATCGGTCGTTGACTTTGACCTTGACTTGACTTTCACTCGTGAAAACACGGGGTGTTACACTCCACCCTCATACTCATATTTTGATGAACCAAGGTATGAACCTTCATACTCATACTTTGAGGAACCAAGATATGAGACTCCACCTTCATATGCTTACTACGAGGAACCATGACGTGAACAACCCACCTCATATGAGTATTATGAAGAATCAAGTTTCGACCCTTATCCATCATATACTTACAATGAGGAACAACAGTGTGAACCATCTACCTCATATGAGTATTATGAGGAACCAAAGATCGAACTTCCGAATTCAAGCTTTGAAGATCCTTATTCCATCACACCCATAGCCGATAAGATAATAGAACATCTTAAAACTATCGAACGCTGTATAAAAGAAGCCCGCGCAAGGGAAGAGGAATCCCGCGCAAGGGAAGAATTAACGTGTAATAAAGAAAAGATAGTTGAAGAGGTAAAATTGGAAGAACAAATAAGTGAAAAACCGACACATGAGTTAAACGATGAAAAAGGTGAGTCCAATAACGTTAAAATTCAAGAAGAGTCTAATTTTCAAGAAATTAATCTCTTATCACCTTCTTTCGAAAATCATTGTTTAGTACCCACTCATGCTAAGTTTTTAAAAGAGTTAAACACTAACACTAAAATTGACGAAACGATAAACATTAAATTAACAAATGATCAAACTACGCTAATAAAATAAGATCCATTTGAAATTAAGAGTACCTCGGTTCCATGTTTCTTTCAAAATTCCTTTATTAGTAATATTACAATTGATAAAGATCTTTGCGTTAATACAATGCCAAACTACATTTTCAAAAAATTAAGTATTGGTGATTTTTCTCCACTTCAAATACCCATTTTTCTTTATAATCGGAAAATAATAAAATCTATGGGAGTATGTAACACCTCGCAAAATCATGTCCAATAAAGTGATGACACGTGTCATAAACCTTGATCATGATAAAAGATAACCTTGGGGGACTAAAATTGTCAAACTGTGTAAAGATGTATGTGGAAGGATCAAAAGTATCAACATGCCAAACTTGTGCCTCTGATTGACCTCACACGATGTTCATATTCTTTAATGGATAAATTGTCAAACACAAGAAGTCGTTTGTGCTTAAAATCAAGAGTTTACAAAGCATAGGGGTTAAACGTGTCAACATGTAATTTTTTTTACCTCTGAGTGATCTTTTAACAATCCCGAAGCTTTGTAATATTTTATCATACTCTCACGGATCTCGGATATTGATTTCATGGTGTTTCGATGCAAATAAGACCTTTCGGGTGATCCCGTAACTGATCGGAAGCTTAACGGTGTTTATTTTATGACCCAAGACACTTAAAAGTTAACTATGGGGGTTAATAGTGCATTAAACGAAAGTTATTTAAAATTAAAATGGACCAGGGACTGAAAATGCAAAGTTTACAAACTTTTTACGGGAATCAAAGATCCTTGCGGGGCGCGTAAGCCTCCGCCGATGTCTACGCGGGCTGCGACCAAGTCACCAGCAACTAAAAAACTGGCAGATGCATGTTGCAGGCTGTCCACCGCCATTGCATGGCCTCTAAGCAATACCTGGGGCTTGTAAACGGTTTTTACTGCCATGGGGACACCTGTGATCATCTGGTTACCTCCATTAACAGCTGGAATGATCTTAGCAACCTCCAAATTCCTATAAATAGCTCTCATATTTGATCACTTGAACTTGCACACTTCAAATTTCACTCTCAACTCTTCCCTGGAGCATCCTGATCATTTAGGAAGCTTTCTCAAGTATAATCTTCGTGCTAAGGACTCTTGTAAGTGTTCTTAGCTTCTATAGTTAAGTTTTTACTAGTCTAAGGACCGAAAGTCAATGATATCGTAACTATACTTTGACTTTGTTATTGATCACTAACGGTCCAGCCATTATTCAAATTGAAAGTGGCTATGTGTTTGTAA
The DNA here is from genome assembly GCA_030545235.1 of Helianthus tuberosus. Lineage (NCBI taxonomy): Eukaryota > Viridiplantae > Streptophyta > Magnoliopsida > Asterales > Asteraceae > Helianthus > Helianthus tuberosus. Next base: position 8,012,368 of record CM060443.1, read on the forward strand.
TTAAGTAGGTGATAATCCCTCAAAAGGGCACCTCCTAATTATCAAGTTTACTTAGTTAATTGTCGGGTCAAGTTAGTTAAAATAAAAGTCAAGCGGGTCAGTTTTTAAATAAAATACATAACTGATAATTTAGAAGCTATAAAATCAGTATTAACACTATAATAACTTGGTAAATATTATAAGAACATGTTTAGACATGTTCAACCCGACAATTCTGAGTTTAGGATCGGTTCGAAACCGAAAGTCGCAAAAGTAGACTTTTGCTTTGACTTTCAGTTCTGACCTGTTTTAGCTTAGTTTAGTTATGCCTTAGGTTTTCCTTTGTGACCATATTACATGCTAGTAGAATCCTCTAAGGTTATACTACATGGTCCCATAGAAATCTGAGTTATTTGCATGATTCCGTTAATATGCTTAAATTTGACTATTATGCCATTATGTTATAAAAACGAGATTTTTTAAAATGTGAGGGGACAAAAAGCTTTATTACTGATATATAAGTATGCCCAACAAATTTGACATCAGTTTCTGGTCTCAAACAAAAGTTATGCGAGATATCGTAAAATGAAACTTTTTATTAATTAAATTACATTTTTAGCATAAATCATGTTTAAACCCAAATTTTGACACCAAACTCATTACCTACTGTTTTGATATTATTTTTAGGGATTTTTGGAATTTTTGGTCAGATTTTATACTGACCATAACATAGAGTTCTTGTATAAATCGGTAAATGACGATAATACCGTTTTTGTTAATAAAATGAGTTTAACATATGATTTGCATACCAAACCTTTTCCTACTGATGTCATATATTAAATAAAATATTTTAAACATTAAGATACTTAATCAGGTATACTTTTATGTACAGGCCTAAAACAGCATACCAGACAAGATGATAGTGAAAACGAGGATTTTCTGGGCGAAACGAGTGAACTGCGAACATTCTGTGGAAAATTCCGACCTGGGCAAGTTGCACCCCCGTGCGACTGGTGGCACCCCCGTGCGGATGCGACAACAAGGCCCATCTCGGTGATGCACCCCCGTGCGACTGGTGGCACCCCCATGCGGATGCGACAACAAGGCCCATCTCGGTGATGCACCCCCGTGCGACTGGTGGCACCCCCATGCGGATGCGACAACAAGGCCCATCTCGGTGATGCACCCCCGTGCACCCCTTGGCACGCCCATGCGAGATCGAATCTGGTCAAGATCTGATGACGTCATGCGGTATGGTGCACAGTAACTTCAATAATGCAAAAAGTGAACGGTCGTGCCATAAAGCGCACGACCGTGCGAGATCGAAATTATATAAAAACTTGCAGAAACATTCTGCTCGTAACTCTGGACATTTTGGAAGCGATTCTAGCGATTTTCAGGCTCCGGAGGCTTCTGCTTTCACCCGGATTCAAGCCACATTGTGCCGATTAGCTTCGTTATCTTCCAGATTCTTAATCTTATGCTTCTTTATGGTTTGGTTTTCTAATCTTTCCATGATTTTGTTAATCTTTCAAGCATTTAGATTAATGTTTATGTATTATTGTAGCCTTTGGGCAAAAACACAACAATCCCTTGCTTGATTATAGCCATTAGTATGTTAATCTTTGTTTGTAATGATACTTGGAAGTATTTTCTATGATTATCTTTGATGATTAATTTGCAACCTTGTTATTGATATTGATTTCTTGATTATAAGTAATTGTGTTGGATGATTGGTATTTGGTTAGTTAAGATAGTTGAAAAATGAAGCTTAATTAATCTTGTATTAGTAAACTTTAAACTTGGTTAACTAGTTTAGCTTGGTTAAAATGTGTGCACCATGATACTAGAAATGGTTAGTGGTTTAATAAAATGTAATTATTGTTAATCAAGAAAGCTTGCCGTCACGTAAGGACCTTAACGTGTTAAATGGTGTCGTTATAAATTCTTGCCATGATTTGTTAGCTTAGTTAGTAGTTTAGGCCAAAATTGCTTTCTTGGTGAATTTATGTGCAAGATTTGTAAAATGAACTCGGTTGTGATTTAATCTAGTTTATGCTTGTCTCGGTGGTTGCATTGTGTTTATCGGTGTCGCTTTCCTTGATTAAGTGCGGTTAGAAAACTCCTAACGGATGACTAAGTTATTTTTAAGAGATTTTCATAGACATTTATCAATTGCACGTTAAAGAACAATTTTAGGTGGTTAAAGTGTGTTTATCGTTTTAACTTTCCGAATGATTGTCATGTTAGGATTCCCGAAAGGGATACTAATTGTCTCAAAATTGGAGAATTGACAGAATGCTTCTAGTGCCAAAACCGACTTAGTTGACATACTTTGGTTGTGTATTAAGCAAGGCTATTTATCTATTTTCTACTATGTTTTATAAGTATTTGTTTATGCTTACTTTAGTTTATTAAAAATCAAACAACTTATGTTTTTACCGGTAGTTTAGTGACAAAGGTCTAGTATTATTTCTCCGCCCATTTCCTTCTATCGATACTTGGTTCTTACCGATACTTTACTACATATATGACGGGGTACACTTGCCTCTTTCGTGTGTGTTTTGATGTTAAAGTAATAATCACTTTTATAAATTTAAAACCGAATCGTGTGTTTATTCATGATAAAAATATCTATATACGCGCACACGCCAGTTATTAAAACCTTCGTTCTAGATTAGGAGCCCTGTAAAAGCTACCTACACTTGTTTGAGTAGGATATACGGCTGAGAATACAAATTTTACATTTTAAAGCTCAGGTAAATACTTTTAACTTATTTTCCCTTATACGGGCTTGGTATACGGTAAAATATTACCGCTTGGTCGGGTGTAGAAACATTCTAATCGAAGATGGTTAAATGGAAAAATCTCGTTTTAATCAGTATTGCTTGATAACAAATAACATTGGGGGTTAACGACCGTGTCCTGGATATCTTTGGCTCATTTAAAGAATTGCAAATGGTCACGACTTAAGCACGGGGTGTAGACATACACCTGATAGTTGCGTATGTAAAGATATACCCATTTGTTGAGGTTTACTCACCGTGGGATTATATTAGTGGTATGTCGATTAATCTTGTTCGGTTTATTTAATACCGGCCTTAAATGTTGGACAAACATGTAAATCTGATACAAGATTGCTTTTAATATAATTGTCCCAAGTTATAAAAGAATGTTTATGCCTGGTGCATTTAAACAAAAAAATTATAAACATTTTTGAAAAGAGTCGGTTAATTGTATTTACCAGTGTAAACTGACGTATTTTCAAAAGATTAAGTGGCAGGTACTTATCATAATTGGCTGGGAGCTCTGGGCGTTAGTTAGAGAATCTTGCAAGTTCTAAACGCTTAAAGTCTGTCGAACTATATTTTGCTTTCTGTTTTAGATCCGCATGTGGATCCACTTACAACCGTTTGTATAATATTTATATATACTTTGCATTTCGATTTGTATTAATATTTTCTATCAAGACTTCCGCTGTGCATTAAACTGTGAATATTTGACTATGATGATATTAACTACGTCACGATACTCCGCACCGGGCCCACCGGAAATACGTGGAAATATCGGGGTGTGACAGGTTGGTATCAGAGCCAACATTGAGTGAATTAAACACTAGCCTTTTGTGTTTAATCTCAATGACACAGTTGCACATTCCTTGACTTCCGAGTCTAGGCAAACGACCTAGGATTAATCCTAATCTTAGTTGGTTTATATTTTTGTTGTCTTTATTTTGACAGGTTTACTTAATTATGCCTCCTAGAATTCATGGACGTGGAGGTCGAGGAAAGGCACTGATAACAAGGAACGACCACGAAGCAGGGCCGTCACACCGGCGCGCTCCCTCAGCATCCTTTAACTCCGACCCGCAAGCGGATTGGAGAAACTACCTTGAACCCGCGAGGCGTTCTATCTCACTTAGCTCCTCGCCGTCGTATCACAACTCTTTTGGGCTACAATCAGAAAACGAGCCCCACAACTCACACCACTCATTATTCCCATTACAATGCTCCAACTCTCACCACTCCTTTCAAGACCCCACACCCTACTTCCAAAGCCGGTTCAACCCAATGAACCAAATTGAAAAACCAATGGGTCACAACCCATTGGGACCAGAAGATCATTTTCCTGGCTACCAAAACATGGATATGGACGACGATCCGGATCCCGCCGAGCCACCATCTGGGACGCCGACGCATCCCATCAAGATTTCTAGCGGATCTTCTTTTCATGATTTGCCGTACAGAGGCCTCGACTTATGGGCCCAAAGGTGGAGTACTTATAAATGGGAGTTTACTCCCCCTCATAACCCACCTCCACAACAGCGGGCCCCTTCTGAGGACCCACATTATCAGGCGGTCACACCACCGCCACCACCAGCACCTGAGCAACCACCGCCGCCAGAATCATCAAGGCGGAGAAGAAGTGCACGGATGTCCGTGCGTGGGGGTTTTCATTTCAGCACCCCCCAAAACTCCAGCAACTACCCTCCACACCATGAATGTCACACCCCAACCGATGGCGGAAACATCGGAGTGAGACGAAAACGAGATTGCAAGAGACTTCATAACACTATTGGTGACAATAATTAAATAATGAATTTCATTTCATTTCTAAAAGTTAATTACAAAGGGTTTAAATCAAATACAACATCATGAGTTACAAGAATGACAATACAATAAATAAGTACAACATATTAACACCTAAAACATCTATATGTATATCTAGGCATCAACACTATTTCGGTTTCATAGCATCGTCATCCTCAACCTGTAACATGTTAAAAAGTATAGTTCAATACAAATATGTATTGGCGAGTATACAGGTTTTTCATACGTAGCATAAAAATATAAGTTTCAAACAATTCCATGTGGCAAGCTCTTGATACAAACCAAACAATAAAGTAGGCATGTGTTTAACATATTAAACCAATGATGAAACGCAATAAGCTCATGACATAACCTCAAGTCTACGGGTGGTGCGTTAATCCTATAGCGCTATATATGTCACGGATAGGCTCGTACGAATTTAATGAGCATATAGTCATGAAGTGTTTACATTAGCATCACATGTATAACAAGAATCAAACATTTCATGTGTAATTTAGATAGAGTGTGAATAAATGTAGTTTAATGCGTTTGTGTAATTTGCATAAGAATACAAGTTGCACCCAAAAGTGTTTAAAGAATGAAAATGAGATCATGTATACTCACTGTGATTGCGTTGTGATATGGAGATTCCTTGAAATAACGCACGAGTAAGGATTGGATAAATCCAAGAGAACGAACGGTTTATCCTAGATTTTTTTTTACAATACCATATAACGATCTAGTTAATAATTATAAATAAAATTCCCAATATTTATTGTTTACAAATTGTTTAGATATTACAAATTTATTTCATTATTAACCTTTAAAAATTATAACAGAAATGAATTATTAATGATTTACTTTAGTATTACATTCAATGGTTTAATTGTAAATGAAGTAATAATAAAAAAACATATATATAATAAATGAAATTGTTAAGGAATTTAAAAGGAAATAACAAATGTAAAAAGGAATTTATGTTAAGGAATTTAATGTTAGTACTACAATTGAAAAAAAAAAGAAAAAAAAATGTAACTGTTAACTAAGTTATGTTTGAAAAGGAAAAATAAAAATAAACTAGGCAAACATGACCAACATCATAACTAATGAAATTGTATCATAACATATGTCTAAGATCATCATAAAAAAATTAATTGATTGAAGTTTAGAAAATATAGAAATCCCCAATGCTTAGGAACCCTAGAATTCATGGAATCTAAACGTACTACAATTTCCTTCTATTAATAGAAATTGGAAGAGAGATTTTGTAGAGGTGATAAATAAGCGAAATGAACTTAAGAATTACCTCAAACAGATATCAAGGGAGTTAGAATCATATGATAGAAGTTACAAACTTTAGAATCATGTTTCTTCAACCTTTACAGAGAATTTGAGTGAATTGAGTGAGGGGTTTCGTGTAGTGTAAAATTTTATTTCTTAAAACTTGTTCCATTAAATTATGCAACTCAACTATTTATGTTTAAATAATTCATTCATTTGTCATCAATTCATAATTAAATATATTAATAGAAATGTTGACTGTTTTAAACGTATAACATATCATTAAGTCCATGATTGCTTTAACTCCCATAATTGTATTATAATTAAAACCATTATTAACTTTGAATGTTAAAAACTTTATGGTTTTATCGTTTCAGTTGATTCATGTTCCTAAAAAAAAATTAATTTCCCCTTAACCATCATTAAGTCCGTTTTTTTACCAAACATGATACGCCATGAAAATAGTAAATAAATAAAATTAAATTAGAAATTCTATATTCTATTTATCATATATAGTTTTTTTTAAAGAAGGTCCGGTTTTGGAGACCCGTTTTTGACGGATGTTACTGTCTCCCCTACTTTAGGAAATTTCGTCCCGAAATTTATTCAACAGTAAGACCTTAAGAAGGATGGAAGTATAGGTTTTGTTAAAAGGAGTTTGTTTGACTAAACTGAGTTAAAGCGTTAAGCATAAGTATAACGTGCTGGTGTGCGCATAGGCAAATGAGTTTAAGCAATTTTGAATAACTCAAATGAAGAGGTATCTTTAAAATATGATATCCAAGGAGTAAAACTTTTGTATAAGGTGGTAAGCATTTCGATGAAAAGTGTGGTCGCGCTGTAAATTGTAAGAAGAATTTCGTTGATTTCAATGGAGAATAATAAATCACTTGTTTGTAAGAAATTATTTATTTACGAGGAACGAGAACATTAGGTATTTTAAGTAAAATTATTTTGGAGGTAACGACCAATTAAGTATGTTTGCACATAAATAAGGAATAGAAAGATAATTTTAACCAAGTGGTACTTTAAACTTCGAATGTGTAAACGAATTTGTTCGTAACGAGACTTGTATGAAGGACAACGGATAACGGGGAATAACAGAGGTAGGAGAGGGAATGATTGATCTACTAAACGAATACAAGTATAAGAATGGCATGTGTATTGGACAAACGAAAACGATGCGTTAAGAATGAGGTCTCGTCGTGGATAATCGGATATCGTGCGCTTAGCAATGCATTTGTGAGATGTAAAACTTTGAATTGGGTCTAAAAAGGTCTACAAAACACTGAATTTCTCATGGCACGTTTTACGAAAGTTTGGTAACATGGTGAAAACACTTATATATAGGAGGTACCGGCGGCGTATCCACCATGTTTTGACCACATTACGTCCGTTTCCTATTCGGTGTCATGTTACGTTCCGTGTCTTACCATACACAGTAGTACACTCTGTGGTTATCATGCGCTTATCACTATAATCCCGTGTGCACCCGCGATTATATTGATCGTCGCATGATCCACATAGCTTGTACTAGTTGCGTATGAATTAGGGTATACATAAATTCGAAAATAAGAATGAGTACGTATAAGAATGTAGTATATAAGCAAGTCCATGCTTAAGTATGTACGGGACCCACGTAAGCGAATCCTTCGGATTCCGCTCGCGTACGGGTACGAATGTATGAATCATGAGTATGAATGTAAGCATGCGTATGAATATAAATAATAGTATAAGTATGAATAAGTATGTTGGTATAAACATGAAACGTATGAGTATGAACATGAAAAAGTCAATCAGTATGAATGTAAGTAGGTATAAGTAATGTCAATTGTGTGTATGAAATAAATCGAATACAACGAATTTGAGCGTGTAAAAAGATCAAGAAGTTGTGGGTATGTAAAACGAATGATACGTGAAGTTGTCATGTGATATTGACTAAAAGGTGTACGATGGTATGCGTGTATAGTTGTTTAAGCAAAATGTTGAGTTTATCGAATCAAAATGGATTGAGTTTGACTAGTAATGTAGACTCTAGTTTGTAAATGTAAAAAGAATATAGGGTACTTATTGGTTATACATAACGTATTTTGTAAAGGGATGGAAATGCTACTTTTGTTTTAAAAGAAGGTTTACGTAAGTTGAAGGTTGTCGGTCCCCATGAAGTCTTCTTGCCCATGTGTTTAGAAATTGGAATGACGTATTGAACAGTGTATAAAAGTTTGTTGTAAATAATAAGTTCGTATTATTTCAAAGGATCTTGCATTAAAATATGAAATTTGAAATTTGGAGGTTCTTGTGAAAACGTTGATTCTTGAAAGAAGTTTAGCAATGAACTTAGTGTTCGTTGAAAAGAGTTTTTAACAAAATGATTTGTTGGTTTTGAAAAGAGTTTGTGGTAAAATGATCTTATAATATCTATAAGATCTTATCAATATATGAGAAAGTTGGCTTGATTTACGACTGAGAATGAAAGTCTTTAGTATAATGACGTAACGTGAGCGCGTTTTAGTGATAAGGTTAAATATGAACTTCATGGGCAAGAGATCCATTGGACCGATTAAGTTGATAGGTAGCATTTTGCAAGGTGTTGAAATTCAGGTGTTAAAACGTTTTAAGGCATGATTAGGAATTTTCGTGTATATGGTTTACGTGAAATAGGTTATGAGATAAAGAATACGTTTGATAAAATAATAAATTTTGAAATTCGCGTAAGTAGGGATTTTGACGAATGATAAACGACTTAGGTGTAAACTATATTATATGTATGGTGAAGTCCTTTTTGAAAGAAAATTTTGGTAGCGATCACCCCTAACTCGTCGGTGAGGCCGTTTTTAGAAAATAAGGAGTGGAGCCAATCGTCAAGGTAAGGAAATTACTCCTATCTCGATGATAGGTCTCCATTTTGGTGTTACAAAGAATGTAAACAAAATTGAGTGATGTTTTGAAATCATGCATATGTATAAATATATGGAAAGATCTAGTATGATGTGTGTGTGAGAAAAAAAATGATCTTGAAAATAAATTTGAATTTGAAACGAGAGAATTGTATCATATAAAAGCGATGATAGTAAAGCATAGGTTGGGTTAAAACTTGGATTGTTCCAAAACGGAACTTTGACTAAACCAAGGTGGTCGAAAATTCCTTTGAATTTGAGAAACATGCTTTGGCCTAATAGGTGGAATACTCTCGCCGATATACCGGTTAACGATATTCACCCTTCCAGTTACTACATGTTCCAAATCAATCGAAAATTTGAGGCTTGGCGAGATTTTTGAAAATCAAGGAGCAGAACTAGTCGACAAGGTGCGGGTTTCACCCCTAACTTGGCTATTTCGTACCCTAAGTGTGGTTGGTACTCGGCGGGTCAAAATTTAATTTCGACACTTTGACGAGGGTCCACTAGAATTTGAAATGGAAATTCTCCATCAAGGTGAGGAATTCACTCCTAACTTGCTGGCGATTTTCGTGTAAAAGAATAGATGGGTTGAGAGTCGTTCACCAAATTGGGGGTTTCACGCTTATTTTGGTGAAGTCGTCTCGTTTGTATAAGACGAGTGGTTTCGATTTTAGTATAAACGAGTAAAATGCCTTAGGAAGGCGTATGTTTGAAATATTAGAACAAGTATAAGCACGTGAAGCATTTCAAGAAATTAACTCATAGGAAATGTTTTCAAGAAATTAACACATAAGAAGCGTTTTAAGAACTTAACATATGAATCAAGTATGGTCGAATTTGGTACTTAACTATAGACTAGGTCAAAAGCATGTCAATTTTCTTAATTCCCTATAGTTATGGCTCTGATACCAATCTGTCACACCCCAACCGATGGCGGAAACATCAGAGTGAGACGAAAACGAGATTGCAAGAGACTTCATAACACTATTGGTGACAATAATTAAATAATGAATTTCATTTCATTTCTAAAAGTCAATTACAAGGGTTTAAATCAAATACAACATCATGATTTACAAGAATGACAATACAATAAATAAGTACAACATATTAACACCTAAAACGTCTATATGTATATCTAGGCATCAACACTATTTCAGTTTCATAGCATCATCATCCTCAACCAGTAACATGTTAAAAAGTATAGTTCAATACAAATATGTATTGGCGAGTATACATGTTTTTCATATGTAGCACAAAAAGATAAGTTTCAAACAATTCCATGTGGCAAGCTCTTGATACAAGACAAACAATAAAATCGGCATGTGTTTAACATATCAAACCAATGATGAAACGCAATAAGCTCATGACATAACCTCAAGTCTACGGGTGGTGCGTTAATCCTATAGCGCTATATATGTCACGGATAGGCTCGTACGAAGTTAATGAGCATATAGTCATGAAGTGTTTACATTAGCATCACATGCATAACAAGAATCAAACATTTCATGTGTAATTTGGATAGAGTGTGAATAAATGTAGTTTAACGCATTTGTGTAATTTGCATAAGAATACAAGTTGCACCCAAAAGTGTTTAAAGAATGAAAATAGGATCATGTATACTCACTGTGATTGCGTTGCGATTTGGAGATTCCTTGAAATAACGCACGAGTAAGGATTTGATAAATCCAAGGGAACGAACGAACGGTTTATCCTAGATTTTTTTTTTACAATACCATATAACGATCTAGTTAATAATTATAAATAAAATTCCCAATATTTATTGTTTATAAATTGTTTAGATATTACAAATTTATTTCATTATTAACCTTTAAAAATTATAACAGAAATGAATTATTAATGATTTACTTTAGTATTACACTAGTCTAAGTTCCCGTGTGTTACACGGGTGGCTAAACAGGAAAACTAAGTCCTTTAAAATTGTGAAATAAAAATTATAATTTTACATACGTTGAATTATTAACAAAAATGTTAGACAGTACACAAAATAATTGAAATGCATGAATAGGACAAAAAAATCACAACTCATTAAACATCTCTTTATAAACATTAGTTGTTTTATTCGTAGGTTTATCGTCGTTGTCAAGTATTAGTAGCTTTACTCTATCTCGTGTTTTAACCCTTGATAAAGCAACATACAATTTCGCGGGTGACTTAACACAAACATTTTATTATTTAATAGTATTACATAAACTATTAAAAGATTATTTTTTTTATTTCTTGTTTGTAATTTCTTTTTTATTCTAGTTTTATGGTAATTTTTGTCTTAATTGTTTTTTTAACTATGTTATTTTGTTATAAATTTATTATGTTTATAATCTAATAAACAAAATTAAATTAAAATAACTTATTTATTAATCATGACATGGGTTTTATCCCACAATGGGCCTCTTGTGCAATTGTCGTTGACGTGACGTGCTAAAGCCCATAGGGGCTTTATTCCACACCACCCATCCTAAATGAAAGACGCTACTGAATGGCACAACAGTTGACAAATGTAGTGGCAATTAACTAACTAAAAATAGTTATTTATAGTTGAACTAATAAATTATATTACCAAACAGTGTTGACATAGCCTTTGGAATGAAAGACACATCCCGCTACTTATGTTAATATAAAATCACAATGAAGAGTAAAGAAAGAACAACAAAACATCACAAGTCGTTAAAAATTTCTTTATACACCACATTTGTAATCTCGTATTTTATATACGTGTCAACTTCGATAAGTTCATCATGAGTAAACGGGCCGATATGTTATATATGTGTAGCTTCTTGCTAATTTGAATAAAATTAAAGAACAAAAACTACATATGCAATATTGGAAAGGGACTTATTCCATCAATAATCAGAATGTGTCCTCTATTCCAAGAATCATGTACACTTTGAACTTTTTGGGTCAAACTTCTTACCTATTCTGATCTAAGAGAATCTGGATTTCTTCATGAAACTAAAATTAGAGATCTAGATTTTGTAGTGCTTACTCATGTATAATTCAACCTAGTTGTCAACCTCTTCAAAATTTTAAAAATAATTATCCCAAATTTGTATTAGAATATTAATATGTTTGACCTTAAAAAGTCAGCCTATAAGAATTTCAATACTCTTGCCAATTGAAATGAATGGAACAACAACCAAAGCCAATACTAAAAATAACAAAAATGCAAGTTATAAGAAACATGTTGGAACCGCTAGAATCATGAAAGTATATTTTTTAAATTGCAATGCCTGTATTACATATATGTTAGCTTCCACGATGTAGCAAATATGAACCCGAGACCGATGAACGCAGTAGAAAGATTCCAAAACGGGTCAATAGCCGATGGAAAGGTGTTTACAATCTCCTATATTGAAATGTTTAAGAGCTGGATCACAATTTCATTAGTATTATATTTAATGTATTAATACCACTGTTATTAGAAAAAGTACAAAAACAATGTTGGTAGGTCAATCTAATTTGTTTTGACACATTACCTAGCACACAACCAACTTGTCTTTTATGCTAGCTGTAAATTCCATATGTTTGTGTGTGTGTGTAGATATAAGAAAAGTAGACTTACAATAAAACCAAGAAAAAACAGAAGTGCGGTTTGATTTGTAAGAGCTCCACTCCAATAGACGCCAACCGCCTTTGTAAGAACTGAAGCTTGCAATATGAATCCAGCTGCTCCAGCCTACAACTTGAAATTCATTACAACTCGTAGCATTTTCATCTTTCACAATTATATTGTTTTAAGGAAATGATTCAATAAATGGATCAATTTTAGTTATGTTTTTATCTCTAAAGGGTAAAATGGGTTAATAAAAAAGAGCCAGCGGGTCAGCCCAACGGCCCCAACCTGACCCAACCCATTTTGATGAACCTATACAAAACCCACCCGTTTTGCTACCTCTAGTTTAGAATTTGGGATGTCCTCAGAAATGTACGAAAGCCTGGGAATATAAGTATACAATAAGTAAAAAAGAAGCCTACCTTTAAAATACCAAGGTGCTTGACCATTTGAGCAGACATGAATGTTGCTCCAACACCCATAAAAGCACATAAGCAACTAAAGCCTCCAATAAGAGACAAACTTAAACCTTTAAAAAAAACATATCGTGTTAAAACCGTCATTTGGCATGATTTCAGTTTTTATTCTTTTTAGATTCTGCTTCCAATTGCATAACATACCATGCGTGATGAGTTTAATATAAAAGATAGATATCTTTAACCCTGAATAATCAGATAACCATAAGAATGATGAGTTTAACAACCTTCATTATCGCTGACGACCAACGTCTGTGCCTCCGTCTTCCGTCGGTCTTCCTCCGACAATTGTCACTGCATCTTCCAGAAACAAAAATCCACAAAAAACAAAATACAAATCAATTAAATTAAACACAAACCATAGAATACCAAATCATCCAAATTAGTTTCAAACTCTCTTACCAAAGTTTGCTACATATTACTTATCATAAATCGACTAATCATTAGAGATGAACCTGCGATGCTACTCGATTCCTACTTTTGATAAGAAAATGAATGTTAGTCGATCGGATTTGCGAAAAGAAAAAAACACAAATAAAAATAAAAGTGCGTATAAATGATCATAACAGTTAATGAACAATTTATTTTCTTTTCTTTCGTTTGATTAAAAAGTACATGTAAATGAATCATAGGCATGTACATAATTTGAGAAAACTCTAAAGCAAAACAGCAAACCCGTCTTCAGAAAAAACGACGACCAAACTTACCTCAGCGACAACCTATTCGAGAACGGCGACCAGGTACACACCTCTGTTGCCGGAACATTCTGTTTGAAACCACTGCCACCGCTAGGACTTAGCCACATTACCATCATACAACAGCTCTGATCCACACTACAAGACCATCGCTGGAATAGTCGTGATTTGTTCCGGCGAAAGCAACAGAGAAAGAGACTAAAGCCGATGCCCTGCATGGTCAGACATCATCATCACCATCGTTCTCCCACATTACCTTAAATTATGGATCTAGAGAAAAGCTTGCGTTGATGCACACATTCAGTCAACTAAAACCACATAAAGCTTGATCCAATAAACATAAGTATATGTGACAGCTTGCCTTGTTGGAAAAAAAAACAATACCCAAAATGCCTACAAATAGTGGATCGAACAAAAGCTTGCCTTGTTGGATTCATAAATGCAATGGCTTAAAAGATCCTTCTACATCCCAGTTGTCCACAAACAATTTGTATGCTGTTATACATTAGCATTCTAAATCAATACAAATCAAAAGAATTTAAGGAACATAAATAATAATAATAATAATAATACTTGATCTATATATATATATATATATATATATATATATATATATAGTATGGATCATGCGGAAAGTGTGTTTTTCCTAGAAAGTCTAGGAAGCGATCTGGGCCATCCAATGGGTGTGTTTAATGGTTGAGATGAAGTCAATGGCAATCTTGTAATTTTTTAGTTTATTTAATTCATTGTTTTAAAAGACTAGGGGCAATTTTGTCAATGTACCGTGTTTTAAATCAATTAGATAACCGCAATCCCTACTTTCATGGGATTTTCCCTCTCTCTCTCCATTATTGATTTGATTTTCTATCTCTCTCCAATCCAACCCTAAACCTAATAAAACATGCGATCTCTTTCCCCTTGCTGCTGGCGACGCAAAACAGGACCCCAAGAGCATTCAGATTTCGGTTCCAAAGCTTGTTCATACCCCTTTTCTTCACTAGGTATTCATATCTTGTGTTGTGATTAAAGTTCTTGAAGTGCATATACGTTTTCGGTCGTAATATGCTTGTAACTTGGCTGCGTTTTTGCTGTTTTAATTGATGATTGTAGAGAGGCTTGTACCGTGGTTTCTGAGTCGTCCTTGATAAATGGAAGGATTACCAGCATGGATGGAAAAACACAGCGTCAAGAAAACTGCTTGCTGTTAAAACACAATGTCAAGAATACTCCAGCAATCTGCTTGCTGTTAAAACACAGCGTCAATAAATCTGCTTGCTGTTATAACACAATGTCCAGCAATCTGTTTGTTGTTAAACACAGCGTCAAGGAAATATGCTTGCTGTTAAAACACAATGTCAAGGAATCTGCTTGCTGTTAAAACACAATGTCAAGAATCCTCCAGCAATCTGCTTGCTGTTAAAACACAGCGTCAAGAAATCTGCTTGCTGTAAAAACACAATGTCAAGAAATCTGCTTGCTGTTAAAACACAATATCAAGAATCCTCCAGCAAATCTTCTGACTTAAAACACAACCAGATTTGTTAAACTCCGGTATAAAAACAACCTGTTGTAAAACACATTATGATGTAATGTAATCATCAAAAAACACAATGTGATGTAATTTGACATAGACAACAACATAAAACACATTCAGAGTGTTAAAATGCAAAAAGAACTGTTAAAAACAACCTGATTATATATCGACTTCAGAGTGTTAAAACACACTGCCTTCAACCTCTCTGACTGGTAAAACACATCACCAAGACCTGCTGATAGTTTTCCAGATAAACACATTGACCTCCAGATTTGAATTCGAAAAAAAACAAAAATTCCGAAAATCATGGAATGTTAGTTAATGAAAAATAAATTCCAAAAATAAAATAAAAATGTGAAATTACATAGTTGCCCTTTTAGTTAAAATAACTCAATGCCACATGTCCAATTCTCATTGCTTCCTAGACTTTCTAGGAAAAATAGACTTTCCACCCAACTCCTACTATATATATATATATATATATATACATATATATTAAAGTATGTAGATGAAAACAAATCATAATTACTCAATTAAAACTCTACCATATCATACATCACTATAATGTATAACAACTATAATGATTACTTGAAACGACTGATGGGATAATTGTTTCGAATAATAATTGAGACATACATAATCCACGAAATCATCAACTGATAACACACCGGAAACAAAAAACATGAATAGAATAAACAAAATACCTAAATCAATTTAGGAAAACGATATATAAATTTCGAAACAAAGAACACTTTCTCCCTAAAGTTTTAGGGCTTTTGATTATTACAAAGAAAAACACATAGAATACATGAGATTAACGGAATAAACTATACTAATAAGTAGAATATATGATGGATTATGTTGAAACATGTACCGATTGAAGAATTAATTGTAGAAATGAAACGGCAGAGAGGAATTCGGTGAGTTACTTTGTCGAATTAAAGTCCTTTCCGTTGATCCATCTATCAGCAACATCAACAAAGAAACCTGCAAATTGCAAATAAACACATCAATAACCAAAATAAATATGCACTACAAATATTCCACATCAGGACCCTCTACCCAAAAAAAGACCTGAATAATAAGGAAAAGAGTAACCCTAAACCCCCAATACAACAATCAACTAAACGAAACAACAAACTACCAAATTCAACACTTTCGACAAAAAATAAAAGTAAATAACTATAACTACATGAAAAACTAAAGCATACCACATAAATCATGCGCAGATTAACAATCACCTAAAAAATCGCACCAACCTGAGGCAAAAACAAAAAATTCATATATTAAACAAAACAAATAAGTAGATCGAAAACACAATAGAAAAGAAACGAATGTAATTTCAGCAAAAACTAACCCGAATAAAGAGAACAGATTATAAGATGATACACACTGATTATCAAAATACAATTCTACCAATAAGAATACCAAAAACCTTTATATAAATCTAACAATGGGATAGATTCAGTGAAGGAAACATACATACGCCTCCGATTGAGAAGACTCCACTTGTTTGCTCAACTTGAGATGATAGAAGATCTGCAAGCGATTAAAGACAAATCAATGAAAATATGAATGGAATTTTGAAATCTTACAAAGATCAAAACACGAATCACAAGAGCTTTATGAATTTCTTCTTCCGATGGTCAAGAAATCAATGGTGGGAAACAATATTTTGAGTTTGAGAAATCGCCATTAGGGTTTGAGTTTGAGAAATCAACAGAAGAGCCATTGGCTTATTTTTTTTCTTCGCATCTAGGGTTTGACTTTGAAAAGGATGAATTTAAGAAAGATGAAACGTATACAGGCGAACAATTAGGGTTGGATTGATTGGAGAGAGAGGGTGAGAAGGCGCGTGAATTAAAAAGAAAGAGAAATGCCAGTCCCGCTCAAAATCCCAATTCTCTGGCCAAAGAGAATAGCCACATCAAAGTCAAATAGTCAACACTATTTTGCTTTAATATAAGAGATAGATTCAATGGTTTAATTGTAAATGAAGTAATAATAAAAAACATATATATAATAAATGAAACTGTTAAGGAATTTAAAAGGAAATAACAAATGTAAAAGGAATTTATGTTAAGGAATTTAATGTTAGTACTACAATTGAAAAAAAAAGAAAAAAAAATGTAACTGTTAACTAAGTTATGTTTGAAAAGGAAAAATAAAAATAAACTAGGCAAACATGACCAACATTATAACTAATGAAATTGTATCATAACATATGTCTAAGATCATCATAAAAAAATTAATTGATTGAAGTTTAGAAAATATAGAAATCCCCAATGCTTAGTTACCCTAGAATTCATGGAATCTAAACGTACTACAATTTCCTTCTTTTAATAGAAATTGGAAGAGAGATTTTGTAGAGGTGATAAATAAGCGAAATGGACTTAAGAATTACCTCAAACAGATATCAAGGGAGTTAGAATCAGATGATAGAAGTTACAAACTTTAGAATCATGTTTCTTCAACCTTTACAGAGAATTTAAGTGAATTGAGTGAGGGGTTTCGTGCAGTGTAAAATTTTATTTCTTAAAACTTGTTCCACTAAATTATGCAACTCAACTATTTATGTTTAAATAATTCATTCATTTGTCATCAATTAATAATTAAATATATTAATAGAAATGTTGACTGTTTTAAACGTATAACATATCATTAAGTCCATGATTGCTTTAACTCCCATAATTGTATTATAATTAAAACCATTATTAACTTTGAATGTTAAAAACTTTATGGTTTTATCGTTTCAGTTTCAGATTCATGTTCCTAAAAATAATCAATTTCCCCTTAACCATCATTAAGTCCGTTTTTTTACCAAACATGATACGCCATGAAAATAGTAAATAAATAAAATAAAATTAAAAATTCTATATTCTATTTATCATATATAGTTTATTTTAAAGAAGGTCCGGTTTTGGAGACCCTTTTTCGACGGATGTTACAATGAAGACCCACAATTGGGTGGGCCTTCAAATGCTTTTTCTGAAGTCGACTCTGCACCAGTCGCACCACCACCACCCATGGGTTATGAAAACCCAATTCCCTCTTACCCAGGTGCAGCTGGGTACAACCCGTTTGAGCCACAAGCTTACTCGGGTTATAACTACAATGCACCTGCTGTCGATCCGTATGTAAAGGCAGCAAACTTTAATGCTCTCTACCCCTCGCCCTTTCCACCGGCGTACCCAATTGGGTACCCTACATATGGGTATCAATACCCACCACCTCCACAACCACAGCAGCAGCAGCCACCACAACCTCCACTCTAGCAACCGCAACAATAAGAAATTCTTCAGAGGTTGCATGAGGTGGAACGAAGGGTAGAAGAAGAACATAGAAATCGCCGCGGTTTTCTAAAGGGTTTGGCAAACCTCATTAAAGGGAAAAAGAAGAAGGATTATTAGAAACCCTTATTTAATTATTGTGTTGTAATTTCATTTCAATTTAGTCCCTGCGTGGACTTGTTTTTCTTATTTAGTCCCTGCGAGGACAGGTTTAATTGATTAAGACCCGTTTAGGGCAACTATTGTAACTCTTAGGACTTATATTAAGAAGTTTCCTCTTTTGAAATTACATTTGGAATTAAACATAAATATATATATCATATCACAAATCAAAATATCATTTCGATTTATAATTGATTTGCCATTAAAATCCCAAAAGAAAATCTTAAAGGTACAACTTAGCTTATATGTCATTTTAGACGTGGCCATGATGGTAAAGCCTTTTTAAGAAAATAGATCCATGTTAACACCTAAGAACGTGTTAACACTCTCGACAAATGTGGTTCGATAAAATCACACTAGTCATCCTTATTGGATTTTTCCAATCCCTTATCTAGCCTAATGATCTAGAAATCACGGCTTATATCATCAAATAACATGAACATACTAAAACATCCACTATGCGATGTCATTACTTCGCCTTCGGGCCAAATTATTTCAGATACATAACAAATGACAGATTGTAGTTTATGACTCCCTGTCAAGAAAGGTGATGAACTATGTTTAAACCTTAATGCCTAGATCCCAGAAGTTCATGGCTTATAAATTAAAATTGTCCTTGTGACAAGGCCTTTTGTGCCACTTTAATACCCTATATGGTTTATAACTAAAATGAAGTATGATGAAAATTTGAATAAATCTGATTATCAAATTAACCAATATGGTCTATTTATACCATGGTTAATGAATCACCGAAAATGGTGACTCCGTAATAAAATCACTAAACAAGTTGTTGTAAATTGTTTTATAGCAATCAAACTTCACCATGGCCGACTCAGATGAAGTTAATAGTCATCCAAATGAAAGGAATGATAATATCAGAATGAATGTAACAGGTGCTGACCTGCAAGCAATGATAGACAATGCTGTAACAAAAGCTATGGACAGAATGTACAAAGAATCAGGTGCTACACGCACCAAGACACAATCAGCAGCTCACACTAAGCCCCCCTTCCAAAACACATGTGTTGAAGAAAGACGATTCTCAGCACTCGTCAAATCAGAAAAAGTCAACCATCAAAGAAAATAGTATTTGATCAGGAACCACGTTCTAAAACTTGTTCCTATAAGTATTTCGTCTCATGTAAACCCAGAAACTTCACTAGCGAAAAGGGTGCCATTGATTGTATGGAATGGCTAGAAGAAATGGAGACTGTAGTTGACATTAGTGGGTGTGATGAACGGGATATTGTAAAATTTGTTTCTCAATCCTTTAAAGGTGAAGCCCTAGTATGGTGGAAGGCATTGTTACAGGCCTCAGGGAAAATTCCACTATATAATCTGACATGGGATAAATTTGTTGATCTGATAAGAGATACTTTCTGTCCACAACATGAAATAGAGAAAGTTGAAGCTGACTTTCTAACTCTAGTTATGAAAAATTTAGATTGTCCATCTTATGTCACTAGCTTCAACTCCATGTCTCGGATGGTACCTTATTTGATTACACCAGAGCCAAAGCGTATCGCACGCTTTATTGGTGGATTGGCTCTGGAAGTGAAAGGTCATGTGAAAGCTTCAAGGCCTGCAACATACAGGTCAGCAGTAGATTTGTCTTTATCTATAACTTTGGATATCATCAGGAGTAGGGCTGCAAGAAATACTGATGATGGGAAAAGAAAAAGAGAAGATGATAATTCAAGGCGTTTTGATAAGAATAAGAAAGGTGATTTTGGGTTTAAGAAAGGTTCTGAGTTTAGGAAAAACTCAAATCAATCGGGTGACAGACCCGTGTGCAAGAATTGTACGAAGCGCCACCCAGGAAAGTGCACAATAGATCCACAGGCTAAACTCTGTGGACTTTGCAAAACGAAAGGTCATAAGACATTAGAGTGCAAAGATCTGAAAAATGCAACCTGTTACAATTGTAATGAGAAAGGGCATATCAAGACCAACCCCAAATTTGCAAAAAAGCCTGAAGAGGCTAAAAGACAAACGCTCGAGTTTTTCAGATGAATGCCAAAGAGGCAGTACAGAACGAAAATGTTATAACAGGTACTTTCCTCATAAATGATGTTTATGCTAGAGTTTTATTTGATTCGGGTGCAGATAAGTCCTTTGTAGACAATACATTTTGTAAATTGTTAAATCTCCCTGTTAAAACTCTAAACATAAAATATGAGGTAGAATTGGCCGATGGTACCTTAGAAACTGTCTCAACAATTCTAGATGGATGTTTCATATCCATTAGGAATCACTCTTTTCCGTTGTCTTTATTGCCAATGAAATTGGCAGGGTTCGATATAGTTATAGGCATGGATTGGTTATCTCTTAACCAAGCCCAAATTGCACATGATAAAAAGCAAGTTGTCATCAAGACCCCTTATGGTTAATCACTTACTATTGAAGGAGATATGCAGTATGGATTGCCTAGTCAAGTATCTATGCTTAAGGCATCTAAGTGTATGAAGAAAGGTTGTGTCATTTATATGGCACAGGTGACAGTGGATGTGCCAAAGCCCAAGATTGAAGATATTTCTGTTATTTCTGAATTCTCAGACGTTTTTCCTGAAGAACTGCCTGGTTTACCTCCAGACAGACAAGTGGAATTCAGAATTGATATTATCCCAGGAGCAGCACCAGTTGCCCGAGCTCCTTATCGGTTGGCACCGATTGAAATGAAAGAATTAAGGACCCAGTTGGATGATTTATTGGAGAGAGGTTTTATTCAACCAAGCTCGTCTCCTTGGGGAGCGCCTATTCTATTTGTGAAGAAGAAATATGGCTCAATGCGTCTATGCATTGATTATCGCGAGCTGAACAAAGTTACGGTCAAGAACCGATATCCATTGCCCAGGATCGACGATCTGTTCGATCAGCTGCAAGGGGCAAGTTTCTTCTCGAAGATCGATTTGAGGTCGGGGTATCATCAGTGTATAGATCCTGCAAAGGACCTGGGTCAAATTTAGTAGGACCTCCTTCAATACCTACTGGTATTGGATGGCGGGGGTCCAAACTCTTTGACCCCCTCATAAGTTAAGCTACTATTAAAACTTTAACCCGGCTACTTTGGACTGTATCCCTGCTGACTCAGACTACTTAGCCGAGGGTAACGTCGCCTTCAAAAGAGGGGCCTACCACATTATGCATTAATAACTTAATTAATTATCTTTCAATAATCCGACCCTTTAGGATTGTATCCTTGCTGACTCAAACTACTGGGTTGAGGGTAATGTCACCTTCAAAAGAGGGGCCTACTACAATAACTAAGATAATCTCTTAACAAAGTGCAAAAGTGCGGAAATAATAAAAGGTTACACTAAACACGAGTCGGAGCCAAGTGATTCATCTTGTCTATCTGCTTTTACTTTTATTTTTATTTTTCAGCATTTTAGTTAGTTTTTATTTTTTCAGTTTAAAACCTTTTTTCTAAACTTTTGATTTGACTAGACGTTGAGGATAAACCGGTACTAAAAGCTCTTGTGTCCTTGGACGACCTCGGTATCTTGCCAACACTATACTATGCTCACGATGGGTGCACTTGCCCATATGTGTGTTTAGTGTTAGTAAATATCGTGTTTTATAAATTTAAAACTTGGCTAAAAAGTGTAAAAGGGCTTAAAATATATTTAAACTTATATAGACACTTCACACGCATCAAGTTTTTGGCGCCGCTGCCGGGGACACAAGGATTTTAAGAAAGTTAGGAATCAACGGCCTAATCGTTTTTTCTTATTTTTCTATTTTTTTAGGATTTTTCTTAGTTTTTCAGCTTCTGCAGAGCTCAGCACGGGCCGTGCCAGGTCGGACACGGGCCGTGCGCAGCATTGATACTGGCAGTTTTTATTTTCCGAGTTACAGAGAGCTGAACACGGGGCCGTGTCGGTGCAACACGGGGCTGTGCCCAACTCCCCAGTAACAGGGATCCAGAAAACAATTACTGTATCTCCGACCACGGGCCGTGTTCGCTGAACACGGGGCCGTGGTGAACCTTCTGACCAACGTTCTTTTCTGTTTTTGTTGCAGGACTTGGAACCTAGGCGCCACATTTGAACTTCCTACGTAGTGCATGAGTTCTTGTTCTAGTAGAGACATAAAAGAACCTCTTGAAGAACCCGAACGCTTTCTCAGAAAAAGACTTAAAGCTAAAAACCAAGAGAAAGTATCGGGGGACCCATTTCCAATGGCGGACCAACGTACCCTCATGGATTACCTACGACCCGCCATAGGTAATCTCGGCGCCGCTATCAATTCATCGAAGCCAATAACTTCGAAATTCGTCCGCATTTGATACAAATGCTTCAAAACTCCGCAACCTTCCATGGACTTGCGGACGAGGATCCCCATCTACATATTACTAATTTCTTAGAGATATGTGATACCTTTCGGATCAATGGAGCATCAAACGACGCCATTCGTTTACGAATGTTTCCATTTTCACTAAAAGACCGAGCTAAGGCTTGGCTTAACACCCTCCCAGTTGGCTCGGTAAACACCTGGGATGAACTAGCCCAAAAGTTTCTATATAAGTATTTCCCTCCTGCTAAAACGGCTAAATTAATGACTGAAATTAATACATATTCACAAGAGGATGGGGAATCCTTATATGAAACTTGGGAAAGGTTCAAGGAGCTACTAAGAAAGTGTCCTCATCACGGTCTTGCGGTATGGCAACAAGTATCCACTTTCTACAATGGGTTGTTGCCACACACAAGACAAACACTTGATTCTAGCTCCGGGGGACTTTTAGGTAATCGTCGCCCAAATGAAATATATAATCAAATTGAGGAAATTGCTCAAACCAATTTTCAATGGCACACTCCCCGAGGCAATAAATATATTGCCCCGGGCGCCCCTAAGGTTGATGAAAGCGCTTCTTTACAAGCCCAAATCGAGGCCCTTTCTTCGAAAATCAAAAAGTTAGAAATGACAAAAACGGTCTCGGTTATGGCTTGTGAAGGGTGTGGTGTGGAGTTGTATGAAAGAATTAGATGACTAAACGGAAACGGTAAACTACATTGATAACAGACCTAGGCCGTCGGGTCCTCCAACGGGTACCTACAACCAAGGATGGCGTAACCACCCAAACCTTGGTTGGAGAGATCCCGACAATAGTAGTAACCAACAAAATCAACGAACTAACTTTCAATAACCACAAAACTTTTCTCAACAAAAAGGTGGACGAGAAAGGCTTGAAGATACTGTATCTCGCCTCATCTCCGACACCGAAAAGAAAAACTCGGATCGATTTCAGCAATTGGAATCGAATTTTAGAAATCAACAAGCTAGCATTCAAAACATTGAAAAACAATTAAATCAAGTAGCTCAAAATTTCTCCGAGAGACCACAAGGCGCGTTACCAAGCAATACCGAAACCAACCCAAAAGCGCAAGTACATCTCATCACATTGAGAAATCAAACCGTGGGTCCCGAGGAGGCTCCTTTACCGCCAGCTGAAAGAAGCCAATCCAGCCAAACCATGACTCCACCCGCGCCCCAACCAGTAAAGGCCTCTTTACCAAATCAAGAGCCCACCAAAACTCCTCCGGTTCCATACCCCGGTCGGTTAATTCGTCAAAAGACTGATGAGAAATTCGCAAAGTTTGAAAATTTACTAAAACAATTGCATGTTAATATTCCTTTTATCGAGGTCCTAACCCAAATGCCTAAATATGTAAAATTTATGAGGGACTTCCTCACTCACAAAAGGAAAATTGAATCATTGCAATTAGTTAACTTAGGCGAAGAATGCTCCGCCTTAGTACTCAACAAACTCCCACAAAAGAAAATTGATCCTGGAAGCTTCACGATTCCTTGCTCGATTGGGGAATCCCCCATTCGTAATGCACTAGCCGATCTTGGGGCTAGCATTAACCTCATGCCCACATCAATGTTTAACCGACTCGGGCTAGGAAAAACAAGCCCTACAAAGATGAGCATACAACTAGCCGACAGATCCGTCAAATTTCCACAAGGTGTCGCTGAAAATCTATTGGTCAAAGTCGACAATTTCGTCTTCCCGGTCGACTTTGTCATACTAGACATGGAAGAAGACACCGATGTCCCCCTCATCCTCGGGAGGCCATTTCTAGCCACCGCCCAAGCAGTGGTGGATATGAATGACGGAACACTAACATTGAAGTTTGGGGACGAGGAAGTGAAGTTTGGAGTTGGAAAGAGAGTAGAAGACGAAAACCCGGTCAACTACATGAAGGTCATAGACTCAAGCTTGGATGACGCTCTCCGACGGTGCAACATGGGATGCAAAACATCCCACTTGAGTAACATATAACCAGGCTTTGGGTCTAGCCAAGGACCCTTATAAACGTGGCGCACCACGGAGGCATTCCGCGGAACTATCCTTAGTTTAGTTTAGATAACTTTTTATATTTTCTAGTTAGTTTTAATTTTCAGGAATAAAACACACTCGGGATGGCAAAGGATACAAGGGGAACTTGGACCAGTACCCCATGCATGAAAACAGGGCCATCCAACAAACTTTCTTCATTACAGCAAGTTCAGCACGGGCCGTGTCCGCCCAACACGGCCCCGTGCTGCACAGTCTGCAGAAAAAACCCAGTTCAGGTAAACTGGACACGGGTCATGTTCACCCAACACGCCCCCGTGTCCAGGCTTCTGTTTCTTTTGTTTAATTTTTGTTACTGGCACCTGAACACGGGGCCGTGCCCGGACAACACGGGGCCGTGTCCAGGCGCCTAGTAACACAAATTTTTGCTTTTTCACACCCTTTTACACATTCAATCAACCTAAAAACTTATTTTTGGGAATTTCAAAATTTTTGCTTTTTCACACCCTTTTCAAATTTTTTCTTTTTTTTTACTTGTCTAGGTTTAATTTGGGAATTTCAAAATTCTAAAAAGGTTATATTTTTACAAATTTACAACCGATAGCGTCGTGATAAAAAGAACCAACATAAGAAAATTATGAAACGACATGACAAGCTTAGTTAAAATTTAATTATATATACTTGATCACATAAAAACCCATTCCCACAAAAGTGAGTTTTGAGCCTTTATTGAGCATACAAATACATATCTTTAAACTAAATGCTCATTTTTCGTTTCTTGTGTGAATAGCCGCTTGGTTCTTACAACTCTAGAACTTGCCACGACGATACATTCCCGGTCCTTACCAACTTAAACCCGAGTAAGTAAATGATGGAGGCATTAGGACTAACCCCTTTTTATTTCTACACCATTATTTTTCTTTTTTTAACACCTACCCAAAATCCCCCTACTTAACCCCTTTGAGCCTAAACCTTTTTATTTCTTAACCCAAACCAAACACCCTTTCAGCCACCAAAACCTTTTTATTTTTAACCCTTTGTTTTAGTGACAAGCTCGGTTTTTCGTATGACTTTTCAAAAAAAATAATTGTTGATGAAGCAAAAGAAATAAACAAACAAGTTCATCAAAAATAACCTTGTTTGAGCAATAGCTTCATAAAAATAAAAATTGCAAAAAAATAAAAAGTCTTACGAAAACCGATGCTTTTTACGCTTTTCGCCTTTTTTTCTACTAACCACTAACCCAACCACCTACCTTAAACCCAAGCCTAACCCTTCACCCAAAAAGTCCTCTTGATATTTACAAATGTGTATAGTTAAAAAGGAGGATGATTGATTGCTTGGCAAGCCTATGGTATGAGTAAGTTCCATGCCGCTCTCGAGTGATTCACTAAAATACATCTTCGGCCGAGTGTTGAGTGATCCCCCGTGAGGTATGTGAACTTGTATATAAATAGAATTTTAAAGAGGCATGTTATGCCCTAATAAATAATTTATCTTATGAAAAGTTTTAAATAAATCATGACGAATAGGATTGTAAATAAATAAAAATAAAACTTAATAAAGAATCTTGGAAATCCCGACACTCTATGACAAGCCCAAAAACCTTCTCTTCTACCCATTCCATTTGGGAGTGTAAAGCCACATTATAAAGAGTTTTGCTTGAGGACAAGCAAAGATTCAAGTGTGGGGGTATTTGATGTGTGCAAAATGCAACATATAAATTACATCAATTGTGGCATAAAACTAACCTTTTTTTAGTACTAATGTTGGAAAAAAGTGTGCTTTTGTCTTCCTTTTGTATTTTCAGGATTAAATGAGCTCAAAGTAACAAAAGAAGAAAAAAGGCAGCTAAATCTAACATAAATACAAGAAAAGAAACAAATGTGGCATGCCCGACCTCCCCGAAAGCATCTTCCCAAGCAAAACAAGAGAACAGAAGGCTGAACACGCCCCGTGCTCAGTGAACACGGGGGCGTGCCCAAGTGTCAGCATAAAAGACAAAGTTGTAGAAGCTTCCATCGCCCACCATGGGGCCGTGCTCAGCGGACACGGGGCCGTGGTCAACTATAAGATTCGCAGAATCCAGGCAAATCTTGATAGTACAGATATGCTTCTGCACACGGGGTCGTGCCCAGCGGACACGGGGTCGTGGTCAACTAATGCAGACAAAAGCAATTAATGAAGACAGAGAAGAGGATGGACACGGGGCCGTGCCCACTGGACACGGGGCCGTGCCCGAGCTTCTGTTCAGCCTATAAATAGGAGTGCTATGTTCAAGCTTAAACTATCCCTTGGCACACCACCTCTCTCACACTTCACCCACCACCCACCACCATCACAACACCATCATCCACCACCATCATCCATTGTCCATCATAGAGTGTGTGAGTCGTCTCGGGATCCAAGATTGATCGTAAGAGTTCTTGACAATCAAGGCCATGTTTGCCTAAGTCTCTTACATCACTTGGTGAAGACAAAGTGTCTAGTGTAATACTTTTTATTTTTAATCTTTTCGCACTTTTTAATTGGTTATGTATTAATGACTTTAATAACTAGTTTCTTATGTTGAAGGTGATTCTTCCTTATCGTTTGTCCGTGGTGTCTTGGCATTATTTTATTGTCTATATAAAATAATAGATTTTCACCATTCATATCTCCACGGTCTATATAGAGGTATGTTGGCTACCTGGTCGGGGGTTAAAGGTACGGTTTGGTAAGAGTCTTGCCATTGTTCAGTGTATAGATCATGCAAAGGACCTGGGTCAAATTTAGTAGGACCTCCTTCAATACCTACCGGTATTGGATGACGGGGGTCCAAACTCTTTGACCCCCTCATAAGTTAAGCTACTATTAAAACTTTAACCCGGCTACTTAGGACTGTATCCCTGCTGACTCAAACTACTTAGCCGAGGGTAACGTCACCTTCAAAAGAGGGGCCTACCACATTATGCATTAATAACTTAATTAATTATCTTTCAATAATCCGACCCTTTAGGATTGTATCCTTGCTGACTCAAACTACTGGGTTGAGGGTAACGTCACCTTCAAAAGAGGGGCCTACTACAATAACCAAGATAATCTCTTAACAAAGTGCAAAAGTGCGGAAATAATCAAAGGTTACACTAAACACGAGTCGGAGCCAAGTGATTCATCTTGTCTATTTGTTTTTACTTTTATTTTTCAGCATTTTAGATAGTTTTTATTTTTTCAGTTTAAAACCTTTTTCTAAACTTTTGATTTGATTAGAGGTTGAGGATAAACCGGTACTAAAAGCTCTTGTGTCCTTGGACGACCTCGGTATCTTGCCAACACTATACTACGCTCACAATGGGTGCACTTGCCCATATGTGTGTTTAGTGTTAGTAAATATCGTGTTTTATAAATTTAAAACTTGGCTAAAAAGTGTAAAAGGGCTTAAAATATACTTAAACTTATATAGACACTTCACACGCATCACTTTTTCATCTTCACTATCACTTTCTGCCATCATTTTTAAATGAGCTGCCATTCTTTTCGCATAATAATCATTATCATCATCACTATCTTCTTTGAATCGAGCAACAAAAGCTTTGTGATTTGAAGTTTTATTTGGATCATAATCATCCCAATTGAAATTTGCCCAGCTAAAACCTTTTGGCAACTTTTCATCATCTTGATTGATTAGGCATGCTTTGTTGTCAGCTGAAATATATTTGTCCCAACTGAAATCTTCTTGATTCACTAAACATGCTATCTTTGATGATTCTTCAATTTCCTTCCTGCCATGAGCAGTTTGTGGTTGTTGAGCAACTTGATGATAAATCGATTTCCGATAGTAATCATTGTTGTTGAACGGATTTTGAGCTCCACTTGCTTCGCGATTAGTGCACTTCCTCTTGACGTGTCCTTTTTCCCTGCAACGAAAACAAGTAACTTTAGATTTATCAAAACCTAAGTTAGAAACACATGCATCACGGAAATCATTTCTTCCCGTAATTTGCTTAAACTTTTCTACTCTCCTCAACACACTCGCCAAACACCACTTTATATCCATCAATTCCATTTCCTCAGCATCGATCTGA
This sequence comes from Helianthus tuberosus, assembly GCA_030545235.1. NCBI lineage: Eukaryota > Viridiplantae > Streptophyta > Magnoliopsida > Asterales > Asteraceae > Helianthus > Helianthus tuberosus. The sequence goes on from CM060443.1 coordinate 8,041,210, forward strand.
TCGTAATCCTCTTTGGTCAACATTGGATTCCCGATCCTTCCTGCTACTAAACTTCCATAGGACTCCAAAACAGTTCCCAACAAAGACATATGGCTTTTTGCAACTTCTTTAGAATAATCCTGATCATTCTCAAGATTCAATACAATATTGCATTGTAGCTTCTTGCCATTCTTGGTTGCTGAAATGTTCGGATCAAAAGATGAATATGATGAAAAACTTGTGTTGCTATTTGATCCTTTGGATGAACTTCCTGATGAACTCTTTGCATTGAATGCAGTCTCAACCTTTGGTGACATGTTGATAGTTTTGTCATTCAACCCTGCTTTGTAATAAAGCCCAATGTCTTGTTCACCATCAAAATCTTTCATTCTTGAAATCTTTCTCTGTTCCATCTCCTGAGCCTCAATTTTTTCAATGAACTTGCTCAGTGTCAGACTGCTAAACCATTTCTTGTTCCTTAGGATCATGAGATATGTGCCCCAAGTCTCGTGTGGCAATGCATCAGCTAGCTTTTCAATCAATTCCTCATTATCTTTATTAATGCTCAGTCTCTTCATGTTAGCTAACAAATTGCAATATCTTTCAATGATTTTCTTTGTGCTTTCATTTTTCAAACCACGAAACAGATCAAACTCTTTCTTCAAAAGTGATTTTTTGTTCTTAACCATTTCTTGGCTTCCAACAAACTTCGATCTTAAAGCTTTCCAGATTGAATAAGCACTTCCATTATGTTGCAATAAAACCAAAATATCTTCTTTCACAGCTTGTTGTAGAAGACTTAACATCATTTTTTCATTTTTATATTTCCTTTTATCATCAGCACTCATATCTTTAATTGCAACTTCCTCTTCGTCATCATTCGTTGGTCTAACATATTTTGTCTCAACACATTCACAAGCATCCAAATAATTTGCTTGTACCCAGTTCTCAAAACGTCCTTCCCAACCTTTATACTCCTCGATGTTCATGAGTTTAGACGGTTTTTGCATAGTCCCCGTTTCATTTTCCAACATTGTGTTTTGTGCAAGAGTAATCGGGGTAACCGGAGTAGCAAATGCGTTGTAAAATTCCTCTTCCATGATTCGGTAACACAATTTTCACAAAACAGTCTTTCAAACGAAATTACTCCACAAATGAAATACCCTTTGAAGCGAAATTACTAATTTCGTGCGAAATACCACACTTTAAAACGAAATATGTAATTTCGTGCGAAATTACTCAAGCGAAATACCAACTTGGTGCGGAATTACTAATTTCATGCGAAATTAGATGCTTATTTCGTGCGAAATTATGCTGATGTCATCTTCTCGAGCTGAATTTTGTCAAATTGATCAAGTTTTAGTCCGATTTTAGGTCCAATTCTTTCAAGGATTTGTTAAAACACAATTTCGCACATAATGTGAGAAATTCAAGTCATTTTAACCAAGATTTGACGGTTAATTTTGAAAAGAAGGTGTAGAAATCAGATTTTGCAGCTGAATTGGTAAGAACTCTTCCTCCTGAGCTCTGATACCACTTGTAGGATCGTTTGCACGACCAGAACGAGTCGACCAGAAGAGTTTTTCTCAATACGAAAGGCGGAAACAGACGTATTGAGTTCAATTCAGCAAAATATCACTTTAAACTGTCTTTTGATTGATATTAGAACGTTTTACAGCGAGACGACACTTCGGCAGCACTTCGGTACTCTAGCCGGAAAAATTACAAATGACAAGGCACCTCACGTATTTATAGGCAAGCTAATTTCACACGGAATAGTACAAACGAAATTAGCTTCACACGAAATTAGATTTCGTGCGAAATTAGCTTTTGACATGTTTTCTCGTTTTGCGTGCCCTGATCTATCTAATACAAACTAAGACTCGATACAAGACGAAGTCGACAGACGCATGCACCAACAGTAGTTATTCATGCGTGGAAGATAAAACACGTGGCCATGAACACGCGCTATATAACCGTTGAAGAAGGAGGATGACCGTTGATATATGACCGTTTAAAAAGGAAGAGTTTATAAAAAAACCTTATGTCCGATATTATATATAATAACAAAACGAAGTAGCAAAAATAGTTTACTTTCTTAGTTTTCTATTTTAGCCACAAAAGTTTTATAAATTTTAATTTATAATATGTTGCAAAATATAATAACACTTTGAAATAGCAAAAATAGTATACTTTTTGAGTTTTATATTTTAGTAGATAAAGATTTAAAATTTTTATTTATAATATTTTGCAAAATATAATAACATTTTGAAGTAGCGAAGCGAGTTTATTTTTTGAGTTTTATATTTTAGCTAATTTTTTTTTTAATAAAGGAATAGTTTTACTTCCTAGATTTTTAATACATTTTTTATTATTTTAAGATTATAATTAATTTAAAGATAATTTTCTTCTGTTATGACTTTTAAATATAATATTTTACAAAATTATGAATGTATCATCACGATACACTTAGGTAGTGTTTGGTATGCAGGAATGAGAGGTGGAATGGAATGAGTGATTACGAGGGAATGAAGAAAATAGTGTTTGGTTGGTCAATGGAATGGAATCACCCATTCCAAAAGGCATTTCATTCCCTCAAAATCATTCCTTCCATCCCCCATGTTTTTTTTCCATTCCATCCTCTCTTGCACCATTCATCAACAACACCACAACCCACGACCTTCGCCACAACCCACCACCACCCACCACCGACGCCGTCGCCGTCGCCGCCACCCGCCACCACCTCACCCCGACAACCTTCGCCGCTGCCACCCACTCGCCACCGTTATCACCCACAGTTGCGACCAACCGTCAACGCCAGTCGTCGCCGCCGCCCACCACCATCGTCGACGCCACAACCACCGTCACCACCAACCGCCGCCACCAACCGCCACCTTTGCTGCCACCCACCACCAACGGCCACCTTGTCACCACCACCACTCGTCGTCACCGCCGCACCGCCACTCGCCTCCACCACCACCACCCATCGCCGCCGTCGACACCCACCACCGCCACCTATAACCACCCACAATCACTACCACCGACCACCACCACCACTCACTGCTAATTTTATTACTCCGTTTTTCTTGCCTACCAAACACTACACAATAATAATTCATTCCATTCACATGGTAACCAAACAAGACATAGAATGGTAATGATCCATTGCATTCCCTCGTCCATTCTATTACCTCATCCATTCCATTCCTTCGTCCATTCCATTACCCCATACCAAACTGACCCTTATTTGTGTCTATGCTTTGATAAAATTTTATTCGAAACCAAGCCGGGTCAAATACAATATATTACTTAGGTTTTTTTCTTTCGTTTACTATAGTGAGTACCCTAACAAGCCGAAACAAAATAGACCGAACTTCCGTAGCGTCGTGCGGAAAACCCGCTAGTTTTATATATATTCAATCTTCAAACCTTTAAAAAACACAATCCTTTTCACCTACAAAAATACAATATTGCAATGAATAAAAAAAAAAGAGTAAATTACGTTTTTGACCCCTGTTGTTATATCACTTTTACTATATTAGCCCAAAATAAGAATTTTTAACATATCTGCCCCCATGGTCTTTATAACTAACCACTTTGGCCCCTAAGTCTAACCATTTTGGCCCCTATGGTCTCTTTAACTAACCATTTTGGCCCCTATGATCTCTAGCCTTAGGGGCCAAAATGGTTAGTTATAGAGACCATGGGGGCAGATATGTTAAAAATTCTTATTTTGGGCTAATATAGTAAAAGTGATATAACCACAGGGGCCAAAAACGTAATTTACTCAAAAAAAAAAAAAAAAAAAAAACAATCCATAGCATATTATATGCATGTATCATATTGCACAATATGCTAATTAAAGAAGATGGACGTGCAATATCCTCCAGATTGGGTGCCGGATCCTACTACACAAGTTCCCGTCCCCGAAAATATCCAACGAGACTTGCACAATGAAGAAATTCACTTTCGGTTGAGATATGATTTAATTGAACTTGTAGGTTCTTTAGGTTTGGAATTTCCGGATTCGAACGAGGAGTAGGTTTTGTTTATGTATCTTTTTATTTTCTATGTTTATTCTAAGTTGTAACCTAAAATATGTCTAGAAATATTGTTTTTTATTTAAACGTAATTTATAATTTTATTGTTTTATTGTTAATTTATATTAAAAAAAAGAGTAAATTGCTAAAATCGTCTTTAAGGTTTGGGCATATTTGTCATTTTCATCAAAAACAATATTTTTGTACTGTATAGTCCTTCACTTTTGAGTTTTTTTGTTATTTTCATCCAAAAATCTAACTTTTTTTTGTCAAAATCGTCCTTGAGATTTGAGATTTTTTGTCATATTCATCCAAATGTTTGATAGTATTAATTTTCTATTACATAAAAATATTTTAAGTTTTTTTTATTGTACGCTTTTTTTTTTCTCAGCCCCCCCCCCCCCCCCCTATACTCTTTCATTATCTTCTTTTCCTTAAAACTAATCTTAACCCCCCAGATCTAAGATCAATAGACTAGAATCCTTCTTACCCTTCTTTTCTATTAAAATACAAAGTACTAAATTTTATTAAAATACTCAAAATAATTAAACGATGGATATGAATGTTGTGGGGTATTTTAAGAGGTGAAAGTTTGACGCAAGGAATAGTTTAACATAAGCGTGTTAGGAGTGGAGTCGGCAAAGGGTGCGACAACCACCTTTGCCGCGCGGCAAACACCACCGCCAATCCCTTGCCGACGCGGTGAAGGGAGGAAGGCGGGGAGGGCTCGCCGATGCGGTGAAGGGAGGAAGGAGAGAGAGAGAGGGGTGTGTGTGGTGGGGTCCATGTCATTTCTCAACCAATCACACATTTTTTTTTAAAGTTTACCACTTCACCAAGTGTCTAAACCATTGCCAACACTTTTCAGCAAAGTTTAAACACTTTTCACTGATTGACGTGGCGCACTCTGATTGGTTGATTTTTTAGTTTACCACTCCAAATTGTTTAACCACTCCGATTGAAAACCCATTTCGTCAAACACTTCATGCGGCAAAGGGTTGGCATTGGTTGCCGTGGGTTTGCCACTTCGGTAAAATAGGTTTGCCGACTCCCACTCCTAACACCCTAAGCATTTATTTACTACTAATAATTGTCAACATTGAAAAAGTAAAGAAAAAATGTGACCTCAGCCACATATCAACCCTTGTAGATACGACCTACGTGGCTTCAGTGTTCATCACACATGACTTCCATTACACTCGTCAATTTTAAGTATCAAGTGAAAATAAAAAATAGCGAAAAATATACGTTAAAAAATCATTTAATTGAGGAATGATTTCCTTTAGTGAAAAATACACTTAAAATTGCCTTTAGTGAAAAATAGTGAAAATAAAATAAATACATATTTTTTTGGTTGGTGATGTATTCTTCCATTCCAATCAACACAAAAGAAACAAATGAAAATTCGGATAATTGAAATTCTCAAATTTTTTTATGCGAATAATATTCAAAAAAAAAAAAAAAAAAAGTGGTAGGTTTATTGCCTTTCAAAAAAAAAAAAAAGACTAAATTACTTTGAGTCCTTGTGAGTAATAGAATAATGGTTGAGTCCAATTTTGTTCATTTTATAACGATTTGAGTCCAAAAAATTGGACTCAAAAGGTTAAAATTTGGACTCAAATGGTTAAAGAGAATGCTTATAGAGACTCAGGTCATTAAACTTTTTGCTTTTGGACTCAATTAGTTAAAACAACTAAAACACATAGACTCAAAAAGTAATTTACCAAAAAAAAAAAAAAGGTAGGTTTACTATACACGTGATATTAATTAATGTCCCTTTCAACAATGTTAATAGATTAGCCAACATATGACTTGACACATCCATTGAAATCACGACCAAGTGTTTTTTTTTTTTTTTTTTTTTCTGTAATTCCTTAAATACTTTTTTTTTTGTTAAATAAGTTGAAAAAACTAGAACAAATATAATATATCTTTGAGTAAACTGTCAAAAGGTTTGAGTTTTAGATTAAAGTGACAAAAGTAACCAAACCTCATAGACCATTTTAGCAGTTTACTCAATATCTTGGTTTCCGTTTTCCAAAACAAGTAAAAAATGACTTTTAGTTTTAATGTTAGGTTAATTCAAATGACTTTTAGTTTTAATTTTAGTTTAATACAATAATATGCTCTATGGTTCTGGTTTAGGGCTACCTGGCCCAAAGGTTATTAGGGGGAGGGGGGTGGTGATCACTCATCACTCACTCATCACTCATAACATCCAATCAAATTCTGACATGTCATCAACCATTATTCTATTACTCACAACCTTTTTTAGTGGAAATAACTTATTTTAAAATAGTGAACTAAAACCTGTGAACTCACTCTTCATTAATTGTTGACACCTGATTTTTACATGTTTTCTCAGGTTGTTAAGGCATCGTTTCAACGTAGGAGCACATCACGAGAATGAAAACTATTTTATTTAAACGTTTTGCATCTTTACTTTTAAGTACTTTGGTTTGGGCGTTTGTTTTGACGCACACTTTATTTACGTTTACTTACGCATTTCTTTAACTGCATGGTTAAACTTGTTTAAACGTATTTTTGCATATAGAGTCGTTCTATGTGACTAGCGTCTTGGATCCTGGTTTGTCACACGCCTCGCCGTAAAACCCCGCAAGTGGATTTTTGAGGGTGTGACATACTCGTTTTGTAATCATTTAATAATTTAGGAGCAATTATCTTCGAATACCATAAAATATTAAATTTTGATGTGTAGACCATTTGTAATGGTTAATGTCCTTAAGAGGCATTTTCTATAACATCAGCGCCAACAAGCATCATTTTTTTTAGCCAAAAGTTTGTGAAACGGTTACTACCCCTTAATGCCTATTCTAGCATTACTCAATTATTTTTTATTTTATCATTTATATTATTCTACTATTTTAAATTACAATAAAGCATAGTACAAACTTCTCTTCGTATTTGATTAAATAAATATTTCATTCATTAATTTAGTATTTACACATAAATAAACAATACAATATTAAAAAGGGTCATGGTATCTAGACACCCCCAAAAATTAGTGTACATCCCTCAATACGAAGTGTATAGCACAATACGCTTCCTATAGGTTTAAAAGCAATAAATGCTAAACCAATAGGAACCGTATAGGCCAATACGCTTCCTATTCGCTTGCTGAAACCTGCTGCTCTCTGCCATGCAGGAAGTGCAGAGAGTTCAGACCTAAAAAGTACTGACAACTTTTGAAAACTGAGTTCAACAGGAGGCGTATTGGCCAATACGATTCCTTTACAGTTACAAGGAAGTGTATTCAGCAATACGCTTCCCATAGGGTTTTGGTTGGTGGACCAATTAAATCAATAGGAAGCGTATAGGGCAATACGCTTCATATTGATACGATGAACAAATATGCTCTGAGATGTTGTAGATAGTTCAGAACTAAAAAGTTGTAAAGTGACTCGAATAAGAAGCGTATAGAGCAATACGATTTCCATAGGGAGCCAATAGGAAGCGTATAGGGCAATACGTTTCCCATAGGGTTTTGGTTGGTGGACGAATTAATTCCATATGAAGTGTATTGGGCAATATGGTTCCTATAGGACCAGAAATCTGTTATATATCCAAGCTTTGGGGATGAATGTATTATGATGAAAATTCACAAACTAAACAATCCGATCAAACCATTCGTATCACGATGTCGTCTTAGGGCCTCAATTATATTTTTGGTGATTATTCAAACGAGTCATATCCGAACGAATCATACGTCTCCGAAAGTAAAATCGAACACGTTGTTGAACGAGGGGAGGAAGAGGTTGCATCCGTGGTTCATTGTAATGACGGGTTTCAGGTGCCCGATTTGAACCAAGAGTACGCAGATGAACCTGAAAGCTATCCGCAATACCAATACCCGTCTTATTATCCGCAATACCAATACCCGTCTAACTATTCGCAGTGTCGTGGCAGTATATATGGAGGATCATTTATCGGCCGGATAGCCGAGAGTGTTGGTCGGTACTCTGGTTGGGCCGATGTTAAGTATCCGGCACCGGCTCCCTGCAAATATTTGGACATGAGGTCGATGACAGGGATGAAAGTGGCGGTAAACATTCCTAATGTTGGTTATAGGTTTGTCGGGGCGAATCGTCAAGCTTGGGCATGGCAGCCGTTGGTACATCACCCGCTTTTGGAGGCTGAGGAGGTTCAGATGCCTCAGATGGCTGAGCAGGAGGGCGGGCATGATGATGTTGAGATCCCGCCTCGGCATGAACAGGGGGGTCATTAACATCCACAGAGAGCTTATCGTGCGGTTAGGTTGCCTCGGTCAACCAACCGCCTTCTCGATAGGATTTTGCGTAACCAGGATGAGCAGATGCGGCTTCGAACATCTCATGGTCGCCAGATGGACCAGTTGCATGATGACATGGGGTGGATGATGACTGGCATGGGTGAAATGTATAAGCATATGGGTATGTCGGTTCCACCTCGTCCATCACCACAAGTTTATCAGGGCCAGGGCCCGTTCTATACGCAGCAGCCCGACCCGTCCATGTCATCCTTTAATCAGCCCATTCCGTCCATGCATGTATGTTATCTTATTTTTATTTCATTATCTATGATCAATTTAATGTTATGAAATGTAATGGATAATTTGTTTAAATTCTTATAGGCTTCAGGCCCGTCCTATTCTCAGCCCGACCTTTGGATGCCGCGTTTTCCTCAGTCTGGCCAGACGATGCCGCTCTTTCCTTTGTTCGGCACTTCCATGCATGTATGTTATTTTGTTTTTATTTCAATTTTTATGAACAATTTTAATATTAAGTAATGATTATTTGTTTAAATTTTTTATAGGCTCCGGGCACGTCCTGTACGCGGCACAACCCGTCGCCCTCTATTAGGCGTGGCCCGATATTTACGGAGGAGGAGCTCGCGGAGTCTAACGAGGAGTCAGATGAGGAGTCTGACGAGGAGTCTAACGATGATTGATGAAGATAGTGGTTTGTGATGTTTTTATATGATGCAATATTGTACGAACAATTTAGTTTTAATGTTTTGATGTATGAACGATTTAATTTTCTGTTTAATTAGGATATGTTTGTTTTGGTAAGTTATAATATATGTATATGTTTAGTTTGTTTGGATTGCTTAATTTAACTATGTTGTTTACAAAAAAATTTAATAAAAAACCATCATTATTTTATAACAAAAAAACTAACTCAAATTAAAAAAAAAATAAAGTTTGGTAAGAGCAATATGTGATACGTGAAAAGGAAAATTCTTCTAGAGTTGTATAGGACAATACACTTCCTTTGGTCACTAATCATTGGCTGAAAAGCATCTGAAAAGTGACTGAAAAGCATCTGAAAAGTTGTTCAATAGGAAGCGTATAGATCAATACGCTTGGCCTCAGAGGAACCATATAGCCCAATACACTTCCTGTAGGGTTAGGGACTTGCAAATAAAAATGGGGGATGTGTATTGAAACCAAAGAGAATGTTTTGTTTATGTCCACATTTTTTCATTTGCACTAGGGCTGGCATATCGTGTATACCCGTACACGATAAGACACGACACGATAAGACAAGATACACGAAATCCGATACACGAACACGACACGATAACTTATCGTGTCCTTTTTTTCAAACACGAACACGACACGTTATACACGAAAATTACCTGTTAATACCTGTTAACATGACTATTCGACTGTTATACACGAAAATTACCTGTTAATACCTGTTAACACGAACAAAAACACGAACACGACATGCTATCTGAGAGTTACAGAGGGAGTTTAGGGTTTTATTTTTTTTGAATTGAATGAGGAATGAAAATAGAAAGGAATTAAGGAACCCACACGCACATGGCAGATGAGTTTTATTTAATTTAATTTCTTATCGTGTACTAATGGGTATTAACAGGTAAACAGGTATTTAACCTGTTTATACACGAAAATTAACATGTAATATCGTGTCTACATGTTTGGTACACGATACCTGTTAAGGCCATACACGATACTTGTTAACTTCGTGTAGGTTCGTGTCGTGTATTCGTGTAAAATTGTCGGCCCTAATTTGCACCTCCACATCCCCTCATCACTTTCTCTCTCTAACATTTTTTATCACCTAGCTAAGACTGAGTGTAGTGGGGCGACTCCCCACCCCAAGTCGCCCCAAGTCGCCTGGAACACCGCCCCCGGGGGCGACTTGGGGGGGCGACCCCCTCTTGCCCGACTCATTCTCGTCGCCCATTTCAAATGTCTTGATTTCCAATATAGCCGTTGCCAACGATTATGTTGGCTAAGCTTATTATTATTTTTTTAATAATCCAACCTTTATAAAATACCCCATATCAAACACATTTTTACCACAATTTTCTCTCAAACTCATCAAAATTTATACCAATCTTCTATCAACTCATCAAAATTTATACCAATCTTCTATCAACTCATCAAAATGTATCCCCACAACATCCCTCCTTTCAACCAAAATACGCAATCTTCCAATCCACAACCCGATCTGACGGACCCAAACGTTTTAAATAACCCCGCTTTTTACGCCTATTTCAATAATATGCACGTTGCTAGCCCTACACCGCAAGTATACTACAACAATACGCCCATACCGCAACATATGGGGTTCACCACTTGGAACACACAACAACCCGGTGGTTTTCAAAACGTTGGAGGATCCAGCCAACAAAATGGTATAAATTTTTTAGATATTTTTTTGTAAAGAATATGTTTTTTTTTTTAACTTTGTTTGTATTCCATCTAGTGGTTGATTTAGATGACGAAGAAGTTCCGGAGACCCAGTTCGATGTCGGTCAAAAAAAGAAACGTTCACACAAGAGGAAAACACCGGGTGAAGAACGCTTGAAAACCAAACCGATACCATGGACTTCCAACGAGGAAATGAGCTTGTCAAAGGCTTGGCTAGAAATAACCGAAGACCCGAAGTGTAGTAACTATCAAAAGGAAAAAACATATTGGTCTCGTATTTACAACCTTTTCCTCAAGTTGGAAGATCAAGAAGAAGGATACCGTGATGCCGATGGTATCGGCGCGAAGTGGCGTAAAATGCGTCCTTTGATTCAAAGTTTCAACCAAATATACACTCGCCTAAGTAACTCGCGTGTGCGCCAAAGTGGTTCCGACGATGCGATGCTCCAAGCAAACGCCCAAAATGAATTCCGAGGCGAACACAATAAGGCGTTTCCTTATCTTGCTATTTGGCAATTTTTAAGAAGGAGTTCGAAATTTCACATAGTCATCGCCTTCGATCCATTTAAAAGTCGTGGCCAACCGTCGGCTAAGCGGTCAAAAACCTCATCCTCAAACGACCAACAAAGTACCGGTTCGGACGCTCGGTGCCAAATAAATCTCAACGACATTGAGGAAGACAACGAAGAGCCACATGAAGAGGCCGAACCGTATCAACCACCACAACGACCGGTTGGCCGAGATAGGGCCAAAAAAGCCGCTCAAACGTCTTCTAGCGGTGCACGAATCGACTACACCGAAACGTTCGAAAAAGTGACCAATAAGTTAGACGGGTTGTTGCAAACGAGCCAACAACGGATCAACTTAAAAAAAGAACACGGGGACCGAAAGCTAAAGCTGAAAGAAAGTCGTCAAAAAGCACTTGATTTGCAAATATTAACAACCGACACGACAAACCTTACTGGAGCCGAGCTCGCTTTAGCCGAGCAAATGAAGCAAGAAATTCGAGAAAAATATAACCTTTGTTGAAGTAATTTATTTATTTTGGTTGAAGCAATTTTTTTTTTAGTTGATGTATTTTTTTATTTTGGTTGAAGTATTTTTTTTTTTAGTTGATGTATTTTTTTTATTTTGGTTGAAGTAATTTTTTTTTTAGTTGATGTATTTTTTTTATTTTGGTTGAAGTAATTTTTTTTAGTTGATGTATTTTTTTATTTTGGTTGAAGTAAAAAAAGACTTTTATAAAAAATAGGATTTTTTTTATATCTTTTACATAAAAAAGACAAAATAAATGGGTGCCACGTGTCGCAAGACGCCCCACCCAGCAAGGTTGCCCCACTACCCCTTTTTTGGTCAGAATCCTCTTATGTGACGTGGCGCCACGTGTCACAAGACGCCCACTCAACAGGTTGCCCCACTACACTCAGTCTAACATATTTCTAATGATAGACCAGTAGTTTCGGTACCAAATATGTAATGTGTTAATTAACTAAATATGATTATAGGAAATGTAACATTATGCTAAAGAGAGACCCATTTATAACCTTAATTAACATACTAAATACTTTACACAATATTTGGTTTCTCTCTCACAGCACGTCAGCACAACCAACCAGGAAAGTATTAATGATTCATTCATACAACACACAACCGAAATCTTAAAACGAAACATGTTCATAACCTATTAATGAACATGTTCATAAACATGTTCATAACTTTATTCATACAACACACTTGAAAGACCTATTAATGATTCATTCATACAACACACAACCGAAATCTTAAAACGAAACAGGTTCATAACCTGAACTTTATTCATACAACACACTTGAAAAACCTATTAATGATTCATTCATACAACACACAACCGAAATCTTAAAACGAAACAGGTTCATAACCTGAACTTTATTCATACAACACACTTGAAAAAGCTAGTTATCGTCCCCAGACAGACTTCCCAACTTCAAAAGTCTCAAACTTATTCTGCACTGATTGGAAGCTGCAGAGAAGATAAAACTGGATCACAGTTTGACTACATTTCAAAAAATAATTGAAACAACGGATTTACATGTACAGTTAGGCTACCATTTGGATCCTACAAAGTATTTAGAGATTATGAATTATATATCATCTTTATTATAATAATACACGAGTTTCTAACCTATAAATAGTACGTAATACCTAAGAGATGAGTTGGTTAGAGTGATCAGCAAGAAGAGGACCATATGTGCAAGTCTTAACCTCCTCAAAATACGCTCTATTGTACGTTAAATTTGTAGTCGCATATTCGAACAGGAGATCTTCGCCAACCACTGTGACGTCGTACATATCTATCCATTCGCCCGACGGGAATTGATCCTTATGGCCTATCATCCCGGAAATTTTACCAAAGGTGATCTGTCCGGTAAACACCGGGGCGAAGTAATTGGGGATTACGTACTGTACGTAACATGGTTCCTCAAAGTGGATGGTGAAGTTGACGGTGGGTGGCAAAAGGCCTGCGAGGGATATAGAGAAAGATTCGACGGGATCAGGTATAAGGCCGGGCGGAAATCCAAGGAGTTGGAGAAGTTGGTGTAAGTTTAAGCTTAAGTTTTGGGATGCAGAGGTGGAAGGTGTGAGTGCCACAAGGGTGAGGAGGAGGAGAAGAGACATGTGAGAAGCAGCAGTTGCCATGGTTAAATATATTGATTGCTTCTTAAGTTAAGTTGTGAGGACTTGATAAAATGAGACTGTAGTATATATAGGCAAAAAAAGCCACCCTAAGATGAGTTTTTTACTAATATACTACAAAATGCAACGCTTTACATTTAAGTGCACACATTTTCTTTTTATACGGATTTCATCGGCGGTGGTGGCGGAAAGTAGATGTATGGGGAAGAAGAGATGAGTAGGAAGGATCGGGAGGAGGGTATGGGGAAGAAAGGTGGGTTTTGATGGTAGTAATTGTTGTTTCTTCTTCTGTTGGTGAAAGAGATACCCATTGATTGATTATGGTGCAGAATTGGGGGAATTTGGTGGAGAAGAAGAGGAGATCTGAGGTTTTGTTTGATTTGTTTGAGCTCGTGGATGGATTTGAAGAAGATGGTGAAGGTTTTTAATTTTTTAATTATTTAGGGACAATTTAATCATTTTATAATAACTTAATTGAAAATTTTAATAAAGGTTAGTGTTAAAGACCACTCGAGTTTAAAATATGTAACCACTGAGACCAAGTACGTAATTAGTAAACCACTAGAACTAAGTATGGAATTTTCATAAACCACATGACCAACCACGTATTTAACTCCACTTTTTAATATAACTAATATGTCCAACCAATTGTATAATTTGGTGAAATTTTTTATATTATACATTGGATGTTGAACACACACCAAATAAGTGGTGCAATTTAATGTCTATAAGTTTTTATTGGCCCCAATATTAATGGGAGGTACCAATAGGTGTAACAACAGTTGTTTTTAAATCTCACTAGTAGATGAAGCAATTTTGTGTCTTCCTTTATAAGAATCTTTAACTTGTGACAAATTAATTTTTTTAGTTTTTATACTTTGGGTTTGATACTTGAAATTCTTAACTTGAAAATGAGTAAATGAAAAACACCACCCAAGTGAAAAATGGCCTGTGACGATTCGCAACATTCTTTTTCGCTAAAAACACCACCAATCTTCATGTGTTTGGTTGACAATAGAATTGAAATTGGAATTAGGCATGAATTCCTTCAAATTCCTTTAACTAAAGGAATTCAAAATCCATCCTATATGTGAAGGCTTTAAAGTAAATTCATTGGAATCTTTGACCGTTTCGACTCGCACCGTTTCAACCCGTACCGTTTCGATCCATACTAATTTCGATCCGAACCGTTTCGACCCGTACCGTTTCGACTCGAACCGTTTCGACACGAACCGTTTCGACCCGTACCGTACCGTTTCGAATCGAACCGTTTCGACGCGTACCGTTTCGACGCGTGCCGTTTCGACGCGTGCCGTTTCGACGCGTGCCGTTTCGACGCGTGCCGTTTCGACGCGTGCCGTTTCGACGCGTGCCGTTTCGACGCGTGCCGTTTCGACGCGTGCCGTTTCGACGCGTGCCGTTTCGACGCGTGCCGTTTCGACGCGTGCCGTTTCGACGCGTGCCGTTTCGACGCGTGCCGTTTCGACGCGTGCCGTTTCGACGCGTGCCGTTTCGACGCGTGCCGTTTCGACGCGTGCCGTTTCGACGCGAGCCGTTTCGACGCGAGCCGTTTCGACGCGAGTCGTTTCTACGCGAACCGTTTCGAATCAAGCCATTTCGAATCGTGCCGTTTCGACGGGAACTTTTTCGACCCGAACTGGTGGTTGTGGGTGCCGGGGTGATGGATTCCAATTCACTTGACAACGAAACACAACAAAAATGGAATTGAGATTCCAATTCCAACGATTTCCAATTCCAATTGGAATGTTTAAATTCCAAATCCAATTCCTCAAATTCTAATTCCTATACAAATTTCAATTCTAATTCCAAATCATTCCGCGAACCAAGTGCCCCTTTAGGGTTTAAGCAGTAATTTGTTTTTCGGTGGACGAGTATTCTTAGGGCATCATGGCATACATATTTTTTAGTTGAATTTAAAAAAAACATTATTTGTTTAGAAAAGAGCAAAACGTGTGGAATGTTTCTTTATAATCTTCATATTAAAATGTAATTTATGCCTAAAAAATTATCGAAGTAAGGTCGGAGGTAAGTTTTTGATGTTAGCCATTGTGAGAGATATAAATTATACAATCAACCTATCATGTTAAGGAGTCAAAATTGCAATTAGTGTACACTTGAATGACTTTCCATTGTCAATTTTGATTGTTATGTCTACCGGGTTTTATCTCACTGTTATTATCTGGGAGGTCAATGGTGTAGCATTGTTCACATCCAGTCAACTCTAAGGTCTTGGTCAAGAAGTGCTTTTGCTGAAAATATAAAAAAGACAGTTTTTAGACAAATTTGACTATGAATAAGCCATATTATGTACAACTCAATTTTTAGTATTTCTTGGTTTACTGAAAGTGTATGTGGTTTGGCAAAAATCTAGGTTTAGTCCAATTTTTTTCCACAGTTTTATTGTGTGTGTTCCATTTCGTGCCACTTCAGTCTATGAGGACAACACCATTGGTATTGGTATCTTCTGTTAAAATGGAACAATATTTTAGTATTTCTAAATCCAATGAAGTAATTATTAAATGATTTTTAACAGAACACACTTAAAAGTAACCATTTTTTGCAAAACCATTTTTTGCATGCTTGCAGGTTGAAGTCAAGTAAAAAACCCTTGTCAGATTCCCAGCTAAGAGTGATTATCTTGTTTTTTCAACCCAGAAAAACAACGTGAACCAGCTAATATAAAACTATAAACCCCATCCCCCTTCCCCACGAACTTGAACCACCACCATTCTGCCTTCCGTTTCTAAGTGTAAAAAAAAAAAACAAAACGAAATCGTATTTACTTAACAACAACCAACTCAGTGACAAGACTAGAATAAAGGAATCATCATTGATCATCTGATGCTTCTCCTAGCTCAATACATCTTTTGCAGAGTAAAACAGTGCACTGCATTGTCAAAAAAAAGTTAAAGATCGACATAGTAGCATATATCAAACAATAAATTAAGATCATCAAATACAATCATAATCAGAAATGGCTAAAATGAGAAAAAAGAACACCTTTTTATCTCCATTCGAAGTGGTGAATGGTAGGTAGAACATACTCAATTCGATCAATGACTCGCGTCGTCTTCAGAAAAAAAAAAAAAAAAAAAAAACTCAGCTTAAATGTTCGTTCGGTTTGGTCAGGTCAGGCCTTGGTCCTTCGACTCCATTAAAGAATAGTGTGCATGCTCTCGTACTCTATGACAATGACCTCATCCTCTAGAGCATCAAGGTCTTGATAGCTGCACACATAATTTTATTAGCAAAAATATTTTAGAAATACAAGTTATGTAGTCATATTTATTATATTACCTTAAGGGATAATTTCATATATCCCCTTAAGACTTGTGTGTTGTCTTGTGTATCAATGCGATGAGGGTCTTTTATCAAACAATATTATCAACCTCGTATATTAGAAAGGGGTCTTTTAGAAGAAATGTCACACCCCGACCAATGGCGGAATCATTGGAGCGGGACTTGTTCGAGATTGCAAGAGACTTCATAACACTATTTGTGACAATATTTAAATAAATCCCATTTCATTTCATAATTAACTTCAAAATTGTCAAACATACATAACTTCAAAATCACCTCTAACCGATTGGTGAGGTCGTTTTAAGGAAAGAAGGAGTGGAGCTAATCGTCAAGGTAAGGAAACCACCCCTATCTCGATGACATGTCTCCATTTTGGTGCTACAAGGAATGTAAACAGAATCGAGTGACGTTTTGAAACTATGCATATGTATAAATGTAGGAAATTTTTTTTACTATGTTGTGTGTGAGAAGTAAATGTCGAAAGTAAATTTGAATTTGAAAGATTGCATCATATAAGATAAATAGTAGAAACACATGTTTGATTAAAATTTGGATAGTTCCAAAACGGAACTTTGACTAACCAAAGTGCTCGAAAAGTCTTTCGAAATTGAGGAGCATGCTTTGGCCAAATAGGTGGAATCCTCTCGCCGACAAGTCGGTTAACGGTATTTACCCTTCCGGTTACTACATGTCCCAAATCAATCGAAATTTTGAGACTTGGCAGGATTTATGAAAAATCAAGGAGTGGGACTAGTCGACGAGATGCGGGTTTCACCCCTAACTTGACGACTTCGTACCCTAAGTGTGGTTGGTACTCGTCGGGTCAAATTAAATTTTGACACGTTGACGATGGTCCACTAGAATTTGAAATTTCCATTAAGATGTGAATTTCACTCCTAACTTAATGGTGAATTTCGTGCAAAAATAGAATCAAGCGGGATGAGAGTCGTTTACCAAATTGTGGGTTTCACGCCTATTTTAGTAAACTCGTCTCGTTTGTATAATATGAGTGTTGTTGGATTTCGAATAATCAAACAAAAGCCTTAGAAAAACGTATGTTAAGGAAATAAACGAACATGTAATAACACATAAGAAGGCTTGTCAAGAATTACGCATAAGAATAGAATATCAAACAATTATCGACACATAATAAAACAAGTATTAACACATAATGAAACAAATGTTAACACCTAAGGAAGGCATGTCAAGTATAGTGCATAAAGATAAAACGACATATATACTTAAAAGTTTAAATAGAATGAATAAAAAGCAAATAAGTAGCATGCAAGTAGTTTCAAGCAAAACCTAAGAATAAGGCTCTCAAACTATAGACTAAGTAAAAACATTCCTACTTTTCCTAATTCCCTATAGTTATGGCTCTGATACCAATCTGTCACACCCCAACCAATGGCGGAATCATTGGAGCGAGACTTGTTCGAGACTGCAAGAGAGTTCATAACACTATTTGTGACAATATTTAAATAAATCCCATTTCATTTTATAACTTTAAAATTGTCAAACATACATAAATTCAAATAGCAACATGTTCAAACAACAACAAAATTTGATACAACAATTTTAAACCTAACACGTCTAAATGTGTATCTAGGCATCTTCGCTACTTCATTTCATAGCAATCATCATCCTCAACCTGTAACATGTTTAAAATACAATTCAATGCAAAAGAAAAGGCGAGTATACAAGTTTGATACGTACATAGCAAAAGATAAGTCTTAAATAATCCCTCATAGCAAGCATGTGATACAAGATAAACAATAAATTCGGCATGTGTCTAACCTATCAAACCAATGATGAAACGCAATATGCTCATGACATAACCACAAGTCTACGGGCGGTGCGTTATTCCTATAGCGCTATATATGTCACGGATAGGCTCGTACGAAGTTAATGATAAGTCTAACACAAGATGTCATCAACCCAAGTTTAAAGTATCAATAATCACGTATACAAGCATGTTATAGGAATGTTTGTGCATTTAAGTAAAATGTTCATGTGTAAGTTTTGGTAAGTAAACATGTTACACCCAAAAAAGTGGTAAAAGTAAAGAGGGGAATTCGAGTATACTCACATTGGTCGCATGTAAGAATTCCTTGTGAATAAGCGCACGAGTGAAGATTGAGAATAAAAATCCAAAAGAACGAGCGAGAGCGATTAACCTAGATTTTTACATATTGATCTAGTTAATAATTGCACTTAAATAACCTTCCTAATGTTTTACAACTTAATAATTTTGCGTAATATGATTTATCTCATAATACCTTGCTCGATATAAAAGAATTATATTAAATGTATTTATTATTTGCTATGATTAAATTTTAAAATGTTAAAAAAAAGACGGAATAAACACCTCGTATTACAGAAACACTAAGCATCCTATATGGATTAAAATAAAAAGTTTTATTCATGAGTTATAAAATTAAATAACCTAAGTACAAGTATAAGAAAAAGAAACCTAAAAAGAAATTACAGAAATGATGATAGTATTTAAATATAGCCTGTTGGGATCGAACCCTATCAGAGGAACAGATAATTAAAGCCAAAACTGGATCAGAGCAGTGGATCCGCAATAAGCAGATGTTTACATGCAAATCTCTCCCCTTGAAAGTGATTTCAACATCTGCTGACCTCCTATCTGCTGATCGTGCAAACTGCTGACCTACAACTGCTGCTCAAGAAAAGACCTGATGAAAGACTAAAGTCCTGCTGATTCAATCTACTGTCTTGAGTCAAGCACTGCTGATCCGGACAAGTACTGCTGGGTTCACAGCAGTGGAAGGTTGCAGCAGCTGATCTATAGTCTGTTTTGTAATGTAATGTAATGTAATAGCAGTAGTTAACATAGCAGTGTTTGTATAGATCAGAGGTTAGAGTTTGTTAGGAGGTTAGATGTCACTTTCATGGTGACGTCAGCTAAGATGCTCAGTGGTTTGCAAGTGCCTATAAATAGCTCAGTACTTGGTACTGTTCTATTAGCTCTTTGCATCATCGTCTTCTTTGCACGAACAAACACTGAGCTCTGGCTGAGGGGGAGTTTGCATTCATTCATCAATCATCGTAATCGTTATTGAAATAAATTCAATCTTCCGATTCATTGAGAAAAGATGTTTGATCAAAGTATTACTCTCGTTTGATTGTATGCAAAGTTTGTTTTCATCATAATTCCTCTGCACACTCATCCATTTTCATTTTAATTACAAACACAAAATACAATCAGAATCAAACTCAGATCCAACAATTGGTATCAGAGCCTGGACAGTCAAATTTGATTTAACAATCATTTTGACGTAAATAGTTCGGCTCATAACAGTTGATACTGATCGTTTGTGCGTTCGTTGAAAAACAGAGCAAGGATTAATCACCATTAAAGTTGATTTCTCAGTGTCTGTAAAACAACAAGAATGACGTCACAATCTCAGGATGATAAAAACAACATCGGCTCGCTTTGTAAACCACCTATGCTAAAAAGAAATGAGTACAACATCTGGCAGAGGAGGATGGGTCACATCCTCGCTCAACAAAGCACAGGTTGTTGGAGGTCTGTCGTCTTTGGTCCCCACATTCCCACAGTGCCAAGCGCTGAAGATGCTAAAAAGTTCGTTCCAAAACCAGCTGAAAATTATACCGAAACCGACTATCAAAAGTTCGAACTAGATGCTAAAGCGTTTAGCATCATAGCATCAGCGCTGCCCAATGAGATATATGCTGGACTGTTACACTGTAACAGTGCCAAAGAGTTATGGGACACGCTTAAGGAACAGTTTGGGGGGACCGAAGAAGTCATAGAAAACAATAGGGAAATTCTGAACCAACAGTACGAAACATTTTGTCATGTTAGAGGTGAATCACTGACGCAACAATTTGAGCGTTTCAGTTGTCTCATCAGTGAATTGAGGCTTGTTAACACCACTTTTACAAACTCAACTCAGAATAGCAGGTTCCTCAGATCACTGCCAGAAAAATGGGACACCATAGCTTTTGTCACCAGAAACTCACCTGAGTTCAAGGATCTGACCTTGACCCAACTCCACGGTCGACTACTGACCTACGAAAGGGAGTTGAACCAGAAAAGGAAGTTACAAGAGTCAGGAAAAGCCGTTGATGATTATACATTCAGTAACACTGCTCTTCTGGGTCAAGAAGAATCTGGGAGCAGTGGTAAGGATCAGGGTTATGATCACTTCATTGACATAACTGCTGGGGCAAATTTTAACAACCCTGATCCTCACTCTGCAAGTTATGCATTCACTGCAAACGAAAACCAGATGTCAGACAATCTAAGCTTTGAACTCAATGATTTACAACATTTTGATCCCACTGACTTAGAAGAGATGGATATTCTGCACCAATTGGCTTTGCTCAGTGTTAGAACTAGCAAATTCTATAAAAGAACAGGGAGAAAATTCCCAGGACTTCATGGGAATTTGAGGGTTGGGTTGGATAAATCGAGAATCAAGTGTTACAAGTGCAATAGGTTAGGGCACTTTGCTAGGGAGTGCAGAAGTCAAAACACTGGACCAATAGTTACTCACCCTAGCTCTAACCCTAGACCACAAAGTCAAAATACTGTGCACTATACCCAATATACCCCTGCAGCACAAGTGAACACTGCTCACTATGCTGCTGCCCCTGTGCCTGTGCATTATGTCCAAACTACTGTCCCACAAATTCAGTACGTTCAAACCCCTGCTCCACAGGTACAAGTGCAACCTGTTGCACCTCAAACCACTGCTCCAGCAGCAGTACAACCAGATCAACAAAGCTTTTTCACTCAAGGGTTTGTTGACTGGAGCAGTATGCCTGATGACCTTAGTGATGAAAATTTTGCACTCTATGCTTTTAATGAACCTTCTAATGATGAATTTTGTTTGATGGCATTAGAGTCAATAACAGAGGGGGTTGAAACTGAAGGTGAACAACTAAGTGATGAAACAGTGGGTGAGGTGACTGAAGCAGTGGTTACTGTTATGGCTGGTGAACTACTGCTGGGAGAAAATTCAGAAACCCTGATTGAACCACTGACAGACCCATGGTCCGAAGAGAACAAGGAAGAAAAGAGAGAAGAAAAAGCAGGTGAGAAAGAAGAAAGAGCTGATGATGAAGAAAATCCTCAATGTGATTATGCAATGATGGCTGCTGCCAAGGTATCACCTCAAGTTCTTGAAAAACTGTGTTCTGACAATTGCATCATTGCTTTTGCTAACATCAAAGAGGTAAATGAAAACCTTCGGGATAAAATCTTAACTGATGAAGTTAAATTTGAAAGATCTTTAAAAGAACTTAAAAACAAATTGACTGAAAAGGAAAAAGAGATCAGCAGTCTGAAAGAAGAACAAAGCATAACCAAAACTCAACTCCAAACTATGGTAGAAAATTACCAAGTTTGCAAAAAGGAGTTAGAGTCCACCCAGATCACATGTGAGAGATGGGTGGAATCATGCAAAGGGTATGAGGTTATGCTTGAAAAACAGATAAAGAGCAATGTGAAATTTGGTGTTGGTTATAGAAAACATGATGAAGAAACCACTGCTTTTGGAAAATCTGTTCAAACCACTGATGTAACCACTGAGTTCATCCCCACAAACAAGAATGGCCAAGAAGTGAAAATCACTGACAAACTTGGTAACAAAATCAAACTTGACAGACCAATGGGATCCTCCACTTTTGAGGAGCTTGAAGATTATCAGTTTAAACCAAAATGGTCTGATGAGTGTGATATTCTTGAAAATTTCAAGCCAATGGACTTTACATCAACTGATGGTATTAAAGCTCCAAAAGCTAAAGTCATTCCTCTCAAGGACATCCCAACAGAGGTTAAAACCTCTGCTGCAAAGGAGTCTGAAAAGAGAAAGAAGAAAGAAAAAATTGATAACTTGTTTTGTGAATTCTGTGAGAAAAGGAATCATCTAACAAAAGACTGTTTCCACTCAAAAGCTTATGATTTAAACAGAACAAGTGTCATTGTTTCAGCTGAAAGTTGCATTGTTTGTGGTAAAACAAACCACAAAACTCAAGCATGTGTGTATCTCAAAAACTTTGATGTGAAAAAGAATGAGTACATTGCTAAAACATCCTTGAGTCCATCATCATCATCATCTGTCAAATTCACCAAGAAACAACCACTGTTTGTGCCAGTTCAAACAGCTGTTACAAAATAGCTGAACCAAACATCTGTCAAAAGAGATGTTTAGGTTACTGATGCACCCCCTGCCAATCAGTTCAGAAAAGGCAAGGAAAAACAGTCCTACCAAAGGATTCCACACGTTTATGAGGCCTACAAAAGGCCCTCTAAACCTAAAGTGAATAGGCATCCTTTTGGTTACCAACAGGTGATTGGTCAAGACCCCCAACAGTGGTTAGCAAGAAACAGTACTAAAACTGTCCAAACCCCTGACCTAACCACTGTCCATCAATCTGCATCCATCCCAGACACTGTTGAGACCCCATCCAAAGCCTTGTTAGCTTTGGAGACCCTAATGAACTAATCCTTTTACTTCATGTGCAGGGAGCTTCTGCATGCTTTGATAGTCTTTGGTATGTAGATAGTGGAGGCTCCAGGCACATGACAGGATGTAAAGCACCCCTCAAAGACTTTAAAATCCATGGAGGGGGTGATATATCCTTTGGGAATAATAGAAAAGGGAAAGTTCTGGGGTCGGGTACAGTGCAGTCTGGAAATGTAAAATTTGAAAATGTCAATCTGATAGACAATCTAAAATTCAACCTTCTGAGTGTATCACAAATGAGTGACAAAGAGTTTGGGTCATTCTTCACAAAAGATTGTTGTAGGATTGTTGGACCAGAAATAGTCAAGAAGATTGAAGCAATAATCAAAACTGGTCAAACTAAACTTGTTGCTCAAAGAAGTGGCAATGATTATGTTGTTGATATGTCAAAAGAGTGTCCCAGAGCTGATGCCTGTCTGTTCTCAGCTGCCTCTAACAAAGAGACAGAACTTTGGCACAGAAGGCTGGGGCACACAAATCTTAAGACAATCACTGAAATTTCAAAAATTGGTTTGGTGAGAGGCCTACCACAAAAATTGTTTTCATGTTCTGAACATTGCATTTCCTGTTTAAAAGGAAAACAACATAAAAGTTCTTATAAGTCCATTGAAGAGTCCAAAACAACCCAGTGTTTGCAATTGCTACACATTGATTTGTTTGGCCCAGTTCAAGTCATGAGCCTCAAGAAGAAAAGATATTGTTTGGTTATTGTTGATGACTTTTCTAGGTTTACATGGACTTTCTTTTTACACTCAAAAGATGAGACTGCAGGCATTTTGCAAGACTTTGTAACACAGGTTGAAAAGCAATTTGACCTTCCAGTGAAAAGCTTCAGGAGTGACAATGGCACAGAATTCAAAAATAAGGAGTTGGATGCCTTCTGTGTGAAGAAAGGGATTGTAAGGCAGTACAGTATCCCTAGAACACCAGAGCAGAATGGGGTAGTGGAAAGGAAGAACAGAACTTTGATTGAGGCTGCCAGAACCATGCTTGCTGATTCAGGTTTGCCATTAACTTTCTGGGCAGAGGCAGTAAACACTGCTTGCTATGTCCATAACAGAGTTTTAATAAACCCCAGGCACAAAAAGACTGCTTATGAAATTCTGTATAAAATCAAACCACTGATCTCTTACTTCAAGGTGTTTGGCTGCCCATGCTTTATTTTGAACCTAAAAGATTCCATTTCAAAATTTGCAGCCAAAATTGATTGTGGTTATCATCTGGGATACTCAACCACTGCCAAGGCCTATAAAGTGTTCAATACACGGACCAAGGCAGTGGAGGAGACTTTGAATGTAAAGTTCAATGAACTTTCATCAATGAAAATCCCAGCAAATCCTGCAGATCTGTTTGATCTTGAAAAATTTACTTTTGAAAATACTGCTGTCAAGACTAACAGTGCAGGTCCATCAGAGGATTCAACACCAGACTATGGGTATGAAATCATCATCCCTCAAAGGTCTGCCAAAAAAGGAAAAGCATCATTTGTTCAAAACAATTGTCAAAGCTCAACCACTGCTACCTCAACAGTTGTTGACCAAAGTAGCCCATCAACCACTGCTTCCACATCCTCAAACACTGCTGATAAAAGTCCCCAAACTGTGGATAAAAGTCAGCAGGTGTCCACTTCATTACCTCCTATTCCACCACCTTTTGAAGCCACTGCTGGATCATCAAAGTCCCCAGCAGTGGTTAGCTCAGATGATACACATTTGCAGCCTTCACCAACAAATGCCATCATACCATACCAAGGAGATTTAATCTTCTTGAGATCTCATCCACCTGATCAAATCATTGGCAACATCAATGAAGGGGTGCCCACAAGAAGCCAAACCCAAAACATTTGTCTTTTTGCTGGTTTTCTATCATTCCATCAGCCAGTCAAGTACCAGGAGGCACTGAAAGACAATAGCTGGGTAGAAGCCATGCAAGAGGAGCTCCAACAGTTTAAAAGAAAACAAGTATGGGAGCTTGTACCACTGCCAGAGGAGGTTAGTCCCATTGGCACAAAGTGGGTCTTCAAGAACAAAACTGATGAAAGGGGTATTGTTGTCAAGAATAAAGCTAGGCTTGTGGTTCAATGTTACAGACATGAAGAGGGGATTGATTATGATGAAACATTCGCCCCTGTTGCAAGATTGGAAGCCATTAGACTGTTCCTGGCCTTTGCTGTCAACCACAACATGAAGGTGTTTCAAATGGATATCAAAAGTGCTTTCCTCTATGGTACAATTCAAGAAGAGGTATATGTTTGTCAACCTCCAGGTTTTGAGGATCCATTTTATCCAGATCATGTCTACAGGCTAAACAAAGCCTTGTATGGCTTGAAATAAGCACCAAGAGCCTGGTATGAAACTCTTTCCAACTTTCTACTCTCAAATGGTTTCAAAAGAGGTACCATTGATAAAACACTGTTTCTTAAATGGAGGGGGAAGGATTTAATGATTGTCCAAATTTATGTGGATGACATTATTTTTGGAAGCACATGCAACAAAATGTGTGAAGAGTTTAGAGAACTCATGACAGCTGAGTTTGAAATGAGTGCAATGGGTGAGCTGCAATGCTTTCTTGGTCTCCAAGTACAGCAAATGCAAAATGGAACTTTTATTCATCAAAGAAAATATGCTAAATAACTTTTGACCAAATTTGATATGAATGATTGTAAACCATGCAGCACACCCATGGCAACAAATAAGCTGATCATGTCTGATGAAAAAGATGAGCTGATTGACCAAACACTTTATAGAAGCATGATTGGGTCTTTATTGTACCTAACTGCATCTAGACCAGACATCATGTTTGCAACATGTGTCTGTGCAAGAAGTCAATCAGCTCCCAGAAAATCAAATCTCATTGCTGTAAAAAGGATCTTCAGATACATAAAAGGTGCTCCCACACTTGGTATCTGGTATCCAGCTAATGGGAACATCAAGCTTTCAGGTTTTTCAGACAGTGATTTTGCTGGATGTCACACCACAAGGAAGTCCACTTCAGGAGGGTGCCAGTTTCTAGGTGATTGCTTGGTTTCTTGGCAAAGCAAAAAGCAAGCAGCAGTTTCAACATCCACTGCTGAGGCTGAATACATTGCTGCTGCAAGCTGTACAACCCAACTCCTGTGGCTTCAAAATCAGTTACTGGATTTTGGTATCACTACCTTAAAGACACCACTCATGTTGGACAGCCAGGCAGCAGAAAATATCATCAAAAATCCAGTTTCCCATTCTACCACCAAACACATTGACATCAGACATCACTTTGTGAGGGATTGCTATGAAAAAGGTTTGATTTCTCTGCATCATGTCCCAACTAAAGACCAGCTGGCAGATGTGCTCACAAAAGCACTTGATACAGCCACTTTTGAAAGCTTGGTCTCTAGGATTGGGATGCTGAACATGGAATAACAAGCAACATCTTGTTTTTCTATGAATAAAAGCAACAAAATGTTTTCAGAAAATCAAAAATCCATCCTTAAAATAGCCAACAATGAAATTTTCATTAAAATCCTTAAAAGTCTGCCATAACCACTGATTGTTCAAAAGTCTGCTCTACTTCAAAAATCTGTCCACTGCTGAAAGTCAACCCCTGTTCTCTCATTTCCTTGATAAACTCTGTTGTTCAAAAGCAGTGTCTTATCCACTGATATGCTATCCACTGATAGTGAAAATCATCCACTGCTTTAATACCACTGCCTTCATCAGTCACTTTCATAAAAGTACTGTCCTTCACTTTCACCAGGGGTTGTCACGTGGGCAGTACATAGTGGTCAGATCTTTTGTAATGGCTGCCACGTCAGCATTCACTTTCTTCACTATAAAAACCCCCACTCACCACCAAAAACAGGGTTTTACTGTCGAATTGAATTCTTACAAATTATGTTCTCAAAACAGTTTTTCATCTCATTTCTTCGCAAATTTCTTCGACCATCATCGTCAAAATGACAAAATCGAAGCCATCTGCAAAACCCTCCTCCAAAACATCATCGAAAACAGCCTCTCAAAAGGCGATTTCCACTGAAATCCCATATAAACCATCTCACAATCTCCTGGGTCTTATCACAAAACCAGGAACCACAAATGTTTTTGATTCCATCATTGACATCATGGCAAAATCAAAGTACAAAACTTTGTTAACCGCCGATGCACAAATCTATTTGGCAACCCAAAGAGAGTTCTGGAAGAATGCAACCCTTGAAAAACAAGAAGACACTGCAACCACCATACACTCTTCTATAAAGGGTAAAGCTGTCCAAATCACGCCACAATCCATTTCAGAGGTCTTTCAACTCGATGATCAGGAAGGTAAAACTTCTTTCACTAAAAGCGAGTTACAAACTGACTTCATTGAGAGAGGGTATGAAGCCACAATGATGAAGAAACTTACCTTACAAAAAGGATATTTTCCTTCTGCAACCAGATTTTTATTTCATACCCTCCTACTATGTGTTTCAAACAAAACCACTTCTTTCAATGAAATCCCTTTAAAGATTCAAAATCTGGGATATGCAATTCTTCAAGAAGAAAATTTTAACTATTCTCGGGAAATCTTTAAAGATTTGGTTAATAATGTTGAAACAAAATCATTCTTACTGTTTCCAAGGTTTTTAAGTTACTATTTTGAAAAGAAATTCAGTAAGGATGATTTGGCTGCAATAAACCAAGGTGATTATACTCAAATAAACAGTTTAACAACTGAAACTTTTTCAAGAATGTTAACACCTTGCAAAACACAAGCAAAGGTGCCTGAGCAGATTTTAGCAGCTACCACTGCTCCTCAGGTATCTGCTGCTGAGCGCACTGCTCAAGGTGATCAAAGCAGCAGCACAACTGCTTTGAAACCCACACCTACAATCACAAAAAAGCCTAAAAGAAAAACTCAAAAACCCCCAAAACCCAACAAAAAGGCAACTCTGGAGGATGAGATACCAGAGCTACTGCCTGTGACAACACAGATGTCACAAGAAACCACTGCTGCTACTTCCTCACAGCAGTTGGTACAAATATCTCAACCCATAACTGAAACTCCTCCTGCTTCTTCATAAAAAGAACAGGTTGTACACATAGGGCCACCACATCATGATGCTCTGAAACCACTTGGTTTCATCATCCACAGCTCAATGCCCGGAGCAACTCCTATTTCTACACCAAACCTCACCTCCAAAATTCCATCACCAACTAAACTGCTGTTGGATGCAATAGATTTGAACCAGGCACTGCTCAGTCCTTCTCAATCACCTGGTAATGAGAATATGCCTCAACAATTGACTGCGCCTGATGTATCATTCTTTGCTAACCCACCAACACAACCTGAGGAGGTTTCACCCCTTGAGTTACACGTAACTCTTGGTGGTAATCCAAGTGAAGCAGCCACTACAACTATTGAACCCACTGGTTTACAGTTGGACATTGGTTACATTAATAAGACTTCCTTGGAGGCAATTCCTTACATAGCACCTCTGCCAACCACCAGTGGATTTATTTATCCTACTGGCAACATCAAAAGGTTGTCAAGTGTTGAAGGAAGAAGACCCCAGTACCAAGACCAAGGGGCATCAGTGGTTAGTGTTTGGAGTACACTCCCTATCTCAACCACTGATAAAACCACTGATAGTGGGAAATCAGATGATCCCATTAAATTGGGTGATGGTTTAAAGTACCAGAAATTGACGGATCGTGTTGAAAAGCTTGATAACTCTGTTGCAGAACTCAAAGATATGCTACAACAGTTGTTACAAGTACAAAAGGTACAATCAACTGTTATTCTATCTCAAGCACCTGCTCCACAACAGGCACCTGCTACAAATGAGCTTTGGAATCTATTTCAACCTTTTCTCCATCAACAAGCACAAATAGCAGATCAGCAACATGAAAAACATGTCCAACAGCTGAGAAATGCAATGGAGTCAAGGTTCAAAAACACTCAGGCTGATCTAAAGGCTCTCAAAACTCAGATCCTGCACACCACTGGCACTGCTCCTCCAACAGTTCTCTTCATTGATCAACTTCCCCCAGATAATGCCAAAAAGGGGGAGAAAATTCAGGAGTGGAAAAAGAAGGGAATACATGATGGTCTCTACATTGAACCAGAAAATGCAAACATGACCAAACAGATCCCTCTGCCAGATGGAAGCAAGAAAATTGATGTGACCACAAATGCACTGGCAGAAGCAGTTGCAAGTGTAAAAAGGGATAGAGAGGCCAAAAAGAAAGCCAGGGTGGATTATCCGGATCAGGGTACTTCAGGGTCAAAAGATGATGAAAATCTTGTTGATGAAAAGAAGAAGCCTACAAGAAGAGTAAGGCTACCCAAATCCATTCCAACCAAATATTCAAAGTCTGCTCCAAAACCACCACCTAAAACAGCTGTTGTAACTCCGGTTGTACCCACTACTGTTGGTACTTCAGTGGTTTCAACATCTGCTCCCACTTCAACACACACCACTTCAACACCTCCTGCCAAAAAGCAGAAGACAGCAGATGTTACAACATCTGTTGTAATGACAACAGTGGTTGGAACACCAGTTATTCCAACAGCTCTTAATCAATCACAAACCACTGCCACTACAACCACCACTGCTTCAGCCAAAACATCATCAGTCCCTCTTAAAACAAAAAGGAGAAGACTAATTCTCAAAGATGATGACACCTTACCACCACAACCATCTTCAAAATCCTTAGAACTTGTCACAATTCCAAAACCTGTTCCTCGCTCTTCAGTTCACATGCACAAGCCCTTACCTCCTGCAGGTGTTCAATTTCCTCTTGAACTAGCAGCTGTTAGAGAAGAAATAAAATCTTTTTACTATGAGGATGACCCTACCAAAAGGAGTTTGCCATCAATAAAAGGATATCCCTGGCCTAAAAATGTTGATGAATATTTGAAAATCAAGGCCAAGCAAGCAGAGGATATCTCAAAAAGAAACACACAAGGGAAGTCTGACAAAGAAATTTCAAGAAACTATCAATATCTGCTCACACAGGTCAGATCCCTAGAACAATTTGCAACAAATGTCAGTCAACAAATTTCAGAAAGAGCAGCTGAAACTTTGAAGAAAGACTACATTGAAAGCATCATGGCTCACAAGAAGTATAAAGGAGAGAGATACATGTACAAAGAGTGGACTGTTCCTGAGCTTGAAAACGAAGCTGCAAGAATTCAAGACATGATAAAAAGGAAGGTCACTCACACTCCTCCTGACTGGGCAAAGTTTAGAAAGAATGTACCTGACAAACATGTAGAACTTAAAAGAATGAAAGAGGAATTGGTTGCTGCTGAATATGGAAACAAAAGACAAATTGCTAGATGGAAAGAAGATGCGGTCAAAGCCACCTACAAAAGGTTGGAGGAACTAAGAAAGAAAGACCCAAATGTTCCTCAAAAGCCTGACTATCCTGTAGCAGAGGTTTTTAAAAGACCTTCAAAACTGCAGATCAGGAGATCCACTGCTCCAGCCGGTTTAGCCATCTAGAAAAGAAGGCCACAAAAACCAAAGAGAGCTGAATCAATTCAAGAGCTAATAAAAGGAGATGAACTTGTGAAAGAGGGCCTAAAGAAAATGATTATAGAAAATCTTGAATTGAATCAATCTGCAAGTACTGCTCAGCCAGTCATGAATAGGCCAGCCTCACTAAATACCTCTGCAAATAAACATCTCCCAAGAAACCCACCAGGCTAAAAAATACAAAAGTGGGAAACTGACAAACAGACCTGGGTATTGACTTTGCTCAGGTCTGGTGGAGAAGTGGAGAAAATATCAAGGGAACAAGCTCTTGGCCTGAGTCTTGAAGATTTGCAGGATCTCCTTGATCTTCCACTTAGCAGGGATGATGAAGACACAGATGCCCTAGACTTTGAACTACAATTTAAAGGTCAGATAAGGGAACTATTAATGAGGCAATAAAGATTTCCACAATAATGAAGATTTTTGGCATTATCTGTTCCAAGGGGAGATTGTTGGGATCGAACCCTATCAGAGGAACAGATAATTAAAGCCAAAACTGGATCAGAGCCGTGGATCCACAATAAGCAGTTGTTTACATGCAAATCTCTCCCCTTGAAAGTGATTTCAACATCTGCTGACCTCCTATCTGCTGATCGTGCAAACTGCTGACCTACAACTGCTGCTCAAGAAAAGACCTAATGAAAGACTAAAGCCCTGCTGATTCAATCTACTGTCTTGAGTCAAGCACTGCTGATCCGGACAAGTACTGCTGGGTTCACAGCAGTGGCAGGTTGCAGCAGCTGATCTATAGTCTGTTTTGTAATGTAATGTAATAGCAGTAGTTAACATAGCAGTGTTTGTATAGATCAGAGGTTAGAGTTTGTTAGGAGGTTAGATGTCACTTTCATGGTGACGTCAGCTAAGATGCTCAGTGGTTTGCAAGTGCCTATAAATAGCTCAGTACTTGTTACTGTTCTATTAGCTCTTTGCATCATCGTCTTCTTTGCACGAACAAACACTGAGCTCTGGCTGGGGGGAGTTTGCATTCATTCATCAATCATTGTAATCGTTATTGAAATAAATTCAATCTTCTGATTCATTGAGAAAAGATGTTTGATCAAAGTATTACTCTCGTTTGATTGTATGCAAAGTTTGTTTTCATCATAATTCCACTGCACACTCATCCATTTTCATTTTAATTACAAACACAAAATACAATCGGAATCAAACTCAGATCCAACATAGCCATTTAGCTAAATTTGAGGCATAAGTTGGTGGGGGACTAAGGTCTAGTACAGCACATGGATCAACCCCATATGCATCCCCACAAGCCAAGCCAATTGAATTGCCTTGTCGTTTTCCTAATTAATAAACCAATCGAACAGAACAAACCCTCCCAACCGTTTTATGTTCTCTTCTCTATTCTTATCAGTATGCCATCAACAACAGACAAACAAGGAACCATCATCATTATAATTGTAACAACCATCGGTAAAACCAAAACCCTCATAAATATCATTATATTGTAAAATATCCCAATATGTCTTATATTACACTCCGTATGTGAAAACCGAGCCCGAATTATGTTATATTATAAAATAAATCAAAAACATGAAATATAGGGCTGAGGCGGGCCGCGTAGACCCACCTTAACCACTCACGCGGGCCGTATGAGAGTGTTGACCGGACTCCGCTGAATTCTTAAGTTCAAGCGGGCCGCGTAAGCTTAAGCTTACATTAACGCGGGCCGCGCGGACTCATAAAACGCGGATACACCCAGAGGCCGACACGTGTCGTTATCGTGGCGGTCTAGTGAATGACTGAGCTAAGCTATATGTTGACCGTGTGGTTGACGCGGGCCGCGTAAGGCTTAGCCTTACCTTACGCGGGCCGCCTGGAAGTCAGAATCCAGCAATATAAATAGATGGCATCGGTTTACGTTTTTCGTCGCTCACATTTCAATTCTAAAATCTCACTTTCTGTAGTAGAAGCATTATAGTCGGGTACTATACCCCTAATTAGCGAGGTTCTGCTCCATTGTAAGTCTTATAACCCCAGTTTCGTAATAGTTACGCTGCCCGATTGATTTAGGGTTCCGTAACAACTGTCGTGGTTCTGCCCGACGTAGTTGTTGGAATGCCGTCTCGGGGAGGGTATTATTAATAATTTCAAAGGGTTATGATACTAACCAATGTACATTTATATAAATTATAGATTATATCCAGGAAAACCTTACAAGAAGCCTAAGATAGCAATGTGAGTTGATCCACTTTTTGTAAACCTTTTTATGAACTGTTTTACAAAACCTTACATATCTTTCCATGCGAACAACATTATTGAGTATTTGTAAGAATACAATTATAGTGGGTATGTTGGGGTTTTGTATACAAAATTTGTTACCACCTGGTCAAGGAGTAACATTTCCACAAGTTGAGTATGACAGTACCACTGATGTTAATTGTTATATCTTGGAAACAAATGTAATTGCGGATGTGCCCTCAATACTGTACACTGTGACTTTTTATTTAAACTTGATTAAACTGGGATTCACTCACCAGTATTTCCCACTGATAAAATATTTTTAAAACGCGTTTCAGGTAACCCAATGTGACAACCAATTAGTGAAAAGCCAGCTGGAAAGCACTGAAGGCTTGGGAAAATGTGGCTATAAAAGTTACCTAATAAACGATGTTTTAAATTCAATAAAATAGGGTTTATCCCTATAAATGTATTGTAATAAGAAACTTGGGTTTTACCCATGTGATTATTAATATGAAACATGGTGGTTTTACTCTGATAAACATTTCCTAACTACGGTCCTGATGAAAAAATTCCGCTGCGAGATTAAATAAAACCTGATACCACCGAAGCTCTGTGATCGCGTCTGCCCGTTCCCGGGGATCAGGGATCGGGGGTTGCGACAATAATGAAGCCTATACGTAACAGTACCAAAGTATATTTCATGTTTCATTTTCATTTTCCATTTTTAGTTTGAAAGGTTATAAAAGTTCATCTTCTATGTTATGAACATGAGGTTTAAATGAAAGAGTAAAATAAAAACGACAAACTGTTATCGATTTACTAGGGAATTAAATGAGGAAACAAATGGACCAGAAATTATACCGAAACATTGGGGCGTAGGGTGTTTTCCGTCGGCTTCGGTTTTTCGGCGAACTTCGAAACAAGGCGAACTCCGGTGAACTTCGGTTTCGGTGACTTCGGTTCCGGCATAATGAAAGAAAAGGACTCTCGTCGATTACTGTACGGCTCCGGCTGCTTGATTGCACCGACAGAAAACTCCGATCCCCGACGAATGCTCGAACTCCGACAGTGATACAAGTCCGGCCACATGCAGATGGATGAAAATTTTTTTTTGGTTTCTTTCTCTCTTCCTGAGTAAACAAGATCGAGACTGAGGATGCTTAACAGAAAAACGAAAAGCAAATGAAATACGAAAATATGTATACCAAGATGATAAGTGAAGATACATGTCCGAGGCCGGACATGATTCCTAGGACGAACAAGACTCCGCCTGGACGTACATCCGAATAATGTCCGTCCAACATCAAGAACCTCCGAAGACGAACCTCCATTCAAGTGCGTCTGGACGGATGATGTCATCTAAGTTGACTACTATAAATACCCCATCAAGTACAAAGCCAAGTACGATTTTCTGAACTCTCGTCCTTACTTTCTCTCTCTACTTTCTCTCTCAACCAATACTTATCCTCACGCCGGAGGGTGGTCGCAGAGGGGCCCTCCCATCTCTGCGGCGAGCCTAACGGTTTTCTGTCTTGCAGGAGTGTTTCCCAAGCTCTTCCATAAGATCCAAACCCTCGTTTATAGGCTCCGGCCATAATACGATTCTTTGGTTCTTCAATTGGCGCCATCCGATCTCAAAGCTCTTAGTCCTTCACTCTGGTGAATTTCTTGAGCAAAGAACTGACAAATGGCGGCCTCAGGTTCTGTGAATCTGGGATCTACAACTGTTAGTACACAAGCTACAGCACCAGCAAGTACTGTTTCCATAACCTCAGCTGCCTTAAGCTCAGGGCCGGGAACAACCTTGCCTTTTGTTTTAATTCCTACTTCGCAAACATCTGAGTTTGATGCGGAGTTTCTCTCCAAAAATGCAAGTCTTCTGCGACGATTGAAAGCACAGCAGGCTAGAGATGAACAAATTCTTGGTTTACGAACCAGGTTATTTCAAGAAGAAGCTCCAATAAGGACCATGTGTCCTACAATGTTTACCCCTCCTACTTTTTCCACAGTTGTTACCTCAGAAACTTACTCTGGGTATGTTCATGGTTCGTCCGGACCCTCTCCAGCCATGGCAATACGAAATGAAGCACATATGGATGTAGGTAACGATCCGGAACTCACCAAGCCGTATCACCCAGTTTCCATGACTGCCAAGTCAAAATTCAGTGCCCGCATCACACATGCCAAGCTTCCTCCGAAGCTCAAAATGCCAACTACAGTAAAGAAGTATGATGGTACAACTGATCCAGATGATCATATGTTCGATTTCGACGGAGCCGCACGAGTTGAACAGTGGCCGATGCCAGCGTGGTGTTTTATGTTCGCGCAAAAACTAACTGGAGCCGCTCGAGTGTGGTTCGATGCGCTGAATGAAGGTGAGATCAACGATTTTGAAGAGTTTCGAAGGTTATTTCTCCAAAATTTTAGCCAGCAAAGACACTACTCCAAAGAAATCACCGAAGTTCACAACATTCGGAGAAGGGACGGAGAATCTTTGGATAGCTTCATTGACCGGTTTAACCGGGAGAGTATGCAGATTAGTGGAGTAGTTGATCAGCTGAGGATCTCCGGTTTCTGTCACGGAGTCCGGAACAATCAGTTGGTCGAAAAATTACATGAAAATCTCCCAAAGACAATGGAGGTACTCATGGAGCGAGCCAGAGCCTTTGCTCGAGGCAAAAACGCATGCAATCCAGCTCCGGAGTCAGACCACAAGATGTCTTCCTGGAAGAAAAACGGTGGGTCCGTATTCGATAAAGCTCCGTCCAGTAATAGAGGGCGGCCACACCCATACAGCAGGAATGACAGACCTCCACGAGGAAGAAGTTCTGGATCAAGGTTTTACAACTTATCAGATCTTTCCAAAACTCCCAGTGAAATTCTCAGTGCGGAAGGGTCAAACTTCCCTGCCCCACCGAAACTCCGAAACCCGGGTGATAAGAATTCCAAAAAATACTGTGATTATCATCATGCTCGAGGTCACAACACAGATGATTGCTGGTCCCTGAAACAAGAAATAGAAAAAGCAGTGAGATCCGGAAAGCTGTCGCATTTAGTGAAAGAAGTGAAGGAAGGAAAGTCTTCAGGTAATTCGGTGGATAATCCGAACAACCAACCAGTAATAGGCATGATCAGAAAAGCGGGAAACCAAGGCATCAAGCGTTCCAGCCACCACATGGCTGCTTGGATGCAGCAACCCATTGCTTTTCCCCCCCATCAATCCTGAAGAAGTCAAGGACGGACCAATCATCGTGTCTGCAATCATAGCAGGTCACAAGGTCCGGAGAATTTATGTTGACAGCGGAAGTGCCACCGAAATCATGTATAAGCAGTGTTTTCAACAGCTAGCTCCACAGACCAAGGCAAAATTGATCCGAGTTTCAATGCCGTTGGTAAGTTTTTCCGGGGAAGTGGTACAACCTATGGGGCAAATCACTTTACCAACAACATTGGGAGAAGGAAGTTTCGCCCGAACCGTGAACCTGACGTATCTAGTGGTAGAAGCAAGGTCCGTGCATAATGTTATATTAGGAAGGCCCGGCATGTGTGCCTTCGGCATCATCAGCTCTACCATTCACGGATCGTTGAAATTCCCCACTGAAGCAGGAGTAGCAACTCTGCACTCTGAATCCACAATTTGCGTGGCTGAAGTACGACAAAGCAAGGGTATTGACAAACCTCCGAACCTTCTCACAGAAGAATGGGCCATTCATCCGCACTTCCCAGAGCAAAAAATTGCAGTCGGAGCTCAACTTCCAGAGCGCACTAAAAAGAAGTTGTGGAAGCTTTTATCTAATTCTCTTGATGTGTTTGCCTGGCAAACTTCCGATATGGTTGGAATTCCTCGATGTTTGGCCGAACATAAGCTGAAGGTGTCGCATTCTGCGAAACCTGTAGCTCAAAGAAAAAGGAACATGGCCCCAGCTCGAAACAAAGCAATATCCGAGGACGTACGAAAGTTGTTGAGTGCCGGAATCATTCGGGAAGTACGTTACCAGACCTGGGTTTCCAACCCAGTAATGGTCACCAAGAAAGATAAAACTTGGAGAATGTGTGTAGACTTCTCCGATTTAAACAACGCATGTCCGAAGGATTGTTATCCCTTGCCGGAGATTGATCTCAAGATTGACTCTCTTTCTAGCTTTCGCCTCAAATGCTTCTTAGACGCATACAAAGGCTATCATCAGATACAGATGGCTGTAGAGGACGAAGATAAGACCGCGTTTGTAACCAATGAAGGGCTTTATTGTTATACCAAAATGCCGTTTGGATTAAAAAACGCCGGAGCCACGTATCAGAGGTTGATGGATAAGGCATTTAAGGACCAGATCGGAAGGAATTTGGAAATTTATGTGGACGATCTGGTCATAAAAAGTCAGGCCGAAGATAACATGATTGATGACATACTCGAAACCTTCACCAGGCTTCGGAGTATCAATCTTAAGCTTAATCCCAAAAAATGCTCTTTCGGTTTAGAAGAAGGAAAGTTTCTCGGTGTATGGATAACCCAGTCCGGAATCAAGGCACATCCGGATAAAATCAAAGCAGTAGTCTCCATGCAACCTCCCAAAACTGTCAAAGAAATTCAGTCATTAAACGGAAAGCTCGTTGCTCTTCATCGTTTTGTTTCAAAGGCTGCCGATCGCTCTATTCCTTTCATGAATGTGTTGAAAAAACGAACGGGGAAAGGCCAAATAGAATGGACACCGGAAGCCGATTCAGCATTTCAGGAGCTAAAAATTTGTCTTGGATCCTTGCCTACCTTAACCGCTCCAATCACCGGAGAAACAGTCACGGTATATCTCTCCGCTTCTCATTTCGCCATAAGTGCAGTGCTCGTAGTGCATCGGAATCAGGCACAAATCCCTGTTTACTACGTAAGCCGTATCCTGAAAGATTATGAAACCCGGTACCCAATGATCGAAAAGTTGGCACTCGCCCTGGTACACGCCTCTAGACGCCTCCGAAGATACTTCCAAGCTTTCAATATAGAAGTGCAAACTGATCTCCAGATCCAACAAATTCTTAGAAAGCCAGAGGTCTCCGGACGTCTCACGAAATGGGCAATTGAACTTAGCGCTTTCGACATCACCTATCGTACCAGAGGATCGGTGAAAGGCCAGGCGGTGGCAGATTTCCTTACAGAGGTTCCGACCGGAGAAAGCACCAAAGAAAAACCTGCCCTATCAAGGGTATGGAACTTATATACGGATGGAGCCTCCAGCAAAGAAGGATCAGGGGCAGGGTTAATCCTTATAGATCCAGAAGGAATAGAGTACACTTATGCCTTACGATTTGAATTTAAAACCTCAAATAATGAAGCGGAATATGAGGCTCTCCTTACAGGTCTCCAAACCGCAGTCAAAGCCGGAGCAACTTCCGTGTTAGCACATGTTGATTCATTGTTGGTAGCAAACACAGTCAGTGGAGAGTACGAAGCCCGAGAGGATAACATGGTCCGGTATCTCCAGCAAGTTAATAGTTTGATTTCCTCCTTTGACTCTTGCAAGATAGTACATATACCGAGGAGCAAAAACAAAAAGGCCGATGCTTTGAGTAAGCTTGCATCCGTAGCATTTTGTCATCTGTCAAAAGAAGTCTTAGTTGAAACCTTGCAAGCTCCGGCCATCCAGCAGATGGAGCCGGTCATGTCAGTCTCTGTTGTCGAAAACTCCTAGATGACTCCAATTGTGGATTACTTGAAAGAAGGAAAGCTCCCGGAAGACAAAGCTCAGGCTCGGAAGTTAAAGGTCAAAGCATTGCAATATCAGATCCATGATGGGCAACTTTACAGAAAAACCTTTTTAGGTCCGCTCTTAAAGTGCTTAACGCCGGAAGAAGCCAGCTACGTCATAAGAGAAATCCACTGGGGAATATGCGGCATTCACGCTGGACCAAGGATGGTTATAGCCAAAGTAATGAATGCCGGATATTTTTGGCCGGGTATGCACCAGAGTGCAGTGAACGAACTACAATCATGTGAAGACTGCCAACGGCACGCTCCCATTAGCCATCGAGCCAAGAACAACCTTGTTCCGGTTACATCGGCATGGCCTTTCCAGAAATGGGGGATTGATATTGTGGGTCCTTTCCCCGTTTACACCGGAGGGGTGAAGTTCCTAT
The DNA here is from genome assembly GCA_030545235.1 of Helianthus tuberosus. Lineage (NCBI taxonomy): Eukaryota > Viridiplantae > Streptophyta > Magnoliopsida > Asterales > Asteraceae > Helianthus > Helianthus tuberosus. The sequence goes on from CM060443.1 coordinate 8,080,252, forward strand.
TGGTTGCCATTGATTATTTCACAAAATGGGTTGAGGCCAAACCACTCCGGACCATCACAGGGGAGCAAGTGCTAAGGTTTGTCTGGGAAAACATAGTGTGCAGATACGGAATGCCGATGTGCATAGTTAGTGATAACGGAAAACAGTTCGCCGAGAAACCATTCAAAGCATGGTGTGAAAGAATGTGTATTGAGCAAAGTTTTGCTTCGGTTTCCCATCCCCAAGCCAACGGGCAAGTAGAAAGAGCCAACCGCAGCATCGTGGAAGGCATTAAGAAACGCTTGGGGAGGGAAGGTGTCTCATGGGCGGATGAACTCTCACACGTCCTATGGGCCCACCGAACGATGCCAAAGACGAGCAACAGGGAGACTCCTTTCAGCTTAACATATGGCACCGAAGCAGTTATTCCCGCTGAAGTAGGAATACCAACTCCCCGCATGCAGCTGAATCAGGAAGAAAATGAACAGGAACTCCTTTTGAACTTGGATTTAGCCGAAGAAAGGAGAGAGCTCGCGGCAATCCGAGAGGCGAAATACAAACAAGAGTTGGAAAAACATTACAACTCAAAGATAAAGGAGGTCCGGTTCAAAGTCGGGGACTACGTCATGCGGAGTAATGAAGCGAGTTTAGCTGAAGGAACTGGAAAAATGGCACCAAAGTGGGAAGGCCCTTACCTAATTAACACCGCAGGAAGGGACGGTGCATATACACTCAAGAAAGTAGACGGAACCATCATACCACGCACGTGGAACGGAGTTCACTTAAAAAAGTGTTTTCTTTAAAAGTTTCTTATCTTAAAATAAGACTGTAACACGGAAGCTACGACTTCCGTCACTTTTCTATTTCCCTGTAATGCGGATGGTTATGCCCGCACCAGATATATTATAAATTCAAAAGACCGTGGAGGGTATTACCCACGGATTGCATAAAATGTTTTTACCATGTCAATCGGAGAAGTATAAGCTCCGAATAATAAAATAGAATAAATTTTTCTATCTTAAGCAACATTGCAATACAAGTATAATATTCGGCCGAATCAGGGATGCTAACCCCTAAAAGGTGAGGACAAACTGGTTTCGTTCGTGCTTTCCTTCACTTAAAAATTATCCTAAGTAAAATAAATCGGATCCGTGCCTTTAAAATGAACGTTCAGGAAATAAAAGAAATGTAAAACAACAAAACATGGACGCATGTATAAACTTGTGATTACATCAAAAACTAACCGGACTTGTATAAGCCGGAAGTTAAAAAACTGTATGAAGGATAATTGTTCAAACATCAGTAAAAACATCATTACATTCATTTGAAACAAGGTGCATGCCCCAAACTACCGGACATGTCCACCTTCTGAAAAACTAAACTAATTTTAAACTTCCAAGGTGCATACCCCAAAAAGCCGGGCATGTCCACCTTCTGCAACAAAGTCATTCACTTGCAAAACGGAGGGCTTTCTTAATTTCGGAAAGAGGCGCGTTGGCAAGCTTCGGTAGATCTTCTATCACAGGAAAGGTGAGAGTATCAAAACAGGCAACTACTGTTTTTAATTCCTCCGTAGCATTTCGGTTTAACAACGGCACGTCTTTGAAAAGGGTTTTCTTCTGCAAGGCATGCATATAACCAGAGTGCAAACCAGAGTTGATACCCACAGCACTCATTGCATTGTTAACCGCAGCTACGGCAGCAGTCATCTCCTTCCCTTTATGAATATTCTTCGCCAACAGCTGTGCTCCCTCCGAAAGCATCCAAACCTTCGTTTCTTGAAGATCCTCTTCTTTAGCTTTCAAGGAAGCTTTCTCTGCCTCGAGTTCCTCAATCCGATCCTTTAAATCAGCCTCCCCTGATTTTAGCGCATCCCGCTCTGAAAAAAGTGTTAGAAAAACAGGAAAAATAAAAAGCAAGCAAATCAAGAAAAAGACGTACCGGCCATCATGCTCTCATAAGCAAGACGAGCCTTATTAAGGGAATCTTCCATCTTCGTCAAAACCATCTTATGCTCTTCGTCCTTCTGCCTTGTTGATTCAGAGAAAGCTGTAAACTCTGAAGAAATTTTATCTCTGTCCTCCGCAGCAGCAGCAGCAGCTGCTTGGGACGATTGACTCTGTGCAATCAAAAAGTTAACCTTCTCCTGCTGAGATTGAAGATCTTGGGTCAACTGAGCTATTTTCTTCACAGCCTCCGGGCTCCTCTGAACTTTACGCTTCAGAGAACGAGTCTCCTTCTCCAAATTCTCCCTTTCCGACTCCGCTTCCACCCATCGACGATATAACTCCGTTACAAAGATGTTTGATTGGGCTTGATTAGTCAGAACCGCAGCACCAAGATCTGGGTTCTTCATCTTCCGACTCCTTGCATGATCTATCGGAGTGTTGATGTTGAAGAGCATAGTTCGGGCAACCAAAGTATCCATCACCGAGTCTTTATTCCGAATATCCCAATCAGGAATGAATTTTTCTTCGGCAGTTACCGGGTCAATCTCCATATCATCTGAGAATAAATCTGCATATCGAAAAAAGGACATCATCTCAGGTCCGAACCAAGATGAGGGAAGCGAGGACACTTGATCTTCATCATCATCTATAAAACAGTCCGGACCCAAAGATGAACCCAAATGCGTACCTGAAAAAGTAACCACTTTTGGCTCACCATGACCTTTTCCCTTATCTGTAACCACCGGATTCTCCACCTCCATGCTCTCCACCTCACTATCCGGAACAAAACCTGAATATGCAGGAGTTGGTTTAGAACGTGCCAATGCTGCTTCCTCCCTAGAAAACTTACCTCCGGTAATATGCTCGTTCAGCTCTTCTATTACATTACCTTCGGAGTGAGAATCTTTCTTTGCTTTCTTCGACTTTGGCGTTGGAAGAGGGTCGGTAGCACGGATTTGAACCGGCTCATTACTCCTCTTACGAGAGCGAGCCTTTAGAACAACGCCTGACAGATCCATACCTGACGTAACACCCTTGTTTTTTAAAGAAGAAGGTCGATATTGTAAAGCCTCGTCAAGATTGCGGAACTCCGGATCACTATCCACGTCATCAAGTAAAGACTTCTTACCGGTTCGTGATCCGGACGAACCTTCAGCATCTTTAAAAGATAATGGAAGGGATGACGTAGCCTCAGCAGCAATTTGTCCTGGCACATCCTGAGGAATAGAAGAGGTTGCTTCTGCAACAGAAGGCTCGGTCACGTTTTGAGTTGCCTCCGGACGGATTGGCTGGGCCGAAGATGCCACTTGTCTCATAAAAGGAACCTCCTCCTCGCCTTGTTCTCCAAAGTCAAAATAAAAAACATCCATGCTCGGAACTTTTAAGGCATCAAGAAGAGACATTGCGACACCTGCGTCCCCAAAGCAAAAAGAGTTAGCAAAATAAATAAAGTAATGGTGCCAAAGGGGACGTAAAGGGCCGAAACTTACGATCACGCTTTCGGCGAATAATCGGCCAATCGTTATCCCCTCGGGCCCAGGAAAAACTGACATGACCTAACCAAAGGAAATGCTCAGGAAGGGGACGAATGAGAGATTTATGATCAATCAGGACACGGACAAGATTTTCATCATAAACAAAGTCTTCATCAAAGGACATCGTCTGATCCTTGAATCGCCACCTCATATCCTCCGGCAGGCAGCGGTCATCCAACCAGAAAAAATTATCTTTCCAGTTCTTCAGGCTAGACCGCTCGCCAGAGGATGGGGAAGGAACATTCTTTCGGTGTGCAAATGTGTACCAATCTCCGGTCGTTATAAACTCGTAAAAATAACGAAAAACGTTCAGGTCCGGTTTCCGATCTAAGGCTCGGCAAGAAATTTCAAAATGGTTAATACGGCTAAGGCCGAAGGGGTTAACCTGACAAATATGGACCCTAAAATATTGTAAAACCCTAATAAAAAAACGAGAGAAAGGAACCCTATAATTCGCGAAATTGCAGACGCGAGTATAAAAGGGAAACTTCCCTTGACGGAACGGATATATTGCTTCCCTTTCGGAGGGAAGGATCGGGTGAAGATCTAAAGGAATCCGATAATCCCTAATGAACTTGTCCAACTGACGTTGGGTAAGCACACTCACACTCTCCGCAAGATTCTCCTTACCAGGAGCCATTTCATAAAATAAGAAGTTTAAGTAAAAGAAATGGACGCACCTTGAGGAAGAAGAAGAGACTCAAAAGAAGAGGATAACAGCAGAAAAGGAAAAAAGATGAGAGAAAAAGGGTAAAAATGAAATGGTAAAAAGTGATTATATAAGGGTTTAAGTCGGTCACGGGGTAGTCACATCAACCGTCACCTCCCACGAATTCCAACACGAGGAATTTCTACCGTCACAGGTAGGTGACCGACCGTCAAATCGCAAAGGTCACCCACGCCATGTCATCACCATTCAAAATATACCACGTCATCGACTCAGACCACTCCCGTAGCGACACGTCATCCAAACAGAACAAAAACTTGAAGTAATAGTTTGCTAAGTTTTTTACAAAGACTTACCAAACTGGGGGACTTGAAGATACATGTTCGAGGCCGGACATGATTCCCAGGACGAACAAGACTCCGCCTGGACGTACATCCGAATAATGTCCGTCCAACATCAAGAACCTCCGAAGACGAACCTCCATTCAAGTGCGTCTGGACGGATGATGTCATCTAAGTTGACTACTATAAATACCCCATCAAGTACAAAGCCAAGTACGATTTTCTGAACTCTCGTCCTTACTTTCTCTCTCTACTTTCTCTCTCAACCAATACTTATCCTCACGCCGGAGGGTGGTCGCAGAGGGGCCCTCCCATCTCTGCGGCGAGCCTAACGGTTTTCTGTCTTGCAGGAGTGTTTCCCAAGCTCTTCCATAAGATCCAAACCCTCGTTTACATGCTGATGGATGAAATTTTTTTTTTGGTTTCTTTCTCTCTTCCTGAGTAAACAAGATCGAGACTGAGGATGCTTAACAGAAAAACGAAAAGCAAATGAAATACGAAAATATGTATACCAAGATGATAAGGAAGTGGCCAGTCGTGGTGGTTGTTTACTATCTCCGGCGGTGTCGGCTTTCTCCGGGGACAACTAGTTTCTCCGGTGGTCGCAGGTGATATCGAAACAAGTTCGTGTTAAACACGGTTGCCGTTACTCGAGACAGAAGCAAAACGAGAGGAAAAAAATAAAAAGATAGACAGAGGGTCCGAAATGAACCTCCGATAGCTTCTTTGAGTTTCCGGCGACAATACGGAGGATTTGTTACTGTTTTCGCGAGTGAAGGGAAGAATGTGGTGAAGGAAACCAAGCTTTAATCACGTAACTCTTACCAAGGACTTAGGGAAGGGGAAACGACAACGATGGTATAGCTGGCAGTGGCGGAACTAGCCTAAAATTTTAGGGGTATCCCAATTTTTTTTTTTTTTGGATCAGGGGTATCCTTTATATAATGAAGACGGAGTTGAGAGGTATTTTTACACTACGGAGACGGAGTTAAAGGGTATTTTTACACTACTAAGACGGGGTTGAGCCGTAGCCCGTGCTATCCCTGCTAACACATTAGGTCCGCCCCTGATAGCTGGCACTCGATTTTGGGCTTTGGCGGCAAGTTCAAAAGGGTTTCAACGTAATGAGTTTAATTTTTCAATAAAGTTTCACAAAAGCCACTCATCTTTACTAATTGACTAACCGGGTTGTAACTTACTTTAACTAGGACTCTAACTTAATTAGTTAGTTTAAACCAAAACCTTATGTTAAAAAAATATTAATTTAATTATTAGTTAACTAGTTATATATATGTGTATACATATATATATATATATATATATATATATATATTAATTTATTTAGTTAAACGAATGAATAAATAAATAACCATATTTAACCGAATCTAATTAGGATAAAAATCTTTTAACGATTATTCATTTCACGAAAAAATTTCCGTTGGTTCAATGTTAGGATTTCAGAAACCCATTTTGACGGATGTTACAAGAAATATCATGTGATGAGCAACATTACAAAAACTTGTTACTTACCTCAACAAATATTACAAAATGTGACATTTTTTTGCATCCCATTGGCAAGTACTGTGTTGTTGCTGATCAAGCAAACTGCTCATTTAACCTTTATAAGATCTCCACCTGGTGCAAACACTGGTGCTTGATAATTGATTTCACACTTGAAACCATTTGGGCACCAGTTATCAACCCATTATATGATTATCGATCAGTACAAATGTTTCAAGATGAAAAGTCTTTAAGTAAGTAGGGATGAGCAAATCCCGATACCGGCCCGATCCCGAAAATCCCGATCCTAAATTTCGCCAAAACCGGGTATAAAAACCCTCCTAAAATATTTTCGACACCCCTAATATTTTTAGAATATCCCTATACGTCCTAAAATACACCCCGTATACGGGATTTAGCCCTAAATACCTTCAATTTAATAAAAATAAAATAAAAATAAAATCTGAGCATGGCTCGCGGGCCGCGAAGACCATCTCTTCGTCTTACGCGGGCCGCGACAGCTAGGAGATCAGGCGGAGCCCTAAGCGTGCCACGTGTCGGCATCGTGGCAAGTCTACCCGGTGATTCGACGAAGCTAGGCCCTACGTACCCTATGTCGCGGGGCTCGAAGGCTTGATGACTGTAGTCAGAGTCAATCAAAAACCTAATTAAACTACGTAGATAACGTAAGTAGGGTATCATATCCACGGGGAATTTGTGGTTAGTGTTTAACTAGAGAATTATTATATATTAAAGAAAAGCAACTCCCGCCCAGAATCCCAATTGCAAGTTTAACACAAAAACCCGTTTACAGATTCAAAACACCACATAGACATGGCCTTGGAATTAATGAATTTGATTAGTTATCAAGGATAGTTTTTAATATTCACCATACATCCTAATAACCCGTTTGATTGTATCAATTACCCACCAATTTACCAACCCGCTAACAACGCAAGAAAGTTGCCAATACGCTTAATAAACGACAAATAATTCAAATACAAGAAATGTTTACCAATAATCCAACACAAGTGGTCAAGCTGTACCAGTTACAAGAATCCATAAAACAAAGTTTAATGTGAAAATCTAGAAATCAATTATCCGGGGAAAGTCACATAAGATAAAGGTAAAGTCCTCCAAGTTTCAGATTCTAGGTTCACACCAAACTCAGTTTAATCATTAATTGGACACCACATAGACATGGTGCTAAAAAGTCGGTTAATTTAAGTGGTAATAAAAAACAGGTCTTTGTCATCAGATCTTTTACAATTTAATTACCATATTTACTAATGTGAGTCAACCTACTCTATCTCACCCAACAAGCTACAAGGTCTTGTCGTCAACCGAGCAAGTTGTAAAGTAAGAACTCAAACACATGGAAATAGTATAAATAAACCAACTTATCAAATTGTTCATACAACGTTGTCAATGTCAAAACAAATCCAAATATAAATAAAACTGAGAAAAGTATCAAACCATACGAACCGTTCACTTAGAGAAAGCCACCTAAACGATCATACCATGAACCGTGCACAACCGCCAAAAGACGGCTGACTTCCGTGTGCGTCCCTTCTCTTCTTGCGTCCTAAACTTCAGCCGTCTGCCAATTCTCCTTTTTTCCAAAAAGTTGCGACACCCTTTTTAAATCCCCAAAACCTTCACCGACCTTTTCTTTATGTGGGTGATTCTAGGGGTGTTCATCGAATCGAATATCGAATTTTCGAATTATTCGAATCGAATTGTTCGAATAATTTTTATTTTTCCTTGAATTCGTATTCGATTCGAATTCGAATAAAACCTATCGAATTCGATTCGAATTCGGATTCAAATAAAAACCCCAATTCGTATTCGATTCGTATTCGATTAAAGTTTCGAATTCGAATAAATTCGATTTAATTCAGATTCTTTAAAACATGTAAAAAACTATCAAAATGAAACATAAATTTTAAAGCAACCATAAAGCACGATATCACATTAAAAAGTTTCAAATAAAGTACCACAAATCTAAAATTCAAAACAAGAAGTCAGCAATAATCACTCCATATTACAAATAAATATTTTTATTGTTAGAAATCTATTGATAGATACTTAGGTTTTACTTATGGATCATGTAGTGGGTTTGGTAATGGGTAATTTTAATACTTGGAAAAAATTTTGAAAATAATTTATAGTATAGCTTAATAAAAGTTATATATGTATTATATATAAAAATAATAAATAAAAATGTAAATTTTTTATTCGAATTTCGAATCGAATTTAAAATTATAAATTCGTATTCGATTTACTTGACTCGAATTGAATCGAATTCGAATTCTTCTAATCGAAACGAATTCTTGATAATCGAATCGAATTTAAATGAATTTCGAATTTTTCGAATTCGAAACGAATCCTGAACACCCCTAGGTGATTCACGCTTGTAGCAAAATTCAGCCCAACTCCAAGATTTCACACTTATTAGCTTGAGCCCCACTTAAACTAATTCAACCCAATAAAACTCCATTTGTTGAAGCCCACTTTCTAACTTTACAGCCCATTGAATTAGTTATAACTTTGTTGTCATAGACTTGTATGTCAACTGATCACACGAGCCCTCTTTTTTTCTCTTTTAATCCATTTGCTTTAATTCATACTCTTGATGATATCATCTGCACAAGTGTCAACAACAAACACTTTTTAAGTTTTAGTCTAATTCTCATGTAATTAATAATTAAATTACTAGAGGAATATTATATTATGATACTTCTCTAAGCATGTTTAATCATTAATATTTATTTTAATAACTGGTTCGCTTAATTTGATCGTTTTAGCTCGTATTCTTAATCACGTACAAAATATAAAAACCGACCAAAACAATATATTTCCTAACTATATCGATGCATTTATAGCATAATTAATGTTCAATAAAGTGTACATAAAGTGCACCGATCAAGGCCCCTTGTGTGTTCTACGCGGGTCGCAAGGAAGTGTCGATCAGACACTATAAAAGGAGGCCATCGGCCTTCAGTTTACCTCGTTCATTTCTTTCAATTCTCTCTCAAATTTCTCTATAGTAGGCACTATACCCGGGCATTATACCCACTAATTGTAACACCTCGCAAAATCATGTCCAATATAATAAAAACACGTGTCAAGAACATTAAACGTGTAATGAATTGATTTCGAGGGACTAAAGTTGACAAACAAAGAAAGTATGTGTGTAGCACGATCCAAAGTGTCAACATTTGAAAACTATGCCTTTTAACAACCCTACACGATGTTTATACTCTTAAACGAATGAATTGTGAAACGTATGAAGCCGTTCGTGAAAGAAAGTGAAAATTTACAATACGCGAGGGTTAAATGTGTCAACATGTTAAAATCACTACCTTTGAGTGACCTTTTAACGAACCCGGTGCTTTGTAACGATTAATTTCACTCTCAAGAATAAGTGACGAAAAATTCACGAGGTTTCGATATCGATTGATACTAGATTCGTTAACTTTCGTAAATAAAGGGTTAAAAGCATCAACGAGGCAAGACTAGTGTTTTCGGTTATCGTTAAACGAAACCGTACCTAACGATGTTTGGTTATATCCTAAAGATCATCAAAATATAAATTTTATGGGTTAAAAGTGCTTGAAATAGAAGTTATTACGTTTTAAAAGGTCCAGGGGTCGATTCTGCCATGTTTGAAACTTGTTGAGATGGTCACCATAGGGGTGGCGCTGCGCCACACCAAAACCCCACTGCCGTCGTGCGACGCGACAACCTAAAATGGGCAGAAACCATGAACAGGTGCAGGTTCTGCGTTTTCTTCACCATTGCATGCTGGTATTCGAAACCACGGACTGTTTGCTGGTATTTAAAACCACTTGGGACACATGTAATCATTAGAGAACAACACTAAACACCTAGAATGATCAGGAGGTGCTCTCAATTGCTATAAATAGGTGCAATTTGAGCAGCAATTCTCACTTGCACTTCCAATTTTCTTACTTTCTCAATCTCTAAAGCTTTGGAGCTCATCTCTGGAGCATCCTGGTTATCTAGGAAGCTTCCTCAAGTTTAATATTCGTGCTAAGTAACCTTGTAAGCGTTCTTAGCTCCTGTAGTTAAGTTTTTATTAGCTTAATGACCGAAAGTCGAGATATCATAACGATGCTTTGACTTTGTGATTAATCACTAACGGTCCAGCCATTATTCGAATTGAAAGTTGCTATGTGTTGGTAATTAAGTAGGTGACAATCTCTTTAAAGGGCACCTTCTAATTATCACGTTATCTCAGTCAATTGTCGGGTCAAAGTACTTAACAGAAAAGTCAAATGAGTCAGTTTTTATAAAATAATTCATATCTAATAATGTAGAAGCTATAAAATACGTTTTATCACTTAAATAACTTGGTAAATATATAAGAACATGTTTAGGCATGTTCAACCCGACAATTCTGAGTATAGGGCTCGGTTCACAACCGAAAGTCGCAAAAGTGGACTTTTGCTTTGACTTTCAGTTCTGAACCAAATTAGCTTAGTTTAGTTATGCCTTAAGGTTCCTTTGTGACCATATTATGTGTAAGTATAACCCTCTGAGGTTATACTACATGGTCCCATAGAAATCTGAATCATTTGCATGTTTCCGTTAAATGCTTAATATTGACCATTATGCCCCTATTTTATAAAAACGAGATTTTCGAAAATGTGAGAGGACAAAAAGCTTTGTTACTGATATATAAATATGTCCTAAAAATTTGACATCCGTTTCTGGTCTCAAATAAGAATTATGCAAGATATCGTAAAACAAAACTTTTTGTTAATTAAATTGCATTTTTGGTATAAATCATACTCAACCCAATTTTTGGCACCAAACTTGCTACCCACTGTTATGATATAATATTTAGGGATTTTGGAAATTTTGTCAAATTTTATACGGAGCATAGCATAGAGTTCTAGCATAAATTCGGTAAATGACGATAATCCCCTTTTTATTAATAAAATAAGTTTAACATATGATTTGCATACCAAACCTTTTCCTACTGATAACATATGTTAAATAAAACATTTTAAGCATTAGAGTCTGATCAAAACTTTAGAATTTTATAAACATCTTGAATACCGTCAATTACCGACTTTTACGTTAATTAGGCGCATAGTATGGTTTAAAACCATATTTAACGCCTCAGACTTGTTAACTACTGATTTTAAAAATAAATTTTTATACTTTAACAGTAAGTATAAGTCTTGAACTCAGATTTCCAAATTTGACCTTAAAAGCATATGTGAAATGACCAAAATGCCCCTGCTGTGCATAGTTGGTCATAAATGATAAACCTCACATATGTATGATATCTTACTGATGTAACTTGATAAAATAAATATTTTTACTGAATATTTTAGACCAGAACCTCAGTTTGCTATTAAACCTCTTTTATAAACTTCAAAATGACTAAAATACCCCTACGGGGCTTAAATTGGTTTTAAATTCGTTTTGTGCATAATTATAGATATCCTACTGATATCATGTCATATTTAAAGCATATCAACTTGTGGAACTTGTACATGACTCATCCGGTTACCCGTTAAGCATATACGCGTTCGGTACGGTTTATGTAACTAATTTGCATAAGTTAGCCGAAACGGGTCAAACCTTATCATTTTTACTTCAAAATCCAGAATGTTGCGTTTATACAAGTCTCCATACTTGTCGGGTCTAAATTACATTCCAATCCGGTCACAGCTTAATCTTGCGTTTTGTACCGTAAACATTTCTTTAAAACTAACCGGTCTAAGTTAAAACTTAAATAAAACCCGTTAGGAATCTAATAGGTTATTAAAAGCTTCGTTCCAGATTAGGAGCCCATTAAAAGCTATCTGCACTTGCTGATTAGAATATACGGCTGAGTATAAATTAAATTTTTAGCTCAGGTAAATACTTTTAACTTATTTTCCCTTATACGGGCTTGGGATACGGTAAATTATTACCGCTTGGTCGGGTATTGAATATTTAATCGATTAGTGGTTAAATCATTGAGATAACCCGTTTTAATCTGTTTTGTTTGATACAAAGCCTTTGGGGGTTAATATGACCGTGTCCTGGATATTCTCGGCTCATTCATTTGAAATGGCCACGACTTAAGCACGGGGTGTAGGCATACACCTGACAGTTGCGTATGTAAAACGGTATCTCACTCGTGAGGAAACTTCTTGTGGGCTTATACTAGTGGTGTGTCTATTAATCTTGTCTCGGCTCTTCTAACCAGGCCCTGAACGTACGACAAACATATAAATCTGTATAGAAGATTATTTTAAATAATTGTCCCAAATTATAAAAGATTTTATGCCTTGTGCATCCAAACCAAATTTTATAAACTTTTCAAAAGAGTCAGTTAATTGTATTTACCCGTGAAAACTGACGTATTTTTTCAAAAAGATTAAGTGCAGGTACTGCGCGTAATGGGCTGGAAGCTCCTGAGTGTTAGCTAAAGAGTCTTGCAAGCTCTTAATACTTAATGTATGTCGAACAATATTTTACTTTATGTTTTAGATCCGCCTGTGGATCCACTTACAACCGCTTGTATAATATTTCATTATACTTTGTGTTTCGGTTTGTATTAATATTTTACTTCCAAGACTTCCGCTGTGCATTAAACTGTGATTATTTGACTATGATGATATCAACTACGTCACGATACTCCCCACCGGGCCACCGGTAATACGTGGAAATATCGGGGTGTGACAGGTCGGTATCAAAGCCAACATTGAGTGAATTAAACACTAGCCTTTTATGTTTAATCTCAATGACACAGATGCACATTCCTTGACTTCCGAGTCTAGGCAAACGACTTAAGATTAATCCTAATCTTAAATTGTTTTTGTTCTATTTGTTTTGTGTTTTGACAGGACTACAAGCAATCATGCCACCAAGGATGAGAGGATGTGGAGGAAGAGGAAAAGCACCGATAACCAGGAATGATCACGAAGCTGGGCCATCTCACTGGTGCACACCCTCCGCATCATTCGGATTAAGTCATCACGAAGACTGGAGGACATACCTCGAGCCTGCGAGACGCTCTGTCTCGCTCAGCTCCTCAGCGTCTTATCAACACTCCTTTGGGCCGCATCAGGAGGACGAGCCCAATGACTCTCACCATTCTTACATTCCACTGCAACGATCGGGTTCACACCGTGCCTTCCAGGACCCGATGCCATACTTTCAGAGCCGGTTCAACCCGATGAACCAAATAGAAGAACCAATGGGATATAACCCATTGGGGCCAGAAGATCACTTTCCCATGGAGATGGACGAAGATCTAGAACCCGCCGAGCCACCAACCGGGACGCCGACGCATCCCATCAAGATTTCCGACGGATCATCTTTTCATGGTTCGCCATATAGAGGCCCCGACTCATGGGCCGAAAGGTGGGCCCAACATAAGTTGGAGTTCGCACCCCCTCATAACCCACCTCCACAACAGCGGACCCCTTCTGAGGACCCACACTTCGAGGCGGCCACACCACCGCCACCACCAGCGCCAGAGCAGCCACCGCCTCCAGAACCACCGAGGCGAAGAAGAAATGCACGGATGTCAGTGCGAGGGGATTTTCATTTCAGCACCACTCAAAACTCCAGCAACTACCCTCCGCTCCACGAAGACCCGCAAATGGGTAGGCCCTCGCATGCTATCTCTGAAGTCGACTCTGTACCAGTCGCACCTGCACCACCGCCCATGGGTTATGAAAACCCAATTCCATCTTACCCAGGTGCAGCTGGGTACAACCCGTTTGAGCAGCAAGCTTATTCGGGTTATAACTACAACAATGCACCTGTTGTCGACCCGTATGTAGAGGCAGCAAACTTTAATGGTCTGTACCCCGGGCCCTTTCCACCTACGTACCCAACTGGGTACCCTGCATATGGGTATCAATACCCACCTCCTCCTCAACCACAGCAGCAACAGCCACCACAACCTCCACTTCAGCAACCGCAACAGTAGGAAATCCTCTAGAGGTTGCATGAGGTGGAACAACAGGTAGCTGAAGAGCGTAGAAGTCGTCACGGTCTTCTAAAGGGATTGGCAAACCTCATTAAGGGGAAGAAGAGGGATCATTAGAAATCCTTATTTATTGTTTTGAAATTTCATTTTCAATTAAGTCCGTGTGTGGACATTTCAATTATGTACTTGGTCCCTGCGTGGACATTGCCTTTTTATTCTAGCCCCTGCGTGGGCAAGTTATTTACTTAAAAGTCCCGTTTAGGGAAACTATTGTACTTCCTAAGACAATTTAATGAGTGTTTCATTTTAAATTCTTAATTGTCATTATACCTATACATATACATTATATCGCAAATCAAAATATCAATTCCATTTTAAATTGATCTGCCATTATATACTAAAAGAAAAACCTTAAAGGTATAACCTAGCCTATATGTCATTTTAGACATGGCCATGATGGTAAAACCTTTTTAAGATTCAAATCTTTGTTAACATCTGAAAACATGTCAGCACTCTTGGCGAATGTGATTCGATAAAGTCACACTAGTCATCCTTATATTGGATTCTTCCAATTCCTTATCTAGCCTAATGATCCAGAAATCACACTAGCCATCCTTATATTGGATTGTCCAATAAGACAAATGACAGTTGTAGTCTATGACTCCCCGTTAAGAAAAGGTGATGAACTATATTCAAACCAAAATGCCTCGATCCTATAAGATCATGGCTTATAGATTAAAACTGTCCTTGTGACTAGGCCATTTTTGTGCCACCTTAATACCCTAAATGTTTTAACACTGGGATTAATTATAATGAAATTTTTAAATAAATCTGATTAACAAATTAACCACTATGGTCTATGTTTACCATGGTTAATGAGTCATCAAAAACGATGATTCCATAATAAACCCCTGAATAAATTATTGTCAATTGCTTTATAGCAATCAAGCTCCAAAATGGCTGAATCAGAAGAGGTTAATAGTCATCCAAGGGAGAGAAATGATAACACCAGAATAAATGTAGCTGGTACAGATCTGCAAGCAATGATAGACAATGCTGTCACTAGAGCCATTGACAGACAATTCAAGGAACCAAGTAATACTCGCACGAAGACTCAATCTGTGGCTCATAGTAAGCCCCCTTCTAAAACACATGAGTCAACTAAGGACAATTCTCATCACTCGTCAAATCAGAAAAGTCAGCCTTCTAAGCAAATTGTGTTTAATCAAGAACCGCGCTCAAAGACTTGTTCTTATAAATACTTCGTCTCCTGCAAGCCAAGGGACTTCACAGGTGAAAAAGGTGCCATTGACTGTATGACATGGCTTGATGAAATGGATACCGTTGTTGACATTAGTGGTTGTGCGGAGCGGGATATTGTGAAGTTTGTTTCACAGTCATTCAAAGGAGAGGCATTAGCTTGGTGGAGATTGTTAGTTCAAGCCACGGGGAAGATCCCACTATATAACATGTCATGGGATCAATTTGTGGCACTAATCAAGGAAAACTTCTGTCCTCAGCATGAGGTTGAGAAAATTGAAACTGACTTCTTGACTCTGGTCATGAAGAATCTAGATTGCCAAGCTTATCTTACGAGTTTCAACACTATGTCCCGACTTGTCCCCTACCTGGTTCCACCTGAACCTAAGCACATGGCGCACTTCATTGGAGGCCTGGCCTCGGAAATTAAAGGAAACGTTAAAGCTTCCAGGCCTACTACCTTTCGGTCAGTAGCGGATTTGTCCTTATCCCTCACGCTTGATGCAATAAGGAATAAGTCTCTTAAGACTTCTGATGAGGGAAAAAGGAAACGGGAAGATGAAAGCTCACGAGGCTCTGAAAAGAAAAGAAAAGCCTAAGTGTAATACCTGCCAGAAGCACCATTTTGGGAAATGCAGACTCGAATCTCAATCGCAATCACAATCAAAGCCTAAAATTTGTGGGATTCGCAAGTCAAAAGAGCATAGAACTTTAGATTGCAAGAAAATGAAGGACGCAACTTGTTATGGTTGCAGTGAGAAGGGGCATATCCAGACCAACTGCCCTAAATTTGCAAAGAAGCATGAAGAGGCCAAGAAGACTAATGCTCGGGTCTTCCAGATGAATGCTCAGGAGGCAGTACAGAATGATAATGTTATAACAGGTACATTCCTCATCAATGATGTTTATGCTAGAGTTTTGTTTGATTCTGGCGCAGATAAGTCTTTCATAGACAATAAATTTTGTAAACTGTTAAAACCCTAAACATAAAATATGAGGTAGAACTGGCCGATGGTACCTTAGAGACTGCTTCAACAATCTTAGATGGATGTTTTATATCCATTAGGAATCACTCTTTTCCGCTGCCTTTGCTTCCGTTGAAATTGGCAGGATTTGATATAGTTATAGGCATGGATTGGTTATCTCGTAACAAAGCCCAAATTGCATGTGATAAGAAGCAAGTGGTTATCAAAACTCGTTATGGTGAGCCACTTACTATTCAAGGAGATACGCAGTATGGATTGCCTAAGCAAGTGTCTATGCTTAAGGCATCAAAGTGTTTGAAGAAAGGTTGTGTTATTTATATGGCACAGGTAACGATTGATGATCCAAAGCCCAAGATTGAAGATAATCCTGTTATTTCAGAATACTCAGGCGTCTTTCTAGAAGAGCTACCTGGTTTACCTCCTGACAGACAAGTGGAATTTAGAATTGATATCATTCCAGGAGCAGCCCCAGTAGCACGAGCTCCTTATCGTTTCGCCCTGACAGAATTGAAGGAATTAAGGACACAGTTGGATGATTTATTGGAGAAAGGTTTTATTCAACCTAGCTCGTCCCCTTGGGGAGCACCTATTCTTTTTGTGAAAAAGAAAGATGGCTCAATGCGTCTATGTATCGATTATTATGAGTTGAACAAAGTTACAATCAAGAATCGATATCCATTGCCCAGGATCGACGACCTCTTCGATCAACTGCAAGGGACAAGTTACTTCTCAAAGATCGATCTGAGGTCGGGGTATCATCAGCTGAAGGTCAGAACCGAAGATGTACACAAGACTGCATTCAGAACAAAATATGGCCACTACGAGTTCTTAGTGATGCCTTTTGAGCTCACTAATGCACCTGCAGCATTCATGGATCTCATGAATCGTGTCTGCAAGCCATATTTAGACAAGTTTGTCATTGTCTTTATTGATGACATACTTATTTACTCAAAAAGTCAAGCCGATCATGAGAAACATCCCCGGTGTATCCTTAAACTCCTACAACAAGAGAAGCTCTACGCAAAGTTCTCTAAATGCGAATTCTGGCTTCGAGAAGTCCAATTTCTTGGACATGTGGTAAGTGAGCGTGGTATCCAGGTGGATCCCGCTAAGATTGAAGTAATTATGAATTGGCAAGCACCTAAGACGCCCACAGAAATTCGCAGCTTCTTAGGATTGGCAGGTTACTACAGACGTTTCATTAAAAACTTTTCAAGAATTGCTGCACCCTTAACTTCGTTAACTCGCAAAAATGTGAAGTTTGATTGGGGACCCAAACAACAAGAATCTTTCGAGATTCTGAAGCAAAAATTAAGCAATGCTCCTGTGTTGACATTGCCAGAAGGAATTAAAGAATTTATAGTTTATTGCGACGCATCGTGCACTGGTATGGGTTGCGTGCTTATGCAGAGAGGCAAGGTTATAGCCTATGCTTCTCGTCAATTGAAAGTGCACGAAAAGAACTACACCACCCACGATTTGGAATTGGGTGCCGTTGTATTTGCTTTTTAAAACTTTGGAGGCATTACCTGTATGGAACTAAGTGTGTGATCTTTTTAGATCACAAAAGCCTTCAACATCTGTTTAACCAGAAAGATCTTAACATGAGGCAACGTCGATGGATGGAGACATAAAATGACTACGATTATGAAATTCGCTACCACTCGGGCAAGGCGAATGTTGTTGCTGATGCTCTAAGCAGAAAGGAAAGAATTAAACCAATAAGGATCAATATTAAAAGCATCGAATTAAGGAACAACTTGAATGAAAGGCTGTTAGCTGCTCAGAAGGACGCCTTATTGGAAGCCAACCTTCCGAATGAAAAGTTAGGCATGACGTTTGATCAATTGTCTTATGGCAAGGATGGAATCCTTAGATTAAATGGTCGAATCTGGGTTCCAATCCATGGAGGACTTAGAGATGTGATCCCTGAGGAAGATCATAGTTCAAAATATTCAGTTCATCCAGGCAGTGATAAGATGTACCAGGATCTGAAGGCCAATTATTGGTGGATAGGTTTGAAGAAATTCATAGCCATCTATGTGGCTAAATGTCTGACATGCGCACAGGTTAAAGCCGAGCATCAAAAGCCGTCAGGTTTGCTGCAACAGCCTGAACTTCCCACTTGAAAGTGGGAAATGGTAACTATGGATTTTATTACCAAGTTACCAAATACGAACGGGGAAATGATACGATATGGGTTGTAGTCGACAGGCTGACCAAGTCAGCTCATTTCTTGCCTATTAAAGAAACGCACAGCTCCGATAAGCTAGCTCAGCTGTACGTGGATGAGATAGTATCTCTCCATGGAATGCCAGTATCTATTATCTCTGATAGGGATACTAGATACACATCTCACTTTTGGAAAAGCTTTCAGCAATCTTTAGGCACTCGTTTAAAATTCAGCACTGCTTATCATCCTCAGACGGATGGGCAAAGCGAACGTACGATTCAAACGCTTGAGGATATGCTTGGGGCTTGTGTTATTGACTTGGGAGGAAGTTGGGATGACCATATTCCTATGATTGAATTTTCGTACAATAATAGTTATCATTCAAGCATCCAAGCCGCACCTTTTGAGGCTTTGTATGGAAGGAAGTGTAGAACGCCAGTTTGTTGGGTGGAAGTTGGAGAAACCCAATTGTCAGGACCTGATATAGTCCTCGAGACGACGGATAAGATCATTTAAATCCGTGATCGTCTCAAAGCTACCAGGGATAGGCAGAAAAGCTACGCTGATAAAAGGCGTAAACCTCTGAAATTTGAGGTTGGTAATAAAGTACTACTCAAGGTGTCACCCTGGAAAGGGGTGATGCGTTTTGGCAAAAAGGGCAAGTTGAGCCCAAGGTACATAGGACCATTCGAGATCATCGAATGTGTCGGAACTGTAGCTTACAAGCTGAATCTACCTGAAGAACTTAGTGGCATACATGTCACGGCCCCCGACCCGGTTTTACCCGTTTCAGGAGCCGCGGGACAGAAAATCCCGTGGTATTAATTTAACAGCGGAAGTTTTCTTCAGGATCTTTTTAAAACTGAAATTTCCAGATTTATTTTATTTCACAACTCGGGATAAAACCCCGGTAATTTACATTCATATGATTTCACGGAGAAATCTTTATTTTACAAAACATGTTTCTTTATTTTATACTGAGCCACTTCCTTAAGCTGATAGTGCTTCACGACACTTTTCCTGGATCATAACAGATCACCTGAAACATGTTTGAAAAAGGGTTTGTCAGCGGGAAATACTGGTGAATCATTCATTTTACAGAAAACGACACATAGTTATTAATTACAGCATAAGAGCGATTACGATGGTTTCTATCTTATTGTTGTATGGCGCCGTGTCACCTCCTGGTGAGGATGGTCATACCACTATTGAGTCTTGTCACCCAATTAGTGATGATATATCACTGTTAGGGCTTATCTGCCTAACCTCTATTAGGGCTTATTAGCCTAACACCGTGAGAAATTAGTAATGTGCACAATACCCCACTAGCCATTGATCAAGATTACCACGACTTAATCCCTGTAATTATAACATTTGAAAATAATTTGAGGTATTGTAAAATAGTTGATAAAAAGAGAATGACTCACATTGCAGATTTAATTGAGCAGAGCCTAGCCTACTGATTAGCCTTTTAACCTAAATTAATAACATGCACACAACTCGGTTAGTAACTTAATACAACATTTACGATAACTCACGAGATTAAAACCCTCACAACGAATGACAAAGTGTGATACTTAAACATCCATCGATTTAACGACGAATGACAAAGCATAAACCCTAATGTGGGCAGCACTTAAACATCCATTGGATAGTTTAAATCAATCGGACATTGAATCGTAGCAGCGATCGAGTTATTACCCTGTTTTGTGGCAGCACTTCGTGAATCGTGTGTGTGTTTTGGACTGTTTATGCTATATCTCAGTGTATGAAACGTATTTTTACGTCGTTCAAGTGCCAAAATTCGATTGCCAACCCCCTCTATTTATACACGAAATTTTGACCCCCTCGCGTGACGCGAGGGGTACCCCTCTGGGCGTCGCGTGGCGCGAGGGGTCCCTATTTACCATTGGGTAGCTACGTGTATTTGTAGGCTTGCTGAGTCGACGGATTCGTAAAATTTGATTTTGACATATAGTTATGTGGATAATCGTAACTAGGGTTTACCCCCCCCCCCCCCTGAGTTTTAGGGGCCCTGATCCTGATTCTGATTGTTCTGAAAATTTCAGGGTTTGTGTAGAATCACTTGGGTGTTTCAATTAGGATTTCCTATTGGATAAAATAATAAAATAAATAGGACTTTTGATGAGAGTTATTACATCCTCCCCACCTTAATAAAAATCTCGTCCTCGAGATTTACTGGAATAATTGAGTGTTGATGCACTACATCTGTCGACTTCGTCTTGTATCGAGTCTTAGTCTTAGATTGTTAGATCAGGGCACGTTATTTGAGAAAATAGGAAGTTTTAGGAGCGGAATCAGCCTCTAGGAGCGAAATCAGCATTTACAATACATAAATCTTCCTATTTTCTCGAATAACGTGCCCTGATCTAACAATCTAAGACTAAGACTCGATACAAGACGAAGTCGACAGATGTAGTGCATCAACATTGAGGATACTTTCGCTTCATTTCTAATTCCAGCTCTAAAGTGTATTCGGGTCCTCGTTTCGAATCCCACTTGACTTTAACTAATACTAGTCGTTTGTGTTTGAGAAATTTGATCTTGCGGTCTTCTATCTGAATAGGTTTCTCAACAAATTTTAATTTTTCGTTTACCTCTATATCTTGGAGAGGTATTACCAGGGATTCGTCTGATTGACATTTCTTGAGGTTGGATACATGAAATACATCATGTACTCCAACTAACTCCTCTGGTAATTGTAAACGATAAGCAACTTGTCCTATACGTTGTATCACTGGAAATGGTTCTACGTATCTTGGACTTAACTTTCCTTTCTTACCGAATCTAACAACTCCTTTCCAAGGAGAGACTTTCAATAGCACTTTGTCTCCAACTTGAAACTCCAATGGCTTTCGTCTATTATCTGCATAACTCTTCTGGCGATCTCTAGCCGTCTTCAGCCTTTCCTTGATTTGATTAATCTTGTCGGTCGTTTCTTGCACTATCTCAGGACTTGATAATTGACTTTCTCCTATTTCTGCCCAATAAACTGGAGTTCTGCACTTTCTTCCATACAGTGCCTCGAATGGGGCAGTTTCAATACTTGAATGATAACTATTATTATAGGGAATTCAATTAAAGGTAAGTGATCATCCCAGTTTCCACCAAAATCTATCACACATGCTCGGAACATGTCTTCTAGAGTTTGGATTGTCCTTTCACTTTGTCCGTCTGTCTGAGGATGATATGCAGTGCTTAGATTTAATCGAGTTCCCATTGCCTCTTGAAAACTTTTGCAGAAATGAGAAGTGAAACAACTATCCCTATCTGACACAATGGAGAGTGGAACTCCATGTAAGGATACTACTTCATCTACATACAATTTTGCCAACCTTTCCATGCTAAAAGTTTCTTTCATAGGTAGAAAGTGAGCTGATTTGGTTAATCGATCCACAATTACCCAAATCGCATCATTACCTTTTCTTGTTTTGGGTAACTTAGTAACAAAATCCATTGTTATGAGTTCCCATTTCCATACAGACATTTCTAGTTGTTGTAGTAGACCTGAAGGTTTCTGATGTTCTGCCTTAACTTGTGAACAAGTAAGACACTTAGAAACATATCGAGCTATATCCTTTTTCATTCCTATCCACCAAAAAATATTTCTTAAATCTTGGTACATCTTATTGTTTCCAGGGTGTATGGTATACCTAGATTTATGGGCTTCTTCTTAAATCTTATTTCTTAATTCTCCCTGCTTAGGTACCCAAATTCTGCTTTTGTGGAATCTCCAATTTCCCTCAGCTCCTTGTTCTAATTCCTTTATTCGTCCCTTCATTCCTTCAGCATCGTCCTTGATTGCTGTTTCTTGAATATTCTTCAATTGTTCCATTAAATCTAACTGTAGATTTAACCTGAGAGCACGAACCCGTCGTTGTTTCTCATGATACTTACGACTTAAGGCATCTGCAACTACATTGGCCTTTCCTTCGTGATATTGAATATCACAGTCGTAGTCACTTAGAATTTCCATCCATCTTCTTTGCCTCATGTTTAACTCTTTTTGCCCAAATATATACCTTAAACTTTTATGATCTGTATAGACAGTAAACTTACTTCCATACAGATAATGTCTCCATATTTTGAGGGCAAAAATTACGGCTCCTAATTCTAAATAATGAGTCGTATAGTTTTCTTCGTGCTTTTTCAATTGTCTTGAGGCATACGTAATTACCTTCTTGCGTTGCATTAGCACACATCCAAATCCTAGTTTTGAAGCATTACAATATACTTCAAAATCTTCAGTTCCTTCTGGTAAGGCTAAGATTGTGGCATTCGTTAACTTTTGCTTTAATATCCTAAAAGCTTCTTCTTGCTTAGGTCCCCATTCAAACTTAACTGCTTTACAGGTTAGCTTAGTTAATGGTACAGGTATCTTGGAAAAATCCTTAATAAACCGTCTATAGTATCCAGCTAAACCTATAAAACTTCTAATTTCCATTGCTGTTTGTGGAACCTTCCATTTGGTAATCGCCTCTATCTTAGCAGGATCTACATGAATACCTTCTTGATTCACCATGTGTCCTAGGAATTGCACTTCTTGCAACCAAAATTCACACTTTGAGAATTTGGCATAAAGCTTTTCTTTTCTTAACAAAGTTAAGAGTGCATGCAAATGCTGACAATGTTCGTCTTGACTTTTGGAATAAATAAGTATATCGTCAATGAAGACAATTACAAATTTATCCAGGTACGGTTTACAAATCATATTCATCATGTCCATGAATGCTGCAGGTGCATTCGTTAATCCAAAGGGCATGACTGTAAACTCGTAATGACCATACCTAGTTCTAAAAGCAGTTTTAGGTATGTCCTCTTCTTGTACCTTCAATTGATGATATCCGGAACGTAAGTCAATCTTAGAAAAATATCTAGCTCCTTGAAGTTGATCGAAAAGATCATCAATCCTAGGTAATGGGTATCGATTCTTAATTGTAACCTTATTCAATTCTCTATAATCAATACACATTCTCATCGAACCATCCTTCTTTTTCACAAACAACACTGGTGCTCCCCACGGGGATGAACTAGGTTGTATGAAACCTTTACTTAGTAATTCATCTAATTGCTTTTTCAGTTCTAACATTTCTGTGGGTGCTAACCGATAAGGTGCCTTGGCTATCGGTATAGTTCCTGGAATTATATGAATTCTAAATTCTACCTCCCTATTTGGTGGTAATCCTGGTAATTCTTCTCGAAATACATCTGGGTATTCTGAGACTACTGGTATTTCCTTAAGTTCTTTACCCTTAGTGCTAATGATTACCGAAATCATATACACTATTCCTTGCTTTCGTTCATAACTAGCAACTTTCATTACTGATATGAACTTCATGGGCTTACGTGGTTTATCTCCTGTAATCACAATTGTTTCTCCAGAAGGTGCCTGAATTTCTACAGAATTCTTATCATAAAGGATTTGAGCATGGTTGGCTACTAACCAATCCATTCCTAACACAACATCGAATTCAACTAAATTCATTGGCAATAGGTTTGCATGAAATTTATAACCTGAGAGTTCTATATTTTCTTTTTGCAAAACCTTATCTATTTTGACAGAGTTTCCATCAACCGTTTCGACTGTAAAAATCTGCCTAAGTTGGGTTAAAGGTAAGTTAAGAGCTTGGCAGAATGAAGTATTTATAAAACTTTGGTTTGCACCAGAGTGAAATAATACTTTTGCGTAAATGTTGTGAACTAAGAACGTACCAGCTATCACGTCAGGAATAAGTTCTGCTTCTTGAGTAGTTAATTGGAAAGCACAAACATTCTTCTTTGTAGCTCCGTCTGCAGTTTTGGCTTTGTTGTCAGCTGGTTTAACTAATTTTGGGCAGTTCGGTCTGAAATGTCCAGCTTCTCCACAATTATAACAAATTGTGGATTTCTTCTTTCGGCAATTTTCTTCCTGATGCCCTGGAATTCGGCAGAAATTGCAATATAATTTGAATTTTCCAAAATGCTTCCTTTTGCAGGAATTGCAAAATGGACCAGTGGAAGATTGTCCGGTCCCCCTTCGCTTGACATTATTACGGTTACCCATACGAAATCCTTGGGTAATCTTTTGGACTACTTCCTTTTTCCGATCTTCTTCTCTTGTGCGCACCAGTTCGTCAGTTAGGGTATTAGCTAATTCCACAACATCGTCAATAGTGCGCGGTCTCGCAGCCTTAACGATGTTACGGATTTCGCTAACCAGTCCCCAAACATATCGGGAAATAAGTACCGGTTCTGGCGAAGCCAGCGTTGGTACCACTCTAGCATATTCAAAGAATGTCGAAGTATAACCGCGACAATCTACACCCATCATTCTATGATTTAAGAATTTATTTGCCATTTGATATTTTTCATATTCAGGACAGAATTTTCTTTCTACAAGACTCTTAAATTCTTCCCAGTTCATGGCATACACCATCCTTCTTCCTTTTGCTTGTAACACTGTGTTCCACCATTCTAGCGCCCCTTCTTTGAATAAATTTGATGCATACATGACCTTGTCGTCTTTGTCACATTTGCTTATTGTAATCACTGCCTCGGTTTTCTCTAACCAACGCAGTGCAATAGTCACTCCTTCATTGCCTGCAAATTCAGCGGGTTTACAAGCAAGAAATTCCTTGTAAGTGCAACCAGGTGTTGCAGCTTTCATTTTCTTAGGGAACGGAGCTTGCCGTAGTTCATCATCATGATTAACATGATCATTGCCTCCGTTTACACTATTACTGAAGTTATCTTCAGAAATACGTTTGCTCGGAATGATTTGTTGAGGTTCAACAGGTTTCTGGACAGCAGCGACTATTGCTGGAATAGCATTGGCTATCCCTTGAGCAACGATATTTTCTATATCTTTCCTAGTCATATATTGATCCCCCGGGTGTTGTTCAAATTGATTAACCTCATTTACTGGTTCATTATTAGCGTTTTCTATCTGATAATTAATTTATAGATAAATAATTAGTATAGAATAAGAAACAATCCAATATAACAATTAATCACCCATGATCAAATAAACAAATATACAATCAAAATTTCTAAATTTTCATTTATAAATTATATTATGCTTCCATATACATTTTTTTATCTTACAACCGTTTTATTGTTTATTTTACACATACTGATTTTTTTATTTACTATTATTGTTATAAACATAGATTCATAACTCCTTTTTCCCTTGTCAACTTGCATTTCTAATAACGATGTTCCCTCTCATCATATTTCCATGAGATTTGTCCCCCAATCTCTCGGATCCTATTCCCAGCATCCATCGGTTCTTCGCCAAAATGGCGGAGTTCAGCCATATTCTCATTACTCATTGGTGGATTTGGTAAAGGTTCTGGATCGAACTGAGGGAAAAACGTATAGGGATTGTTGAGAAGGTTTTGGAACTGCCAATCATTAGTCCACCATTCATTCATTCATTCCTAAAGGCTGGGTGTGGATTATAGGTTCTGGGATTGCTGGGTCTAAGTTTATTGGAAGTTGGGTTTCAATAGGATGAATAAAAACATTTTCATTGACAGGCTTAATAGTATCATAGCTTGCCAATATAAAATCTAGCTCTTCCTGAGATGGTAACTCCTCAATTTGCCTAGAGCTTTCCCCAATTTCCATTTTCTTAGGCTTGGATTTCTCGAGAAGTGAAGCGTTGAATTCTATAGGTTCTTCTATGTCTGGTATATACCTATTGAAATCTCTGGAAACCTCTATTTTTACTGGATAGAGATTTAGGTTTTGAAGGGCTTCAGACAAGTTATTCATGCTGTTTAGCACATATACAAAAATTACTAAGTCAAAATTTTTATAAATAACCTTTAAATATTATTGCATACCGTGTGATTAATTTTAATACAAAGAACAACTGACACTTTAAAACATATTTGGTTTATTATTTATTTACTGGATGAGGTTTCTAGCTTGTAGGTGATATGATTGTTAAAACTGAAACAAGTTATTTAAAGATTTGCATTTACTGCTACTGTAGCTAACATATAAAGATCTGCCCATTTTTCATCTAACTTGTCTTCCCAAGGTGATTTACTGGTTAATTTCTGGGTTTCCTGGTTAACTCTCCTTTCTAGGATTTTCTTTATTTTCTCTTGACTTTTCCTAATAATCAGACTTCTTTTATTAGGAGAAAGTGGTTCCTCATATTGTGCCTTTCGCACAAATATTCCTTCTTCAGGAATTGCAAAGTGATTTGAGGGTTTGGTTTGGGATGTACTTCCCTTCTCGTTGGATGACCTATCTAATTTAAGATAGATATTTGAAAGCTTTTGCTTACCCATACTGTAACTAACAAATAGTCAGTTAATAAAACACATAATCACATAATGGTAATCAGGAAAAATTAAGTATTTCTAAATACTTAATTGGCTAAAATCAGTGGCTCTGATACCACCTTTTTCTGTCACGGCCCCCGACCCGGTTTTACCCGTTTCAGGAGCCGCGGGACAGAAAATCCCGTGGTATTAATTTAACAGCGGAAGTTTTCTTCGGGATCTTTTTAAAACTGAAATTTCCCGATTTATTTTATTTCACAACTCGGGATAAAACCCCGGTAATTTACATTCATATGATTTCACGGAGAAATCTTTATTTTACAAAACATGTTTCTTTATTTTATACTGAGCCACTTCCTTAAGCTGATAGTGCTTCACGACACTTTTCCTAGATCATAACAGATCACCTGAAACATGTTTGAAAAAGGTTTTGTCAGCGGGAAATACTGGTGAATCATTCATTTTACAGAAAACGACACATAGTTATTAATTACAGCATAAGAGCGATTACGATGGTTTCTATCTTATTGTTATATGGCGCCGTGTCACCTCCTGGTGACAAAGTGTCAACATTTGAAAACTATGCCTTTTAACAACCCTACACGATGTTTATACTCTTAAACGAATGAATTGTGAAACGTATGAAGCCGTTCGTGAAAGAAAGTGAAAATTTACAAGAAGCGAGGATTAAATGTGTCAACATGTTAAAATCACTACCTCTGAGTGACCTTTTAACGAACCCGGGGATTTGTGACGATTAATTTCACTCTCAAGAACAAGTGACGAAAAATTCACGAGGTTTCGATATCGATTGATACTCGATTCGTTAACTTTCGTAAATAAAGGGTTAAAAGCATTAACGAGGCAAAACTAGTGTTTTCAGTTATCGTTAAACGAAACCGGACCTAACGATGTTTGGTTATATCCTAAAGATCATCAAAATATAAATTTTATGGGTTAAAAGTGCTTGAAATAGAAGTTATTACGTTTTAAAAGGTCCAGGGGTCGATTCTGCCATGTTTGAAACTTGTTGAGCTGGTCACCATAGGGGTGGCGCTGCGCCACACCAAAACCCCACTGCCGTCGCGCGACGCGACGGCATAAAATGGGTAGAAACCATGCACAGGTGCAGGTTCTGCGTTTTCTTCACCATTGCATGCTTGTATTCGAAACTAGGGACTGTTTGCTGGTATTTAAAACCACTTGGGACACATGTAATCATCAGAGAACAACACTAAACACCTGGAATGATCAGGAGGTGCTCTCAATTGCTATAAATAGGTGCAATTTGAGCAGCAATTCTCACTTGCACTTCCAATTTTCTTACTTTCTCAATCTCTAAAGCTTTGGAGCTCATCTCTGGAGCATCCTGGTTATCTAGGAAGCTTCCTCAAGTTTAATATTCGTGCTAAGTAACCTTGTAAGCGTTCTTAGCTCCTGTAGTTAAGTTTTTTTTAGCTTAATGACCGAAAGTCAAAGATATCGTAACGATGCTTTGACTTTGTGATTAATCACTAATGGTCCAGCCATTATTCGAATTGAAAGTAGCTATGTGTTGGTAATTAAGTTGTCACGGCCCCAGCCCCGATTTTACCCGGTCTAGGAGCCACGGGACAGGAACCCGTGGTATTTATTAATTGAGTTGACAGCGGAAGATTTTACAGGATCTTTTAAAACTTGAAATGCCCGATTATTTTATTTCATAATTCGGGATAAACCCCGTAATTTACAATAGAGGAATTTCACAAGGAAATTCCCTGATTTACAAAACATGTTTATTTATTTACTGAGCCACCTCTTCAAGCTGGTTAGTGCTCCGTAGCACGTTTTCCTTGATTCACAGCAGGTCGCCTGAAACATATTTTGAAAATATTTTATCAGCGGGGAAATACTGGCGAGTCATTCCGTTTGCATAAAATGACACATAGTTATAAATTATAGCATAAGAGCGATTACAATGGCTTCTATCTTATTTTTATCTGGCGCCGTGTCACCTGGTGACGATGGTCATACCACTATTGGGTCCTTTCACCCAAGTAGTGATGATTATCACTGTTAGGATTTATTAGCCTAACCTTGAGAAATTAGTAATGTGCACAATACCCCACTAGCCAGTGATTCAAGATAACCACGACTTAATCCCTGTAATTATAACTTTTTGGAAATAAATGGAGTATTGTAAAATACTGTTGATAAAAGAGAATGACTCACATTGCAGATTTAAACGGGAAGAGTTTAGCCTACTGATTAGCCTTGTAACCTAATTTAAATAACAATGCACACGACTAGGTCAGTAACTAATACAGCATTTACGATAACTCACGAGATTAAAATCCTCACAGCGAATGACAAAGTGCAACACTTAAACATCCATCGAATTTACGACGAATGACAAAGTGTAATTCTTAAACATCCATCGTATTCACGACGAATGACAAAGTATAGCCCTAATTTGAGTAACACTTAAACATCCATTGGGTTGATTTCAATCGATCGGACATTGAATCGTAGCAGCGATCGAGTTAATACCATGTATCGTAGCAGCGCCTAGCTATCTTAAAATTCGAAATTGAGCAGTGAAACTTCGTTTTTATGAAAAGTTTTCGACACAGAATGAAAGCTCGATGTCCCTGCTATTTATAGGTGAAATTTGGGTCTCACGCGGCCCGCGTGAGCCCACCCTTAATCTTTACGCGGCCCACGAGAGGTCTAGTTATAGAATGGGGCTAGCGTGTCATCAGTAGTGCTGCCACGTGTACGCCACGTGGCTTGGGAATGCTTATCCGGTCAATGCAAGGTTGACGCGGCCCGCGTCAGGGTCTGCTTATCTTTTACGCGGCCCGCCTGAGGATCAAAAATCTGATTTTCTTGATTTTTGATATGGATTAGGGTTTCAGGGGTCCGGGTTTGTACTTACGGGTCGGTTTGGGACATTTTTGAAGGTCCTTACATAAGTAGGTGATAATCCCTTAAAAGGACACCTTCTAATTATCACGTTATCTCAGTCAATTGTCGGGTCAAAGTACTTAACAGAAAAGTCAAACGAGTCAGTTTTTATAAAATAATTCATATCTAATAATGTAGAAGCTATAAAATACGTTTTATCACTTAAATAACGTGGTAAATAATATAAGAACATGTTTAGGCATGTTCAACCTGACAATTCTGAATATAGGGCTCGGTTCGCAACCGAAAGTTGCAAAAGTGGACTTTTGCTTTGACTTTCAGTTCTGACCCGAATTAGCTTAGTTTAGTTATGCCTTAAGGTTCCTTTGTGACCATATTATGTATAAGTATAACCCTCTGAGGTTATACTACATGGTCCCATAGAAATCTGAATCATTTGCATGTTTCCGTTAAATTCTTAATATTGACCATTATGCCCCTATTTTATAAAAACAAGATTTTCGAAAATGTGAGAGGACAAAAAGCTTTGTTACTGATATATAAGTATGTCCTAAAAATTTGACATCCGTTTCTGGTCTTAAATAAGAGTTATGTAAGATATCGTAAAACAAAACTTTTTGTTAATTAAAATGCATTTTTGGCATAAATCATATTTAAAACCAAATTTTGGCACCAAACTTGCTACCCACTGTTATGATATAATATTTAGGGATTTTTGGAAATTTTTGTCAAATTTTATACTGACCATAGCATAGAGTTCTTGCATAAATTCGGTAAATGACGATAATGCCCTTTTTGTTAATAAAATAAGTTTAACATATGATTTGCATACTAAACCTTTTCCTACTGATAACATATGTTAAATAAAATATTTTAAGCATTAGAGACGGATCAAAACTTCAGAATTTTATAAACATCTTGAATACCGTCAATTACCGACTTTTACGTTAATTAGGCGCATAGTATGGTTTAAAACTATATTTAACGCCTAAGACTTGTTACCTACTGATTTTAAAAATAATTTTTTATACTTTAACAGTAAGTATAAGTCTTGAACTTAGATTTCCAAATTTGACCTTAAAAGCATATGTGAAATGACCAAAATGCCCCTGCTGAGCATAGTTGGCCATAAATGATAAACCTCACATATGTATGATATCTTACTGATGTAACTTGATAAAATAAATATTTTTACTGAATATTTTAGACCAGAACCTCAGTTTGCTATTAAACCTCTTTTATAAACTTTAAAATGACTTAAATACCCCTACGGGGCTTAAATTGGTTTTAAATTCGTTTTGGGCATAATTATAGATATCCTACTGATATCATGTCATATTTAAAGCATATTAACTTGTGGAACTTGTACATGACTCATCCGGTTACCCGTTAAGCATATACGCGTTCGGTACGGTTTATGTAACTAATTTGCATAAGTTAGCCGAAACGGGTCAAACCTTATCATTTTTACTTCAAAATCCAGAATGTATTTAGTCTACCCATTTTATACAAGTCTCCATACTTGTCGGGTCTAAATTACATTCCAATCCGGTCACCGCTTAATCTTACGTTTTGTACCGTAAACCTTTCTTTAAAACTAACCGGTCTAAGTTAAAACTTAAATAAGACCCGTTAGGAATCTAATATTTTTTTGTTATTAAAACCTTCATTCCAGATTAGGAGCTCAGTAAAAGCTATCTGCACTTGCTGATTAGAATATACGGCTGAGTATAAATTACATTTTTAGCTCAGGTAAATACTTTTAACTTATTTTCCCTTATACGGTTTTGGGGTACGGTAAATTATTACCGCTTAGTCGGGTATTGAATATTTAATCGATTAGTGGTTAAATCATTGAGATAACCCGTTTTAATCTGTTTTGTTTGACACAAAGCCTTTGGGGGTTAATATGACCGTTTCTTGGATATCCTCGGCTCATTCATTTGAAATGGCCACGACTTAAGCACGGGGTGTAATATATAGTGGAGGTGTGATTGCTATACAAGCCTATAATTGCAAAGTAGCATATTTGGTTTTGAGTGAAATATATACTAGCACATTACATGCTAGTCTTGATAAAACCGAGAGAAGTGATCATTGTGAGGGGCGTGTGGCATGTGTGTAGTATCATAAGCATGTTAGTTTTAGTTAGGCAAGTCTTAAGCTGTTTTAAATGCGTATCATTTATCTGTCAGATTGTCAATCTCGATTGTGCCAGTATATGGGACGGGTATGACTTGGGATCTTAAATGGTTAATTCGGTAAGGGATTTAAAGGTGATTTGTTAATAAGGTGAGTAATGTGTATGATGGTTGCTTGAGGAAAATCAATGATAAGTGTGGGGATGTCACGGGGAGTGTGAAACACGAGCCTTAAGTGTATTAATTTGTGTGAGTTAATGCGTTTTATGAGATTATGTCTTTTGAATATAGTAACTACGAGCGTTTGTGATTTACAGGTTAAATCGCGTAATTCGGTGAAGTTAAAGTGGTTAGAGATGACGCAGAACACCCGTGGATGATAAATATAGCGAAAGGCGTTATTCGGAAGTTATATCGGGTTAGAAAATGGCTTAGAGTTAAAAGAAACGAGAAGGAATGAATTATAGGGGGCATTGGGTCAATATGTGAAAGTTGAAAATGCAAGTTATGTGTGGGCTATCAAGAGGGTGATGTGACTTACGGTTATAAAGTATCACTTACGGTTGACCATGCAGAATATGAACAAAGAAACAGAAGATATGGACCGTAGCCTACGGTACCAATTCGTTGGTTACGGTGGTAATATATTTGACATAACATGCATACGCACGCAAACATATGGGGAGAAAATAGAAAAGAAAAACAAAACTAATTCTTAAAGAGGAGTCAGGGAACACGTGAGAGAGGCACAAGGCAACAAAGTCAATCACATCCCATCATCGTCCAACATCCTCTGACATCATCAAGAGACATCATCATCACGGTCATACTAGGTTTTTGGGGAGGAGATTTATAGTTGGCGGCTGTATCAAGGGAGGCATCAATATCACCAATCTCAATTATCATAAGTCATAATGCAGACAAGACTTTGAGACAACATTGGGAGCAAATACTCACGTGCAAGGGCCATTTGGGCTTTGGGGAACATGATTGGACTATTTTATTGGATCATTATTATTATTTCTTCTACACAAATCCAATGAATTACACAAATCCAAGATTGAGAAGAGGGAGACGCACACCAAGACTTCTTTCACGTAGAGAGAGGAGGGCATGAATTTTAAATGGGCCGACAACAATTAATTGTTTTGGATTTGACTACTTGGACGGCAGACCAGAGGGGACGAAGATAGAGAACCCCGGAAAGATCCGTCAACCAAGATGAGCGGCTAGTCTCCTAGTGGTTTCCTCCGGATAAAGGGTTTTTGTAAGTTAGACAATTTTATGTGTTTGTGACAATCGTTTAACTCGGTGATCTAAGCATTCGATGCTTTTCACCATGGATTTGATTTATTGGTTGTAAACAGTTACGTTTATTTAAACCTTAATTTCTAAGCATCTGAGAGTTCTAGTAATTGGGATATATTTGACATGGGGTTAGGGTTTGTAAATTGGCGCTTTGATGGCGCACTTTGCACTTCGCACACTCGCATCACATCGAGCCGCTTGAGAGGCGCCTTTGTATTTTTGACCACGTGCGCGTGGTGGATCACAGAGGCTGCAAGGACCAAGTGGTGAAGTGACATGCAGGTTCGAGGTGCGTGACGTGGCAGTCCGCGCGTGGGTACAAGTGGCACGGAGGCGCGCGGTTGCGCATGGTGCATGGGTCCTGATGTGACGTGCGCGGTGCACCAAAGTGAGCCAAAACGGCGCGACTGTGTGGCGTGCTCATAGAGGCTCACAGGTGACGTGGCACACACGCGCATGGACCTGAGTCAGTGTGGCGCACGCGCGCATGGAAGTGAGCCAAGAGGATGCACCGCGCATGAGCGTGTAGACCAGCGCGCGCACCAGTGTGTCTTGCGCGCGCGCGCAGAAGCTTTCAGCATTGAATGAAAGTGCAATTTCAGTTCAGCTTCGTAACTGACGAGTTAACGGTCTTTGACTGGGAATTAAATGACGTATTAAATTGCATTGAAGACGTTTAATGCAATTTAAACCTTTCTTTAATTCTCTTTTGACTGTTTCGACTTAGGAGCTGTATAAATACAACTCCATACCCAACTGCAGAAGTACACCAGCTACACAACAGCAATTCACTTTCTCTCTACAGTTCTCTGATCTCTTTCTTGCAGTTTCAAGGTAACCTTCGGGTTGTAGGCGAACTCCGGCAGTACTACTGCTCCGGCTGTTGCACCCTGGGAAACAAAACGAGTACTCTTGGGAGACTCGGAATTTGTTTTAAGGGAAGCGTGTTGAACACGTGCCTCAGTCAATTATGTTTCTACTCCTTCTTGTATTTTGGTTATTTCAGTTGTATTTGTACTGTAATTCTGCTTTCTTTATTTCGTTGTATTATAATATGTAATAAAATTTGTTTTATTTTATTTTATTACGCGAACGGTTCCTACAATCTTAAAACAAATTTTTAAACCGTTTGTGTAATCAAAACCATTCTGTTTGTGATTCAAACCAGTTTTGATTCACTCAGTTTGTGTTTTAAAAACAAATTTTTGTTGTTTTCTTCT
The DNA here is from genome assembly GCA_030545235.1 of Helianthus tuberosus. Taxonomy (NCBI): domain Eukaryota; kingdom Viridiplantae; phylum Streptophyta; class Magnoliopsida; order Asterales; family Asteraceae; genus Helianthus; species Helianthus tuberosus. The sequence goes on from CM060443.1 coordinate 8,114,481, forward strand.
TCAAAGGTGCGACTTTGGATGAAAACAATTTTGGTTACATTCAGATTGTCCTAAAAAGTGTTAAAACTTTCTGATATGGTCTTCAAAGTTGGACTTAGAAGCAAATTAGTAAGTTCTAAAAATTATAAATTTTCTGTTTTTTGGTCTTCAAAGTTGGACTTAGAAGCCGAAACAGTAAATTGTGGTAAAATTAAAATTTATTAGTTTACTTATGTTTTTGCGTAAAACAGACCTTTTGACTAAAAATTTTAATTTTAATTTTTCAGTATGTCGAACGAAAATGTCAACGTTAACAACACCACCAATGTTGTGACAGGAACCCCCCTTAATGCCACCACTGTGGGAGCGTCCACAGTGGCCAATCACGCTGAACGACCCGAGAAGTTCTCGGGCCTACATTTCAAAAGGTGGCAGCAGAAGATGTTCTTCTACCTGACCACCATGAACCTTGCGAGGTTCTTAACTGAAACCGCTCCCCAATCTGCAGAAGGGGTGTAACACCTCGAAAATTCATGTCCAATATAATATTGACACGTGTCATAAACTTTAAATGTGTAAAGGATTACGTTAGAGGAACTAAAGTTGACAAGCAAGGAAAGTATATGAATATACGGGTTCAAAATGTCAACAATGGATAAATATACTTTACAATAACCCTACATGATGTTTATACCCTTAAACGAATGATTCATGGATCATACGAAGCTAATTGTGAAAGAAAGTGAGAGATTACAAACTACAGGGGTTAAATGTGTCAACATGTTTAAAGTATACCTCTGAGTGACCTTTTAGCACACCCGAAGCTTTGTAACGATTAATTATGCTCACTAGAATGCATGATAAAAATTTCACCAAGTTTCGTTATCGTTTGAGGAGGATATGATAAAATTCGTATGCGAGGGGTTAAAAGCGTCAACGTAGATAATTAAGGTTTTTCGGGTGAACATAAAAGTGACCAAGGACTTCACAAGGTTGGTATAAGTCTTGAAGCCGTTAGAAATTAATTTAGAAGGGTTAGAATGCAAGAAATAAAGGTAAAACAACTTTTAGAAGGACCGGGGACCAAAACTTCAATTATTGGAAACTTGCTAACCTGAACACAAGACTCACACGGGCCGCGTAAGAATAGGTTGATCTGTTACGCGGGCCGCCTCAGCCTCCCAGATGCAGAAACCTTGGTCAGGTGTCTGTCCAGCCCTTCTAACCGACTTAAATCACTTGCTACCAATACCATGTGCTGCACAATCTGGTTTTTAGGCATTAGGGGCACTTGTAATCATCTTGGACCAATCCTAGACATGTTTGGCATCATCTTGAGCAATCAATGATCACTATATAAAGGAACACATGTTGCAACTTCTGATCATCCATTCCCAACTCAACTTCTGATCATTTCTGGAGCTCAAGGCCACTCCCCAAGCATCATTAGTCGTGCATTAGACTTGGGTAAGTATTCTTAACCTTCCTTAATCGTTTTTTACTTAGTTATTAGCTTAAAAGTCAAACCGTCGTAATTAAGGTTTGACTTAACGATTAATCGCTAATGGTCCAGCGATTAGTCAAAGTAAAGGTAGTTATAAGTTGGTAATTATGTGGGCATTAAACCCTTAAAAGGGCACCCTCTGATTCCCGCTCTAACTAGATCATTTGTCGGGTCAAAGTTTGTTATAAAAAGTCAACAGAATCTTAATTTTCAAATTAACGCATAATTAGCAATGTAGATGACGTGTAACCTATTTTATCACTCATATAACTTGGTAATTAGTATAAGAACTGGTCTAAGCTTGTTTGATCCGACAATTTTCTGTTTTGGCTCGGTTCGGGACCGAAAGTCGCAAAACTTTGACTTCAGTTCTGACCCGATGACGTGTAGCCTATCTAAACCCAATTTTTGACACCAAACCTTTTACCCACTGATGTAATATAATATTTTGAGATTTTTGAAGATTTTTAATTATTTTTAAACTGATCATAACCTAAGGTTATTGCCTTGATTCGGTAAATACCGATTATACCCTTTTTCGTATAAAATGAGTTTTGCATAAAAAATTGATACCAAATCTTTTGCCACTGATTTTATATGATAAATGAAGTATGTTGAACTTTATAAACTGATCAGAAAACCCAGATTTCCTGTTAAACCCGGAAATCGCTTAAAACGGCTTTTTACGCGTATTAAACACATAGTATAGGTTTAAAACCATTTTTGTCATACAACTGATGTAACCTATTAAATTAAGTTGTTTTACTAATTATTTCATACCCGAGTCTCAGAATTATAATTAATCTCTTTTATAATCTTTAAAATGACCAAAATACCCGTACGAGGCTTAAATTGAGATTAAACTCGTTTTGGGCATAATGAAAGGTATCTTACTGATATCACAACATATTTAAAGCATATTAACTTAGGAAACTTGTTCATGACTCATTCGGTTACCCGTTATGCGTTATTCGCGTTCGGTTCGGTTCGGTTTATGTAACTAGTTTGCATAAATTAGCCGAAACGGGTCAAACATTATCGTTTTTATCTCAAAATCCAGAATGTGTTTGGTTTACCCATATTATACAAGTCTTTAAACTTGTCGGGTCTAAATCACATTCTATTCCGGTCTTCGCTTAATCATGCGTTCGAACCGTATCTTCCTTTAAAACTAACTGGTCTAAGTTTAGGCTTAATTAAAGACCCGTTAGGACTCTAATAGGTCGTTATAAACCTTCGTTCCAGATTTAGGAGCCCAGTAAAAGCTATATGTACTTACTGATTTGATATACGGCTGGGATTGAATTTATATTTAGCTCAGGTAAATACTTTTAACTTATTTTCCCTTATACGGGCTTGGGGTACGGTATCTAAGATACCGCTTGGTCGGGCATTCGACCTTAATCGATTGGTGGTTAAGTATTATCGAGATAACCCGTTTAAAAATATGTTTTGTTTGCTTAAACGTCTTTGGGGGGTTAATGACCATGTCCCGGATATCCTTGGCATCATTTTACGAAATGGCCACGACCTAAGCACGGGGTGTAGGCGTACACCCGTCAGTGCATAAATAAATAATGTGGTGTGTCTATTGATCTTTAACCCGGCACGAACCGGGCTACTGAACGCATAAGAAACATGTAATTCTTTTACAAGTATTATATTCAAATAATTATCCCAAGTTATAAAAGATATTTTGTGCCATGTGCATTCAAATCAATTTTAATTAAACTTTTCAAAATGAGTCAGTTGATTGTATTTACCAGTGTAAACTGACGTATTTTTCCAAAAAGGTTAAGTGCAGGTACTACTCGAAATAGGCCGGCTTTCTCCTTAGCATCAATAAGAGTCTCGCAAGCTTGGATGCATTTCAATCTGTTGAACAATGTTTTTTTTATCCGCCTGTGGATCTGTTTCAACTATTTGTGATACTTATTATTACAATTTATTAAAGTTGAAATGAATCTATCTTTTGCTTCCGCTGTGCATTTAAATATTGTGTTGTTTGACTATAATGATATCAACTACGTCACGATACTCCCCCACCGGGACCACCGGTAATACGTGGAAATATCGGGGTGTGACAGGTTGGTATCAGAGCCAACACTGAGTGAATTAAACACTAGCCTTTTGTGTTTAATCTCAGTTACACAGTTGCACATTCCTAAATTTTTGAGTCTAGACAAAGAACTTAGGACAAATCCCGATTTGTTTTTATTTTGCTTTCTATATATATATTCCTTGTTGTTATCTTTGTTTATGTTGACAGGTTAAAGATGCCACCCAGAATAAGAGGAAGAGGCAAAGGGCCAATTGTTGCCCCAAATGATCATGTGGCCGGGCCTTCGCACCGGCGAACACCGTCAGATTCCAATAACCGGAGTCCTCAAGATAACTGGAGGACCTATACTGAACCAGCGAGGCGCTCAGTTTCTTCGAGCTCCTCGCCTTTGTTTCACAACTCCTATGGGCCTCATTCTGAAAATGAGCCCCAAAATTCCCACCAATCCTACATACCTCTCCAGGGCTACAACTCACCTTTTGATGACCCAACACCCTTCTTTCAGAGCCGGTTCAACCCGGCAAACTACCTTGGAGAACCCATGGGTTTTAACCCACTAGTACCGGAAGACCATTTCTCAGGAGACCATGCGATGGACATGGATGAGGACACCGATCCTGCAGAGCCGCCGTCCGGAACCCCTAACCATCCCATCGAAATCTCGGATGGGTCACCTTTCGTGTGATCACCTTACAATGGTCCCGACAGTTATGAAGAAAGGTTCCGACAGATCGACTGGGTGTTTACTCCCAGTTATCACAACTCTCCACAGCAGCAGCAACAGCAGCAGGATCCCTCTGAGGAATATCGTTATGTCGCGGTCACTCCGCCACCACCACCAGCTCAGCAACGGCCTCCGGCACCACCGAGGCGAAGGAGAACAACTGCACGGATGTCCGTGCTAGGAGGAGTGCGTATCAGCACCCCTCAACCTTCAAGTGGCAGCCACTACTCGCCACTCCATGAAGACCCACAGATGGGTGGACCTTCAAACCCCATCTCGGAAGTAATTTATGCGCCTGTCGCGCCACCATTGGGTTTTGGAGACCCAATCCCTACATACACTGGTGCGGCAGCATATAACCCCTTTGAGCAGCCGGTCCACACGAACTACAACTATGCAAAGGTCGACCCTTACCTTGCAGCAACGGCCAACTACAATGCCCATCATCTGGAAGGATCCTTTGGGATCCCATATCAAACCGGATACTCACAGTATGGGTACCCACCATATGGGTATCATCAGCCGCCACCTTCTCAAGCTCCACTATATCAGCAACCACCACAGCCGCCAGTGATGTCACCACCACAACATCAAGAGATCCTTCAAAGGATTAATGAGGTGCGGTAGGAAGTAGGAGAAGACCGTAGACAAAACCAATGGATGTTCAAGGGTCTGGCAAACTTAATTAAAGGAAAGAACAAGACGGATCGTTAAATCTTTTATTTGTTTGTTGTTAATGTTGTAATCATGTCCCTGCGTGGACATTTATCTTTGTACTTAGTCCCTGCGTGGACTTATCTTTTTAGTCCCTGCGTGGACATCTATATTAGCAATCAGTCCCTGCGAGGACTTGTATTATCACTTTAGCCCCTGTGTGGGTAAGTTATTTATGTTAAAAGTCCCGTTTAGGGCAATGTGTACTCCTTTTAATGTTTATTGGAATGTTAAGTTTTAAAATTTTCATTTTTATCATTATATGCATAATATATTATACATGAAATAAATAAATTAAAAAAAATCATTCCTTTTAAAAATAATCTGCCTATAAAATATTGAATAAGAATCTTAAAGGTGTAACCTAGCCTGCATGTCATTAAAACACCTGGCCAAAATGGTAAGACCTGTTTAAAAAGATTCAAATCCCTGTTAACATCTGAAAACATGTTAACGCTCCTGGCAGACGTGATTCGTTAAAATCACACACGTCATTCTTATAATAGGATTCTTCAAAAGATTCCTATCCTAACCTGATGATCTATAAATCATGGGTTTAAACCATCAATTAAGATGACTATATATTAAACATCCATAAGTAATGTAGTGCCTACGGGCCATACTCATTGTCATATAAGACAAAAGACAGAAGTAGTCTACGACTCCTTGTCAGAAAAAGGTAAAGAACTATGTTCAAACCTTAATGCCTCGATTCTTTGAAATCAAGGCTTATGATTTAGAATGTCCCTGTGACTAGGTCTTTTGTACCACTAATAATACTGTTATTGTTTTATAATTAGGATAAATTATAATAAATCCTAAATAAATATGATTAACAAATTAACCCAATATGGTCTATGTTTACCATGGTTAATGAATTGCCATAAAAGACAATTCCATAATAAACTCCCAAATAAATTATTGTCAATATCTTATGTAACAGTTCAAACTACATGGCTGACTCGGATGAGATCAACAGTCACCTAAGGGAGAATCATGATAATACCCGAATTAACATAGCGGGTGCAGAACTGCAAGCAATGATAGACAATGCCATTACTCGAGCTTTGGATAGGCAGTTCCATGAATCCAGTGGTACCCATGCAAGGACCCAATCTGCACCACACTCTAAAACACCCTCTAAAACTCACACTGCTCACAACAGTAATTCCCATCTCTCATCAAACCAAAGGAGTGTTCCGTCTCAAAGGACCGTACTGAACCAAGGACCCCGTGATAAAGGTTGCTCCTATAAGTATTTTGTTTCATGCAAACCCAGGGATTTCACTGGGGAAAAAGGAGCTATAGACTGCATGACATGGTTGGATGAGATGGACACTGTGGTAGATATCAGTGGTTGCGTTAATAAGGATGTGGTGAAATTCGTGTCTCAGTCATTCAAGGGTGAGGCATTAGCTTGGTGGAGATCTTTGATCCAAGCTACAGGGAAAATCCCATTGTACAATATGACTTGGGAACAGTTTGTGTCATTAATCAAGGAGAACTACTGCCCTCAGCATGAGGTTGAAAAGATTGAAGCTGATTTCTTGTCACTGGTTATGAAAAACCTGGATTGTCAAGCCTACCTTACAAGCTTCAACACCATGTCAAGATTGGTCCGTTATCTTGTGACACCGGAACCCAAGAGAATAGCACGATTCATCGGGGGTTTAGCCCCAGAAGTTAAGGCCAGTGTGAAAGCCTCTAGACCAGCTACCTTCTGGTCTGCAGCCGATATAGCATTATCTCTTACTCTGGACGCGGTCAGGCAGAAATCGCTGAGAAACACTGATGCTGAGAAAAGGAAGCGTGAGGATGATAGCTCACGACGATCGGATAAGAGACATAAGGGAAACAATGACCACAAAAAGCGTTCTGGATTTAAGAAAGATGGTCGTCAATCGGGTGATAAACCCAATTGTAAGATTTGTAAGAAACAGCACTTCGGGAAGTGCAGATATGAGTCAAAATCCCAGTCACGGCCAAGGGCATGTGGGATTTGCAAGTCTTCTGAGCACAAGACCTTAGACTGTAAGAAAATCAAGGATGCTACGTGCTATAGCTGCAATGAAAAAGGGCATATCAAGTCCAACTGCCCAAAATTTGCAAAGAAGACTGATGATGGGAAAAAGACCAATGCAAGGGTCTTCCGGATGGATGCAAACGAAGCAGTGCATGATGATAAAGTGATAACAGGTACTTTTCTCATAAATGATGTTTATGCAAGAGTACTATTCGATTTAGGAGCTGATAAATCATTTGTAGATAATAAGTTTTGTAAGTTACTGAATTTACCTGTTAAAACCCTAAGTGTTAAATATGAGGTGGAATTAGCCGATGGAACCATAAAAACAGCGTCAACCGTATTAGATGGATGTGTTATATCCATTAGGAACCACTCTTTTCCTTTGTCTTTACTTCCTTTGAAATTAGCCGGTTTTGATATAGTAATAGGCATGGATTGGTTGTCTCGCAACCAAGCCCAGATCGTTTGTGCTAAGAAGCAAGTGGTTGTCAGAGCTCCTCATGGCGAGCCTTTGACAATCCAAGGAGATACTAAGTACAGAATGCCTGAGAAAGTGTCCATGCTCAAGGCATCAAGGTGTTTGACAAAGGGTTGTGTTATCTACATGGCACAAGTAACCCTTGATGAACCAAAGCCTAAGATCGAAGACATACCTATTATCTCTGAATATCCTGAGGTATTCCCTGAAGAACTACCTGGTTTACCCCCAGATAGGCAAGTGGAGTTCAGGATTGACATTATTCCCGGAGCAGCACCTGTTGCAAGAGCACCTTACAGATTGGCACCAACGGAGATGAAAGAGTTGAGAACTCAACTGGATGATTTGTTAAGCAAAGGATTTATTAGACCTAGCTCATCTCCTTGGGGAGCACCAATTCTGTTTATGAAGAAAAAGGATGGGTCGATGCGTCTGTGTATCGATTATCGAGAACTTAACAAAGTTACTATCAAAAATCGGTATCCATTACCCAGGATCGACGACTTGTTCGATCAGCTTCAATGAGCAAGTTACTTTTCCAAGATCGACTTAAGGTCGGGATATCATCAACTGAAGGTCAAGGATGAAGATGTATATAAGACTGCATTTAGGACTCGTTATGGTCACTACGAGTTCTTAGGGATGCCTTTTGGACTCACTAATGCACCAGCCGCCTTCATGGATCTCATGAACCGCGTCTGCAAGTCCTACATGGATAAATTTGTCATCGTCTTCATCGATGATATTCTTATTTACTCGAAGAATCAAGCTGACCATGAGAAGCACCTCCGTTGCATTCTGAAACTGCTTCATCGAGAAAAGCTCTACGCCAAATTCTCTAAGTGTGAATTTTGGCTTCGTGAAGTCCAATTCCTCGGACATGTGGTTAGTGAACACGGAATCCAGGTAGATCCCGCTAAGGTTGAAGCAGTCATGAATTGGCAAGAGCCGAAGACGCCCACAGAGATTCGCAGCTTCTTGGGATTGGCAGGATATTACAGGCGTTTTATAGAAAATTTTTCAAGAATTGTTGCACCCCTAACTTCATTGACTTGTAAGAAAATAAAGTTCGATTGGGGTCCTAAGCAGCAGGAATCTTTTGATATTCTCAAACAGAAGTTGAGCAATGCTCCTGTTTTGGCATTGCCCGAAGGTATCGAGGAATTCGTGGTTTACTGCGATGCATCGCACATTGGCATGGGATGTGTGCTTATGCAGAAAGGCAAGGTTATTGCCTATGCTTCTCGACAGTTAAAGGTGCATGAGAAAAACTACACCACCCATGACTTGGAGTTGGGTGCCGTTGTATTTGCATTAAAACTGTGGAGGCATTATCTGTATGGTATCAAGTGTGTGATCTGTTCTGATCACAAGAGCCTCCAGCACCTGTTTAACGAAAAGGATTTGAACATGAGGCAACGACGTTGGATGGAAACTTTGAATGATTTTGATTGTGAGATAAGATACCATCCTGGCAAGGCGAATGTAGTCGCCAATGCCTTAAGTCGGAAGGAAAAGGTGAAGCCTATAAGAATCAATGCCAAGAGCATTGAGATAAAGAATAGTTTGAATGAAAGGTTGTTAGCTGCGCAGAAGGAAGCTGTGTTGGAAGCTAACTATCCTGATGAAAAGCTAGGAGTAACTGAAGAACAGTTATCCTGTGGCAAGGATGGAATCCTGAAATTAAATGGACGAATATGGGTTTCTGTTTATGGAGGACTTCGGGATGTTATCCTCCAGGAAGCCCATAGTTCTAAATATTCCGTTCATCCTGGAGCTGATAAGATGTACCAGGATTTGAGGGCAAATTACTGGTGGATTGGTTTGAAGAAATCTGTAGCCACTTATGTGGCCAAATGTTTGACATGCGCACAAGTTAAAGCTGAACATCAAAAGCCGTCAGGTTTGCTACAACAACCTGAACTTCCCACCTGGAAGTGGGAGATGGTGACAATGGATTTCATCACCAAGTTACCAAAGACAAAGAAATGAAATGATACTATATGGGTGATAGTAGATAGATTGACTAAGTCAGCACATTTCCTACCCATTAAGGAGACTTATAGCTCCGACATGTTAGCCCAGTTGTACGTAGATAAGATAGTATCTCTGCATGGCGTACCAGTGTCTATTATCTCTGACAGAGATACCAGATACACATCACATTTTTGGAAAAGTTTCCAACAATCTTTGGGCACGCGCTTAAATTTCAGTACGGCTTACCATCCTCAGACGGACGAGCAGAGTGAGCGTAAAATCCAAACCTTGGAAGACATACTTCGTGCATGTGTGATTGACTTAGGTGGTAGTTGGGATAACCACCTGCCATTAATCGAGTTCTCGTATAACAATAGCTATCAAACAAGCATTAAGGCTGCGCCTTTTGAGGCATTATATGGTAGAAAATGCAGAACGCCCGTTTGTTGGGCGGAAGTTGGAGATGTCCAACTGTCAGGACCTGAAATAGTCTTTGAAATGACGGACAAGATTGTCCAGATTCGTGATCGCCTGAAAGCTGCCAGAGATAGGCAGAAAAGCTACGCAGATTTGAAGCGTAAACCCCTGAAATTCGAGGTAGGCGACAAAATACTACTTAAAGTATCACCCTGGAAAGGGGTAATGCGGTTTGGTAAGAAAGGCAAGTTAAGCCCAAGGTACATAGGACCATTCGAGGTCATCGAATGTGTCGGGTCAGTGGCTTATAAGTTAAACCTGCCCGAAGAGCTCAGTAGTATTCATAACGTATTTCACATCTGCAATCTGAAGAAATGTCTAACCGATGAATCACTAGTCATACCACATACAGATGTACACATAGAAGAGAGCTTGAAGTTTATTGAAAAACCTGTGTCGATCGAGGATCGACAGGTTAAGAAGCTTCGAAGGAAGCATGTACCAATTGTAAAAGTTAAATGGGATGCCCGTAGAGGTCTCGAGTACACGTGGGAGGTAGAATCCACAATGAAAGAAAAGTACCCTCATTTGTTTCAGTAAATCTCAAGATCAAGATTTCTTTTAAGCGGGTGAGGATGTAACACCTCGAAAATTCATGTCCAATATAATATTGACACGTGTCATAAACTTTAAACATGTAAAGGATTACGTTAGAGGAACTAAAGTTGACAAGCAAGGAAAGTATGTGAATATACGGGTTCAAAATGTCAACAATGGATAGATATACTTTACAATAACCCTACATGATGTTTATACCATTAAACGAATGATTCATGGATCATACGAAGATAATTGTGAAAGAAAGTGAGAGATTACAAACTACAGGGGTTAAATGTGTCAACATGTTTAAAGTATACCTCTGAGTGACCTTTTAGCACACCTGAAGCTTTGTAACGATTAATTATGCTCACTAGAATGCATGATAAAAATTTCACCAAGTTTCGTTATCGTATGAGGAAGATATGATAAAATTCGTATGCGAGGGGTTAAAAGCGTCAACGTAGATAATTAAGGTTTTTCGGGTGAACATAAAAGTGACCAAGGACTTCACAGGGTTGGTATAAGTCTTGAAGCCCTTATAAATTAATTTAGAAGGGTTAGAATGCAAGAAATAAAGGTAAAACAACTTTTAGAAGGACCGGGGACCAAAACTGCAATTATTGGAAACTTGCTAACCTGAACACAAGACTCACACGGGCCGCGTAAGAGTAGGCTGACCTCTTACGCGGGCCGCCTCAGCCTCCCAGATGCAGAAACCTTGGACATGTGTCTGTCCAGCCCTTCTAACCGACTTAAATCACTTGCTACCAATACCATGTGCTGCACAATCTGGTTTTTAGGCACTAGGGGCACTTGTAATCATCTTGGACCAATCCTAGACATGTTTGACATCATCTTGAGCAATCAATGATCACTATATAAAGGAACACATGTTGCAACTTTTGATCATCCATTCCCAACTCAACTTCTGATCATTTCTGGAGCTCAAGGCCACTCCCCAAGAATTATTAGTCGTGCATTAGACTTGGGTAAGTATTCTTAACCTTCCTTAATCGTGTTTTACTTAGTTATTAGCTTAAAAGTCAAACCGTCGTAATTAAGGTTTGACTTAACAATTAATTGCTAATGGTCCAACGATTAGTCAAAGTAAAGGTAGTTATAAGTTGGTAATTATGTGGGCATTAAACCCTTAAAAGGGCACCCTCTGATTCCCGCTCTAACTAGATCATTTGTCGGGTCAAAGTTTGTTATAAATAGTCAACAGAATCTTAATTTTCAAATTAACGCATAATTAGCAATGTAGATGACGTGTAACCTATTTTATCACTCATATAACTTGGTAATTAGTATAAGAACCGGTCTAAGTTTGTTTGATCCGACAATTTTCTGTTTTGGCTCGGTTCGGAACCGAAAGTCGCAAAACTTTGACTTTTGTTTTGACTTCAGTTCTGACCCGATTTAGAGGGATTTAGAAATGCCTTAGAGCTTGTAGGATCGTGAAACGACCTAACGAGTCGATCAGAAGAGTGCTCAGACTGAATCAGAGGCGGAATTCATTGATTCGGTCTTCGTTTAGCTTGTATTCACTAATAAATGTCTTGTTTATTGATCGTGAACAAATTTACAGAACAGAGACACTTCGACAGCACCTCGGCGTCGGAAATCAGAAAGTTACAAATGAGACAGTTTGAAGCCTATTTATAGGGAGAGACCCCTGACCGTTTGAAAGTGACACGCCACCTTTCAAACGGTCATGCTTTGACTTCAACGGTCAACACAAACAATTTCAATTTCAAACGGTTATAACATTCTGTTTTGACTTTTAGTGATGTATACTTCCATGATGTCATGTGTGATGTCACTTGTGATGTCATGCTTGTTTAGATCCGCTACGAACCCGAGACTCGACATAAGACGAAGACGACATATGTATGCACCAACAGAGCTTCATTAGGACCGGGTTACATAATAGAATCATCCTCTGTGGTTGGTTCATTGATTGTCCGATTCATTTACACGTTTCCGTTAATTGCCTAATGTTGACCATAATGCCCTTTTGACCATAAAACAAGAATTTTGGAAATGTGAGAGGACAATAATCTTTGCTACTGATTTATAAACATGTCCCTAAAAATTCACATCAGTTGGAGGTCTAGATTAGGAGTTATGCTCAATAGCGTAATTATGAGGTCTTTTATTAATTAAACGGCGCAATTAGCATAAAGCCTATCTAAACCCAATTTTTGACACCAAACCTTTTACCCACTGATGCAATATAATATTTTGGGATTTTTGAAGATTTTTAATTATTTTTAAACTGATCATAACCTAAGGTTATTGCCTTGATTCGGTAAATACCGATTATACCCTTTTTCGTATAAAATGAGTTTTTCATAACAAATTGATATCAAATCTTTGGCCACTGATTTTATATGATAAATGAAGTATCTTGAACTTTATAAACTGATCAGAAAACCCAGATTTCCTGTTAAACCCGAAAATCGCTTAAAACGGCTTTTTACGCGTATTAAACACATAGTATAGGTTTAAAACCATTTTTGTCATATAGACTTATCACCAACTGATGTAACCTATTAAATTAAGTTTTTTTACTGATTATTTCATACCCGAGTCTCAGAATTATAATTAATCTCTTTTATAATCTTTAAAATGACCAAAATACCCCTACGGGGCTTAAATTGAGATTAAACTCGTTTTGGGCATAATGGAAGGTATCTTACTGATATCACAACATATTTAAAGCATATTAACTTTGGAAACCTGTTCATGACTCATTCGGTTACCCGTTATGCGTTATTCGCGTTCGGTTCGGTTTATGTAACTAGTTTGCATAAATTAGCCGAAACGGGTCAAACGTTATCGTTTTTATCTCAAAATCCAGAATGTGTTTGGTTTACCCATATTATACAAGTCTTCAAACTTGTTGGGTCTAAATCACATTCTATTCCGGTCTTCGCTTAATCATGCGTTAGAACCGTATCTTCCTTTAAAACTAACCGGTCTAAGTTTAGGCTTAATTAAAGACCCGTTATGACTCTAATAGGTTGTTATAAACCTTCGTTCCAGATTTAGGAGCCCAGTAAAAGCTATCTGTAGTTGCTGATTTGATATACAACTGGGATTGAATTTATATTTTGCTCAGGTAAATACTTTTAACTTATTTTCCCTTATACGGGCTTGGGGTACGGTGTCTAAGATACCGCTTGGTCGGGCATTCGACCTTAATCGATTGGTGGTTAAGTATTATCGAGATGACCCGTTTAAAAATATGTTTTGTTCGCTTAAACGCCTTTTGGGGGGTTAATGACCATGTCCCGGATATCCTTGGCATCATTTTACGAAATGGTCACGACCTAAGCACGGGGTGTAGGCGTACACCCGTCAGTGCCTAAATAAATAATGTGGTGTGTCTATTGATCTTTAACCTGGCATGAACCGGGCTACTGAACGCCTAAGAAACATGTAATTCTTTTACAAGTATTATATTCAAATAATTATCCCAAGTTATAAAAGATATTTTGTGCCATGTGCATTCAAATCAATTTTAATTAAACTTTTCAAAATGAGTCAGTTGATTGTATTTACCAGTGTAAACTGACGTATTTTTCCAAAAAGGTTAAGTGCAGGTACTACTCGAAATAGGCTGGCTTTCTCCTTAGCATCAATAAGAGTCTCGCAAGCTTGGATGCATTTCAGTCTGTTGAACAATGTTTTTTTATCCGCCTGTGGATCTGTTTCAACTATTTGTGATACTTATTATTACAATTTATTAAATTTGAAATGAATCTATCTTTTGCTTCCACTGTGCATTTAAATATTGTGTTGTTTGACTATAATGATATCAACTACGTCACGATACTCCCCCACCGGGCCCACCGGTAATACGTGGAAATATCGGGGTGTGACAAGGGGAGACCAGCGCTCAGTGTAACACCCTAGTTTCTATTTAACGGTTTTACATGTAAATACCAACAATTAGATGTGTAGTTAAGACTACACATATTATAAATATACGGGTTTATTAAAACTTTTACAAATCATAAGTTATTCTACATAGCGTGATCAAATTCGTTGTTTAAAATTTACAACGTGGCAAAGTGCGGAAGCGTGTATTTTTATCGTGTTTGGTTCTTCACTGAGCTTGATCGTCTTCCGGCATCCAAAATGTACCTACATTTCATAAAAACATGAAATGATTTAGTTATACGGGGTTTAAATCATGTCCGAACGATGTCCGGGAAACAATTGATTTTTCAAATGAAAAACAAAATATATAAAAAATCTCCACCGTAAATTACGGTGGGACCGTAATTTACGGTGGCCCCTGGGTTCATGCTTTTCTATCGTAAATCAGTGGGCCACCACCGTAAATAAATCATCTCCACCGTAAATTACGGTGGACCCTGGGTTCAGCCTTTCCATTTTGCCGTTTTTGACACGAAAACTTTCGTATCTTTCAATCCGCTTGTCCGTTTGACCTACCGTTTCTTCCTACGTGTTTGTAATTTAATCCTCCATCACATGGAGTTAAGATCCAACATCCGGATTAACAAAATTTAAGACTTTTAAGTCTTCGCCTTATTACCCCTTTACCAAATTTTGACCCGTTCGCAATTTTATTAAACAAACATGTTTACTTGATCTATAAACTTATGAGAATCATAATCTCAATATCTCCTATCAAATTAACCATAAATTATGGGTTTCTTACTTAGTTAGAACCCGTTTACGCTCAAGTGCTTATTTTGACCCATTAAGGGTATTTAAGCGCTTTAAAGCTTAAAATCGCTTTCATTCATTTCTAGCATCGTATTACTACATTTCTTATCAAGTAATCTTCCACCACAACTATACGTGTGGTGGATTTAAAGTAGATATCTATGTGTTTTGAATTATACCCCTTGGAATATCATTTTACGGCAAAGACTCGTATGGAGTCTTTCGGCCTAAGAATTACATTTTTCACTACTCATACTCGTTCTAAGCTTTTGTTTAATCATAAGACTCGTTTCCAAACAACCTCTAAGGGTTGTTTGTTCAATTTAGCCTACAAGGGCGTTTTGGTCGATTTTGGTCCTTCTTTTACAATGAAGGACTCTCACCAATTATTCAACCAAAATATCACTTATAACTACTACTTAAATATGCGTACCTGGCTCGGATCAACAAATAGACCCGATTTATACCTCGCTTTTACTATCACATTTTCTATGGCGACGGGAGTATCCGAATCGCTAATTGCTCCTGTTAACACAAGACTTGACAACCACATCAGTCTATATAGTCAAATGGTGTTATCACGCCATTTGACCCGTTTGGCCTATATGACCAAGCATCTTCATAAGTAGCAAAACATGGTTAATAATTACCAATTTTCCCATCCGACCCATTTCGGATTTTTTGCCACTAGACCCCTTTTTAACTACCATTTACTTTAGTCGGTACTTGACTAAATTTCCATCTCTACTTATTTTCTGGTTATTAGTTGCACTTTAAAGTGATCTTAATGAAAACTCATTAGTAATTAGTCATTACATGACCAATTTACCAATTTGCCTATTTCACCATTAATCGTGGTTTAAAACATTTTTATTGGTTCCGACTCATTTCGTTTCGTGTCGGAACCCATGATTCGAACCTAATCATTTATTGTATTCATCGCTTATAAAATAAACACATATACTACAAGTGGTGTAAGTTTTACTTACCTTGCAATCCGAAACACGCTTTTACTTCACACTTGATTCGTTTGACCCGTTCACTCATCAAGCTTCCACCTAGCTCGTTAGGCGTCAAACTATCATCATAATTCATGAGATGGTTAGATTAGTCATTATCAATTTTGACTACTCCATCTAACGGGTCTTATGTTGACTTTATCACTTGATTAAATCGTTGGCTAGTTTGACTTCCTAGAAGTCAATTGATCTATCAACATACTCAAATGCACATTTTACATGAAATTTCAACATTTTAGCTTCACTTAGGCATTTTAACAAACACCTAGTGAGCATAATTTTACATATTTACTAACTAGTTCATAACTAGTTATTTTTTTACCAAGATTTACATCACAAATCAAACCTCTATGTCTAGTGTTCATGAACTACACATCATATTTTCAGAAATCAGTTTCTATGCATCAATTTACACTAGATTAGCATTCTACATCCTAGTGTTCATCATTTTCTCACAAAACCCATGAATCACCTTCAATGTGTTCATGAAATTTTTCAGAATTTAACTATGATTTCACATGTTATTGTCTAGGTTTTACTCCTAGACACCATATCAACCCTATTCTACCCAAATAGCAAACATGCAACATCAATTTCCAGATTTCCCAATTTCATGAGAATTTCAAGTTGAGAATTTTCATGAAATTTTACATACCTTGTAATCCTCTTGTGATGAGGATCAATAATCTATGCTCGATTCTTGTTTTTGATCAGATTTGGACCTTCAATTTTGTTGATTTGCTGAAGTTAGGGTTTGAGCTCCCATGGAGCTTCTCTGGTCGCGTACGTACACACATATGTGTGTTTTGATTTCTTTTTTTTTTATATAAGTGTTTTAATAAAACACTTTTCTAGTTGCCCATGTTTAGTCCCTCAAGTTTAGAGATTCATAAGTGAAACTATAACTCATAGTTTATTGTTTAATTACCCATTAGTAACTAGGTTTATTTTACCTAGTTAACTTAGTGGGTTCTGGGAGTTAAAAAAAAACCGTTTTATTCTAAGTCCCGTTAAATCTCGGGCCTTTTATATACTTTGCTTTTCTCAAAGTATTTCTCATCCTTTTAAATAAATATTAAATTTATTTATTTACTTCCTAAAGTTTACCGGGTAAGTTTTACCACTACTGTATTTTACCCGTCCTGTAGTATTAACTTGGTTTGATTTCCAACCCCGTTTTAGGGGTGTTACAAGTCTACCCCCCTTAAAGAGTTTTCGTCCTCGAAACCTTTTCTTACATAATTAATTGAGTTTAAACTCAATGTATTCGATCCGAGAAATATTTTAAACATTACTTATACTTTTTAACCAATCGTTAGTATTACCCGAAAAGTATGGTAACATCTTTTGGTTACTAATTGTTTACATATCTCATACGACATAGTGTAACTTCGAAATAACGTAATCTCGTTATTTCCACTAGTTTAGTTAACTTAGCGATATCCATTCATATACTATCGAATTCCTTATGAATCCGTTACTTTGACCCGTTTAAAGGTCTTTAGTGAAATCTTTCACTTTTAGCAACAATTTCTTTTGTTTTCAAATTTATTTATTCGGTTCAGTTATACCGAATCCACCGCTTATAAGCGAGCAAATTTATTTAAATGACCTTAACCGGTCTCACTAGCTAGACTTATTAGTCCGGTTACTTTTTACCGCTTGCTTGGTTATTATGTAATTCTACTTCACAATGCATTTCTTGACCGTGATCGTGTCACATCATGTTTAATTTATATTAAGTTTTCATTTTCGAAAATATCACTTTTCGAGTATATCGTCTTGCGCCTATCAGTGTCAAGACTTGTATCTTTAATGCTTAATATTATCCGGTTTACATACATTCATATTTGATTATGTCCCATTACTGGGCTCATTATTCTTTTGCTTTTAACGCTACCATTATCCTGCTTGCGTTTACTCATGTTGTCCAGCATGATATTATATTCGACCCGTTCAACTTTAAAATGGTTGAACATAATTTACTCAAAATTTCTATTCTTACATTATCTTGTCATCTTTTAGTTATGACCCAAAACCCGAGTCTTTTAACTTTCCATCCGAGTTCCCGTTTCTCGGTCTACGCATGTGTTTAATTCTTACCCATCAACCGTGTGTTTTACCGAAATCGTTATTATTGCAACCTTCCCGGTATGCATTAAGACCTCGTTTCATTTTTTTTTATATTTCGACTTTGTCCACGAGTTTGACGTTTTACCAAAAACGACCCGCTTAGTGACATATTTTCATTTTCCGGGTTCGAGTGTAAGTACACTCCCTCCCAATGCATATCTTGATCATTCTACATGTTTATATTCTTCGGGTTCGAGTGTAAGTACACCCCCTCCCAATACATGCTTGCATCGTTTTACATGTTTGCATTTTCCGGGTTCGAGTGTAAGTACACCCCCTCCCAATGCATATCTTGATTATTTTACATGTTTATATTCTTCGGGTTCGAGTGTAAGTACACCCCCTCCCAATACATGCTTGCATCGTTTTACATGTTTGCATTTTCCGGGTTCGAGTGTAAGTACACCCCCTCCCAATGCATATCTTGATTATTTTACATGTTTCTTTGTCCCTTCTCTCGGGCTCATTATCCTAATGTAATACGTTTCCGTCACACGGCTGTGCGTTTACATTATTATCAAATATTTTGCTCATTTGATTCATTTGGGTACTTTTTAAGTTAGTCCCATTCACCCCGCCCTTACTACATCGGATGTAAATGCGTCCGCTATAAGAAGTTCATGGTATCATATGCCACTACTTACTTGGCCAGAGTAAGCGATTAACACCTGACACGCATGACCTTTTTATAGTTTTCACATCACGCCCTATGTAAGTAATGCCTCTATTTGTTTTTCTTGGAAACAATATCCCGAATACTTTTTCTATTCGGGTTTTTTTTTCCAAGTTTTTAATCTACATATACAACTTTCAATTTCTACATATTTGTTGCATATTACTATTTGTGCAATTAAATTTAAAGTGTGCACCTGGTAATGCTTGCCCTAACGGGCTTCTCTTGCCATTAGCATTGTTCGCGACTGTTACGCGATTTAGGTCCTTGATGAGCATACTATTTGGACCGTTCCTCTGTCAAATCTGCGATTTGTTAAACTCTCGCTATCCTCATATGCGAGTGTCCTTCAACTAAAACATATACAACAATTAGTAATTTCAACATTAAAGGATGCCCGTATTATAATACAAGGCTTTTCTACTATACGCATCAACGCCTGTAATTTCGTTAACTATATTTATTCTATATCATTTTTATTGGTGTAACGTGTATTACACGATAACCATATGTGTTGTTCACAACACTTTAGCATGCTAAACTATTAACATACATATACTTACCGGATTTGCGATCAAGCCTCGAACCGAACACATTTGTCAACAACCTTGAGCTCTGATTACCAACTTGTAACACCCTAGTTTCTATTTAACGGTTTTACATGTAAATACCAACAATTAGATGTGTAGTTAAGACTACACATATTATAAATATACGGGTTTATTAAAACTTTTACAAATCATAAGTTATTCTACATAGCGTGATCAAATTCGTTGTTTAAAATTTACAACGTGGCAAAGTGCGGAAGCGTGTATCGTTATCGTGTTCGGTTCTTCACTGAGCTTGATCGTCTTCCGGCATCCAAAATGTACCTACATTTCATAAAAACATGAAATGATTTAGTTATACGGGGTTTAAATCATGTCCGAACGATGTCCGGGAAACAATTGATTTTTCAAATGAAAAACAAAATATATAAAAAATCTCCACCGTAAATTACGGTACGGTGGCCCCTGGGTTCATGCTTTTCTATCGTAAATCAGTGGTCCACCACCGTAAATAAATCATCTCCACCGTAAATTACGGTGGGACCGTAAATTACGGTGGACCCTGGGTTCAGCCTTTCCATTTTGCCGTTTTTGACACGAAAACTTTCGTAACTTTCAATCCGCTTGTCCGTTTGACCTACCGTTTCTTCCTACGTGTTTGTAATTTAATCCTCCATCACATGGAGTTAAGATCCAACATCCGGATTAACAAAATTTAAGACTTTTAAGTCTTCGCCTTATTACCCCTTTACCAAATTTTGACCCGTTCGCAATTTTATTAAACAAACATGTTTACTTGATCTATAAACTTATGAGAATCATAATCTCAATATCTCCTATCAAATTAACCATAAATTATGGGTTTCTTACTTAGTTAGAACCCGTTTACGCTCAAGTGCTTATTTTGACCCATTAAGGGTATTTAAGCGCTTTAAAGCTTAAAATCGCTTTCATTCATTTCTAGCATCGTATTACTACATTTCTTATCAAGTAATCTTCCACCACAACTATACGTGTGGTGGATTTAAAGTAGATATCTATGTGTTTTGAATTATACCCCTTGGAATATCATTTTACGGCAAAGACTCGTATGGAGTCTTTCGGCCTAAGAATTACATTTTTCACTACTCATACTCGTTCTAAGCTTTTGTTTAATCATAAGACTCGTTTCCAAACAACCTCTAAGGGTTGTTTGTTCAATTTAGCCTACAAGGGCGTTTTGGTCGATTTTGGTCCTTCTTTTACAATGAAGGACTCTCACCAATTATTCAACCAAAATATCACTTATAACTACTACTTAAATATGCGTACCTGGCTCGGATCAACAAATAGACCCGATTTATACCTCGCTTTTACTATCACATTTTCTATGGCGACGGGAGTATCCGAATCGCTAATTGCTCCTGTTAACACAAGACTTGACAACCACATCAGTCTATATAGTCAAATGGTGTTATCGCGCCATTTGACCCGTTTGGCCTATATGACCAAGCATCTTCATAAGTAGCAAAACATGGTTAATAATTACCAATTTTCCCATCCGACCCATTTCGGATTTTTTGCCACTAGACCCCTTTTTAACTACCATTTACTTTAGTCGGTACTTGACTAAATTTCCATCTCTACTTATTTTCTGGTTATTAGTTGCACTTTAAAGTGATCTTAATGAAAACTCATTAGTAATTAGTCATTACATGACCAATTTACCAATTTGCCTATTTCACCATTAATCGTGGTTTAAAACATTTTTATTGGTTCCGACTCATTTCGTTTCGTGTCGAAACCCATGATTCGAACCTAATAATTTATTGTATTCATCGCTTATAAAATAAACACATATACTACAAGTGGTGTAAGTTTTACTTACCTTGCAATCCGAAACACGCTTTTACTTCACACTTGATTCGTTTGACCCGTTCACTCATCAAGCTTCCACCTAGCTCGTTAGGCGTCAAACTATCATCATAATTCATGAGATGGTTAGATTAGTCATTATCAATTTTGACTACTCCATCTAACGGGTCTTATGTTGACTTTATCACTTGATTAAATCGTTGGCTAGTTTGACTTCCTAGAAGTCAATTGATCTATCAACATACTCAAATGCACATTTTACATGAAATTTCAACATTTTAGCTTCACTTAGGCATTTTAACAAACACCTAGTGAGCATAATTTTACATATTTACTAACTAGTTCATAACTAGTTATTTTTTTACCAAGATTTACATCACAAATCAAACCTCTATGTCTAGTGTTCATGAACTACACATCATATTTTCAGAAATCAGTTTCTATGCATCAATTTACACTAGATTAGCATTCTACATCCTAGTGTTCATCATTTTCTCACAAAACCCATGAATCACCTTCAATGTGTTCATGAAATTTTTCAGAATTTAACTATGATTTCACATGTTATTGTCTAGGTTTTACTCCTAGACACCATATCAACCCTATTCTACCCAAATAGCAAACATGCAACATCAATTTACAGATTTCCCAATTTCATGAGAATTTCAAGTTGAGAGTTTTCATGAAATTTTACATACCTTGTAATCCTCTTGTGATGAGGATCAATAATCTATGCTCGATTCTTGTTTTTGATCAGATTTGGACCTTCAATTTTGTTGATTTGCTGAAGTTAGGGTTTGAGCTCCCATGGAGCTTCTCTGGTCGCGTACGTACACACATATGTGTGTTTTGATTTCTTTTTTTTTTATATAAGTGTTTTAATAAAACACTTTTCTAGTTGCCCATGTTTAGTCCCTCAAGTTTAGAGATTCATAAGTGAAACTATAACTCATAGTTTATTGTTTAATTACCCATTAGTAACTAGGTTTATTTTACCTAGTTAACTTAGTGGGTTCCGGGAGTTAAAAAAAACCGTTTTATTCTAAGTCCCGTTAAATCTCGGGCCTTTTATATACTTTTCTTTTCTCAAAGTATTTCTCATCCTTTTAAATAAATATTAAATTTATTTATTTACTTCCTAAAGTTTACCGGGTAAGTTTTACCACTACTGTATTTTACCCGTCCTGTAGTATTAACGTGGTTTGATTTCCAACCCCGTTTTAGGGGTGTTACACTCAGGCTCTGAGCGCGGTAGAGGCTTGGAAGGACTCGGATTTCATTTGTCGAGGCTATATGTTAAACGGGCTTTCGGATGCATTGTATAATGTGTACTACAATGTCAAGACTTCCAAAGATCTTTGGGATGCCTTGGACAAGAAGTACAAAACGGAGGATACTGGCACAAAGAAATTTGTGGAAGCCCGTTTCTTGGATTTCAAAATGGTTGATTCTAAAACCGTTATGAATCAAGTCCAAGAATTGCAAATTATACTACATGACATCCTTGCGGAAGGCATGACACTTAGCGAGACATTCCAAGTGGTAGCGATGATTGAAAAGTTACCTCCAGGTTGGGTGGATTTTAAGAATTATCTTAAACACAAACGAAAGGAGATGACTATAGAGGACCTTATTGTTCGTCTTCGGATTGAAGTGGACAATAGAATTGTCCTAAAAGGCAGCCAAACGCAAACTTCTGCTAGCGCAAATTTGGTTGAGCATGGCAATCCTCTAAGGGCGCGAAGGGTAAGGGAAAAAGGACAAGGAGAAAGCAAAGGGTAAGGGAAAAAGGACCGAAGAAAGGGGTTGTGAAAAAGAAACCTCAAATGTTCCAAGGAACTAGTTACAACTGTGACGAGCCGGGGCATCGGGCTAACCAATGCAAGAAACCAAAGCGTGAGTGTGCGCACATGGTGGATGAAGACGGAATGCCTTTAGTGGCAATGATTTCCGAAAAAAGCGCAATGATGGATGAGGTCAATACTGTGACCAATACTCCAAAAGGATGGTGGGTTGATACGGGCGCGACCCGTCATGTTTGCGCAGGCAGAAGCCTCTTTACCACCTTCAAGGCTCTTTCTGGAGAAGAGAAGCTGTATATGGAAAATGCAGCCACCGCCGACATCATGGGTGAAGGAACGGTGATCTTGAAGTGGACTTCGGGGAAGGAGCTCACTCTAAGCAACATGTTGTATGTCCCGGACTCGCGCAAGAATTTAGTCTCGGGTTGGTTGCTTAACAAGTTTGGATTTCGCTTAGTATTTGAAAGTGACAACTTTGTTCTTACTAAATGAGGAATGTATGTGGGTAAGGACTACGCCCAAAACGGCATGTTCAAATTAAATGTAATGGCTGTCAAGAACATGAATAAAATTGCTACTACTTCTACTTATATGCTTGAGTTTTCTGATTCGAATAAATGGCATGGTAGATTAGGTCACGTAAATTTTAATTCAATACGTCGTTTAATCAATTTAAATTGTATACCAACATTCCATATTGATTCACATTATAAATGTGAAACATGCGTCGAATCCAAACTTACAAGATCATCATCGAAATCGGTTGAACGAATAACCGAACCCCTTGATTTAATTCACACCGATATTTTAATTTAAAAGCGGTACCCACAAGAGGTGGAAATAAGTACTTCATCACGTTTATTGATGATAGTACTAAATATTGCTATGTATATTTACTAAAAAGTAAAGATGAAGCAATAAGTAAATTTATCTTGTACAAAAATGAAGTTGAGAATCAACTTCAAAAGAAGATAAAAGCTTTGCGAAGCGACCGAGGAGGCGAATATGTTGCACCTTTTGCCGATTTATGCGCAAAAAGTGGCATTGTACATGAGTGTACACCTCCTTATTCTCCACAATCAAATGGTGTGGCAGAACGAAAGAACCGTACATTGAAAGAAATGATGAACACCATGTTGATAAGTTCTGGGGTGAGCCAGGAAATGTGGGGGGAAGCCATTCTCTCGGCTAGTTATCTTTTGAACAAGATACCACTCAAAAAGAGAGACGAAACTCCATATGAGTTATGGAAAAGGAAGAAGCCTTCATACAAATACTTGAAAGTGTGGGGGTGCCTAGCAAAGGTGATTGTACCACCTCCTAAGGCTATTAGGATAGGACCCAAAACTGTTGATTGCATATTTATTGGGTATGCACATCAAAGTAGTGCACATCGCTTTCTTGTACATGAGTCCAAGAATCCTGATGTACACGTAAACACTATCATGGAGGTGAATCCTAACGCTGTGTCATCAACACCTAATTTTGAAGTAGGTGAAAGTTCATCTACACCAGTTGATGAGGTAGTTCATGATAAGACACATGAACGACCTGAGGTTGAAGAAAGTGATCGTAGGCGAAGTAAAAGGCCAAGGGTTGAAAATTCCTTCGGTCCAGACTTCGTTAGGTATATGGTTGAGGGCGAGCCCAATACATATCGCGAAGCGGTTTCCTCTTCAGAAGGACCTCAATGGAAAGAAGCAATAAGGAATGAAATTGATTCTATATTGCAAAATCAAACTTGGGAGTTAGTAGATCTTCCACCTGGTTGCAAACCACTTGGATATCGTTGGATATTCAAACGGAAGATGAAAACTGATGGAAGTATTGATAAATACAAGGCTAGGTTGGTGATTAAAGGATTTAGACAAAAGGAAGGTCTAGATTACTTTGATACCTACTCGCCTGTGACGCGCATAACCTCAATTAGATTGGTTCTTGCTATAGCGGCTTTAAGAAATTTGGAAGTTCACCAAATGGACGTTAAAACCGCATTTCTAAATGGCGATTTAGAAGAAGAGATTTACATGGAGCAACCTGAAGGTTTCTCTGCCCCAGGTCAAGAGGGTAAAGTATGTAAACTCGTCAAGTCTTTGTATGGCTTGAAGCAAGCACCAAAACAATGGCACCAAAAGTTTAATCATGTCATGATTGACAATGGTTTCAAAATAAATGAGTGCGACAAATGTGTTTATTTTAAAGACACAAATGAAGGTTATGTGATTTTATGCTTTTATGTAGACGATATGCTTATCATTGGGAGTAATGATAAAATTATCAAAGCTACTAAAAGCATGTTGAAAGCGAGATTCGACATGAAAGACATGGGTTTAGCGGATGTGATTCTTGGAGTAAAGATCATAAGAACCCAAGATGGTCTTGTGTTAAGTCAATCTCACTATGTGGATAAAATTCTTGAGAAATTCAACTCGGAAGATAAGAGTGTAGCTCGAACTCCAGTTGATACCTCCCAACATCTCAAGAAAAATAAAGGAGATGGAGTTGCTCAGTTAGAGTACTCAAGAATTATTGGCAGTCTAATGTATCTAATGACATGTACTAGACCCGACTTGGCTTACGCAGTGAGTAGGCTAAGTAGATACACCAGCAATCCGTGCGCGGATCATTGGAAAGCTATCACAAGGGTGCTTAGATACATAAGATACACAAGAGATTATGGACTGCATTATACCCGACAACCAGCAGTGATCGAAGGATACACTGATGCAAGCTGGATATCGGATAATAAAGATTCCAAATCAATAAGTGATTACGTGTTTACACTTGGAGGAGCTGCTATTGCTTGGAAGTCTTCTAAGCAAACGGTCATAGCAAGATCCACAATGGAATCTGAATTTATCGCCTTGGATAAGTCAGACGAGGAGGCGGAATGGCCGTCAGTTCGTGGAATATATTCCAAGATGGCCAAAGCCTTTGCCAGCCATATGTGTACATTGTGATAGCCAATCAGAGATTGGTAGAGCTCAAAGCTTGATGTACAATGGCAGATCAAGGCATATGCGACATAGACATAATACGATACGACAACTACTCTCAACGGGTGTTATCACAATTGATTATGTGAGATCAACGGATAACATTGCAAACCCGTTTACAAAAGGCTTAAGCAGAGAGTTAGTAGAAACGTCGTCAAGAGGAATGGGACTAAAGCCCGTGATACATGGGAATATGAGGGAAACCTAACTTAGTTGACTGGAGATCCCAAGATCTAAGTTCAATAGGACAACTTAATCATATTACCAAAACGAAGTCACTGTGGGGGAGTACCCCAAAACTAAATAAAAGGGAGTTATATACTTCCTAGTCCATTCCAATCAGTGACATTGAAGTGAGGCTAAGCATACTAAGGTTAACGATTTCAGGAAATCAAATAACCATGATGCTTTTAATGATTCATGGGAATCACCTATGTTAGAGAGAAGTAGGGTCGCTTCAAATGGATTTGTGGGGTGCGCAAATCCTAGAGCTCTCGCAGAACCAGGCTAGTGTTCCAGGACCATAATAGGACACGACAATGAGGAGTTGGCCAAACCAAGGAGAGTATTCTGTGAAGTGTATTGTCGTTTACACAAATGGGGGTATGTTCAAGGACATCGCGTCTACAAACCGCTAGTAAGCTAAGTATGCTTCACAAAAGAAGGTTCAAAGGTAACAACCTACCTTTCTTGCAATACTCAACTGTTAAAGTTTATCGTTGAAAAGTGTAAGGAAAAGATCGATTTCCATACATGTGGGGGATTGTTGGAAATTTGATGAAAATAGTATTTTTCATGTGGGGGATTGTTGGAAAAATAGGTGAAAATAACATTTTTCACAAATATAGGAAAATGATTTTTTCCTATTTTGGACTAGAAATAAATATAATAAAATGAGCGGATTTTATATATTTATTTGTAGGTTTGTGTTCTATGTTGGAAGAGCTTCGCAATGAACTAAATCACGTCCAAAACGGAGCTAAGATGAATGAGATATCGATGCTCAAAGTTGGGTGATTGAAACATTCAATGCTGAAACAAAAGGGAAAGTAGCACCTTGTCCCACATCGGAGGAGAGATGGAACTTAAATGGGTATTTAAGGTGGAACTTTGTTGGGATTGAACCCTACAAAAGAACAGATGATAGAAAGCCAAATCAGATCCGAAACAACTGATCCAAAATAAACAGTGTTTTGAACCACTGCTTCCTTTAATATGCCAAGTTTCCTAACAACTGTTGGTCCTAACATCTGCTTAAGGCCAAGCACTGTTACCTTGTAAAGACTGTTGAAGACCAAACCACTGTTAAAGCCAAAACTGGTTCACAACAGTGGATTCATCATAAGCAGCTGTTTACATTAGACTTTCCCCTTGAAAGTGATTATAACATCTGATGGTCCTCTATCCACTATCCATATACAACAGCTACTGTACTTCAAACTGCTGATGAAGCCCTGAAGAAGTAAACACTGCTGGTTCAATCTACTGATGACAAATCACTGCCCACTCAAGGACTGATCAACTTTGAGGAAAGCACTGATAGAAGAAGATAACAGTAGTTTAGTATATTACTTGTCTTATGTAGAATCAGTGGTTGAGGTTAGCAGTGTTTGTATAGGAACAGTAGTTACAGGTTGTTAGGTTGTTAGACGTCGCTTTCATGGTGACGTCAGCTGAGATGCCTCGGTGGTTTGGTTTGCCTATAAATGGAGCAGTACTCTGTACTGTTACATTTGATTGACTGAGCGAGTTCTTCTCCTCATGTCTAATCCTTTCATCTTGTGTGCAGTCAACCATTGGAGTATCAGGCTGAGGGGGAGTTTAGTTTGTAAGCTTGCTTTGTAATCTTTTGATTTGCTTTGTAACCTTTCGATTGATGAAAAGCATGTGTTTATCAAAACTATTTTCCTCTTTGATTGTGTTTACAAAGTTTGTGTTCATTTCCACTGCACTTAAACTCTATTCATTTCTATTTGATTTGTTCAAATTATACAAACAAACACAATCATAAGAGCCTCCGATCCTAACAAACTCTCCCTCCTTATTGTTTCATGGAAGCACACACTAAGTGCCATCGCGAAGGGTGAGGAGCACCCCAACTCGCACTCGCACACGCTCGCGCGCGCGCGCGTGGTGTGGGAGATGAGGCGCTTTGATGGCGCACTTTGCACTTCGCATCACAGCGAGCCGCTTGAGAGTCGCCTTTGTATTTTTGACCACGTGCGCGTGGTGGATCACAGAGGCTGCAAGGAACAAGTGGTGAAGTGAGCCAAGAGGACGCACCGCGCATGAGCGTGCAGACCAGCACGCGCACCAGTGTGTCTTGCGCGCGCGAACGCAGAAGCTTTCAGCATTGAATGACAGTGCAGTTTCAGTTCAGCTTCGTAACTGACGAGTTAACGGTCTTTGACTGAGAATTAAATGATGTATTAAATTGCATTGAAGACGTTTAATGCAATTTAAACCTCTCTTTAATTCTCTTTTGACTGTTTTGACTTAGGAGCTGTATAAATACAGCTCCATACCCAACTGCAAAAGTACACCAGCTACACAACAGCAATTCACTTTCTCTCTACAGTTCTCTGATCTCTTTCTTGCAGTTTCAAGGTAACCTTCGGGTTGTAGGCGAACTCCGGCAGTACTACTTCTCCGGCTGTTGTACCCTGGGAAACAAAACGAGTACTCTTGGGAGACTCGGAATTTGTTTTATGGGAAGCGTGTTGAACACGTGCCTCAGTCAATTCTGTTTCTACTCCTTCTTGTATTTTGGTTATTTCAGTTGTATTTGTACTGTAATTCTACTTTCTTTATTTCGTTGTATTGTAATCAGTAATAAAATTTGTTTTATTTTATTTTATTACGCGAACGGTTCCTACAAGTCATACATGCAGACAAGACTTTGAGACAACATTGGGAGCCAATACTCACGTGCAAGGGCCACTTGGGCTTTGGGAAACATGATTAGACTATTTTATTGGATCATTATTATTATTATTATTATTTATTCTACACAAATCCAATGAATTACACAAATCCAAGATTGAGAAGAGGGAGACGCACACCAAGACTTCTTTCACGTAGAGAGAGGAGGGCATGAATTTTTAAGTGGGCCGACAACAATTAATTGTTTTGGATTGGACTACTTGGACGGCAGACAAGAGGGGACGAAGATAGAGAACCCCGGAAAGATCCGTCAACCAAGATGAGCGGCTAGTCTCCTAGTGGTTTCCTTCGGATGAAGGGTTTTTGTAAGTTAGACAATTTTATGTGTTTGTGACAATCGTTTAACTCGGTGATCTAAGCATTCGATGCTTTTCACGATGGATTTGATTAATTGGTTGTAAACAGTTACGTTTATTTAAACCTTAATTTCTAAGCATTCAGTTCCCGAGAGTTCTAGTAATTGGGATATATTTGACATGGGGTTAGGGTTTGTAAATTGTAATTGATAATCATTCGACAACCTCCCGTTATGTATTGACCGGAGTACTTAGTCGTTGGTTATCACAATTAATTAATCGAGTTTAATACCTATGTCTATGTAGGTTACGATTAAACACATAGTTGAAATTAACTGCAAAACCTGAAATCTGGAGGAACCATCTTCTCTCCTATTGATTTAAACCTTGGTTTTTATTCATTAATTTAGATAATTCTCTTAAACAATCAAACCATCAATTGAATTTTACTTTTTAGCATTAGTTAATTAATACTTAGCATCATAACATTTTCCACAATCCTCCTCTTGTTCGATATCCGACTTACTCTAGCTACTAGTTTATTTTGGTTTTTGCATGTCACTAACGACAGACATCAAAATGGCGCCATTGCCGGGGAGGCGTGTGCAAAGTATTTAGTGTTAAGTCTTTAGTAGAAATAGATTAAAAAAAAGCCAAAAATAGTGTTTTATTCGTCACATATTCCATTGTTTGCTTTTACCTTCGGTATACTAGTTTTGTTTGTGCAGATTCATTGCAGATCTTATTATGGAAAGTGCTTACTGGTCATGCCGAGGTTGTGGTAGTCCATGTCACACGCGAGACGATTGTCCTGTGTTCCGGAAAATGTGTGAGGACGCATAGAGGGAGTTTTATGAATTAGATGTTTATTATGATGATATTCAACCATATTACTCGTCCTTTGATTCACCTTCACAGGATTCTCAATATTATTATGAAAAAGATCTGTATAACTACAATGAGCAACATTATTATCAAGAAGAAAATGTTTCTCAAAATTTGGAGTTTGTTTATCAATCCAAGGAGGATGACCATTGTTATGATGAATACTCTCGACTTTCTTATGAAGACCATATGGTACACTATAAGGATGCCTACCATGCCCAGTATACATTTGATTAGGGTGAGTCTGAATGTGCACCCCAGTCACATAGTTATTATCAATCACCCCAATTTAGAAGTCTTATGGAATATATGAGACAACGAGACCTGGCATACATTGAAA
Source organism: Helianthus tuberosus (assembly GCA_030545235.1). Lineage (NCBI taxonomy): Eukaryota > Viridiplantae > Streptophyta > Magnoliopsida > Asterales > Asteraceae > Helianthus > Helianthus tuberosus. The sequence goes on from CM060443.1 coordinate 8,145,152, forward strand.
AGGAATTGGCGAAACTTGACCTGTCAATAGAGGACCAGTTGGAGATGTGGATTACGAAGTATGACCTTTTGATGGCTGAAGTGAAGGATGATGGGCCAAGAATGACTCAAATGGGAAAACTCCAAGCCAGGGATAGATGGGTATCTCTACAGATGTCTCATTCTCAAGTAAGGGATGAGGTTGTGGAGGTTAATACCATACCGGTGTAACAACTCTCATAAAAATTACTAATTCTTATCTTATTTTTCCCAATGGGAAACCCTAATTGAGACCCCCAAGTAATCCTGTCTAAACCCTAAAATTTTCAGAACAATCGGAATCAGGATCAGGGCCCCTAAAACTCAGGGGGGTATTTCCTATTCGGTATTATCTAAACAGTGTTTCGTAGAAATCGAATTTTGAGAAACCGTCGACTCACCCAAGCTACAGAGACACGGGGCTACCCTATGCTAAAAGGGGTCCCCTCGCGCCACGTGACAGGCTGTCGCGCCACGCGGGCGCGCCCTTTTTCCAGTATAAATGCAGGACATTGGCACTTGATTTCTGGCGTTGGTTCGACGTAAAAAATCAATTCGTACACTGATATATCGTCTGATTACTACAAAACACACACACAGCACGAAACGCTGCTGCGATAACAGGGTAATAACTCGATCACTACTACGATTTAATGTCCGATCGATAGAAACCAATCTAATGGATGTTTAAGTGCTGCTCAAACTTGGGTTATACTTTGTCATTCGTCGTGAATTCGATGGATGTTTAAGTATCACACTTTGTCATTCACTGTGAAGGTTTTGATCTCGTGAGTTGTCGTAAAAGTTGTATTAAAGTTACTAACCTAGTTTTCGTGTGCATTGTTATTTGAATTAGGTTAACAGGCTTATCAGTAGGCTAAACTCTGCCCGATTAAACTTGCTATGTGAGTCATTCTCTTTTTACTAAAATGCTTTACAAAACCCTAAATGTTTTCAAAGTTATAATTATAGGGATTAAGTCTTTGTAGTCTTCAATTACTGCCGGTATGTGGGGTTTTGTATACATTACTTGTTTCCCGTCACCATTGGACAACGAGTTAGCCAATGGGTGATCTGACCACAGTCATAGATATAGTCGAGTGACAAATACCGATTTGGGGTAATTGGTTGATATAAACAATGTAATCACCCTTAATCCTGTGTATTATAACTCTGTGTCGTTTTGTGCAAAATGAGTGACTCGCCAGTATTTCCCCGCTGATAAAACCTTTTTAAAAACATGTTTCAGGTGATCTGTTGTGATCAAGGAAAAAGTGCCGTGTAGCACTACAAGCTTGAGGATGTGGCTCAATAAAATGAATAAACATGTTTTTTTTTTTGTAAAATAGGGGTTTCCCAGTGAAATCGCCTTGATTGTAAATTACGGGGTTATCCCAAATAATTATGAAATAAGATAATCGGCATTTTCAAGTTTTAAACAATCCTGTTAATAATTCCGCTGCCAAATTAAATAAATACCACGGGATTTCTGTCCCGAGGCTCCTGGACCGGGTCAAACCGGGCCAGGGGCCGTGACAGAAAAAGGTGGTATCAGAGCCACTGATTTAAGCCAATTAAGTATTTAGAAATACTTAATTTTCTGATTGCCATTCTGTGATTATGCGTTTTTGTGTTATTTGACTAATTGTTAGTTTACAGTATGGGTAAGCAAAGAATTTCGGACATCTATCGTCAATTAGATAGTTCATCAAAAGATAAGGGCACCTCATTTCCCTCAAGACATGCAGTCGATACTGAGGAAGGAATATGTGTTCGTAAGGCATAGTTTGAGAAACCACTTACCACTAAGAAAAGAGGTTGGATTATTAGAAAAAGTCATGAGAAAATAAAGAAGTCACAACCAAAAGGAGTGATGGTTAATAAGGAAATAGGCAATAACCCACCGTGGGAAAATGAATTAGGTGAACAATGGGCAAATCTCCATATATTAGCCACTACAGCAGTAAATGTTAACTTTTAATTAAGTTAAACTGCCAACACCATGACCCAGTACTAGCACCCATATCATCTATAAGCCAGAAACTTTAAAGAAACTTTGCCCATTGAATAAACAACTTAGTAAGAGAAGATAGAATAAACCTTATATAAAGGCATGTTGAACGTGATAAATTCAGAATGCACAACCCCTAGTATATATTGAATTTCAGTTGTAATTTGTAATAAACATATATATACAAAAGTCACAATTTTCTGTTTAAACAATAATACTTGAATGATTGTAATAAATATTAGCCTGTGAAAATTTAACTTACAATTTTATGTGTTTTCTTCATATGTGCTAAACAGCATGAATGAGTTGTCTGAAGCTCTTCAGAATCTCAATCTATATACTATGAATGTGGAAGTTTCCAGAGACTTTACCGGTTATGGTGCTGATACTGATGAACCTATGGAATTTAAAGCCCAACCTCCGGAGAAACCTAAACCGATAAAGAAAAGAAGATTCGTGGGTTGGAGGCGTGTGCGCAGGAAGAAACCAGCAACACAAAAATTTATAAAGATGGAGGATCCCAAAGATAAAGGAAAGGGAATAGAAATCGGGGAAAGTTCCAGGCAAGACCAGGAAATGCCATCCTGGGAAGAGATGGATCATAAACTGGCACTTAGTGACCTCATCGGACCTGCCGATGAAAACCTCTTCAGTTACCCAGCTGAAGCTCAACTTCCAGTTAATCTGGAACCTGCCATCCCAGATCCTATTATCCACCCCCGACCTCAACCAGAAGAGCTAGAAGAGTGGTGGACCACCGACTGGCAGTTTCAGAATCTCCTCAATAACCCTAATACCTTTTTCCCCCAGTTCGATCCAGAGCCTCCACTACACCCACCAATGAGCACCGAGAACCTGGCTGAACTCCGCCACTATGGCGAAGAGTTGATGGACGCAAGAAACAGAATTCGAGAAGTAGGGGAAAGAATATCTTGGAAATACGACAATGTTTCTGAGATGCCAGCTAACTGTGGTTGTGTGGTGGTGGGAATATGTGTTTAAATAATAATATAATAATAAAATATGATCATGTGAAATAACTAAAAATAAAACTCTTGTAACATAACCGGGTGTGTACGGAAGTATACTATAATATATAAAATGGAAGTCGAAAATCGACAATTTTGGTTATACGTGTTAACTTGATTATGTGCGATTGTTTTATTATGTTTGGTTGTTATTCATTTTGTGCTAATATATAATAATTACCAGATGGCATACGCTGGTAATGAACAAGTTAACGAGGGTAACCAATCTGAGCAACACAATGAAGATCAATTTCTGAATAGGCAAGATATAGAGAATATTGTTGCTCAGGGAATAGCCAATGCTATTCCAGCAATTCTTGCTGCTGCCCGAAATCCAATTGAACCTCAACAGATTATTCCTAGAAAACGTACTCATGAAGACAACTTCAGTAATAGCGTAAATGGAGGCGGTAACATTAATAATAATAATAATGATGTACCGCAAGCCCCAATTCTCAAAAGAATGAAAGCTGCAACGCCTGGTTGCACTTACAAGGAATTTCTTGCCTGTAAACTCGTTGAATTTGCAGGCAATGAAGGGGCGACTGCGGCGCTGCGTTGGTTGGAGAAAACCGAGGCAGTAATTAAAATAAGTAAATGTGCCGAGGGAGATAAAGTCATGTATGCTTCTCACCTTTTCAAGGAAGAAGCATTAGAATGGTGGAATACGGTATTACAAGCAAAGGGAAGTGACCAGGTTTATGCCATGAGTTGGGAGGAGTTTAAGCGTCTGGTGGAAAGAAAATTCTGCCCAGAATATGAAAAAGAGCAGATGGCAAATAAATTCCTCAATTATCGTGTAACACCCGAAAATTTTAATACAAAAATGTAACAAACCTCGTTAAAAGTCCTATTTATTTTATTATTTTATCAAAAAGGAAACCCTAATTAAGACACCCAAGTAATTCTATACAAACCCTAGAATTTTCAGAATTTTCAGAATCAGGATTAGGGCCCCTAAAACTCAGGGGGGGTATTCCCTACTTGACGATTATCTTAATAACTTGCGGACGAAGTTGAATTTAATGATTCCGTCGACTCAGCTAGGCTAGTCCCACACGTGGCAACCCTATACATAAAAATAGTTCTTACGCGGGCCGCCTCAAGTTAGCTTAAAACTCACGCGGGCCGCCTAAGGGACAAAATTCACCTATAAATACAGGAGTTTGGGACTTGATTCTGGGAGTTGAAACGACGAAGAAATTCCAATTCTACATGGAGTTATGCTCTGTATACTCCAATTAACACACACGATTCACTAATCGACGCCGCAATCAGGGTATTAGCACAATCGCTGCTACGATTCATTTTCCGACGATCAATATATCCCATGAATGTTTAAGTGCCGCCCACATTAGGGTTATACTTTATCGTTCGTCATTAATTTGACGGATCATCGTTAATTCGATGGATGAAGTATCGCACTTTGTCGTTCGTTGTGAGAATTTGATCTCGTGAGTTATCGTAAAAGTGTATTAGTTAATTACCTAGTTTGGGTGCAAATTAGGTTAAGAGGATAATCAGTATGCTAAGCTCTGCCCGTATTAGTCTACAGTTGGAAACAAGGTAGCATCACTTGGAAATTTTAAGGTACGGATAGATTCCTTTCGTTTGGACATTTCTGATTTTAAAGTCCGTATTAAGATTTAAGTTATAAGTTATAAGTTCAGTACGAATAGATTTCCTTTCTTTCGATTTACGTCATTTGGATATAAGTATATCAGTCTTGATTTTAGATTTCCGTATTAAGATTAAGTTATGAATTCTGTACGGATAGATTCCTTTCGTTTGGACATTTCTGATTTTAAAGTCCGTATTAAGATTTAAGTTATAAGTTATAAGTTCAGTACGAATAGATTTCCTTTTCTTTCGATTTACGTCATTTGGATATAAGTATATCAGTCTTGATTTTAGATTTCCGTATTAAGATTAAGTTATGAATTCTGTACGGATAGATTCCTTTCTTTCGATTTCTGTCAATTCGGATTTTAAATTTCCTATTAAGATTAAGTAAGTTATAAAATCCGTACGGATAGATTCCTTTCTTTCGATTTCTGTCAATTCTGATTTTAAATTCCGTATTAAGATTAAGTAAGTTATAAAATCCTTACGGATAGATTCCTTTCTTTCGATTTATGTCGTTTTGATCCGAGTATATCATTCCTGATTTTAGGTTCCGTATTAAGATTTAAGTTATGAAATAAGTTATAAATTCCGTATGTATAGAACCCTTTCTTTCGACTTATGTCAGTTGGGTACGGATAGACTCCTGTATTTCGATTTACGTCAATTGGATATAAGTATATCACTCCTGAGTTTAAATTCCGTATTAAGATTAAGTTATAAGTTATAAATTCCGTACGGGTAGAATCCTTCCTTTCGATTTATGTCATTTTAATACAAGGATATCATTCCTGATTTTAAGTTCCGTATTAAGATTTAGTTATGAGATAAGTTATAAATTCCATACGGCTAGAATCATTTCTTTCGATTTATGTCAGTTGGATAAGTATAGAATCCTTTCTTTTGATTTATGTCCGTTGGGTACGGATAGATTCTTTTCTTTCGATTTATGTCCGTTGGGTACGGATAGAATCATTTCTTTTGATTTATATCCTTTGGATATAAGTATATGATTTTAGATTCCGTATTAAGATTAAGATATGAAATAAGTTATAAATTCGAGATTCCGTATTAAGATTAAGATATGAAATAAGTTATAAATTCCGTAGAATCCTTTCTTTCGATTTATGTCAGTAGGATATGTATAGAATCATTTCTTTCGATTTATGTCAGTTAGGTACGTATAGAATCCTTTCGTTCGATTTACGTCATTAGATATAAGTATATCATTTCTGACTTTAAGTTCCGTATTTAGATTAAGTTATGAAATATGTGTTGGAAGTTACAAACATTTTGAAAAGGTTTTGTTTTACATCAGTTATTTAGAAAATGGTTTATTTTATACGAGTTTCATTTCTTACTCTAGTGGTTCCTTATTAACGATTCAAGGTTTTATCTTGTTTCGTTTAATAAACCACATTTTGGGGACGAAATTGTCAAGATAGGATTGATATCCATACCTTGGTGACTGGTTCCACTCTTAGATTTGCAATCTCGACAAAGATTCGTATTTTCACTCAAATTATTATTTACAAGTTACAAGTTAAATATCTTAAGACTTATAAGTTATAAGTAAATAAATTACAAGTTAATATTACTATGTCTGTTTAGAACTCCTCACGTCTTTGATTATCGATTCATTTGACAGTCCGTTGAATTCCTATTCTAAACTTTGGATTTAGTTTTCATATCATGCGATAGTTTTCTGTTAAGTTGTACTCATTATCGCATGTTCCAATATATGTTCCGTTTTGTTATGAAAATAAGTTTTATAAGTTATGTGAATAAGACCATTTGTACTCTGATACCCTGAGTATCGCTTCTCGTGGAGTGTCCCACGAGCATGTTGTTGCGGCATCGACATCATGTGCTCCATCCGTGACGGAGAGATTAGTTCACGGCGTCTCTTAGGTACAAGTGTGGTACAAAGCAACTAGGAAGCGTATGGAACGATCCTAGGATTTCAGTTTTCAGGAAATGGATAACGGGTATGCCAACTTGCCATTTCATGTGATAAGTATGCAGGAATAGCTACCTGTGTATTGTCACGTTTTCAGTTTGCTCATGGGTACATCCATAAGATATGATTATGAAATTATGTTTTTGCATCGTATCATTTTCACATGAAGTTACCTCCGAATATTAAATAAAATAAGCTTTTGTTTTCCTCTATCCGCACACTGGGCAAAACTTTTCAAAATTTTGCTCAGACGTACGTTTTTGTGTGTTTTCTTCTTTACGTCAGGTTATCAGGACAATCTGGAACGGGCTATGGAAGAGTGTTCGAGTGTTTGGAGAAGAAGATAGAAATAATTGTAATGGATTAGATATCCTTTATTAAGTTGTAAAGTCTTGTAATACATTTAAGTATAAATGGAATTATGTTTTTGATCTGGCTACTGTTATTGTGACACGCCGGCCCATTCCGGGACGGGGTGTTACATACCGGATGGTAGACGTTGATTGCCGAGGGTATACTTCGAATTTTTTCGAATATTCTCGAATCGTGCCTACTCTGGCTGCGCCAGAGCTGGTACTTATCTCTCGCTACATCTGGGGTTTAATTAGTGAGATCCGTGATATTGTCAAAGCTGCGAGACCCCGCACGATCGATGATGCGGTGGAATTAGCCAACACTCTGACCGACGGACTGGTGCGTACACGAGAAGAAAATAGGAAGAAGGAATTGGCTCAGAAAATTACCCAAGGATTTCGTGTGGGTAATAATAACAAATTCAAGAAAAGAGGAGCTGGGCAACCTTCCACTCTGCCGTTATGCAGAAACTGCAAAAAGAAACATTTTGGAAAATGTAATGAACCCTGCAACTTCTGCAAAGCTATAGGACATCATGAAGAAGATTGTAGAAAGAAACAAGGGTCTGCTATAACTGTGGAGAAGCTAGGCATTTCAAACCAGAATGCCCTAATTTGGTCAAACCAGCGGATAACAAGGCCAAACCTGCAGAAGGAACTACTAAGAAGAACGTAAGAGCCTTCCAATTGACAACGCAGGAAGCCGAACTGATTCCTGACGTAATAGCTGGTACGTTCTTAGTTCACAAGGTGTATGCGAAAGTATTATTTGACTCTGGTGCAAACCAAAGTTTTATAAATACTTCATTCTACCAAGCTCTTAAGCTACCTTTAACAAAACTTAGGCAAGTTTTTATGGTAGAAACGGCAGACGGGAACTCTATTAACATAGACACGATTTTGCAAAAAGAAATTATAGAACTCTTAGGCCATAAATTTTCTGCAAACCTGTTACCCAAGAATTTAGCTGGATTCGATGTCGTGTTAGGAATGGATTGGCTAGTAGCCAACGATGCTCGAATCCTCTGTGATAAAAACTCCATAGAAATCCGTGCTCCCATAGGAGAAGTAATTATAATTACAGGGGATAAGCCGCGAAAACCCAGGAAGTTCATTTCAGTAATGAAAGTTGCTAGTTATGAACGAAAGCAAGGAATAGTGTATATGATTTCAGTAATCATTAGCACTAAGGGTAAGGAACTTAAGGAAATTCCTGTAGTATCAGAATACTCAGATGTATTCCCAGAAGAACTACCAGGATTACCACCCGATCGGGAAGTAGAATTTAGAATTCATCTAATTCCTGGAACTACACCAGTAGCTAAAGCACCCTATCGTTTAGCACCCACTGAAATGTTAGAAATGAAAAAGCAATTTGATGAGTTGCTAAATAAAGGATTCATACAACCTAGTTCATCCCCGTGGGGAGCTCCAGTGTTGTTTGTAAAGAAGAAAGATGGTTCAATGCGAATGTGTATCGATTATAGAGAATTGAATAAGGTTACAATTAAGAATCGATACCCATTACCTAGGATTGATGATCTATTTGATCAACTTCAGGGGGCTAGATATTTTTCTAAGATAGATTTGCGCTCCGGATATCATCAATTGAAGGTACAAGAAGAAGACATACCTAAGACTGCTTTCAGAACTAGGTATGGTCATTGCGAGTTTACAATCATGCCCTTTGGGTTAACAAATGCTCCGGCAGCATTTATGGACATGATGAATAGAATCTGTAAACCGTACTTGGATAAATTTGTAATTGTCTTCATTGAAGATATACTTATTTATTCCAAAAGTCAGGACGAGCATTGTGAGCACCTACATGCACTCTTAACTTTGTTAAGAAAGGAGAAGCTTTACGCCAAATTCTCGACGTGTGAATTTTGGCTACAGGAGGTGCAATTTTTAGGTCACATGGTGAATCATGAAGGTATTCACGTAGATCCTGCTAAGATAGAAGCAATCACCAAATGGAAAGTCCCGCAATCAGCTACAGAAGTTAGAAGTTTTCTAGGATTAGCTGGATACTATAGGCGCTTTATTAAAGATTTTTCTAAGATAGTTGTGCCATTAACTAAGCTAACCTGTAAAGCAGTAAAATTCGAATGGGGATCTAGACAAGAAGAGGCTTTTAAGATTTTAAAGCAAAAGTTAACAAACGCCCCAATTCTTGCTTTACCAGAAGGGACAGAAGATTTTGAAGTTTACTGTGATGCTTCTAAGCTAGGATTAGGATGTGTGTTAATGCAACGCAAGAAGGTAATTGCGTATGCCTCAAGACAATTAAAGAAGCACGAGGAAAACTATACGACACACGACTTAGAATTAGGGTCAATAATTTTTGCCCTTAAAATTTGGAGACACTATCTGTATGGAAGTAAGTTTACTGTTTATACAGATCATAAGAGTTTAAAATACATATTTGGGCAAAAAGAATTGAATATGAGGCAAAGAAGATGGATGGAAATTCTAAGTGACTACGATTGGGATATCCAATATCACGAAGGAAAAGCAAATGTAGTTGCAGATGCTTTAAGTCGTAAGTATCACGAAAAGCAAAAGCAAGTCCGTGCTCTTAGATTAAATCTACAATTAGATTTAATGAAACAACTGAAGAATGTTCAAACCACAGCAATCAAGGATGATGCTGAAGGAATGAAAGGAATAATAAAGGAATTAGAGCAAGGAAACGATGGAATTTGGAGATTCCATAAGAAGAGAATTTGGGTTCCTAAGCAAGGAGAGTTAAGAAATAAGATCTTAGAGGAAGCCCATAAATCTAGGTATACCATGCACCCAGGAAATAATAAGATGTACCAAGATTTAAGGATTAATTTCTAGTGGATAGGAATGAAGAAAGACATAGCTAGATATATTTCTAAGTGTCTAACTTGTTCACAAGTTAAGGCAGAACACCAGAAACCCTCAGGTCTACTCCAACAGTTAGAAATGCCTGTATGGAAATGGGAACTCATAACAATGGATTTTGTTACTAAGTTACCCAAAACCATAAAAGGTAATGATGCGATTTGGGTAATTGTGGATCGATTAACCAACTCAGCTCACTTTCTACCTATGAAGGAAACCTTTAGCATGGAAAGGTTGGCAAAGTTGTACGTAGATGAGGTAGTATCCTTACATGGAGTCCCACTCTCCATTGTATCGGATAGGGACAGTGGTTTCACTTTGCATTTCTGGACTAATTTCCAAGAAGCCATGGGGACGCGATTAAATTCAAGCACTACAAATCATCCTCAAACAGTCGGACAAAGTGAAAGGACGATCCAAACCCTGGAAGACATGCTCAGGGCATGTGTGATAGATTTTGCTGGAAACTGGGATGACCATCTACCCTTAATCGAATTCTCCTATAATAATAGTTATCATGCAAGCATTGAAGCTGCCCCATTCGAAGCACTGTACGGACGTTAGTGCAGAACTCCAGTTTGTTGGGCAGAAATAGGAGAAAGTTAATTATCAGGTCCTGAAATTGTGCAAGAGACCACCGACAAGATCACTCAAATCAAGGAAAGACTAAAGACAGCTCGTGATCGTCAGAAGAGTTATGCAGACAATCGACGCAAGCCACTGGAATTTCAAGTCAGAGATAAGGTACTCTTGAAAGTTTCTCCTTGGAAAGGAGTAGTTCGGTTCGGTAAGAAAGGAAAGTTAAGTACAAGGTACGTAGGACCATTCCCAATAATCCAGCAAATAGGACCAGTCGCCTATCGCCTACAACTACCAGAAGAGCTAGCCGGGGTACATGACGTGTTTCATGTATCCAATCTCAAGAAGTGTCTATCTGACGAATCCCTGGTAGTACCTCTTCAAGATGTAGAGGTAAATGAAAATTTAAAATTTGTTGAGAAGCCACTACAGATAGAAGACAGAAAGGTCAAGTTTCTCAAGCACAAGCGACTAGTGCTGGTCAAAGTCAAGTGGGATTCAAAGAGAGGACCAGAATACACTTGGGAGCTGGAATCAGAGATGAAGCGGAAATATCCCTACTTGTTCCAGTAAATCTCGAGGACGAGATTTTTATTAAGGTGGGAAGGATGTAACAACTCTCATAAAAATTACTAATTCTTATCTTATTTTGCCCAATAGGAAACCCTAATTGAGACCCCCAAGTAATCCTGCATAAACCCTAAAATTTTCAGAACAATCGGAATCAGGATCAGGGCCCCTAAAACTCATGGGGGGTATTTCCTAATCGGTATTATCTAAACAGTTTTTCGTAGAAATCGAATTTTGAGAAACCGTCGACTCACCCAAGCTACTGAGACACGGGGCTACCCTATGCTAAAAGGGGTCCCCTCGCGCCATGCGACAGGCTGTCGCGCCACGCGGGCGCGCCCTTTTTCCAGTATAAATGCAGGACATTGGCACTTGATTTATGGCGTTGGTGCGACGTAAAAACTCAATCCGTACACTGATATATCGCCTGGTTACAACAAAACACACACACAGCACGAAACGCTGCCGCGATAACAGGGTAATAACTCGATCACTACTACGATTTAATGTCCGATCGATAGAAACCATTCCAATGGATGTTTAAGTGCTGCTCAAACTTGGGTTATACTTTGTCATTCGTCGTGAATTCGATGGATGTTTAATTATCACACTTTGTCATTCACTGTGAAGGTTTTGATCTCGTGAGTTGTCGTAAAAGTTGGATTAAAGTTACTAACATAGTTTTCGTGTGCATTGTTATTTGAATTAGGTTAATAGGCTAAACTCTGCCTGATTAAACTTGCAATGTGAGTCATTCTCTTTTTACTAAAATGCTTTACAAAACCCTAAATGTTTTCAAAGTTATAATTACAGGGATTAAGTCTTTGTAGTCTTCAATTACTGCCGGTATGTGGGGTTTTGTATACATTGCTTGTTTCCCGTCACCATTGGACAACGAGTTAGCCAATGGGTGATCTGACCACAGTCATAAATATAGTTGAGTGACAAATACCGATTTAGAGTAATTGGTTGATATAAACAATGTAATCACCCTTAATACTGTGTATTATAACAATGTGTCGTTTTGTGCAAAATGAGTGACTCGCCAGTATTTCCCCGCTGATAAAACCTTTTTAAAAACATGTTTTAGGTGATCTGCTGTGATCAAGGAAAAAGTGTCGTGTAGCACTACAAGCTTGAGGATGTGGCTCAATAAAATGAATAAACATGTTTTTGTAAAATAGGGGTTTCCCAGTGAAATCGCCTTGATTGTAAATTACGGGGTTATCCCAAATAATTATGAAATAAGATAATCGGCATTTTCAAGTTTTAAACGATCCTGTTAATAATTCCGCTGCCAAATTAAATAAATACCATGGGATTTCTGTCCCGAGGCTCCTGGACCGGGTCAAACCGGGCCGAGGGCCGTGACAACCGGTGATTCTCTCAATTCTTGAATAGTCAGATGTGGAGAAAATTGTTGAAGGTGATGAGGTGAAAGAAGACATTCCACGAAATAAGTGTGGGGATGCACGTATAGAGATGAGAAAGGTGACGGTGAAGGACATCGGGCGGATCATCATAAAGTGGTTGTGCAATAATCCGACTTATATGCTGATATTGAGTAAAAAGAAACGCTTGTGGAGAGTTAACTATCTAGTATATGTTGGGAACTCGATAGGAAAGTGTGGATTGAGGCCGGATTGCTGTGTGTCAGTGGACATCTTGATAAAAATTAGACCCCGATGGATCAATGATGTCAGGTACCATGCATTCATGGGAAATACAAGGGGTAAATGTGCACTAAGACCACCGTAGCGCATAGCACGTATGGTCTGGCTAAAGACCTTTAAACTTAGCGCTCTCGGGAGGCAGCCCGAGGATGTAGAGTTTGTACTTTGTTTTGGTTTCGTTTGGTGTGTTGTGTTTTGACAGGTTTATACAATTCTATCTTCACGGATACAATGAATCAAGTGTAGGGATGTTTGGCAACATCCCCGATGAGATGTCAGAGAATCCAAGAGGAGTTTGCGCCCCTGTCTGACCACAGCAGCTGCACCGCTACAGACACTTCCTGATTTACTGATCAGGTCAATGTGTCTCTCTATCCTTTATTTTATTTGTTTTTGTGTACTTGGTGGTGTGAAATTTTTGTGTTGGGAGTGGTTTCTTTGTGTTGAGTCGTCTAGTTGTTAGCCGTTCATGGTTTGCGGGTGGTATCTCTCGAGTTTAGAGTATAAATTGCACCATACATTGGGGACAATGTATCCCAAGTGTGGGGATGCGGTAACTCGAGAGAGGGTTGGTATGATTGTTGATCTCAAATGCTTGAATTGGTTGAACTTGGGCTAAAATTGAAAATTTTTGAAATTTTTTGTCTCAAGTATGCTTGAACTACATAAAAACCGACATTTTCAATTACTAAAGGGTTCCTACTGATATTAAACTAACATAGATCCCTAGTCATGGTTGTCCCTTTAAGTTTCATGAGAGTATTTCTGACATGTTTTTTAGAAAATAGTTGAGAAGAGATGCCTAATTAGGGGTAACATGCTTTAGGAATTACACATGCTACGTGTCGGTAACCCATATTCCCTTTGTTCGGTGATATATTTGAGCCTACTTAGTTGTTAGTTGAATTTGGTATAAATGTTCATTTGTTGAGTGTAGGCCATATGTTGCTTTGTGTTAGAACTTGTGTGGTTTGATACGTACCGAGACTGTGCTTTAGCGTATACACATAGATGACAAAGGCATTAGGAGCCCTTCATTCGTTCATATGTTGATTGTTTATTCATCCACCTTAGTGAACCATGTTGAGCATTTCACCTTTCATTTGTTACACCTCGTTTAACCCGTTTGATTACCAACCATGAATGACAATTATGTGTTTAGAAGTATGTTAAAAAAAAGAGAAAAGAAAGAAAAAGAAAAACGAAAATTATTACTATGTTCATATTATACAAATGGGTCGTAAAATACCCATGTGTTAGTATCATTGTAAATAAGTTGTCATGGTTTGGTATATTCGTTGTGTACGCCATATAAATACAAAAAAACCAAACATATTCCCTACCTTTACCCTTAACCCAAAACCCAAAATTCCTTTTGATATGTGCTACGTTAATTGATACAGTGGAGGTGTGATTGCTATACAAGCCTATAATTGCAAAGTAGCATATTTGGTTTTGAGTGAAATATATACTAGCACATTACACGCTAGTCTTGATAAAACCGAGAGAAGTGATCATTGTGAGGGGCGTGTGGCATGTGTGTAGCATCATAAGCATGTTAGTTTTAGTTAGGCAAGTCTTAAGCTGTTTTAAATGCGTATCATTTATTTGTCAGATTGTCAATCTCGATTGTGTCAGTCTATGGGACGGGTATGACTTGGGATCTTAAATGGTTAATTCGGTAAGGGATTTAAAGGTGATTTGTTAATAAGGTGAGTAATGTGTATGATGGTTGCTTGAGGACAATCAATGATAAGTGTGGGGATGTCACGGGGAGTGTGAAACACGAGCCTTAAGTGTATTAATTTGTGTGAGTTAATGCGTTTTATGAGATTATGTCTTTTGAATATAGTAACTATGAGCGTTTGTGATTTACAGGTTAAATCGCGTAATTCGGTGAAGTTAAAGTGGTTAGAGACGACGCGGAACACCCGTGGATGATAAATATAGAGAAAGGTGTTATTCGGAAGTTATATCGGGTTAGAAAATGGCTTAGAGTTGAAAGAAACGAGAAGGAATGAATTACAGGGGCATTGGGTCAATATGTGAAAGTTGAAAATGCAAGTTATGTGTGGGCTGTCAAGAGGGTGATGTGACTTACGGTTATAAAGTATCACTTACGGTTGACCAAGCAGAATATGAACAAAGAAACAGAAGATATGGACCGTAGCCTACGGTACCAATTCGTAGGTTACGGTGGTAATATATTTGACATAACATGCATACACACGCAAACATATGGGGAGAAAATAGAAAAGAAAAAAAACTAATTCTTAAAGAGGAGTCAGGGAACACGTGAGAGAGGCACAAGGCAACAAAGTCAATCACATCCCATCATCGTCCAACATCCTTTGACATCATCAAAAGACATCATCATCACGGTCATACTAGGTTTTTGGGGAGGAGATTTATAGTTGGCGGCTGTATCAAGGGAGGCATCAACATCACCAATCTCAATTATCATAAGTCATACATGCAGACAAGACTTTGAGACAACATTGGGAGCCAATACTCACGTGCAAGGGCCATTTGGGCTTTGGGGAACATGATTGGACTATTTTATTGGATCATTATTATTATTTATTCTACACAAATCCAAGATTGAGAAGAGGGAGACGCACACCAAGACTTCTTTCACGTAGAGAGAGGAGGGAATGAATTTTTAAGTGGGCCGACAACAATTAATTGTTTTGGATTTGACTACTTGGACGGCAGACAAGAGGGGACGAAGATAGAGAACCCCGGAAAGATCCGTCAACCAAGATGAGCGGCTAGTCTCCTAGTGGTTTCCTCTGGATGAAGGGT
Source organism: Helianthus tuberosus (assembly GCA_030545235.1). Classification (NCBI taxonomy): domain Eukaryota; kingdom Viridiplantae; phylum Streptophyta; class Magnoliopsida; order Asterales; family Asteraceae; genus Helianthus; species Helianthus tuberosus. The sequence continues at coordinate 8,160,645 of CM060443.1, forward strand.
TTTTGTAAGTTAGACAATTTTATGTGTTTGTGACAATCGTTTAACTTGGTGATCTAAGCATTCGATGCTTTTCACCATGGATTTGATTTATTGGTTGTAAACAGTTACGTTTATTTAAACCTTAATTTCTAAGCATTCAGTTCCCGAGAGTTCAAGTAATTGGGATATATTTGACATGGGGTTAGGGTTTGTAAATTGTAATTGATAATCATTCGATAACCTCCCGTTATGTATTGACCGAAGTACTTAGTAGTTGGTTATCACAATTAATTAATCGAGTTTAATACCTATGTCTATGTAGGTTACGATTAAACACATAGTTTAAGTTAACTGCAAAACCCGAAATCTGGAGGAACCATCTTCTCTCCTATTGATTTAAACCTTAGTTTTTATTCGTTAATTTAGATAATTCTCTTAAACAATCAAACCATCAATTGAATTTTACTTTTTAGCATTAGTTAATTAATACTTAGCATCATAACACTTTCCACAATCATCCTCTGGTTCGATATCCGACTTACTATAGCTACTAGTTTATTTCGGTTTTTGCATGTCACTAACGACAGACATCATCTTGTCTCTGCTCTTCTAACCGGGCCCTGAACGTACGACAAACATGTAAATCTGTATACAAGATTATTTTAAATAATTGTCCCAAGTTATAAAAGATTTTATGCTTGTGCATCCAAACCAAATTTTATAAACCCTTTTCAAAAGAGTCAGTTAATTTTATTTACCAGTGAAAACAGGCGTATTTTTTCAAAAAGATTAAGTGCAGGTACTTCGCGTAATGGGCTGGAAGCTCCTAAGTGTTAGCTAAAGGGTCGTGCAAGCTCTTAATACTTAAAGTTTGTCGAACAATATTTTACTTTATGTTTTAGATCCGCCTGTGGATCGACATACAACCGCTTGTATAATATTTCATTATATTTTGTGTTTCGGTTTTTATTAATATTTTACTTCCAAGACATTCGTTGTGCATTAAACTGTGATTATTTAACTATGATGATATCAACTACGTCACGATTCTCCCCACAGGGCCCACTGGTAATACGTGGAAATATCGGGTGTGACACTAATATAACGAAGTTCTGCCTCTTTGTAAGTATTTTAACCCCCGGTTACGTATTAGATACGCTGCCCGATTGATCTAGGATTCCGTAACGGCTGTCGAGGTTCTGCCCGACGTAGTCATTGGAGTTCTGTCTCGGGGAGGGTATAACTAATGTAAATATGGGTTATTATACTAACGCGTGTGCATTGTTTAATTTATTAGATTATAACCAGGAAACCACAGAAAAAAGTCAAAACTAGCAATGTGAGCAATCCTTCTTTTTGTAAATCTTTTTGTGAGTAATCTCCTTTTTGCATAAACTATTTTTACAAAACCTCAATTATTTTACATTATATTGCCAGTGATTGAGTATTCGAAATTCTACAATTATCGTCGGTATATTTGGGGTTTTGTATACAAAATTTGTTACTACGCTGTGAGTAGTAACATGACCATAAGTCGGGTCGACAGTATCGTGAGTGGTAATTAAAGTATGAATTGGAAACAAATGTAATTGCGCGATCGCCCTCAATACTGCGAATGATAAAACCTGTCTTGATTAAACTGGTATTCACTCACCAGTATTTCTTGCTGATAAAATGTTTTAAACACGTGTTTCAGGTAACAAAATGTAAAAGCCAAATAGAAGCCAGCTGGAGAGTACCGAAGGCTTAGAAAAGTGGCAATAAAAGTTACCTAAATAAAAGAAGACGTTTTATTTGAATAAAATAGGGTTTATCCTTATAACCAGAATGTAATGAAAACTTGGGTTTTTCTCATGTATTGGTATTTATAAAAATATGGTATTTTACTCTGAAAAAAAAATATTTCCTAACTACGGTCCTGATGAAATTTCCGCTGCCAAAAGTTGATAAACACAGATACCACCGAAACTGGCTTGCGGCTGCCCGTTCCAAAGAGATAGGGGCCGGGGGTTGTGACAGAATGTGGTATCAGAGCCTTGCCACTGGTTTAAGCCAAAGAAGTGTTCTGCTGACTAGGGGTGTGTACGGTTAGGTTCGGTTATTAGCATTATCCGTAACCGTAACCGAAGTCATCGGTTAATCGGTTCGGTTAATTCGGTTAATTTGTCAGTTTTCGATTCGGTTCGGTTAATTTTTGGTTAATAACCAATTCACACAAGGGCTATTTTTTTTTTGCTTAGAAATACATGTAATGGAGGTATAAATACATGAAATGTGGGTATAAATGCCTGAATAGATGTTTAGATACATAAAATGGAGGTATAAATAAATGAAATGAAGGTATAAATAAATGAAATAAAGGCATAAATAAATGAAATAGAGGTATTATTACATGAAATGAAAGTATAAATCATGAAATACATGAAATAGAGGTATAAAAGCTAGAAATATATAAAAAAATAAATGATTCGGTTCGGTTCGGTTCGGTTAATTTCGGTTAACCGATGGTAAAAAAAATTATCCGTTAACCGACTTTCGGTTAATTCGGTTTCGGTTAATTTCGGTTCGGTTTTGTCGGTTTTCGGTTCGGTTTCGGTTAACGGTTCGGTTATTGCACACCCCTACTGCTGACACTTAAGTTTTAAATTTTGTGTTAGGAAATAACTTATGTGATTATGTGTTTTGTGTTATTTGACTATCTGTTAGTTTACAGTATGAATAACCAAGGAACTTCTAGTGCTTATCATCACTTAGATAGTTCACCAAAAGATAAGGGAACTTCATTTCAACCAGATCCCTCAGAGTACCCAACAGATACTGAGGAAGGGATATTTGTTCGTAAGGCATAATCTGAGGAACCGTTTACCACTAAGAAAAGAAGTTGGCTTAGTAGAAGAACTCAAGAGAAAATGAAGAAGTCACAACAAAAGAGAGTGATAATCAATTAGGAAATAAATGCACAAACTCAGGGAACAGGCAATAGACCACCATGGGAAGAAAAATTAGATAGGCAATGGGCAAATCTTCATATGTTAGCCACTACAGCAGAAGATGCTAACTTAAATCAAATAGCCAAACCGCCACTATTCCCAGATCAACAAATTATAGAGCCAAACCAGGACCAACCAATGGAATTAGATCTCAACCAGGAAAACCCATACCCTTATGAAAAACCTATCTCTCAACACCCTGACCCAGTACCAGCACCCATGCCACCTATGAGCCAGGAAATTTGGAGGAACTTCGCCCATTAGATGACAAATTAGTAGAGGAAGGAAATAGAATAAATCTTACATAAAAGCATATTGAGCATAATATTCCTAAAAACTAGATAGACTAAAATAAGTTACGGATACATCACCACTAGTATATTTGAATTCCAGTTGTAGTTTGTAATAGATACATATATATGTGAAAAGAGTAAAAGTCGTAATGTTCAACGTTTTTGACCAATCTGTTTGTATGATTATGTATAAATGTTTGTACTAGATATTAGTCCATGATAATTAATACCTAATAAATGTTCATAATTCAGATAATAACAGGAAACCTAAGAAAAAACAATGTCATCCAACACATAGTAGCACAAGAAATTTTAAATGCTATGCTTTAGTATGAGCTTCAAAATAAGCTAATTACTTGTGAAGATAAATTGTGATGGATGTTGGTATGCTGTGAGGATGATGACTAGAATAATGCAAATATGATAAATAAGCAATAACAATTGGCCACTGTTATTTCTTGTTTATTAGTATTACTCGATTCTAGAATATGATCCATCATGAGAATACTAATTTCCTTGTTTCTTGATGCAAGCCATAATAAATGATGAATTTTAAAAATCGTGATTTGAGAAAAATTCTATGTATGGGAAATACAATGATAATTACCTCTCCGGCAAGACTAGGTATGATGTAGTAAACACTCCAGCTTATCCGGGTAAGATGGGGGTACCTCTCCGGTGAAACCGGGTGAGATGGGGTATATGTTATGTTAATAAAATTCCCTGAAAAGTACCATGACCAGATGTCTGACCTATTTTTGGGAATATGAATCGGTTATACATATTGACCTTATGAATGAGGTGTGCATTACAGTATATGAAATATATGATTATATATATATATATATATGTGTGTGTGTGTGTGTGTGTGTGTGTGTGTCTATAAGGAAATCCGAAGGCCATAATGATTGACAATTAGGAATAAATCACGAACAGGTATGTCAATGATAATTTTAGATTTATCAGGAATCTCTCGTATATATATCTATAAATTCTGATGACAAACATTATTTCGTTTGATCATCAATCTCGAAATTCGTACGACAAGATGAACGTCAGGAACTCTTTAAGTTGGGATGCCATCAAAAGTAAAAGAATTCCCTTTGCGTTAGTTTAAATTTTTGACGCATTAGGAAACCTATAACTAAAAATTTGACTAAGATGACTGAAACACCTAAGAAAATTGCTAGAGCATTTTTTTTTAACAACTGAACAAGCCAAAATGATTCCTGATATGATTGCCGATACATTTTTAGTTAATGATGTTTTTACCAAAGTATTATTTGACTATGGTGCGAACCAAAGTTTTATTAATACTTCATTTTATAAAATTCTCAATCAACCAGTAACTAAACTCCAACAAGAATGTCTAGTAGAAACAGCAAATGGAGAAACCATTAAGATTTCCGAAATCTTGCAGGGAGCAAGAATAGAATTTTTTTATCAAAAGTTTATTGCAAACCTGTATCCAATGAATCTAGCAGTATTTGATGTTGTATTAGGAATGGACTGGTTAGTAGCCAATAAAGCCAGTGTTCCTTGTGATCAAAAGTCAATACAAGTAAATTCAACAAAGGGTGAAAAGATCACAATTAAAGGAAATAAGTCATCTAGATCCACAAAATTCATCTCTGTGATGAAAACAACCAGTTATGCAAGAAAAGGGTCATTAGTGTATTTGATTTCCATAATCATTAACACTAAAGGAAAAGAACTCAAAGATATTCCCGTAATATCTCAGTTTCCAGATGTTTTCCCAGAAGATTTACCAGGACCACCGCCAGACAGGGAAGTCGAATTCAGAATTCATCAGCTACCATGAACGACACTGATTGCCAAAGCCCCTTACCGATTAGCACCTGCAGAAATGCAAGAATTAAAGAAACAGTTAGACGAAATATTGGAAAAAGGATTCATACAGCCAAGCTCATCGCCATGGGAAGCACCGATCTTGTTTGTCAAGAAAAAGGACGGGTCAATGCGAATGTGCATTGATTACCGTGAATTGAACAAAGCCACGATTAAGAATCGGTAACCATTATCGAGAATCAATGATCTGTTTGATCAATTACAAGGAGCTCGATTCTTTTCAAAGATCGACTTACGCTCAGGATATCATCAATTAAAGGTACAGGATAAAGGACATTCCTAAGACCGCCTTCAGAACAAAGTATGGCCATTATGAATTTACTGTCATGCCATTTGGTTTAACCAATGCCCCAGCCGCATTTATGGACATGATGAACCAAATATGTAAGCCATATTTGGATAAATTCGTAATTGTTTTTATAGATGATATTCTCATTTATTCTAAAAGTAAAGAGGAACATGCAGCGCATCTGCACGCACTTCTAAATTTGCTGAGAAAAGAAAAGCTTTATGCTAAATTTTCAAAATGCGAATTTTGGTTAAAAGAGGTACAGTTTCTTGGACGTCTAGTTAACCATGAAGGGATTCAAGTGGATTCCACAAAGATTGAGGTGATTATTAAGTGGAAAACCCCTGAGTCACCAACCGAGGTTAGAATTTTTCTAGGATTGGCTGGTTATTATAGAAGGTTGATTCAAAAATTTTCTAGAATAGTTATTCCCTTAATTAAGTTAACCTGTAAGTCTGTTAAATTTGAATGGGAACCAAAACAAGAATAAGCCTTTAGAATTCTTAAGCAAAGATTAACCAACGCACCCATACTAGCATTACCAGAAGGAACCAAAGATTTTGTAATATATTGTGACGCTTCTAAGATAGGTTATGGATGTATGTTGATGCAATGTCAACAGCTTATAGCCTATGCCTCTAGACAACTTAAGAATCATGAAGAAAATTATACAACCCATGATCTAGAATTAGGAGCCATAATTTTTGCCCTTAAGATTTGAAGACACTATTTATATGGAAATAAATTTGTTGTCTTCACCAATCATAAGAATTTAAGGTACATTTTTGGGCAAAAAGAGTTAAATATGAAGACAAAGATGATGGATGGAACTTCTTAATAATTATGATTGTAATATCCAGTATCATGCCAGAAAGCCAATGTAGTAGCCGATACTTTAAGTCGAAAGCATCATGAAAAACCTAAAAGAGTACGTTCTCTTAAATTAAATCTGCAGATAGATTTAAATGAACAGATTAGAAAAGTACAAGAATCAGTAATCAAGGATGATACTGAAAATTGAAAGGAATGATTAAGGAACAGATGGAATATGGAGATTCCATAAAAAGAAAATATGGATACCCAAATTAGAAAACCTATGCCACCAAATATTAGAAGAGGCCCATAAGTCTAAGTATACAATGCATCCTGGAAGTGATAAGAAGTATCAAGACTAAGAAAGAATTTCTGGTGGATAGGAATGAAAAAGGATATTGCAGCTTATGTTGCCAAGTGTCTAACCTGTTTACAGGTTAAAGCTGAATACCAGAAACCCTCAGGTTTGTTGCAACAATTAGAGATGCCAGTATGGAAATAGAAATTGATAACAATGGACTTTGTTACCAAATTACCCAAAACGCAAAAAGGTAATAAAACAATCTGGGTGATTGTAGACAGATTAACCAAGTCTTCTCATTTCTTACCCATGAAAGAAACATTTAGTATGGAACAACTAGCCAAATTATATGTAAATGAAATTGTTTCATTACATAGAATTCCTATATCTATTGTTTCTAATAGAGATAACCGTTTTACTTCACATCTTTGAACAAGTTTCCAAAAAAAAAGCAATAGGAACCAAGTTAAATCTAAGCACCGCTTATCATCCTCAAACGGATGGACAAAGCGAAAGGATAATTCAGACAATGGAAGACATACTTAGAGAATGTGTAATTGATTTTGGAAGAAATTGGGATGATCACTTACCATTAATAGAATTTTCCTACAATAACAGCTATCATACCAGTATCAATGCTGCACCTTTTGAAGCACTTTATGGAGGAAAGTGCCAAACCCCAATCTGTTGAGCAGAAGTTGAAAAACAATTATCTAGACCAGAAATAATACCAGAAACAACAGACAAGATTATTCAAATCAAAGACAGATTAAAAGCAGCTACAACTGCCAGAGGAAATGTCAGAAATACATGTCTTTCATGTAGGTAATCTCAAGAAATGCTTAGCAGATTAACCATTAGTAGTACCTCTTAAGGACATAGAGGTAAATGAAAAACTTAAGTTTGTAGAGAACCACTACAGATTGAAGACAGGAAAGTCAAGAATCTCAAACACAAAAGATTAGTTCTAGTCAAAGTGAAATAGGTTTCCAAGAGAAGACCAGAGTACATTTGGGAGCTCGAGTCAGAAATGAAAAAGGAAATACCCACACCTGTTCCAGTAGACCTCGAGGACGAGTTCTAAAACAAGGTGGGGAGGATATAACAACCCTCCTAAAATATTTCCGACACCCCTAATATATTTAGAATATCCCTATACGTCCTAAAATACACCCCGTATACGATATTTAGCCCTAAATACCTTCAATTTAATAAAAAGAAAATAAAAACAAAATCTAAGCATCGCTCGCGGGCCGCAAAGACCATCTCTTCGTCTTACGCGGGCCGCGACAGCTAGGAGATCAGGCGGAGCCCTAAGCGTGCCACGTGTCGGCACCGTGGCAAGTCTACCCGGTGATTCGACGAAGCTAGGCCCTACGTACACTATGTCGCAGGGCGCGAAGGCCCCTTGTGTGTTCTACGCGGGCCGCGAGGAACTATCGATCAAACACTATAAAAGGAGGCCATCGGCCTTCAGTTTACCTCGTTCATTTCTTTCAATTCTCTATCAAATTTCTCTATAGTAGGCACTATACCCGGGCATTATACCCACTAATATAACGAAGTTCTGCCTCGTTGTAAGTATTTTAACCCCCGGTTACGTATTAGATACGTTGTCCGATTGATCTAGGATTCCGTAACGGCTGTCGAGGTTCTGCCCGACGTAGTCATTGGAGTTCTGTCTCGGGGAGGGTATAACTAATGTAAATATGGGTTATTATACTAACGCGTGTGCATTGTTTAATTTATTAGATTATAACCAGGAAACCACAGGAAAAAGTCTAAACTAGCAATGTGAGTAATCCTTCTTTTTGTAAATCTTTTTGTGAGTAATCTCCTTTTTGTATAAACTATTTTTACAAAACCTCAATTGTTTTACATTATATTGCCAGTGATTGAGTATTTGTAATTCTACAATTATCATCGGTATATTTGGGGTTTTGTATACAAAATTTGTTACTACACTATGAGTAGTAACATGTCCGTAGTCGGGTCGACAGTACCGTGGGTGGTAATTAAAGTATGAATTGGAAACAAATGTAATTGCGTGATCGCCCTCAATACTGCGAATGATAAAACCTGTCTTGATTAAACTGGGATTCACTCACCAGTATTTCTTGCTGATAAAATGTTTTAAACACGTGTTTCAGGTAACAAAATGTGAAAGCCAAATACAAGCCAGCTGGAGAGCACCGAAGGATTAGAAAAGTGGCAATAAAAGTTACATAAATAAAAGAAGACGTTTTATTTGAATAAAATAGGGTTTATCCTTATAACCAGAATGTAATGAAAACTTGGGTTTTTCCCATGTATTGGTATTTATAAAAATGTGGTATTTTACTCTGAAAAAAAAAATATATATTTCTTAACTACGGTCCTGATGAAATTTCCGCTGCCAAAAATTAATAAACCCAGATACCACCGAAATTGGCTCGCGGCCGCCCGTTACCAAGAGATAGGGGCCGGGGGTTGTGACACCGGGTACCGATACTGATAGCGAAATATGTCGGTAAAATACGGCATTTAAAAGTATATTCAAGTAAACAATTCACGCTTTGCAAGTGTCATCATTAATAGGGGTGTTCACTGTTTGGTTTTTACGGTTTTTAGGCAAACCGTAAGCCACTAATGATTTTTTATGACTGTAAACCAGAACCAAACCGCTGAAATTTGAAACCAAACCAAACCGTTACCAGTTTCAACATCATCAGTCTTTTAGCCTTTGCAATTTTGCCCCTGCCCAACTAACAACATAAACGAAGTCACTGTACTTATAGGAATATTGTCTACAATAGCAACCATGGATTTATAAAAAAAATATTTAAGTATGAAACTTGATACTGAATTATTGGCTAGATGGAAACAAATTGTTCAAATCTCTAGTCTACTTATCCATTTACACATCAATAGAAAACAATAATAAGATAACTAATTACTAACCTAAATTATTAAGGTTTTGTTTGAAGTGACCAGAGACATTATGAATTTTCATACAACCCATACAGGGATAAGCTAATATAAACACCCAATGGTTCCACTTCAAGTCTTATTTGGATAGTTTATTTTATTAAGCTCAATATATTATCAAACAAATGGTCCGGTTTTATACGACCGATTTTTTGTATCAACCGTAAACCAAACCGTATGCTACAGTTTGGAAGTTTTAAAACCGACCGACTGAAAGTTAATAAAAAACCGAACATGTAACCAAACTGATGATCGGTTTCGACGGTTTCTCAGTTTTAAACCAAAACATGAACACCCTTAATCATCGATAACAAAAGAATCCCAACTAAGGTAAAAATGATACAAAATATAGTTCAAAGATAAAATTTGTGTTATTGGGCACCAAAACCATCATGTTTAAGGTCAACCCAACCTGGCCCGTTATGAATTGTTGCCTAACATGCACATTTTGCTATATCTAGAAATAACAGTAGAAAAAACCTATATACCTTTTTTGCAGATTTGCATACCGATTAATTCACTCCTAAAACTAAGAGTAAACGAATTTTCTGCTCTTGCTGCATCATGTCTATGATCTAAATAATGCAATAACAAAAGAATTAGTAACAGATGCAAGTAAAAAAACTAATAATGTATTGTAAAATACAGATAAAGTACCAGAAACAGGGTGCAAATTAATTTTTATTTATACAACATAGTATAATAAAATGTCGATGTAAATCAATAAAAGAAAGATCCAGCTAAATTCTTACGCTTCAGTTGTTGAAAACATGGTGTGATTCCCGGAAAAATTCAGATGATCATTTGCCTTGACAACATTCATTCCAAAATTTGTAAGTGATCCCATCTGTATTTTTATCAATTTTACCATAATCACATATAAAAATTAAAATACAGGTTTTTGTTACAGATTTAGAATTTCTACCACACTTGCATCAAGATCTAGATCTGAGTCCTGATTTATAATCACCTTTGGCACTGGGATTTTATCAGTTTAGTTTCCTAATAAATTTCAACCTGCAAATGAAGATAAAGATAGAATTAGGTAAACTTACAAAAAAACCAAACTTGAATTTTAAACAAATTACATTTTTAAATATTGATGATACCTCTAAAGCTGTGGATGAAGCGATTGGAATCACAATCATGAGTGAGTATGACAATCTGGGTAGAGCCCCATATCTGGAAAATATAACAATTAGCCCAAGATTCTAGACCCATCATATAATAAACTCCTTAAAACCTAACTAAAACACGAATTGACAAACAAAAATACGTGTACACAAGTTTCGTGTAATAAAAAAAACACACTGAATAGACATGATTGCTCAAACCAGAATTCATAATAAGCACTTGAAATGGCAGAGGAATTAAGGATTCGTAGCGCCTAATAAATTCAGCACACACGTCTCCTTCAATTATTCGTCTTCAATTCATAAAAGCATACAAGGAATCTCGATTAAAGAAAAAGCAAAATATAATGGCACATCAATCAACCTTATCTAATTACAAATATTGCAAATTATATACATTTAAGCACCAAAATGGAACACATAAATTGGGAAATTGTAAACAACTAACCTCGAATTGAGCTGCTATATGAAGAGCAGAATGACAATCCTTAACAGTAATTTGTAGAATAAGATTTTTTTTGTTTGAGAGCCTCTGTTCTGTACATTATATAAGAATATATTCTCAACTGAAATGGTTAGAGTTGTGGAGTCATGGGCAGTTGTGGAGATAATGGGCAGGTAACTACTAATAACCGCTCAAAACTAACGAGAACATGGGGAGTGAAAACAGGGATCAAGGTAACTACTAATAACTGCCCTAAATCGCCGTGAACCGCCACCACAACGGTTATTTTTGTGAGTTGAAACGGCTGAGATTTCATCTCAGCATGATCCGACCGTGGAGATGGATTTGAAAGGTGGTTAGACTTAATGGGTTTAATATATATATATATATATATATAATTTTTTATCACATTCCTTTACACCATCAAATAAGTACTATCTTTCTAAATTACAAGTTAACACAATTTAGAAAGCAAAACAAAATGGTATATTTTTTTATCACATTCGTTTACACCATCGAACTAATGCTAAGCGAATTCCCGTTGCGTCCCCACTGTTGATTTGAATTTAAAATCGAACTTGGGTTTAATCAATAACCCACTGCAACGCGCGGGCTAGGGTTAACTCGTATAGTACAAAATGCAACGCTTTACATTTAAGTGCACACATTTGCTTTTTATACGGATTTACATGGCTACTTATAACACTCTTATTATTATTTAACAGTTTTCGTATAGATTACGAAAATAAACGAGTAATTGTGAATTTCAAATACATTGAAAATACGGGTTCATTAAACTTTTTACAGAATTAAAAAGTATACAACATAACATGGGTGAGTTCGTCATTTAACATAACAATGATACATAGTGCGGAAGCTTATTTCTTAAACGTGTTCGGTTCTTCGTTGTGCTTGATCGTCCTCTGGAAAATTATACCTGAAACTCATAAAACATGAGTTGAATTAGTCATACGTAACCTAGAACGTATTTAAACAAGTTCGGGAAGCGAAACTGATTAAAACAAAAAATTTTCGCCAAAACAGGGCTCCGTCGCGCCACGCGAGGAAGACTGTTTTCCAGCAGCTCAGGAGTTGGGTCCTGCATTTTTCAGCAATACCGGTTTTTACGGAAACGACCATAACTTCTTCGTTATTGATCCGTTTTACGCGATTCTTTTTCCTACGCGTCCGTAATTTAATTCTCCATCTTATGGAGTTAAAATCCTACATCCAACATAAGAAATTTTTGAGACTTCTAAGCCCTCGACTCATTACCTTTTTACCGAATCTTAACCCGTTTATGCATTTTATCAAGAAAACATATTTGTTTGATCCTTATTTCACACGCACCTCTTCAAACTAATGTTATATATCATAATAGGTTCTAGTCACAGGTTTCTTACACAATTTAAACCCGTTTTCGCTCGTATGCTTATTTTGACCCGTTAAGGGTAATTAAGCCTATTTTAAGCATGAATCTCTTTCACTCACATCAAGCATTATACTACCACATTTCTTGTCAAATAATCTTTCTTCACAACTATATTTGTGTTGTATTAAGCGTGGAAATTCCTAAACTCCGAGTTTTACCCCTCGAATCATTATTTTACGGCAAAGACTATTATAGAGTCAAATGACTAAGGATTCACATCTTTCACTTTTGTTTACTCATTCTAAGTGTTTAATTATGCATACTACTCTTTTCCGAACAACCCTTATGGGTCGTTCGCTCGATTTAGCTTACAAGGGCATTTTGGTCCATTTAGTCCTTTCATTAATATAAAGGACTTTTAAAAGCATTTTCGACCCAAAGGCCCTGTTTTAAACTATGCATTTGATTCAAAAAGTCATTATGTTTTCAAAACACAACGATTATCATATGCATCATTCGGTTTGCTTATTAAGGTAACCAAATGTCTATATGACTGCATTTAACTGTCAAGGAGCCTCTAATTCCTATTGAGTGGTTAAGCTATATTATACATACCTGGCTCGGATCAATGTATATATTGACCCGTTTCGATACCTTGCCTTAGTAACCGCTAAGTAATAGCGATGTAAGTATCCATTTGATATTTATTCCTGAAATCATACAAATCGACAAACCATTAGTCGATATTGTCAAGGGTGATAATTTCACCTTTTGACCCGTTTGGTCTAAATGACCAATTATATTAGCGAGATGACATTTATTACCACCTCGTATGTATGACTCACTCCGATTTACACCGTGCGGTCACTTTACTTATAATTTCATCTCTTAACACTTTTTGGCCTACTATGGCTTACGTCATAATTGTCTTTTTCATAATTAACACGACAAAAGGATATTCTAAAATATATGACTAGTGTAAGATATACTTACCTTGCATCCGAATTACGCTTTTCCTTCTTATTTGCTTCGTTTGACCCGCTTCCTTTCCAAGCCTCCACCTAGCTTGTCAAGCATCAAACTATCATCATAATTCTTAAGACGGTTAGATTAGTCATCATTAATTATGACTATTCCATCTTACGGGTTTTACATCAAAATTCACCATTTGATTTCATTTTGGTCAGTTTGACTTCTTAAAATTCAATTTGTCTATAACATATTCAAACACACATTTGGCACATTGAACCCACTTAGGCATTTTCATCTGAACTCTTTAACCATTCTAGTTTTTACGCACCAATTTAACTTAGCTCTCAACTATTGAAGCTAATCATTCATTTGTTAAGCAATTAACTAAAGGTTCCCATCTACATGTAAAACCCGTTTCATTATAGCATTAGACATTCATCCGATCATCAAATATAATCAAGTTCTACATATTAATTAGTAGACATCATGGTTCCAAACACCTATTTATATGAACCAAAATCACTAGTTTCATCATAATTTATTAAACCCATTTCATGAAAGTATGATCATGCACCCAATTTCATGGTTTAATCAAACACCTTCCATTCACTATCATGCATGATGATTCTAAACATAGTCTTATCATCAATTTCATCATAACAATAAAACCCACTTAGCTAGGTGTGTTGATTCAACCAAACACCTAAATTATAGCAATTTATTCTAAATCTTCACTTAGGGTTTGTTCCTAAGCAATCCTACATCCCAAATTCAGCCATAACTTTTATGATTCATACATAGATCGTATCATGCAAGATTAACTAATTTTCACAACTTCATGAATGTTAGAATTTCGACATACCTTACGATCCCCTTGACTTGGTAATCGTTTATTCATGTTTGGTTGTGAATTTGAGCTTCATTTTGACCTTCAATTTGATGATTATGTTAGATGTTAGGGTTTGGCTCCTTGGGAACTCTCCTGAGCTCGATCCAGAACACACACTTGTGTGTGTGTGTGTGTTTTGTTTAGTTATTAATAAATAACCTTTCAAGTTATCCCGCTTTAACCCCTCGTGTTTGGTTCCTTATTAAGTAGGCGACAACCTACTTATTTCCAATAATGTTCCCATTTATTAACTAGGTAAAACATTCCTAGTTAACTTAGTGGGTTTGGGGAAATTATGACTAAGTTTATTTTTAAGTCCCGTTCCTCGGGCTTCTATAAACTTTATTTCTTCAAAAACTTTCATTTAACTTTTATTTTAATAATAGGTTTGTTTATTTAAGAATCCTAATATTCACCGGGTTACTTTAACCACTAAAGGTAAATTACCCGTCTTTTAGTATAAACGTGGTTTGATTACCAAACCCGTTTTCGGGGTGTTACACTACTTATAATATTATTGTGAATTAGAGCATCTTTGAATACAAAGTGAATAGCTACATTATGTGGTATGTATCTTTAGTGTTAGGCAATAAAGTAACTAGGGTGAATCATAAATTCGTACCCTTAAAACCTCAATCTTTTGGTATCCATGGAATTAGAAGAGTTTAAGGATTATAAGCACTTTGGTTATCTCTTAATTTCATTCTTTACCCTTAAAACCTCAATCTTTCATGTTTTATATATTTTGTCTCAATATTTGCTTCCAAAGAGTAACACAACTGTCGATGTAAGCAAATCACATAGACTAAATAACTCGGTTTTAATCGTATTATTGTGTGAGTAAATTACAGGGATGATCATATTGTAAGGATGTATTGTGTTTTGGTCATTTATATTTCGAAAATTACAGGAGGTCTAGTTCTCTGTGCTTGCTGACTGGTAACCCGTTTGGTCCTTTTGACTAACACACACTGAAAATATATGTAATTCATGTGAAATGATCATTATACCCTTTTACTTAAAAAACATATAAAATTTCAAATTTACCTATCGGGTTTCTTTACCCCCCCCCCCCCCCCCCCCCGATGTTGCCCCTCATCGCCTTCTTCGTTGCCCACGATTAACAAAGCCCAAACGATTATGCTTGGCCATTGCATGGCAAGGGTGGTGGTGGGAATTGTGACAACCCGTAATTTGAAAGGCTTTTTCCTTGTACTAATTCCTTGTTACTTGCGTGTACGTTATCTGATAAATTAAAATGTTTAATTATAAGTGAATGGTTGTGAGGATATATATTATATGAATGCTATAAATAAGTATGTATGTATGTATGTATGTATGTATGTATGTTTATTTTGGATCGCACAAGGTTCTCGGGTCGCACAACCCTCCCACACTCGCACACTTTCATGCATTGATTGTGCTTTAAGGGCCTAGCTATTTCTAAAACCCAAACCTAGCCCAAACCCATTTCCCTTTTGGATGTGTGAATACATGCAGTAGTTCACATGATCCTTTTCCTTTCAAACAATTGTAAAACCCTAAGTTTCCCTCAAGCAAGTGACGGCTGTGATTCTCTTTCGAAGTGCCATCTTCCCCAATCGGACTTCTCTTCCAAGAACATCATCTACCACATTCGAGTCTGTACTTCCACTCTTTTCGATCGGTATAATGTAACACCTCGTAAAAACGCATCCAATTATGTAATGACACGTGTCCTAAACTCTAAATATGTTAAAGTTTGAGTTTAAAGGACTCAAGTTGACAAACAATAAAAATATGTATCCGAAGGGACTAAAAGTGTCAACATGCCAAACTAGTGCCTCTGAATGACCACACACGAAGAATATATTCTTAAACGAGTAATTATTTGGATATAAGAAGCCGTTTGTGAAAATAATCGAAAGATTATAAACTACAGGGGTTCAACGTGTCAACATGTTAATCCTTACCTCTGAGTGACCTTTTAACAAACCCGGGGCTTCGTAACGTTCAAAAATACTCTCAAGAATAAGTGATATCAGTTTCACATGGTTTCGAGATCGTTATGCAAGTTTCCAGAACTAGGGTTAAAAGCGTCAATATTAAGAAACTTATGATTTTGGTGATCGTTTAACGAAACCGGGCCTAACGGAGTCTGATTACACTTCCATGATCATCTTCAAACTAACGACCAGGACTATTTATGCCTAAAACGATAGTTATAAAAGTAATAAAGGATCAGGGACTGAAACTGCCAAACTAGAAACAATTTTTACCTGAAGACAAGGTTGTCGCGGGGCACGTAGACTTCCCTTAATTTCTACAAGGCCCGCGAGAGGGTGCCAGTTCAAATAAAAGTGGACAGCTGCTGGTTACAGCCTGTTGCACCGCCTTAAACACCTGCAAATTGATTCTATGAGCTTGTTGTTGGTTTTAGAATACCACTAGGACACCTGGGATGATCCTAAACACTCCCATTACACTTGTGATGATCTTAAATCATGATCTTCACCTATAAAAGGACACTCATGTTGAACCATTTCTCTTGCACACTTCAAATTGTCACTTCTTCTCTCATCTCTAGGATTCCTGATAAAAAGGGAGCTCATTCTTAGTAGAAAAGATTTCCAGGACCCTTTGTAAGTGTCTTAGCCCCCCTCTTTAGTTCAGTTTTCTTATTTAAAAACCGAAAAGTCAAGGTTACGTAAAATAGCTTTAACTCTCGGTTTAAACTCAAATGGTCCAGCCATTGTTCGAGGCGAATATGGCTATGTGACCATAATTAGGTAGGTGTTAATTCCTTAAAAGGGCACCTCTTAATTATCTCGTTTGCTTAGTTAATTGTCGGGACAAACTATTTAACCAAAAAGTCAAACTGGTCAGAATTTGAAATAATAATCAAAACTAACAATGCAGAGGTTATAAATTATATTTTATCACTCTAATAACTTGGTAATTATTATTAGAACATGTTTAAGTATGTTCAACCCGACAATTCTGAGTTTAGGGTCGGTTCGCAACCGAAAGTCGCAAAAGCTTGACTTTTTCTTTGACTTTCAGTTCTGACCCGATTAAGCTTAATTACTCTATGTTTTAAGCTCCCATTAGGACCACATTATGTTGTAGTATAACCCTCTGAGGTTATATTACCTGGTCATTAGTATTCTGAATTATATACTAATCTCCGTTATTATGCTTATAAATGTCCGTTATGCCCTCATGTTATAAAAACGAGATTTTTGAAAATATGAGAGGACAAAAAGCTTTATTACTGATATATAAGTATGTCAAATAAATTTGACATCAAATTCTGGTCTCAAACTAAAGTTATGCAAGATATCGTAAAATGAAACTTTTTATTAATTAAATTTCATCTTTAGCATAACACATGTTTAAACAGTGAATTTGACCCAAAACTCATTACCTATTTTTAATATATTATTTTTAGGGATTTTTGGGATTTTTGGTCAGATTATAAACTGACCATATCATAGAATTCTCTTATAATTCGGTAAATGACGATAATACCCTTTTCATTCATAAAATGAGATTAACATATGATTTGCATACCAAACATTTTCCTACTGATATTATGTATTAAATAAAATATTTTGAACATTTAAGACTGATCAAAATCTCAGATTTCCATAAACATCTTAATTATCGTCAATTATCGACTTTTACGCTAATTAAGCGCATAGTATGGTTTAAAACCATACTAAACACCTAAGACTTGTTACCTACTGATTTTATAAATAAATTTTAATATTATTACAGTAGGTATAAGTCATGAAATCAAACTTCCAATTTTGTCTTTAAAACATATGTGAAATGACCAAAATGCCCCTACGGTGCATAGTTTGGCCATAAATGGTAACCCTCACATATGTATGATATCTTACTGATATAACTTGATAAAGTAAATATTTTTACTAAATGTTTTAGACCAGAACCTCAGTTTACTATTAAACCTCTTTTATAAGTATTAAAATGACCAAAATACCCTTACGGGACTTAAATTGGTTTTAAATACTTTTTTGGGCATATATGTATTATGTTAACATCCTACTGATGTATTAACATATTTTAAGCATAATAACATATGAGACTTGTATATGGTTCATTTTGGTTACCCGTTATGCATTTATGCGTTCGGTTCGGTTTATGTGACTAGTTTACATAAATTAGCCGAAATGGGTTTAACCTTATCATTAAATCTTCAAAATCCAGAATGTGCTTAGTTTACCCATATTATACAAGTATCCAAACTTGTTGGGTCTAAATCACATTCCATTCCGGTCACCACTTAATCTAGCGTTTCGAACCGTAAAGTAACTTTCAAACTAACCGGTCTAAGTCTTTGACTTAAATAAAGACCCGTTAGTATCCTAATAGGTTAATAAACCTTCCATACAGATTGAGTAGCCTCAGTAGAAGGTATTTACATGAGGCTTTAGGAGACATACGGCTGAGTTACATCCTTACGAATCTAGCTCAGGTAAATACTCTTAACTTATTTTCCTATACGGGCTTGGGATACGGTGAATTACTACCGCTTGGTCGGGTATGAGATCATTTAATCGGATTGTGATTTAATAAATCTGCATAACCCATTTTAATCTGTTTTGTTTGATAACATGAACATTGGGGGTTAACGACCGTGTCCCGGTTATCCTCGGCTCATTAAAGTTAATAATGGCTACGACCTATGCACGGGGTGTAGGCATACACCTGACAGATGCAAATGCTAATTAATAAATAACCCACATGTTGGGGATAACTCCTTTGTGGGTTCTATAAGTGGTGAGTCGGTTAATCATGACCGGCTTCCAAACCGGCCCCAATTGTATGACAAACATGTAAATCGGTATACAAGATTTTAATAAAAATTGTCCCAAGTTATAAAAGGTTTTGTGCCTTGTGCACTTAAATCAATTTTCATAAACTCTTTTCAAATGAGTCAGTTAATTGTATTTACCAGTGAAAACTAACGTATTTTCCAAAGACTAAGTGACAGGTACCTCACGAAACTAGGCTTGAGCTACTCGGTGTCAAATAAGAGGATCTTGCAAATCCTTAGATGCCTGAAGTCTGTTTATATCAGTTTCTTGTATTTTTTATGATCCGCCTGTGGATCTCTATTACAACCAGTATGTATATTCTTTTATTTTGGTCACTCGGACACTATGGTTTGTAATAATAATTATCTACCAAGCCTTCCGTTGTGCTATATATTGTGTATATATTGACCATGATGATATCAACTACGTCACGATACTCCCCACCGGGCCCACCGGTAATATGTGGAAATACCGGGGTGTGATGGTTTTAGTCTTTAGAATATTTCCATTCTTAGTCAATCTCGGTTATGTTCAATCATGTTTCGTGAGCTACTTTGATTGTGTTTTGTGAAGCATCTTGAATATTGTGTGAATTATATGGAATGTTCTTGACGTGCATGCTTAAGAACGAAATAGGGTTTCGACAACGGTTGATTTGTGTGGATTAAATGGATTGTTAGATGACTAATGTGTTATGCTAATGAGGATCATGATGAATCGGCTATGAAACTTACGGGTTCCATGAAGTAGGAGTTGCTACTAGATGGGACCGATGATTAGGGTTCTTGTTCATATTGATGTGTTATAACAATGAATCTGATTTGGTGATTTGGATTGGCATGATAAAGAGAAATTGTTACAATGTTTGAATTACTTGATCCGAATTAAGCATAGGATGATAATGATAGTTGTTTTGCTAATGGATCTAATTGATTGATTTGAATAGGAAGTGAAACTGTCGATGAAATGTGTTTGCAAGAAATTAGGGAGTAAATGATAGAAACTTGTAACTGATTGCCTATAATTTACGGCATTAACTAACACCACTCACCCAATTGTGTTGTCACACACCCCTGGATCGCATAGTGCAAGTCGCACACTAATAAACTGCATGTTGAATATGTTGTCATCGTTTGATCGCACACTTATAATGGAATCGCACACTCTTGTGCAGTCGCACAATACAACTGGGCCGCACACTTCTGTGTGGGCCATTAGCTGATGGGCTGTTACTAAGCATGAATCGCACAAATGTAACCAACTCGCACACTCCCTTTGGGCTTTGACTTAGATGGGCTGCCCTCCTACGTGATGAATGTTATGGCTTGTGAAACAATGTGTGTGAATTTTGTATGGCCTTGATTAATGCATGATGCTAGAATGTGATTTCTTACGCATGAAACTGATTATTATTGGTAACCATATTAGGGTTTGGTTGACCAACTGTAAACGTAAACAAGTAACTATTTTTACCGAGCAAACCAAAGGTAAGTTCACTACTTCTTGAGCATGCGTCCCGGTGGGTGGGACAAACAAACGGGTATTCCTGAGAGGAATACGTCTTTTCTGGGTTAAACGGGTTATTGGGTTTAACTGGAATGTTAAACTGGGATGTTGGATAATACACTCACTCCTATCACCTTAAGTCCCATCTTCCTACCGAACTAGTTACCTGAGAGGTAACAGGGTATTAGTTGATAATGCTATTAGGCTTGGCAACCTCACACCGTACCTACGAGGACGGGCGTGAACTAATGACCTTAACCACATGACCAATGTTTTGATAGGGCATTGGGGAAGGGCAAACAAACTGACGCCATCTTGCGGTAAACGAGTTATTATCAACATTGCTTTTGAATTGAACTAAACACTTGGCAACTTAACGTTTTACTAAACTATGAACTCGCCAGCTTTGTGCTGATAAACTTGTTTGCATGCTCGCAGGTCGATAGATACTTGGATGTGGAACTTGCTATTTGGGATGCTGGAGTGGTCATGGGTCGTGTCTCTCGGAAACGCTGGATATTATATTACTTAACACTTGGGTTTGAGTTGCTTGAACATTAAATTATGCTTCCGCTGAATATGAACTTGTTTCAATTGAATGTGTTGTGTTACACTATTTACATTGAATGGGAAATTCTTTTAAAATACTATGATAGTTCAATGTGATTAGTGGCTAGATCCTGGTACGTCACACGCCTAGCGGGGGTTTCCGCATGTGGTATTTTGGGGGTGTGACAGGAATGCGGTGGTGGTGCAAACAGCGAGAAAAGGCTTCGTGTAGTGATTGTGTGGCTTTGGTTTAATGATTTGGTTTGTGGTGGTCTTAGTCACGCATGGTTGCTAGAACTTGTAAAATTATACATGTGTACATGGGATTTAGATATGAAGCGGATGGGTGAAAGAAAGAAAGGCTATGTGATTGAGCAAATGAAATGGGCGGGGACTAACATCAAGGGTTCTAGTATGGTAACAACACTTAACAACCATTATTTACAAGGACATGATAGTCGTTTCAAATGCTCGGATCCCTCATCAACTAAAGGGAAATCAAACAAAGTATATGTCACACCCCCAAAATCCACCCGCGGAGTACTACCGCTTGGAGGCGTGACTGACCAGGATCCAGCCACCAATCATATTGAACAAGCATATAAGTAGTTATAAAATCCAACCAATACAATTGGTGTTCAAACAAAACATAGTTAAGTTGCAAGCGGAAGCATAAGTCTTAAATCGAAACATAAGTTTAATTGTTTCATAGTTTAACATGGCACACAGTCGTCCATGTCCCACAACGATCCTCCTCCATGCAAGCTCCAGCTTAAGAACCTAAGGACCTGCAAAGCATGTAGTAACGAGTCAACAACTAGTTGAGTGAGTTCACGGTTGGGTGTTCGTTTTAAGTTGTTTCGAAAACAGTTTCCTTTAGCTGGCATCCTGCCGTGGGGGTTACCCCATAGTGAAAAACGTGACTTGTTTATTCCCGGTTACTCTGGCTATCCAGCCGTGGGGGCTACCCCATGTTAGTTATCTGGCATTTCGGCCGTGGGGGCTACCCCATGTATACACTAGACTCGTTACCATATCGACTGCTGACTGTAGTCATGTTTATGTGCCCTGAAACTGTCAATGTCTATCATCATTGACGTGCCCCAGATCCATTAGTTCACGCCCGTCCTCTGCGGCACGGTGTGAGGTTTGTCAGACCTAAATAGCGCTATCTAACTAATGACCCGCTCGCCATTGGCCCGGCGATTAAGTCGATATAAAAATGAGGGACTTCGTGATAGAGTTTTGGTCTAGTACGAGTTATCTGTCCGTGAGGACGAGGAATTACATTCCTGAACCTTTGTTGTCCTACCCAAGGAGGACGAGGAACCCAGTTCCTTAACCCCAATTCCCGACCCCTGGGAATCCCATGCTTTGTAGAGGGTGTGAACTCACCTTGGTTTGCTCGGTAGAAAACACAGAAAAGTCAAACAAGCAACGTTGAGGCTACTCACGTCCTATCATGGTTGTATCATACAATCAGGTTCGTATTCAAGTAGTGCACGTATGGCATACACGTTAATCATGGCAGTTAGCAAGTAATGCATACGAGTCGAACGAACAGTAACATGCCCAGAATTAAACAAAGTCCAAGGTCCGGCCCAAATACTAAGCCCATAATTAAACAAGTCCAAACAGTGTGTATCCGCGTATTGTCTCGAGTCGCAACTAGGCGTTTGCGACTCGCAACCTGAGTCGCAATCGTGGTTTCGGTTCGTGCTGTTTTGGTTACGAGTCGCAACTGGACTCGCAACCGGGGTTTCGAGTCAAACGGTTTATGTGCTGATCACTTGTGGTTTCGAGTCGCAACCAGGTGTTTGCGACTCGCAACCGATGTCGCAACTGGGAGATTTCGACTCATCATGCATGGTTTCGAGTCGCAATTAGTGGTTTCGGTTGGACAGGAGCTGATTCGGTACAGTGTACTACCCACTAACATTCTGATTTCATATAACAGTTTGTACTATCCAACCAAAATCCTTAAACATGTTTCTTGTCTAGCAAATTACTAAAAATGGATCAAACATATCAGATTTCAAATATTCAACATGTTCATATGATATTCAACAAGTTCTTCATGTGTTCATCATGTTCATCTTGTTCTTCAATATTCAAGTAGTTCATCTTCATTCCTATGAACCTAGGTCTAACAAGAATCATGAACAACTTATCAACAAATCACCCTAATAGCAAGCTTTCGGTTCTTAACACAAGAGTACACAATCCGATTTATATGAACATCAACAACTAGTGTTTTAGACTACATTTAAACACAAAACATCATGAGTTCATTATGCCACATATCCGAAATCAAGGCATGTTCCGATTATCAACATCATACACACGATTCACAAGCACATCATCATTGTACAAACGGTTCTAGTTCAATCATGTCATCCATAACATCAAGCATCATAAACACTAACAAACATCATAAACACTAACCGGTTGTGAGGTGGTGAAAGATGAAGCTTTGTTTGGTGTGAACAAGCAAATCCGAGAAATCCTTCTTGTGGTCGGTTGGTTTGATCCGAGAAGAAGGAGGAGAGGTGATGTTTAGTGTTTAGGGTTTTAGTGTGAGAGAGTGGAGAGTGTGTGTGTTGGAGAGTATGAGTGGATTGTCCAAAGAATGGACTAGTTTGCTAGGAGTATGCTATATATACTAGTCCTAGTAGGTTCGTGTGGGTTACATGAGGTGCGGCCCAACCGGCCCATAGGTCATCGTTCACT
Source organism: Helianthus tuberosus (assembly GCA_030545235.1). Taxonomy (NCBI): domain Eukaryota; kingdom Viridiplantae; phylum Streptophyta; class Magnoliopsida; order Asterales; family Asteraceae; genus Helianthus; species Helianthus tuberosus. The sequence goes on from CM060443.1 coordinate 8,184,565, forward strand.
CGAGACCACATGGTCTCGAGCCGGGTTCGTGTCGTTTCGGTTCATATACATTCTCGCATACATACACACAAGCACACACATAGCATAACACATAATTATATAAGTTTGCACATATCATTCATCAAATCATCAATTAGCTAGTCACTTAGTGTTCAACCGTACAACAAAAGGTTCTAAATTTCGAGTTGTCACATCATCCCCAAGTTGAAAGAAATTTCGTCCCGAAATTTGGTAGGCACTCACTGAGGAAGCTAGTTAAGTTGTATGGTTTTCCTGGTTTTCCTGGGGTGTCACATCCACCCCCCGTTGATCTGGAATTTCGTCCCGAAATTCCGTAGCTTCGGCCTCAGTAGTGGGTGTACTGTGTGCGAACAGTTGGGGATGCTTTTGTTTCATCAGATCTTCGCGCTCCCAGGTGAACTCTGGGCCGCGACGTGAGTTCCAACGAACTCGAACGAGAGGTATTCTAGTGCTCTTGAGGACCTTAACATCCCGGTCCGTGATCTCGACTGGTTCCTCGACGAATCGTAACTGCTCGTCGATCGTGAGTTCCTTCAAAGGAACTACGTGGGTCTCATCTGACGGACACTTCTTCAGATTCGACACGTGGAAAACGTTGTGAACTGCACCGAGTTCCGCTGGTAAGTTTAGTCTGTAGGCCACCCTGCCTATTTTCTCAATGACCTCGAAAGGTCCGACGTATCGTGGGTTAAGTTTACCGCGTTTACCAAAACGAACCACACCCCTCCAGGGTGAAACTTTGAGTAGTACCCGCTCCCCAACCTGGAGCTCAAGTGGTTTCCTGCCCATGTCGGCGTAAACTTTCTGACGTTCGCGAGCGGCCGTCATGCGTTTTCGTATCTGAGCGATTTGCTCGGTTGTATCTACCACATATTCTGGACCAGTGATCTGACTTTCTCCCACCTCTGCCCAGCAAAGAGGAGACCGGCATTTACGTCCGTACAATGCCTCAAACGGAGCAGCTCCTATGCTGGTGTGGTAGCTGTTATTGTACGAGAATTCCACAAGTGGCAGGTGCTTTTCCCAGCGGTTGCCAAAGTCGATTACACATGCACGAAGCATGTCTTCTAAGGTTTAAATAGTGCGCTCGGACTGCCCGTCCGTCTGAGGATGGTACGCTGTGCTCATGTCTAATCGTGAGCCGAAGGATTTGTGCATTGCTTGCCACAGCTCTGAAGTAAATCGTGCATCTCGATCCGAGATGATAGAGGTGGGCACCCCGTGCCTCGAAACAATTTCCTTGATGTATATTTCTGCAAGAGTGGAGAACTTATCCGTTTCCTTGATGGCCAGGAAGTGTGCAGATTTTGTGAGTCGATCCACGATCACCCAAATAGTATCGTTCCCGCGCTGGGATCTAGGTAGGCCAGTAACAAAATCCATGGAAATTTGCTCCCATTTCCACTGAGGTATCTCTGGTTGTTGGAGTAGGCCTGATGGTTTCTGGTATTCCGACTTGACCCTTGCACAAGTCAAACACTTGCTGACGTAGGTTGCTATGTGGGCCTTCATGCTAGGCCACCAATACGTAGTTTTGATGTCGTGATACATCTTATCTGATCCAGGGTGTACTGAGTAGCGAGACTTGTGTGCTTCGTCCATCACAAGTTCTCGTAGGTTGCCATAGAGTGGGACCCAAATGCGTCCCGTCACGTAGTAAGCACCGTCTTCCTTCTGTTCTAAGCGTTGCCTCGATCCGCGTAGGGCTTCAGCCCTGACGTTTTCTGGTTTTAGTGCTTCTATCTGAGCAGCTCGTATTTGGGAGGGAAGACTAGAATGGATCGTGAGTTGTAAAGCTCGCACGCGCTTAGGCGCAGTGTCCTTCCGACTGAGGGCGTCAGCCACAACATTGGCTTTGCCCGGGTGGTATCTGATTGCGCACTCGTAGTCATTCAGAAGTTCGACCCACCGTCGTTGTCGCATATTCAGTTCCTTCTGTTTGAAGATATGCTCGAGACTCCTGTGGTCAGTGTAGATCGCGCACTTGGTACCATACAGGTAATGCCGCCACAACTTAAGTGCAAAAACAACAGCTCCCAGCTCTAAGTCGTGCGTCGTGTAGTTCCTTTCATGAACCTTAAGTTGGCATGAGGCGTAAGCTATAACTTTATCTCGTTGCATCAACACGCAACCAAGACCTTGAATTGATGCGTCGCAGTAAACCACAAAGTCGTCTGTGCCTTCCGGCAAGGAAAGGATAGGTGCGCTACAAAGTCTATCCTTTAGGTGCTGAAATGCCAACTCCTGCGCGTTTCCCCAGCGATAAATAACGCCCTTCTGCGTCAGTGAGGTGAGAGGCTGTGCAATCTTAGAAAAATCCTTAATGAATCTCTGGTAGTATCCTGCCAAACCCAAGAATTGGCGAATTTCCTTTGGTGTACGAGGTGCAGGCCAGTTCTTAATCGAGTCTATCTTGGATGGATCAACGTGAATCCCATCCTTGTTCACCACGTGGCCTAGGAAATGGACTTCCCGAAGCCAGAAGTCGCATTTCGAGAACTTTGCGTAAAGCTGTTCTGTTCGAAGGAGTTCCAGAATAAGTCGCAGATGCTGCTCGTGTTCCTCCCGACTCTTGGAATAGATCAGGATGTCGTCGATGAAGACTATAACGAACTTGTGCAGGTAAGGCTTGCACACTCGGTTCATCAAGTCCATGAAAACCGCAGGTGCGTTTGTCATCCCAAAAGGCATGACCAAAAACTCATAGTGCCTGTATCGAGTTCTGAAAGCTGTTTTGGAGACGTCCTCTTCCCGGACTCTCAGCTGGTGATAACCCGATCTCAAATCAATCTTTGAATAGTAGCTCGACCCTTGCAACTGGTCGAACAAGTCGTCGATACGCGGTAGAGGATAACGATTCTTCACCGTCACCTTGTTGAGTTCTCGGTAGTCGATGCACATTCTGAAAGTACCGTCTTTCTTCTTCACAAATAATACTGGAGCTCCCCAGGGCGATGAGCTTGGACGAATAAAACCCTTATCCAGGAGCTCTTGTAATTGCGTGGAGAGTTCCTTCAACTCTGATGGAGCCAATCGATAAGGTGCACGAGCTATAGGCGCAGCTCCAGGAGCTAGTTCAATCTGAAACTCGACTTGGCGATGAGGCGGAAGACCAGGTAATTCCTCTGGAAATACCTCTGGATAATCGCGTACAACTGGAAAATCTTCTATCTTCTTCTCTTTTCCTGAGGTGTCAGTAACGAGAGCCAAAATGGCAGTGTGACCCTTTCGCAAGTACTTTTGGGCCTTAAGGAGAGAAATAACGTTCTCAACAGCACTCCTCTTGTCGCCATGAATCATAAGAGGTTCACCACCGGGACCTGGAATACGGACAACTTTCTTGCTGCAAAGAATCTCTGCGCGGTGTTGGGATAACCAATCCATCCCAATGACAACGTCGAAACTACCCAAGACAATAGGAATGAGGTCGATAGAGAAGGTCTGGTCAGCGAGAATAAGTTTACAACCCTTGACTACGTGTGTGGCTTCTAAACTCTTACCATTTGCTAGCTCTACGGTGTGCTTGATGTTCAAGGGTGTTGGAATACGCTTAAGCATTCGACTAACTTCTAGTGACATGTAGCTAGTATCGGCACCCGAATCAAATAAAACTGAAACATAAAAGTCGTCGAGAAGGAACTTACCCGCCACAACATTGGGGTCATTCCTTGCTTCACCTTGGCCAATCACAAACATTCGCCCCCTGGCGCCATTGTTGTTGTTCCCATTGTTACCATTCCCCTGATTGTTGTTATTGTTGTTGTTGTTGTTCTGGTTCCTGTTCAGTTGGGGACAGTCTCTCTTGAAGTGGCCCTCAGCTCCACACTGAAAGCACCCTTTGTTATCACCTTGTTGCTGTTGCTGGCGCTGGTTCTGTTGAGCTTGCTGACGATTCTGGTTGGCGGGGTATAAGCTCCTACAATCCTTTGCAGCGTGACCAGGCTTGTTGCACCGATGACAGTTGCCTCTGGTGCATGGTCCGCTGTGGTGCAGGCTGCAGCGATTGCATTTGGGGTGATTTCCTTTGTATCCACCACCAGACGATTGCTGATTAGGGCTCTTGTAGTCCTCAGTCTTTCTCTGCTGAGACTGGGAATGAACAGAAGTCGAACCCTTACTTGAAGTTCCATCCCATTTCCGTTTGTTGTCACTAGAGGTACCAGTAGTAGTTGCAGCACCTATGCGTTTTGGTAACTTGTTCTGCTCCACCGCCTGATCCGTGAGACGGTGAGCCAACTGAACGGTTTGCTGGTAGGTGGCGAGGTTCGCTAAAGTCACATGAATTTGGATTTCCGGCACTAAGCCCTGAAGAAATAGTTCGATGCGTTTGATGGGAGGATCCACCATAGTAGGGCACAGAATTGCCAGTTCGTTCGACCTTTTCACATAAGCTTCAATTTTTGACCCCGTCATCTTGAGGTTGAAGAACTCCACCTCGAGTTTGTGAATCTCATCACGACTGCAGTATTCCTCTTTGATCATTTCCTTAAAAGTTTCCCATGGGGTGGCGTTGGCAGCAACCAACCCTAGCATCTGAACTTGAGCGTTCCACCATGTGAGGGCTAAACCCTCGAGGGTACCAGTAGCATACTTCACCCTGCGCGCCTCAGGGCATTCACACATTTTGAAGACAGATTCTAGTTTCTCAAACCAGTGTAGGAGACCTACTGCTCCTTCAGTGCCGCTAAAAGTAGTTGGTCGGCAGTCCATGAAAGTCTTAAAAGTGCACACGGGTGGCTGAACATGCTGACCTATCGTAGGTGAAAGAAAAGACAGAGTTTAACACAAAGGTTGGTTCACGAGAGTAGGATCCTAAAGATCCTAGAATGAGTTCGGACTGCAGGATATACCTCCTGCGTGTGCAGCTGCAAGTGTTGCGGCAACTCGTTCGTTGATCAAAGCCGTCAACTGGGCTTGTGTCATGTTAACGCGTCCAGACATGATCTTCATACCAAGAAGAACGTGAGTGAGTGGGGTTCGCGAAAGTACGACGATAAAACAGAGTAAGCACGCACGTGTTCAAGCAACAGTAGTTATACTAACCAAGCATACCATAAGCAATGTACCATGTAACTAACAAGTAGGTAATATATACACAGATCATATCACCTAGAATGTCGAGCCTTGCATGTGGAGTGAAGCATCGTTGTGGACCGTTGAGCACTGTACAGGTTATAGTCTGGTTTTAACAAAAATGTTTTCCCCTTTATTAAAACCAAGTTCTCTATAACCAATGGCTCTGATACCAATCTGTCACACCCCCAAAATCCACCCGCGGAGTACTACCGCTTAGAGGCGTGACTGACCAGGATCCAGCCACCAATCATATTGAACAAGCATATAAGTAGTTATAAAATCCAACCAATACAATTAGTGTTCAAACAAAACATAGTTAAGTTGCAAGCGGAAGCATAAGTCTTAAATCGAAACATAAGTTTAATTGTTTCATAGTTTAACATGGCACACAGTCGTCCATGTCCCACAACGATCCTCCTCCATGCAAGCTCCAGCTTAAGAACCTAAGGACCTGCAAAGCATGTAGTAACGAGTCAACAACTAGTTGAGTGAGTTCACGGTTGGGTGTTCGTTTTAAGTTGTTTCGAAAACAGTTTCCTTTAGCTGGCATCCTGCCGTGGGGGTTACCCCATAGTGAAAAACGTGACTTGTTTATTCCCGGTTACTCTGGCTATCCAGCCGTGGGGGCTACCCCATGTTAGTTATCTGGCATTTCGGCCGTGGGGGCTACCCCATGTATACACTAGACTCGTTACCATATCGACTGCTGACTGTAGTCATGTTTATGTGCCCTGAAACTGTCAATGTCTATCATCATTGACGTGCCCCAGATCCATTAGTTCACGCCCGTCCTCTGCGGCACGGTGTGAGGTTTGTCAGACCTAAATAGCGCTATCTAACTAATGACCCGCTCGCCATTGGCCCGGCGATTAAGTCGATATAAAAATGAGGGACTTCGTGATAGAGTTTTGGTCTAGTACGAGTTATCTGTCCGTGAGGACGAGGAATTACATTCCTGAACCTTTGTTGTCCTACCCAAGGAGGACGAGGAACCCAGTTCCTTAACCCCAATTCCCGACCCCTGGGAATCCCATGCTTTGTAGAGGGTGTGAACTCACCTTGGTTTGCTCGGTAGAAAACACAGAAAAGTCAAACAAGCAACGTTGAGGCTACTCACGTCCTATCATGGTTGTATCATACAATCAGGTTCGTATTCAAGTAGTGCACGTATGGCATACACGTTAATCATGGCAGTTAGCAAGTAATGCATACGAGTCGAACGAACAGTAACATGCCCAGAATTAAACAAAGTCCAAGGTCCGGCCCAAATACTAAGCCCATAATTAAACAAGTCCAAACAGTGTGTATCCGCGTATTGTCTCGAGTCGCAACTAGGCGTTTGCGACTCGCAACCTGAGTCGCAATCGTGGTTTCGGTTCGTGCTGTTTTGGTTACGAGTCGCAACTGGACTCGCAACCGGGGTTTCGAGTCAAACGGTTTATGTGCTGATCACTTGTGGTTTCGAGTCGCAACCAGGTGTTTGCGACTCGCAACCGATGTCGCAACTGGGAGATTTCGACTCATCATGCATGGTTTCGAGTCGCAATTAGTGGTTTCGGTTGGACAGGAGCTGATTCGGTACAGTGTACTACCCACTAACATTCTGATTTCATATAACAGTTTGTACTATCCAACCAAAATCCTTAAACATGTTTCTTGTCTAGCAAATTACTAAAAATGGATCAAACATATCAGATTTCAAATATTCAACATGTTCATATGATATTCAACAAGTTCTTCATGTGTTCATCATGTTCATCTTGTTCTTCAATATTCAAGTAGTTCATCTTCATTCCTATGAACCTAGGTCTAACAAGAATCATGAACAACTTATCAACAAATCACCCTAATAGCAAGCTTTCGGTTCTTAACACAAGAGTACACAATCCGATTTATATGAACATCAACAACTAGTGTTTTAGAATACATTTAAACACAAAACATCATGAGTTCATTATGCCACATATCCGAAATCAAAGCATGTTCCGATTATCAACATCATACACACGATTCACAAGCACATCATCATTGTACAAACGGTTCTAGTTCAATCATGTCATCCATAACATCAAGCATCATAAACACTAACAAACATCATAAACACTAACCGGTTGTGAGGTGGTGAAAGATGAAGCTTTGTTTGGTGTGAACAAGCAAATCCGAGAAATCCTTCTTGTGGTCGGTTGGTTTGATCCGAGAAGAAGGAGGAGAGGTGATGTTTAGTGTTTAGGGTTTTAGTATGAGTGGATTGTCCAAAGAATGGACTAGTTTGCTAGGAGTATGCTATATATACTAGTCCTAGTAGGTTCGTGTGGGTTACATGAGGTGCGGCCCAACCGGCCCATGGGTCATCGTTCACTCGAGACCACATGGTCTCGAGCCGGGTTCGTGTCGTTTCGGTTCATATACATTCTCGCATACATACACACAAGCACACACATAGCATAACACATAATTATATAAGTTTGCACATATCATTCATCAAATCATCAATTAGCTAGTCACTTAGTGTTCAACCGTACAACAAAAGGTTCTAAATTTCGAGTTGTCACATCATCCCCAAGTTGAAAGAAATTTCGTCCCGAAATTTGGTAGGCACTCACTGAGGAAGCTAGTTAAGTTGTATGGTTTTCCTGGTTTTCCTGGGGTGTCACAGTATAGGATACGTTTTATAGTTTTTATTGTTTTGAAATGAAACAGGTAAAGTAGTTATTTCATACAAATTTTAACGTTAGTTAACAAAACAAATATCAATAATGTTTACTCATGACTCCTGAGTATATAGTGACTACCATTTATGTGTTTCCTTAGAAAAATATCAAGGTTGTAATATGGAAATGCCTAGTTTATTTATAGGGGTTGAGTTATAATATAAAGGATTTAAAAATAAGAAGTGTAAAAAGCCACTAGAGAGTGACAAGTGTTCGAGAAGAAATCAAGTGGGAACGGTAATTTTGTCTACAAAAGGAAAAACAATATGCACATGCAAGTCACATGCTATTCCCCCTATTTTTTAATCGTCCGTAACTTTTTTATACATCATTTGTTTAAAAAAATCATACCATAAAATCGAGCGTCTTTTTATCTTTAATATGAGTACCATATTGTTATATTTTTCAAAAAAATAAAATAAAAACCCAGTTGCGTATTACACAATGGACATGACGCAAAACACAATGGAAAGTAGACCAGAAACACAATCAATGACAACAAATAAGACACAATGGACAATAGACCAAAACACAATGACCATAACGTATTACACAATAAGTATCAAACTAAATAAAAACACAATTGATAACAATAGATAAAAGACACAATTGATGACATCAGATAAAAGACACAATGGAGAGCAGATGAAGATACGATGAACAACAAACTAAAAACACATTACACAGCAAACTAAAACACAATGAACAAGAGATTAAAACACAATGGACAACATATTAAGACACAATGGATAACAGAAAACCCAGATATAACATCATTTTCATTGTGTCATATATTGTGTTATAGGTTCTTATAAAAACGCAATGGGTAGAACCCAAATTAACATTGTGTTATAGGTTTTGATAATATCACAATGTATAGAAACTCTACTAAAACGTAATGACTAAAACCCAGTTAAATGACACAATGACCATAACCTTTATCACAATGCAAAAAAAAATCCAGTAAAACTAAAAAATTTTATTTTATTTTTATATGACAATATGATACTCATATTAAAGATAAGAAACGTTCGTTATTATGGTGACTTTTTTTTGAAAAAAATATCACATGAAAAAGTCATGGAGGTTTTAAATTGATTTGGGAAATTGGCATATGTCTTGCATGTGGAGAGAAAATCCATAAATGTAGAATTCCCTTTATGCCCTTCCATTGTCTTCTTTTCCTTAAAACTAATCTTAGCCCTCTAAATCTAATATCAATGAACTAGAATCCTTCTTATTCTTCTTATTTATTTTATCCTTTATATTTGATCCTAATCCATAAACGGATACAAATTATTAAATTTTATTAGAATACTCAAAATAATTAAAGAGTTAGTTGCCATTTTAGTCCCTGAGTTTTGTCTAAATTTTTCATTTTAGTCCAAATATTTTTTTTTCGCCTCTGGGTCCCTGACTTTTCCCTTTTATTGCAATTTTGATCACATTCCCTAACTCCATTCAAAAACCCCATTTGTAACCAGGGGTATTTTAGGAATTTTCATTTTAAATCTTTTCAATTGCCATTTTGATACAATTCTAAAAATTCTAAAAAATTAAAAATATTCTAAAAAATCCAAAAAATTATAAAAATCAAAAAATCTTAAAAATCAAAAAAAATTCTAAAAAATCATAAAATTTCTAAAAAATCATAAAAATTCTAAAAAATAAAAAAAATCATAAAAAAATCAAAATAATCATAAAAATTCTAAAAAAATCAAAAAAATTCTAAAAAATCAAAAAAATTCTAAAAAATCAAAAAAATTCTAAAAAATCAAAAGAATTCTAAAAACACAATCTCATGTCGATTAAGTCCCAACTCGATTCTTTGATTCGCGAAGGCTCGTTAGAATGGAGAAATCTTTTTGAGAATGAAGTTTACATGGCCCGGTTTCCCGATAAACACTTGATCTCGAAACCGTTCTCGAAGCCAATTTACACCCGTTATCGGTCAATCCCGCGAAATCGTTTATCGGGTTTTTCCACCCTGAAGAAGTTGAAGAGGGTAGTTTCGACTTTTTTGCATGGCGCAATGTCTTTCGATACTATGTGGGATGAGATTAGTCACGAGTCAGAGCCTCTACATAGTAAGCTGGAACGACCACTTTTTCGTATTGAAAGTTGATTCCGATGCGTATTATATCATCGATACTTTAGGGGAGAGGCTTTTCGAGGGGTGTGATCAAGCTTATATCTTGAAGTTCGACCGAAACACGATAATTTATTAACTTCATGCCACGGAATCCGGCTCTGACGATTCTAACCGAAAGTCAACTACCGAAACCGTTGAATCGGTGGTCAAGAACGCGAGTGAAAACGAGGTTGTTAGCGAGGGTAAAGAATCTTCTTGGCGGCCATTCCGATAAGAGAACTACTAGCGGATATGAAAAAAAGGTATACTTTCTTCAACACCGATTCATCACCGACTACAAATTGAGTTTCACTACACTCAGTTACAACAACCGCCACCTGTTCCAGTCATCGCACCCGCGGTTGATGACTCAGCAATCCCGGTTGCCACAAAGGATTGTTTCGCAGGAGATGTGAGTTGTAGGTTTACAGTTTTAAGTTCAGAGTTCAAACTGGCTTTGTTTTAACAACTTGTTTTTTTCTTATAGTTTTTTTTTTTTTGTGTTACAAGACTCTTGGGATGGAAAGTGAAAGGGAATCTCAAATGTGTAGTCTCTGTTTCCATCTTTTGTTTGATTTTTTAGAGTTTTTTTTTTATTTTTTAGGATTTTTTTGATTTTTTAGAATTTTTTAGATTTTTTTTGGATTTTTTGGATTTTTTAGATTTTTTACAATTTTTTTTATTTTTTACAATTTTTATGATTTTATGATTTTTTTAGATTTTTTAGAATTTTTATATATTTTTTTATTTTTTAGAATTTTTTGATTTTTTAGAATTTTTTATTTTTATGATTTTTTTATTTTTTTTATTTTTTAGAATTTTTTTTGAGTTTTTAGAATTGGATCAAAATGACATTTGAAAAGATTTAAAATGAAAATTCACAAAATACCCCTGGTTACAAATGGGGTTTTCAGATGGAGTTAGGGTATGTGATCAAAACGGCAACAAAAGTGAAAAGTTAGGGACTCAGTGGCGAAAAAAAACTATTTGAACTAAAATGACAAATTTATACAAACCTCAGAGATTAAAATGGCAATTAACTCATAATTAAACGATGGATATGAATGTTGTGGGGTATTTTAAGAGGTGAAAGTTTGACGCAAGGAATAGTTTAACATAAGCATTTATTTACTACTAAGGGTATACGGAGTGGGCGGCAAACCCACTCGGCAAACCGCCTTTGTCGCGCGGTTACACCGCCGCCGGTGGGTTTGCCGCTCGGTGAAGGTTGGGGATGCGGGGTAGGGTTGACGATTCGGAGGAGAGAGGGGGAGGGTATGAGAGAGAGAGAGAGAGAGAGAGAGAGATGGTAGTGTGGGTGGGGTCCATGACATCTCTCAACCAATCACACATTTTTCCTTTTTTTAAAAGTTTACCACTTCACCAAGTGTCTAACCATTGCCAACACTTTTCAGCAATGTTTAAACATTTTTCACTGATTGACATGACGCACTCTGATTTGTTGATTTTTTAGTTTGTCACTCTCAAGTGTTTAACCACTCCTTACACCTTAATAATTGTCAACATTGAAAAAGTAAGGGAAAAATGTGACCTCAGCCACATATCAACCCATGTAGATACGACCTACGTGGCTTCAGTGTTCATCACACATGACTTCCATTACACTCGTCAATTTTAAGTATCAAGTGAAAATAAAAATAGTTAAAAATATACGTTAAAAATCATTTAATTGAGGAATGATTTCCTTTAGTGAAAAATATACCTAAAATTGCCTTTAGTGAAAAATAGTGAAAATAAAACAAATACATATTTTTTTGGTTGGTGATGTATTATTCCATTCCAATCAACACAAAAGAAACAAATGAAAATTCGGATATTTGAAATTCTCAAATTTTTTTATACGAATAATATTCAAAAAAAAAGTGGTAGATTTATTGCCTTTCAAAAAAAAAAAGAGGTAGGTTTACTATACACGTGATATTAATGTCCCTTTCAACAATGTTATGGTGTAAGGAGTGGTTAAACACTTTGGAGTGGTAAACTAAAAAACCGACCAATCAGAGCGCGCCATGTCAATCAGGCAAAAGCGTTTAAACTTTGCTGAAAAGTATTGGCAATGGTTTAAACACTTGCTAAAGTGGTAAACTTTTATTATTAATTTTTTTTTGTGTACTGTTTTATTTAATAAATGTAGAATAAATACATTAAATTAAAAAACAATAAACTTTCATAAATTAAATTAAAAACATCAAAATTACATTAAATAAAAAAACAATAAAATTACATTAACTTGAAACAATTTAAACTAGTCTTCGTCGGAATCGACCAAAAGGTGGGGTAAATCTTGACTTGCGAGATGATCTATGAGATCGTGTTTGAGTCTCCAATACGTGTCTTCATCCATCAACTCGTCGCTACTCATGGGTGGGAACCATAACGGGAGTTCATCCGCCATTTTGTTTTGTAAATTTTTGGGAAGAATTGTTGGTATTTTTTGGGTTGGTTGGGTATATATTTGAAGGTATTTGGTTATGGTTTGGTTTGATATTTATAGGTTAATTTTTTAAAGAAAAAATTATTTTTTTTTAATATTACCGATAATATTGGCCCACAATCCAAACAGACCTCTTCCCCAAGTCGGTAACCACTCACCGCCCCTTTATGTTTGCCGATCAGTAAAGTGGTCGGCGGCGGTGTTCCCGCTCGGCAAACCAAGTTTGCCGCACCACTTTACCGACCACTCCGGACAACCTTAAGAGATTAGCCAACATATGACTTGACACATCCATTGAAATCACGATCAAGTGTTTTTTTTTTCTGAAATTCCTTAAATACTTTACTTTATTTTTTTTGTTAAATAAGTTGAAAAAACTAGAACAAATATAATATATCTTTGAGTAAACTGCCAAAAGGTTTGAGTTTTAGATTAAAGTGACAAAAGTAACCAAACCTCATAGACCTTTTTAGCAGTTTACTCAGTATCTTGGTTTCCGTTTTCCAAAACAAGTAAAAAATGACTTTTAGTTTTGAAGAAACACGTTACTAATTTTATGATTAATTAGTTTGGTTTATGTTTCAAACATGAGGGTTAATCTTCTTTAGCTTTCCTGAGCTCAGATTAGATCTGATCTTCCTGTAAAACAGAACACCGTTAGCTCGTTAAGAGGGGAATATGGGGGTTTCCCTCTTAACTAGGCTCCGGTGTGAGAATAAGTATCTGCTTTGAGGAAATAAGTGTGTGTTAAGAGTGAGAGTGGAGAAAATGGAATGTTTAACCTGTGCATGGAGGTCTCTATTTATAGCCGGAGAGGTGCAAGAGGAGATGGGCTGATGGGCTGATGGGCCTTGGGCCGGAAGACGACAAGCGGGGAATATCCTCTTTGTCTCACTAGTGTCAACCGTTAGTGTCTTCTAGAGGATCCCAGGAGCTGGCGCAGCTTGATTGGAGCCACGTCTCCCTGTTGTCGGCCTTGTTATCCCTCTGCCATCAGCAGGTAAGTGGAGATCGTGGGGCAGGTGTCGCCGCCCCCTGATTGGTGCCACGCAGGCGTCCTTGTGTACTCTCTGTCTCCTGCACGACAGACGATCGTGGAGCATGATAGAGCACAGCCTGAAGGATGTTGATTGGCTTAACTTTCTGCCACTTGTACCTTCTGTACTTTCTGAAGTGGCATCGCGCCCCAACTCCTGCACGACCCTTGTTGGACACGTAATTAGTATGCGCATGGTTGTAGGGGCTGAGGCCCTTATTCAGAACACTTAAGTGTGAAAAGTGGTGTACTCTCTTGTTTGGACCTCGCGCGAGGTCATGGTTGCTTGATTATCTCGCGCGGGTCTGAAGATTGATCAGCTTTGTGAGTAAGGAGTATGGTCCTTAGCGCGACCTGATAAAGGTTTGTGCGGCTTTTTGGGACCATACCCCTTCAAGCCCCCCCAGTCCAGTGCTGCACCATGCGCGAAGCAAGTGGTTGGAGCTCTGGACTTAGAAAAAAGGAAGTGCTAGATCTTAGTAAATCGCGCGCGTGTAATTGATTGTCAAGTTACTACGACGCGACTTCTAGGATGGCTTGATGGTTGTTGTTGTTTTTTTATTCTGTTGCGCAGGATCATGGGTGATTATGTGTGCGGCACAACCTTGGTAGCATGATTCTGGTAGAGGCGCGCGTGTAAGTGTTTGTCAGTTAATACGGCGCGACTACCAGGTTTGTCTGTTGACAATTCTCTGCTTTTGAGTACAAGCGCGCAGGTTCATTGCATGAGTATGAATGTTGCGCGGCCTGGGTAACTTCTGCATGAATTTTGTAGTAACTTTCATCGGGGAAAAACCTCGAATTTTGAATTCTGACAGGTTGGTGCAAAATGTCATTGATGGCGACGTTTGAGTTGACTGCTGACACGGCCGTCATCATGTTGTCACTGATGGTTCACCTTTTCTCAGGAAATTGAGCACCACGCGCGTGTGATAACCGTCACCCCGAGAAACCCGCCTTACGTGGCATCTTCTCGTTGGTTATGCGCGCGGTGTATTTGTAACACCCTAGTTATAATTTAATGATTTAAATACAAGTACTCGTAAATATACGTGTATTTATGAAACACCTTCATATAAAAATACAGGTTTGTTTAAATCTTTTACAAAGTGTTCTAAACAGTTTAACGTGAACGAGTTCGTCATCTAAAAGTAACGATAATAGTCATGTGCGGAAGCTTGTGTTTTGAGCGTGTTCGGTTCCTCTTCGAGCTTGATCTTCATCCGGGCACTCTTGGCAATCACCTATAATCAAAACCAACTTAAAAGTTAGTTTTGATAGTCAAATATGAAGTTCAAACAAGTACAGGGGTTAAAAATGACAAAAATAGCATTTTTCCGAGTTAGGTGGCGTCAACGACTCCACTTCCCGCGTCAACCAGAGTAAACTGGCGTCAACAGCAAAACATGTTTTCCAAGCGGCGTCGACGACGCCACTACCCGCGTCGTCGACGCCTAGCCTATATTGCAGTTTTCTGCAGTTCCGTTTCGTCGTTCGTACGCACTAAAACGCGCGTAACTTTTGAACCGTTTACCCGTTTAACCTCCCGTTTTTTCCTACGTGTTTGTAATTTGATTCTCCATAATATGGAGTTAAAATCTAACATCCGGTTTAACAAAATTTCAGACTTTTAAGTCTTCGGCTTATCGCTCTATTTCCCAATTTTGACCCGTTTATGCATTTTATCAAACGAACATATTTGTTTGATTCCTACATCACCTACACTTCTTAAAATTAATGTTACCTACTATATTAGGTTCTAATCATAGGTTTATTACACCATTTAAACCCGTTTATGCTCGTATGCTTATTTTTGACCCGTTAAGGGTATTTAAGCACTTTAAAGCTTGAAATCGCTTTCATTCCTTTCTAGCATCTTATTCCTACATTTCTTATCAAGTAATATTCAACTACAACTCTTTGTGTGTTGGATTTCAATGTGTATATCTATATGTTCCGAGTTTTACCCTTCGGATTGTTATTTTACGGTAAGACTCAAATAGAGCTATTTGGCTAACGTATTACATCTATCAACATCTACACTTATTCTAAGCTTTTGTTTAATCATAAGACTCGTTTCCAAACAACCTCTAAGGGTTGTTTGTTCGATTTAGCCTACAAGGGCGTTTTGGTCGATTTTGGTCCTTCTTTTACAATGAAGGACTCTCACCAATTATTCGACCAAGATATCACTTTTAACTACAACATAAATATGCGTACCTGGATCGGATCAACAAATAGACCCGATTTATACCTCGCTTTTATTATCACATTTTCTATGGAAACGGAAGTATCCGAATCGCTAATCGGTCCTGTTAGCATAAGACTTGGCAACCATATTAGTCGATATTGTCAAATGGTGTTATCATCACCATTTGACCCGTTTGGCTCATATGACCAAACATTTACATATGTAGTAGAACGAGGTTTTAAATTTCAAATTTACACATCCGGCCCATGTCGGATGTTACCACTTGACCCCTCTTTTTCTCTTTAACTCAATTCTCACAAATTTGACCCGTTCGGCTTACGCCATGGGTGCCCTTTTTATTGTTAATTTGCATTAGTCGACACTTGACTAAATTTCCATTTTTTTACCCCTTTTTCTCAATATTATATTACACTACGCGGTAATCTTATCAAAACTCATAATCTCTTAGTCATTACATGACCAATTTACCGATTTATCCTGTTTACCATAAACCATGGTTTTTATCACCTTTATATGTTCCGACTCGTACCAATCGTGTCGGAAACCATATTTTCATTATTATCATTATCGCATTTATTACTTGTAAAGTAAACAAGTATTCTACAAAAGTGTGTAAGTTTCACTTACCTTTCATCCGAATTACGCTTTCCTTTTCCTTCTTGATTTGTTTGATCCGCTCCCTCATCAAGCTTTCACCTAGCTTGTTACGCGTCAAACTATCATCATCGTTTTCAAGGTGGTTAGTTTAATCATAATGTAATACGATTATTCCACCTTATGCATTTCATATCAAAATTACTACTTATTGTATTATAGGTCAGTTTGACCTTTTTAAAAGTCAAATGCCCATTAGTATGCTAATTGCATATTCGAGTTCATCAACTAGTTTTGGCATTCTTTAATTACCCGGTAGGCGTTATCTTTAGACCACCGTTTTAACCAAAGTTCTAACCACGTTTATCACATTTAGAACTCTTTTTAATCGCATCTTGCATAATAGCCAAAACATCACAATTAGGTGTTTTAACTACAAAATTCTAGTTTCGAGCTTTCTTTGAGGCATTTTAACGAACACCTAGTGGGCATAATTTTACATATTTACTAACTAGTTCATAACTAGTTATTTTTACCAAGATTCTCTCTACAATTCCAACCTCTATGTCTAGTGTTCATGAACTACTCATCATATTTTCAGAAATCAGTTTCTATGTATCAATTTACACTAGATTAGCATTCTACATCCTAGTGTTTATCATTTTCTCACAAAACCTATGAATCACCTTCAATGTGTTCATGAAATTTTTCAGAATTTAGCCATGATCTCACATGTTATTGTCTAGGTTTTACTCCTAGACACCATATCAACCCTATTCTACCCACATAGCAAACATGCAACATCAATTTTTCAGATTTCCCAATTTCATGAGAAATTCAAACAGAGAATTAACACTAAATTTTACATACCTTGTAACCCCCTTGTGATGAGGATCACAAATCTATGCTCAATTTTCGATTTGGACTTGGTTTGATCCTTCAATTTGTGAGATTAGTGAAGGTTAGGGTTTTGAGCTCCCTTGGCTCCTGTGGGTTACGACCAGAACACACACACACACCTAGTGTGTGTGTTGTGTTATATTTTTTTAAGTTTATAATTCTAGTTTCAAGTTACCCGGCTTTGGTCCCTCGTGTTTGGTTAGTTATTAATTAGGTCACAACCTAATTATTTTCAACAATACTCTCACTTATTAACTAGGTTTAATATTCCTAGTTAACTTAGCGGGTTCGGGAATATTTATGACTAAGTTTATTTTAGGCCCCGTTAACTCGGGCCTTTTGTCCATTTTATTTCTTTAAAGCTTTTATTCATTTTTTTTATTATTAGGATTATTTATTTAAATCCTAATATTCCACCGGGTAAATTTTACCACTAACGGTACTTTACCCGTCTTTTAGTATTAACGGGGTCTAATTACCAAACCCGTTTTCGGGGTGTTACAAGTCTACCCCCCTTAAAGAGGTTTCGTCCTCGAAACCTTTTCTTACATAATTCATTGAGTTTAAACTCAATGTATTTGAGCCGAGAATTCTTTTAAACATTACTTATACTTTTTAACCAATCGTTAGTATTGTCCGAAAAGTATGGTAACATCTTTTTGGTTACTAATTGTCTACATATCTCACAAGACATAGTGTAACTTCGAAATAACGTAATCTCGTTATTTCCACTAGTTTAGTTAACTTAGTGATTTCCATCGCTTTTATATACTATCGAACTCTTGGTGAATCTGTTACCTTGACCCGTTTAAAGGTCTTTAGTGAAATATTTCACCTTTAGCAATAATTTCTTTTGTTTTCAGATTTATTTATTCGGTTCAGTTATACCGAATCCACCGCTTACAAGCAAACCAATTTTTTTTTATTGATTCGAATTACTGGCCTTAACCGGTCTTACTAACTAGACTTATTAGTCCCGTTACTTTTCACCGCTCGTTTGGTTATAATGTGATTTTACTTCACATTACATTTCCTAACCGTGATCGTGTCACATCGTGTTTAGTTTGTATCAACCTTTCATTTTCGAAAATATCCCTTTTTCGAATATATCGTCTTGCGCCTATCAGTGTCAAGACTTGTATCTTTCATGCTTACTATTTAAATTCCTATCAGAATTTATGTTTGTAAAACGTTATTTCTTACTAAAACCAAAGTTTTAGTTTTAGGATCTTTTCTTTAACTTGTGTCAATCATCCATACCGGGATATTGACAGTCCATAATTTATTCTTTTACAGTCTTAGTCTTATGCGGGGAATCACAACTAGTTCCCCTTGCTTTACACTATTGACCCGTAGATTCTTTCACTTAGCCCCATAGGCTATTTCTTTAAGTTTTTCACCTTCTTAAGGTGAGATATTAACAACTCGTTTCCCTCTCTTTATGACCCGAGGGTGTTTTTGGTCCGTAGACCTTAACACTGTGTTTAATCCCGTAGGTTATGATGATCCCGTAGATCATCTTTTATTCTTGTCTATATTCAAATGTATATATACATGTATAGCTTCAGGCATTTCTTAGTATGTTTGGAATCGTTTATTTTCACCCTTGAACTTCAATTGACCTTGACCGTAGTCTAAGGTCTCATTTGTTTACTTCCGGACTAATCCTTCCGACTTTATGACTTCTGACGTTATTTACGCGTCAGTTTGTTCTTATGCTTACTGTTATTTGATTTGCATATATTCTTATTTGGTTATATCCCATTACCGGGCTTATTATTCTCTTGCATTGAACGCTACCTTTATCTGGCTAACGTTCATTAGTGCCATTCGGCGTTATATTGTATTCAACTTGTTTGACCTATTAATGTGAAATCCATCACTTATAATAATCAACTTTATTCTTTATTCAACCCATTCGACTTCGAATAGTTGAACATATTTACTCACAATTTCTATTTACGAGATTTTATAGTCATAACTCGTAATCCAAGTCCTTTGATTTCTCAACCCGTGTTCACGTCTCTTGGTTTCTACGCATGTGTTTAATTCTTACCCATTAACCGGGTGTTTTACCGAAGTCGTTATTATTGCAACCCTCCCAGTATGCATTAAGACCTCGCTTCATTTTATATTCAGACTTTGCCCTTAAGTTTGATGTTTTACAAAAACGACCCGTTAAGGGTCATATTTGCATGTTCCGGGTTCGAGTGTAAGTACACTCCCTCCCGATACTTGTCTAAAACATTTTACATGCTTGTGTTTTCTAGGTTCGAGTGTAAGTACACTCCCTCCCAATTCTTGTCTAAAACATTTTACATGCTTGTGTTTTCTGGGTTCGAGTGTAAGTACACTCCCTCCCAATTCTTGTCTAAAACATTTTACATGCTTGTGTTTTCTTCACTCGGGCCCATTATCCTAATGTGACACGCTTCCATCACTCGATTGTGCGTTTACATTATTTTCAAATATCTCGCTTATCTGTTTCATTTGGGTACTTTTTAATTAGTCCCATTCATCCCGCCCTTACTACATCGGATGTAAACGTGTCTGCCATAAGAAGTTCATGGTATCATATGCCACTACTTACTTGGCCAGAGTAAGCGGTTAACACATGACACACATGACCTTTTTATAGTTTTCACATCGCGCCCTATGTAAGTAACGCCTCTATTTGTTTCTCTTGGAAACAATATCCCGAATACATTTTCTATTCGGGTTTTCCAAGTTTTTAATCTACATATGCAACCTTCAATTTCTACGTATTGGTTGCATAATTATATTTGTGCGATTATTTAAAATGTGCACCTGGTAATGTTTGCCCCGACGGGCGTTCCTTGCCATTAACCTTGTTCGCGGTCGTTACGCGATTTAGTCCTCGGTGAGCATGCTCCTCTTGTCATGCTTCGGACCTTTCCATCATCGTATTCACAATTCCTTTGACTCTCGTCGTCTTCAAACGTGAGTGTCCTTCAATTAAGACATTCACAAAAGTTAGTAACGTCAACTTCAATAATCGCCCGTATTATAATACAAGGCTTTTTCTACTATACGCGTCAACGCGCGTATTTTCGTCAACTATATCAATCGTTTTAATTGGGGTAACGTGTATCACACGATAGCCCTATGTGTTGTTTACAACACTTTAGCATGCTAAGCTATTAACATACTTGTACTTACCGGATTTGCGATCAAGCCTCGAACCGAACACTTTACCCTTTAACCTTGGGCTCTGATTACCAACTTGTAACACCCTAGTTATAATTTAATGATTTAAATACAAGTACTCGTAAATATACGTGTATTTATGAAACACCTTCATATAAAAATACAGGTTTGTTTAAATCTTTTACAAAGTGTTCTAAACAGTTTAACGTGAACGAGTTCGTCATCTAAAAGTAACGATAATAGTCATGTGCGGAAGCTTGTGTTTTGAGCGTGTTCGGTTCCTCTTCGAGCTTGATCTTCATCCGGGCACTCTTGGCAATCACCTATAATCAAAACCAACTTAAAAGTTATTTTTGATAGTCAAATATGAAGTTCAAACAAGTACAGGGGTTAAAAATGACAAAAATAGCATTTTTCCGAGTTAGGTGGCGTCAACGACTCCACTTCCCGCGTCAACCAGAGTAAACTGGCGTCAACAGCAAAACATGTTTTCCAAGCGGCGTCGACGACGCCACTACCCGCGTCGTCGACGCCTAGCCTATATTGCAGTTTTCTGCAGTTCCGTTTCGTCGTTCGTACGCACTAAAACGCGCGTAACTTTTGAACCGTTTACCCGTTTAACCTCCCGTTTTTTTGCTACGTGTTTGTAATTTGATTCTCCATCATATGGAGTTAAAATCTAACATCCGGTTTAACAAAATTTCAGACTTTTAAGTCTTCGGCTTATCGCTCTATTTCCCAATTTTGACCCGTTTATGCATTTTATCAAACGAACATATTTGTTTGATTCCTACATCACCTACACTTCTTCAAATTAATGTTACCTACTATATTAGGTTCTAATCATAGGTTTATTACACCATTTAAACCCGTTTATGCTCGTATGCTTATTTTTGACCCGTTAAGGGTATTTAAGCACTTTAAAGCTTGAAATCGCTTTCATTCCTTTCTAGCATCTTATTCCTACATTTCTTATCAAGTAATATTCAACTACAACTCTTTGTGTGTTGGATTTCAATGTGTATATCTATATGTTCCGAGTTTTACCCTTCGGATTGTTATTTTACGGTAAGACTCAAATAGAGCTATTTGGCTAACGTATTACATCTATCAACATCTACACTTATTCTAAGCTTTTGTTTAATCATAAGACTCGTTTCCAAACAACCTCTAAGGGTTGTTTGTTCGATTTAGCCTACAAGGGCGTTTTGGTCGATTTTGGTCCTTCTTTTACAATGAAGGACTCTCACCAATTATTCGACCAAGATATCACTTTTAACTACAACATAAATATGCGTACCTGGCTCGGATCAACAAATAGACCCGATTTATACCTCGCTTTTATTATCACATTTTCTATGGAAACGGAAGTATCCGAATCGCTAATCGGTCCTGTTAGCATAAGACTTGGCAACCATATTAGTCGATATTGTCAAATGGTGTTATCATCACCATTTGACCCGTTTGGCTCATATGAACAAACATTTACATATGTAGTAGAACGAGGTTTTAAATTTCAAATTTACACATCCGGCCCATGTCGGATGTTACCACTTGACCCCTCTTTTTCTCTTTAACTCAATTCTCACAAATTTGACCCGTTCGGCTTACGCCATGGGTGCCCTTTTTATTGTTAATTTGCATTAGTCGACACTCGACTAAATTTCCATTTTTTTACCCCTTTTTCTCAATATTAGATTACACTACGCGGTAATCTTATCAAAACTCATAATCTCTTAGTCATTACATGACCAATTTACCGATTTATCCTGTTTACCATAAACCATGGTTTTTATCACCTTTATATGTTCCGACTCGTACCAATCGTGTCGGAAACCATATTTTCATTATTATCATTATCGCATTTATTACTTGTAAAGTAAACAAGTATTCTACAAAAGTGTGTAAGTTTCACTTACCTTTCATCCGAATTACGCTTTCCTTTTCCTTCTTGATTTGTTTGATCCGCTCCCTCATCAAGCTTTCACCTAGCTTGTTACGCGTCAAACTATCATCATCGTTTTCAAGGTGGTTAGTTTAATCATAATGTAATACGATTATTCCACCTTAAGCATTTCATATCAAAATTACTACTTATTGTATTATAGGTCAGTTTGACCTTTTTAAAAGTCAAATGCCCATTAGTATGCTAATTGCATATTCGAGTTCATCAACTAGTTTTGGCATTCTTTAATTACCCGGTGTCACACCCGCTCGTAGCGGAAGCGCGAGGTGTGATCTGATCGGTTCTCATTGCATAACAATATAAGTGAACAATATTAAATGAATAAAAACAAGCTCCAATGCCATTGTCATAATTGTTTCAAAAGAATGCAACATAAGTTGAATGTATTGGTTACAAACCATCAAATGAAAATAAGTTGTCATCGTTTTATACATCAAAATGTAAGTCTTAAAATGTCAAGACTTTGACCACTATATCACCGCAAAGAGGCGGTATATAACAGGCAAACCCTTCAATAGTTGGCATGGAGTATTGATACTTGTTTTCCTTGACTGAAATGTCTGCCAGGTCCACTAATTTCCTGAAATACATGTTAAGTTTGAAAACATCAACAAAAGTTGAGCGAGTTCATGCAGTTTAGCTGTATGAGATGTATCTGTAAAATGTGAGTTGTATAAACTGTATCTGTAAAATGTGAGTTGTATAAACTGTATCTGTATGAATGATGTATAAACCGTATCCACAACATGTGAATTGTATAAAATGTATTTGTATGTATGATGTATAAACTGTATCCACAACATGTGAATTGTATAAAATGTATCTGTATGTATGATGTATAAACTGTATCCACAACATGTGAATTGTATAAAATGTATCTGTATGTATGATGTATAAACTGTATCCACAACATATGAATTGTATAAAATGTATCTGTATGTATGATGTAGTATGTAAAGCGTCAATGAAATCGTTGATCATTAATGTTTCGCGAGGACATTAATATGTGTGACGAATTAGGAAGCAATCCAACCCTAGACGATTTTATGTCGACTCCTATCGAATGGGACACAAACGCACTCTTCTGTATGGGTCCACGACCAAGAGTGGGGCTCGCCAAAACCCATTAGATCTAACCCCTTGTACCTAGGTCCAAACTGGATTAATGGTGCTTATAGTATGGCCCTAATTCGCACATGATCTATGGTGTTTCATTACCTAACTTTAACATACGATGAACATGTATTTTCCCCGATAGTTGTAAAGTTGTAAAACATTTAAATGAATAGGGGACATGAACTCACAGAATTGCGTCCGTGAATAGAAGTAAATAAGATCTCACGTGCGGTCGTCCTGAATAGCGTTGCGACCTACAAATGTTCTTATTTTTGTTAGACACTTCGGTCTTTGTAAAGAACTTGGGTACAAGTCTTGTGTCTTCAATATGTGTAAGACTTGTATGTCTTTACTGTTCGTTAACTGTGTATTCGATGAATGAGTTGTTTAGTCGGATCTAGTCCGCTGAATTTCGTGTCTTATATGTATCAATTGTATAGTTGTGTTTCCAATAATGGTAACATTGGGCCAAGCCCATGTTTTCAAGTTATTGGGCTTAAATAGTGCTGGGCCTTAAATAGTGTTGGGCCTCAAATAGTGTTGGGCTTCAAATAGTGTTGGGCTTCAAATAGTGTTGGGCCTCAAATAGTGTTGGGCCTCAAATAGTGTTGGGCCTCAAATAGTGTTGGGCTTCAAATAGTGTTGGGCTTCAAATAGTGTTGGGCTTCAAATAGTGTTGGGCTTGAATTGGGCTTGAATAGTGTTGGGCTTGAATAGTGTTGGGCTTGAATAGTGTTGGGCTTTGGCCCATATGTTTAGTATTTGGGCTTAGCCCATGAATTTATGTTAAGCCCATTATGAAGATAAGTCCATTAAGAAAAATAGCCCATTAAGTAAAATAGCCCTTTAAGTAATATAACCCATTTGTTATAAAAATAGCCCACTAGTATAATAAGCCCATTTATTTTTATAAAAACCTTTTTATAAAAATTTACTAAGTATACTTGTTAGTAAACAAAAACATACTAGTTTTTATAAGTTTATAAACATCCGAAATTTGTTATTGATAGGATACTTATATTTCGTGTCGATAAATCGTCTAAACGTCGTAGTAACTCCCCGGATTGGCAATTCACTTATGTAGTCGTCCGTCGTTCATTTTGACCATAATTGGTGTCCGATTATTCGAATCGTCCGTAACTCGTTTTAAGGCGTAATTATGTGAAGTCTTATAAGACTTTGATTATTATGTATCATGTGTTCATTATTACCATTGTAATAAAGTTCCTATCTTTGATATATATAACTAATACCATCAAATAATCACATAGCACATAAGTTGTTAAATCACCAAATATATATTTTTCTAAAAAAAAATATATATTTCTCTTGTCTAAATACAACCAAAAATGTTGTTACTTTATAAAATAAAGTTTTTATGAAAAATGGCTATATAACCTTTGTATTTTTTTTAACCATGTTTTATAAACATATCATTTTCTTTATCAAATCACCACCAATTTACTCTACAACTTAACTAAACATATGAGACTTTTATAACATAAAATTATCAAGATGATATCCAAATCATGTAGGGTTTTAACCATGATTATTTCATATGCTAACAAGTTCAAAAACCAAGTTTAATTTTAGTTTTAACAACTTTTATAATAATCTCTAGTTGTATGTTACTTTTTATAATCTTGTGAGAGTATTGTTTTTAACCAAAAACCTTATATATTTTCACAAGATCAATAGTTATGATCATCCATTAATCCTTTATGTTAAAAACCCTTTAACATAAACATGCATAATTTTTAGATCATAACTTAAAACATCTTCTAATAATTTATTTGCATCATAAACATCATAACAAGACTAAATAAGCATATATCAAGTCTTAGATCATAATATAAACAATCATAATTATATCATGATTTTTATCTTTGCTTCTATGTATTTTTCATGCTTATTATGTATGATTACATGGTTATTATTAGTAATAATAACAATCATAAACTTAATATATTTGCATAAAAAAATAGATATAGAAGCTTACTTCTAGCACTAGGCTAGGGATGATCTTAGAAGATTATTAAGAACTAATAAGATGATGATCTTGATGATTTAAGGTTCTTGAATGGATGAAAAAGCTTCCTTTAACTTGTAAATGCTTTAGATCACCTTATGTTACTTGGAAATCCATCTTGATCATGAAGGAGATGATAAAAATAATTGGGTTTTTGGATGGTGTTCTTGGTGAAAAGATGAAGATTGAAAGAGTTCTTATGTGTGTGAAAGATAAGATGTAAAAGTATGATAATGTGGTTAGTAACTAAAGTACTAAGTGTTATAATCTTTCACCAACATCATCCACTTGCAACTAATGAAAATATCTAGATATTAATCAAAAGAATAAGGGGTAAAGTGTAACATTTTTTTATAAAAATGTCTTAAACATGTAGATATTTTGGTAATTAGGCTAAGTATGGTGATTAGGGTAATCTTTCACCATTAGAGGGTAATTAGTGATTCGAAACATAAATTAACATTAACTAGTTCATTAAACTAGTAGAAATCATGTTTTGATACTTTGAATGATTTTCGTTTCGTCGTTGGCTAGTTTACGGCACTTTTGTGGCGTACCGACGGAAGTTTGCCGTAAGTTGACATTCCGCATTAAAAAGATGTATGAAGTTATTTTGAATCCCAAAATAAGCTTAACTAGTTTACCAAAGCTTTCATTTGGTTGTTTTCGGTGTCGGAAATGTCGTTTATTAGCTTGTCGGTGCAGAAACGGACAAGTTGTGGGGGTTGCAACGCAGTGTCGAGAGCTTATGTTTCGAATACTCCATTAATATCCTCATATTGTTTCCATATGTTTGTCATCATTTGTCATAATTTCGGAGTCCCGGAAATGCTAAATTATTATTTTGGACGAGTTAAAATTGTCTTATTTTAGTGAAACAGACGATTTAGCGATTAGGGCGTTGTACCGGAAAGTCTTGTATCTTTGCAAGATATGTTTTCACATTAGTGTTTTCTTATATAAACGGACTCAGTTATGTTAGCCGTATGTCGTTTTTTTTTCCTTGTTTCGTTTGGTTTTCACGGTTTTGCTGGCATGAATAGTGTAACCGTGAATAGTGCGCGCAGCACTTTTTACCAACACTTTTAGGACATTGTTTAATTGGTTTCGCAATACGAAGAAAACCAACATATGTTATATCATTGTTTTCTTGTCCTAACACTATCGTCTAATGTACGACACAGTTTCGTAATTAAATTACGCTAATTGCATGAGATTATATACTAAGAATAGTGATTAGACTGTACGGAATTTCCGGTTATTTGCCATTTGTCACATTCTCCCCCTGTTATTGAGAATTTCGTCCCGAAATTCAAACTGAGTCATCCTTTGCAGGAGACTACTCAAACAGGTGAGGATATTTTGGTTTTGATTTGATCTACACGTTCCCAAGTATATTCGGGTCCGTGTCGAGAGTTCCAACGAATTTTTACTAATATGTTACAATTCCTTCATATTTTATGGACCTTCCGGTCCATGACCTTAACAGGTGCTTTATGAATTGGAGTTTGTCATCAATGTGAATCTTATCCTCCGAGATGATAACCGTTTCTTATGTTGGACTCTACTTAAGATTCGACACATGAAATGTATCGTGTACACTGCTTAGTTCGTCTGGTAACTTCAAGTTGTAGGCAATAGTGCCAATCTTTTCTAAGATTTCAAATGGTCCAATGTAACGTGGGTTAAGCTTTTCACGTTTACCGAACCTTGATACACCCTTCCAAGGCGCGACTTTCAACAAGACTTTGTCTCCAACCTCGAAAGATAATGGTTTCCGTCGCTTATCTGCGTAACTCTTGTGTCGATCGCGAGCCGCCTTGATACAGTCTCTGATCTGAAAATTTTTATCCGTAGTCTCTTGGACTAATTCCGGACCAATTAATTGTTTATCGCCTGTTTCAGCCCAACTTAGCGAAGAGCGACACTTTCGACCATAAAGAGCTTCAAACGGTGTAGCTTGTATACTAGTATGGTAGCTGTTATTGTAGGAAACTCAACCAAAGGTAAATGAGTATCCCAATTGCCACCTAAATCCATAACACACGCACGAAGCATATCTTCGAGTGTTTGGATTGTCCGTTTGCTCTGGCCGTCGGTTTGTGGATGAAAGGCTGTACTTGAATTCAAATGAGATCCAAAGGCCTGTTGAAATGATTTCCAAATTCTAGAAATAAAACGACCGTCTCGGTCTGAAATGATTGAAATAGGCACTCCATGACGAGCCACTATTTCTTTGAGATAGAGTTCTGCTAGTTTCTCAGTATTTTCCTTCTACCAAATCGGTAAGAAGTGTGTGGACTTTGTTAGTCTATCGATGATTACACATATCATGTAGTGACCTCTTGAGGTCCTGAGTAACTTCGTAATGAAGTACATCGATATTTGTTCCCATTACCAAACGGGAATCTCGGGTTGTTGTAACAAGTCCGAGGGATTTTGCTACTCGACTTTGACTTTCGCGCAAGTCAAGCATTCTCCGATATAAGTCGCAATATTACTTTTGAGGTTAGGCCACCAGTAGTATTCTTTCACTACTTAGGCCTATGTGCTTCCTCAAAATATCATCTCGAAGGCCGCCAAAGAATGGAACCCAATTTCGACTCATAAGGTATAAAGTTCCATCTTCTTTTCAATAATTGTTTCTTCATGCCTCGAAGTGTTTCTGCTTGAATATGCTCTTCCTTGAGCGCTTGTGAATCATCTTCTCTAATGCTTGAATTCTCAGTGTTCTAACTCGTTCCTTGCGGCTCAAGGCATCTGCTACAACATTTGCCTTGCCCGGATGGTACTTTATTTCACAATCATAGTCGTTCAACAATTCAACATACATCGTTGACGTATATTTAATTCTTTTCGGTTGAATATGTGTTGAAGACTTTTATGATCCGTGAAAATAATGCATTAAGTACCATATTAATAATGTCGCCATAATTTTTAAGCGAATACCACCACGCCTAACTCAAGGTCGAGAGTGGTATAGTTCTTCTCATGAACTTTTTAATTGGGCGCGACGTGTACACAATAACTTTTTCACATTGCCTGAGTACGCAACCCAATCCTTGATGCTAAGCATCATAGTCTACAACAGAGTCATCGGTATCGTCGGATAATGATAAGATTGTAAAATACTATGCATCAACCTTAAGAATAAGTTGTAAGGCTATATCTTGTTTTTCGATTTGGGGCGAATTTATTGTCTTTAACAACTCTAAAATGGTTCTCAAATGTTGCTCATGTTCATCAGTCGATCGAGAGTATATCAAAATGTCGTCAATAAACACTATGACGAATTTGTCAAGATACGGCTTGCACACACGATTCATTAAATCCATGAAGACCGCTGGTGCATTTGTTAAACCAAAAGGCATAACGAGAAACTCGTAATGACCGTAACGAGTCTTAAAAGCCGTTTTCGGTATGCTTTCCTCTTGAATTCGTAACTGATGATACTCCTATCGTAAGTCTATCTTAGAGTAGAAGCTAGAACCTTTCATAAACCATTTGAGTTAGCTGGAAATTCATTTGTAACATGGTTTAGAAATATGAATTTTCATTCATCGAAATGTTGTGCAGTTTTGCGAAACTTTCATGTCTTTCCACCCCCAAAACCTTTATAAAGATGTATAATGGTAAAGAGTGGGGGTTATGAACTCACAACATCCTTATTCGGTCAACTACAAGGTTCAGAAGGTGCTAATCGACATGGAGATTTGGCTATGGGTGCGGCTCCAGGTACCAAGTCGATGTGAAACTCAACTCGTTGATATGGTGGTAGTCCTGGCAAGACTTCAGGAATTTCTTCAGGAAATTATTTTATCAAAAGAATATCTGTCAGCTGTGGCCCGACGGCCTTCTTGTCTACAACAAGTGCTAGATAGGCAATACAACCTTTCCGTAAGCACTTATGTGTTTTCATGCCATTGATGATCCGCAATGAGGTGTCGCGCTTCTCTCCATGTATCACAAGTGTCTCTTCGCTCAGTAGTGGTAGGCGAATGATCTTCTCGTGACATAAGACTTTGGCTAGGTTATCGGATAACCAATCCATGTCAACCACTACTTCGAAACTACTCAACTGAACAGGGAAGAGATCGATATTGAATTTCAGCTCTAGACTCGACTAGTTTACGTTTTGCCAATTCTATAGAATGAGGAGACGTCTAGCTTACTTGACTCTAGGCCAAGTACATTTTAAATTCTGTGTGGCGAGGACTTCACTGTATAGTCTTAGGAACCCTATGTTTAAATGTAGGATAACCCAATCCATATGTTTAGATGTAGGATATCCCAATCCCTAATTGTAGCTAGGACAATCCCGTCCCTAGCCATGAAACTCATGTATGTGAAATGTTAAGATGAAGCTTAAATTGCCAATTGTATACAATAACATGGATGTGAAATGTTGACGAATAGGATACATACCGGTGGCCCTTAATGATTTGATATGTCTCAGCTAATTCCCCATGTAGGATAACCCAATCCATATGTTTAGATGTAGGATATCCCAATCCCTAATTGTAGCTAGGACAATCCCGTCCCTAGCCATGAAACTCATGTATGTGAAATGTTAAGATGAAGCTTAAATTGCCAATTGTATACAATAACATGGATGTGAAATGTTGACGAATAGGATACATACCGGTGGCCCTTAATGATTTGATATGTCTCAGCTAATTCCCCATTAGCTAACTTGATATAGTAATGTGTGTCCAACATGACTCTAATTCGAGTATATGCTTAACATTTAAAAGCAATAGCTAAGCTCGGTGTTGGTATTAATAGAATTGATACACGATGATCGTAGAGTGTACGTACTCATGACTTCATTTCTCTCATGGCGAGAGTTATTGTTTGAGTGATTGAGGTAGGGAGGGATGATGTTGTCATGCTTCGGATCTCCGAGGCTAAACCTAAAATGTAACACTCAGTGTATTTGAATTCGGGTGTTACCCATTATGGAACAACCCTTGAGATATCGTGAAAGCATCAAGTGTAACCAACAATATTGGCTCTAGTTATGATCGAGTTCTTTTATAAAATCATATGAAGATAGATATGAAAATCAGATGATATAAAAGAATAATGTATGGTTAAATAAATAACCAATGAAAATGTAGTGTATAAATATATCATGTCTCGAAATAGAATATTATGTCTTGTGTAGAGGATGTCGTGTCTTGTGCGAAAATGTCGTGTCTTGTCTTTGTCGAAGAAATTTGAATAACACCACGATATGCAATATAATATAAGCACTTATATATAGGAAGTACCAGCGGCGTATCCACCATGCTTTTATCATATTACACACGTCTCATCACTTACAAATAACCACCAAAAATGTCTTGTGTATACCAACGTCAATGACATGTATAACAATGTCTTGCGTAACAATGTCATGTATAAAACATGTCTTGATTAAAAGCAATGGTTTTCAACACATAACTTTTAACTTAAACAATTGATTCTTTTGGCGCCATGATCTTTTTAATACACACCATTAAAAGAATCTAGACATGTATTTGGATAAATAGAGTCTATCATGTGCCCAAGAATGAAGAATGCAATCAATCGGTCATGGAAACCTCAAGACTATATTGTTCATACATGTTTGAATAAATGATAATGTGGATAACCAAAACCAAAAGGTGTAATGCCTCTTGCGTGTATTGGTCATATGTTTAAATGGAAAAAAAATAATTCGTTGAGGAGGGGAAACCAACCAGTGGTCTTCGTCTATATAATATGTATTCCCTACTCTATGGACCTCGATCGTCCTAAATAGAGAAAATCCTTTGTCTTACTTGTCCATGTGACAATTATGGTAATAGTGCTTGAGTTTCACGAGCTCTAGCAAGATTATTAGAATCTCCAAAAATGTAGAATAGAATGTAATGAGGGAGTTGCAGCATGGCGCATGCCATAC
Organism: Helianthus tuberosus; assembly: GCA_030545235.1. NCBI lineage: Eukaryota > Viridiplantae > Streptophyta > Magnoliopsida > Asterales > Asteraceae > Helianthus > Helianthus tuberosus. The sequence goes on from CM060443.1 coordinate 8,215,906, forward strand.
CATCCCTTGGAAAAAGACAAATGTCAAACGACGGAATTTATTGTATCACTTCCAATAAATATGATAAGGTGGAATATGATAAGGTAAGGTAAGGTAAAGTAGGGTAAAGTGTCATAGACACCATGGAACCAACCCATGTTCAAGAATTTCGAGAATGTTGAGGAAAATCCTCCATGAGTAGCTAACAAGTTTTGTTTGTTTAAATGACTAGTCTCAACTGAAACGTGATATAGATCGAATGTTAGGTGTGAACAAATACTTGTCGTCTTCCTGTATTGTATTGTATTGTATTGTATTGTATGGTATTGTATTGTATTGTATTGTATTGTATTGTATTGTATTGTAGGGTGTTATACTAACCACCACAGTTCGTGTTCTAATAGATAAGAAACATTGAATCTCGAATAATAATTTAAGAATTTGAACGAATAGTGATCATTAGCTTGGCCCGCAGAGTCCACCAGAATTCCCATGCACTACAAGTTGTTATTACATTGGCCACCGTAATAATAAATTGCCTTGCATGGTCACCCTAGCGTTCTCTCGTACGAAGCAGCCGATCAATAAGAGAGGAAACACTATTGTCAATATACCTTCAACATAGGAGGGACCTTCGTGATAGCTCACGTGTCAACGTTCGTTGTCCTTACTCGCAGAACGGTACGGCGTTAGGTGAAAAATGAAAAGAATCTGTAATAATAACAATTGAAGAGGCACCTTCAAGATGAGTACTTCATCTTCCTTGTAAGGACAAGAGTATATCCACCTTGATTAGTATGAGTCACATGGATCTCGTCCCACTAATGGAGTTGTTGTCCAAGGTTACCACCTTCGCCTCATCGTCATTATCATGGTCAGGCATCTCAGCATTCGCGAGAAAGCAACCATATTTTACGGAATTAAGTTTAAGATTTCACTTAGGAATCATGTTCGCCATAAGCTCCGCAATAGACATGAGGTCGATATTTTCACCATGTGAGTAAAGAATAATAATAGAGTTTGAAGTCGAAGGTATTTTGTTCTTGGCAAAATATTTCATGCAACATATATATGAACCACCTATATATATAGTCATGTAAAATCCTATCTAACAAGGATTTCTATCTTGCATAAGCTGAACTTGTAAACTATTTATGATGTGTAGACTGATAATGTAATGTGTCTATCTTGTATAAACACTGATAATGTAATGTATTGTAGGCACATAGTCTGTTAATGTAACGTGTCTATTCCTCATAGACTTCACCCATGGTAATGTCCTCGCTTGATTTATGTGAAATGAATTTTTGTTGTAGTGGACCTTGAAAATGTTTATGCAATGAAAACCTTTTGACCTGTCCAATTTTATTCTGTTCAACATGAACAAGAGGTTTTCGTGAGAGATCCCTAGTGATTGTAGACTTAGACTCGAGAAAGAATCCTGGTTCACTACAATCGATGCTCTGATACCAATCTGTCACACCCGCTCGTAGCGGAAGCGCGAGGTGTGATCTGATCGGTTCTCATTGCATAACAATATAAGTGAACAATATTAAATGAATAAAAACAAGCTCCAATGCCATTGTCATAATTGTTTCAAAAGAATGCAACATAAGTTGAATGTATTGGTTACAAACCATCAAATGAAAATAAGTTGTCATCGTTTTATACATCAAAATGTAAGTCTTAAAATGTCAAGACTTTGACCACTATATCACCGCAAAGAGGCGGTATATAACAGGCAAACCCTTCAATAGTTGGCATGGAGTATTGATACTTGTTTTCCTTGACTGAAATGTCTGCCAGGTCCACTAATTTCCTGAAATACATGTTAAGTTTGAAAACATCAACAAAAGTTGAGCGAGTTCATGCAGTTTAGCTGTATGAGATGTATCTGTAAAATGTGAGTTGTATAAACTGTATCTGTAAAATGTGAGTTGTATAAACTGTATCTGTATGAATGATGTATAAACCGTATCCACAACATGTGAATTGTATAAAATGTATTTGTATGTATGATGTATAAACTGTATCCACAACATGTGAATTGTATAAAATGTATCTGTATGTATGATGTATAAACTGTATCCACAACATGTGAATTGTATAAAATGTATCTGTATGTATGATGTATAAACTGTATCCACAACATATGAATTGTATAAAATGTATCTGTATGTATGATGTAGTATGTAAAGCGTCAATGAAATCGTTGATCATTAATGTTTCGCGAGGACATTAATATGTGTGACGAATTAGGAAGCAATCCAACCCTAGACGATTTTATGTCGACTCCTATCGACTGGGACACAAACGCACTCTTCTGTATGGGTCCACGACCAAGAGTGGGGCTCGCCAAAACCCATTAGATCTAACCCCTTGTACCTAGGTCCAAACTGGATTAATGGTGCTTATAGTATGGCCCTAATTCGCACATGATCTATGGTGTTTCATTACCTAACTTTAACATACGATGAACATGTATTTTCCCCGATAGTTGTAAAACATTTAAATGAATAGGGGACATGAACTCACAGAATTGCATCCGTGAATAGAAGTAAATAAGATCTCACGTGCGGTCGTCCTGAATAGCGTTGCGACCTACAAATGTTCTTATTTTTGTTAGACACTTCGGTCTTTGTAAAGAACTTGGGTACAAGTCTTGTGTCTTCAATATGTGTAAGACTTGTATGTCTTTACTGTTCGTTAACTGTGTATTCGATGAATGAGTTGTTTAGTCGGATCTAGTCCGCTGAATTTCGTGTCTTATATGTATCAATTGTATAGTTGTGTTTCCAATAATGGTAACATTGGGCCAAGCCCATGTTTTCAAGTTATTGGGCTTAAATAGTGCTGGGCCTTAAATAGTGTTGGGCCTCAATAGTGTTGGGCCTCAAATAGTGTTGGGCTTCAAATAGTGTTGGGCTTCAAATAGTGTTGGGCCTCAAATAGTGTTGGGCCTCAAATAGTGTTGGGCCTCAAATAGTGTTGGGCTTCAAATAGTGTTGGGCTTCAAATAGTGTTGGGCTTGAATTGGGCTTGAATAGTGTTGGGCTTGAATAGTGTTGGGCTTGAATAGTGTTGGGCTTTGGCCCATATGTTTAGTATTTGGGCTTAGCCCATGAATTTATGTTAAGCCCATTATGAAGATAAGCCCATTAAGAAAAATAGCCCATTAAGTAAAATAGCCCTTTAAGTAATATAAGCCCATTTGTTATAAAAATAGCCCACTAGTATAATAAGCCCATTTATTTTTATAAAAACCTTTTTATAAAAATTTACTAAGTATACTTGTTAGTAAACAAAAACATACTAGTTTTTATAAGTTTATAAACATCCGAAATTTGTTATTGATAGGATACTTATATTTCGTGTCGATAAATCGTCTAAACGTCGTAGTAACTCCCCGGATTGGCAATTCACTTATGTAGTCGTCCGTCGTTCATTTTGACCATAATTGGTGTCCGATTATTCGAATCGTCCGTAACTCGTTTTAAGGCGTAATTATGTGAAGTCTTATAAGACTTTGATTATTATGTATCATGTGTTCATTATTACCATTGTAATAAAGTTCCTATCTTTGATATATATAACTAATACCATCAAATAATCACATAGCACATAAGTTGTTAAATCACCAAATATATATTTTTCTAAAAAAATATATATATTTCTCTTGTCTAAATACAACCAAAAATGTTGTTACTTTATAAAATAAAGTTTTTATGAAAAATGGCTATATAACCTTTGTATTTTTTTTTAACCATGTTTTATAAACATATCATTTTCTTTATCAAATCACCACCAATTTACTCTACAACTTAACTAAACATATGAGACTTTTATAACATGAAATTATCAAGATGATATCCAAATCATGTAGGGTTTTAACCATGATTATTTCATATGCTAACAAGTTCAAAAACCAAGTTTAATTTTAGTTTTAACAACTTTTATAATAATCTCTAGTTGTATGTTACTTTTTATAATCTTGTGAGAGTATTGTTTTTAACCAAAAACCTTATATATTCTCACAAGATCAATAGTTATGATCATCCATTAATCCTTTATGTTAAAAACCCTTTAACATAAACATGCATAATTTTTAGATCATAACTTAAAACATCTTCTAATAATTTATTTGCATCATAAACATCATAACAAGACTAAATAAGCATATATCAAGTCTTAGATCATAATATAAACAATCATAATTATATCATGATTTTTATCTTTGCTTCTATGTATTTTTCATGCTTATTATGTATGATTACATGGTTATTATTAGTAATAATAACAATCATAAACTTAATATATTTGCATAAAAAAATAGATATAGAAGCTTACTTCTAGCACTAGGCTAGGGATGATCTTAGAAGATTATTAAGAACTAATAAGATGATGATCTTGATGATTTAAGGTTCTTGAATGGATGAAAAAGCTTCCTTTAACTTGTAAATGCTTTAGATCACCTTATGTTACTTGGAAATCCATCTTGATCATGAAGGAGATGATAAAAATAATTGGGTTTTTGGATGGTGTTCTTGGTGAAAAGATGAAGATTGAAAGAGTTCTTATGTGTGTGAAAGATAAGATGTAAAAGTATGATAATGTGGTTAGTAACTAAAGTACTAAGTGTTATAATCTTTCACCAACATCATCCACTTGCAACTAATGAAAATATCTAGATATTAATCAAAAGAATAAGGGGTAAAGTGTAACATTTTTTTATAAAAATGTCTTAAACATGTAGATATTTTGGTAATTAGGCTAAGTATGGTGATTAGGGTAATCTTTCACCATTAGAGGGTAATTAGTGATTCGAAACATAAATTAACATTAACTAGTTCATTAAACTAGTAGAAATCATGTTTTGATACTTTGAATGCTTTTCGTTTCGTCGTTGGCTAGTTTACGGCACTTTTGTGGCGTACCGACGGAAGTTTGCCGTAAGTTGACATTCCGCATTAAAAAGATGTATGAAGTTATTTTGAATCCCAAAATAAGCTTAACTAGTTTACCAAAGCTTTCATTTGGTTGTTTTCGGTGTCGGAAATGTCGTTTATTAGCTTGTCGGTGCAGAAACGGACAAGTTGTGGGGGTTGCAACGCAGTGTCGAGAGCTTATGTTTCGAATACTCCATTAATATCCTCATATTGTTTCCATATGTTTGTCATCATTTGTCATAATTTCGGAGTCCCGGAAATGCTAAATTATTATTTTGGACGAGTTAAAATTGTCTTATTTTAGTGAAACAGACGATTTAGCGATTAGGGCGTTGTACCGGAAAGTCTTGTATCTTTGCGAGATATGTTTTCATATTAGTGTTTTCTTATATAAACGGACTCAGTTATGTTAGCCGTATGTCGTTTTTTTTTCCTTGTTTCGTTTGGTTTTCACGGTTTTGCTGGCATGAATAGTGTAACCGTGAATAGTGCGCGCAGCACTTTTTACCAACACTTTTAGGACATTGTTTAATTGGTTTCGCAATACGACGAAAACCAACATATGTTATATCATTGTTTTCTTGTCCTAACACTATCGTCTAATGTACGACACAGTTTCGTAATTAAATTACGCTAATTGCATGAGATTATATACTAAGAATAGTGATTAGACTGTACGGAATTTCCGGTTATTTGCCATTTGTCACACCCGGTAGGCGTTATCTTTAGACCACCGTTTTAACCAAAGTTCTAACCACGTTTATCACATTTAGAACTCTTTTTAATCGCATCTTGCATAATAGCCAAAACATCACAATTAGGTGTTTTAACTACAAAATTCTAGTTTCGAGCCTTCTTTGAGGCATTTTAACGAACACCTAGTGGGCATAATTTTACATATTTACTAACTAGTTCATAACTAGTTATTTTTACCAAGATTCTCTCTACAATTCCAACCTCTATGTCTAGTGTTCATGAACTACTCATCATATTTTCAGAAATCAGTTTCTATGTATCAATTTACACTAGATTAACATTCTACATCCTAGTGTTTATCATTTTCTCACAAAACCCATGAATCACCTTCAATGTGTTCATGAAATTTTTCAGAATTTAGCCATGATCTCACATGTTATTGTCTAGGTTTTACTCCTAGACACCATATCAACCCTATTCTACCCACATAGCAAACATGCAACATCAATTTTTCAGATTTCCCAATTTCATGAGAAATTCAAACAGAGAATTAACACTAAATTTTACATACCTTGTAACCCCCTTGTGATGAGGATCACAAATCTATGCTCAATTTTCGATTTGGACTTGGTTTGATCCTTCAATTTGTGAGATTAGTGAAGGTTAGGGTTTTGAGCTCCCTTGGCTCCTGTGGGTTACGACCAGAACACACACACACACCTAGTGTGTGTGTTGTGTTATATTTTTTTAAGTTTATAATTCTAGTTTCAAGTTACCCGGCTTTGGTCCCTCGTGTTTGGTTAGTTATTAATTAGGTCACAACCTAATTATTTTCAACAATACTCTCACTTATTAACTAGGTTTAATATTCCTAGTTAATTTAGCGGGTTCGGGAATATTTATGACTAAGTTTATTTTAGGCCCCGTTAACTCGGGCCTTTTGTCCATTTTATTTCTTTAAAGCTTTTTTTCATTTTTTTTTATTATTAGGATTATTTATTTAAATCCTAATATTCCACCGGGTAAATTTTACCACTAACGGTACTTTACCCGTCTTTTAGTATTAACGGGGTCTAATTACCAAACCCGTTTTCGGGGTGTTACAGTATTCGGCACGTTTACCCATCGCATTAAATGCGATGAGTATAAATAGCCGACGATAGGAGAGAGGAAATCACAAACTCTCCTTCTGCTGCACGATTTTCTCTCTAATCTTCAAACCTTCTTCAAATCTTCAACCATTTCACTAGCAGATCTTCAAGTTTCTTGAATATTCTTCAAGTTTTTTCTCAGAAGTTCGAAGATCTTCATCTTGTTCTTGTTTCTTTACATTTATGGCTGAAGAAGAATCGCAACTCAAAGAAGGTCCTCTCCCTGTCCTTAAGTGGGATCAAGGGTTGTTTGAGCAAATCACTCGTGGATTCCGATTTCCACCGGAGTGGGATGCACGATATCCCGATCAAAACCAGACAGCCGCCGAGGCGCCGCCGGGGTTTATTACACTCTTTAAAGACTTCTTTTTACAGGGCAACTTCCGGTTGCCGGCTATGAGGTTCATGTCCCATATTCTTCATCATTATGGGTTCCATATCTCACAACTGAGTCCACCCGGAATGGTGAGAGTGCGACATTTCGAGTTTTTGTGCCGATCCCATGGCATAGAGCCTTCAGTGGAGAAGTAGAGGGCCTTCTATCAACTGATTAGGAACATGGGGCTCTACTCTTTCGGCAACCGGGGGTCTGCTAAGAAGATTTTTCTGAACCCCCCGAAGAGTTTCCATGACTGGAAACAGAAGTTCTTTTTCATCCGGGAAGAAGTGATTCCGATTGCGATGATTTTCCGGCCATCGGACACAATTGAGAAGGAGGAGATGCCGATTCCGAAGAACGTCGATTGGTAATTAAAGCTGACTGCGACACCCAACTAGATCTTTAGTGAGAACGTGTTAGTTGCGGCGCAGATGAGCGACCAATGGCCTGAAGATAGCACTGAGGTGCCGGTTTTGAGGTTTCAAGATAGAGGTTAGTCATTTCTTTGATTATTCTCTTTTCCTCTAGCTTAATCTTGCGCTTAAGTGTATGATTTCCTTGCAGAAGCGCACCTTTATCAGGCTGCTTTCCCCACCTTTGGTGGATCTATGGGTGTTCGCTCGCTAGAACCTGGGGAGGCGTACTGGTATGAGCACATCAAGGGCAACTTTCTTTATCCTCCTGCTGGAGCTTTCGCCGATCCTCCTACTGCAACCGAAGGTGCGCATCTACCCAATCCTAGGCCCTTGCGAGCTGTGACTTCCGCTGGGAAAGAGATTCTTTATCTTTCCAGCGAGGAGTCTGTAGGGTCTTCGAATGGAGAGCTAAGTTCCTGGTCTAACATCTTTGCAGGTGTGTTGCGCGACCTTGGGATTGATCCAGAGGAGAAGAAGAAGAAGAAGCCAAGTAAGAAGAAGAAAGTTATTACTATCGATGCTGAGCCGACCGGCAAGAAAGGTGGGAGTAGCCGCGCAGCTGCCGGTGTTTGATAAAGGTACTCTACGATTCCGTCAGAGTAACTTGGAGGATTACGTAACTGTAAGTGACTCACTTGAAGGTCTGTCACGTATAGGCGAGAAGAAGACCGGCGCTACTGGTTCTAAAAGCACGGGGAGTGCGGGGTCTAGGAACCCAGATGTCGGCGCTACTCCCTCTTCAATCCCACTGGATGAAGAGGAGGAAGAACATGATGAAGATCCTGCCGCCAAGCTGGTGAGCAGGAAAAGAAGTAGAGAGGAACCTGCTGTGAGCACGCAGGTGGCGCAGAAGACCGGGGAAGTCCCTGTGATAGGGAAACAAAGCAGTCTGCGCTCTCTCTCTCTACAAATTTTCTCCAGGTTAGTGTTACAGCTTCATGTCTTCTTTAATTGAATCTCTTTTTAACACTTGGTTTCTGCAGAGGCCAAGAAGAAAACCCCTGAGAAGGCTAAGGGTGTTGAGATTAAGGATCCCAAAGAACCGGCGCCAAAGAAACCCAAGTTTTTTATCAAGCCTCTCAAGTCTGCTGAACTAGAGGTTGAGAAAAAAGAGAAAGAAAGAGAGACAGAGAGAGAGAGAAAGAAAAAGAGAAGGAGAAAGAGAAAGAGAAGGTTGCTGAGACGCTTGAAGGCGGAAAGCCAAAAGAGACCGAGGCCGCTGCTGTTATTGCACAAGAGAAGGCGCAGGGTCCGGAGGTCGTGCGAATTACGGGGCTTAACCAACCCCTTCATGGAAAGAAGAAAGAGACTACTCGGGGAAAAGGCCCCGAGGTTGTTAAGCCGACCGGGCATGCGCATAAAGAAACTACTGCTGCTGGTGGTTGTGCAGGGAGTCAAAGCTCGATGCCTCATCCCCCGATAGGTTCTAAGGATACCTTAGGGGATATCTATTACAAGACTTATACCGAGGAGGCTCGCGGTGATGCTCCTCACCATCCTCCCTGGGGTTTAAAGCAGAAGGACACTTTTTTGGAGTTTAGTCCGTGTCGTGATTGGTTTTTAAATTCCTTCCCTCCCGGAGAGGTTAACCATCAAAGGGCGCGAACCCATGACGCGTTGTATCATGCCTATGTTGTCGGCGAAACCAATACCCACTTTGCTAACCACCAAATTGTGGGTGAGTGGCGGACAATGGTTAGAGAGCGTGCGGACTGGGAGAAGTATCGTGAGCGCTTGTTGAGGCAGGCTAAAGATTTTGAAAAGTTGAAAAATGACTTTGCTGATGAGAAAGCCAAGTTTGAATCTGATAAAAAATCTGAAGGGTGGGCCGCGAGGGCTTAAGGAGTAAACTGTAGGCTGCTGAGGAGCTCCTATCCAAGGAGCACGCTGAATGGAAGGAGGCGTGTAAAAGAGATAACCAGTGCATGTATGCTACTCGTTCCAAGATTACTGATCTCGAGGCTCAAAATGCCACATTAACAAAGAAGGTTGAGGATGTTGAAGCCGAGAAAGAGCGCGTTGAGGTTCAACAACTAGCCTTTTTTGCCTTATGTTGTTTTTTTTTTACTTGTCACAATATCACTAAGTCATTATTTTGTCTTTCTCAGGCTGAGTTAAAGGCGCAGGTGGGCAGCAGGGACAAAGACTTAAGTGCTAAAGATGTAGAAATTGCTGAGCTGAAGCGTCGGTTGCATGAGCAAACGGACAAAAATGAATCGTTAGAAATTGATCTTGAGGCGGAAAGGGTGAAGGCTGCTACCGCCCAAGAGGCACGAGATATTAGCACCTCAGCCCTTAACGTAGCTCAGAACAATTATGCCGAAGCTCAAGCAATCGTTGACACGCTGGTATCCGAGGCTGAATGGATGCGCAATAGAGGGGTGGCTCTGGTAAGATTCCCCTCTCTTAACTTAGGCTTTATTTTTGTTGTCTTTACTCTTATTCGTTGCCTTTTTGTAGATGGCTAACTCCATTCTGAATGCCTCTGAGATGGATGCCGTTGTTGCCGCGCTCATAGATGCCTCTCGCGCGGTTGGGCATTGTGGAGGTTATCTAGAGTGTGCGCAACATGTTGAATAAGTTTTTGGACAAGAATTCGACATCAGCCATTGCTCAGTGTCGGATCAGGCTGATGCTGCGCTGGCTCACGCTGAAGGAGTTTATGACCATCTAACTTTGCCTGTGATGGATTTGGTCACTAAAGCCTTACAACACGATGACTGTTGTGCGCGATTAAAGACTATCTTAGACCCTCCATAGACTGTGGAGTTATCTGATGAGGAAGAACCAGTGGGTGATGATGGTGAAGGCGATGGCAATGGCGACGGAGATGATGGTGGAGATGATGGCGATGGTGGTAATGAATAGGTAGTGATTGTAGGCTGATGCCTTGTAATTTATTTTTAATGTTGTGTAATCCTTGCGCGGACGCGCTTTTTGGAATAGAACTGATGATATTTTTGCTATTTTGCTGTAATCATCGCGCTGGTGCGCTCTTTGTAACATGACATTATGTTTTGTCTTTTATTTGTCGAGTTACAATTATTGCATTGTTGTTAGAAACTTTGGTTAAATTAGCTCGAATAAATGTAAGTGTGGCTCGTATTGAGTGTTTTTGCCCGATCTCGCGCTATGATCGCGGAGGACCTTGGAGGCCTAACTCGAGAGCTCGTAATTTACTGTAGTGTTTTCGTGCTAATCAAAAGTTTAACATGCATTTGTAACGTGGAAGTCATGATGATAAAAACAAAAGGCATAGTCAATGCTTTCATTTAGTATCTTGGAAAGAGGCGCGTGGCCAACATACATCATCAAAATAGGAAAGGGTGTATAGCCGACATAAGTAATTAAAAAAGGCGCGTGGCCAACATGAGTAGATAAAAGGCACATGGACAAGGGTGTTCACATGTAGCATTTGCGCAATTGTTGCGTGTTCCATATGCGCGGGATGATGTGTCCATCCAGGGTACGCTGCTTGTATGCCCCTTTTCCTAGCAACTCATGTATTAAGTATGGGCCCTCCCATTTTGGTGCTAGTTTTCTGGGGCGTTCGGCATTTGAAGCCTCATTGTCTCTGAAAACGTATTCGCCTGGATTGTAGGTACAAATGCGCACTCTGGCATTGTAGTACCTTTCCAACTGTGTCTTGTACTTGACCTCCTTGATTCGCGCTATTTCACGTGTTTCTTCTAGCAGGTCCAAGTCTAGACGGCGCTCTGCCTCGTTATCAATTCTGTTGACAGCTGATAATCGTGGCGAGGGGAGACCAATCTTAGCTGGGATAACCGCCTCTGAGCCGTAGACCAGGCTAAAGGGGGTTTCGCCAGTGCTTGTTTTCGGCATGGTTCGATGAGCCCACATGATGCTCGGGAGCTCATCGACCCAGCCTCTTCTCTTAGTGCCCAGGCGAGCCTTTATCACTTCGACGATACTCTTGTTGACACTTTCTACTTGGCCGTTGCCCTGAGGATGCACAACGGAAGAGAAAGTGTGCTCGATATTCATCTCTTTCATCCAATCTTGAAGGTATTCAGAAGCGAAATTGGTGCCATTATCTGTTACAATCTTGAGTGGGAGGCCAAATTTGCAAATGATGTGTTCCCATATGAACTTGCGCACCATCATTGCAGTAGTTGAGGCGAGAGCTTTGGCTTCCACCCACTTGGTGAAATAATCGACGGCAACGATTATAAATTTCATAGCACCCGGAGCTTCGGGGAAAGGTGCCACCATATCAATCCCCCGCTGCTGGAATGACCAGGCAGTGGACACAGGGATAAGATCATTTTTTTGGCGTAGGGTTTTCGGGGCGTGCCTTTGACAGGTGTCGCATTTGCGCAATTCCTTTAGCGCCTCAACGTGCATCCCTGGCCAATAGAAACCAGCGTTCATTATCTTCGCGACAACCATGCGTTGGCCCGCATAAATTCCGCAGATTCCTTCATGAATCTCCCTGATCAGGTAATTCACATCTTGAGGGTCCACACAGCGCAGAAGTGGCCCCAAGAAGGATCTTCGATACAAGATTCCACCATTCATTTCATAGAACAAAGCTTTATTCTGTATCTTCCTTGCCTCTGCTTTATTTTCAGGGAGTATTCCTTCTTGTAAATACTGGATGATAGGTGTCATCCAAGATGGTTGCCCTATCTCGATCACATTCACTTGACGCAGCAAAACCGACGGATTTTTAAGACTTCAATTCTTACATCCTTGGCAAGATGTTGAAAGGCTTTTGAAGCGAGCTTGCTCAAAGAGTCTGCTGGTTTGTTCTCTGATCGATTGATGTGAACTACCTTATATGACTTGAATTGTTGAAGCCACTCTTTCGCTTGTTCTAAATACAAGGCCATAACTTCAACTTTTGCATCGTATAACCCGTTAATTTGACTGGGTATCATGAGAGAGTCGACGTGCGCTTATAGGTTTTGAGCTCCCATCTTGATGGCTAGGCGCAAGCCTGCCAAACACGCTTCATATTCTGCGTCGTTGTTGGTGTTTTTGAAATCCAACTTGATGGCATAGGTGAACTCATGCTTCTCTGGGCTAACAAGGCGCAACCCGACTCCAGCGTCGTCCTCGTTCGAGGCTCTGTCGGTGTATAACAACCACAACCCATCTGATGTGTCTTTGATGGGAGTATCAACAACTTCACAATCTTTGATCTTATCTTCTGGGACTTATGTGATGAATTCCGCTAATACTTGGCCTTTGATGGCTGGGCGCGGCCTGTACAAAATGTTGTGGCCCCCCAGTTCAATTGCCCACTTTGCTAAGCGTCCTGACGTCTCTGGCTTTTGCAAAAATGTACCGATATGGAAGTTAGTGAGTACTGTGATTACATGCCCGGTAAAATATTTGTGCAGCCTCCTGGAGGCGTGTAGCAGCACAAGCACTAACTTTTCCATGGTTGAGTATCGTGTTTCCGGATCTGTAAGCACCCTACTAACATAGTAGATTGGAGTCTGAACTCCATCTCTTTCCACTAACAATACCGACCCAACTGCCTTATCTGATGAGGACAAGTACAGAATGTGTGGCTCTTTTTCGAATGGTGCGGTTAGGGTAGGGAGCTTGATCAAACACTTCTTCATTTGTTGGAAGGCAGCTTCTGCTTCTGGCATCCATTTGAATTCCTGTTTTTTCACGCAGTTGCGCAGGGTACTGATAAAAGGGTAGGATTTTGCAGCGTGGTTTGACAAGAATCGATTAAGCGCGGCTTGGCGGCCGGCCAATCTTTGCATTTCCTTGATCGTGCACGGTGACGGCATCCGTTCGATGGCTTGAACTTTTTCGGGGTTTACTCTAAAACCGCCGTTTGTAACCACAAAGCCTAAAAACTTGCCTTCTTTCATGCCAAAAGAACATTTTGCTGGGTTTAGCTTCATGTTCACGATCCTTAGAGAATTAAACGTCTTCTCTATGTCTTTTAGCATCTGGTCCTCCTCGGGACTCTTAATCACAAGATCGTCAATGTACACTTCGATATGTTTTCCGATGTCATCAGCAAATATCGTATCCATCAGTCGCTGGTAGGTTGCGCCAGCATTCTTGAGGCCAAATGGCATCTTTGTGTAACAGAAGATTCGGATGTCGGTACGAAAAGATGTCTTGTCTTCATCTTCTAGCGCCATTTGGACTTGATGATACCCCTTGTAACAGTCCAAAAAACATTTCCACCTGTATGGCGCGAGAGAGTCTATCTTTTTGTCAATCTCAGGCAGTGAATAGCAATCTTTGGGGCATGCCTTATTGAGATCAGTATAATCGACGCACATTCGGCATCCTCCTGTAGACTTCTCAACCATAACAGGGTTTGCAACCCAACTTTGGTAGCGCACCTCCCTCAGAATCCCTGCTTTTAGCAACTCGCAAACTTGCTCATTCATGGCTTTAGTCTTATCCGCCCCTAGGTTGCGCCTTCTTTGCACTTTCAGCTCGACGGAAGGATAAGTGTTCAAACAGTGTTCAGTGACGTCGCTCGGGACACCGGTCATGTCGGCCGGAGTCCAGGCGAAAATGTCCATATTCCTGAACAACAGTTGTTTGAGGTGCGTTCTGATGTTTGGTGAGATTGCCTGGCCTATCGTCACCGTCTGTTCTGGGTATTTACGGTTCAAGACCCATTTTTCTGGTTTGGTCGTTGAAATTTTTGCTTCCTTTGTTGGGCGTACATATTCTGTTGACTTCACTTCTTTCTTCGCGTAGATAATCGCCACCCCCATCTCGGTTGGGAACCCGATGGCTGAGTGGGGTGTGGAGGTTACCATGTTTAGTTCTCCTTGGGTTTCTCTTCCAATCAAAACATCATGCCTTGATTTGACTGGCATCACCATGAAATTGACATTTGTAGTTCTTGAATGCTTCTCATCAGATAACGTGACGGGGAAGCTGATTTGGCCTAGTGGGAAGACCATTTTATTGCAGAATCCCAATAGAGGATAATCAACCGACTCGAGTCTCGCTTTATCCTCATATACGAACTGATTGAAGCATTGCTCGTAAATGATATCGGCTATACTTCCCGGATCAATGAATATGTATTCTGTTTCGTAATGACCGATAATACCGGTAATGACGACGGGGCGCGTAGCGCGTGGCCTCCCGTGCACTACCGGAAATATGACTTGTTGTTCTTGCCATGCAGGTTCGAATGGGCGCTTGCCTTTGCCTCTCGCACTGTATCTTGGTCCGTTGACCATGTGTGTCTCTAGGCGCCTAACTTTCTTCTGGTTTCCCTCGTCATTACGCTGAATCTGGCGCGTCTCTTTGCGCACATTCTTGACTAGATGGCTTAATTTTCCGCTCTTCTGCGCTTTCTCAATTTCGAGCCTCAGACTGATGCAATCGTCAGTTAAATGACCCGTGTCTTTGTGGAAATCGCAGTAAAGATTTGGGTCTTGGCCTTTTTTGTTTGACTTCGGCTTGGGCGGAGTACAGTGTTTTTCACGATTCTCGTTCTTGATGGCCTTTCGGTAACCGATCTTGTCAACTGTTTCTCGCACATCCTCTTTGTAGCGCGGCCGTTCTTCATAACCGCCGGATTGCCCTGACTTCCATTTGGGGTTTCTGCTCTTATTGCGCTTGCCATAGTCGCGCGCATTTGCCCTTGAAAAACGATCTTCGGTGTAAGAGCTTTTGGTTCCAGCCAAGGATTCTTCGGTCTACGCTACAATCTTTGCAGTCGCCATCAGTTTTTCCCACTCTTTGGGCATTCCGTCCTTTCCTGTGATAGTCCTGATGAGACTATCACAGCGAATGGCTTTCTTGAAGTGAGCGCGCATTAATTGTTCGCTTACACCACCAATCTCTAAGCACTCTTTGTTGAAGCGCGTGATAAATTTTTCTAATCCCTCGTTTTCTCTGCGTCAGATGTCTGTTGCTTTAGACGTATCACGTTGATAACGTCTTTGTTGGCTGAAATGGTTTGCGCGGCTTTTTGGGACCATACCCCTTCAAGTTTTAATTTTAGTTTAATACAAATGACTTTTAGTTTTAATTTTAGTTTCATACAATAATATGCTCTATGGTTCTGGTTTAGGGCTACCTGGCACAAAGGTTATTAGGGGGGAGGGGTGGTGATCACTTATCAGTCACTCATCACTCACAACATCCAATCAAATTCTGACATGTCATCAACCATTATTCCATCACTCACAACCTTTTTTAATGGAAATAACTTATTTTAAAATAGTGAACTAAAACCTGTGAACTCACTCTTCATTAATTGTTGACACCTGATTTTTACATGTTTTCTCAGGTTGTTAAGGCATCGTTTCAACGTAGGAGCACATCACGAGAATGAAAACTATTTTATTTAAACGTTTTGCATCTTTACTTTTAAGTACTTTGGTTTGGGCGTTTGTTTTGACGCACACTTTATTTACGTTTACTTACGCATTTCTTTAACTGCATGGTTAAACTTGTTTAAACGTATTTTTGCATATAGAGTCGTTCTATGTGACTAGCGTCTTGGATCCTGGTTTGTCACACGCCTCGCGGTAAAACCCCGCAAGTGGATTTTTGAGGGTGTGACATACTCGTTTTGTAATCATTTAATAATTTAGGAGCAATTATCTTGGAATACCATAAAAAATTAAATTTTGATGTATAGACCATTTGTAATGGTTAATGTCCTTAAGAGGCATTTTGTATCACATCAGCGCCAATCAAGCATCATTTTTTTTAGCCAAAAGTTTGTGCAACGGTTAGTACCCCTTAATGCCTATTCTAGCATTACTCAATTATTTTTTATTTTATCATTTATATTATTCTAGTATTTTAAATTACAATAAAGCATAGTACAAACTTCTCTTCGTATTTGATTAAATATTTCACTCATTAATTTAGTATTTACACATAAATAAACAATACAATATTAAATTGAAACCAAAGAGAATGTTTTGTTTATGTCCACATTTTTTCATCTGCACCTCAACATCCCTAACAATCAAGAGGAGATCTTGCTGGAAACCTAGCTAACATATTTCTAATGACAGACCAGTAGTTTCGGTACCAAATATGTAATGTGTTACTTAACTAAATGATAGGAAATGTAACATTATGCTAAAGAGAGACCCATTTATAACCTTAATTAACATATCTAAATACATTACACAATATTTGGTTTATCTCTCACAGCACAACCAACCAGGAAAGTATTAATGATTCATTCATACAACACACAACCGAAATCTTAAAACGAAACGGGTTCATAACCTGAACTTTATTCATACAACACACTTAAAAAAGCTAGCTATTGTCCCCAGACTTCCCAACTTCAAAAGTCTCAAAACATCGATGTTGATACCAATTTATTCTGCACTGATTGGAAGCTGCAGAGAAGATAAAATTGGATCACAGTTAGACTACCATTTCAAAAAAAATAATTGAAACACAGGATTTACGTGTACAGTTAGACTACCATTTGGATCCTACAAAGTATTTACAGATTTATGAATTACATATATATCATCTTTATTATAATAATACACGAGTTTCTAACCTATAAATAGTACGTAATACCTGAGAGATGAGTTCGTTAGCAGAGTGATCAGCAATAAGAGGACCATATGTGCAAGTCTCAACCTCCTCAAACAGCGCTCTATCGTACGTTAAATTTGTAGTCGCATATTCGAACAGGGGCTCTTCGCCAACCACTGTGACGTCGTACATATCTATCCATTCGCCCGACGGGAATTGATCCTTATGGCCTATCATGCCGGAAATTTTACCAAAGGTGATCTGTCCGGTAAACACCGTGGCGAAGTAATTGGGGATTACGTACTGTACGTAACATGGTTCCTTAAAGTTGACGGTGAAGCTGACGGTGGGTGGCAAAAGGCCTGCGGGGGATATAGCGAAAGATTCGACGGGATCAGGTATAAGGCCGGGCGGAAATCCAAGGAGTTGGAGAAGTTGGTGTAAGTTTAAGCTTTGGGATTCAGAGGTGGAAGGTGTGAGTGCGACAAGGGCGAGGAGGAGGAAGAGAGACATGTGAGAATTAGCAGTTGCCATGGTTAAATATATTGATTGCTTCTTAAGTTAAGTTGTGACGAGGACTTGATAAAATGAGAGTACGTGTAGTATATACTACAAAAAAGCAACTTGGGGCATGTTTTCTTTATTATTTACAAAAGCAAAAGGTTGGAGAATTTTAAGGACAATTTACGAAGGTGCCGTTTCAAATTCTCATTCTCAACTACTACAAACTCAAGTGTCGGCTTGAGTCGGCCGTCGACACGGTAATAGTTGTGGGCTATCATTGGGCTAAATGGGCAGCAGGGATAATAATGTCAGGCATCTGCCTGGCACTCTCCTATTGGCACAACAAATTTACGATTTTATCCCCCTTTAAAATTACGATTTTGCCATCAGTTAAAAATTATGTTTTCGCCCCCGCTTAAAAATAAATTTACGCTTATGCTCCCAGCTAAATATTTCAATTTTGCCCCCGGTTAAAAATTACGATTTTGCCCCGTTTCAATTTACAGTTTTGCCATTAGATTCTTTCCCTTAAAAATACGATTTTCCCATCAGTTCAAAGCTATGTTTTTACCCCCCCTTAAAAATAAATTTACGCTTTCGCTCCCAGCTAAAAATTCCAATTTTGCCCTCGGTTCAAAATTACAATTTTGCCCCGTATAAATTTATAGTTTTGCCATTAGTTTTTTTTCTTCACAGCCAAGTTACGATTTTACCCTCAACTTAAATTTACATTTTCCCCATCATTTTTCTTTGTTTTCCTGCTAACATTACAAGTTTTCCCCCGGTGTAAAATTACAGTCGTGCCGGCAACTTCCTGGCACTCCCCCGTTGGTTCATTTAGTTTACAGTTTATCCCCGAATTAAAGTTATGATTTGGCCCTCAGTTAAAAATTACGTTTTCCCATCGTTTTAAATTTTTTACCAAAACTATAAAGGTTTTTTGTTTTAATTGGTTTACTCGATTTAATTTTTTTTTCGTGTCAAGGAGTTGCCTAACACTAGCTCATTAGTCCTGAGAAATTACAGTTTTGCCCTGACCCCAAAATTACGGTCTTATCATCATTTTTGTTTTTTTTTTCCTAGCAAAATTATAGTAGTCTTTTTTTAATTGGTTGAGAATTATTCGGTCATCGCCCCGCAACGCGGGCGGGGCATCTACTAGTTCTAATAATAATACAATTGCTAAATGATCGGTGCTAATCGTCGAATGAAATATAATAAAATAAAATAATAAAATGAGACATTTGCTAACATTAAATCTTATCTTACCATACTAATAAATAAAAATCCTTTTTTGACACGTGTCATTCTCTGGTGATTTCTCACTCTTATTTTTCTATTTCTCTCTTCTATTAAATAATAATAATCTTAATATAATAATAAACATCAATTTAACTAAATCTATTTATCTCTTTTATTTTCATAATTTGAAATTAATTTAATTAAAATCTGAATTTAATTTAATAGTCGATTTCTTGTACGGATAAAAGAAATTCTTATATAATACAACCACACACTTTTAAACGTTTTCATAATCTGATATAAAGTTAATAGTTGATAAAAGAAATTCTTATAAATTACAACCACACACTTTTAAACGTTTTATGTTGATAGTGTTATTTGTTAATATCAATTAAAACAATGCAGCACTATCAACATAATAAATAAATATATTTAGTGATAAAATTTTCAATAATAAAAATTTAAAAAAAGTTTATGAATGATGAAATTTACATTTACATAATTAATAAACATACTCAAAATGTAATAAAAGTATGCGGGTTATTATTCGATAGCCATGCTGGTGTGATACACGTATTTATTCAACCCGAGTACTACATAAGTTTTTTTAAATACATAACCTTTTTGTTATTAACATTTACTCAAACCGTGTAACACGCAAAATTATTGCAATATATAAATAAATTATATAATAAAAAATTAAAGAGGTTGTTTTCACACTCAAAATTATAGTTTTAAAATTTTTAGTTTTAATTTTTTAAACACAATTTTATTTATAATATGTTTTCTTTTAAATATATAACTGGGTTAGAACCCCGTGTAATACAAGGGTTGAATAAATATATTTTTATATATCAAATAATAAAAAATATATCTTTAAAAACCTCGTTTATTACACGGGTTGAATAAATGCAATTTTATATACCAAATTATAAAACAATATATCTTTAAAAATCCCATTTATTACATGGGTTGAATAAATGTAATTTTATATATATTAAAGAACATCATGTATTGTATTGGTTGAGCACATATAATTTTACATACCAATCAATAAAAAGTTATATCTTGTTATATCTTTATAAACTCTGCGTATTATACGGATTGAATAAATCTAATTTTATATACCACATAATCAAAAAAGTTATATTTTTAAAAACCCGGTGTATTACACAAGTTGCATAAATGTAATTTTGTATAGTAAAAAATAAAAACATTAGATCTTTAATAAGAGATGAGTTCGTTAGCAGAGTGATCAGCAATAAGAGGACCATATGCGCAAGTCTCAACCTCCTCAAACAGTGCTCTATCGTACGTTAAATTTGTAGTCGCATATTCGAACAGGAGATCTTCGCCAACCACTGTGACGTCGTACATATCTATCCATTCGCCCGACGGGAATTGATCCTTATGGCCTATCATCCCGGAAATTTTACCGAAGGTGATGTGTCCGGTAAATACCGGGGCGAAGTAATTGGGGATTACGTACTGTACGTAACATGGTTCCTTAAAGAGGACGGTGAAGTTGACGGTGGGTGGCAAAAGGCCTGCGGGGGATATAGCGAAAGATTCGACGGGATCAGGTATAAGGCCGGGCGGAAATCCAAGGAGTTGGAGAAGTTGGTGTAAGTTTAAGCTTAAGTTTTGGGACGTAGAGGTGGAAGGTGTGAGTGCAACAAGGGCGAGGAGGAGGAAGAGAGACATGTGAGAATTAGCAGTTGCCATGGTTAAATATGTTGATTGCTTCTTAAGTTAAGTTGTGATGAGGACTTGATAAAATGAGAGTACGTGTAGTATATACTACAAAAAAGCAACTTGGGGCATGTTTTCTTTATTATTTACAAAAGCAAAAGGTTGGAGAATTTTACGGACAATTTACGAAGGTGTCGTTTCAAATTCTCATTCTCAACAACTACAAAGTCAAGTGTCGGCTTGAGTCGGCCCCCGACACGGTAATAGTTGTGGGCTATCATTGGGCTAAACGGGCAGCAGGGATAATAGAGTCATACTGCCTGGCACTCCTCTATTGGCCCAACAAATTTACGATTTTATCCCCCTTTAAAATTACGATTTTGCCATCAGTTAAAAATTATGTTTTCGCCCCCACTTAAAAATAAATTTACGCTTATGCTCCCAGCTAAATATTTCAATTTTGCCCCCGGTTAAAAATTACGATTTTGCCCCGTTTCAATTTACAGTTTTGCCATTAGATTCTTTCCCTTAAAAATACGATTTTCCCATCAGTTCAAAGCTATGTTT
This sequence comes from Helianthus tuberosus, assembly GCA_030545235.1. NCBI lineage: Eukaryota > Viridiplantae > Streptophyta > Magnoliopsida > Asterales > Asteraceae > Helianthus > Helianthus tuberosus. The sequence continues at coordinate 8,236,961 of CM060443.1, forward strand.
TTACCTTCACTTAAAAATAAATTTACGCTTTCGCTCCCAGCTAAAAATTCCAATTTTGCCCCGGTTCAAAATTACGATTTTGCCCCGTATAAATTTATAGTTTTGCCATTAGTTTTTTTCCTCACAGCCAAGTTACGATTTTACCCTCAACTTAAATTTACATTTTCCCCATCGTTTTTCTTTGTTTTCCTGCTGACATTACAAGTTTGCCCCCGGTGTAAAATTACAGTCGTGCCGGCAACTTCCTGGCACTCCCCCGTTGGTCCATTTAGTTTACAGTTTATCCCCGAATTAAAGTTATGATTTGGCCCTCAGTTAAAAATTACGTTTTTCCCATCGTTTTAGTTTTTTTACCAAAACTATAAAGGTTTTTTGTTTTAATTGGTTTAATCGATTTAATTTTTTTTCGTGTCAATGAATTGCCTAACACTAGCTCATTAGTCATGAGAAATTACAGTTTTGCCCTGACCCCAAAATTACGGTCTTATCACCGTTTTTTTTTTCCTAGCAAAATTATAGTAGTCTTTTTTTAATTGGTTGGGAATTATTCGGTCATCGCCCCGCAACGCGGACGGGGCATCCACTAGTTCTAGTAATAATACAATTGCTAAATGATCGGTGCTAATCGTCGAATGAAATATCTAAATATTAATAAAAGACTCCACTAAATGACAGATGTCAATTTTTCATACTTTTTCTCAATCTTATAACTATAAGAGAAAAATGCCCGGATAGTCCCTGTGGTTTCACCTTTTTTCACCTTTAGTCCCTATCTTTCTAAAACTACTTGAATAGTCCCCAAGTTTTCACGTTTTGTTCTCGGATAGTCCCTGGGTCTAACTTCAGTTTGTTTTCTCTGTTAAAATGATGTGAAATGACAAAAATACTCTTTCCTTAAAAGGCCAAACCACAGGGACTATCCGGGCGTCTTCTTCATTTTTATCTATAAAACCCCACCACCACACTTCATCTTCAACCTCCACCCTCCACCATCACCGCCACCATCACGCTCCTCCACCCTCCCCCGCCACCCTGTGAATCATAACTCCCCTTCCAGTCTTCCACCACCACCATTCCACCTCCTGCTTCTTCTTCTCTGTAACTCCCCTTCCACCACCACCATTCCACCTCCATAGCACCTAGCCGCCACCACCATAACACCATCTCTGTCATTTTCATCACCCCAACCCCCCACCCCAACGCTGGCCGCACACCGTCACCACCCCAAAAACTCCTGCCACCACCTCCTTCTGCCGTATCCAACCTCCACCGTCATCATCTCTGTTAATTTCGAGCAATAAAAAACATTACCCATGCCCTGTTTTCAGATAGATTATCACCAACGGGACCAAACTTCGCCGACAGATATTTGGTCTTGTGGGTATTTGTTTAATGTGTAAAAGCCGCAAACTTGATCCAGTTATATTCCAATCCCCATTTTTTTAGGAAATCAAGAAAGAATCTTGAAACCCCTTGAAATGCGTGTTGCAAATCTTGAATTGAATAAGAAGGATAGAGATTGTAAGCGGTGAGATGTGAAGAGGGGTATGGTTTTGTTTATATGCAGTTAATTTGTGGGAAAACGAGTAGAAACTGAAGTTGTTGTGGCCTGTGATTACGGTGTTGCCTTTTTCTTACTCTTTTTTACAGGCGAAAAATTTGCTCGAAAATAACAAAGATGAGTGTCGGTGTGAGGTTATCATCGAAGAAGGAGAGGGCACAGGGGTTTTGTCTGGTGTGCGGGTTATGATTCACAGGGTGGTGGGGGAGGGTGGAGGAGGGTGATGGTGGCGGTGATGGTGGAGGGTGGAGGTTGAAGATGAAGTGTGGTGGTGGGGTTTTATAGATAAAAATGAAGAAGACGCCCGGATATAGTCCCTGTGGTTTGGCCTTTTAAGGAAAGGGTATTTTTGTCATTTCACATCATTTTAACAGAGAAAACAAACTGAAGTTAGACCCAGGGACTATCCGAGAACAAAACGTGAAAACTTGGGGACTATTCAAGTAGTTTTAGAAAGATAGGGACTATAGGTGAAAAAGGCGAAACCACAGGGACTATCCGGGCATTTTTCTCTAACTATAATAATCAAAATTTTAATAAAGAATTCTAATTAATTTATATTACTTTGTTTTGATTTTTATATTTTAAATTTTCAAGATCATATTTATCTGTACAATTATCCTATCCTAAATTTTCACTTTATTATATATAAAATAATAATAATAATAATCGTGAGACTTTCCTTTTAAAATATCTAATTTTTAAAAGTATTTTTATAGTTTATCCTAACTTATTATCATTTAAACCTAAACATTGTTTATTTATTAATTTTATTCAATATTTCAACCTTTTCTTGATATTTGGCAATTATTAAATTACAATCTCTTGAAGCACTAGAGTATACACCTGGTAGCTTTAGGTTTTTGTTTTTTTATTTTATTATTATAATTAACTTTTAACCTATTTTATTTTTATAACTTTAAAATATTATATGTTACAAAATTTTGAGTATAATGTTGTAATATGTTTATTCTAATCTACGTTCGATATAAGTTTTATTTAAAATTTTGTTGTAAATTACACAGGTTTGAAGACTAGGTTATAAAGTTGGGTATTACACGGGTTTAATGATAAAAAAAATTATAATTTAATAATATATGCACAAATTTACGTAACTAAATAATTTTCATACAACTTGAGGGGTAAGCCATGGAACTTTATTTCTGGTCGTGACCTCTTCTAAATGTTAATAAATAATGAGTACAATTTGATTAAAAAAATCACTCTGATATTATGGTTTTTATATGTGAGAAAAATAAAATATACTTATAAAAAAAGTAACAATAACATGTAAAAGTTATGTATAACATAAATATAATTAAAATCAAGTTATAACAAAGCCAAACAATGTAGAAAATGTAGCAGCACCAAGCGAACGTGGATCCGTGGTGGCTTAGCAACTCCAGGAGAGTAAGATAAGGTCATACTTGTTTTATAATGGATGAATTATTAACAATGATTAGACATATTTATAAGAATTGTTTCGTGAGCTACAATTTATAGAAACACGCCTAATAATTTGCAAAGACAAGTAAAATCCCGTAGTTAAGAAAATGGGTTTGAAAATTATTAATTGAAATGACTTTAGTCATGTTTAAATATGGTATGGTTATCATATATTTGTGATATTTGATTAGAAAAAGTAAATATAACATCTATCACAACCAAATATATGAGCAAATTGCTAAAAAAAGTTGCGCATACGTTATTAAGCTATATATTTTTTATCCTTAAACCCGTGTAACACGGGTCTATAACCTAGTAATAAAATAAAATAATAAAATGAGACATTTGCTAACATTAAATTAAATAATAAAGTAACAATTCGCAATTGAGTGGGTTCAGTGAGTTCCGGGATAGTGGTGGTGGTTTGTTTGGCGTATGCGAGAGTTGTTAAGGCGAACAAGGCGTTAACAATTAAAAAATAAAAAGAAAAAAGAAATCCACCCCCCATCTTCTTCTCTCAGTGTATGACTCTCTAACCCACCACCACCACCTTCAAGCAGGGCTGTAAACGAACCGAACGAACACGAACAAGACCTTGTTCGTGTTCGTTTGTTAACAAATATATGTGTTCGCGAACCATTCACGAACACTTATCGAACGGGATTTTATGTTTGTGTTCGTTTGTTAAGGAAATGAACTTGTTCGTGTTCGTTTGAGTTTGTTTGTTAATTTTAGGCAACGAACGTTGACAAACACCAATGAGCACAAACTAATGTTCATGAACACAAATGGAAACAAATGAACACTTATTAGATATTTAATTTGTCAGCATTTTGATATATTTAAAGAAATATAAAAACATTAATGAACTATCGAACACAAGTGAACAAGTTACCGAACGTTCACGAACATAAACGAACGAACACGACCACTGTTCATGTTTGTTCATTTAACTAAACGAACGAAATTTCTTGTTCGTGTTCGTTTGTTTAATAAACGAATGAACACAAACGAACTTCCCGCCGAACGGTTCACGAACTGTTCGCCGAACGTTTGGTTCGTTTACGGCCCTACCTTCAAGTCTTCAACCCACTAAATCGTTCTAGGTATCAGGGTATGCATACGATTTATCATCGAAATATGCCTGTTTTGCAAGTGATCTAAATCTACAAAAACAATTTTTCAAAGTTTAAACAACCCCTTCACCACCAACAAACTACACGTAACTTTTTATACCCCAAAAAACCAATTAGAAACATTAGTAGAAACCACTAACCTGCCATCAAACACAAACGAAACCAAATGACAATCAGGATTCTCCTTATCAACCTCAACCTTCAAAGTATCCTTATGCAAGTTCACATGATTCTTCACCTTCATCGGTGGTATAGGGGTGGTAGGGCAGAGGGAGTGCCGGCGACGGTGGTGGCGGAATGTAGATGTAGGGCAGAGATGAGTAGGAAGGATCGGGAGGAGGGTATGGGGAAGAAGAGATGTTGGAAAAATATGTGAAAATAACATTTTTCACAAATATAGGAAAATGATTTTTTTCCTATTTTGGACTCGAAATAAATATAATAAAATGAGCGGGTTTTATATATTTATTTATGGGTTTGTGTTCTATGTTGGAAGAGCTTCGCAACGAACTAAACCACGTCCAAAACGGAGCTAAGATGAATGAGATATCGATGCTCAAAGTTGGGTGTTTGAAACATTGAATGCTGAAACAAAAGGGAAAGTAGCACATTGTCCCACATCGGAGGAGAGATGGAACTTAAATGGGTATTTAAGGTGGAACTCTCCTTCCTTATTGTTTCATGGAAGCACACACTAAGTGTCCTCGCGAAGGGTGCCGAGCACCCTAACTCGCCCGCGCTCGCGCGCGCGCGGCGTAGGCGATGAGGCGTAATGTGGCGCTTTGAACGAATAACCTAACCCCTTGATTTAATTCACACCGATATTTGTGATTTAAAAGCGGTTCCCATAAGAGGTGGAAATATGTACTTCATCACATGAGGAAATTCACGAACCACAGGAACGTCTTTCACTTCCTTCTTCTCTTTCTTTTCCTTCTCCGCTACTACAATGTTAGCCAGAAAAGCTCTGTATTCCTTGCGGAGATACTTGCTAGCTTGGACACATGACATGAGCTTGAGACCTTTCAAAGCAGTTTCACTGTATACACACAATAAATCACCATTCGCGAACGAGAATCGAATAATTTTGTCGAAGCACACAACTTCAGCATGGTTTTCGCGAAGAAAGTCCATGCCTATTATGACGTCGAAACTTCCGAGTTGCATCGGAATGAGGTCGATTGGGAAAATGTGATTGTTGAGTTCAAGAGTACAATTACGGAGAACGGAATTGACGGCGACAGTTCTTCCAGTGGTGACTTCTACATCGAATGTCGAAGAGAGTTTGGAGCGTTTACGACTAAGGAGCTTCTCGAATTCGAACGACACAAAGCAATTATCGGCTCCAGTATCAAACAAACATGATGCATAAATACCATTCACAAGGAACGTACCATTAACCACGTTGTTGTCGGCTTGGGCTTGGCGCACGTTGATGTTGAAAGTTCGGGCACGTGCTGCTTGTTGTTGCTGTTGCTGAGGTTGCTGCTGCTGCTGGGGCTCTTGTTTCACGACCCTGTTTGGGCACATGTTGGCGAAATGGTTCGGGTCGCCACATGCGAAGCAGGCTCTGGCGTTAACCGCGGGTGCCGGAGGAGCTTGTTGACCCTGAAGGGCAGTGAGTAGAGCTTGATGAGCAGGAGCTTGTCGAGCACGGTAGTTGGTCGTGAAGTGGCCGTACATATTGCAATGGGCACAGAAACGGCAAGCGATGGCAGTCGGGTGGTGGTAGGTACAAGTAGGGCAGAGTGGGTGTGGCCAGTGTATACACGCTTAGCAGGCGGTGCATTTGCCACAGGCGCTGCTACTTGACGCTGTTGAGCTGGTACAGCTTGTATCGGTGCAGCAGTGATCGCATAGTTCTTGTTGCTGGAGTTGTTCTTCCTCTTGTTCTTCCTCTTGTTGCTCGATGTGGTGGGTTCAGCAGTTGGTGCGGTGGTGGTAGCTTGATGCAGATGCTTCGAAGTCTTATCCCAGACACCAGCCTTAACCCGCTTGTCATTGATTTCAGCGGCCAGCAGATAAGTCTCTTCGATCGTCTTAGTCTTAGCCGCTTGCACGAAATCAGCAGCGCAGTCGGGCAGGGCTCGGATGTACTTCTTAATTGCCATGTCTGGAATCTTGACTTGGTCGGGACAAATGATGCTGAGATGTTTAAAGCGAGCAGTGAGACAAGCATTGTCACCTTCCTTTTGCTGTATGTGCCAAAATTCATCTTCTAGCTTTTGACGTTCATGAGGAGGGCAGAATTCTTCCAGCATAACTTCCTTGAGTTCGTCCCACGACAGACCGTAGGCTGCATCGTTCCCTCGCTTGTTCCTCTCGGCCGTCCACCAGTCTAGTGCACGGGACTGGAAAACGCCGGTAGCATTCAGAGTACGGAGGTCATCAGGGCAACCGCTCTGTCGCAGAGTAACCTCAATGGAGTTAAACCATTGGAATAATGCAGTAGGACCTCCCTTGCCAGTGAATTATTTTGGCCCACAAGACTTGAATTACTTGAAATTGAAGGGAGCTTTGGCGGCAACCTTAGGAGCTTCGGTTCTCGACTCCTCAGACGATTTGCTGACATTTTCGTAAACATCACTCACAGCCTTTGCTACACTTTTAGCGATGATGGCAGCAAGGCGTTTGTCTCTCTTTTCTTTACGAGAAAGTAAGGGATGACAGGATCCAGATGACATTGTCTGCAACAGACATCGTCACAGGACTCAACACATTGTATTCGAATCTCACCCCGCACGCCTACTACTTACTACAGCTCAGTAACACGCATAATCACATAACACATAGACACATAACCATGTAGAACCTAGAATCACATAAACACATAAGCACGTAGAGCACAGAAACACATAACCACATACGCATGTAATCACAGAGGCAGTCAGAATACAGAAACCTATTATTTAAAATCTGTGATTTGCTCGAATGTAACGGTCTCACCTAGCATATCGAATAGCGTAGTATAAGCGTATATCGTAGCATAAAGTCGTCCATAACTCAGCGATTTGTTAATCGTTTTGAGATAGAAATGCAGTGCGAGTCGCATGTGTTGATCGAAGTGAAAGCAAGAATCGAGTAGATCCCCAAAATTTAAACACATAAACAGGTAAACACGCATATAAGCACAATGGAATCGAGAAATGGATTGTCTGCGGCTAGTAGACTTCGACTAACCCAATTGATTCAACTATTCGCAAGGATCCGTTGTGCACATTCGACCTTCAGGACTATGCTTTTGCCTAGATTCTTGGGCGTTTGGCACACATCCCGTTAGTCATAGTGTGACTTCAGGTCGTTGGAGTCCGTTGAGACTTTGGTGAGAGTTTGTAAAATGAGCGGAACAAATCGTCAAGGTTAGGGTTTCACCCCTGGCTTAACAACTCGCTCCTTGTTTTGGTAAAAATAGAGGAGATTATTCATCAAAATACGGATATACTCCTGATTTGTCATAATTCTCCTCGTGTATGGATAAAATGCGAGTCGACTAAGCAACTTTAGTCGAGAGTTTGCGGTTTTCACACCTAATCTCGACTTAATTGCTTGTTTATGGGTGAAAATTCGAGTGCATTGATAGTGTAGCGAGAATAGCGAGAATTACGCTCGTACATAGTCCCTACTGGATATGCACAAGTCGGCCTGTTGGTTCCTAACTATAGACTAGGTATCTAAGAGATCGACCCGGACTAGGTCGACTCTTGCCTAATTCCCTATAGTTATGGCTCTGATACCAATCTGTCACACCCCAACCGATGGCGGAATCATCGGGGCATGGCACTGAGCGAAACAGATTGTCCAGAAGTTTCCATAACAATTATCATTACTATTCAATTTAAAATAACATGTCCCATACCATGCATCAAACAGTAAACAAATTATTACAGATAAATTCTAGGCAAAAGATTATGTTCCGACAACTCAGATTAAAATAGAGCAATTGTTTATCTGCTTCTAGAGACCCTTGATCCATTTTCTACAGACAACTATTTGTTGGGCTCTAAAGCTTTATTCTAGCTTCGACTTCCTAACATGTGTGCATCCTAAGCACCTGTCACATACGTTAAAATAAAGTCAATACATATAATGTAAAGGTGAGCATACAAGTTTGATAATAGCATATAGAGTTCGAATTCGTTTACGCATAACCAGCACGTACACATAGAGAAATGAAGCACGTTAGTTATCGACATAGATCCATCGATACCAAATGACTGCGGGTTGACTGCCCAAGGCAGTTCGTAATACATGATTACCACCATAATCCATGCAAGTAATTGTCCTTAACAACCCCCGTGTGAATGGGTGCTGAGTCCAAACTATAGTACTATCGTTGCTAAGGCAGGTAGACAGCATTCCATGTGTAAACATAACAAACAAGCATTCATAAGCCACGTATAACATGCATTAACGGTTAGCGTTCAAATAGTATTGAGTAGTGTGTTTGATGTGATTTGAATAGTTGTAACGTATGTAACACCCAAAAGTGCTTAAAGCAAAAAGGGATCGAGTATACTCACAGCGGTTGATGGATTGAAGGGAGCGCTTAGCGAGTAGGGTTAGCATGAATAGATTTGATAGCATAACGATAAGTGACGTGTAAAACGATACAAAGTGTGAGTGGGTCGGATAGTAGTTCGGTCGGATGGTCATCCGGTCGGACAGCTTGTCCGGTCGGAAGACTATTCGAGTGGATTGTTTATTCCTATAAGAAAGATGTGTTTGTGTATGATGGCTTGACTTTTGAAGTTTTTGTTGTACCATTTTGAAAACATTGAAGTATCTCTATCCATCAAGTCGGTCGGTCGGATGGTTAGTTGTGCGGATGACAATCCATTCGGATGGTCATCCGGTCGGACAGTGGTCTGGTCGGACGGCGACTTAGTGACGAGGTTACTTAGTGAGAGCAAGTTCACAACAGAAGAGTCACTCGATCGGATGTCCATCCGATCGGGTGGCAACCCTGTTAATGAACATGTCGAAAATGTTTAAGTCTTTAAAGTCTTAGTATCTCATGATCCGAAGAGTAATCCGGTCAGATGATCGTCCGATCAGATAGCAATTCGTTCAATACTCAAACTTCAGATGAGGTTTCTTAGGTTCCAAAGTGTGATCCGTTCGGATGACCTATCCGCTCGGACAGTAGACCGATCGGACAGTATTCCGTGCGGATAACAATCCGTTCGTCTTTCACTTGGTTGTTTTGATTGTTGGTCGTTTTGTCGAGACGTTTTGACATTGTGTTAACCAATAGAACCCCGTTTTGACCCAAGTGACCAGACCGACCAGGAATCACCCTCGTTCGGCCAGTTACCGGCTCAAGACGGTTGTTCTTGTTTAACCCGAAATCGGTGGTGTCGTGAGTAGAATCCAGATCTTGGACTAGTACAACACTAAGGATGAGTAGGAGACTAGAACAGAGTCCGATTCTATCGGTTTTGAGTGTATTGAGTGTAAAAGAGTCGAAAGAAAGTTAGAAACCAACTTTTAATCCTTTTTCACTACGCTTATGTTGAGATCTTTACAAGATTTTTGTATGTTTGTGTGGAAATCGGTTAGATCTAAGTTGTTCTTGGTGGATTGAAGTCAAAACATGAAGTCCTTCAAGAACACATGATGACGTCATCCTAGAACACCCGAAATCTAGTGATTTCACGGTTAAAAGTTAAGATTTAAAAGATAGAAAGGTGTAGGAGTGCGTGTAGATCAAGAAAGTACAAGATTTAGGGCGAGATCTTACCTGGATCGAGAAAAATCGAAGAAAAGGTGGGGAGCACGAACGGTTCGGACAGAGGATTTCCAAAAGTGGAAATGATGACAATGACAGGGGTATCTATAGGATTCCAAAAGAGGAAAGGTCTGTCCGGTCGGATGGTTCACCGCCCGGATAGCTATCCGGTCGGATGACATCTTGGTCGGATGGAGGATGGCACCTGACATGTGACCAGGTGGCTATCCGGTCGGATGGCTATCCGGCCGGATGGCACTTGGTTCGAGTGTTTGACGCGATGATTTTTGGCGTTTCGATTTCGATTGCGAGCGGTTCGACACGATAGGGTTTCCTAGTCAAATTACTTTCAGTCCCAACTAGTTCATATCTCGCGCTATCTCTTCTCCACTAATTATCATAGCTCGATTTCGATTACGATTGAGTTCGATTGCGTTTCGAGTTTCGATTGATTACCACAACACATATAATTAAAACATGCACAAATAACACATAAGGCACACACACACGTATAACAATATCTCAAATGCGTAATTCGGGTTTCGATTCGATTCGTCGTCGATTTGATTAGCATAGTTTGATTATCGTTTAGCTTTATCGCATTGTTACTTCCTATAGTTCACAGTCGAATAGTTTGCGAGTAATATACATCGATTATTGTAATTATTGACACTTACTCCACATAATACAACTAAAATAAATATTCAAAAGAAAACCACTACAAGTCAAGTTGCTCGAAATCGGTCGTTGACTTTGACCTTGACTTTGACTTATGAAAACACGGGGTGTTACAGGTTAAATAACACTAAACATTAACCATGAAAAATGTATGACAATACAAACGCCATTGACCTTCAACGTAGTTTTATAAAGCTTGTCCGGGTCATCATCCGTTGATAATAACTTCTTGAATTGAACATGTTCTTCCATCTACTTTGAGCTACAAATCAAATGCCATTGACCTTCTACATACTTTTTCACTTTGCCAATAGCTTATATGCCTGCAACAATCTTGATGTTTGAGCCACAAATCAAGAGTTTATTGTAGCTGACTTTCAAAGTCATAGACTCCACTTTGAATTACAATATGATACGATTATAAGAACTTGTGAACGAAAAATGTAATAGCTCCAATAGACTTTTTAGCAAGTAACAAAAAAAGACTAATTTAAAGTTAGTTTTCTAAACCAACTATATATGATTGTGTTCAGTAAGTGCTACATTTGACCATAAAAGTCAAAGTATACATAAAGACATAATTTTTTACCCAATTAAGTAGATTTTGACACTCTGGATCAACATTGATTTTAAAAGTCTTTGATATCAGCAAAATGCTAAAAATGGATTTTTGGACTTCAACTAACCCTTTATTATATGTGTGTTAAGAATATGTTCTGGTGCAATTTTTTTTAAAGTCGTCAACTTTAATAAGTTATCAAATTAACTAAAATTCAAATATTAAGTTGAGAGTGCATATTTGGTACCGGCTACACAGGTGTTGACATGAGTTTTATCTTCTCCAATGCTCTCAACCATCCTGCACCCAAGTCCCAACTATGTTATATAATGAATCAACATGGTTAACTGGGCCATAGTCATTATTAAACAGGGCAAATGCAACTGGAATGTACAATGATAAAAACAGTTGCAAATTTAGCGAACGAAACCAAATAGTCCAAAGTTTAGCGACCAAAACAAAACTCGTCATGAGAATAGTCGTTCATTTTTTAAAAAGTAAAAAAAATAATAGTTATGTTGGAAAATGATTACAAACATAGTGACCATAGTAACAACTAAAATTCAAAGGTCAAATACCTACCTACTGAAAATGATTAAGTTTTGAACGCGGTCAAAAATCATATTATGAAAAATAACAATTCACATTCTATCAAGAAACACGGTTAAAACAAATGAATTATGGTTGCAACATACGTACCCAACGCCATCGCGTCAGGGATACGCGGAAAACAAAGGCTGCAATTAGGGTCGGTAATTCTTGATACGACCCGTTAACCCGACACGAAAAAAAAGGTTTGGGTCGACTAACACGACCCGTTTAAAAACGGGTCGGGTTCGGGTTGACCCATTAACCCGTTTAACTATTTAGATATAAAATCTCTTATACTTTTTTTTGTTTTTTCGGTTTCTATTTTACATGGTTATTTATAATAATGTTAATTTTGAAACATTATATTATTTATTTATCACACTCATACTCATCATTAAGCATGTTATCGATAACCCGCTTAAAACCGAACAACTCGTTTATAAATCGTTACCTATCACTCATTTAAAAATATGGGTTAAACAGGTCGGTTCGGGTTACGAATTAATATGGGTCGGGTTAGGGTTGAAATCTTTGCCACCCCTAGCTGCAATGTTAGTTAAACAGTAAAACTATTAGAGCATGGTAATTCAAATCTTTATGTGTATACTTGGAATAGGGATGGCAAAAATACCCGAGCCCGACGGGTATACCCGAAACCCGACACAAATGGGACGGGTATACCCGATACCCGACGGGTATTGGGCCGGGTATGGGTCTAGTTTTAAAAAATTTCACGGGTATGGGTCGGGTATGGGATTAGGTGATACCCGACCCGATTACCCGATTACCCAAAACCACATACCCGTTTACCCGAACTATATACCCGATCAAATACCCGAAGTTTTTAATTTATATTTTTATTTTCCATTAACCCTTATATATAAGTGATTTATTTTAATATGTTCATAATGTGAAAAAATAAATTTTCTTTTAGCATATGTATTTGATGATAGTATTTATATTTTGTATGTTGTGAAGTATATACATATAAGTGTATAAATATTATAAAGTTATTATTAATTTATGCTAAAACTTATATCTATGTAATGTATATTTTAATTTATAATACTTGTTGAATAAATAAAATTATATAATAATTATAACAGTAAATAATGTATTTGGAAATCCCAATGTATATTTTTTTAACAAACTAATGGGTATACCCGATACCCGCGGGTATCCCCGGTACCCGACGGGTTATTACCCGACATATACCCGACGGGTATTGGGTCGGGTATGGGACACGATTTTACAACCGGGTATGTGTATGGGATTACCAATACCCGACCCGAACCCGACCCATTGCCATCCCTAACTTGGAAGGATGGGTTACATACAGTAGGTATCCGATTGCAACATAGGATATCAACATGACAAATACTCGAACGCAACATCTTGATCCTAACTTCTGACACTTTAGGGGGTCCGCCTTTATCTCCTTCAGCGTGATTGCTCCACTCGCCTTCCTTACCATAGCGGCTGCACCCGAAGACCAATCTTTTGATCCTGTATCAACAAACATCGACGTTTATGCATCTCTCGCATTTAGTCCTACAAAAAATGGGAAAACAGTAAAAACAACTTGCCATTACTCATCCCTAACTCATCATAACTAAACGGATCTAGGGGCGGAGCTAATGTATTAAGAGGGGCAGCACGGGCTACGGCTCAATCCCGTATTCGTAGTGTATTTTTTCGGCTTTTTTGTTTTATGCAAAGGATACCCCTAAACAAATACGAGGATATCCCTGAATAAATGGGCGAGCTCCGCCACTGAACGGATCATTTGTGTTTCTTATCCGTTCGAAAAGTTTCTTAAAAATACAGATCAAAACACTAACTTTGGACTGGTTTAGGCAAAAGACCGGTCAAAGCTTAGCCGAAGAAACTAAGAAAGAAAGGGTTATGCATAATAATACTTTAAAAAACACAAAACTATGATTGACCCAAACTAAAAGTTCACCTAAATAAGCTTCATTCCCCTTTAAAAACCTAAAATTCACAATAAATTGCAGGGTAATCAATGACAAGAACACCAAAAATATGAACTTTTCAATAAAATCTGCATAACAATATAGTAAAAAATATAACTATGATTGACCCAAATTAAAAGTTCACCTAAATAAGCCTCGATCCTATTTAAAAAGCTAAAATTCACAATAAAATGAATAATAATCAAATTAAAGAACAATTACATCACAAATTCTATAACTTCATGTGAATGCAAGTTTTTAAATGGGTAAAATAGATACAAAGAGTGCAGTAGTTACCTTGTTACCATCGGAATCCCTAACTCCGACACCGGAGCTACTACAGCTAACCTTAGAATTCTTCGATTTGAAAGAGGAAGAAGAAGATCTGAGATTCGCGTAAGAAGCTGGTTGAACACGCTGTAGTTTCGCCAGACCTCTGGCGTTCCAATACGACATCGAAAACCTGAACACCGCCGCTACATCGGTGCCGACGTAACCGGTGGGTGGAACCTCTGGGCTCCCTTTGCTCTGCCGCTTTCTATTCTCTCTATCGCTCTCATCTCTCCAGTCTCTATAGTACGATCTGTTTCTTCTCTCTCTATCTGTATCACTAAAGAAATGCCTTTAAAACAATATGTGGCTACCCATGGCATTATAGCCTAGTGGTATCTTGGTGGTGGGATAAGGCTTATGGCCATTAGGTCATGGGTTCGATTCCCACAAAGGGGGTTTTTTCCCAAATTTATTGGGTTTCCTCCTGAATTGGTGTATAGGCATTATTGTCTAGTGGAGATGGATATGATCGGGTGGTTTTGCTGGTGGCACGATGATACTCCAGTGGTCCGTCAGTGATCCAAATTTGCCGTTAAAAAAAACAATATGTGGCTATGATGAGAGGAGCATGGCATATGGATTTACTAACAAAATAGAATAGAAAAGTAATGTACAATTTTCTATGCTGAAGGTTCAACTAAGAGAAGCAATTAATACAATTTATGCACAATTTACAACAACCATATGCACAAGCATGTTGTAAATTAGACTTGTATATAATGACTAATTTACCTATATGAGGAAAATGACAAAATATCAGGATTAAATTTGAGGAATATGAGCTGATTTCATTTTTGGACCAAAATGGCAACAAAACTGAAACCACAGGGACCCAGATGCAAAAGGTTTGAGATTTGGACTAAAATGACAAAACTGTCCAAACCTCAGGGACCAAAATGGCAGTTTACTCGCTAAACAATATGAAATACACGATTCGGGATTTGGATCGGGAAACTTACAATAATATGATTCGGGTTGGATCAGGTAAACTTTATAACACACTAGTTCGGAGCTGAACCAGTGAGAATAACTTATTTTAAAATAGTGAACTAAAACCTGTAAACTCACTCTTCATTAATTGTTGACACTTGATTTTTACATGTTTTCTCAGGTTGTTAAGGCCAGGGGCGGACCCAGTGCACAAGCAGCCTGGTCCCGGGCTACGGCTCAACTT
The DNA here is from genome assembly GCA_030545235.1 of Helianthus tuberosus. NCBI lineage: Eukaryota > Viridiplantae > Streptophyta > Magnoliopsida > Asterales > Asteraceae > Helianthus > Helianthus tuberosus. The sequence continues at coordinate 8,252,140 of CM060443.1, forward strand.
TTTTCGGGTAGTGTAAATTTGTTATTTTTTTTTCGATTTTTAGACTTAGGACACCCCTAAACAAGTACGAGGACACCCGTAAGAGTTAAGAGCATGTTTCTGTAGGGATTTTGTGGAGTTATAATGCCCATCAGCTGCTGTAAAGCTTCTCCTGTTGGTCTGCAGATGTTCCTGCAGGGAATTTTTTTTTTTTGGGACACCCCTGAGATTAGGTTCTGGTTCCGCCACTGGTTAAGGCATCGTTTCATCGTAGGAGCACATCACGAGAATGAAAACTATTTTATTTAAACGTTTTGCATCTTTACTTTTAAGTACTTTGGTTTGGGCGTTTATTTTGGCGCACAATTTATTTACGCCTATTTTTGCATTACTCAATTATTTTTTATTTTATCATTTATATTATTCTACTATTTTAAATTACAATAAAGCATAGTACAAACTTCTCTTCGTATTTGATTAAATATTTCATTCATTAATTTAGTATTTACACATAAATTAAACAATACAATATTAAATTGAAACCAAAGAGAATGTTTTGTTTATGTACACATTTTTTCATCTGCAGCTCCACATCCCCAACAATCAAGAGGAGATCTTGCTGGAAACCTAGCTAACATATTTCTAAGGGTACCAAATGCTAAAGAGAGACCCATTTACACAATATTTGGTTTATCTCTCACAGCACAACCAACCAGGAAAGTACTAATGATTCATTCAAAAACACACAACCGAAATCTTAAAACGAAACATGTTCATAACCTGAACTTTATTCATACAACACACTTGAAAAGGCTAGCTATTGTCCCCAGACTTCCCGGCCAACTTCAAAAGTCTCAAAACATCGATGTTGATCTCATGATCACCAACTTTTTATTCTGCACTGATCATTGGAAGCTGCTGCAGAGAAGATAAAATTGGATCACAGTTTGACTACATTTCAAAAAATAATTGAAACAACGGATTTACATGTACAGTACTTAGGCTACCATTTGAATCCTACAAAGTATTTAGAGATTTATGAATTATATATCATCTTTACTATGGATCCTACAAAGTATTTAGAGATTTATGAATTATATATCATCTTTACTATAATATTAATACACGAATTTCTAACCTATAAATAGTACGTAATACCTGAGAGATGAGTTGGTTAGAGTGATGAGCAAGAAGAGGACCATATGTGCAAGTCTCAACCTCCTCAAAATACGCTCTATCGTACGTTAAATTTGTAGTCGCATATTCGAACAGGAGCTCTTCGCCAACCACTGTGACGTCGTACATATCTATCCATTCGCCCGACGGGAATTGATCCTTATGGCCTATCATCCCGGAAATTTTACCGAAGGTGATCTGTCCGGTAAACACCGGGGCGAAGTAATTGGGGATTACGTACTGTACGTAACATGGTTCCTCAAAGTGGATGGTGAAGTTGACGGTGGGTGGCAAAAGGCCTGCGAGGGATATAGAGAAAGATTCGACGGGATCAGGTATAAGGCCGGGCGGAAATCCAAGGAGTTGGAGAAGTTGGTGTATGTTTAAGCTTATGTTTTGGGATGCAGAGGGGGAAGGTGTGAGTGCGACAAGGGCGAGGAGGAGGAAGAGAGACATGTGAGAATTAGCAGTTGCCATGGTTAAATATATTGATTGCTTCTTAAGTTAAGTTGTGATGAGGACTTGATTAAATGAGTATATATAGGCAACAAAAGCCACCCTATGATGAGTTTTTTTGCTAATTATACTATATAATACTACAAAAAAAGCAACTTGGGGCATGTTTTCTTTATGATTTACAAAAGCAACAGGTTGGAGAATTTTACGGACAATGTACAAAGGTGCCGTTTCAAATAATAACACAATTGCTAAATGATCAGTGCTAATAGTCGAATGAACTATAATAAAATAATAAAACGAGACATTTGCAAACATTAATTAAATTAAATAATAAAGTAACAATTCGAAATTCAGTGGGTTCAGTGAGTTCCGGGATAGTGGGGGTGGTTTGTTTGGCGTATGCGAGCGAGAGCTGTTAAGGCGACCAAGGCGTTAACAATTAAAAAATAAAAATAAAAATAAAAATAAAAATAAAAAGAAAAAAGAGATCCACCCCTCGTCTTCTTCTCTCAGTGTCTCTCTCTCTAACCCACCACCACCACCACCACCTTCAAGTAGGGCTGTAAACGAACCGAACGAACACGAACAAGACCTTGTTCGTGTTCGTTTGTTAAAAAATATATGTGTTCGCGAACCGTTCACGAACATTTATCGAACGGGATTTTATGTTTGTGTTCGTTTGTTAAGGAAATGAACTTGTTCGTGTTCGTTTGTGTTTATTTGTTAGTTTTAGGCAGCGAACGTTGACAAACACTAATGAGCACATGGGCGAAGGATGGTTGGGGCGGGAGGGGGCGGCCGACCCCCCAAATTTTTCGCTCAGTAGTGGATAGTATGTAGTTTTTGTATTGAAATTTTTGGGTATATACCTTTTCGACCCCCCATTTTATAGAAATTTTTGGGTATATACGTTTTCGACCCCTCGGTCGGAAATCTCAAGCTTCGCCACTAAATGAGCACAAACTAATGTTCATGAACACAAATGGAAATAAATGAACACTTATTAGATATTTAATTTTTCAGCATTTTGATATATTTAAAGAAATATAAAAACATTAATGAACTATCGAACACAAGCGAACACGTTACCGAACGTTCACGAACATAAACGAACGAACGCGACCTCTGTTCATGTTTGTTCATTTAACTAAACGAAGGAAATTTCTTGTTCATGTTCGTTTGTTTAATAAACGAATGAACACAAACGAACTTCCCGCCGAACGGTTCACGAACTGTTCGCCGAACGTTTGGTTCGTTTACGGCCCTACCTTCAAGTCTTCAACCCACTAAATCGTTCTGGGTATCAGGGTATGCATACGATTTATCATCGAAATATGCCTGTTTTGCAAGTGATCTAAATCTACAAAAACTATTTTTCAAAGTTTAAACAACCCCTTCACCACCAACAAACTACACATAACTTTTTATACCCCAAAAAACCAATTAGAAACATTAGCAGAAACCACTAACCTGCCATCAAACACAAACGAAACCAAATGACAATCAGGATTCTCCTTATCAACCTCAACCTTCAAAGTATCCTTATGCAAGTTCACATGATTCTTCACCTTCATCGGTGGTATAGGGGTGGTAGGGCAGAGGGAGTGCCGGCGACGGTGGTGGCGGAAAGTAGATGTAGGGCGGAGATGAGTAGGAAGGATCGGGAGGAGGGTATGGGGAAGAAGAGATGTTGGAAAAATATGTGAAAATAACATTTTTCACAAATATAGGAAAATGATTTTTTCCTATTTTGGACTAGAAATAAATCTAATAAAATGAGCGGGTTTTATATATTTATTTGTGGGTTTGTGTTCTATGTTGGAAGAGCTTCACAACGAACTAAACCACGTTCAAAACGGAGCTAAGATGAATGAGATATCGATGCTCAAAGTTGGGTGTTTGAAACATTGAATGCTGAAACAAAAGGGAAAGTAGCACCTTGTCCCACATCGGAGGAGAGATGGAACTTAAATGGGTATTTAAGGTGGAACTCTCCTTCCTTATTGTTTCATGGAAGCACACACTAAATGTCCTCGCGAAGGGTTCCGCACCCTAACTCGCACTCGCACACGCGCGCGCGCGTGGCGTAGGCGATGAGGCGCAATGTGGCGCTTTGAACAAATAACCGAACCCCTTGATTAAATTCACACCGATATTTGTGATTTAAAAGCGGTACCCACAAGAGGTGGAAATAAGTACTTCATCACATGAGGAAATTCACGAACCACAGGAACGTCTTTCACTTCCTTCTTCTCTTTCTTTTCCTTCTCCGCTACTACAATGTTAGCCAGAAAAGCTCTGTATTCCTTGCGGAGATACTTGCTAGCTTGGACACATGACATGAGCTTGAGACCTTTTAAAGCAGTTTCACCGTATACACACAATAAATCACCATTCGCGAACGAGAATCGAATCATTTTGTCGAAGCACACAACTTCAGCATGGTTTTCGCGAAGAAAGTCCATGCCTATTATGACGTCGAAACTTCCAAGTTGCATCGGAATGAGGTCCATTGGGAAAATGTGATTGTTGAGCTCAAGAGTACAATCACGGAGAATGGAATTGACGGCGACAGTTCTTCCACTGGCGACTTCTACATCGAATGTCGAAGAGAGTTTGGAGCGTTTACGACTAAGGAGCTTCTCGAATTCGAACGACACAAAGCAATTATTGGCTCCAGTATCAAACAAACATGATGCATAAATACCATTCACAAGGAACGTACCATTAACCACGTTGTTGTCGGCTTGGGCTTGGCGCACGTTGATGTTGAAAGTTCGGGCACGTGCTGCTTGTTGTTGCTGTTGCTGCTATTGCTGAGGCTGCTACTGCTGCTGGGCAGAATTCTTCCAGCATAACTTCCTTGAGTTCGTCCCACGACAGACCGTAGGCTGCATCGTTCCCTCGCTTGTTCCTCTCGGCCGTCCACCAGTCTACTGCACGGGTCTGGAAAATGCCGGTAGCATTCAGAGTACGGAGGTCATCAGGGCAACCGCTCTGTCGCAGAGTAACCTCAATGGAGTCAAACCATTGGAATAATGCAGTAGGACCTCCCTCGCTAGTGAATTCTTTTGGCCCGCAAGACTTGAATTGCTTGAAATTGAAGGGAGCTTTGGCGGCAACCTTAGGAGCTTCGGTTCTCGACTCCTCAGACGATTTGCTGACATTTTCGTAAACATCACTCACAGCCTTTGCTACACTTTTAGCGATGATGGCAGCAAGGCGTTTGTCTCTCTTTTCTTGATGAGAAAGTAAGGGATGACGGGATCCAGATGACATTGTCTGCAACAGACATCGTCACAGGACTCAACACATTGTATTCGAATCTCACCTCGCACGCCTACTACTTACTAAAGCTCAGTAACACGCATAATCACATAACACATAGACACATAACCATGTAGAACCTAGAATCACATAAACACATAAGCACATAGAGCACAGAAACAGATAACCACATACGCATGTAATCACAGAGGCAGTCAGAATACAGAAACCTATTATTTAAAATCTGCGATTTGCTCGAATGTAACGGTCTCACCTAGCATATCGAATAGCGTAGTATAAGCGTATATCGTAGCATAAAGTCGTCCATAACTCAGCGATTTGTTAATCGTTTTGAGATAGAAATGCACTGCGAGTCGCATGTGTTGATCGAAGTGAAAGCAAGAATCGAGTAGATCCCCAAAATTTAAACACATAAATAGGTAAACACACATATAAGCACATAGAAATCGAGAAATGGATTGTCTGCGGCTAGTAGACTTCGACTAACCCAAGCGATTCAACTATTCGCAAGGATCCGTTGTGCACATTCGACCTTCAGGACTATGCTTTTGCCTCGATTCTTGGGTGTTTGGCACACATCCCGTTAGTCATAGTGTGACTTCAGGTCGTTGGAGTCCGTTGAGACTTTGGTGAGAGTTTGTAAAATGAGCGGAACAAATCGTCAAGCTTAGGGTTTCACCCCTGGCTTAACAACTCGCTCCTTGTTTTGGTAAAAATAGAGGAGATTATTCATCAAAATACGGATATCACTCCTGATTTGGCATAATTCTCCTCGTGTATGGAAAAAATGCGAGTCGACTAAGCAACTTTAGTCGAGAGTTTGCGGTTTTCACACCTAATCTCGACTTAATTGCTTGTTTATGGGTGAAAATTCGAGTGCAGTGATAGTGTAGCGAGAATAGCGAGAATTACGCTCGTACATAGTCCCTACTGGATATGCACAAGTCGGCTTGTTGGTTCCTAAATATAGACTAGGTATCTAAGAGATCGACCCGGACTAGGTCGACTCTTGCCTAATTCCCTATAGTTATGGCTCTGATACCAATCTGTCACACCTCAACCGATGGCGGAATCATCGGGGCATGGCACTGAGCGAAACAGATTGTCCAGAAGTTTCCATAACAATTATAGAGTTCGAATTCGTTTACGCATAACCAGCACGTACACATAGAGAAATGAAGCACGTTAGTTATCGACATAGATCCATCGATACCAAATAACTCTGGGTTGACTGCCCAAGGCAGTTCGCAATACATGATTACCACCGTAATCCACGCAAGTAATTGTCCTTAACAACCCCCGTGTGAACGGGTGCTGAGTCCAAACTATAGTACTATCGTTGCTAAGGCAGGTAGACAGCATTCCATGTGTAAACATAACAAATAAGCATTCATAAGCCACGTATAACATGCATTAACGGTTAGCGTTCAAATAGCATTGAGTAGTGTGTTTGATGTGATTTGAATAGTTGTAACGTATGTAACACCCAAAAGTGCTTAAAGCAAAAAGGGATCGAGTATACTCACAGCGGTTGATGGATTGAAGGGAGCGCTTAGCGAGTAGGGTTAGCCTGAATAGATTTGATAGCATAACGATAAGTGACTTGTAAAACGATACAAAGTGTGAGTGGGTCGGATAGTAGTTCGGTCGGATGGTAATCCAATCGGACAGTAATCCGTGCGGATAACAATCCGTTCGGATGGTCATCCGGTCGGACAGCTTGTCCGGTCGGATGACTATTCGAGTGGATTGTTTCTTCCTATAAGAAAGATGTGTTTGTGTATGATGGCTTGACTTTTGAAGTTTTTGTTGTAGCATTTTGAAAACATTGAAGTATCTCTATCCATCAAGTCAGTCGATCGGATGGTTAGTCGTGCGGATGACAATCCGTTCGGATGGTCATCCGGTCGGACGGCGACTTAGTGACGAGGTTACTTAGTGAGAGCAAGTTCACAACAGAATAGTCACTCGATCGGATGCCCATCCGATCGGGTGGCAACCCTGTTAATGAACATGTCGAAAATGTTTAAGTCTTTAAAGTCTTAGTATCTCATGATCTGAAGAGTAATCCGGTCAGATGATCGTCCGATCGGATAGCAATTCATTCAATACTCAAACTTCAGATGAGGTTGCTTAGGTTCCAAAGTGTGATCCGTTCGGATGACCTATCCGCTCGGACAGTAGTCCGGTCGGACAGCATTCCGTGCGGATAACAATATGTTCGTCTTTCACTTGGTTGTTTTGATTGTTTGTCGTTTTGTCGAGACGTTTTGACATCGTGTTAACCTACAGAACCCCGTTTTGACCCAAGTGACCAGACCGACCAGGAATCACCCTCGTTCAGCCAGTTACCGGCTCAAGACGGTTGTTCTTGTTTAACCCGAAATCGGTGGTCTCGTGAGTAGAATCCGGATCTTGGACTAGTACAACACTAAGGATGAGTAGGAGACTTGCACAGAGTCCGATTCTATCGGTTTTGAGTGTATTAAGTGTAAAAGAGTCGAAAGAAAGTTAGAAACCAACTTTCAATCCTTTTTCACTACGCTTATGTTGAGATCTTTACAAGATTTTTGTGTGTTTGTGTGGAAATCGGTTAGATCTAAGTTGTTCTTGGTGGATTGAAGTCAAAACATGAAGTCATTCAAGAACACATGATGACGTCATCCTAGAACACCCGAAATCTAGTGATTGAGTTCGATTGCGTTTCGAGTTTCGATTGAGTTCGATTGATTACCACAACACATATAATTAAAACATGCACAAATAACACATAAGGCACACACACACGTATAACAATATCTCAAATGCGTAATTCGGGTTTCGATTCGATTCGTCGTCGATTTGATTAGCATAGTTTGATTATCGTTTAGCTTTATCGCATTGTCACTTCCTATAGTTCACAGTCGAATAGTTTGCGAGTAATATACATCGATTATTGTAATTATTGACACTTACTCCACATAATACAACTAAAATAAATATTCAAAAGAAAACCACTACAAGTCAAGTTGCTCGAAATCGGTCGTTGACTTTGACCTTGACTTTGACTTATGAAAACACGGGGTGTTACAGGTTAAATAACACTAAACATTAACCATGAAAAATGTATGACAATACAAACGCCATTGACCTTCAACGTAGTTTTATAAAGCTTGTCCGGGTCATCATCCGTTGATAATAACTTCTTGAATTGAACATGTTCTTCCATCTACTTTGAGCTACAAATCAAATGCCATTGACCTTCTACATACTTTTTCACTTTGCCAATAGCTTATATGCCTGCAACAATCTTGATGTTTGAGCCACAAATCAAGAGTTTATTGTAGCTGACTTTCAAAGTCATAGACTCCACTTTGAATTACAATATGATACGATTATAAGAACTTGTGAACGAAAAATGTAATAGCTCCAATAGACTTTTTAGCAAGTAACAAAAAAAGACTAATTTAAAGTTAGTTTTCTAAACCAACTATATATGATTGTGTTCAGTAAGTGCTACATTTGACCATAAAAGTCAAAGTATACATAAAGACATAATTTTTTACCCAATTAAGTAGATTTTGACACTCTGGATCAACATTGATTTTAAAAGTCTTTGATATCAGCAAAATGCTAAAAATGGATTTTTGGACTTCAACTAACCCTTTATTATATGTGTGTTAAGAATATGTTCTGGTGCAATTTTTTTTAAAGTCGTCAACTTTAATAAGTTATCAAATTAACTAAAATTCAAATATTAAGTTGAGAGTGCATATTTGGTACCGGCTACACAGGTGTTGACATGAGTTTTATCTTCTCCAATGCTCTCAACCATCCTGCACCCAAGTCCCAACTATGTTATATAATGAATCAACATGGTTAACTGGGCCATAGTCATTATTAAACAGGGCAAATGCAACTGGAATGTACAATGATAAAAACAGTTGCAAATTTAGCGAACGAAACCAAATAGTCCAAAGTTTAGCGACCAAAACAAAACTCGTCATGAGAATAGTCGTTCATTTTTTAAAAAGTAAAAAAAATAATAGTTATGTTGGAAAATGATTACAAACATAGTGACCATAGTAACAACTAAAATTCAAAGGTCAAATACCTACCTACTGAAAATGATTAAGTTTTGAACGCGGTCAAAAATCATATTATGAAAAATAACAATTCACATTCTATCAAGAAACACGGTTAAAACAAATGAATTATGGTTGCAACATACGTACCCAACGCCATCGCGTCAGGGATACGCGGAAAACAAAGGCTGCAATTAGGGTCGGTAATTCTTGATACGACCCGTTAACCCGACACGAAAAAAAAGGTTTGGGTCGACTAACACGACCCGTTTAAAAACGGGTCGGGTTCGGGTTGACCCATTAACCCGTTTAACTATTTAGATATAAAATCTCTTATACTTTTTTTTGTTTTTTCGGTTTCTATTTTACATGGTTATTTATAATAATGTTAATTTTGACACATTATATTATTTATTTATCACACTCATACTCATCATTAAGCATGTTATCGATAACCCGCTTAAAACCGAACAACTCGTTTATAAATCGTTACCTATCACTCATTTAAAAATATGGGTTAAACAGGTCGGTTCGGGTTACGAATTAATATGGGTCGGGTTAGGGTTGAAATCTTTGCCACCCCTAGCTGCAATGTTAGTTAAACAGTAAAACTATTAGAGCATGGTAATTCAAATCTTTATGTGTATACTTGGAATAGGGATGGCAAAAATACCCGAGCCCGACGGGTATACCCGAAACCCGACACAAATGGGACGGGTATACCCGATACCCGACGGGTATTGGGCCGGGTATGGGTCTAGTTTTAAAAAATTTCACGGGTATGGGTCGGGTATGGGATTAGGTGATACCCGACCCGATTACCCGATTACCCAAAACCACATACCCGTTTACCCGAACTATATACCCGATCAAATACCCGAAGTTTTTAATTTATATTTTTATTTTCCATTAACCCTTATATATAAGTGATTTATTTTAATATGTTCATAATGTGAAAAAATAAATTTTCTTTTAGCATATGTATTTGATGATAGTATTTATATTTTGTATGTTGTGAAGTATATACATATAAGTGTATAAATATTATAAAGTTATTATTAATTTATGCTAAAACTTATATCTATGTAATGTATATTTTAATTTATAATACTTGTTGAATAAATAAAATTATATAATAATTATAACAGTAAATAATGTATTTGGAAATCCCAATGTATATTTTTTTAACAAACTAATGGGTATACCCGATACCCGCGGGTATCCCCGGTACCCGACGGGTTATTACCCGACATATACCCGACGGGTATTGGGTCGGGTATGGGACACGATTTTACAACCGGGTATGTGTATGGGATTACCAATACCCGACCCGAACCCGACCCATTGCCATCCCTAACTTGGAAGGATGAGCACAAACTAATGTTCATGAACACAAATGGAAATAAATGAACACTTATTAGATATTTAATTTTTCAGCATTTTGATATATTTAAAGAAATATAAAAACATTAATGAACTATCGAACACAAGCGAACACGTTACCGAACGTTCACGAACATAAACGAACGAACGCGACCTCTGTTCATGTTTGTTCATTTAACTAAACGAAGGAAATTTCTTGTTCATGTTCGTTTGTTTAATAAACGAATGAACACAAACGAACTTCCCGCCGAACGGTTCACGAACTGTTCGCCGAACGTTTGGTTCGTTTACGGCCCTACCTTCAAGTCTTCAACCCACTAAATCGTTCTGGGTATCAGGGTATGCATACGATTTATCATCGAAATATGCCTGTTTTGCAAGTGATCTAAATCTACAAAAACTATTTTTCAAAGTTTAAACAACCCCTTCACCACCAACAAACTACACATAACTTTTTATACCCCAAAAAACCAATTAGAAACATTAGCAGAAACCACTAACCTGCCATCAAACACAAACGAAACCAAATGACAATCAGGATTCTCCTTATCAACCTCAACCTTCAAAGTATCCTTATGCAAGTTCACATGATTCTTCACCTTCATCGGTGGTATAGGGGTGGTAGGGCAGAGGGAGTGCCGGCGACGGTGGTGGCGGAAAGTAGATGTAGGGCGGAGATGAGTAGGAAGGATCGGGAGGAGGGTATGGGGAAGAAGAGATGTTGGAAAAATATGTGAAAATAACATTTTTCACAAATATAGGAAAATGATTTTTTCCTATTTTGGACTAGAAATAAATCTAATAAAATGAGCGGGTTTTATATATTTATTTGTGGGTTTGTGTTCTATGTTGGAAGAGCTTCACAACGAACTAAACCACGTTCAAAACGGAGCTAAGATGAATGAGATATCGATGCTCAAAGTTGGGTGTTTGAAACATTGAATGCTGAAACAAAAGGGAAAGTAGCACCTTGTCCCACATCGGAGGAGAGATGGAACTTAAATGGGTATTTAAGGTGGAACTCTCCTTCCTTATTGTTTCATGGAAGCACACACTAAATGTCCTCGCGAAGGGTTCCGCACCCTAACTCGCACTCGCACACGCGCGCGCGCGTGGCGTAGGCGATGAGGCGCAATGTGGCGCTTTGAACAAATAACCGAACCCCTTGATTAAATTCACACCGATATTTGTGATTTAAAAGCGGTACCCACAAGAGGTGGAAATAAGTACTTCATCACATGAGGAAATTCACGAACCACAGGAACGTCTTTCACTTCCTTCTTCTCTTTCTTTTCCTTCTCCGCTACTACAATGTTAGCCAGAAAAGCTCTGTATTCCTTGCGGAGATACTTGCTAGCTTGGACACATGACATGAGCTTGAGACCTTTTAAAGCAGTTTCACCGTATACACACAATAAATCACCATTCGCGAACGAGAATCGAATCATTTTGTCGAAGCACACAACTTCAGCATGGTTTTCGCGAAGAAAGTCCATGCCTATTATGACGTCGAAACTTCCAAGTTGCATCGGAATGAGGTCCATTGGGAAAATGTGATTGTTGAGCTCAAGAGTACAATCACGGAGAATGGAATTGACGGCGACAGTTCTTCCACTGGCGACTTCTACATCGAATGTCGAAGAGAGTTTGGAGCGTTTACGACTAAGGAGCTTCTCGAATTCGAACGACACAAAGCAATTATTGGCTCCAGTATCAAACAAACATGATGCATAAATACCATTCACAAGGAACGTACCATTAACCACGTTGTTGTCGGCTTGGGCTTGGCGCACGTTGATGTTGAAAGTTCGGGCACGTGCTGCTTGTTGTTGCTGTTGCTGCTATTGCTGAGGCTGCTACTGCTGCTGGGCAGAATTCTTCCAGCATAACTTCCTTGAGTTCGTCCCACGACAGACCGTAGGCTGCATCGTTCCCTCGCTTGTTCCTCTCGGCCGTCCACCAGTCTACTGCACGGGTCTGGAAAATGCCGGTAGCATTCAGAGTACGGAGGTCATCAGGGCAACCGCTCTGTCGCAGAGTAACCTCAATGGAGTCAAACCATTGGAATAATGCAGTAGGACCTCCCTCGCTAGTGAATTCTTTTGGCCCGCAAGACTTGAATTGCTTGAAATTGAAGGGAGCTTTGGCGGCAACCTTAGGAGCTTCGGTTCTCGACTCCTCAGACGATTTGCTGACATTTTCGTAAACATCACTCACAGCCTTTGCTACACTTTTAGCGATGATGGCAGCAAGGCGTTTGTCTCTCTTTTCTTGATGAGAAAGTAAGGGATGACGGGATCCAGATGACATTGTCTGCAACAGACATCGTCACAGGACTCAACACATTGTATTCGAATCTCACCTCGCACGCCTACTACTTACTAAAGCTCAGTAACACGCATAATCACATAACACATAGACACATAACCATGTAGAACCTAGAATCACATAAACACATAAGCACATAGAGCACAGAAACAGATAACCACATACGCATGTAATCACAGAGGCAGTCAGAATACAGAAACCTATTATTTAAAATCTGCGATTTGCTCGAATGTAACGGTCTCACCTAGCATATCGAATAGCGTAGTATAAGCGTATATCGTAGCATAAAGTCGTCCATAACTCAGCGATTTGTTAATCGTTTTGAGATAGAAATGCACTGCGAGTCGCATGTGTTGATCGAAGTGAAAGCAAGAATCGAGTAGATCCCCAAAATTTAAACACATAAATAGGTAAACACACATATAAGCACATAGAAATCGAGAAATGGATTGTCTGCGGCTAGTAGACTTCGACTAACCCAAGCGATTCAACTATTCGCAAGGATCCGTTGTGCACATTCGACCTTCAGGACTATGCTTTTGCCTCGATTCTTGGGCGTTTGGCACACATCCCGTTAGTCATAGTGTGACTTCAGGTCGTTGGAGTCCGTTGAGACTTTGGTGAGAGTTTGTAAAATGAGCGGAACAAATCGTCAAGCTTAGGGTTTCACCCCTGGCTTAACAACTCGCTCCTTGTTTTGGTAAAAATAGAGGAGATTATTCATCAAAATACGGATATCACTCCTGATTTGGCATAATTCTCCTCGTGTATGGAAAAAATGCGAGTCGACTAAGCAACTTTAGTCGAGAGTTTGCGGTTTTCACACCTAATCTCGACTTAATTGCTTGTTTATGGGTGAAAATTCGAGTGCAGTGATAGTGTAGCGAGAATAGCGAGAATTACGCTCGTACATAGTCCCTACTGGATATGCACAAGTCGGCTTGTTGGTTCCTAAATATAGACTAGGTATCTAAGAGATCGACCCGGACTAGGTCGACTCTTGCCTAATTCCCTATAGTTATGGCTCTGATACCAATCTGTCACACCTCAACCGATGGCGGAATCATCGGGGCATGGCACTGAGCGAAACAGATTGTCCAGAAGTTTCCATAACAATTATAGAGTTCGAATTCGTTTACGCATAACCAGCACGTACACATAGAGAAATGAAGCACGTTAGTTATCGACATAGATCCATCGATACCAAATAACTCTGGGTTGACTGCCCAAGGCAGTTCGCAATACATGATTACCACCGTAATCCACGCAAGTAATTGTCCTTAACAACCCCCGTGTGAACGGGTGCTGAGTCCAAACTATAGTACTATCGTTGCTAAGGCAGGTAGACAGCATTCCATGTGTAAACATAACAAATAAGCATTCATAAGCCACGTATAACATGCATTAACGGTTAGCGTTCAAATAGCATTGAGTAGTGTGTTTGATGTGATTTGAATAGTTGTAACGTATGTAACACCCAAAAGTGCTTAAAGCAAAAAGGGATCGAGTATACTCACAGCGGTTGATGGATTGAAGGGAGCGCTTAGCGAGTAGGGTTAGCCTGAATAGATTTGATAGCATAACGATAAGTGACTTGTAAAACGATACAAAGTGTGAGTGGGTCGGATAGTAGTTCGGTCGGATGGTAATCCAATCGGACAGTAATCCGTGCGGATAACAATCCGTTCGGATGGTCATCCGGTCGGACAGCTTGTCCGGTCGGATGACTATTCGAGTGGATTGTTTCTTCCTATAAGAAAGATGTGTTTGTGTATGATGGCTTGACTTTTGAAGTTTTTGTTGTAGCATTTTGAAAACATTGAAGTATCTCTATCCATCAAGTCAGTCGATCGGATGGTTAGTCGTGCGGATGACAATCCGTTCGGATGGTCATCCGGTCGGACGGCGACTTAGTGACGAGGTTACTTAGTGAGAGCAAGTTCACAACAGAATAGTCACTCGATCGGATGCCCATCCGATCGGGTGGCAACCCTGTTAATGAACATGTCGAAAATGTTTAAGTCTTTAAAGTCTTAGTATCTCATGATCCGAAGAGTAATCCGGTCAGATGATCGTCCGATCGGATAGCAATTCATTCAATACTCAAACTTCAGATGAGGTTGCTTAGGTTCCAAAGTGTGATCCGTTCGGATGACCTATCCGCTCGGACAGTAGTCCGGTCGGACAGCATTCCGTGCGGATAACAATATGTTCGTCTTTCACTTGGTTGTTTTGATTGTTTGTCGTTTTGTCGAGACGTTTTGACATCGTGTTAACCTACAGAACCCCGTTTTGACCCAAGTGACCAGACCGACCAGGAATCACCCTCGTTCAGCCAGTTACCGGCTCAAGACGGTTGTTCTTGTTTAACCCGAAATCGGTGGTCTCGTGAGTAGAATCCGGATCTTGGACTAGTACAACACTAAGGATGAGTAGGAGACTTGCACAGAGTCCGATTCTATCGGTTTTGAGTGTATTAAGTGTAAAAGAGTCGAAAGAAAGTTAGAAACCAACTTTCAATCCTTTTTCACTACGCTTATGTTGAGATCTTTACAAGATTTTTGTGTGTTTGTGTGGAAATCGGTTAGATCTAAGTTGTTCTTGGTGGATTGAAGTCAAAACATGAAGTCATTCAAGAACACATGATGACGTCATCCTAGAACACCCGAAATCTAGTGATTTCACGGTTAAAAGTTAAGATTTAAAAGATAGAAAGGTGTAAGAGTGCGTGTAGATCAAGAAAGTACAAGATTTAGGGCGAGATCTTACCTGGATCGAGAGAAATCGAAGAAAAGGTGGGGAGCACGAACGGTTCGGACACAGGATTTCCAAAAGTGGAAATGATGACAATGACAGGGGTATTTATAGGATTCCAAAAGAGGAAAGGGTTGTCCGGTCGGATGGTTCACCGCCCGGATAGCTATCCGGTCGGATGACATCTCGGTCGGATGGCACCTGACCTGTGACCAGGTGGCTATCCGGTCGGATGGCTATCCGGCCGGATGGCACTTGGTTCGAGTGTTTGACGCGACGATTTTTGGCGTTTCGATTTCGATTACGAGCGGTTCGACACGATAGGGTTTCCTAGTCAAATTACTTTCAGTCCCAACTAGTTCATATCTCGCGCTATCTTTTCTCCACTAATTATCATAGCTCGATTTCGATTGCGATTGAGTTCGATTGCGTTTCGAGTTTCGATTGAGTTCGATTGATTACCACAACACATATAATTAAAACATGCACAAATAACACATAAGGCACACACACACGTATAACAATATCTCAAATGCGTAATTCGGGTTTCGATTCGATTCGTCGTCGATTTGATTAGCATAGTTTGATTATCGTTTAGCTTTATCGCATTGTCACTTCCTATAGTTCACAGTCGAATAGTTTGCGAGTAATATACATCGATTATTGTAATTATTGACACTTACTCCACATAATACAACTAAAATAAATATTCAAAAGAAAACCACTACAAGTCAAGTTGCTCGAAATCGGTCGTTGACTTTGACCTTGACTTTGACTTATGAAAACACAGGGTGTTACAGGTTAAATAACACTAAACATTAACCATGAAAAATGTATGACAATACAAACGCCATTGACCTTCAACGTAGTTTTATAAAGCTTGTCCGGGTCATCATCCGTTGATAATAACTTCTTGAATTGAACATGTTCTTCCATCTACTTTGAGCTACAAATCATATGCCATTGACCTTCTACATACTTTTTCACTTTGCCAATAGCTTATATGCCTGCAACAATCTTGATGTTTGAGCCACAAATCAAGAGTTTATTGTAGCTGACTTTCAAAGTCATAGACTCCACTTTGAATTACAATATGATACGATTATAAGAACTTGTGAACGAAAAATGTAATAGCTCCAATAGACTTTTTAGCAAGTAACAAAAAAAAGACTAATTTAAAGTTAGTTTTCTAAACCAACTATATATGATTGTGTTCAGTAAGTGCTACATTTGACCATAAAAGTCAAAGTATACATAAAGACATAATTTTTTACCCAATTAAGTAGATTTTGACACTCTGGATCAACAATGATTTTAAAAGTCTTTGATATCAGCAAAATGCTAAAAATGGATTTTTGACTTCAACTAACCCTTTATTATATGTGTTTAAGAATATGTTCTGGTGCAATTTTTTTAAAGTCATCAACTTTAATAAGTTATCAAATTAACTAAAAATCAAATATTAAGTTGAGAGTGCATATTTGGTACCGGCTACACATGTGTTGACATGAGTTTTATCTTCTCCAATGCTCTCAACCATCCTGCACCCAATTCCCAACTATGTTATATAATGAATCAACATGGTTAACTGGGACATAGTCATTATTAAACAGGGCAAATGCAACTGGAATGTACAATGATAAAAACAGTTGCAAATTTAGCGAACGAAACCAAATAGTCCAAAGTTTAGCGACCAAAACAAAACTCGTCATGAAAATAGTCGTTCATTTTTTAAAAAGTATAAAAAATAACAGTTATGTTGGAAAATGATTACAAACATAGTGACCATAGTAACAACTAAAATTCAAAGGTCACATACCTAGCTACTGAAAATGATTAAGTTTTGAACGCGGTCAAAAATCATATTATGAAAAATAACAATTAACATTCTATCAAGAAACACGGTTAAAACAAATGAATTATGGTTGCAACATACGTACCCAACGCCATCGCGTCAGGGATACGCGGAAAACAAAGGCTGCAATTAGGGTCAGTAATTCTTGATACGACCCGTTAACCCGACACGAAAAAAAGGTTTGGGTCGACTAACACGACCCGTTTAAAAACGGGTCGGGTTCGGGTTGACCCATTAACCCGTTTAACTATTTAGATATAAAATCTCTTATGCTTTTTTTTTTGTTTTTTCGGTTTCTATTTTACATGGTTATTTATAATAATGTTAATTTTGACACATTATATTATTTATTTATCACACTCATACTCATCATTAAGCATGTTATCGATAACCCGCTTAAAACCGAACAACTCGTTTATAAATCGTTAACTATCACTCATTTAAAAATATGGGTTAAACAGGTCGGTTCGGGTTACGAATTAATATGGGTCGGGTTAGGGTTGAAATCTTTGCCACCCCTAGCTGCAATGTTAGTTAAACAGTAAAACTATTAGAGCATGGTAATTCAAATCTTTATGTGTATACTTGGAAGGATGGGTTACATACAGTAGGTATCCGATTGCAACATAGGATATCAACATGACAAATACTCGAACGCAACATCTTGATCCTAACTTCTGACACTTTAGGGGGTCCGCCATTATCTCCTTCAGCGTGATTGCTCCACTCGCCTTCCTTACCATAGCGGCTGCACCCAAAGACCAATCTTTTGATCCTGTATCAACAAACATCGACGTTTATGCATCTCTCGCATTTAGTCCTACAAAAAATGGGAAAACAGTAAAAACAACTTGCCATTACTCATCCCTAATTCATCATAACTAAACGGATCTAGGGGCGGAGCTAATGTATTAAGAGGGGCAGCACGGGCTACGACTCAATCCCGTATTCGTAGTGTATTTTTTCGTCTTTTTTGTTTTATACAAAGGATACCCCTAAACAAATACGAGGATATCCCTGAATAAATGGGCGAGCTCCGCCACTGAACGGATCATTCGTGTTTCTTATCCGTTCGAAAAGTTTCTTAAAAATACCGATCAAAACACTAACTTTGGACTGGTTTAGGCAAAAGACCGGTCAAAGCTTAGCCGAAGAAACTAAGAAAGAAAGGGTTATGCATAATAATACTTTAAAAAACACAAAACTATGATTGACCCAAACTAAAAGTTCACCTAAATAAGCTTCATTCCCCTTTAAAAACCTAAAATTCACAATAAACTGCAGGGTAATCAATGACAAGAACACCAAAAATATGAACTTTTCAATAAAATCTGCATAACAATATAGTAAAAAATATAACTATGATTGATCCAAATTAAAAGTTCACCTAAATAAGCCTCGATCCTATTTAAAAAGCTAAAATTCACAATAAAATGAATAATAATCAAATCAAAGAACAATTACATCACAAATTCTATAACTTGTTACCATCGGAATCCCTAACTCCGACACCGGAGCTACTACAGCTAACCTTAGAATTCTTCGATTTGAAAGAGGAAGAAGAAGATCTGAGATTCGCGTAAGAAGCTGGTTGAACACGCTGTAGTTTCGCCTGACCTCTGGCGTTCCAATACGACATCGAAAACCTGAACACCGCCGCTACATCGGTGCCGACGTAACCGGTGGGTGGAACCTCTGGGCTCCCTTTGCTCTGCTGCTTTCTATTCTCTCTATCGCTCTCATCACTCCAGTCTCTATAGCACGATCTGTTTCTTCTCTCTCTATCTGTACCACTAAAGAAATGCCTTTAAAACAATATGTGGCTACCCATGGCATTATAGCCTAGTGGTATCTTGGTGGTGTGATAAGGCTTATCGCCATTAGGTCGTTCGATTCCCACAAAGGGGGTTTTTCCCAAATTTATTGGGTTTCCTCCTGAATTGGTGTATAGACATTATTGTCTAGTGGAGATGGATATGATCAGGTGGTTCTGCTGGTGGCACGATGATACTCCAGTGGTCCGTCAGTGATCCAAATTTGCCGTTAAAAAAAACAATATGTGGCTATGATGAGAGGAGCGTGGCATATGGATTTACTAACAAAATAGAATAGAAAAGTAATGTACAATTTTCTATGCTGAAGGTTCAACTAAGAGAAGCAATTAATACAATTTATGCACAATTTACAACAACCATATGCACAAGCATGTTGTAAATTAGACTTGTATATAATGACCAATTTACCTATGAGGAAAATGACAAAATATAGGATTAAATTTGAGGAATATGAGTTGATTTCATTTTTGGACCAAAATGGCAACAAAGCTGAAACCACAAGGACCCAGATGCAAAAGGTTTGAGATTTGGACTAAAATGACAAAACTGCCCAAACCTCAGGGACCAAAATGGCAGTTTACTCGCTAAACAATATGAAATACACGATTCGGGATTTGGATCGGGAAACTTACAATAATATGATTTGGGTTGGATCAGGTAAACTTTATAACACACTAGTTCGGAGCTGAACCAGTGAGAATAACTTATTTTAAAATAGTGAACTAAAACCTGTAAACTCACTCTTCATTAACTGTTGACACTTGATTTTTACATGTTTTCTCAGGTTGTTAAGGCATCGTTTCAACGTAGGAGCACATCACGAGAATGAAAACTATTTTATTTAAACATTTTGCATCTTTACTTTTAAGTACTTTGGTTTGGGCGCACAATTTATTTAAGCCTATTCTAGCATTACTCAATTATTTTTTATTTTATCATTTATAATATTCTACTATTTTAAATTACAATAAAGCATAGTACAAACTTCTCTTCGTATTTGATTAAATATTTCATTCATTAATTAATTTAGTATTTACACATAAATAAACAATACAATATTAAATTGAAACCAAAGAGAATGTTTTGTTTATGTCCACACTAGGTTTTTACCCGGGATTGCTTCCCGGGCTCGGGAAAGTTATTTAGATTAATTAATTACCATTGGTTATTAATACGACCGCATTACATCAACCATCTTATACTGTTATTAATACGACCAAAAGTCAAACAGATGTTGACCAAAAGTAAAACGGAGTATATTGTTTTTAGTTCACAACTCCACATTGTTTCCGTTAGACATGGAGCTAATAATTTACATGTACATATATAGTTTTAGAATCACAACTTCAAAACTAAACAAACAAGTCTAGTGTCAGTTTCGAAAAGCAAACAACTACAACCCAAAAATTTAGTTCAATGTATGCTTCTGCATTTGCCTTCTTCAAACCACAAACATTCATCCGAACATAAAAAACTTTTTACCTTTCACAAAGTTAAGTGTAAATGCTTGACCTGAAACCATGCCTTTATCTCTCACAAACTTTCTCATTCCTTGCAGATAATATCTTGGTTGACCTCGAGATGAACCTATAGCAGCTTGAATATTCCAAACATCACCTGCCACATCCACAATCTTCAAACCCATCTTACGATTCAGTCCAAGATCTTCAGCCTGTTTTTTAAAAAGGTGCTATAACAAACAACGAACAATTCAATAAACAAAGAATTAATACATCTTTAAAATCTGACTAAAGTATTATATATTAGTAAACTCATCATCACAAACTTACAAAATGACCGTCCACACGGAAAGAAAGAGGTACGATCTGATCATCTTCATTCCCAACAACCATACCACTATTATTGACATCAACGACGTCCTGTACAGCTTCACTATCTGAACTCAACACAATCTCTTCTATCACCTTTTGTTTAACAACAGCACAAACCTCAGGTGGAAGCACTAAATCACAGGTAGCACAATTGAAAACCGTGATATGAAAAGTCTGAAGATCTATCATCTCAAAGACAATGAGATGATCAGCAGTTAATGACAAGTCATTCTTTATCTCCTTCCATCCGGTATTTATGTAAAGTTCATTGTTGATATCTTCCACCCCTACAGACCAGTTCTTGTTTTCAGATCCTTTAATAACGACCGGATATGAATGAATAGTGTTTAACATCTTGTGATGAACAAAAGAACGATTAATACTCTACAATCAGAATAAAACACATTATATAGTACATTAGTAAAAATATATCAGAAAATTAAGTAAAAAAATAAAACACAACAAATAAACAATTGTATCTCCAATAAAATTACATGATGAATAATATTCGAAGTTACATACCACAAAATCTTCGTTACCAGATGGTTTGTAGTAAAACTCTTCACAAGGAGAAAGAGCAATGTCTTGATAAAAATACAATATTCTGAAACTTTGTAAAGCTTCTTCATAATGAAATATCAACCATGAATCTGAAGGTATTTTCAAACTGTCTACCAATTGACACCAACCATTATAAAAATAATATCTGCCATTGCTTAGGGGATAGATCTTGACTTTAAAAACATTTCCAGCTGTGGTTCGGATATTTATATTTCCAATTGGATAATTAAACTGTTGAATCCAATTTTGATACTGTTTTGGCAAAATCTAAGCATAAATAAAAGAAACACTTTTATTGCTAATTATCATACCAAAAAATTAAAATTAAGTGTTAAACTAAGATCGGATAAAACTACTAACCAAACATTTCCTTTTACTGCTTTGAAGGTAACACGGAAATCCATAAATCATTCTCACATAAAACTGTACCAGTATCAATCATATATAATCAAAATCAATAACATTAAGAAACAAATGAATACAATGCATTAAGGTATGCAATACATCTAAATAAAAGATGATACAACTAATATATATCAAAATAACAATAGACAACATCAAAAAGGTGAGAATACATGTAATTTCTTATCATATCGAAATATATATATATTTTTACATCAAATCATATAATTAAAACTTAAAACCTACTTTTCCGATTAAGTATCACAAATATACAAGAACGATCAACAGCTGTATAAATTGTATAGAAAAACAGGATAGTGACTTGTGTCTATTCAAAAGAAAAACTTAAAAACAGTATACCAAGTACTAATCAAAATAAATTCAACTTTTTTAAATACACATGAGAATACATCAGATGGTATATCATAAATCAGAATAAGATAAATACATGAGCAAAGTGAAATCCAATAAAATCAACAATAGATAACACAAATGGTAGATACAGGAAATGCAGATCACTTTTTTTAGAAACATATATGTCTCATGCATAATAACTACATATTAATCGGATATTCAAAAAAATTAGGACTATCAAAAATTGTTCAAGTATAAGCCGCAACAATAAACGCAATCATAACCAACAATGGATTGAAAAAAAAACAGGGACATACATGAATACACTACCGTCGACTACAACTTCTTCATTTAAATAGCAAGAACCATAATCGCCCAAAGAATTCATAACTAAAAGAATAAACATAAAAAATACAAAACAACTCAGATTATTTAACAATACCTTTATTATTATACAAGATGATATTGATGAAGATCGGAAGAAATCGAAGAAGATGACAGATTTTGTTGGAGAAAGTGTAGAAAGAAACGTGGAGAGAGAAATGAACCGAGATTTTCTGAGGATCTTTAAAATGTTAGAAGTTTAAAAATATCCCATGTAACCGGGTCGGATAATCCCATTTTTTCGTCAACATCTGTTTGACTTTTGGTCAACCGCTGTTTGAGTTTTGGTCAACATCTCATTTAGTATTCAACAGAAATTTGGATAAGTCAATCAGTGGTTTGAAAATCTGTTTGACTTTTAGTCAACAGATGCATGGAAACCCATGTTAGATTGAACAGTGTTTTGAACAGATATTTAAACATCTGTTTAGACCTAAACAGATGTTGGGGCTTAAACAAATGTTTGGCGTTCTATATCAGTTGTTTGGACTTAAACAGATGTTTGGATTTAAACAGATGTTTGGCCATAAACAGAATTTTCCAATAAAGATATGTTTGGCCTTAAACAAATGTTTGAAGTTAAACAGATGTTTGCTCATAAAGAGATATTTGGCCACAAACCAAAACATCTGCTTGAGGTCAACATCTGTTTCACTATTCGCCAACATCTGTTTGACTTTTGGTCAACATCTGTTAAAATATAAACACTGTTAACATAAATTACAAATAATTAGCTAATAGACGGCACACAATTAGCAACTTAAATCATCAAGACCCTTAACAATTTGACCATATGATTTAATCATGTGTTTTATATTAGATGGGTCAACTGAAAAAGAAAATTCACTAAAAGGATAACAAATTAAACAGCTCAAAAAAAACCTCAAAGAGTATTTTTACTACAAAACAGGATTAACAAACAATGCCAATAGTGAAGTCAACCATGTTTCTTTCACCTTTGACTTTCAAAGTCAATTCAGTTACTTACCAAATTCACAAATACATAAAATTTCTTATATAACTGCAAACATTACCACACCTAGTAATCTTAACTCTGCTATAAACTGTAAAACACAAACCCAAATATCACATTTCCATTGTGAATCTTTATTGCCTCATCAAAAATTCCCTGACTTGCCCTTTGAATTGTAATTCAAAGTCCAACGAATCTGTATTAGGATCTCCTGATTTGTAGCTTTTTTGGCATAGCTGGAACCACTGCTTCAGGGTAAACAGGCTTTTGGGGAACATTAGGATCTTTCTTTCTTAATTCTTCCAGCTTTTTGTAAG
Source organism: Helianthus tuberosus (assembly GCA_030545235.1). Classification (NCBI taxonomy): domain Eukaryota; kingdom Viridiplantae; phylum Streptophyta; class Magnoliopsida; order Asterales; family Asteraceae; genus Helianthus; species Helianthus tuberosus. The sequence continues at coordinate 8,276,084 of CM060443.1, forward strand.
AGAAAAACACTTTATCCTCTTTCCACCTTGACACTTGGTTCTTTGACCCAAAATTAGCTGTTATTAACTCTTCTTTCATTCTCTTCAGCTGCAGAGACCTATCTGGTACATTTTTCTTAAACTTTGCCCAGATAGGAGGAGTCTGCTTCACCTTCTTTTTGATCATATCTTGAATTCTGGTTGTTTCACTTTCTAGCTCACTGATGGTCCATTCTTTGTACTTGTACTTTTCTCCCTTGTATGTTTTGTAAGTCATGATATAGTCAATATAATCTTTCCTCAAAGTTTCATTAGCTCTTTCTGATAAATTTTGACAGAGATCTTTTGAAAACTGCTCCAAAATTTTCACTTGGGTTAGCAAATGTTGGTAAAATGTTTGAATCTCTCTGTCAGATTTTCCTTGTGTATTTCTTTTGGAGATATCCTCTGCTTGTTCAGCCTTTAACTTCAAGTATTCATTAATGTTATTAGGCCTTGGATATCCTTGAACAGATGGCAAGTTCCTTTTAGCAGGGTCATCTTCAGAGTAGAAGGATCTGATCTCCTCTCTAACTGCTTCCAGTTCTAATGGATACAGGACTCCTGCAGGAAGAATGGCAGTGTTTGAATTTGAAACTTGTGCTGAAGAGAATGGGACAGCATTGGGAATGGTAACAAGGGACAATGGTTGGGTGGATGTTTGCGGTGTTGAAGGATCAACATTCAGAATTATCCTTCTCCTTTTATGTTTTGGAGAGGTTGGTGGTGTTTTGGTGCGTTGAGTGGTAGTGATTTGAGTGGTAGATGGTTGACTAACAGTTGTTGAAACAACTGGTGTTTCAACCACTGTTACCATTACAACAGATGATGTGTCACCTAAAGTATTTTCCTTTTTGGCAGGTGGTGTTGGTAGTAATGAGGATGTTTTTGATGGTAATGGGATTTGTGGTAAGGCAGTGGATTGAATTTGTGTTGAAGTGGTGCAAATTGTTGGTGTAACATATGTTGAAACAACTGAAGTATCTACAGCTGTCGATACAACAGATGTTTTAACATCTGCTCGTTTTGAGGTTTGATGTGTGGAGCTTTTGGGAGGTGTGGATTTGGGTTCCTTCACTTTTCTAGTGGGCTGTTTTCTTTTAGGCTCAGGATTTTCTTCATTCTTGGCCTCAGAAACACCTTGCTCATCCTTCTCCATACAAACTCTTTTCTCCTGTTCCCACCTTGCTTTATCCTTTGCCTCCATATCCCTTTTTACCGTTCCTTTTGCATCAGAAATGGCATTTGTGGTTACATCAACCTTTTTAGTACCATCTGGCTTAGGTATCTCTGCAAGCATAGTGGATTTGTCTGGTGCAATGTACAAACCATCTTCATATCCCTTTTTCTTTAGCTGCTTCATTTTCTCCCACTTTTTGGCATCAGCTGGTGGTGGGTTGTCCACAAAGATGATAGTAGGAGGAGCAGAACCAGTGGTTTTCAGCGAGTGGGCCTTCAATGCCTTTATGTCTGCTTGTGTATCCATAAACCTAGCTTCCATCATATTTCTGATCTTTTGAATCTGTATTTCATGTTGATGATCAGAATATGCCCTTTGTTGGTGAAGCACAGGTTGAAATAAACTCCAAAGCTCAATGGGAGTAGGAGCAGATGATGGAGCAGATGTTGTATCTGGTGCTGCAGTGGGTGTTGCCTTTTGGGCTTGTAACAACTGTTGGAGCATTGACTTAATATCTGCAACAGAAGTTTCCAATTTCTTAACCCTCTCCCTCAATTCCTTGTACATTAAACCATCACCCAAGTTAATGGGATCATCTGATTTCCCACTGGCAGTGGTTGTATCAGCAGTTGACTTAGGGAAAGTTTCCCAAAAGTCATCCACAGATGCCCCTTTTTCTTGGTACTGGGGACTTCTTTCCTCGGCAATTGGGATCCTTTTAATAGAACCAGGGGTTGGAACAAAGACAGCAGCGGATATCACAGTTGCTGGAGAGGAAATTGCCTTCAGAGGAGTCTTATTGATGAAACAACTGGCCAGGTGTAGATCAGTGGATCCAACACCTGTAGTTGCTGCTCCAATTGAACTACTGACAGGAAGTACTTGTATTTCCTGTAGTGTAACCTCCTCAGTTGTTGGTGGGTTAGCAATGATTGAGACACCAGACCCAATCACTTGTTGTGGTATATCCTCATGAACAGGTGTTTGAGAAGAACTGGTTTGTGTCCGGGCTAAATCAACTGCATCCAACAAAAGTTTTGTTTCTGGGGGGATTTGAGAAGTGAGGATAGATGTAGAAAGCGAATTTGCCCCGGGCAGTGGGCTGTGGATGATGGAATCAAGTGATTGCAGAGCATCATAATTTGGTGTCCCTATTATTACAACGTGCTCTTTTTTAGAAGAAGCAGGAGGAGTTTGAGGCTCAGGTTGAGATCTTTCTTCCAACTGCTGTGAGGTAGTAGCAGCAGTGGTTATTGGTGACTTTTGTGCTGTCACTGGTAGTTGCTCTGGGATTTCATCTTCCAGAGTTACCTTTGTTTTGGGTTTGGAGGGCTTTTGTGATTTTTTCTGTTTTGGTCTTTTGGTGGTTTTAGGTGGGGGTTTAACAGCAGTTGTTTTATTGCTATCATCACCTTGAGCAGTGGGCTCAACAGCAGGTGCCTGAGGAGCAGTGGTAGCTGCTGAAGTCTGCTCAGGAACCTCTGCTTGTGTTTTGGAAAGTTTTGACATCCTTGTAAAGGTTTCAGTAGTGAGGCTCTTAATTGAAAAAGGATTACCCTGGATAAGCACATGGGCATTATCTTCTGAAAATTTCTTTTTAAAATAGTAAATTAAAAACCTTGGAAAGAGCAAAAACGCCTTTTTATTAACATTTCTAACAAGATAATTGAAGATTACCTGGGAATAGTTAAAATTTTCACCATGTAATATAGCATAACCTAGATATTGAATCTTCAATGGGATTTCATTGAAAGCAGTGGTCTTGTTTGAGACACACATCAGTAGGGTATGAAACAAAAACCTTGTGGCAGGAGGAAAACTGCCTTTTTCTAAAGTGTCTTTTTTTATTTCCTCTTCATAACCCATTTGAATGAAAAACGTTTGATACTCTTCTTTAGGGAAAGATGTTTTACCTTTAAGATCATCGAGTTCAAAAACTTCCGAAATGGTTTGAGGTGTTATTGTGACTGGAACGTCCTTTATAGAAGAATTGATGGCTAAGGGCTTTTTATCCTTAGTTTCCAACTTAGCATTTTTCCAGAATTCTTGCTGGGTATCCATGTAGATCGGAGCATCACAAGTCAACAAAGTTCTGTACTTTGAAGAAGACAGAACATCAATGATGGAATTGAAGGTTTTGGTGTGACTGGGTTTTTCAAGTAGACCTAAGTAGTTATGTGTGGATTTGCGTGGGAGAGACATCGTGATTTGATTATGATTGCGAGAGGAAGAAGACGATGAAGAGGATGAGTGATTTTGAGAGAAATGGATGATAACTGCTTTTAGAAAAGAATTTAGAATTCGATTCGACAGTAAAAACACTGTTTGGGGGTTTTGATCAGGGTTTTTTTTTTTTTTTGGTGAAATAGTGAATGCTGACGTGGCATCGGTTACTAATAGATCTTACCGCTATGTACTGTCCACGTGCCAACCTCTAATGATAATGGAGGACAGTTGGTAGGAAACCACTGATGGAACAATAACAGTGGTTTGCAACAGTCACAAATGAGAACAGTGAGTAAGTTTTTTGCTAGCAGTGGATAGCCATCAGTGTGTTAAAACACTGATTTTATACAACAGTTTATTTTATTTTTTATTTTAACTTTAATTTTTATCACCAAAACAATATTCGAGGAACTCTTATCTCTTTGGAATGTAACGATTAGATAATATAGTTAACCTATCATTGTAATTCTAGTATTCAGTTAATAATATCATTCTATAATTAATTAACCACATCAAGAATAAAAATGTGAGCAGTGGATGATTTTTAAAAAAAACCAATGATTGTAAATTTCAGTGCATGTCAACAATAAAAGGGGAGCAGTGACTATTTTTTAACTATCAGTGGATACCCAACAAAATGTAACACAGATGTTTGGTCAGTCAATGGTCAACAGTTGTTTATGAAGAAACAGAGGATAGCCTTCAGCAGTGGATAACATTTAACAATCACATGTTTGCGCTTAAACAAATGTTTGACATTAAAAACTGTTTGCAAGAAAAGACCAATTTGAAGAATACTATACCCAAACAATCAAAATGAGGAGCTTAATAATCATCCAAGTGTACTTCACTTTTATTCAGTGGATGTCAACCTCCAAAATGTGAGCAGTAGTTGTTTTTTATCTAACAGTGGATAGATATTGATTTAATTTGCAACAAATAGTCATCAAGAATATTTTTTATTTTGTAATTTAACTTGCCATTTTATCATTAAAACATTGTTTTAAATTAAATACTGTTAAACATCTAATCTGGACATAAACAAAATTTTGAAATTAAATAAATATTCGACCTGAAACATCTGTTTGAACATAAACAGATGTTTGAAATTAAATAAATACTGTTAACATAAGCAGAGATATAATATTAATAGTTTGACATATAAATACTGTTAACAAAAACAAAGATAGAATATCTACTGCTGATGATGAACCACTTTTGTTGTTGGGCAATGGTTAATCTTTGAGTTTGTATAGGTTTGTCTCGAGAGATAAAGTATAGAGAACCAATGTTTGTCCTAAACACTGTTACATAAGAAAAACTGATACATAAATACTAAAGTTGAATCCGCTGTAGAAGCTGTTATAACTACACCATAAGTGCTAGTCTTTAACAGGACTTTGCCTTCAACAGTGCATAGCCCTCATGAGACAATAAGCCCATCAGTCTTTATATGGAGCAGGAATTAATTATAACAGTCCTTAGCATGATCAGCTGTTATAACCACACCACCCTTTCAGAGTTGGACCATTAAACAAATCCTTGACACTATTAATCCTCTGTTGACTTACCAAACAGATCTTAAGACACAATTCAACATCAACATAATCTAAATATTACTGAAAAAAAAAATAATAAGTAAAAATAAAACACAACAAAGATTCATAAAATTATATTTAATCATTTATTCAGGACCTTAAAACTAAAAGTCCAACAATTACATGACATACTGAACAATATTCAAGTTCAAATCTAAGAATAACAGCAAGAACTAATAAACTTTAGTTTCCACTACATCTATTGCTGAACCTCTTGATGTATGTCCTTCAGCATCGCCATAAACTGCACGTCTCTATCACCACACTCCATATTACTGACAACACAAATAAGAATAAGAAACTAATCTAAAATTCAAACGTGTCTTTTTCATTTTTATTGCACATCTGAGTTTTCACGAGCTTTGGACGAATGTATACTTTCTTTAAAAGAAGAAAATCTTCCTGGAGCAAGAAAACGTGACTTTGGATTTAACGGAAATAAAAAAAAAATGGCACATGTAACTTTAAAGTTGCATCTCTGCCATCAAAAAAGGTAACACATGCAACTTTTCACGATGTTGCAACAAGTATACTGCAGCATCGATGTTGAAAGGTTGATGTGGGATGCGAATTTACATTGAAACAACGATGTTGGAACAATGATACAGGAACGATAACATGTAAACATTATCAAAAAACATTCGAACAAAGAAGTGTAATGGGAAATTAGCTGCTAAATCACAAGAAAGATGCATTTGAGAGAGAAAGATACGGTCACATATATGAGCGAGTGAGATTTGAATGTGAAACCAGATAATTGTATCTTATTTATAGAATAATAAAAATATATATGGTTTGAATTTTGAATTTCAAAATTACTAATATTAATTAGTAATTACTGATTTGATTTGAAAGCAATTGTTATGATGTTTTTTGGGAACTGAAATATGCAAAGTAGGAAAAAAAAAAAGAGAATGTGAATTTTAAATTACCTTTTACATATTTTTTATTTCAAAATTTCAAAATTACCGAGAGATAATAACCGTCAGTTTGAAATTCTAGTTTTGCATATTTTAAAAGTCCAAAGCTCAAGAAATTACAATTAATTATTATTGATTAGATTTGCAACAAATAGTCAAAAAGTATTTTTTTTATTTTTTAATTTAACATTAAGGATAAAAATATATATGATTTGATTTGACCGCAATTGTGATGATGTTTATTGGGAACTGATGTTTATTGGGAACTGAAAGGTAAGTAGTGTATATCTTTATATCTCTCCTTATTAAAGTAAATAAATATTACTAATCATATGCAAAGTAGGGGAAAAAAAAAAGAGAACGTCAATTCTAAATTACCATCTTGCATAAATTTAATTTGAAATTCATATTTTGCATATTTTAAAAGTCCAAAGCTGAAGAAATTACCATTAATTAGTGATTTGATTTGCAACAAATACCCATCAAGTATTTTTTTTTTTAATTTAACATTAAATTTCATCAGGAAAACAATATTGGAGGAACTCTTATCTCATTGCAATGTAAGGATTAGGTAAAATGGTAATTTCATTTTAATTCTAGTTTTTATTTGATAATTTCAATATATCACTAATTAACACCATGGATGGTAAATATCAATGGATGTCAAGAATAAAAAAGTGACCAGTGGCTATTTTTTCCTATCAGTAGATACCGAACGTCAATTGTCATTATGACTTTTCTGTAATTACTGATATTATCAGTAATTACTGATGATGATTTGAAAGCAACTGTCATTGTCATGATGACTTTTCTAATTTTTAAACCGTGAGTTTGAAATTCACATTTTGCATGTTTTAAATGTCCAAAGCTCAAGAAATTAGCATTAATTACTGATTTGATTTCCAACAAATAGTTATAAAGAATTTTTTAAATTGTATGATCAAAACAATGTTGGAGGAAATCTTACCTCATTGGTATGTAAAGATGAGGTAAAATGGTAATATCATTGTAATTCTAGTTTTTATTTGATAATTTCAATCTATCACTAATTAACACCATCAATAACAAAAAAGTGAGCAGTGGCTGTTTTTTAGGAAAACCACTGTTGGGTCAAACAAATTTTACAACAGGACCAATACTCAAATAGATGTTGACCTTAAACAGATGTTTGGTTTAGAGCCAAACATCTGTTAAACCACAAACATCTGTTTAACCCTGAACAGATGTTTAAGTTAATAACATCTACTGTTCAACCTAACAGGGGTTTCCATTAATTATTGACCAAACTGCAAACAGATGTTAAAACCACTGTTTGTTATTGTACTTCTTTACAAAATTACATAGAATTCAAGAAAACGAAACAAACACTTAAAGAACTATAATTTAACACATAATCTAATCGGGCAAAGCAATCTATTATCTAAGAATTCACTGATTCTTACAACATGAAACAAACTCATAATGAAATACTAAAGTCACATAAGAACCACTGATAATTAAATACTAAATTTGAATCCGTTGTAGATGCTGAACCACTGCTGATACTAAACAGTCGTTTTCCTTTGATTAATCAAACTCTAGGTACATAAAGTGCAAACAGTCGTTTTCCTGAACAGATGTTTAAGTTAATAACATCTACTGTTCAACCTAACAGGGGTTTCCATTAACTACTGACCAAATTGCAAACAGATGTTAAAACCACTGTTTGTTATTGTACTTCTTTACAAAATTACATAGAATTCAAGAAAACGAAACAATCACTTAAAGAAGTATAATTTAACACATAATCTAATCCGGCAAAGCAATCTATTATCTGAGAATTCACTGATCCTTACAACATGAAACAAACTCATAATGAAATACTAAAGTTACATAAGAACCACTGATAATTAAATACTAAATTTGAATCCGTTGTAGATGCTGAACCACTGCTGATACTAAATAGTCGTTTTCCTTTGATTAATCAAACTCTAGGTACATAAAGTGCAAACAGTCGTTTTCCTGAACAGATGTTTAAGTTAATAACATCTACTGTTCAACCTAACAGGGGTTTCCATTAACTATTGACCAAATTGCAAACAGATGGTAAAACCACTGTTTGTTATTGTACTTCTTTACAAAATTACATAGAATTCAAGAAAACGAAACAATCACTTAAAGAACTATAATTTAACACATAATCTAATCCGACAAAGCAATCTATTATCTGAGAATTCACTGATCCTTACAACATGAAACAAACTCATAATGAAATACTAAAGTTACATAAGAACCACTGATAATTAAATACTAAATTTGAATCCGTTGTAGATGCTGAACCACTGCTGATACTAAACAGTCGTTTTCCTTTGATTAATCAAACTCTAGGTACATAAAGTGGTTGTCTTTAACAGGACCTTGTCTTCAACAGTGGATAGGCCTCATCAGTCTTTGTTCATAAAGAGCTCCTTTAAAACAAACTTTATGCTTCTTTTAATACAAAAAAGGTAGGAAACACCATTACTCTAGACTCTCCAGTAACATAAAATCTTATCTTACAACAATAGCAAATCCTTTCTTGCGTTTAGTAGGAACTACTGTGGGTTCTCCATCATCATCTTCTGCACAAGTGAATTATAATCATCATCATCATTTAGACAAGCAAGTAAACTATAAATTTAATAATCTTTCTTTGTGTTTAATTAAACTTTATGCTTCTTTGAATACAAACCTATAATAACCCGCAGCAGATTGTATGAATTTCAAACAACTGTGATTAGACTGAAATATAAACCGAGAATTAGAGTATATCACTTCAAAATAAAAAACTCAAAATTGAAAATCAGAGTAGCAAAAAACACATACTTTAAACGATGTTGGAACAATAATACTGGAAACAGCCGTGGAACAATCATCATCATTATATGAGAATACCTTTAATTTATGGAACCTGTAGAATGAAATGCCCCACTGTTGGGTTATTAACTTTCAACCTCACTTTCCCTAAATTTATCAATTCTAATTTTCAACAGGATGTAATACAATTATTACCTTAATTAAGATATCTTCAACTGCAAACAACAATAGCAAACAACATCAAACAACAATAGCAAACAACATCCGTCAATAATAGCAAACAACATCAAACAATAATAGCAAACACCTGATGTTGAATCCACTGGAGATGCTGAACCACTGTTGTTACAAACAGATAATACCAATGAAACTCTAATTTCAGAAACAATAATGGCTGAACATACTCAAACATCAATAATCAACAGATGTTATACTCATATCATCACCATCTAGAAAAAAACGCTAATTTCAAAACATATTCAAACATACCAGCTTATGGCAGTTCTCTTATCCGCAGCTAAGCGGATTTCAACTTTGATGACAACAACCCTGGAACCATATGATTAGATTACGAGTAGAAATTAGGATTAGTGTAAATAAGAGGAAATCATGAAAGTATTTCAACTAAAAAAAAGAACAAACCTTTTGATGAAGTAATCGATGAACAAAAGAAGATTTTATGGTGGCGTCTGAAGAAGATTAAGGTTTGGATGGAAAGAATTATCTCAATAATTTGCAGGGTTTGTGAAATTTGAATTTGAATCGCCTGAATATAGAGAGAGAGAACCCTAGGCGTTTGTAAAGAAAGATCAGAAGTGAGAAGAGATGTTATATAAGGAAAAGAGGATGGCACTGTTGGGCGGGAAAAGAGAACTGAGGATGCCCTAATCAAGTGACACGTGGCCCAAATAACTTTCATTTATTATATATAATAGATTTTTTCATCTGCAGCTCCACATCCCTAACAATCAAGAGGAGATCTTTCTGGAAACCTAGCTTAACATATTTCTAAAGAGAGACCCATTTACACAATATTTGGTTTATCTCTCACAGCACAACCAACCAGGAAAGTACTAATGATTCATTCATACGACACACAACCGAAATCTTAAAACAAAACAGGTTCATAACCTGAACTTTATTCATACAACACACTTGAAAAAGCTAGCTATTGTCCCCAGACAGACTTCCCAACTTCAAAAGTCTCAAAACATCAACGTTGATCTCATGATCACCTTGGACCTTATTCTGCACTGATTGGAAGCTGCAGAGAAGATAAAATTGGATCACAGTTTGACTACATTTCAAAAAATAATTGAAACAACGGATTTACATGTACAGTACTTAGGCTACCATTTGGATCCTACAAAGCATTTAGAGATTATGAATTATATATCATCTTTATTATAATATAATAATACACGAGTTTCTAACCTATAAATAGTACGTAATACCTGAGAGACGAGTTGGTTAGAGTGATCAGCAATAAGAGGACCATATGTGCAAGTCTCAACCTCCTCAAAATACGCTCTATTGTACGTCAAATTTGTAGTCGCATATTCGAACAGGAGATCTTCGCCAACCACTGTGACGTCGTACATATCTATCCATTCGCCCGACGGGAATTGATCCTTATGGCCTATCATCCCGGAAATTTTACCAAAGGTGATCTTTCCGGTAAACACCGGGGCGAAGTAATTGGGGTATACGTACTGTACGTAACATGGTTCCTCAAAGTGGATGGTGAAGTTGACGGTGGGTGGCAAAAGGCCTGCGAGGGATATAGAGAAAGATTCGACGGGATGAGGTATAAGGCCGGGCGGAAATCCAAGAAGTTGGAGAAGTTGGTGTATGTTTAAGCTTATGTTTTGGGATGCAGAGGGGGAAGGTGTGAGTGCGACAAGGGCGAGGAGGAGGAGGAGGAGGAGGAGAGACATGTGAGAATTAGCAGTTGCCATGGTCTTTAAATATATTGATTGCTTCTTAAGTTAAGTTGTGATGAGGACTTGATAAAATGAGAGTGTAGTATATATATATATAGGCAACAAAAGCCACCCTATGATGAGTTTTTTGCTAATTATATTATATAATACCAAAAAAAGCAACTTGGGGCATGTTTTCTTTATGATTTACAAAAGCAACAGGTTGGAGAATTTTACGGACAATGTACGAAGGTGCCGTTTCAAATAATAACACAATTGCTAAATGATCAGTGCTAATAGTCGAATGAAATATAATAAAATAATAAAACGAGACATTTGCAAACATTAATTAAATTAAATAATAAAGTAACAATTCGCAATTCAGTGGGTTCAGTGAGTTCCGGGATAGTGGGGGTGGTTTGATTGGCGTATGCGAGAGTTGTTAAGGCGACCAAGGCGTTAACAATTAAAAATAAAAACAAAAAAGAGATCCACCTAAGCCGGCGCCGGCGGATGATGATGATTATAAACCCCATAATTGGGCCTCACCATCATCATCATCAATTATTATTAAAGTAATTAGTTCCAGTTCAAGTTTCATCGGTGGTGTAAGGGTGGTAGGGCAGAGGGAGTGCCGGCGGCGGTGGTGGCGGAAAGTAGATGTAGGGCAGAGATGAGTAGGAAGGATCGGGAGGAGGGTATGGGGAAGAAGAGATGAGTTGAGAAGGTGGGTTTTGATGGTAGTAATTGTTGTTTCTTCTTCTGTTGCTGAAAGAGATACCCATTGATTGATTATGGTGCAGAATTTGGTGGAGAAGAAGAGGAGATCTGAGGTTTTGTTTGGTTTGATTTGTTTGAGGTCGTGGTTGGATTTAAAGAAGATGGTGGAGGTTTTTTATTTTTTAATTGTTTAGGGACAATTTAATCATTTTATAATGACTTAGCGGGGTGTTTGGGTTAGCTTATTTAAGACTGGACGGTATGGTGAGGCCCATCCCCAAAGGGATGGACTGTCACGTAGGACGTCACGTTACCGGGAGTGAGGATGGGCCTAAAGAGGATGGATCAAGGGGGTGGAGGATGGGGTCCCACACTATTTATAAAAATAATTAAAAAATATAAATTAATTTGATTTAAGAGAGAGATAGAGGAGAGAGAGAGAGAAAGCAGGCCCGTCGTGATCGTCGCTGGGGAGACGGAGAAGCCGGGACGCTCCGGAGGGGAGCGTTGTAGGGGTCCGGCGCCGGGGCTCGCCGGAGCAGGGCCGACCCCCATACCCTCCAGTCTAAGTTAAAAATGACTTTTTTGTGAGAATGACTTATCAACTTATGACTTTTTGAAAATGACTTTTTAAAAAAAATGTTTGGGTTAGCTTAGACTGTGGGGTATGGTGGGGGTGGTTTGGGGCATGGGTTGACACGTGGCTTGGGGGGCTTCGCTAGGTTGACCCACATTAAAGACGGTATGGTGGGTCGGGGGTTTGGGGCGTGGCCAGCCCAAACGGCTATTTTATATTTTTTAAAACAAAAAAATTAAATTTTTTAATGTTTTTTAAATGAAGAAAATTACATAAAAAAATTCCTAGTGCTTATATTTTTTCTTTATCTCTTCTCTCGTCTCCAACATTAGTTCCAACTCATCACCTGATAGGTGATCAATGGGCTGGGCTAGAAATTTCATATCATCTCATCTTTGTTTCAGAGCATCCCTAGCTACTTTGCTCTTCCGAATTTCGGCCCTTTGTTGTTAGAATACGTTGAATGTATCTAACTCGCTTGCAACGTCATCCAACTGATCGTTGTATACTCCCCTACGCGATCCCGAACTCTCAACTGAAGGCGATGCCGTACCCGATCTTGATTTTTGAGCGCGCCTTTTTGCGGCATCTCTTCCGTATTCAGGCCGGTTTGGCGAATCATCCAAAAAGTCCTCCAACTCTTGATCTCGTGCATCCGATTGGGCTTGGGACGAGGGTGTCCTTGACCTTTTGGAAGACGTGTTTGTTTCGCTACCACTTGGGATATTCGCCCACTTGGGATGGAACTTACAAATCTCCCAACAATGCATGAAACGGAAGTCGCTCCCCACATTTATTTTTAATGTAACCAATGCATTTGTCACAAAGTCGGCTTCGGTTTCACCACTTTTTGGGTTTTGCTTTGCTATATTTAAAAAAACACTAAATTTGGTGAGTTGTCCGCTTATCTCAGTCCACTTCGAGGATAAGGTATCGTTCTCACTATAAACCTCCCTTTCCATTTCTTCATGGAATGCTTTACTAATCGCTTCCTACAAATTGCTTCTATGTTGAGAATTTCCTATTTTAATCAAAACAAAATTTAATATATTACAAAGTTATATAAAAAAAACCATAAATATTAAAATAAGGGCTACAAAATATTTAAAAATACCTAAAGTTGGATTCTGAGATTGTTGAAGCCAAGCCCTCGCCAATGCAAGTTCTTCATTAACGACACATCTTTGTTGTTTTCGTTTGGCGATTTCAAGTGCTTTCTCGGCCTCAGTTTTTTTCTTGTGACTTCTCTTTTTGATGGGTTTGGATGCGGAAGGACCATCGATGGGGGGTTGAGTTTTGGGGACGGTTTTGGTTTGGGAAAGGTTGATGGAGGTTGGTGAAAGGTTGATGGGCGTTTGTGAAAACGGGCTAGGTATAGAATCGTCGGTGTGAGGGAAGTTAGCATACACACGATTCGAGAGATACGATGCGTAACCCGCCACATCGGGCATAGTGGAGTGTATTAAAAATGGACGAGGCATTGGACGATTGGGTGGTGGGCTAGGATTTTCTTGGAATGCCCACGGGTTGTTCGGGTCAAAACCACGATTATGAGGATTCATTTTTCGTATTGTAGAATGAGAATAGAGATAATTATAGAAGAGGTGGAGTGCATTGTAGTTGGATGTGGTAAAGAAAAGAATAGAAGTGTGAGTTTTATGGTGAAAAAATAAATTATTTTTTTTACACATAGCCGTTGGCCAACGGCTAGTTTGGTTTGGCCATTGAGAGCCCGCCATGTCATATTGATAGACCCGCCCCACGCCCGGCCTTAAACTCCCGCCCCTTGGGCCACGCCCAAACCCAAGCCCACCCGGGGTGGTGGCTTGGGCGTTTTCAGCCAACCCACGCCCCATACCCCATAGTCTTATGAGCCAATAAGTTAATAAGTAGTTTTTTTAAAAGGTGTTTGGTTTAACTTATTCATGTAAAATGACCAAAAAATATATCCTTTAAAAAGTGTTTGGTTTAGCTTATTTAATTTTTTTTCTCTCTTGCATATTGAAAAACAACTTCATGAGACATATAACATAAAATTTGTTTACATATTTTATAATTTCCTATTTAGAACATAATAATATTACATTCAGATTGCTAAAAAACACAAAAAATGCACAAAAATAACAAACTAATGTCATACAATGTTCTTCGTGATTCCATTATACTTTGAGCAATCATATGATTCATATCTCTTATCGCTGCCATATACATACCATCATCATCCGCACAATTTGTAGACGGAGAAGGAGGATGAAACAAAGGCATCATATTTCATTCAAAAAAAAGTATATAATACAACTTCAAATAAATTTTGAAAAGATTGATATCCTTAAGAAACAGTACGAAACAAAGGCATCATATACTAAAAAAGTTTCGAGATTTTCAGCTTCCGGTAGCTCCTTTTTTTTCTTTTTAATAAAAGTGTTGTTAAGAAAAAATGACAAAAAACTGTTTATTAGTTATTGGGCCGGAGTGCATCGTTGAAGTTGGAAGCCAGCAAGCGAAGACATAGATTTCAAAAAGAGTAGAAGAATCAAGGACCCACACCACAGTGGATCTTTTCCTGATCAATATTATATATGAACCCACTTTCACAATCACAAATTGCAGTTGTATTATATATACTTTTTTTGAACGAAATTAGGCTGATTCTAAACACACAACTCCCCCCCCCCCCCCTCCCCCCTCCTGATTATACCCCCTTGTGAGAGGAAAACGACGGGTCCCACGCGGGCCCCACCTGTAAGTATGTGAGAGGAGGAGGGTGTAAAAAGTAATTAGGGGGTGTAGAAAGTAGCACCCAAGAAATAGAGATTATAAATGGTGATCATGAATTGAAGATCTGTTGAAGATGGCGGCACATGCTTGGAGAGATAGGTGTAATGGTCATAAAATCTCCAAAAGTCCTTTTGCTATTTGAGAAGTTACAAATCTTGACTTCTCAAATTTGCCTTCTTACAATACAAACCATAAGTTATTTTAAAAGGACTTGTTGGTTTGCCAAACACTATTATTGTAACTTATTAACTTATATAAGTTAATAAGTCAAAAGGAGGTGGAAAAAAAAAGGAATGCCAAACACCACCTTAATTGAAAATTTTAACAAAGGTTAGTGTTAAAGACCACTCGAGTTTAAAAATTGTAACCACTGGGACCAAATACGTAATTAGTGAACCACTAGAACTAAGTATGCAATTTTCATAAACCACATGACCAACCAGCTATTTAACTCCACTTTTTAATATAACTGATACTAGGATTTATATCCGCGCACGTTGCGACGCGCTAAACCGAATCATTCTCGGTTTGATAACACAACACAATCTAGGGAACAAACGGGTCACGATCATAGTGTATATCACAACACAAAGTAATAATTTTTTTGAATTAGGTCTGGCATAGTGATCATTTTCTCCAAGACTACAAAAAAAATTATCAAAAAATAAATAATGAGCCGTTGTTCTTCTGGTGGTCAAGGGGGAGCTGGGAAGGTTTACTCTTCGGAGGTTCCTGCCCGGGCATGAGTTCGAGCCCCGGCACATGTGCGTACTCTAAAAATGGGGCAGCACCACTGTAACTCTGTAAAGGAGGTTTCGAACCTTGGAGTTGTGCGGGGTCCTCGAGCAAGGGGAGTGCCCACTTTGCGGAGCCCTTGCCGGTTGATCTGCAGCGTTAAAATAATAATAATAATAATAAATTTCACTTTAAGTATATATTAAAAGCTACCAACAATTTTGCCGAAGAATATTTGTTAAACCGAAGTGGAAAGGCAGATGTTTACAAAGGATTGTTCTTGCGGTCTGAAGTAGAGATCGATGTTGTTATACGGAAGTAACGGAAGTACAGATCTAGTACTGATCTCACATTTGAGTTCTATAAGGACATAAATATATCTTGTGTGAAGCATAAAAATTGGTCACAAAGATTGTATATGTGTTTTCGTGTTGCATGTGGGTTGTGCTACTGGGGAGCTGAGAATCGTGAAAGTTATTGTGCTAAAAACTTTAAGTGTTGTTAAATAAAGATAAGGAAGCGAAGTCACTAATTTGTATTGATTCCTTGTCTCACGCAAAAGAATCTCAGATTTACACTTTGGGTGTGTTTTTGTTGGAAGTGCTTTATGGGAAGAAAGCAACCACTAAAGATGTGAATCAATATCTTAACGATTATAAAGAGGGAGGACTATCCAGATCCTCAGGCACAGAAGATACCTACTTGAATACAGAGTCACTGTCCATTTTGTGACGAATAATCTATGAATGCTTGGAGGAAGAAGTATGTTATCAGATTCTGAAACGACTTAACAAAGCTTTCAAAATTCAGTGGAAACATGAAAATCCTGTAAGTACTTTCACTACACTTCATTTTCAATTGCTATCTAACTAACTTATCAATCAAACATCTTTCCTTCTATATTAAACAATGCTTTGAGAACCCGGGTCGGACCTTTTTTTTTTTAACGGCAACCGGGTCGGACCTTAAACATGATGTTTTACTGGTTAATTAGTTTGAACGGTAACCCATTAGAATGAATTTACAACCAACACCCACCCCACCAAATTGGTATCTTCAATGGGGTGTACTAATTGATAGTTCAATCACATAACAATGTCAAATTGGCCCTTACCTCCGATGTGTGATGGATAAATTAGCGTTAAGAAATACATATGATTCTTAATTAAAGTTGCTTAAATCTCTAAAAATGTCACTATGATTACCTCAGTCACAGTCCTGGTAGTTTCAGCATGTCCAAATATGTGTGCCCATTCTCATCTACCCCGTACATTTTTGCAAAATCGAAGAAAGCGCAGACTTCCTCTATAGACCCCTTAAACAGTTGAATAACTAATTTAAAAGTAGACTCAGTGGACACTAATTTTAACCATAATAGTAGCAAAAATTTTAAGAAGCAAACTACGAACCAAGAGGGTCAGTGTTCTATCAAATTAAATATAACATCGCACAACTATCCCTACATTAAAGAATCTATCTTCTAAGCAACTATAATAACAAATATAGTTAAAAGTGCCAGAAATACCATTAGATATGAAGCTCAAGTTCTGCAAAGCTAAGAGTTTGCTAATGATGTTTGCAGGAAGCTAGCCGTGAAACCCAACTCCGGGAGACCGGAGCTGGAAACCGATGACACATGACCCATCTTCACTGCACGTGACTACAGTCCAGTAACTACACACAATAGTTGAGTTGGAACCCCAATTTAGTAAGCCAATCAGACATTAAAACACGAAAACCCCTTAATCAAAACATGAAAGATGTAACCCAAATAAACGATATCTATAGCAAAACCTAAGAAAAACATACAATAGGAGTTGAGTTCCTTACCTGAAAGACCTGCCGCCAGTAACACAAACACCCGGCAACAGCTAACCTCGTCGCCGACATCCTATTTCGCATTCCTACGTCTTGTGGAACCCTAACATCAGCAATCAGACCCGCAAATCATCGCTTAAACTATTTGGCGAAACCCTAGATAACTGTTCCGCCACCGCCGGCAGTCGCGACTTCCACAACAAAACCCACCCCGCAGTTTTTATAACTCGACCATTATGTATGAAAAGCAAATCAAAGGTTCAAAGGTATAAGTTTAGTTATTGGTAGAAGTTTTTCAAATGAAAAACTGATTTTTTTATGTTCACCATTGTGCTTATTTATGTTTTCAAATTCATATCTTATATTTGTGTACATATATTTAGATTCACCATATGAATAGTTATTTATTATTTGAAAATGTAGCTCTATTTCGAGACATGAATCATTAATTTATACTTACATACATATAATCAAATATACATATTATCAAATGCACCCATCTCAATCATTATTTGTTTGTACCTAATTGCATTTTTTTTAAATCATTAGTTATATAGTCTTTCCCCAAATCAACTCAATCCAAACCCTTCGATAAGAGCTTCACCGCCCCCGAACCACTTTCATGCCCAATACCATCTTTATCGCTCCTTGAACCTTCAAGAAACGAAAACTTACAATGTAAAAAGGAGTGGCCGGAATCTCGCTAGAACCCAAGTAGGTCACCGGAGTTCGTTTCTGAAATCACCGCCATCGCTATAACCAGAACCAGCATCATCAGTATAACCAGAACCAGCATCATCACTATAACCAGAACCACCGCCATCGCCTTCAGATTTAGTACCCATTATATTTCTATGTAAACAAATCACATTCATGGATTATAAGCCTGTAGAACTGTATGTACCTCATTTTAGTTGGTTTATCGTCAGAGTTTGGAGACACACCATCGTGAATGACGGATTGATCACTGCCTGTTGAAACCCTAACCCTAAGCCGTCGTTGGCTGATGTGTGCCACACATATGACCCAAGCCATCATATTGGATCCTCTTATGGGTGGAGCGAGATGTGTGTGTCATGCATACGATTACTCAAATTCTATTATTGTTTAGTTATTTAATTTTGGTTTGTTTTATTACTAGCCTAAGATCCCGCGAGTTTCGCGGGTGGCTTAACACAAACATATAATATATACTGGCAATGAGATGAACTTTGTAATGAAAGAACTTTTCAATATAAACGTATAAAAATATGATTTTTCTCACTTAGCTAAATATGTTTTGATTCATTTTTTATAGGTATTGAGATGTTATTGTACAAATGATTTTATAGCAATTTTTAGAACCCGGATAGATTTCATTTTTTTAATTATTTTTTTATAACTTTGGTTATTTGATATATATTTTCTTAAACAAAGCATTTTTAACCAGTTTTGACCTTAACATATATCGAGCAGAACACATATTGACATGAACCTATTTTGAGCAAAACCCATTTTGACTGACCCGAACCTATTTTGACCTTAACATATATTGAGCTGAACACATATAATCAATAATCAATGAAATAAATCATAGTAAAGCTATTTATGATTAACACATAACTAAATCATACAAAAAGTAATTTATTCGGTACACATGCTAAATGAACCATTTAGGTGCTTTACCCTGCACAATAACTCAGTTACATCAATTAATCTGAAAGAAAGATCAACATATTACAACATGTATAAAGAACTTATAGCTATCAACACTGTTGCATATTTGAATACAATTGAGAACTTGAGATTAGTCACTCTTCCATTTGCAAGTGCAATTGCCATAATTGCTGCAACTTCCATGACCCATGCTAGCGGGTTTAATATAAACCCTAAGAACTTCAAAATTTTGCTCTCCTGAAATTATAACATCCAGTGAATCTCAAAACACCTCAACAAAAATTTACAAATTAATATGGATCAAGTACGGTTATTATAATAACGATGAAATATGCAAGAGAATTAAGATTAGAGAATAGACCTTCAATATAAGATAGGAGTCCCATGTAAAAAACTTGCCATAAGAAGCCTGTGTAATGGGCACTGGCTTAAAATTCTCAATGAGCCACACTTCAATTTCTCTGTAAATAGTTTAAGGGAAAAATAGGCGAATGTCCATGATAATTAAAAAAAAATTAATAGAAAATTAGACATGTAATCTACTCATTAGTTAAATAATAAATCAGAGTATAAAATATGCTATTGAATTAAATCAACTTCATGATATATGAAAGAACAAAGGATACCACTCATCTCGAGTCAAAACCTAGAAAAAAATAAAAAAAAGACACTTTCAGTAAAGAAAATACAATTATGGTAATTTAACGATTAATTTTAAGTGGATTTGCTCCTCTGTATCAAAATTACCTTAGATCCTGTATGTTGCGACCGTGCCTGCTCATCCAAGAACTCACGCTTCAACCAAACCTGCCATAAAGCGATCAGAATGTTGAATTCAAGAAAAATATTTACACCGAACCTGCAGTTTTATTATAACTAACACCTATTTTGCATCTTATTTGTCTTAACTGTTTCTTCTCAAATAACAGTTAAGTATTTAACATCCCTTCTTCAAAATCCAATCATTGTTATGCTACACTTATAAACAATAAAAATACTAAATTAATTAAAAAAACACAAATTTACAATTCTCTTGGAAGTATTCCAAAAACTAACTTCCGGATCTAACCTATGACATGTTTAATATGGACTTTTTTTTATTGGAAATCCAAGTAAGTTGTCCAACAATAAACTCAAAAATTGAAACCCAGATGTGGATGAACTCAAAAATTCATATACTACCTCAAACCTGCAGCTGCTATTTAAAAGGATTTATCGGCGAATGGAAGAGTGAATGAAGGGTATTTGAAGGCTCTAAATGAACTTTTTGGCAATTTCCCACAACTGAGAGCCACCGAACCTGCAACCTTAAGCATCACACCCCTATTGACCGCCTTTAAATATGGCTCAGAACCAACTCAAGAAGCTGCATTAGATGCGCTCTTTCTTCTCAGGCAAGCTTGGTCAGCTTGCCCACCTGATGCAATACGATAGGAACAACAATAGTCTTATTAGTGACTTGTCAAAATCAGCCACATAAGTAGTATAAACAAAGAAAACAAAGCAACAGGGCATCTACAAATCACTTATTAGCAATAGGGGATCCATAATATGCTTTCTCTAAAAAGTTCTGCATCATTTGTAAGCAGTAATGTTAAAAAATCTGAATAAAAAATCCTAATCTCAAAAAATATGAACCAAAACAAACCTTAATCTGAATTGATAATTGAATTAAACGTTGTCACTTACATCAAGATGAAACCCTAATTCTAATAAAACAAAAATAACTGACGTTAATAAATCTGACTAAAAAATCCGAACTTGAACATATCTGAACCAAAACAAACTCCAACCTGAACAAAACAATGAAACCGTAATATTAACATCAAATCGGCACTGTTTAAACAATATGAACCCTAATTTTAGATTTGGGAATTGAACTTAAAATCAAAATCTAAACAACAAAGAAGAAAAGTCTAACCTCGATCTTGAAAGGTTTGTTAATGATATCTTCTTAATTTCTCATTGCCTCCATCACATTGAGTTTCTGTCTTTTATTCCTCATATTCATACTCTGCGTTGTTTGTTGAATCTCTATTTTTGTAAAACCCTAAACAACATACAAAGGAATGATAAACAAATACACAGTCACGAACCCTAAGCAATGAACAAAGGATGAGATCAAACGTGTTGCTTTCGGTTGTAATGGATTTAAAGTGAAAAGGGAAAAACTGAAAAATGGAAAACGAAAAGTGAAGAGCTTGAGAAATTGATACAAAGCGGGTCCGCGTATCTTGTTTTCCGGATCTTATGTTTGAGCGGCAAGCAAAATTGTAGTGGAAGAAGATGAAAGGCGACGAAGAGGGAGAAGAAATAATGAAGATTAGGGTTTCTGGATATAGGCGGATGAAAGAAAAAAAATTGGAATAGAATAATAGGGAGAGCGTGTTTTTGTTTTAGCGCTCAAATTGATTCAGAATATAATAATAGGATGCCAGGTGGCAATAAGTGGTTTAAGAAGATGCCACATGGCCTAAGATTGTTTTGTTTTATTATAAGGTATAGATTTTTCATGTGGGCTAAATTAAGGGTGATATGGGATAACCCATGATTCCATGTTTCCTTAGGGTTAGGAAGTAGTGGTTGCTTTTAGTTTTTCATTGTATTATTTAAACGTTTTGTTAGTCTTCATAATGATTATGAATGAAAAATATTGATCTGGTTTCTATCTCAAATTCTCTCTAAGCTTCTTTCTATTTTCTTTTGGCCAAAAGAAACCGTTGGAACCACATCATTGGCCTTGTGCTTGCACCACTACTATCGTTCCTTGATTCTCGATCTGTAGGAAAGAGTCATTCACGCGCAAGAAAGAGGTTGTCCCCGTAGCACCGCCATGCCTCCGGCTTCCGTCGCAGGCGATTCTTCTCCGGAAAGTGGTTTTCGCCGAAGCACCGCCATGCCTCCGAGAACTTTCTCTCTCTGCTTCTGACCTGTCTCTCTCAAACGTGGTATAAGGTCCTGAGAAAATGTGGCATGTCACGAAACCTGTGTTAAATCCCTGAAATGCCCTTGATACTGTTCATTTCGTTTTGTTATTACATATGTAATAATGTCCAACCAATTCTATGATTTGGTGAAATTTCTTATATTATACATTGGAAGTTGAACACCAAATAAGTGGTGCAATTTACATGACAAGTTTATACCCACTAATGTCTATAAGTTTTTATTGGCCCCAATATTAATTTTTTTTATCACATTCCTTTACACCATCAAATAAGTACATCTTTCTAAATTACAAGTTAACACAATTTAGAAAGAAAAACAAAATGGTATATTTTTTTATCACATTCGTTTACACCATCGAACTAATACTAAGCGAATTCCCGTCGCGTCCCCACTGTTGATTGAAATTTAAAATTGAACTTGGGTTTAATCAACAACCCGCTGCAACGCACGGGTTAGGGTTAACTCGTATAGTACAAAATGCAACGCTTTACATTTAAGTGCACACATTTGCTTTTTATACGGATTTACATGGCTACTTATAATATTATTGTGGATTAGAGCATCTTTGAATACAAAGTGAATGGCTACATTATGTGGTATGTATCTTTAGTGTTAGGCAATAAAGTAACTAGGGTGAATCGTAAAATCATTATTCATAATAACTTTGATTTGTATTCCAACCCGAAACCAATATGTTTTTTTAATCTTCATCTTTATGTTTTGGTGTCCATGGAACTAGAAGAGTTTAAGGATTATAAAGCACTTTGATTATCTCTTAATTTCATTCTTTACCCTTAAAACCTCAATCTTTCATGTTTCATATATGTTTTGGTATCCATGGAATTAGAAGAGTTTAAGGATTATAAGCACTTTGGTTATCTCTTAATTTCATTCTTTACCCTTAAAACCTCAATCTTTCATGTTTTATATATTTTGTCTCAATATTTGCTTCCAAAGAGTAACACAACTGTCGATGTAAGCAAATCACATAGACTAAATAACTCGGTTTTAATCGTATTATTGTGTGAGTAAATTATAGGGATGATCATATTGTAAGGATGTATTGTGTTTTGGTCATTTATATTTCGAAAATTACAGGAGGTCTAGTTCTCTGTGCTTGCTGACTGGTAACCCGTTTGGTCCTTTTGACTAACACACACTGAAAATATATTTAATTCATGTGAAATGATCATTATACCCTTTTACTTAAAAAACATATAAAATTTCTAATTTACCTCTCGGGTTTCTTTATCCCCCCCCCCCCTGACGTTGCCCCTCATCGCCTTCTTCGTTGCCCACGATTAACAAAGCCCAAACGATTATGCTTGGCCATTGCAGGGCAAGGGTGGTGGTGGGAATTGTGACAACCCGTAATTTGAAAGGCTTTTTCCTTGTACTGATTCCTTGTTACTTGCATGTACGTTGTCTGATAAATTAAAATGTTTAATTATAAGTGAATGGTTGTGAGGATTATATATTATACGAATGCTATAAATAAGTATGTATGTATGTTTATTTTGGATCGCACAAGGTTCCCGGGTCGCACAACCCTCCCACACTCGCACACTTTCATGCATTGATTGGGCTTTAAGGGCCTAGCTATTTCTAAAACCCAAACCGAGCCCAAACCCATTTCCCTTTTGGATGCGTGAATACATGCAGGAGTTCACATGATCCTTTTCCTTTCAAACATTTGTAAAACCCTAAGTTTCCCTCAAGCAAGTGACGGCTGTGATTCTCTTTCGAAGTGCCATCTTCCCCAATCGGACTTCTCTTCCAAGAACATCATCTACCACATTCGAGTCTGTACTTCCTCTCTTTTAGATCGGTATGTTTTAGTCTTTAGAAGATTTCCATTCTTAGTCAATCTCGGTTATGTTCAATCATGTTTCGTGAGCAACTTTGATTGTGTTTTGTGAAGCATCTTGAATATTGTGTGAATTATATGGAATGTTCTTGACGTGCATGCTTAGGAACGAAATAGGGTTTCGACAACGGTTGATTTGTGTGGATTAAATGGATTGTTAGATGACTAGTGTGTTATGCTAATGAGGATCATGATGAATCGGCTATGAAACTTACGGGTTCTTGTTCATATTGATGTGTTATAACAATGAATCTGATTTGGTGATTTGGAGTGGCATGATAAAGAGAAATTGTTACAATGTTTGTATTACTTGATCCGAATTAAGCATAGGATGATAATGATAGTTGTTTTGCTAATGGATCTAATTGATTGATTTGAATAGGAAGTGAAACTGTCGATGAAATGTGTTTGCGAGAAATTAGGGAGTAAATGATAGAAACTTGTAACTGATTGCCCATAATTTACAACATTAACTAACACCACTCACACAATTGTGTTGTCGCACACCCCTGGATCGCATAGTGCAAGTCGCACACTAATAAACTGCATGTTGAATATGCTGTCATCGTTTGATCGCACACTTATAATGGAATCGCACACTCTTGTGCAGTCGCACAATACAACTGGGCTGCACACTTCTGTGTGGGCCATTAGCTGATGGGCTGTATACTAAGCATGAATCGTACAAATGTAACCAACTCGCACACTCCCTTTGGGCTTAGACTTAGATGGGCTGCACTCCTACATGATGAATGTTATTGATGCATGATGAACTGTTATGGCTTGTGAAACAATGTGTGTGAATTTTGTATGGCCTTGATTAATGCATGATATTAGAATGTGATTTCTTGTGCATGAAACTGATTATTATTGGTGACCATATTAGGGTTTGGTTGACCAACTGTAAACGTAAACAAGTAACCGGTCTTACCGAGCAAACCAAAGGTGAGTTCACTACTTCTTGAGCATGCGTCCCGGTGGGTGGGACAAACAAACGGGTATTCCTAAGAGGAATACGTCTTTTCTGGGTTAAACGGGTTATTGGGTTTAACTGGAATGTTAAACTGGGATGTTGGATAATACACTCACTCCTATCACCTTAAGTCCCATCTTCCTACCGAACTAGTTACCTGACAGGTAACAGGGTATTAGTTGATAGCGCTATTAGGCTTGACAACCTCACACCGTACCTGCAAGGACGGGCGTGAACTAATGACCTTAAACACATGACCAATGTTTTGATAGGGCATTGGGGAATGGCAAACAAACTGACGCCATCTTGCGGTAAACGAGTTATTATCAACATTGCTTTTGAATTGAACTAAACATTTGGCAACTGAACGTTTTACTAAACTATGAACTCGCCAACTTTGTGCTGATAAACTTGTTTGCATACTCGCAGGTCGATATATACTTGGATGTGGAACTTGCTATCTGGGATGCTGGAGTGGTCATGGGTCGTGTCTCTCGGAAACGTTGGATATTATATTACTTAACACTTGGGTTTGAGTTACTTGAACATTAAATTATGCTTCCGCTGAATATGAACTTGTTTCAATTGAATGTGTTGTGTTACACTATTTACATTGAATGGGAAATTCTTTTAAAATACTATGATAGTTCAATGTGATTAGTGGCTAGATCCTGGTACGTCACACGCCTAGCGGGGGTTTCCGCATGTGGTATTTTGGGGGTGTGACAGGAATCGGTGGTGGTGCAAACAGCGAGAAAAGGCTTCGTGTAGTGATTGTGTGGCTTTGGTTTAATGATTTGGTTTGTGGTGGTCTTAGTCATGCATGGTTGCTAGAACTTGTAAAATTATACATGTGTACATGGGATTTAGATATGAAGCGGAGGGGTGAAAGAAAGAAAGGCTATGTGATTGAGCAAATGAAATGGGCGGGGAGTAACATCAAGGGTTCTAGTATGGTAACGACACTTAACAACCATTATTTACAAGGACATGATAGTCGTTTCAGATGCTCGGATCCCTCATCAACTAAAGGGAAATCAAACAAAGTATAGGATACGTTTTATAGTTTTTATTGTTTTGAAATGAAACAGGTAAAGTAGTTATTTCATACAAATTTTAACGTTAGTTAACAAAACAAATATCAATAATGTTTACTCATGACTCATGAGTATATAGTGACTACCATTTATGTGTTTCCTTAGAAAAATATCAAGGTTGTAATATGGAAATGCCTAGTTTATTTATAGGGGTTGAGTTATAATAGAAAGGCTTTAAAAATAAGAAGTGTAAAAAGCCACTAGAGAGTGACAAGTGTTCGAGAAGAAATCAAGTGGGAACGGTAATTTTGTCTACATAAGGAAAAACAATATGCACATGCAATTCACATGCTATTCCCCCTATTTTTTAATCGTCCGTAACTTTTTTATACATCATTTGTTTTAAAAAAAAATCATACCATAAAATCGAGCATCTTTTTATCTTTAATATGAGTACCATATTGTTATATTTTTCAAAAAAATAAAATAAAAACCCAGTTGCGTATTACACAATGGACATGACGCAAAACACAATGGAAAGTAGATCAGAAACACAATCAATGACAACAGATAAGACACAATGGACAATAGACCAAAACACAATGATCATAACGTATTACACAATAAGTATCAAACTAAATAAAAACACAATTGATGACAATAGATAAAAGACACAATTGATGACATCAGATAAAAGACACAATGGAGAGCAGATGAAAAAACAATGAACAACAAACTAAAAACATATTACACAGCAAACTAAAACACAATGAACAAGAGATTAAAACACAATGGACAACATATTAAGACACAATGGATAACAGAAAACCCAGATATAACATCATTTTCATTGTGTCATATATTGTGTTATAGGTTCTTATAAAAACGCAATGGGTAGAACCCAAATTAACATTGTTTTATAGGTTTTGATAATATCACAATGTATAGAAACTCTACTAAAACGTAATGACCAAAACCCAGTTAAATGACACAATGACAAGAACCTTTATCACAATGCAAAAAAATCCAGTAAAAATAAAATTTTTTATTTTATTTTTATATGACAATATGATACTCATATTAAAGATAAGAAACGTTCGTTATTATGGTGACTTTTTTCTTTTTGAAAAAATATCACATGAAAAAGTCATGGAGGTTTTAAATTGATTGGGGAAATTGGCATATGTCTTGCATGTGGAGAGAAAATCCATAAATGTAGAATTCCCTTTATGCCCTTCCATTATCTTCTTTTCCTTAAAACTAATCTTAACCCTCTATATCTAAGATCAGTGGACTATAATCCTTCTTATTCTTCTTATTTATTTTATCCTTTATATTTGATCCTAATCCATAAACGGATACAGATTATTAAATTTTATTAGAATACTCAAAATAATTAAAGAGTTAATTGCCATTTTAGTCTCTGAGTTTTGTCCAAATTTGTCATTTTAGTCCAAATAGTTTTTTTTTTTTTTTGGCCTCTGTGTCCCTGCTGACTTTTCTCTTTTGTTGTCATTTTGATCACATTCCCTAACTCCATACAAAAACCCCATTTGTAACCAGGGGTATTTTGAGAATTTTCATTTTAAATTTTTTCAATTGCCATTTTGATACAATTCTAAAAATTCTAAAAAATTCAAAAAATTCTAGAAAATCAAAAAAATTCTAAAAAATCCAAAAAATTATAAAAAATCATAAAAATTATAAAAAATCTAAAAAATAAAAAAAATCATAAAATTTCAAAAAAATCATAAAAATTCTAAAAAATTAAAAAAATCATAAAAAATCAAAATAATCATAAAAATTCTAAAAAATCAAAAAAATTCTAAAAAAATCAAAAGAATTCTAAAAACACAATCTCATGCCGATTAAGTCCCAACTCGATTCTTTGATTCGCGAAGGCTCGTTAGAATTGAGAAATCTTTTTGGGAATGAAGTTTACATGGTCGGTTTCTTGATAAACACTTGATCTCGAAACCGTTCTCGAAGCCAATTTACGCCAGTTATCGGTCAATCCCGCGAAATCGTTCATCGGGTTTTTCCACCCTGAAGAAGTTGAAGAGGGTAGTTTCGACTTTTTTGCATGGCGCGATGTCTTTCGATACTATGTGGGATGAGATTAGTCACGAGTCAGAGCCACGAGTCTACATAGTAAGCTGGAACGACCACATTTTCGTATTGAAAGTTGATTCCGATGCGTATTATATCATCGATACTTTAGGGGAGAGGCTTTTCGAGGGGTGTGATCAAGCTTATATCTTGAAGTTTGACCGAAACATGATAATTTATCAACTTCATGCCACGGAATCCGGCTCTGACGATTCTAACCGAAAGTCAACTACCGAAACCGTTGACTCGGTGGTCAAGAACGCGAGTGAAAACGAGGTTGTTAGCGAGGGTAAAGAATCTTCTTGGCGGCCATTCCGATAAGAGAACTGCTACCGGATATGAACAAAGGTTTACTTTCTTCAACACCGATTCATCACCGGCTACAGATTTAGTTTCACTACACTCAGTTACAACAACCGCCACCTGTTCAAGTCATCGCACCTGCAGTTGATGACTCAGCAATCCCGGTTGCCACATAGGATAGTTTCGCAGGCGATGTGAGTTGTAGGTTTACAGTTTTCAGTTCAGAGTTCAAACTGGCTTTGTTTTAACAACTTGTTTTTTCTTATATTTTTTTTTGTTACAAAACTCTTGGGATGGAAAGTGAAAGGGAATCTCAAATGTGTAGTCTCTGTTTCCATCTTTTGTTTGATTTTTTAGATTTTTTTTTTATTTTTTAGTAATTTTTTTGGATTTTTTTTGGATTTTTTAGATTTTTTAGAATTTTTTTGATTTTTTAGAATTTATATATATATTTTTTATTTTTTAGATTTTTTTTTTATTTTTATGATTTTTTAGAATTTTTTTTTTATTTTTATGATTTTATTTTTATTTTTTAGAATTTTTTTGATTTTTTAGAATTAGATCAAAATGACAATTGAAAAGATTTAAAATAAAAATTCCCAAAATACCCCTGGTTACAAATGGAGTTTTTGGATGGAGTTAGGGTATGTGATCAAAATGGCAACAAAAGGGAAAGTAGGGACTAGAGGCGAAAATAAACTATTTGAACTAAAATAACAAATTTAGACAAACCTTAAGGACTAAAATGACAATTAACTCATAATTAAACGATGGATATGAATGTTGTGGGGTATTTTAAGAGGTGAAAGTTTGATGCAAGGAATAGTTTAACATAAGCATTTATTTACTAGTAATAATTGTCAACATTGAAAAAGTAAGGGAAAAATATGACCTCAGCCACATATCAACTCACGTAGATACGATCTACGTGGCTTCAGTGTTTATCACACATGACTTCCATTACACTCGTCAATTTTATGTATCAAGTGAAAATAAAAAATAGTGAAAAATATACGTTAAAAAATCATTTAATTGAGGAATGATTTCCTTTTAGTGAAAAATATACTTAAAACTGCCTTTAGTGAAAAATAGTGAAAATAAAATAAATAAATACATATTTTTTTGGTTGGTGATGTATTATTCCATTCCAATCAACACAAAAGAAACAAATGAAAATTCGGATAATTTGAAATTCTCAAATTTTTTTATGCGAATAATATTCACGGAATATCCATTGCTTTGAACTTTTCCATCAAGTGGTAGGTTTATTGCCTTTCAAAAAAAAAAAAAAAAAAGTGGTAGGTTTACTATACACGTGATATTGATGTCCCTTTCAACAATGTTAACAGATTAGCCAACATATGACTTGACACATATCCATTGAAATCACGATAAAGTGTTTTTTTTTTTTTCTGTAATTCCTTAAATACTTTACTTTATTATTATTTTTTTTGTTAAATAAGTTGAAAAAACTAGAATAAATATAATATATCTTTTTTTTTTTCGTTTTTCAAACCAAGTAAAAATGACTTTTAGTTTAAAACCATAATATGCTCTATATTCTACATGAAGAAACTATGAGACCAAAAAAAAAGCCTGAAGATATATCTTATTATACAACAAAACCTATGTGATCTGGAAATCAGGGACGCCTTTTAAGTTAAAATTTAACAATTAAAAAGTAAAATTAATAAGTCGTGTGAAAAGCTTTTAAGTGTTGGAATAGAAGGAGGTTAGGAATTCAATTTCTGTAAAATGCAACATTTAGCGGTTAAAAAAAGCCACGTGAAAAAGTGAATTTTCAATCTATAACATAGGGAAATTGCCCATGACTTTATAGGTGATAAAATCCATAAAGTCCATTTCTTTTTTTTTTATCAAAAATGTTTATTGACTTATTACTTTATCAAAAAAGTTTAAAAAAATTTGATTCTTTTTTTTGGCGGGAAATAGTAAAATCACAAAAAAAAAAAAAAATGGTAAGTTTTCATCTTTCGGTGCTATTTTAAAGCATGATGTTAGATTTGTAATTTTATATTCAAAAAGCTAAAGGTTATTTTAAAAAATCAGGTTTTTGTTGATTTTGAAAAACAACCTTTTACACTTTTCTCACTTTTTTTTTAATTTATTGGCTTTTTTAACAAGCCAATAAGAAGCGGGTCAAAAATCAAAACTAGCATTTAACAGTTGAAATCTTATAATGAATTTAGTTGACAAATTACTGAAAGAAATGAGAGCCTTGGTCACGGAATTATCTTTCAATCCATGTGTGACGTTACCGATTGCTCGGGGATTACCAATCCATCACGCTCTTAATCTAGGTCACTGGTTTCATTCTGCATTGGACTTGTTAGAAGAACGGTAACAACTCTCGACCAATGATGCATTCATCATATAGACACGACTATACACGTACATCTTATCCGTAGAGACCGCCAAATAAAGTCCCTGAGTGGCCAGTGAACATAAACATTCAAGTACATCCCATAGCAAAACGACCTTTGAATGTTTAGCCCATGACATTTGGCTAACATTTCATTGAAATCTAGCATCATTATCATAATATATCATGAATATCTTAAAGGAAATGTAACATGTAACATTGTTCTTCAATGTTAAGTATGATACTGAAATATTGTACACAAAATTGAAATAGTATAAAACTATTAACCGTTAAACATCTAGCTTTATATGTAAAAGTTAAACTCACAAACAATCCAATTGGTGAGGGGAAAGTCTTTGCTTCTCGACTTTAGAAAACTTGGTATTTTGGAGGTGAGGGGAAAGTTTTTGTCCATGGCTTTATAGCCTAGTGGCATTTTGGAGGTGAGATAAAACTTTAGGACCAATAGGTCCTGGGTTCGATTCCCACAAGGGGGTTTTTTCTCATATTTATTGGGTTTCCCCCTGAATTGGCGTGTAGGCATTATGCCTAGTGGAGATTGATATGATCGGGTGGTTCCGCTGGTGGCACGATGATACTCCAGTGGTCCGTCAGTGATTCAAATTTGTCGTTCAAAAAAAAAAAAACTTGGTATTTTATGTTATTGTTATTTTTTTTTTCAAATATGCCATTGTGTTAATATGTTAACACGATACTAGTGGTTGGCATTAAAGGTTTTTTTTTTCTTTTTTATTATTATTACTATTATTATCAAAGATATACCTTATGATGTGATTGGCATTAAAGTTTTTACCAAAGACACCTTATGATAGATAGGGTAAGTTACTAAGTATCATTTTTCGTGTATATGTTATAGTATATGATAGTATGTTGAAGCTCTAGAAAGAAACATAACATAGTAGTCTCTTTTGTTATAATATAATATAATATCATGTCATTATACACACAACTACTATGTTGGTTGAGATATATTATGTGAAACAAACCGAGAATGTCCAACATTTTGCACGTGTTATGTTTCAACATTTTAACGTGTTGTTGATGTCCTCACCAAAGGACGTTCATCCTTTTGTTTTCATGAATTTGGTTTCAAGTTGAGTACTAAATGAACCGGGTTAAGCTTGAGCTCGTAAACTCAAACTTTATTTGTTTTCCTTACATCTCAAGCTAAGACTTGTTTAAAACTCTATATCCAAAGCTTAAAATCTACTTATGAAAAAAATGTCAAGCTCAAACTTGATACAAGTTCCACTCGTTCATTGTTTTAAAATTATTTCATTATCTTATTTATATTTATAAGCATTTATAATTATCAAATACATATTCATGACTATAAATACTCTTTATATGGTGTTTAAAAATTATTATTATTCTAACTTACGAGTGACAAATTCAAACACGTGTTATGAACTATTCAACTGAGTGGTTGTACACGTGTAATCTGCTGAGACCATGCCTTATCCAAATTCATGCAGAGCGTTCAATTCCTTATTTTATCCCCAATTTATAGCTCCCCTACATTTATGTAAAATTATTTATCCATATTACCTACATAAAATATTAATTTTATCCACTAAATTGGTATTCCAATCCCCTACATTTATGTAAAATTAATAATTATCCAGATACAAACATAATATATTATTATTATTTTGGCTTTTTTGTTTTTTTTACTTGGCTTTATTTATGGATTTATTGGAACACCTAATAACAATAATAATAACAAAATAAAATGAGATAAAACTAAAAATGCAAAAAGCGTAGATTATTGGACCAATTAAATAGATAGCGTTACACGCGTCTGGCTGCCGCTTCCATAGATAGTATAGTTTTATATTAGGCCCCTTATTATTTTTGCCTTTTCTTAATGCATCCCTTGTTCTTTCTTGAGATTGCAATTGTGAAACAAAAGTTGGAAGTTGAAATATGGATTGACACAATTATAATAACTATTAAGTTCACTTCATACCGATTCAAATTACAAAGGTCACATAAACAATTTCTTGCTTTCAAATACACTGTTACATAAAAACAACAAAATATTGTGTATGAACCTATTGAATTTAGACCTGGCAAACAGGGCGGGTTGAGTCGGGTCGGGTCATGGGTCAAAACGGGTTCGGGTCAAAACGGGTCAAATTAAAAAAAGGGTTGTTTTGGTTTGGGTCAAAACGGGTTCGGGTCAGAACAGGTTCGGGTCGGAACGGGTTCGGGTCAGAACGGGTTTTGGGTCGGAATGGGTTTCGGTTCGGGCTGGTTAAAAATGTTTTTTAAAGAGATTGTACATCAAGGGTCAATTTTGTTCGGTTCGAAACGGTACGTGTTGAAACGGTACGCGTCGAAACGGTTCGCGTAGAAACGGTTCGCGTCGAAACGGTTCGGGTCGAAACGGTTCGGTTCGAAACGGTACTGATCGAAATGGTACGGGTCGAAATAGTTCGATTCGAAACGGTACGGGTGAAAACGGTACAGGTCGAAACGGTACGGGTCGAAACGGTTCGGTTCGAAACAGTAAGGGTCGAAACGGTACTGGTCGAAACGGTACGGGTAAATCAAGAAAATTATGAAATAAAGAACCGACTCACACTCACCTTCATTATTACCACCAGTGTTGTAGAGATCGCTAGGCGCCAGTCGGGCGGTGGAGTACCGACTAGGGATTAATCGGGATTAATCGGATCGGAATTTATATATATAATTTTTAAATTTATATATATACACATACATTAATATCAATATAATACTTAAAAATAGTTCAAAATTCAAACAACTAAGTTTAAAACATAGCTAATCAAGTATTTAAACATTCAATACACACGTTAATATCAATATAATACTTAAAAATAGTTCAAAATTTAAACAATGAAGTTTAAAACATAGCAATTTAAGTATTTAAACATTAACATATCAGTCATGGTCTCATGGAATATGTTTTAATGGGTTAAAAACATGTTTTTTTGGGCCAGGTTGGAACTAAACAAGTTGGTCCATGTATTTAATGGTTAAAAACATTTGTTTGGGCCAGATTTAAACTAAAAAAGAGTGGGCCGACTTGGGCCGATTTGGTCCGCCTTGGACCGACTAGGTCCGCCTTGGACCGACTAGGACCGACTACCGACTAGCTCAAAATTAATCAGTTAACGGCCGACTAGCGCCTAGGCGCCGATTAATTCCGATTTTTACAACACTGATTACCACAAAACCTATATCCACAATTCTATAAAAAAAGTGTTGTTTATTTATTATTTACTATGGTTTATTAAAACCATCATACAAACTTTAATGCACATAGTACAAACAACAATGCCAACAATTGTTCATAGCTCTCATACAGTTTGCGTAGCCTGCTCATCATTCTTATCACATTAGACTGTTTCTGACTTTCATATTTGTTAGAAATATGCTAAGGTTATGTTTCACCGAGTTGTTTGGCCATTCGTATTCACTTTAAATATGAGCAGTACCGGTTCGCGTCGAAACGGTTCGGTTCGAAACGGTACTGGTAGAAACGATTCGATTGAAAACGGTACTGGTCGAAACGGTATGGGTCGAAACGGTTCGCATTGAAACGGTACGCGTCGAAACGGTTCGCGTCGAAATGATACTGCTCGAAACGGTACGGGTTGAAAGGGAACGGGTCGAAACGGTTCGCGTCGAAACGGTACGAAACACGTCCCGACCCGAAACTCGTCTTGTTCGGAAATTCGTGTCGGCTCAAAACCCGTTGCGATCCGAAACCCGTCCCGTGCAGAAACTCGTGTCAGCCCAAAACCCGACCCAAACCGACCCCGTTCCGATCCAAAACCTACGTCGTGCTGAACCCCGAAACTCAGTTCGAACTGAACCCGTTCCGATCCAAAATCCGTTTCGTGTCGTATCCCGTCTCATGCGGATACTTGTGCCGGCTCGAAACCCATTCCGATCCGAAACATGCGCCGCTTTTTTAAGACACTAACTCACATCGACCCATTTCTTTAATGTTGTCGACCCGCTTTGACCCGAAAATAACAAGATGGGATTTCAAGTGACCCATTGTGACCCATTTAGTTAAAATATCTTATCCAAACCAACCCATATAATTTTAAAAGCTACCCAAACTGACCCACTTGGAAGGTTTTGGGTCAAGATTGCCTCCTCTACTGTTGATATTAGTTTTTAGTTTTTATATTTTATTTAGTTATATCAAAATCCTGACAGATAAAATATTTGATAAGTGACAATGTATTATACATTCTGTCATGTTCATGAACATTTGTTTGTGTTCATCAATGTTCGTTGTCTAAAATTAACAAATAAACACAAACGAACACGAACAAGTTCATTTCCTTAACAAACGAACACAAACATAAAATATCTTTCGGAACACAAACATAAAATCTCTTTCAGTAAGTGTTCATAAACAGTTCGTGAACACATATATTTCTTAACAAACGAACACAACCAAAATCTTATTCGTATTCGTTTAGTTCGTTTACAGCCCTACAAGAAATAATAATTTCGAAACTTAAAAGTCATTCTACAAAGTAAAAGGACTTAAAATACAAATATCAAAAAAGATTCCATATAATCTGACTAGGACTGGATCGATAAGCTATGTCAACCACAAAACGCTGATAGACACGTCATCACAACGGATAAGGACCGCCCTTTTCGCACTTTCTCTCTCACACACCTCACCTAAACACACACTCTACCTTCCCCTATATCTTCCATCCAATATCCACATTTTCTCTCACTGAAACCTTCAAATTCATCCTTCCAAATCCTTTAATTCAACCATCGGAAACCGAATCATTGATTATTATCCAAATCAACACCTAATTTCATCATATTTCATCATATATTTCGAATTTCGAATCTTATTTCAGATCTTAATTAACAGATTTTGATTTGTGAAGAAGAAGAGGAAGATTTGAAGATATTGTTATGGCGTGTGTTGCTGGAATGATGAACGGATACATGTCATCGTCGACGGCATCATCGTCGTCGTTTGGAAAATTGAAGAATTCGCATAAGAAGAAGACGAATCGGAACGATCGGAGGTTTAGGATTGGAGTTACGTGTGTTTCGTCCAGTCCTGTTGCGTTAGATCCGTATAAAACGTTGAGTATTCGTCCTGATGCTTCTGAATCTGAGGTTAAAAAGGCGTTTAGACAGTTAGCGTTGAAGGTGATTATTATTTCTAGATGAATTTGTAAACAGGTTCTGGTTGTTTTGTTTGATTTGTTCGGTTATTAACAGTTTTTTGATTTTGATTGATTTCAGTATCATCCGGATGTGTGTAGAGGAAGTAATTGTGGAGTTCAGTTTCATCAAATCAACGAAGCTTACGATGTACGCTATCTTTCACTCACTCTTTTTGTTGAGTTTTGATGTTTTAATTCCGATTTTATGAAGAATCCGTTAGATATTTAGATTTGCACTATAGATCAGATCTGTTTACGAACAATAAGCTTATGAATTCAAATTTAATCTGAAAAAATCATTAATATTCTACAAATTTCAACTTCAAATCTAATCTCAAAATTGAAAACTAGCGATTGATGGAAGAAACTGAACAGTTTTTTAACTGACATTAGATCTGTGTTATAAGTTCAGATCTGTTTACAAACAATATAAAGATTAATACATATTTAATCTGTAATTAATTAGTAATATACAGATTAATTTAAATTTAATCTGTAATTAATAATATACAAGTTTCAACTTCAAATTTTAATCTTCAAAATGATGTAATATACAGATGATTTGTTAAACTTCCTATTGAAATTTGATATTTATACAGATTAATTCAAATTTAA
Organism: Helianthus tuberosus; assembly: GCA_030545235.1. Classification (NCBI taxonomy): domain Eukaryota; kingdom Viridiplantae; phylum Streptophyta; class Magnoliopsida; order Asterales; family Asteraceae; genus Helianthus; species Helianthus tuberosus. Next base: position 8,312,510 of record CM060443.1, read on the forward strand.
TCTGTAATTAATTATTAATAATATACAAATTTCAACTTCAAATTTTAATCTTTAAATTGATGTAATATACAGATGATATGTTACGCTTCCTATAGAAATTTGATATTTTTCTTTCAGTTCATGAAGAATCCGTTAGATCTGCACTAGACAGTTGAACTCAAAGTTAATCTGAAATCAATTTACAACAATGACAGTTGAATTTAAATTTAAAGTTAATCTGAAATCAATAAATCTATAATAGCAATGGATCAAAAATTGTATAATTATTGAACTGATCTTGATTCACTTTTTATGCGAAATTAATGTTCTGTAATAGCTATTGATCAAAACCAAAACCTGAACAAGTTTTGAATTAACATTTGATGGATGATTTGCAGACTGTGATGAGTAATCTGAGAGACGAAACGAGTGTGGGCGAGATGGATATGTATGGACCGTCGGATGCAGGGATCGACGAGCCGATGAGAGGGATGGACGATCCGGATTGGGACATGTGGGAAGAGTGGATGGGTTGGGAAGGTGCTGGGATTAGAGATTACACTTCACATATTAATCCCTACATCTGAAGTGTTTGAAGATCTGTGGTGTTTTGAGATTGATTAATGTTGATCCAAATGCTTGTTTCTGTATATAAAAATGTTGTGTTTGTGGAGATGATGGTATTAATGTTCATCTCTGATTGTATATACGTCTGATTTTATGATTAATTATGCTTAATTGCTGTTTGGGAATAAAGATTTCCTTGGATTCCATTTGTGTTTTGTCTGGTTTTTATCTACTTTTATAGCGGATTAGTGGTGGTAGATTTGTTTTTATTTTTGTGTTGGAAAACTTGCAAGTACCAACCTTTTAATAGTTTTATTATATCAACTGAATCAACTTTCAAATTTCTTGGTTCTATTTTCACGGACTTACATACTTCTCCAAATCCTTCTAGGTACATATATGGTTCTATTTTTTTTTTAACGGCAAGGAACGGCATGTCAATCACCGTGACACAGGGCGTTGAGGTCAAGGTTGACTACTCGACCGTCGCCAGCCTCTTGGCTCTCCTAGATGCGTGGAAACCCAACCTTCACCGCCTGAAGGCATGACAGTGGAATAATCAGTAAAACTCGCCTTCTATCCAAGACGAACCAGCGCCATCCGTATTCGTCTTTCACCTGAATGCCGCAAAAATTAATCGACTGCCAATGTCTTATTTGGTTTTTTTAAGCAACAATGCATCGATACGATGACAAATTTAGAGTTTTTCCATATTGATCAACCATGAGTCACCTATTTAGTTATGTAGGTGTAACCAAATTACAAGATAATAAAATAAGGTTAACAAACAAACGTATTAAGTAATATCCCACTAATTATGTATGGTATGGAAGGGTGAGATGGGAGTAAACATAAAGAGATTGATTCTAACAAGGCTCTCATCGGTTTATTTAAGTAGGCTTTATTTCATATTGATTATTTAAAAAATTAACAAAATATATTTAAAGCGTATGAAAACTTGGAAGGATATAATTATATATATTATACATATTAAAAGAAATCTATACTATATAACAAAAGAAACCTTATTTGGGACACATGTCATTCAATAAGGGCATCAATAATTTATTGATAAATTATAAATTTTAAATTAAAAAGATTTAAATATTATATTAGAATTTTATTTTGATTGTAAATCCAAAGTCTAAAATGTGTTTTAAATCTAATCTATAATTTATAGATTTAATTTTGATTTAAAATTATAAAACAAAAACCCATAACGGCAAGAATAAAGAATAGTTAAACCTGTAGCTATATTTTCTTCGAGATGATGTATTAATCCCAACTTCTAACAACTACATTTTGTCGTTAACATATATAAAAGGTTCATTCAAAGATGCTTTTAATTTGATAACTGCGAGAATAATTAAAGTATTCTATTTTACACTAAGGTAAATAAAAAATTAATAATTTATAAAACAATATTATGAGATAAGATACGAACGAAATTAAATAATTATCTAATTAAACTAAGAAATATAATACCAAGAAGAAAAATAAAATAGGTGCACAAAAGAAACTTAGACTCATAGAAATATCATACATGACTCATTCAAAAATGCTTTTAATTTACTTAGGTATGCCGTATAGATAAATAGATAGATGTAACGAATAAAACTTACTATTATGGAATCGGCTTTTATACACTCTAAATCTTATTATATCTGTTAAGCATACATTAAAGTTGATATGGTGCTCGAATTCCCGAGCTCTCTGGTTAATAATTATTCCGTAATGAACGTATCTATATCTATCTATACTATATAATAAAAGAAACCTAATTTGGGACACATGTCATTCAATGAGGGCATCAATAATTTATTGATAAATTTTAAACTTTAAATTAAAAAGATTTAAATATTATATTAGAATTTTATTTTGATTGTAAATCTAAAGTCTAAAATGTGTTTTAAATCTAATCTATAATTTGTGGATTTAATTTTGATTTGAAATTATTAAACAAAAACCCATAAAATTAGTAACCATTTAATCAATTTCGTAAGTTTTACTTTCCCTTCTAGAATCAAATTAGATTTTTGTGATAATGAAAGTTTTGTTAAGAATATAAAAAATCATTATTTAATATTCAATATATTACATCAAATATTTAGAATTAAACTCCACTTCATTCTAAATACTATGTATGTTTTTTTACTCTTCATATGCTATGCATATTATCTATGTCACATAGAAAATATCATGTTTTTTTAGATAAGTTTACCATGTCAAATAAGTAATATGCATATTATCTATGTCACATTAGAAAACATCATGTATTTTTAGATAAGTTAGATATATGTGTTTTAAAATAAGGTAAACTCTTAACATACATATTTTTTCCTATTGTAACTAAGATGTAGAGGTCTGTGAAAGGTATCTTCACATTCAGAATGTCATAACTTTTTTTTTTTAATTTAGATTTACTTAGTTGTCGTCAGTGGCGAAGCTTGAAAATTTCCAACCGGGGGGGGGGGGGGGGTCGGAAGTCACCAAACCTAAAAATTCTCTATAAGTAAAAAAAAAAATTATAAAACCGGGGGGGTCAAAAACGTATAAACCTAAAAAATTCTACACGAAACGTACAAACATAACACTATTGAGCGAAAAGTTCGGAAGGTCGGGCGCCTCTCCCGGCCCCTTGAAAGCTACGCCCTTTGTTGTCGTATGGTGTTTCATGTCTTTATTTTTATTTTTTCACTTCATGTAAAGTATTACACTATACATAATATTTTCTCAACTATAGTTAATTGGTTTTATTGATTAAATTTTTGTCTATTCATTTACATTACTTTTATCTGTCTAGAAGTCCATTTTCAGACCTTTCAAATGGTATGGGACATATTGCATTATCAATAGTTTTTATTGGTTTCCTTACTAATTGTGATAAAAGTAATTATTTTGTACAATTCATATTGGTTTATAGCTTTGAATACGAGCATACCTTATATTAATGTTAATGATAGCGAAAGTGAGGAAACTATATTTGGATGGTAGAAAATATAATATTATGCCAACATTAACCCGTCAGAATAATCTATTATCAGGTAAAATCAGACACGTTACCTTTGAACAAGAAAATGTCACAATAAATATTATTAGTGGTACAAAATTTTAAGTTCCTATGACAAATCCTAAAACAAATAACAGATCATATTATTATGAATGGCTATACAAACTTCAATATTTATTCTGTATCTTATCTGCATATTACTCTATATTATATATATACTTAGATCATATTATGAACATATTTTTTTTATTTCACATTATAATTATGATTCACCCCGTGTATTACACGGGTCAATAACCTAGTTATACATATTAAAAGAAATTGATCATGAATAGTGTTTTTGATTTTTTAAATAATTGTTTTTTTTTATTTAATTTGCTATACATAGATATATAAATGTATGTGTATATATATATATATATATATATATATATAAAATTAAAACCAAGTCTTTAATTTTTTAAATATATTATTTATCAGGTAGAGGATCCTGTAAAAAGTGCTCAAAGTGTGAGAAGCGTGAGAAGTGTATTATAACACTATACATAATACTATATAACACCATATAAACACCGTATAACAATATGTAACACCATATAATACCATATAACACTATGTAACACTATATATCATTATATAACAAATATAACACTATAGGTTGTCTGATAGCATGTCTATGATAGATGTATAGTGTTATATTTGTTATATAATGATATATAGTGTTACATAGTGTTATATGGTATTATATGGTGTTACATATTGTTATATGGTGTTATATAGTATTATATATAGTGTTATAATACACTTCTCACACTTTAGGCCCTTTTTACACTATCCTTACCCTTATTTATCATATGTTTTGATTATTTTTCTAATAACTTGCGTTTTATGTTTATTTTTTCGACATTGCGATATAAATTTATTGAAAATGGATAATGTGCTACCATCGTACTATACCAAACTGAAACCAATTGTTTTTCTTTTTCAACATTGCGGTATAAATTTTATTGAAAACGAATATTGTCATGCCATCATACCAAAAAAGAACCGAAACGACCTAATAATATATGTATCAGTACCAATATTTATTTATATTGTTTTTGTTTTTGATAAACCGTTATTTATTTATATTATTTTTGTTTGCAATAAACTGACAACGTATCGCTATTATACCGTGTTGAACAACATCGCTACATGTACATGTACTCATTTGTATTATTGTATGGTTTATGTTTGGTAATGAATTTTGTGATGCTATCTTAGTTAACCAAACCGAAACCGACCGAACAACATTGGTATAAGTACCGCTACTTATTTTTATTACTTTTGCTTTTAAAAAACTGATGTACCCTACCGAATAACATTGGTACATGTACATGTATTCCAATTCTTTTTTTATGGTTTTTGTTTTCTTTCATTACCAGTACCGTGACGATCTGAACTGATTGATACCGTTCGGACAACATCATGTCGGTAATGGTGTTTGTTTTTTCGTTTCTCTCTGTTTAAAACATGTGTTGATTTCTATATTAAGTGTGCAAAATGCAACATATAAATTTCATCAATTGTGGCATAAAACTAACCATTTTTAGTACTAATGTTAGAAAAAGTGTGCTTTTGTCTTCCTTTTGTATTTTCAGGATTAAATGAGCTCAAATTAACAAAAGAAGCAAAAAGACATCAAAATCTAACATAAATACAAGAAAAGGAACAAGACGTGACATGCCCGACCCCACGACAGCATCTTCCCAAGCGAAACAAGATAACAGAAGACTGAACACGCCCCGTGCTCAGCCAGCACGGGGGCGTGCCCAAGTGTCAGCAGAAAAGACAAAGTTGTAGAAGTTTCTATTGCCCACCACGGGGCCGTGCTCAGCGGACACGGGGCCTTGGTCAACTATAAGATTCGCACAATCCAGGCAAATCTTCATAGTACAAAGATTCTTCTGCACACGGGGTCGTGCTCAGCGGACACGGGGGCGTGGTCAACTAATAAGACAAAGCTGCATTAAATGAAGAAAGAGAGGATGTGGACACGGGGCCGTGCCCGAGCTTCTGTTCAGCCTATAAATAGGAGTGCTTGGCTCAAGCTCAAACCATCCCTTGGCACACCACCTCTCTCACACTTCACCCACCACCCACCACCACCATAACACTATCATCCACCACCATCATCCACCACCATCATCCATTGTCCATCGTAGAGTGTGTGAGTCGTCTCGGGATCCAAGATTGATCGTAAGAGTTCTTGAAAATCAAGGCCATGTTTGCCTAAGTCTCTTACATCACTTGGTGAAGACAAAGTGTCTAGTATAATACTTTTTATTTTTAATCTTTTCGCACTTTTTACTTGGTTTTGTATTAATGACTTTAATAACTAGTTTCTTATGTTGAAGGTGATCTTTCCTTATCGTTTGTCCGTGGTGTCTTGGCATTATTTTACTGTCTATATAAAATAAAAGATTTTCACCATTCATATCTCCACGGTCTATATGGATGTATGTTGGCTACCTGGTCGGGGGTTAAGGGAACGGTTTGGTAAAGGTCTTGCCATTGTTCAGCGTTTAGAGGTCCTGCAATGGACCTAGGTCAAATTTAGTAGGACCTCCTTCAATACTTAACGGTATTGGATGGCGGGGGTCAAAACTCTTTGATCCCCTCATAAGTTAACTACTATTAATACTATAACCCGGCTATTTAGGACTGTATCCCTGCTGACTCAGACTACTTAGTCGAGGGTAACGTCACCTCCAAAAGAGGGGCCTACCATATTTTGCATTAATAACTTAATTAATTATCTTTCAATAATCCACCCTTTTAGGATTGTATCCTTGCTGACTCAAACTACTGGGGTGAGGGTAACGTCACCTTCAAAAGAGGGGCCTACTACAATAACTAAGATAATCTCTTAAAAAGTGCAAAAGTGCGGAAATAATCAAAGGTTATACTAGATACGAGTCGGAACCAAGTGATTCATCTTGTCTATCTGTTTTTATTTTTATTTTTATTTTTAGCATTTTTAGTTAGTTTTTATTTTTCTTAGTTTAAAACATTTTTTCTAAACTTTTTGATTTGATTAGACGTTGAGGATAAACCGGTACTAAAAGCTCTTGTGTCCTTGGACGACCTCGGTATCTTACCAACACTATACTACGCTCACGATGGGTGCACTTGCCCATATGAGTGTCTAGTGTTAGTGAATATCGTGTTTTATAAATTTAAAACTTGACTAAAAAGTGTTAAAGAGGCTTAAAATATACACCTAATATATATAACACTTGACACCCATCAAGTTTTTGGCGCCGCTGCCGGGGACACAAGGATTTTAAGAAAGTTAGGAATCAGCGGCCTAATCTTTTTTCTTATTTTTCATTTTTTTTAGGATTTTTTTTTTTTAGTTTTTTCTGTTTCTACAGAGCTCAGCACGGGCCGTGCCTGGTCGGACATGGGCCGTGCCCAGCACTATCACTGGCAGTTTTTATTTTCTGAGTTACAGAGAGCTGAGCACGGGGCCGTGTCGGTGCAACACGGGGCCGTGTCCAACTCCTAGTAACAGGGATCCGGAAAACAATTACTGTACCTCTGACCACGGGCCGTGTTCACTAAGCACGGGGCCGTGGTGAACATTCTGACCAACGTTCTTTTCTGTTTTTATTGCAGGACTTGGAACCCAGGCGCCACATTTGAACCTCCTACGTAGTGCATGAGCTCCAGTTCTAGTAGAGACATAAAAGAACCTCTAGAAGAACCCGAACGCTTTCTCAGAAAAAGACTTAAAGCTAAAAATCAAGAGAAAGTTTCGGGGGACCCACTTCCAATGGCGGACCAACGTACCCTCATGGATTACTTACGGCCCACCGTAAGTAATCTCGGCGCCGCTATCAATGCACCGAATGTCGAAGCCAATAACTTCGAACTTCGGCCACATTTGATACAAATGCTTCAAAACTCCGCAACCTTCCATGGGCTTGCGAACGAGGATCCCCATCTACATATTACTAATTTTTTAGAAATATGTGATACCTTTCGGATCAATGGAGCATCAAATGACGCCATCCGCCTTCGAATGTTTCCATTTTCACTAAAAGACCGAGCTAAGGCTTGGCTTAACACCCTCCCAGTTGGCTCGGTAAACACCTGGGATGAACTAGCCCAAAAGTTTCTATATAAGTATTTCCCTCCTGCTAAAACGGCTAAATTAATGACTGAAATTAATACATACTCACAAGAGGATGGGGAATCCTTATATGAAACTTGGGAAAGGTTCAAGGAGCTACTAAGAAAGTGTCCCCATCACGGTCTTGCGGTATGGCAACAAGTATCCACTTTCTACAATGGGTTGTTGCCACACACAAGACAAACACTTGATTCTAGCTCCGGGGGACTTTTAGGTAATCGTCGCCCAAATGAAATATATAATCAAATTGAGGAAATTGCTCAAACCAATTTTCAATGGCACACTCCCTGAGGTAATAAATCTATTGCCCCGGGTGCCCATAAGGTTGATGAAAGCACTTCTTTACAAGCCCAAATCGAGGCCCTCTCTTCGAAAATAAAAAAGCTAGAAATGACAAAAACGGCCTCGGTTATGGCTTGTGAAGGGTGTGGTGGGCCACATGAAAATTGGACTTGTATGAAAGAATTAGATGAACAAACAGAAACGGTAAACTACATTGATAATAGACCTAGGCCGTCGGGTCCACCAACGGGTACCTACAACCAAGGATGGCGTAACCACCCTAATCTTTGTTGGAGAGATCCCGGGAATAGTAGTAACCAACAAAACCAATGAACTAACTTTCAACAACCACAAAATTTCTCTCAACAACAAGGTGGAAGAGAAAGGCTTGAAGATACTGTATCTCGCCTCATCTCCGACACCGAAAAGAAAAACTCGGATCGATTTCAACAATTGGAATCGAATTTTAGAAATCAACAAGCTAGCATTCAAAACATTGAAAAACAATTAAATCAAATAGCTCAAAATTTCTCCGAGAGACCACAAGGCGCGTTACCTAGCAATACATAAACCAACCCGAAAGCACAAGTACATCTCATCACATTGAGAAATCGAACCGTGGGTCCCGAGGAGGCTCCATCACCGCCAGATGAAAGAAGCCAATCTAGCCAAAACACGACTCCACCCGCATCAGAAAATGCTTCTTTACCAAATCAAGAGCCCACCAAGATTCCTCCAATTCCATACCCCGGTAGGTTAAATCGTCAAAAGACCTATGAGCAATTCGCAAAGTTCAAAAATTTATTAAAACAATTGCATGTTAATATTCCTTTTATTGAGGTCCTAACCCAAATGCCTAAGTATGCAAAATTCATGAGGGATTTCCTCACTCACAAAAGGAAAATTGAATCATTGCAATTAGTTAACTTAGGCGAAGAATGCTCCGCCCTAGTACTCAACAAACTCCCGCAAAAGAAAATTGATCCCGGAAGTTTCACAATTCCTTGCTCGATCGGGGAATCCCCCGTTCGTAATGCATTAGCCGATCTTGGGGCTAGCATTAACCTCATGCCCACATCAATATTCAAACGACTCGGCTTAGGAACAACAAGCCCTACAAAGATGAGTATACAACTCGCCGACAGGTCCGTCAAATTTCCACAAGGTGTCGCTGAAAATCTATTGGTCAAAGTTGACAACTTCGTTTTCCCAACCGACTTTGTCATCCTAGACATGGAAGAAGACACCGATGTCCCTCTCATCCTCGGGAGGCCATTTCTAGCCACCGCCCAAGCAGTGGTGGATATGAATGACGGAACGTTAACATTGAAGTTTGGGGACAAGGAAGTGAAGTTTGAATGTGGAAAAAGAGTAGAGGACGAAGACCCGGTCAACTACATGAAGGTCATAGACTCAAGCTTGGATGACGCTCTCCGACGGTGTAACATGGGATGCAATACATCCCACTTGGGTAACATATGACCAGGCTTTGGGTCTAGCCAAGGACCCTTATAAACGTGGCGCACCACGGAGGCATTCCGCGGAACTATCCTTAGTTTAGTTTAGATTAATTTTTATGTTTTCTAGTTAGATTTTAATTTTCAGGAATAAAACACACTTGAGATGGTAAAGGATACAAGGGAAACTTGAACCAGCACCCCATGCAGGAAAACAGAACCGTCCGACAAATTTCTTCGTTTACAGTAACTTCGGCACGGGCCGTGTCCACCTAACACGGCCTCGTGCTGCACAGTCTGCAGAAAAAGACCCAGTTCAGGTAACTGGACACGGGCCGTGTTCACCCAACACGCCCCCGTGTCCAGGCTTCTGTTTCTCTTGACTTAATTTTGTTACTGGCACTTGAACACGGGGCCGTGCCCGGACAACACGGGGCCGTGTTCAGCGCCCAGTAACACAAAATTTTTGCTTTTTACACCTTTTTACACATTCAATCAACCTAAAAACTTATTTTTGGGACACATTGAGGACAATGTGTAATTTAAGTGTGGGGGGATGCTAAAACCTTGAATCTTGCAAGTCCTAAATACAAGCCTTACACAAAACTCTATTGGAACCGCTAATCACCCCAATTTTTTTCAAAAAAAAAATTTCATTTTTTTTTACTTGTCTAGGTTTAACTCGGGAAATTCAAGTTCTCAAAAAGGTTATATTTTTACGAATTTACAACCGATAGCGTCATGATAAAAAGAACCAACATAAGAAAATTATGAAAAGGCATGACAAGTTTAGTTAAAATTCAATTATATATACTTGATCACATAAAAAAAAAAAAAAAAACCATTCCCACAAAAGTGAGTTTTGAGCCTTTATTGAGCATACAATTACATATCTTTAAACTAAATGCTCATTTTTCGTTTCTTGTGTGAATAGCCGCTTGGTTCTTACGACTCTAGAACTTGCCATGACGATACATTCCCGGTCCTTACCAACTTAAACCCGAGTAAGTAAATGATGGAGGCATTAGGACTAACTTTTTTTTATTTCTACACCATTATTTTTTTACCACCTACCCAAAATCCCCCTAGTTAGCCCCTTTGAGCCTAAACCTTTTCATTTCATAACCCAAACCAAACACCCTTTTACCAACCAAAACCTTTTTCATTTTTAACCCTTTGTTTTAGTAACAAGTTCGGTTTTTCATATGACTTTTCAAAAAAAAAAATGTGTGTGTTGATGATGAAGCAAAAGAAAATAAACAAACAAGTTCATCAAAAATAACTTTGTTTGAATAATAGCTTCATCAAAGTAAAATTGAAAAAAAAAATATAGAAAGTCTTACGAAAACCGAAGCTTGTTACGCTTTTCGCCCTTTTTCCACTAACCACTAACCCAACCACCTACCTTTAATCCAAGCCTAACCCTTCACCCACAAAGTCCTCTTGATATTTACAAAGGTATATAAGTGAAAAAGGATGAGGATTGATTGCTTGGCAAGCCTATGATAGGAGTAAGTTCCATGCCGCTCTCGAGTGATCCATAAATACATTTTCGGCCGAGTGTTGAGTGATCCCCGTGAGGTATGTGAACTTGTATATAAATAGAATTTTAAAGAGGCATGTTATGCCCTAATAAGTAATCTATCTTATGAAAAGTTTTAAATAAATCATGACGAATAGGATTGTAAATAAATAAAAATAAAACTAAATAAAGAATCTTGGAAATCCCGACACTCTATGACAAGGCCAAAAACCTTCTTCTCTACCCATTCCATTTGGGTGTGTAATAGCCACATATTAAAGAGTTTTGCTTGAGGACAAGCAAAGATTCAAGTGTGGGGGTATTTGATGTGTGCAAAATGCAACATAAGTTTCATCAATTGTGGCATAAAACTAATCATTTTTTAGTACTAATGTTGGAAAAAATGTGCTTTTGTCTTCCTTTTATATTTTCAGGATTAAATGAGCTCAAATTAACAAAAGAAGCAAAAAGACATCAAAATCTAACATAAATACAAGAAAAGGAACAAGACGTGACATGCCCGACCCCACGACAGCATCTTCCCAAGCGAAACAAGATAACAGAAGACTGAACACGCCCCGTGCTCAGCCAGCACGGGGGCGTGCCCAAGTGTCAGCAGAAAAGACAAAGTTGTAGAAGCTTCTATTGCCCACCATGGGGCCGTGCTCAACGGACACGGGGCCGTGGTCAACTATAAGATTCGCACAATCCAGGCAAATCTTCATAGTACAAAGATTCTTCTGCACACGGGGTCGTGCTCAGCGGACACGGGGGCGTGGTCAACTAATAAGACAAAGCTGCATTAAGTGAAGAAAGAGAGCATGTGGACACGGGGCCGTGCCCACTGGACACGGGGCCGTGCCCGAGCTTCTGTTCAGCCTATAAATAGGAGTGCTTGGCTCAAGCTCAAACCATCCCTTGGCACACCACCTCTCTCACACTTCACCCACCACCCACCACCACCATAACACCATTATCCACCACCATCATCCACCACCATCATCCATTGTCCATCGTAGAATGTGTGAGTCGTCTCGGGATCCAAGATTGATCGTAAGAGTTCTTGACAATCAAGGCCATGTTTGCCTAAGTCTCTTACATCACTTGGTGAAGACAAAGTGTCTAATATAATACTTTTTATTTTTAATCTTTTCGCACTTTTTACTTGGTTTTGTATTAATGACTTTAATAACTAGTTTCTTATGTTGAAGGTGATCTTTCCTTATCGTTTGTCCGTGGTGTCTTGGCATTATTTTACTGTCTATATAAAATAAAAGATTTTCACCATTCATATCTCCACGGTCTATATGGAGGTATGTTGGCTACCTGGTCGGGGGTTAAGGGAACGGTTTGGTAAAGGTCTTGCCATTGTTCAGCGTTTAGAGGTCCTGCAATGGACCTGTGTCAAATTTAGTAGGACCTCCTTCAATACTTAACGGTATTGGATGGCGGGGGTCCAAACTCTTTGATCCCCTCATAAGTTAACTACTATTAATACTATAACCCGGCTATTTAGGACTGTATCCCTGCTGACTCAGACTACTTAGTCGAGGGTAACGTCACCTCCAAAAGAGGGGCCTACCATAATTTGCATTAATAACTTAATTAATTATCTTTCAATAATCCACCCTTTTAGGATTGTATCCTTGCTGACTCAAACTACTGGGGTGAGGGTAACGTCACCTTCAAAAGAGGGGCCTACTACAATAACTAAGATAATCTCTTAAAAATTGCAAAAGTGCGGAAATAATCAAAGGTTATACTAGATACGAGTCGGAACCAAGTGATTCATCTTGTCTATCTGTTTTTATTTTTATTTTTATTTTCAGCATTTTTAGTTAGTTTTTATTTTTCTTAGTTTAAAACATTTTTTCTAAACTTTTTGATTTGATTAGACGTTGAGGATAAACCGGTACTAAAAGCTCTTGTGTCCTTGGACGACCTCGGTATCTTACCAATACTATACTACGCTCACGATGGGTGCACTTGCCCATATGAGTGTCTAGTGTTAGTGAATATCGTGTTTTATAAATTTAAAACTTGACTAAAAAGTGTTAAAGGGGCTTAAAATATACACCTAATATATATAACACTTGACCCCCATCAAAAATTTACATCAATCAACTCGTATTCTCATTCTAATCAAAAGCCCTAAAACATCAGTTTGTAATTCAGAAAAAAACTTAACTCTGTTAAACTATTTTTAACGCACACTATTATCGGCCAAAAGTGGATCAGTTCGGATTATTATCTGCCAAATTGAGAAAGTTTGAATTATTTAAATCCAATTTGCCTTGATAATATACGTCTGTAACCCAATAATTTTATTTTCTCTTATGACTTTTGTTTTTTAGTTTCTTTTACAAAAACTAAATACACAATATGATTTTCTTTTTGAGAAAGGATCGAGCCGGTACCCATCGAAAAACATTAGTACCTGTATTGGTACTATTGGAAGCATTATTAGTATTCATTTACTATGGTTTTTAATCGATGTAAAACACGTGTCGACAACCTTTAGGACTTATGTCGACTTTAGTATAACAACCCTCATTAAAAATTACTATTTCTTATGATTTATTGTCCAAAAGGAAGCCCTAATTGAGACCCCCAAGTGATTCTGTATAAACCCTAAAATTTTCAGAACAATCAGAATCAGGATCAGGGCCCCTAAAACTCAGGGGGGGGGGGTATTCCCTATTTACGATTATCCTAATAACTTGCTGTCAAAATCGAATTTTAATAAACCGCTGACTCACCTGAGCTACAAACACACGGGGCTACCCTATAATAGGGTGGTGCCCCTCGCGTCACGCGAGGGTGCCAAATTTTCAGTATAAATAGAGGGGTGTGGGACTTAGATTTCTGCGTTGGAACGACGTTAAAATTCGTTTTACACTTTGAGATATCACCTGATTACTACAAAACACACACATAAGCCCGAATTCTGCCGCAATACAGGGTAATAACTCGATCGCTATTACGATTCAATGTCCGATCGATGAAAACTATCCAATGGATGTTTAAGTGCTGCCCAAATTAGGGTTATGCTTTGTCATTCATCGTGAATTCGATGGATGTTTAAGTATCGCACTTTGTCATTCGTTGTGAAGGTTTTAATCTCGTGAGTTATCGTAAATGCTGTATTAGTTACTAACCTAGTTCGTGTGCATTGTTATTTGAATTAGGTTAACAAGCTTATCAGTAGGCTAAACTCTGCCCGATTAAACTTGCAAAGTGAGTCATTCTCTTTTTATCAAATTGCTTTCCAAAACCCTATTTATTTCAAAGTTATAATTACAGGGATTAAGTATTTGTAATCTCCAATTTACAGCCGGTATGTGGGGTTTTGTATACAATACTTGATAACCGTCACCATTGGACAACGGGTTAGCCAATGGGTGATATGACCATAATCACAGACACCATTGGACAACGAGATAGCCAATAGGTGGTCGAGTGATAAATACCGTGGGTAGATGGTTGATATGTATAAACATTGTAATCGCTCTTAATACTGTAAATTATAACAACGTGTCGTAAAAAGAATGATTCACCAGTATTTCCCCGCTGACAAAACCTTTTTCAAACATGTTTCAGGTGATATGTTGTGATCCAGAAAAAGTGTCGCGAAGCACTACAAGCTTAAGGAAGTGGCTCAATGTAAATAAAGAAGCATGTTTTGTAAAATAAAGATTTCCCAGTGAAATCACCTTATTGTAAACTACCGGGGTTTTATTCCAAATTATGAAATAAAATAATCAGGCATTTTCAGTTTTAAAAGATCCTGCTAAAATCTTCCGCTGTCAACTCAATTAAATAAATACCACGGGATTTTCTGTCCCGTGGCTCCTGAACCGGGTCAAACCGGTCCGGGGGCCGTGACATTTAGTTTTCAAGTTTCTTCTTTTGGTTGCTATATCGAGTGTCGATACTATATCGATACCGTAATAAATGGAACCAATATCGACTGGATTCTCACTGCTAACATAATTGTTACCACTGCGTCAATATTTTCGTTAAAAATTTATTAAAAATTAGGTCGCCCCGTCGCGGAGCGCGAATGTAACCCACTAGTTTCATACATATTCAATGTTTTCATATTCGGAATTAAACCAATGCCAAACAATGGATTAAACTTCTGAGGTTACAAAATAAAGGGGTTTGTCTGCACTTTTATGGATATAGATGGTCAAAGATTGAATTATTGGAAATTTTGTCTATTGCGCAAAATATTAAAATATCATCCGAGACATAGCCACGCACCACAATGTTGTTTCTAGTTAAAGACCCATAGCACCACAACCACCTATGGGCAATCAAATCAAATCTATTGGTCTATAAGTACCCACAAATGCATCCAAATCTTGCATGGCTAACCGTCGACGTCGCAACTCCTCTGCCTCCACTACTAACAACCCTCCTCCTGTTCCTACGGCTGGAAGCTCCACTAGCCACCCTATCTATCATGGTATCAGATGCAGGGCTGGAAAATGGGTTTCCGAGATTTGGGAACCAAACAAGTCCACCCGCATTTGGCTGGGGACATACCCGACCCCAGAAATGGCTGCCGCGGCTTACGACGTAGCTGCATTGGCTCTCAAAGGAACATATGCGGTATTAAACTTTCCCGACTCGATTCTGCCTAGCACTCTCCCTGAGCAGCCCTCGGCTGAAGACATCCGTGCGGCAGCTGCAAGCGCTGCCGCTGCTCGACATCCTGATAGGAACACTGGTGGTGGCAGCAACAGTCAACGTGGAGAATATATGGACGATGAGGCGGTATTTGGGATGCCAAATATGTTATCCGACATGGCGGAGGGAATGCTGATAAGCCCACCGAGAATCAACTCTATGCCGCCGGATGACTATCATAAATTAGATACTTCACCGAAAGAAAAAGGAACTTCATCCTCAAAATACCCAATAGATACTGAGGAAGGAATATTTGTCCGTAAGGCACAGTTTGAGGAACCACTTTCTCCTAATAAAAGAAGTTTGATTATTAGGAAAAGTCAGGAGAAAAGAAAGAAACCACAACCAAAAGAAGTAATGATGCCTAAGGAGACACAGAAAATAGACAATAACCCACCATGGGAAGACGAATTAGATGAAAAATGGGCAGATCTCTATATGTTAGCCACTGTAGCAGTAAATGCTAACGTTTAAATACCCTGACCCAGTATTAGCACCCATATCATCTACAATTCAGAAACTTTAAAGAAAATTTTACCCAAATAAATAAATTTACAATAAACCCTAGTATGTTTTAATTTTCAGTTGTCCTTTGTATTAAACGAGTTGAAGCTAACCCGCGCGTTGTGGCGGGATCTCGATTATGCAAACCTTTTTTATTCAAAAAGGAAATCAACCCAAGTACATTTCATATCCCATTACAATATGTGTATTTATCTACTTCATTTTTGTCTTTCAAATTCATTCGATTAGACCATGTGTAGTGGTTAAGCCAAATAATGCCCTCACCATGGGGCGTTTTGCGACACGTGGCAGTCCAGTTAGCATGGGGCATTATTGGGCGTTTTTACAAAAAGGGCGTAGTGGGATAACGCCCAATAATGCCCCGTCAATCATTACACAATTATTAATTTTTTTAATTTTTTTTAATTTCATTTAAATAAAAAACATTACATTCTTAAAAAAAATTCAAAAGTTATCTCCATCTTTAAAACCATATCTAAACTACAGGGACCAAAGTTGTCAAAACCAAACCTTTTAAACCTCCTCTGCGTTCCATCTTCTTCTTCGTTTATTTGCAGGTTTTCCGGCACAATTTCCGGCTAACCACAAAGCCATTCCGACTCGATTTCGTCTCCTTCCGACACAATTTCCAGGTGTCTCCATCTGATTGGCTGGTGAAACTTGTTCAAAGCGTTGTTTAAACAACGCCAAACGACTTTTTTTTTTCGAAAATAACGCTAAAAACGCCGGGTGTAATGGTCCCCGGGCGTTATTTGACGTTTTTTTTCAATTTTTTTTAAAAATACCGCCCCACTACGGGTGGTCTTATCAAAAAGGAAATCAACCAAGTACATTTCATATCCATTAAAATGTTGTATTTATCTACTTCATTTTTTTCTTTCAAATCCATCCGATTATGAAATTCCATTTGATAAATGAACAATGAAATGGCAATCGATAAATGAGTAGACAAAAATTAATGGGAAGATCAATGTTCATCAAAATAAATATTAACTAAATTAGAGCAGAAAACCTCATTTCTAATCCATGCCAATTTTTTTTATCTAATTAATTGAATATTGAGTAAACTTCTGTTTTGCTCCCTGTGGTTTAGTCACTTTAACGGTTTTGCCCCAATCATTTAAAAATAGCCATTTTACTCCCTTATCTATGAAGCCCTTCATGATTTTACTCCCCTCCCTAAACGTCATCCATTTTAAACGTTAAAGCCTGTCACGTGCAAAACACCGGATGGGCAATTATGTCTTTTCCCAACCCATATTAATGAATTACCTTTTAAAACCCTAACGTTTAAAATGGATGACGTTTATGGGCGGGGAGTAAAATCATGAAAGGCTTCATAGATCAGAGAGTAAAATGACTATTTTTAAAGGATTGGGGCAAAACCGTTAAAATGACCAAATCACAAGGAACAAAATGGAAGTTTACTCTTGAATATTAACCCTATTGTTTGAAAAAGTCAACTTCTGTTCTTAGTTTAATGTATGCTTCTTCACTTCATGAAGAAACAATACGATAAAAAAATCCTAAATCAAATAATGCCCTTACTCAACGATTATGAAAAAAATTAAATTCAAGAGAAAACAAAAATAGATAAGGTCTAGTTATATATTAACTAGGTTAGAACCCCGTGTATTACACGGGTTGAATAAATGTAATTTTATATACTAAATTAAAACAATTATTCTTTAAAATTCTCGTTTATTACACGAGTTGAACAAATGTAATTTTATATATTAAATAATAAAAAAATTATATCTCTAAGAACCTCATATATTGTACTGAATAAATGTAATTTTATATACCAAATAATAAAAACCCGTGTCTTGTACGGCTTGAATAAATCTAATTATATATACTAAATAATAAAAAAAGTTATATTTATAAAAACACTGTGTATTACACGGGTTAAATAAATGTAATTTTGTAACCTTGTATATTACACGGGTTGGATAAATGTAATTTTATAAACTAAATAATAAAAAAAATTATATCTTTATAAACCCCGTGTATTATACAGGTTGAATAAATCTAATTATATATATTAAATCATCATCATCATCATCATACTCAGTAAATCCCATAAATAGCAAAACTAAGGTATGGTCTGAGGGGAGTAAGATGTAGAGGCTGCTTTCAGTAAGACCCCCGACTCGATAGTAGTTTCGCATCAAGCTTTGGACATAAGGTACATAACACTCAGCAATCGGGACAAAGACCGATTAGTGCATGTTCCCTTTTGTCTTTCTGCTATCAACGGCACCACATGATGATGATGCATGATTAACCGTCCGCCGCTTTTAACGTTATTTTCACAAATTTAGTGAAATAACGTTAAAATTAGTGCAATTTTACTTTTGCCCTCCGAGCGTCCACACATATATGCATTATTAAAAGTTAGATTAGATTATATATGAAATTAAGTGTATAACAAAAAGTCTTTATGAATTTCACGTAGAATTAATTGGAATCCTTTATTAAAAGTAGGTTAGATTATATATGGGCTTATACGTGTGAGTAATTGTGTTTGATTATGATAGATTATATTTTAGTTTTAAAACTTCTAGAATGATTGAATCAAATAAAAGGATTATGATTTCCTAGAAACAAAAATAACTGAGTTTTTTTTCTAATCATTTTGAACATGAGCAAATAGAACGATAGCATCTTAATAAAAAAATAACTAATTACAAATGTGAAACCCAATAATTTTACTTCTGTCCCATTTGAACGGAAAAGATAAGTACAAACTAAATTTAAAAAAATGCAATATGAAAATAAGAGATAAAATAATCGATATTTTTTTTTTCCGTAAAATAAGAGATAAGGGTAAACTAAATAAAAAAGTGTCAATTTGGTAAATAATAATATTAAGTATGAAAGGTAGGAAACTACAAATGTAGACATCTTCAATGAATGACACGTGTCCAAAATCAGGTTTCTTTTATTATATAGTATAGATAGATATAGATTCGTATACCAATCAACATCTAAAAAAAAATTTTAATAACATCTAATTCGTTTACATGAATTTTAATTTAGAAGATCAACTTCATAAATTATAACTCCATATATATCCATTTATACACAGTATATTGAATTGAACATGAACCTTACTTACGAAAAAAAATTATATAAATATCCAAAAGAATTGGTTTTCAATGAAATAGCCAATTACATGGTGGCCTAAAGTCAAACGTTGAACATAAGCAAAACGAATTCAAAACAACCAATCTAAGATATTCTTTGTTTTATTTTTGTCGAATAATATATATTATTTTGTTTTATCTAGGAAATTACTATGCTTATAATCAATATTGTTTTTTCATAAAATAAGAGATAAGGGTAAACTAAATAAAAAAGTGTCAATTTAATAATATTAAGTATGAACAGGTAGGAAATTACAAACGTAGACATCTTCAATGAATGACACGTGTCCAAAATCAGGTTTATTTTATTATATAGTATAGATATAAAGTTCTCATGAACAGTGTTTGTAAATTATTTTATTATTATATTTAGTGGTTTGAATATTTAATAATTTAATAATTATTATTAAACATTAAACATAACTACAAACATTATATATTATATTTATTAAATTAATTATTGATATTATTTCATTAAGGGTTAATACCGATAAATAGTTGTATTTTCTTTAATAAATTTTATTATTTAAGTTTTTTAGAAAAGATGAATACGCAATTGTATTTAGACATTTTTTTCTTGACATTTCGGTATAAGTTTTTTTCTTCAAAACGTTGTTGTATTCAGATAGAATATTTTGCTGGTATAGGTATTGTGACCCAACAAAATCGATACATTTATACTTTATGGTTTTCGATTGAGGTAAAACATGCAACGATATCCTTTTGATCATACCTCGACTTTATTTTTTAGGTTTTCTCTTTCGTTTGGTACAACGAGTTACGGTACCGTACCAAATCGAGTTGTACCGATTGAATTCCCGCAGTGTAGCACGGGGAAATCCCGCTAGTTATACATATGAATAAGAAGTGCTGATGAATAGTACATGTTTTTAAGTATTTATTTTTAATTTTTAATAGTTTTTTTGTTTAGTATTCGATTTGATTTATTATTAATAACCTGCATTATATATTCTAAGTTATTTGTCCGAGACGTTGTGACAGTACGTTACCATGGGCATTGGAAGTACGGTTCGCTTCATTACAGTAGAGGTCCGATATATGCACTTGGTATAGAAATCAACAAATATTTTACATCGATCAAAAACGATAAAAACAAACACTGGTACCGGCACCAATATTGTTCAAACGGTATTCGGTTTAGAATGTCACGGTATTGGTACTGATATTTATTTATCGCCGCATACAAAGTTGTAGAAATGAAAACTTATCTAAACCTGAAATCATAAAAATGAATACACGTACCGGTACTGGTGTTATTCGGTACGGTAGCGTAGCGGTAAAGTGTCAGTTTATCGAAAGAAAAGACAATAAAAATAAATACCAGTACCGAAACCAATGTTGTTCATTCTGTTTCGGTTAAGTTCACTAAGGTTGCGACACTATATCCGTTATCAAACAAGAAACCATAAAAATGAATACATACCAATACCGACATTTTTCGGTTTAGTAATGTATGATAGTGATACAATGTTAGTTTAACAAAAGCAAAAACAGTAAAAATAAACATTGGTACCGATACAGATGTTGTTCAGTTGGTTTTGGTTCGGTTTGGTACGACAACGACACAATATATGTTTTCAATTAAATTATATCTCAATGTTGAGTAAAAATAAACATGGAATGCAAACCAACCAAACTGATATAACAAAACAACATCAGTATCGGTGTCAATATTTGTTTTTAGTGTTTTCGATTAATGTAAAGTTTTCTTTTTCGATGACTATAGCGATTGTCGATACCGTAACAGAAAAATAGATATTGACCAAATTTTCGCCGCGAAGCGCGGGATAAATTCACTAGTTAGAATTCTCCTATATATTAATAACTGAAGTAAATGAACAGTAACAAACAGTTTTGTCTTCGCCTACAAAAGAGCCTAACAGATGGAAACTGAGAAACCAGAGAAAAAGATAGGGAGTTGTCGAAGAAAGAGGTTAATCAGGGGGAGATAAACGTTCTGTCGGGATCCAGCCATTCCGGTCATCTCCGTCGGCTTACTCCGACAAGTCATGCTCATCTCCATCGGCGTACTCCGACAACTCATCGTTTACAACTGTTTAGGGTTTTGACCACGAACCCATTTCTCCGACGGAAGTGATTAAAGGTTTCGTGTTAGGACAATGACTTCCAGATGGAACCTTTGCTTGTAAAGGCGACTAGGGTTTTGAGACTACCGCCATGGATTCCGGTGAGAAGTACCATCACCGATTAGGGGCTGCATGTGCCGGAGTTCAGAGGTTCCGAATTAATATTAGGGGATTGTGATGTGGAAGAGGTTAGGGTTCGAGCAGAGGCGATGGTGATTTAGTTCAGGAAAAACCACCGCCGACGACGGAGGTGCCGATACCTGTCCTGACCGTTGGTGGAGTCGACTACCAGCGGCTGTTTAGATCACTGTTAAGGTATTATTCGTTCACCATAGTTTCGATCGGTCGAACTACACATCTTATATACCATCACTGATGCGAGTTCTATAAACTTTTTTGAGGGGGGGGGGGGTTGTATACAAACCCTCAGCCTGTGTCGTGAATGGAAGAAGAGCTATGAGTTAGGTTCTGTCGTTGTGGTGTTGGATGGTGGTTGAGACAGTGGCTGCTTGGTGGTGGTGGTGGAGTCCAGAGGAAAGAGACGATGATGTCTACATTTTAGGGTTTGTCTGTATTTAGCATTGCTGAGATTTGTTCTTCAGATAAGACCATTTGTAGTGGTTTGGGTGAATAATGCCCTTACCCTAGGGTGTTTTCCGTCATGTGGTAGTACAATCAGCAAGGGGCATTATTGGGCGTTTTTCTAAAATGGGTGTAGTGGGGATGTGGGCATTATGTTAAAGGGTGTAAATAATTAAATAAAAATAAAAAAATCAACAAAAAAACCTATTGGATTAAAAAAGGGAAGAGTTAATGCTGATTGGTTGGTCAACATGTACAAAGCGTTGTTTTAACAACGCCAAACCAATTTTTTTTTCAAAAATAATGCCCAAAAAACGCCCTATGTAATGGGGGAGGGGGCGTTTTTTTTTAAATAATGCCCAAATAATGCCGCACTACGGGTGGTCTAATAGAAGTGTAGAGTGAAATGAAATGAAAAGAAAAATATAATAGACAATAAAAAACAACATATTGAGATTTGAGTCAAAAGTTCACAGGAACCAAAGCTTTATGTGAATTTTACTGACACTTTTTCTATCTTTATCAATTTCAATTTATTATCAGACATGTGTAGTGGGGCGTTTTTTTTTTAAATTTCAAAAATAACGCCCAAAAACGCCCCCTCCCATTACATAGGGCGTTGTTTGGCGTTTTTTTGAAAAAAAAAAGTGAATTGGCGTGGTTTAAAAAACGCTCTCAAGGATTGTGTTTGGCCAATAGCATTAACTCTTCCCTTTTTTAATCCAATAGGCGTTTTTTGTTGGTTTTTTATTTTTATTTAATTTTTTAGAAAAACGCCCAATAATGCCCACATCACCACTACACTCATTTTAGAAAAACGCCCAATAATGCCCCATGCTGACTGTACTGACACGTGGCGGAAAACGCCCTACGGTATGGGCATTATTCACCAAAAGCACTACATATGGTCTCATTTGAAGTCCACCAACATCTAGCTACATGAGGGATGTATCTACATAATCATAATTATAATTACTTTCAAACGTTACTGTTACTTGATTAAAAACAGTACGAATGGGATGGGTTTTTACCTTAATATTAAATGGCTCATACTATTCACACACCCTAAGATCTTATTTTCACACCTCTACATCTATACAGCCCGTATAGAGTTATACAGATCGTATAACATTATACAACCTAAACCACATATAAAGTTATACGACATAATATTTTCTCCATCTATATAAGTTGTATAACATTATACGGTCCAATATTTGTCATGTCAGATTATTCTATACGTACCGTATAATGTTATACGGTCCATATAGATGGTGTGAAATTAAGATTTTGAGATATAGCTTTATTAGGGTGAGGGGGGCACTCCCCTAAGAGGGGAGTCCCCTCTCTTACGCACCACCAATCAGCTAGTGCCACCTCAACTCCCCTCTTAAACTCCCCTAACACCCCATTTTGATGGCGGCACTCCCCTCTTAGGGGACTTGGGTTTTTTTTTTTTTTATTTGTTGTAAAATTATGCATGTTTATAAATTAAAAAAATATTAATAAAAATAAAAATAAAAATTAAATAAAAGACATTTCATTAAATTAAAAAAAAACAACCTAGAAAAATAAAAATTACATTCAAACTAGAAAAATAAAAATTACATTCAAACTAGAAAAATATAAAAACAAACTACTCGTCGTCGGAACTCACTTCAAGGTGAGGTAGATCTAAACGTCCGAGATGCTCAACGAGATCGTGTTTTAGTCTCCAATGCGTGTCTTCGTCAATGAGCTCGCTATAAGCTGTTTCAGCGAAGACGGGTTCGACTGGAGGATCTTGAATGTGTACCGGTGCAAGTTGTTTAATCGCAGAAGTAACCTTTTGCAACGGCGTGAAACTTTTCTTCATTCTCCCGTCCAAGCCCTCTTGAAACCACTCGTCGTTCGCTTCGACGTCACTAACAATTTTTAGGAACAAAGACTTGGACATACGAAACCTCTGAGGAAAAATATCGGCATTAAATTTTGGATTTTCTACAAAATAATCGGCCATTAGTGTTTCGTGGCCACCCTCACGATCTCGAGGGACAACTTTTTTTTTACTAGACGATGCCGTGTCTAGTATCTCCGCTTGTTGGATGAGATTTTGGAAGAAAATTAAGCTACTATCGTTTGACGGAGAACCTTCATCGTCGGGAAAGTCGGGTAGGGGAGGAAAAAACGGGAACTTGGGATCCATTTAGTGAAGTGGGTGTTGTTTGAGAGTATAAAAAATAAGAAGTGGGTGTGGTTTGAGAGTATAAAAAATAAGAAGTGGGTGTAGTTTGAGAGTATAAAAAATAGTGAAGTGGGTGTGGTTATTTATATTTGTTTAAAAAGTGAATTTTTTTTTTATTTTTTTTTAAATTCGACCGTTTAAACGACCGTTCCTCAATATGCGTGCCATTTCAATGCGGTGAACAAGTGCCGAAACCACCCCCCGAATCGGGTCCCCGCGGTGATGGCGGCGGTGTTCCCGATCGGGGAAGGTGGTCATCGAACTGGTCCCCGCTGTACGCCCCGGACACCCTTAGGACCCTATTAAATATGATACAAAGAAATATGTATAACACATAGGTTCAATTTTTATTTAATGCAAATCTGAAAAGATATATGTATATTATAAAAAGATAAAATGTATAGTACTATATTTACGGATAAGGCTAGGTAGAAAACCCTCTTTAGGTAGAAAACCCGGGAAACTCAAAGCTCCCGACATTTTTTTTTTTTGAAAAAAATAACACATGTAATATACATGTTTTTAAGACTTTTGGGCCAAAAAAATCAAAAAAGCGCCGAGTACTTTTAAAAAAAAAAAAAAAAAAAATTTCAGCAACTTTCAGCATTTTTTGTCTAACACATGTTAGTCAACGAAGTTTTTGGAACTTGTTTATTTTTTTTAAAAAAAAGTACTCGGCGCTTTTTTGATTTTTTTGGCCCAAAAGTCTTAAAAACATGTATATTACATGTGTTATTTTTTTCAAAAAAAAAAAATGTCGGGAGCTTTGAGTTTCCAGAGTTTTCTAAGAAAGATAGGGTTTTTTGTCTAGCCCAACCCCTATATTTACAATATGTAACATTTATTCTATATATTAACATAAATAATAATTTTCAAAGTATAAAATATCCAGGCAATCGGTAAATAAAAAAAGTTATGCAAAAGAACAGAGAAGACGCTTTGATTAGATTCCTCATGAACCATTTACTTCATTCGACAAAAGTAATATTTAATTTAGTTTAAGCTAATTTTTATACATTAAATAGGTTATCAACAATAATATAGGTTATATAACGTTTTGACAATGAATGGACTATGAGAGTTCTGTTTTTTATTATATGTGTGATAAGCTAAGGTGGGTCGGGTATAACATACCAAATAGTATTCACATTTAAAGGTGTTACGCAAATTTTAATTACACAATTTAATGATTATTAAAAGATTGGTTTAACCAATTAACCCGCTTTAACTAATCTATATCTTCACAAGCGTGTGGTTAGTAATGGACTAGAGTAAAAATAGTTTAACCTATAGATACCAAGTGTCAGTACCGTATCAATGTCATACCATTATAAACTGAATTGATACAGATCAAATTGTAGGAATCCGTTCGTGCAAAATAAATAAAATTCTTTTATTAACTTGAATTACAGAAACAAAACAGAATGAAATAAAATTACAGTACAAATTACAACTGAAAATAGAAAAACAAGAACAGAAAACACGAACAGAAAAACTGTTCTTGGCTGAGGATCGTGTTAGACACGGGTCCCTTAAAACAAATTTCGTGTCTCCCAGGAGATCACGTTTGTTTCCAGGATACAACAGCCGCAAGCAGTTGCACTGCCGGTCTTAACTCCAACCCGAAGGTGTACCTAGCTGCTTGAAGAAGATGTAGAATTCAGAGGGAGAGATTGAATTTTCTGAGTTAATCGGTGTGTTAAATCTGGTGAAAGTAGCCTCCTATTTATACACCAGGTTGAACTCGAAACTGAAAAATAAATTAAATGAGAGAATTAAACTGCATTAGACGTCTTTAATGCACTTTAATTCGTCACTTAATTCTCAGTCAAACGCATTAACTTTGTCAGTTTCGAATGCTGAAACGTAACTGCACAGCATTAACTGCTGCTGGAAGCTTCTGCGTTCGCAGGTCTGCACCCTCATGCGCGGTGCGTCCAGTTGGCTCACTGCCATGCGCGCGTGCGCATCAGTCCCATGCGCACCTGCGTGCGTGCGCCACGTCACCTGGTAGCCTCTACGAGCACGCCACACAGTTGCGCCGTTTTGGCTCACTTAGGTGCGCCGCGCACGACACCTCAGTGCCCATGCACCATGCGCAACCGCGCGCCCCCATGCCATGTGTACTCGCACGTGCATGCGCATGACTGCCACGTTATGCGCCACATCACCTACCACTACCACTTGGTCCTTGCAACCCTTGTGCTCCACCACGCGAATGCGGTCAAAAATACAAAGGCGGCTCTCGGCGATGCGAAGTGCAAAGTGCGCCATCAAAGCGCCACATTGCGCCTCATCGCCCACGCCACGCGTGTGCAAGTTAGGGTGCTCTGCACCCTTCGCGAGTACACTAGTGAGTGCTTCCATGAAACAATAAGGATGGAGAGTTCCCACTTAAATACCCCTTTAAGTTCCATCTCTCATCCGATGTTGGACAAGGTGCCACTTTCCCACTTTTTCAGCATTCAAGTTTCAAACACCAAACTTTGAGCATCGATATCTCATTCATCTTAGCTCGCCACATCACCTACCACTACCACTTGGTCCTTGCAACCCTTGTGCTCCACCACGCGCACGCGGTCAAAAATACAAAGGCGGCTCTCGGCGATGCGAAGTGCAAAGTGCGCCATCAAAGCGCCACATTGCGCCTCATCGCCCACGCCACGCGTGTGCAAGTTAGGGTTTCGCGAGTACACTAGTGAGTGCTTCCATGAAACAATAAGGATGGAGAGTTCCCACTTAAATACCCCTTTAAGTTCCATCTCTCATCCGATGTGGGACAAGGTGCCACTTTCCCGCTTTTTCAGCATTCAAGTTTCAAACACCAAACTTTGAGCATCGATATCTCATTCATCTTAGCTCCGTTTTGGACATGGTTTAGTTCGTTGCGAAACTCTTCCGACATAGAACACAAACCCACAACTAAATATATAAAACCCGCTCATTTTATTATATTTATTTCTAGTCCAAAATAGGAAAAAAACCATTTTCCTATATTTGTGAAAAATGTTATTTTCACAAAATTTCCAACACAAATTTGCGCTGCAATATGACTAGGCTATGAAACTGATACGAATCTATGATTAACTACCAATTTTTGAATGTGTGGCGATAATATACGATTGACAACTTAATTTTTAAATTTGTAGCAATAGTATAATAAAGTATCCAACCGTCTACGGAATTTCGATGTTACAATTAATTTATTAGTTTGTGGACATATTGATTTTTGGAAATATAATTGAAAATAAATTTTAATCGGTCATTGATGATGTGAATTAGTATTGCAATACAAGTTCATGTTGGGAAAATCGATTTACCATTTGCTAAACCTCTCACCTATGTATAAACTGTTATTTTGATTTTTTTTTCTTTCCTTCTTTTCCTTTGGTGTGTGATTTGTCGATTTTGATTTTTTTTCTTTCCTTCTTTTCCGTTGGTGTGTGATCTGTCGTGTGATGTGTCGATGATTTTGATGTTCAGGGTTGTTTTATTGCTTTATATTGTTGGTGGTGGTGATAGTGGACATGTCTGTCTCAACCCGATCGGTTAGGTACTTAAGACGGTGAAAATAAACACACTATCCGAGTGTTGGGTAATCCGAACCCTACGCGCAGCGCGCGTGAGCGAATAAACCTAGTTAAAATGAAAACTTGAAAGAATATGTCAAAATGAAAACTTGAAAGGAAGGATATAATTAAAGCCTATGAAAACAAATACATAAGAAACATGGGCTACTGCAATTAGAATTAAAATGATTGGAAAATGGGCTGAAAATAGATTTGGGTTTGACAGCCCACAATCAAGAGAATGTGCCTTGGCATTGGTAAACAACATAGAAGTAGGGGGGGGGGGGGGGGGGGGGTGTTCGCTTAAGGCCACAAGAGCCGCAAGAAAGAAAGCATAAAGTACGCCAATACGGGTTCGAAAATTTTCAAGGGATGGACGACAGGTTGTTTATTACTAAGTTTCGGCTTTTTCTACGGGCTTGATGTTCCAATTTCAACAGATGCGAAGTCAAAATACACATATATATAACACTAAAAGTTTTTCTGGCCAAACCTGTACCCTTTTATGTAGCTACGCCCCTGTCTTTCTCACAATCATAATTCGTATTCTCGTTTGATTATCTTTACAGTGCTCTGTGTGTATTCTCGTTTGATTATCTTTATTTTACGACTTTGATTGATGACGTCTCTTTGTGTGTTTGAACTTTAATACGATTTCTAGTAAATGTTTCTGATTCTGTTTTGTTACTATTTTTGTGTTAATCTAAAACACGTTTTGTAATTGATTCACTGAGATGATCATCCTTTATGAATTGTTATAGTTTATTGTCGAATCATCAAAATGTTATTGCATCTAGGAAAACTTCATTGTGTTGCATTATGGTCTATGTAACTGATTGTTTTTTTTTTTTTTTTTTTGTTGTTGTTAATATGAAACGTGTATAAATTATGTCTATATAATTTGTCAAGTGCTCAAGTGAAATTACAAACTTGTGTTTGATTGATTACACCTTAATCCGTAAGTGATTGCGTGTCTCTTATTCCGTGTGTGTGTTTACTTCAAATCAACGTCTTTGGTTTTAGTTGTCATAATCAAATAAACCATACAATACTAACTAAATGCTTTTCATGGATTCGATACCATACTTACCTCAGCTATCTAGGTTAGTCAGGTTTTTGCATGATTTAAGAGCAGTCATCACCCCCGGCTCAAAAAACCTTTTTTTTTGTCTATTTTTTATATACAATGTAAAAATGCAGATAGAATGAAGTAACATATACAATGAAACAAAAACAAAAATACTAATAAAATCAATCGTAAAAGGCAGTGATAAAACTAGAAATAATAGAATACTAGCAGAAGAGCACATAAAAAGATCACGAAACAATTAGAAAATAACTAATTGATACCAGTGCAGAAAGGTAAACTAAAGGGTATGGAAAAGTAAGATACCAAGAAAAAGCTAAGACAAATTTATACGTCCCCAGATGTATTTTTTGAGCAAAACACTCCTTATTTAGCACCTTTGTACTAGACGCACAAATAAATCAATGGCTGTCGACAGGAAACACAAAGAAACTAAAGGCACCGGTGGGTGCACAAAGAAATCAAAAGCGCTAGCGATAAGCACAAATCAGACACACAAACGCGATTTGTTGCCATGCGGATTGCGATTTCACTCAAAGATTTTTTTTCAAGGTAATTTGCGCACAAAAATGCACGTGCCACACAACTAAGATGTCCACACAGAGTGTTTTCACACCAATTTAATGTGTACAATATGTTTTTACACAAAAAGATATGTTTATTTTGGTATTTTGATTGGAGTACTTTTGTAATAGAGTATAAGGTAAAATGATTAAAATACCCTTATGTGGGGTCCACTAGGTCAGATGTAACAATAAAAAATAACTGATTTAAGGCTAAAGGACATAACATGGAAGGGTTTTTAAACATTGAGTACGTTTTTTTGTACTTTTTAAAGAGAAAGAACACACACTTTGTAATTTATTGTTAACGTAAAGGAAAATTTTTGTAATTTCATCTTTGTAATATCCAGGTGTTTGGGATTCCTTCTCAATAAGGACTTATTAACTTATATAAGTCATAAGTGAGAAGTTAGTCCAAACACTAAAAAAAAAAAAAAAAAAAAACTTATTAACTTTTATAAGTCAAGAGTAAACTGTCATTTTGGTCCCTGTGGTTTGGTCATTTTTGCCACTTTAGTCCAAAACTCAAACTTTTTGCATCTGGGTCCCTGTGGTTTCAGTTTTATTGCCATTTTGGTCCAAAAATGAAATCAGGTCATATTTTTCTTATAAAATCCTGCTATTTTGTTCTTTTCCGCTGGGGCAAAATGATCATTTTTTTATAAATAAATACCATATTTTATAAGACAAATATGACCTGATTTGCCGCTGAGGAAAATGAAAAAATTGCAGGATTTTAGAGGACAAATATGAACTGATTTCATTTTTGGACCAAAATGGCAATAAAACTGAAACCACAGGGACCCAAATGCAAAATGTTTGAGTTTTAGACTAAAGTGGTAAAAGTGACCAAACCTAAGGGACCAAAATGATAGTTTACTCATAAGTCAATAAGTTGCTCCAAAATAAGCTAACCCAAACACCCCCTGTATATTAATTTTGGGAATTTATCCTTTTTTTATTATACACCAACACACACACTTCACTTCTTCCGAGCTCTTTGATGTTTTCTGCTCATCTTTCTCGCAAAATCAACCAACTTACACACTCTCATCTCTTTCTACCCTTTATTTCAACATCAAGAGCTGCCCAACAATGTCTTTCATCTCCCGATCACACTCATTCAAGACACATTTTCATTCAGGCATTTCATCGAACACTTGGCACGCATTCACCAAAACAAGATCACCACCATTTCCCCACATTCAACCCACCCCATGTACAAAACCTCTACAAAACCCTAACCTTAACAGACCCCACTAATCAAAATCCAAACTTGGACGCGATTAAATTAGTCAAACTATTACGTAGTGAGTTTGACTCTGAAGGGTGTGAGTCAACGCATTTTCTTGATGGGTCTGGGGTAGAACCCAGTGAAGATTTGATTAATTCAGTGATTTGGGGTTTGAGGGATGATTGGAAATTGGCATTTTTTGTGTTTAAATGGGGTCAGAAATGGAAATGTTGTGATGAAAAAGGTTGGAGCTTGATGATATTTGTGTTGGGGAATCATAAGAAGTTTAATAATGCTTGGTGTTTGGTTAAAGATTTGTATCAATCTTGTATGGATACTCAACAACCAATGCTCATCTTGATTGACAGGTGAAAGCTAAATTACACCCTTTTTTAATCATTTAGGGGCTGTTTGGCAACTTCTGAATGGTTAAGTGCTGAATCAGTAAGAGGTCTGAACCATTAAGTGCTGAACCAGTAAGAGGTCTGACCTTTAAGAGCCAGTATAATGCTTAACTGTTCAGAGGCAAATGTCTGACCAATTCAGATTAGAGGTCTTAACCATTCAGACTCAGTATAAAACTTAACCATTCAGAGGCAAATGTCTGAGCCATTCAGACATATGTCGCGAAACAAACAGTCTGAACCATGAAGAGCCTCATTAAGAGGTAAACAAACAGCCCCTTAATGTCTTATTTAGTTATTTGATTGTTAACTTTAGTTTAACTTTAACCGAGCAAATGATCCAACACGAACAAAAGGGGGTTCGTTAAGAATATGAACGTGTTTGTATTCGTTTATGATCTTGTTGACAATATAAACGAATGGTTCATGAACGTAACTGAACATAGATGAATGTAAACGAACATAAACAAATTTATATAAAGTTATAAACAAATGTAAACGAACATGATGCACCAACGAGACATGTGTTCATGTTCGTTCGTTTAACTAAATGAAGAGAATTGCTGTTCGTGTTGTTTCGTTTATTAAATAAATGAACATAAATGAACTTCCCGTTGAGCTGTTCACGAATGACCAATGAACGTTCGGTTCGTTTACATGTCTAGACATCCAACTTAGATATGATTATTTTTTTAGACTGCGATTATGATTTTAGTTCGTATGTGTGTTTCTTTATAAATATATTTGTATTTCAACAGATATGCAGCTGCAAATGAACCAGCTGAAGCTATTCGCGCGTTCCAGCTAATGGAAAAGTTCAAACTAACTCCTGATCAAAAGGCATTCTATACGCTTCTCGATACACTCTGTAAGCACGGGAACGTCGAAGAGGCCGAAGAATTCATGTTTCAAAACGCAAAACTCTTTCCACTTGAAACCAAGGGCTTCAACATTATTCTTAACGGCTGGTGTAACATATACGTCGACATAATCGAAGCCAAGAGGATATGGAAAGAAATGGACAAAAACCGCGCTATCCCTGATGAAAACACGTACACACACATGATTTCTTGCTTCTCAAAAGTCAACAGCCTGTTTGACTCGCTTAGACTGTACGACGAAATGAAGAAAAAGGGGTGGAAACCAAACCAAACGGTGTATAACTCCTTAGTTTACGTTCTTGCGCACGAGAATTGCCATGAAGAAGCGCTTAAAATATTAGACAAAATGAAGGATACGGGTTTAATTCCCGATTCTACCGCGTACAATTTTATAATACGTCCGTTATGTAAAGCGGGAAAAATTGCGGATGCAAGACGTGTGCTATCAAGAATGTTGGAAGAAAACGTAAACCCTAATACCGACACGTATCATGCATTTCTCGAAGGAAAAGACTTGACGTGTGAAGAAAGTTTCGAACTTTTGGAACGAATGAAGAAATCTGGAAATGGTCCGAACGGGGATACTTTCGTTATGATTCTTGGTAAGTTTTTGCGGTTAAATGAGGTGGATAACGCGTTGAAAATTTGGGTGAAAATGAAGGAGTATGAAGTTTTACATGATTCTGCACATTTTGTGATGATGGTTGAAGGGTTAGTGAAGCATGGGTTAGTAACCAAGGCTAGGGAGTTATATGCTGAGATGATTTCCAGTGGAATTACGGTGGATCCGAAACTTGCGAAGTTGTGTAAAGATTTTTCGCAAGACGATGAACGCAAGCGAATAAAGAAACCGGGAATGAGATATGGGAAGAAACGGTTTCGAGGTAAACGGTCGAAATCGTAGACTACAATGGGACTGAGGGACTGATGGAGTTATGGTTTATTAGGTGTATAAGAATATGTTGAAGATTTTTGTTTTTGTTTTTGTTTTCTAACATGACTATATAAGACAAGGTCTTGTTTAACATCATATTAGTTTCCTAGTTTCTGGTATTTTTTTATAAAGAAATATAATGTGTTTCTGGTATTTTTTATAAAGAAATATATAATGTATTGGAAAATCTTGTTAAGCAACTTTTAAGACGAGATGAAAGATTAAATTGACGCCTCACTTGCGGTATGCGCATATAACCCCTTTAAAGGCTATATGTCTGGCACAAGCTGCGTTTTACCTTATCCCGTTGGCTGACAGAGAATAATGAAATACCGTGAGTATTTCGATAACGGGGTTCTCTCATGATTATTAAAAATAAATAAATAAAGAAATGAGATTGAAGAAGACATCCACAACCCAATCAAATTTATAATACCAACTGTGATACATGCATTTAGACATTGAGTTGATGAGTTTGGGCCCTTTTGACTATATCCTAACCATAAAAGCCCATATAGCAATCCAATTCTACTACCCACACTAGGCCCAAACAAGTCTTCTAAGGCAGAGTTGGTTAGCAATGCAAAGTAGAGGTGCACCAACTAGTTAGGTATATAATAGTGTAGGGATACTGAATTTAAATAACCTAAACTTTTATTAATTGGCTGATAACATTCCTAACTTTTGATTTGTATCACACTACTCCTGACTTTTATTGACCGATAGTACTCCAAAACTAATCCAATCTGCTGACATCAGCTGCCACGTCATCAAAAGCCACGTCAGCTCACGTCATCAAAAAGCCAAGTCAGACGTCACGTCATCAAAAAGCCAAGTTAGATGCCATGTCAGTTGCCACATCATCAAAAAAATTCCACGTCAGATGTCACGTCAACACACAAGTGCCACATCAGCAAAAACTAAGCGGGTTAGGTTTCAGTTAGTTTGGGTGTGCTATCGGCCAATAAGTTGGAAGTGGTTTGGTACCAACCGAAAGTTGCAAGTGCTATTGGCCAATTGGTGAAAGTTGAGGTTATTTAAATCCAATATCCCTTTTGTCTAACCGGTTTTGTCGGTATTTTTCCCAATTTTGATTTAACCGGTTATTGCTTTAACTGGTTCGGTTATTCACTTTAACTGGTTATTTTCGGTTAATTAACCAGTTATTTTCAAGACTTTTTTTGTTTTTTTTTCCTGTTAATTGGTAAGTCGGTTAAAAACTAGTTAAAAATAAGCAATTATTTCTAAAAAAATCCCTAACCAGTTACTAACATACGGTTAAAAATAACCACTAATCGATTACTTCTCGATCGGTTATTAACCCGTTACACTTTCAATTAATCACCGGTTATGATTATTTAACCGGTTGTTTTGTGCACCTCTAAGAGCATTCACATCCAACCCACTAAATCTGTGAGTGGAGTTTTTATAATATAAAAAGTGGTTGTGAGTGGAAGAGAGAGAAAATGTTACTGTTCATCTGTATATTTGGGGCGACACTGTTCACCCCCTATAAATTTTTAATATATTTTGAAAGTGGTTGTGGGGTCAAGTTATTCTACAAAAAGCCAAGTTAGATGCCATGTCAGTTGCCACATCATCAAAAAATTCCACGTCAGATGTCACGTCAACACACAAGTGCCACATCAGCAAAAACTAAGCGGGTTAGGTTTCAGTTAGTTTGGGTGTGCTATCGGCCAATAAGTTGGAAGTGGTTTGGTACCAACCGAAAGTTGCAAGTGCTATTGGCCAATTGGTGAAAGTTGAGGTTATTTAAATCCAATATCCCTTTTGTCTAACCGGTTTTGTCGGTATTTTTCCCAATTTTGATTTAACCGGTTATTGCTTTAACTGGTTCGGTTATTCACTTTAACTGGTTATTTTCGGTTAATTAACCAGTTATTTTCAAGACTTTTTTTGTTTTTTTTTTCCTGTTAATTGGTAAGTCGGTTAAAAACTGGTTAAAAATAAGCAATTATTTCTAAAAAAATCGCTAACCAGTTACTAACATATGGTTAAAAATAACCACTAATCGATTACTTCTCGATCGGTTATTAACCCGTTACACTTTCAATTAATCACCGGTTATGATTATTTAACCGGTTGTTTTGTGCACCTCAAAGAGCATTCACATCCAACCCACTAAATCTGTGAGTGGAGTTTTTATAATATAAAAAGTGGTTGTGAGTGGAAGAGAGAGAAAATGTTACTGTTCATCTGTATATTTGGGGCGACACTGTTCACCCCCTATAATTTTTTAATATTTTTGAAAGTGGTTGTGGGGTCAAGTTATTCTACAAAGGCTTCTAATTGTAAGAAGTGTAAGAAGGATTTATAGAGTGACAAGTGTCTAATAACCTAAAACCTAAACCCACTACATCACCACCAAAAACCTAAACACCCACCCCCACCCCACCACCACCCAAAAACCTAACCCCCCCCCCCCCCCCCCCCGCAAAAAAAACTATACCTCACCAAAAAAACCCCTAAAAAACCTAACCCCCCACCTCCACCCCCCAAAAACCTAAAAAAAATCTACCCCCCCCCCCCCCCCCAAAAAAAAAAAACCTAACCCCCACCCCCAAAAACCTAAAAAAAAATATAAAAAAAACTAAACACCCACCCCCACCACCACCCAAAAACCTAAACCCCCACCCCCTCGGCAAAAAAAAAAAAAAAAATTTTTTTTTTTTTTTTTTTGGGTGGGTGATGTGGGGGGGGGGGGGGGTTTGGTGGTGGTGGATGTTTAAGTTTTTTTTTTTTAGTGGGTTTTTTTGTGTAGTGAGTTTTTATAGGTTATTGGACACTTGTCACTCTATAAATCCTTCTTACACTTCTTACAATTAGGATCCTTTGTATTTGATCCTAATCCAGTGGTTGTGAGTGGAGGAGTGAGAAAAGTTAATGATAAAGGTATAAAAAATATTATTTAATTGAAAATGAGAGAGAAAATATAGTGTTTTTTAGTGTAATTTAGAGTGAAAATATAGTAGAGTGGATGTGAATTCTCTAATGCAAATAAGGAGGGTGGGTCCTCCTACAGTTATAAGTTATTTATGCCAAACCATGAAGTGGGCTGTGGGCGGGTTTGGTTTTTAAGTTGAAATTAAAGATGACTAAAAAACATAAATGTCAAAACACAAAAGTCCAAGATGCCAGAATAAAGACACCTACACATTGTGGTCTCGTGACGGTAATGGCAATCTTTGGGCTTTATGTAAAATGGTCACCTTGTTCCTAAAGGCCAAAAGTCTCCATTTCTATACAAAAGTAGGTTTGAAAACAAAATGAATATATGTGGGACCAAAGTACACTAGAATCCAGTTGTGTAATAAAGATGCTTTTTAAAAGTGATTATCCCATTTTCAAATTTTGATTAGTTAGTTTTCATTCGGATATAGTGTGATTGATTCACGTTCTCTGATTATTTAAGAGACGTTTTAAGTACGTAAGAGTGTGATACTGATGGTACCAATGTACAAACACATTGTGCCGCGAACTAGTTTTGTGACATAATTAGGGCCCGAGTACCACACTAGCTTACACCTACACCAATTAATATAATTAGGGTCCGAGGGCCACATAAAAACTTTTTCATTCTGTGCTTAAAATCTCATAACCCGATTTTTTAGTATATTAACTGCACGAATTCTTTAAATCGATGATGAATGTAGGCAACTAACACACTCATATGGAGGCTATGTAGATTTCATGTAAACTCTTTTATTGATACAATGTATACTAATTTATACCATCTTAAACTATCAACAAAAATCCATGTAAATTCTTTTTAGTATACCATGTATACTAAAAAAAACCCAGGTGTTAATTTTCAAAAAAAAAAAAAAAAAACCCAGGTGTTTACATGATCCTATCGGTTGACACGTCACCTGGGTTTTTCAGCAACAGATTCTCACAATTACTAAAAATAAATAAATAAATGAGTCAGTGATATAGAAGAAGGAGATCAGAACCCAATATGTATCCAATTCAAATACCATGTTTGGTACATGTGGTCCATGTGATGTGGATAGAGGTGCATAAACTGGGTATTTTTAATAACTGGTTCCGGTTATGGAATTGGTTTCGGTTTCGGTTTCTCACTTTAAGGGTTGAAACCGGTTATTGCTAACCAGTTCGGTTCTGGTTATTTGACCAAAAAACCATACCCTATGTGCCCGGTTCCGGATAGGGTTCGGTTCCGGTTCTTAGGAAATCGGGTGTTAAAATACCCTATTTTCGGGTTTTTTATACCCTATTTCCTAGTTTTTTTAGTTTTATATTTTCGTATTTTTTAATACTTTATTGCGTTTTTATTACCCTATTTCTCGTATTTTTTTGTTTATTATTATTATTAAAAATGCGTTGTATAATGTAAGAAAATTAAAATAAATGCACTAACATAAATTTAAAAGAAAGATATTAGAATCATGTATCGGGCATAGCCGGGTATCATAGGTTCCGGTTCCTGTTTTTGTTCGGTTTCGGGTATTAACAGGGTATGATCGATTCCGGTTCCGGTTTCGGGTATTGAGATCAAAATGCATACCCTATCTATACCCTACGGATAGGGTCGGTTCCGGTTTCGGGTATAGGATACTCGGGTATTAAAAAAAAACCGGTTCCATATATTTTTACCGAGTCCGGTTCCGGTTACGATTTTTTTTGTGCACCTCTACATGTAGGCAGTTCATAGTTGATGAGTTTGGGCCTTTTGACAACTACATTTGTAAAGCCAACAGCCAATAATAACCCAATCCCACTACCCACACAAGGCCCAAACAAGTTGATTAGCAAATAGCAAAGGGGTGGTCAAAGTCAAACAAGGGGTGGGTCCTATCTTACATTAGTTTATGCAAAACCTTGAGGTGGGTTTCATTTTGAAGTTGAAACCAAACATAAATGTCAAAAGTCCAAGATGCCAGAATAAAGACACCTTACACATGACGGTAGTGGAGGTCTTTGGGCTTTATGTAGGGTGGTCTTCTTGGTTTGTCATCTCCCAAAGGCTTAAAGTCTTTCAATTCTACAAAAGTAAGTATGAAAACAAGACGAATTTGATGTAGTCTCCCCTTTGTGGGGCTAAAGTAACACTAGAATCCAACTGCGTTTTCAAATCTTGATTAGTCGGTTTTCGTTCGGTATGGTGAGAGTGACTTTGATTATTTGAAAGTCGTTTTAAGTACGAGTGTGTAATGGTACCAATGTATAATATCAGACCGAATATGAGTGTCATAAAGTGTACTTGGTATGAGTACAACCTCAAAGTAGATCATGTAGTACCGATGTCAAACTTTGTGCTAGTGATTTAGTTCTAAATTTCCACCACAACAAAATTGTTTAGTTAAAACAAAAGGGTAAAAAAAAAAAAGGGTTTGTAACTTGTAAGTATCAGGCAAATACTTGACGGGTCTGGTTCTGAAGGCACCATGTTAAGAACTAGTTTTTGGATATAACTAGACTATGCATAATAAGAAACCCAAAAACATTCAAAAGTATGCCTAGTCAGCTAACACATTAGAAAAACAGTTATTCTTAAAAAACAACACACACTCCACCCATTAAGAAAACCCAAAAACATGTGACATCATCACCATCTTTGTAATTTTTAACCACTCATTCTCTCTACATATATCAAAAGTACACAAGAGACACCACTTAGTTTTGTGGTGTTTTTTTGGCTCTCTCTCTCTACATATATATTATACATATTAAAAGTAAACAAGGGACACCACTTAGTTTTGAGGTGTTTTTTTGGAAAACTATAACGTAAAAACATATCTTAAAACGAGTCCAACAATAAGAAATGCATGATGATGTCATAAGAATGCCCAAAAGCGTCCCTAAAAACGTCTATTGCGGATCCTCTTACGGGTCCAGGTACTACACTAGCTAATACCGACACCAATATTCTTTATCAAGATTAATATTATTATTAGCCAATGATATCTAGATCAAGTGGTGGAGTGCTTGCATGCAAGTTCGACTCCCACTTGGTGCAGAGTGAGGTAATGATAGGAGACCCAGGGAAACCTGGGTTGGATAGTTGAGCCAAACGGGTTTTATCGGTAATTTCACTGTCGTGCCTACGGGCGGGTGGGTTACCGGGTTTTCCCCGGAATTGGTGGTGGACTCGGGTTACTCTCGGAGTACTCAGTTTGTCTAGTGGGTGCCCCGAAAGTGCTCGGGATTGAGTTTGTTGGCTGTTGAAGAAACACGGAACTAATTAAGGGTAATCAGTTTGGTTTATGTTCCTACCATAGTGGTTAATCTTCTTTATGGTTTCCTGAGCTCCTTAATGACTGGGTTATCCTGCAAAACAGAATACCGTTACTCGTTAAGAGGGGAATGTGGGGGTTTCCCTCTTAACCGGGCTCCGGCGTGAGAATAAGCGACTGCTTTGGGGAGATAATTAAGTATTAAGTGTGAGAGTAGAGGGAATGGAATGTTTAACCTGTGAAGTGAGGTCTCTATTTATAGCCGGAGAGGTGTAAGAGGATGTGGGCTGATGGGCCTTGGGCCGGAAGGCGACAACATGGAGGATATGCTCCTTGTCTCACTGGTGTCGACCGTTAGTGGCTTCTATGAGCTTTCTGGAGCTGGCGCAATGTGATTGGAGCCACGTGTCACTGTTGTCGGCCTGGCCGCCCTTCTGCCATCAGCAGGTAAGTGGAGATCGTGGGGCAGTTGTCTCTGCCTTATGATTGGTGCCATGTAGGCGTCCTTAAGTACTTTTTGTCTCCTGCATGTCAGATGATCGTGGAGCACGATTGAGCAGGGCCAGAAGGACGTTGATTGGCTCTTTCCTTCTGCCACTTGTACCTTGTGTACTATCTGGAACAGCCTTGCGCTGCTTCCCTGCGCGATTCTTGCTGGGCATGTAACTAACTCGCGCGTGGTTTGGGTGACTGAGTGCTCTTTCAGTATGCTAAGTGCTGTTATTGGAGCTTCTTATTGTCTTGGGCTCGCGCCGAGTAAAACAGATTGTGCAGTACACCGCGCGAGGTTGAAAATAAGAAATTTGTTGAATAAGGAGTATGGTCCCGCGCGACCTTGCAGGAGGATTGCGCAGCTTTTTGGGACCATACCCCTTCAAGTCCCGATCGCCATGACGTTTCGCGCCTGGTCTGAGCCGATTGTGAAAGAGGATCTGGCGATCCCCAAGACCGAGGCTTGGTATCGGGATCTTACTTCCACCCCAAACCGCGAGTTCGGTGAGAACGTTTTGGTAGCGGCGCGGATGAGCGACCAATGGCTGCCTGACAGCAAGGAAGTTCCCATCTTGATGATTGATGATAGAGTTTAGTAATCTCTGTAGTTTCACTGATCTCTTGTTTCGTAACTTGTGTTTTTTTATATAATTTGACGTGTAGAGGTGCGTTTGTATCAAGCTGCCTTCACCACCTTTGGTGGTTCCATGGGCGTGCGCCCGCTCCAGGCTGGAGAAGAGTACTGGTACGAGCAGATTAAGGGTAATTTCATGTACCCGGTTGCTGATGCATTCGCCGCTCCGCCTACTGCGACTGAAGGTGCGCACATACCTAAACCTCGTCCTTTGCGCTCTGTGACTTCTGCTGGGAAAGAGATTGTCTATCTTTCCAGCGAGGAGTCTGTAGGGTCTTCGAATGGGGAGCTAAGTTCGTGGTCTAACGTCTTTGCAGGTGTGTTGCGCGACCTGGGTATCGACCCCGAAGAGAAGAAGAAGAAGAAACCCTCTAGGAAGAAGAAGGTGATCAACCTTGAGCCTGAGGTGATAAGCAAAAAAGGCGGGAGTAGTCGCGCAGCTTCTGGTGCTGCTGATAAAGGTACTCTTCGGCTTCGTCAAAGTGACTTGAAAGATTATGTGATAATTAGTGACTCACTTGAAGGCTTGTCGCGTATAGGCGAGAAGAAGACTGGAGCAGGTGGCTCAAAAAGTTCAGGTAGCGCGGGTTCTCGCAACCCAGATGCTGGCGCGACTCCTTCCTCTGTTGCGCATGATGAAGAAAAGGAAGAAGAAGCGGAAGAGGAGGTTGCTGCAAATTTAATAAGCAGGAAGAGAAACAGGAGTGAGACCACTGCTGGTGCTTCCACTGCGCCGCAGGGTGTTGATGTTCCTTTGATTGGGAAGCGGAGCAACCTGCGCTCCTTATACAAGTTTTCTCCTGGTAAGTTCTTACTCTCTTCCTTATGTTGTTTCCTCTTTTTGACATTTGATCTTCTGCAGAGGCCAAGAAGACCCCTGAAAAGAAGGGTGTTGAGTTTACTGAGCCCCCAGGGCCGGCGCAAAAAAGGCCTAAGATTACTATCAAAGCTTCCCAGGCTGCTGCGAGGGATAAGGAGAAAGTTGCTGAAGAGAAGAAGAAGGCTGAGGAAAAGAAAGCCGAGGAAGACAAGAAGAAGGCTGCTGAGGAGCGCAAGAAGAAAGCTGAGGAGGATAAGAAGAAAAGAGCTGACGAGGAGAAGAAAAAAGCTGACGAGGAGAAGAAGAGGCGGGCTGAGCAGGAGAGAGAGAAACGGGCTGCTGAAAAGCCTATTGCTGATGTTGAGAAGGAGAAGGAAAAGAAAAAGGCTCCTGAAGAGCCTATTGATGATGCTCTAAAGTACACCGGGGCTGCTTCCGTCACTGCTTATGAAGGGACGAGGAAGGAATCTGGGGTGGATAAGCCTACCCACCATGCGCGGCCAGATGCCTCCCATCGCTTCAAGGGAACTACTGGGGGATCGGGTCCATACGTTTCTAGTGGCACGAGTTCTGGTGGCGCTGGGGGTTACAACCCACAAGTTATCGGGGCGAGGGATACCCTTGGTGATATTTATTATAAAACTTATACTGAAGAGGAACGTGGTAATGCCTCCCACCAAGCTCCCTGGGGTTTGAAGCAGAAATACACCTTTCAAGAGTTCGGCCCTTGCCGCGATTGGTTCTTAATGTCCTTCCCTCCTGGTGAGGTTAATCGGCAGAAGGCGAAGACTCACGATGGGCTGTATCGTACTTATGTGATTGGGGAGGCCAATACACGCGCCGCCAACCATCAAATCGTTCGCGAATGGCGAACGATGGTTAAGGAGAGGGCCGATTGGGAGAAATATCGCGAGCGCCTTGTGCGGCAAGTTAAGGAGTTTGAGAAGGCTAATGCCAAGTTTGAGGAAGAGAAATCCAAGTTTGAGGCTGATAGGAAAGCGGAGGAATGGGGGCGCGAGGGCCTGAAGGGCAAGCTTCGAGCTGCCGAGGATCTGTTGGCAAAGGAGAAGGCTGAATGGAAGAAAATCTGTGAGAAAGACAACCAGCGCGCTTATGCTGCTCGCACTAAAATTACTGAGCTCGAGGGAAAGGTTGCTGAGTTGACAACGCGAGTCGAGGATGCGCAGGCTGTTCGTGCTGCTAAGGAGCAAGCTGAGGTTCGAAAGACTTCTCTTTACAATTTATGCTTTTGTTAGCAGAGTTAAGTGAGTCTTTTATCCCTTGCAGGTTGAGCTGGCTGCGGTGAAGGTGCAGCTGTCAAGCAAAGACAAGGATCTGACGGCCAAGGATGTCGAGATTGCTGAACTGAAACGCCGCCTGAATGAGCAGGTTGACAAATGCGAATCCTTGGAAATCGATCTTGAGGCGGAGAAAGTTAAGGCCGCAACTGCTGAGGAGGCCAAGCAGAGAGCTGAAGAAGTGCGTGATGTTAGTACCGCGGCCCTCAATGTAGCGCAGACTAACTATTCTTA
The DNA here is from genome assembly GCA_030545235.1 of Helianthus tuberosus. Classification (NCBI taxonomy): domain Eukaryota; kingdom Viridiplantae; phylum Streptophyta; class Magnoliopsida; order Asterales; family Asteraceae; genus Helianthus; species Helianthus tuberosus. The sequence goes on from CM060443.1 coordinate 8,355,155, forward strand.
AGCTCAGGGCATCGTTGATACTCTTGTCTCTGAGGCCGAGTGGATGCGCGGCCGTGGAGTAGTGCTAGTATGCTATTCTTTTCCCTTAGAAGTTTTATTTGTTAAAAGCTGTTTTTAATACACAGTCTTCGCTGTAGGTTGCCAACTCTATCCTTAACGCTGGAGAACTGGATCGCGCTGTTGCTGCTCTGACAGATGTCGCGCGCGCAGTTGGTCATCGTGGAGGCTATCTGGAATGTGCGCAGCACGTTGAAGAGGTATTCGGACAGGAGTTTGACACTAGTCACTGCTCAGTGACTGACCAGGCTAGTGCCGCGTTGACACGTGCTGAAAATGCTTATGATCACTTATCACTGCCCGTGATGGACTTGGTCGCGAAGGCTCTAGAGCATGACGACTGGTGTCAGCGCCTTAAGGCCATTCTTGACCCACCGATAACTGTTGACTTGTCTAATGCGGAAGAAATGGCGGGCAATGATGGCGATGCGGAAGGTGATGGTATGGGCGATAAACGTGATGATGATGATGGTGATGGCTTTTGAATAGACTAGTGCTTTTAGGCTTTGTGCCTTGTAATTTTTCTTGAAGTTTTGAATGTAAACCTTTGCGTGGTCACGCTTGTTTTAGACTGAATGAATGCTATTTATTTTCTAAATAACTGTTGCGCGGTTGCGCTTATTAAATATAATGCTTGCTTATTCTTTCCCGTTACAATTATTGCACTGTTGTTAGAAACTTTGGTTAAGTTAGCTCGAATAAATGTAAGTGTGGCTCTTGTGTGAGTGTAACTGCCCGGTCTCGCGCTATGTTCGCGGAGAACCTTGGATGCATAGCTCAAGAGTTCGTAATTTACTGGAGTGTTTTCGTGCTAATCAAAAGTTTAACACGCATTTGTAACGAAAGGAGTCATCGTAAAAAGAAAACACGTCGTATGCTTTCATTGCTTGGGAAACAGGCGCTTAGGCCAACATACATCGCATAAGTAGCAAAAGGGGCGTTTAGCCAAGATATGTAATTAAAAAGGCGCGTGGCCAACATGAGTGATTAAAGGCGCAAGGCCTAGAATAGTTACATATAGCACTTGCGCAGTTGTTGCGTATTCCACGTGCGCGGGATGATGTGTCCATCCAGGGTGCGCAATTTGTATGCCCCTTTTCCTAGCACTACGTGAAGCAAGTATGGGCCTTCCCATTTGGGTGCTAGTTTTCCTGGGCGTTTGGCATTTGAAGCTTCGTTGTCTCGGAAGACGTATTCTCCTGGAGTGAAGGTACAGATGCGGACTCTCGCATTGTAGTACCTTTCCAATTGTGTCTTGTATTTCGCTTCTTTAATACGCGCATTCTCGCGTCTTTCTTCCAAGAGATCCAAATCGAGACGACGCCCTGCTTCATTATCAACCGTGCTGACTGCTGTCAAGCGTGGTGATGGGAGGCCAACTTCTGCCGGGATAACTGCTTCCGAGCCGTATACCAGGCTGAAAGGAGTTTCGCCGGTGCTTGTTTTCGGCATGGTGCGATGAGCCCACAGGATGCTTGGGAGCTCGTCTACCCAGCCTCTTCTCTTTGTGCCCAGTCGGGCTTTGATCCCCTCGACGATACTTTTGTTCACACTTTCCACTTGACCGTTGCCTTGAGGGTGCGCAACGGAGGAGAAGGTATGCTCGATTTTCATTTCCTTCATCCAATTTTGAAGGTCCTCAGAAGCAAAATTGGTGCCATTGTCTGTGACGATTTTGAGTGGGAGACCAAACCTGCAAATGATGTGTTCCCAAATAAACTTGCGCACCGTCATTGCAGTGGTTGAGGCGAGAGCTTTGGCCTCCACCCACTTAGTAAAATAATCAACGGCCACAATTATGAACTTGACGGCGCCAGGAGCTTCTGGGAAAGGTCCTACCATATCTATTCCCCACTGTTGGAAAGGCCAAGCAGTGGATACAGGAATAAGATCGTTTTTTGGGCGCAGGGTTTTTGGAGAATGTCGCTGACAGGAGTCGCATTTGCGCAACTCCTTCAGGGCGTCGACGTGCATCCCTGGCCAATAATATCCAACGTTCATAATCTTTGCGACAACCATGCGTGGTCCTGCATGGATGCCGCAGATTCCTTCGTGGATCTCCCTGATCAAGTAATTCGCATCTTGGGGGTCCACGCAGCACAGTAGTGGCCCCAAGAAGGATTTGCGGTATAAGATACCACCATTCATCTCATAATGCAGAGCTTTGTTCTGAATCTTTCTTGCCTCTGCCTTGTTCTCAGGGAGTATTCCTTCTTACAAATATTGAATTATAGGGGTCATCCAGGATGGCTGCCCTATTTCGATCACATTTACCTGGCGCAGCAGGACTGATGGATTTTTGAGTACTTCAATCCTTACATCTTTCGCTAAATGTTGAAAGGAAGTTGAAGCAAGCTTGCTCAAAGCGTCAGCTGGTTTGTTTTCGGAGCGATTGATGTGGACTACCTTGTAAGATTTGAACTGTTGAAGCAACTGTCTTGCCTGCTCTAAATACAGGGCCATAACTTCGCCCTTTGCATCATAGATACCGTTAATTTGGCTGGCTATCAAGAGTGAATCAACGTGTGCTTGTAGATTTTTAGCTCCCATTTTTATGGCGAGGCGTAGGCCTGCCAGAAATGCCTCGTACTCTGCCTCGTTGTTGGTATTCTTAAAATCCAACTTGATGGCGTACGTAAATTCATGTCTTTCAGGGCTCACGAGGCGCAAACCTGCTCCTGCGCCATCCTCGTTTGAGGCCCCATCTGTGTACAGCAACCACAACTCATCAGATGTATCTTTCAAAGGAGTTTCAACAATCTCGCACTCCTTGATTTTTTCTGTTGGGACTTCCGTGATAAAGCCGGCGAGGACCTGGCCTTTGATTGCTGGGCGCGGCCTGTACAAAATGTGTGGCCCCCCAGCTCGATCGCCCATTTTGCTAACCGCCCAGATGTTTCTGGCTTTTGCAATATCGTGCCAATGTGGAAATTGGTAAGTACGGTGATCACATGCCCTGTAAAGTATCTGCGCAGCCTCCGGGAGGCGTGTAGCAGCGCAAGCACCAATTTCTCCATTGTGGAGTATCTTGTCTCTGAATCGGTAAGCACCCTACTGACGTAATAAATTGGAGTCTGTACTCCGTTTCTCTCCACAAGTAATACCGACCCTACTGCCTTATCCGAAGAAGATAAGTACAGTACGAGTGGCTCTTTTTCGAACGACGCGGTCAGGGTAGGGAGTTTGATCAAACACTCCTTCATTTGCTGAAAAGCCTTCTCTGCTTCAGGGGTCCACCTGAACTCTTGTTTCTTCACACAGTTGCGCAGAGTGCTGATAAAAGGATACGACTTGGCGGCGTGGTTTGACAAAAAACGATTAAGCGCGGCTAGGCGGCCGGCCAACCTTTGCATCTCTTTGATTGTTCTTGGTGATGCAATTCGTTCTATTGCCTGGACTTTTTCTGGATTCACCTTAAAGCCGCCATTTGTGACTATGAAGCCTAAGAACTTCCCTTCTTCCATACCAAAAGAACACTTGGCTGGATTCAATTTCATATTCACGCTGCGTAATGAGTTGAATGTTTTTTCGATGTCCTTCAACATTTGGTCCTCTTCAGAACTTTTGATCACCAGATCATCGATGTAAACCTCGATATGCTTCCCAATATCTCCAGCGAAGGTCTTATCCATCAGGCGTTGATACGTTGCGCCAACATTTTTCAGGCCGAAAGGCATCTGTGTGTAGCAGAAGATCCCTAGATCGGTTCGAAAAGCTGTCTTGTCTTCATCTTCTAGCTTCATTTGAACCTGATGGTACCCTTTATAGCAATCCAAGAAGCATTTCCATCTGTATGGCGCGAGAGAGTCAATCTTTTTGTCGATCTCAGGAAAAGAGTAGCAATCTTTAGGGCATGCCTTGTTGAGATCGGTATAATCAACACACATTCGCCATCCTCCACTAGACTTCTCTACCATCACGGGGTTCGCAACCCAACTTTGATAACGGACCTCCCGCAAGATTCCAGCTTTGAGTAGTTCGCATACTTGCTCATTCATTGCCTTGGTTTTGTCTGCCCCTAAGCTGCGCCTCCTTTGGACTTTCGACTCAACAGAGGGGTAGGTGTTTAAACAATGTTCGGTAATGTCGCGCGGGACACCGGTCATGTCCGCCGGGGTCCAGGCGAAGATATCCATGTTCTTGAACAGGAGCTGCTTGAGGTGAGTTCTAATGTTTGGTGAGATTGCGTGGCCTATCGTCACCGTTTGCTCCTGGTACTTGCGGTTTAAAACCCATTTTTCAGGCTCGGTTGTTGAAATTTTCGCCGCTTTTGTTGGGCGCATCTCCTCTGTCGACATTACTTCTTTCTTGGCATAGATAATCGCCACCCCTGTCTTGGTTGGAAACCCTATCGCTGAGTGGGGCGTGGAGGTTACCATGTTCAATTCACCTTGGGTTTCTCTCCCAATCAACACATAATGCCTCGATTTGACGGGCATTACCATGAAGTTTACATTTGTTGTTCTCGAATGCTTCCCGTCAGAGAGCGTGACGGGGAAGCTGATTTGGCCTAGCGGGAAGACCATTTCGTTGCAAAATCCAGACAGCGGATAATCAACTGGCTCGAGTCTCGCTTTGTCATCCTTATCAAACTGGTTAAAACACTGCTCATAGATGATATCAGCCGTACTCCCTGGGTCAATGAAGACATACTCCGTTTCATAATGGCCGATAATACCGGTAATGATGACGGGTCGAGTGGCGCGAGGACCGCCGCGCACTACCGGGAAGATGACCTGTTGCTCTTGCCATGAGGGCTCATAAGGGCGCTTGCCTTTCTCTTTTGAGCTGTATCTTGGTCCGTTAACCATATGGGTTTCTAGGCGTCTGACTTTCTTGTGATTCCCCTCATCGTGGCGTTGGAGCTGTCGAGTTTCCTTGCGCATGTTTTTCACCAGGTGACTTAGCTTCCCGCTTTTTAGCGCTCTTTCTATCTCTAGACGTAAACTGTAACAGTCATATGTCAGGTGTCCGGTATCTTTGTGGAAGTCGTAGTACAGGTTGGGGTCTTGCCCTTCTTGTTCGTCATAGGCCTTGGAGCCTTGAAATCATGATTCTCCGTCATCAATACCTCTTTCGGTGTTTTTATGAGCGGAGTCCAGTGCTTTTCTCAGTTGTCATCCCTGACTGCTTTCCGATAACCGATGCGATCAATAGAATATCGCGCGTCTTCCTTGTAGCGGGACCGTTCTTCATAACGAGGTCGTTCGCTATAACCGCTGGAGTGATTGGCTTTCCACCCAAGGTTTTTGCCCTTGTTTCGTCTGTTGTTGTCGCGCGAGTGGCCCCCTTTTGAAAATCGATCTTCAGCATAATGATTCTTGTTTGCGGCGAGTGACTCTTCAGTTTGCGCGACTATCTTCGCGGCTTCCATGAGCTTATCCCATTCTTTGGGCATTCCATCTTTCCCCGTGATAGTTCTGATGAGACTATCACAGCGAATGGCTTTCTTGAAGTGGAAACGCGTGAGTTGTTCACTTACGCCACCAATTTCCAAGCACTCTTTGTTAAAGCGAGTGATGAAATCCTCCAAACCCTCATTATCTCTGCGCCAGATGTCCTCAACTTCGGCTGTGTCGCGCTGGTATCGTCTCTGTTGGCTGAAGTGACTCAAAAACTGAGTCCTGAAATCCACCCATGACTTTATCTTTCCCGGTGGAAGGCTGTCGAACCAGGCGCGAGTAGGCTCTGTAAGCGTTTGAATAAACAGATGGCACCACATGGGCATATTCCATCCCCCCATGCAGCCCACGCTTGTGAAAATTCTGACGTGATCATCGGGATCAGTCAATCCGTTAAATTTCCCAACTGTCGGCGGTAACTTCTCTCTTTTAAGCGGCGCCAGCGCGATCTTTGGGATGAACTTTGAATGTTCTACAGCTTCAGATGGTCGATAGGCGAGGCGAAAGTCTTGCTCCGCCTCTTCGGTGTACCCCACGTGCTGTCTTGGTTTGTAGTATTCGTGATTTCTTTGTAAACGATTGAAGACCGAAGATTCTTCATCGTCATCCCAAGTTGGATCATTCGGGTCAGTATCTTCCCATTCATTGTTCATGTTGCACGACGTGAGCCGGCTATGAACTGGGCCTCTTTGGACGTGTGACGGATAGTCATAGTAGCTTTCTGTTTCTCCCCGTGTATCGCGTGTGTCATGCACGCTTGGTCTCCTGGTAGGGGGAGGTCTATTAATTCTGCCTTGGATGTTTTGCTGTGGGGGTATCTGGCGCGCCCTGACGTGTGCGTATATATACATAATTTTGCAATGAATTTACACACGATTTGGTTTTAAATTTATAAAAGTGATTATTACTTTTACATCAAAACACACACGAAAGAGGCAAGTGTACCCCGTCACATATGTAATAAAGTATCGGTAAGAACCAAGTATCGATCCAAGGAAATGGGCGGAGAAATAATACTAAACCTTTGTCACTAGATTACCGGTAAAAACATAAGTTTTGTTTGATTTTAATTAAACTAAAGTAAGCGTAAACAAATACATAATAAAAACATAATAGAATATAGATAAAAAGCCTTGCTTAATACACAACCACAGCATGTCAACTAAGTCGGTTTTGGCATTAGAAGCATTCAGTCAATTTTCCATTTTAAGACAATTAGTATCCCTTTCGGGAATCCTAACATGACAATCATTCGGAAAGCTAAAACGATAAACACACTTTAACCACCTAAAATTGTTCTTTAACGTGCAATTGATAAATGTCTATGAAAATCTCTTAAAAATAAGTTAGTCATCCGTTAGGAGTTTTCTAACCGCACTTAATCAAGGAAAGAGACACCGATGAACACAATGCAACCACCGAGACAAGCATAAACTAGATTAAATCACAACCGAGTTCATTTTACAAACCTTGCACAATAATTCACCAAGATAGCAATTTTGGCCTAAACTACTAACTAAGCTAACAAATCATGGCAAGAATTCATAACAACACCATCTAACCCGTTTAGGTCCTTACGTGACGGCAAGCTCTCTTGATTAACAATAATTACATTTTATTAAATCACTAACCATTTCTAGTATCATGATGCATACATTTAAACTAAGCTAAACTAGTTAACCAAGTTCAAAGTTTACTAATACAAGATTAATTAAGCTTCATTTTTCAACTATCTTAACTAACCAAGCATCAATCATCCAACATAATTACTTATAATCAAGAATTCAATATCAATAACAAGGTTGAAAACTAATCATCAAAGATTAACATAGAAAATACTTCAAGATGTCATTACAAACAAAGATTAACATACTAATGGTTATAATCAAGCAAGGGATTGTTGTGTTTTTGCCCAAAGGCTACAATAATACATAAACATTAATCTAAATGCTTGAAAGATTAACAAAATCATGGAAAGATTAGAAAACCAAACCATAAACAAGCATAAGATTAAGAATCTGGAAGATAACGAAGCTAATCGGCACAATGTGGCTTGAATCCGGGTGAAAGCAGAAGCCTCCGGAGCCTGAAAATCGCCAGAATCGCTTCCAAAATGTCCAGAGTTACGAGCAGAATGTTTCTGCAAGTTTTTTATATAATTTCGATTTCGCACGGTCGTGCGTCCTGTTGCACGACCGTGCACTTTTTGCATTATTGGAGGTATGGTGCACCATACCGCATGACGTCATCAGATCTTGACCAGATTCGATCTCGCACGGGCGTGCCATGTGGTGCACGGGCGTGCACCACCGAGATGGGCCTTGTTGTCGCATCCGCACGGGGGTGCGACCATTCGAACGGGGGTGCATCACCGAGATGAGCTTTGTTGTCGCATCCGCACGGGGGTGCGACCATTCGCACGGGGGTGCGACCATTCGCACGGGGGTGCATCACCGAGATGAGCTTTGTTGTCGCATCCGCACGGGGGTGCCACCAGTCGCACGGGGGTGCCACCAGTCGCACGGGGGTGCGACTTGCCCATGTCAGAATTTTTCACAGAATGTTCGCAGTTCAGCCGTTTCGCCCGGAAAATCCTCGTTTTCACTATCATCTTGTCTGGTATGCTATTTTAGGCCTGTAAACAAAAGTATACTTGATTAAGTATCCGAATGACGATTTTACGGCCAAAAACGCATAAAATGGGGATAAAATGGGGGACTAAAATATGTATAAATTAGTGAATATCACGCCCCCTGACTCTGTCCCTGTTGAGTAACCAAGGACGGTTCCGCCGTTAAGACTGCTTGCTGTGCGATCAGGGATTGATACGCCGCGTTAATGGTGGCAATATTCTTGGCGTACCACGAGGCCGGAGTTTCGCCCTCTGGTAGCCCTAATAGCGCTGAAACATTCTGAGGTGGAGCTGGGTTTGAAGGCCCAGCGCCATTGCTTCCTGGGGTTACCGTCTCAGTGATGCGGGTGATGCTCCCGCGCGGTCCCCTAGTGTTGGTTACTTCGATTTCGCCAATTTCTTCAATGTGTTGGGGTTGGACGTTTTGATTGTCCATCCCCAACGCTGCATTAGAGTTTGCTCCGAAACCAACAAACTCAGGAAAGATTCCTTGACCAGCCATGATCGAAGGAAGAAAAACCACGAAAACTCAGAAAAAGAAGATGAAAGTGATTTGTAGAAAATCGGTGGGCGCCAATGAAGAAACACGGAACTAATTAAGGGTAATCAGTTTGGTTTATGTTCCTACCATAGTGGTTAATCTTCTTTATGGTTTCCTGAGCTCCTTAATGACTGGGTTATCCTGCAAAACAGAATACCGTTACTCGTTAAGAGGGGAATGTGCTGTTATTGGAGCTTCTTATTGTCTTGGGCTCGCGCCGAGTAAAACAGATTGTGCAGTACACCGCGCGAGGTTGAAAATAAGAAATTTGTTGAATAAGGAATATGGTCCCGCGCGACCTTGCAGGAGGATTGCGCAGCTTTTTGGGACCAAACCCCTTCAGCTGTTAAAAAAAAAAAGATTAATATTATTAAAACTTCATATTTTTTTGAGTAAATTACGATTTTGGCCCCTGTGATTATATCACTTTTACCATTTTAGCGCAAAAAAAAAGAATTTTTTAACATCCGAGCCCTTAACGTCTTTTTTTTTCTAACCCTTTTGGCCCCTAACACTAACCTCATCCATTAAATGTTAGGGGCCAAAAGGGTTAGAAAAAAAGACGTTAGGTGCTCAGATGTTAAAAAAAAAATTGGGCTAAAAGGGTAACCCCATCCCTGTCGTCTGTGGGACTTGAACCCAAGACCTTCCCCTTCCCAACCTAGCTATTTTTTAAGAATTTGCCTTTTTTCAATGGACCACCACCCCGTTAGTATTAAAACTTCATGTACTTCTTTTCTTTTTCTTATTATTTTGTGCTAAGATTCAATCAATGAGACTTAGACCACTTCAAAATTAACCACAACTACCCTTAATTATCATAATTTGTGGCGTCACTCCTTTCAAGTATCTAAAACTTTTTTTCTTTCTTCTTTTAGAACAAAAATTACCCTCAATGGCTGGATTTTAAATCCTCCAATCGAAGACTGATACCCATTCCACCATCTGTACAACCTACTGATAGGCTCACGACGATGCTACCGAAAATGCACTGCTACCCGAACAAGGTACTCTATAGGGGTGTTCAAAACCGGATATCCAAAAATTCGAATATCCGAAATTTTTGAATACATAATTTCACTATCCGAGTTCGTATCCGAAATTTCGGATATCCGATCGGGTAGTGAATCGGATATTCGAATATACAATTTTTTTATATAACTTTTAGTTTTTTATTGTTTTGTAATATCCGGAACTGGAATTTTGGATAGTTTCGGATATCCGAATATAAATTTTCGGATATTTTCGGGTATCCGATTAGTTGATAAGAAAGTAATGAAGTGTCAAGTGTGAAGGCAGCCAATAGGTGATGGGTCTTGTTGTAGGCGGACGAAAGCAGACGGGTCTTTAAACGACCCCACCTTCTAGAATTTGTCTCTCACCTTTCAATTTTTTATTAAAAAACTTGTTTTTAAAGAAATTCACCCACTTATTCTTTAAGTTTGTCATTTTTTTCTTTATAAATCTTGACCTTAAACATATGTGACATACTAGTTATATAAAATAAATTGACGTGAATTTCAAGTTGGATAAACTCCACGACTTTTTAGTAGTTGACTGGACCTCATGTCATATATAAACGTATAATAAACGTTATACTTAAGTTTGTTTTTTGTTTTTTTGTTTTTTTTTTGTTTTTTAAGATTAAACGACATCGTAAATTGTGTGGTTAACAGAGACTTAGTGGGTTAATGAACTTGTGGTAGAGTGGTAAGAGAGAGATTTGAGTTTTGAAGAGACACAGGTTCAATTCTTGCTTACCCCCATTAGTTTTCGGCGACACCTAGTGATGATGGGAGATTAAGCGAGTAAGCGGCGATCGCTGGTTCGATCCTTGAACTGAATCGGTTTTACCTCACCACCCTGTCCTGCCTTTGGACGAGTGTTCATGGGTTTCTGTCCTAGGTGAGGGTTTTCCCCGGTTCGGAGGCGAGTGTATCCCGATGAAGTGAATTTCGCCATTAACTCATTTTGAGAATTCGTTGGCCGTTCAAAAAAAAAAAATAGAGACTTGAGGTTTGAGATTTAGTTCTTTTTTATTGATTAGAGACTCGGAGCATTCATATTTGATCCTCTATATTTATGTAAGTGAGTTCAGGGGCGCAGCTTAGGCTTAGTCCGAGGGGGCGCCCGACCCCTCGAACTTTTCGATGCGTAGTGTTATGAATAGTAATTTCGTATAGAAAATTTTTAGGTATATACGTTCCCCCCCCCCCCCCCCCCCCGGTTTCGGAAAAATTGGGGGGGGGGGGGGGAGGCGAAGCTTCGCCAATGAGTGAGTTCGAGTGATTGTGAGTGGAGAAGACAAAAATGTTACTGTTAATCAGTAAATTTTGAGCCAAATGCAACCCTTTTAATTATCATGATTCAAGTTCGAGCTTTACACGAAACTTGAAGCTAACCAAACATGAACTTCACTTACTTGTTTGACACTTTAAATATCTTAATTTCTTCGAATTTAAATATCTTAATTTCTTCGAAGCCGATACTTCAATTTGAAGGAAAATAATATGCTAGTGGGCTAGTGAGTGAAGATGACCAATCCATTGGGTGAACTCAAAAGTCATGCATTCATTCAATTCAATCATATACATTGAATAGGAGTAGTTGGGTGGACTTGATCAACTTCAACTATTCACGAGGTTGAGCCTAGATTTGACCTGTGGGGTTTATATGAATTTAAGGTTATTCACGTGAAAATTTTGCTATTTTCTTAACGGCTAACGAATCCTTTTAATGAATTATTGATGAAATTCATCATATCAGGATACACCGCTTTCGAATCAGGGAAACCCCTCAACTAGAGCCGAAGCCCGTGAACACTCGTCCCGAGGCATGACAGTGCAGTGAGATAAAACCTGCTCAGTTCAACGATCGAGCTAGCGATCATCGCCTACTCCCCAAGTCTCTTATCATCACCTGGTGCGACTGAAACTAAATGGTAAGAGTAGGAATCAAAACTGGGTCACTTATTTATCGCTTTTGTTGCCACCTCTTGAAGATTAAGTTTTTTTTTTCTTCTACCTTCTTAACCAATAAATATACAAATGTTATTGTTTTCTTCATCTCTCTGTTTCTTTCTTTACCAATGCATTACTTAACATTATTGTTTTCTTCTTCTCTCTATTTCTTTCTTTACTAGTGCATTACTTATTATAAATGTGAAACATGTGATTTGACGAGTTATATCAGGGAAGTATTAGACTCATCACTATAACATTACATATTTTGACTAGTCGTCAGTTTACGTGTGGTTAGACCCTCCTAACACTTTTGGCCACTTTAAAAAACATTTGGGCATCTACATTCACGTCGTTTTAAACTTTCTACAGTTTACATCCTTCTGTTAGTTGACCATCGAGTTGACCCTTTAAAATGAGGTGTAATGATGTTATTGCCCCTTATTATTATTATTATTAAACAACCCACCCTATTCGTTCATCTTCATAAGTCCTCACCCTCATCTGACACCATCACCACCCTTGTGTTTCATCTTCTCTGTTCGGAACCACCGCATTCCTATTAAGATCCCTCGCTACCACCGTAATATAAGATAACGGCATTTCGTCAATACTGATATTTACTACCTCAAATGTTATAAGTTATCAAGAACCTTCACAGTGCTATGATCGATTCCTCTAATGGTTCTACTCCACTTTCAAAATTCAACATCCTCTCACATACCTTTTGGTAACCACCTTCCTATGATTATCACACAAATTTTATCATTTAATTCAACTTCTACACAAACATACCACACACAACAATATTTCATCAATACAGATATGCTATTAGCTTAAACAACATATGTTTCTAAAATACAACATGTTACTATAGTATAAAACCCGCATTTTAGTAGTTGTTTGTTGCAAATATTGCTTGGAATGGATTAAATGTTTGTTTCTGAGTGTTTACAGGCTCCTAAGTCAAATGGAGGATTTCCAGGCCAGAATTGAAGATTAGTGAAGTCGCGTAGAAGGCAGACCTAATTCTGTTGTTTACGAGCCGTAATTCTGTTGTTTACAACTACCAGAAGAACTAGCCGGGGTACATGACGTATTTCATGTATCCAACCTCAAGAAATGTCTATCTGACGAATCCCTGGTAGTACCTCTTCAAGATATAGAGGTAAATGAAAAGTTAAAATTTGTGGAGAAACCACTGCTGATAGAAGACAGAAAGGTCAAGTTTCTCAAACACAAACGACTAGTGCTGGTCAAAGTCAAATGGGATTCAAAGAGAGGGCCGGAATACACTTGGGAACTGGAATCAGAGATGAAACGAAAATATCCCTACTTATTCAAGTAAATCTCGAGGACGAGATTTTAATAAGGTGGGGAGGATGTAACAACTCTCATTAAAATTATTATTTCTTATTATAATTTGTCCAATAGGAAACCCTAATTGAGACCCCCAAGTAATATTGCATGGCCCCTAAAATTTTCAAAACAGTTGGAATCAGGATCAGGGCCCCCTAAAACTCAGGGGGGGGGGGGTATTCCCTAATCGTTATTATTTACACAGTTTCCTGTCAAATGCGAATTTCGTCGAACGGTCGACTCAGCTGAGCTACAAATACACGGGGCTACCCTATGCTAGAGGGGTACCCGTCGTGCCACGCGACGTCGCCGGTTTTTCAGTATAAATAGAGGACTTTGGCACTTGCATTTTGGCGTTGGTTCGACGTAAAAATTCATTTTGTACGTTGAGATATCATCAGTTTACTCCAAAAACACACACAAACACGAAATTCTGCCGCGATCACAGGGTAATAACTCGATCACTGCTACGATTTAATGTCCGATCGATAAAAACCAATCCGATGGATGTTTAAGTGCTGCCCGTATTTGGGCTATACTTTGTCATTCGTCGTGAATGTTTTGGATCTCGTGAGTTGTCGTAAAAGTTGTATTAAGTTACTGACCTAGTTTTCGTGTGCATTGTTATTTGAATTAGGTTAACCAGGCTAAAATCAGTAGGATAAACGTTGCCCGTCTAAATTTGCAATGTGAGTCATTCTCTTTTTATCAAAATACTTTACAAAACCCTAAATGTTTTCCATTTATAATTACAGGGATTAAGTCTTTGTAATCTTCAATTACTGCCGGTATGTGGGGTTTTGTATACATTACTTGATACCCGTCACCATTGGGCAACGGGTTAGCCAATGGGTGATCTGACCATAGTCACAGATACTATCGAGTGACAAATACCGATTTGGGGTAATTGCTAGATAGAAACAATATAATCACCCTTAATACTGTATAATATAACAATGTGTTGTTTTATGCAACTTGAGTGACTCGCCAGTATTTCCCTGCTGATAAAACCTTTTTAAAACATGTTTCAGGTGATCTGCTGTGATCCAGGAAAAAGTGACGTGTAGCACTGCAAGCTTGAAGAAGTGGCTCAATAAAATAAAGAAAATGTTTTTTGTAAAAATAGGGATTTCCCAGTGAAATCACCATTATTGTAAATTATGGGTGTTATCCCCAATTTGTGAAATAAAATAAATTAGGTATTTTTAAGTTTTAAAAGATCCTGTTAAAATTCAGCTGCCAACATAATAATTACCATGGGTTTCTGTCACGCGGCTCCTGGACCGGGTAAAACCGGGCCGGGGGTCGTGACAGAAAAAGGTGGTATCAGAGCCACTGATTTAAGCCGATTAAGTATTTAGAAATACTTAATTTTTTTCTAATTGCTATTATGTGATTATGTGAAAATTCAATTTACAAAATTTTAACTTAAGAATTTTGTATGTTTCTTCATATGCTAACAGCATGAATGAGTTGTCTGAAGCTCTTCAGAATATCACTATCCATTCTGCTGACATGGAAGTTTCCGAGGGTTTTTCCGGTTATTAGGCCGACACTGAGGAACCAATGATATTCCAAGCCCAACCTCAGGAGAAATCAAAACCAAAAAAGAGAAGAAGACTCGTAGGCTGGAGGCGTGTGCGTAGGAAGAAACCAGCAACACAGAAAGTTATAAAGACTAAGGGGCTGTTTGGCAATATCTGAATCAATAAGTGTTGAATGAATAAGACGTCTGAATGGGTAAGAGGCTCTGAACCAGTAAGTGCTGAACCAGTAAAGTGCTGTTTGGTTGCACATCTGAATGACTGTGTAAAATGACATTTTTACCCCCTTTTAATTAAAAAAACCATTACATGTTCTTCCTCAATTCCTCTGAACTACACCGTCACCACCATTCAATCGATCTACTCAAATCGACAAACAATCAAACAAATTAAGCACAATCCAGCTCCAATTCAACAAATCTACTCAGATCCACACACAATCAATCAACAAAACACATAAAACCTAAATCAAACTTGTTCAACAATCAATTCGAGCTACAACATCAACCGATCGAAAGTAATTTTAGAAGAAAAAAAAACGATAAATCTACTTATGCGGATCCTTGATTGTAAAGATCGATCGAAACGGAGACTTTTTCGGCGCCGGATTTGAGTCGGTTGAGTGTAGCTTTCTTGTGCGCTACGATGAAGGGAGAATCGGAAGTGGCGATTACCGATGATGAAATGATGAGGAGGAGTGTTACGATTGAGATGAGAGAGTTGTTCATCGTGAAGTTCGCCATTTTCGGTGGTGAGGAGGAGACGGTGGAGGAGCAGTGGAGGGGGAGGAGGAGCTGTGGAGGAGATGGGAGGAAGGGGCAGGTATGTCAAGTTTTTCATTCAGCAACTTCTCAAATCTGAACCATTCAGACTGAATGAAACCATTCAGAGGTAAGGGTTTTGTGAACCAAACAACCCAACCTCTGACCGATTCAGAGGTTAAGCTCTGAATGGATCCATTTAGATCCAAACAAACAGCCCCTAAGGATCCCAAGGATAAAGGCAAAGGAATAGAGATAGGAGAAAGTTCCAGGCAAGCCCAGGAAATGCCATCATGGGAGGAGTTGGATCATAAACTGGCACTTAGTGACCTCATCGGAACTGCCGATGAAAACCTCTTCAATTACCCGGCTGAAGCACAACTTCCAGTTAATCTGGAACCTGCCATTCCAGATCCTATTATCAAACCTCGACCTTTACCAGAAGAGCTAGAAGAATGGTGGACAACTGACTGGCAATTTCAGAATCTCTTGAATAACCCTAATACATGTTTCCCCCAATTTGACCCTGAGCCTCCACTACACCCACCAATGAGCACCAAGAACTTGGCTGAACTTCGCCACTATGGCGAGGAGCTGGTGGACGCAGGAAATAGAATCCGAGATGTGGGGGAGAGGATATCATGGAAGTACGACGAGAGGGAACGTCGTTTCTGAGATGCCAGCTGACGGGGATGGTGTGACTTTGTGGTTGTATAATAACAAAATAATAATAATAGTAATAAAAATATAATCCTGTAAAATAACTTAAAAATAAAACTCTTGTAAGATAACTGGTGTGTACGGACGCATAGTAATATATAAAATATGGAAGTCGAAAAATCGACAATTTTGGCTATACGTGTGACGTAATTTTTGTGCGATTGTTTTGCATTTAGTCGTTATTTATTTTATGCTAATAACTTATATATATTAATTACTAGATGGAACACGCTGATAATGACCCAGTTAACGAGGTTAACCAATCTGAGCAAAACAATGAAGATCATTTTCTTAATAGACAAGACATAGAAAACATCGTCGCTCAAGGAATAGCAAATGCTATTCCGGCAATCGTCGCTGCGGTTAAAAGTCCTGTTGAGCCTTCACAAGCTCACCCTAGTAAACGCATGCGCGACGATGATTTCAGTAATAGTGTTAACGGAGGCGGCGATAACGACAACTTGATTCAAGCCCCGATACTTAAGAGAATGAAAGCTGCAACGCCTGGTTGCACTTACAAGGAATTTCTTGCCTGTAAACCTGTCGAATTTGCAGGCAATGAAGGGGCAACTGCCGCGCTACGTTGGTTGGAGAAAACCGAGGCAATAATTAAAATAAGTAAATGTGCCGAGGAAGATAAGGTCATGTATGCTTCTCACTTTTTCAAGGAAGAAGCATTAGAATGGTGGAATACGGTGTTGCAAGCCAAGGGAAGCGACCTGGCTTATGCCATAAGTTGGGAAGAATTTAAGCATCTGGTGGAAAGAAACTTCTGCCCAGAATATGAAAAAGAACAAATGGCGAACAAATTCCTGAGCCACCGAATGGTAGATGTTGATTGTCGAGGGTATACTTCGAAGTTCTTTGAATATGCTCGAATTGTGCCTACTCTGGCTTCGCCAGAACCGGTACTTATTTCTCGCTACATTTGGGGTTTAATTAGCGAGATCCGTGATATTGTCAAAGCTGCGAGACCCAGCATAATCGATGATGCGGTGGAATTAGCCAACACTTTGACTGACGGACTGGTGCGTACGCGAGAAGAAAACAGAAAGAAGGAATTGGCTCAGAAAATTACCCAAGGATTTCGTATGGGTAATAATAGCAACTTCAAGAAAAAGGGAACTGGATCATCTTCCACTCCGCCGTTCTGCAGGAACTGTAAAAAGAAACATTTTGGAAAATGTAATGAAACCTGCAACTTCTGCAAAGCTATAGGACATCGTGAAGAAGATTGTAGAAAGAAAACAAAGATTTGCTACAACTGTGGAGAAGCTGGACATTTCAGACTAGAATTCCCTAAATTAGTCAAACCAGCAGATAACAAGGCTAAACCTGTTGAAGGAACTAATAAGAAGAACGTAAGAGCCTTCCAACTGACCACGCAGGAAGCCGAACTGATTCCTGACGTAATAGCTGGTACGTTTTTAGTTCACAACGTTTATGCGAAAGTATTATTCGACTCTGGTGCAAACCAAAGTTTTATAAATACTTCATTCTGCCAAGCTCTTAAGTTACCCTTAACAAAACTTAGACAAGTTTTTACAGTAGAAACGGCAGACAGAAACTCTGTTAACATAGATACGGTTTTGCAAAAAGAAACTATAGAACTTTCAGGTCATAAATTTTCTGCAATCCTATTACCCATGAATTTAGCTGGATTCGATGTCGTGTTAGGAATGGATTGGTTAATAGCTAACCATGCTCGAATCCTTTGTGATAAGAACTCTATAGAAATCCGTGCACCCACAGGAGAAGTAATCATGATTACAGGGGATAAGCCGCGTAAGCCCATGAAGTTCATTTCAGTAATGAAAGTTGCTAGTTATGAACGTAAACAAGGAATAGTGTATATGATTTCGGTAATCATTAGCACTAAGGGTAAGGAACTTAAGGAAATTCCTGTAGTATCAGAATACTCGGATGTATTCCCAGAAGAACTACCAGGATTACCACCAGATAGGGAGGTAGAATTTAGAATTCATTTGATTCCTGGAACTACACCCGTAGCTAAAGCACCCTACCGATTAGCACCCATTGAAATGTTAGAATTGAAAAAGCAATTAGATGAATTGCTTAGTAAAGGATTTATAAAACCTAGTTCATCCCCTTCGGGATCGCCTGTGTTGTTTGTAAAAAAGAAAGATGGTTCGATGCGAATATGTATTGATTATAGGGAATTGAATAAGGTTACAATTAAGAATCGATATCCATTGCCTAGGATTGATGATCTTTTCGATCAACTTCAGGGAGCTAGATATTTTTCTAAGATAGACTTACGCTCCGGATATCATCAATTGAAGGTACAAGAAGAATACATACCTAAAACCGTGTTTAGAACTAGGTATGGTCACTACGAGTTTACAGTTATGCCTTTTAGACTAACAAATGCTCCGGCAGCTTTTATGGATATGATGAATAGAATCTGTAAATCGTACTTGGATAAATTTGTAATTGTCTTCATCGACGATATACTTATTTATTCCAAAAACCAGGAAGAGCATTGTGAGCACCTGCATGCACTCTTAACTTTGTTAAGAAAGGAAAAGCTTTATGCCAAATTCTCGAAGTGTGAATTTTGGCTATAGGAGGTGCAATTTTTGGGTCACATGGTGAATTACGAAGGTATTCACGTCGATCCTGCTAAGATAGAAGCAATCACCAAATGGAAAGTCACACAATCAGCCACGGAAGTTAGAAGTTTTCTATGATTAGCTGGGTACTATAGACGATTCATTAAGGATTTTTCTAAGATAGCTGTGCCATTAACTAAGCTAACCTGTAAAACAGTTAAGTTTGAATGGGGACCTAAGCAAGAAGAAGCTTTTAGAATTTTAAAGCAAAGGTTAACAAATACCCTAATTCTTGCTTTATCCAAAGGGACAACAGATTTTGAAGTATACTGTGATGCTTCTAAGCTAGGATTAGGATGTGTGCTAATGCAACGCAAAAAGGTAATTGCGTATGCCTCAAGGCAATTGAAGAAGCATGAAGAAAATTATACGACTCATGACTTAGAATTAGGAGCCATAATTTTTACCCTTAAGATTTGGAGACATTATCTGTACGGAAGTAAGTTTACTGTCTATACAGATCATAAGAGTTTACGATACATATTTGGGCAAAAAGAATTAAACATGAGGCAAAGAAGATGAACGGAAATTCTAAGTGACTACGACTGTGATATTCAATATCACGAAGGAAAGGCAAATGTAGTAGCAGATGCCCTAAGTCATAAGTATCATGAAAAGCAAAAGCGAGTCCGTGCTCTTAGATTAAATCTACAGTTAGATTTAATGGAACAACTGAAAAACATTCAAGAAACAGCAATCAAGGATGATGCTGAAGGAATGAAAGTAAGAATAAAGGAACTAGAGCAAAGAACTGACGGAATTTGGAGATTCCACAAAAGAAGGATTTGGGTACCTAAGCAAGGAGAATTAAGAAATATGATTTTAGAGGAAGCCCATAAATCTAGATATACCATGCACCCTGGAAATAATAAAATGTACCAAGATTTAAGGAATAACTTCTGGTGGATAGGAATGAAAAAGGACATAGCTAGATATGTATCTAAGTGTCTAACTTGTTCACAAGTTAAGGCAGAACACCAGAAACCTTCAGGATTACTACAACAATTAGAAATGCCTGTTTGGAAATGGGAATTAATAACCATGGATTTTGTTACTAAGTTACTGTCACACCCCGACCACGTATAACATACAAGACGTGGCGGAAAACGTCGGGGAGTGTTGTAACAGAATTAATTGTTTCATAACCATGGCATACAAAGTTGTATTTTTATTTATCAACACAAGAGTTTCATTGTTTTAAACAGAAATACAGAGTTTATAACATAATTAAACATAGTCTATCTTCTTTTAAAGTCTCTAAGGCACATGTCCGCCCTAGTATCATGATCAACATCCTATGGAAAAGCTCCTGAAAACACATGTGAAAATAGGTACGTCAGCATAAAAATGCCTGTGAGATACATAGGTTTTGTGAAAATAGGATTCATGACTTATGTTTAAGAAAAATGTTTAGTCATGAACCTTATAATTTGCTTTGTCTTGTAAATCATTTGAAAACGATAAGATCAGATGATATGTATAAGTAAATGTAAGGTTAAATGATTTACCATGTAAAAATGAGTTTGTATGAAGTAAGATGTTTGTTAACAATGTCTTGTGAAAAGTATGCTATTTGTATAAAATGTTCTATGTCTCAATATTGAAATGATTCAAATAACGTTACGACATGTAATACCATACAAACACTTATATATAGGAAGTACCAGCGGCGTATCCACCATGCTTGTATCATATTACACACGCATCGTTACTTAATCACTTAATCAAACCAAACCAAACAATGTAAGATGTCTATGTCTAAACCAATTATCAAATGTATTGGATAATATGTCAAAGTGTTTATGTCAAGATATAAATCATGTAGTGTAAAACAAATGTCAATCATGTTTATGTGTCAAAGGTAAATCATGTCAAAATGTCTATGTCAAATATCCATATCAAATGTCTTTGTCAAATGTCTTTGTGTAAAATGTCTATGTCAAAATGTCATGTATGGCAAGTGAAATGTCTCAACTAAACCATATGCACGAAAACAAAGTATTGAAGTAAAACATGGTTTAAATCAATATTATGTCTTGTGGAAAATGCATGCTAATACTGAATATGAACATTTATGTGGTATTGTGAAAATGCATACATCCAAGCCTTGTGACTGTGGTGATAAACCCTTAAACAAATTAAAGGTCTATCTGTCTTATATCATCGAATTCGGTCATTCCTTTCTGTCCCCTTTCCCTGGGATGTCCGGAACGGGAGTTGTCAATTCCTATGGTACCACTACCTACTAACGAACGGCGTGATCATTGTTAATGAATGTATTGTCCCATGTAAACAAACCAAATGTCATACCAAAATGTAAGCATGTGAAAACAATGCACTAAGTATGTAATCAAATAAACATACATAGCGTGAAATGTCATGTAAAACGATGTACTAAGTAATGCACACAATGGGCACACCTAGCATGAAATGTCATGTAAAACGATGTACTAAGTAATGCACACAATGGGCACACCTAGTATGAAATGTAACGAAATCATGTACTATAGTGTACTAACGAACATAGCAGGTATATGATGTGAAAACAGGAAAGCATGAAAGTAACAAGTAGGCACATGTGTTCCACCCCAAAACAGTTTGGAAAACAGTAAAAGAGGGGTCTATGTACTCACTTGATATTGCTCAGTTGGCTAAAGATAACCACCAAATAATGCTATAGATCTCGGAATCAAACGGCACCTAATATAGGTAACTATGTTAATAAACCGGACCTAAATCGGAAGATCGGGTAGCATGAGGGTTTGTAAACCAAACGAGTATTGAGACTCGTGTAGTATGGTTCAACAAAGCCTACATACTAATTGAAACCTAACATAATTGTTTACGACCCATTACGACCCGTTTAGGTAGCTTATGCTACTTTAACGCGTCGTTCGCGTGAAACGCGTTCGGACCGCCTAACTAGCCCTATGACAAGTGTTATATGCCTAAACATGTTACATAATCAGTTATGTGACAAAGGTTTAGGTTACATATGCTTAATTACCAATTATACATGAAAAGGGTATTCTGGTAATTTACCTAAGGCATATAAACTACCTATCATACAACTACTTAAACGATGTGACCATAGGGTATAACCTCGGAAGGTTATTCCCTACCTACTATGGTCACCTAATGTATTTGGTCGGATCCTAATGATCGACCAAATGGGTCGGGTTCGAGGTATAAGCGATTTATTAGATCGCTTACCCTACGACCCTAGACAACGTGGTAATCAGTAGGCATAGTCCCAAGGGACTATAACCATCGTGATTACAATCACGTTGCGAAGTTCAAACGAACTTCGCATTGACCATTACTGGTCAACGCTGAAAGTCAAACAAAGTTTGACTTTCTGACTCGAAAAGCAATAAAATAAGGAAAAGAACGAAAGAATACTTACGAAGGGTCCCCGAATGCTAACTTTGATTCAAAAATCTCAGGTATGAAACAATAGTTTCAACTTAGAGTTTCTCAAATCA
Source organism: Helianthus tuberosus (assembly GCA_030545235.1). NCBI lineage: Eukaryota > Viridiplantae > Streptophyta > Magnoliopsida > Asterales > Asteraceae > Helianthus > Helianthus tuberosus. The sequence continues at coordinate 8,377,249 of CM060443.1, forward strand.
AAGTTCTTGTGATTTTGAAGCATGGGGGGTGGGGTATTTATAGATTTCGGGTAACCGTTAAGATCGTTTCTTGAATAACGTGATTTAATATGGTGCGTACACTTGTCAAAATGTTGTGGTAACTAATTTTGGCCACCACAAGTGATTAACATGTGGCACTTGACCTTTGGGAGAGTGTAAGGGCTGTTAAAAACGAGTTTATGCATTTTTTATTTTTTTTTTATTTTTTTTTTTGTATATTTTTTTGCAGTTTTGCAGTTTTGGTTCCTGTGCGCGTATCGTCGTGTTTTGGCACTTCTAACACCCGTCAAGCCCATTTTTAAGCTTCACAAGGATGTTAAAGTATAGGGAACATGAAACATGCTCAAAAATATGCCGGATGTCGGTTCGTTTGTCCGTACGATCGCGATGTTCGGTTAATTTCGACGGTATGCGCATAAGCGCGAGAAATGATCTAAATTGCGTGACGAATGGATTTTTCTCAAGCCAAACACTAGAATAAAATATTTTAGTGCTTACATAAATTTTTTAGATGTCCGGATGTATTCAGAACGTAAGTTATGCGCGAAAATGCAAACTTGTGCACTTTTTGACACTTTTAGTCCCTGAATGACCCAAAAGTTTATTTTAGCACACCGAACCCCTCAAAGCCTATTTCTAAGCTATGTAAAGGATATTTAAGGTGTGTTTAACTTATGGTTATGTTCCGGAATGTCTGTTACAGTTCAAATTGGCATACTTTCGCAGTTTGTCAACTTTAGTCCCTGTAAGCGAATTTACTTGTTTTTGCCATACCAAAGCCTTTAAAACTTATTTCTAAGTTATGTAAAGGTTATTTAAGGTATGTTAAGTATATGTTGATGTTCCGGAGTATTTGTCGCATTAAACTGGTTACGTTTTTGCACCAGTTTGCGTATAACTCTCCAGAAAGCGATATAGAGTTTGAAATTGGATAAAAGTCAAAACATGAAAAACGTAAAACACAACCAAACAAACATTGGGATTAAATAACATTGTTTTATTGATAATAGAACTGTTCATAATGATTACAAGCACAGATGTTACAGTTACCCAAAACCAGAAAGGTAACAATGCTATTTGGGTAATTGTGGATCGATTAACAAAATCAGCTCATTTACTACCCATGAAGGAAACCTTTAGCATGGAAAGGTTGGCAAAATTGTATGTAGATGAAGTAGTATCCTTACATGGAGTCCCACTCTCTATTGTATCAGATAGAGATAGTCGTTTCACTTCACATTTTTGGACGAGTTTCCAAGAAGCCATGGGGACGCGATTAAATTTAAGTACATCTTACCATCCCCAAACAGACGGACAAAGTGAAAGGACGATTCAAACCCTGGAAGACATGCTCAGGGCATGTGTAATAGATTTTGGTGGGAACTGGGATGACCACCTACCCTTAATTGAATTCTCCTGTAACAATAGTTATCATGCAAGCATTGAAGCTGCCCCATTCGAAGCACTGTATGTGCAAAAGTGCAGAACTCTAGTTTGTTGGGCAGAAATAGGAGAAAGCCAATTATCAGGTCCTAAAATCGTACAAGAAACCACCGACAAGATCACTCAAATCAAGGAAAGACTGAAAATGGCTCGAGATCACCAGAAAAGTAATGTAGACAATCGACGCAAGCCACTGGAATTTCAAGTTGGAGATAAGGTACTCTTAAAAGTTTCTCCTTGGAAAGGAGTAGTGTGATTCGGTAAAAAGGGAAAGTTAAGTCCAAGATACGTAGGACCATTCCCAGTAATCCAGCGAATAGGACCAGTTGCTTATCGCTTACAACTACCAGAAGAACTAGCCGGGGTACATGACGTATTTCATGTATCCAACCTCAAGAAATGTCTATCTGACGAATCCCTGGTAGTACCTCTTCAAGATATAGAGGTCAATGAAAAGTTAAAATTTGTGGAGAAACCACTGCAGATAGAAGACAGAAAGGTCAAGTTTCTCAAACACAAACGACTAGTGCTGGTCAAAGTCAAGTGGGATTCAAAGAGAGGACCGGAATACACTTGGGAACTGGAATCAGAGATGAAACGAAAATATCCCAACTTATTCCAGTAAATCTCGAGGACGAGATTTTAATAAGTGGGGAGGATGTAACAACTCTCATTAAAATTATTATTTCTTATTATAATTTGTCCAATTGGAAACCCTAATTGAGACCCCCAAGTAATATTGCATGGCCCCTAAAATTTTCAGAACAGTTGGAATCAGGATCAAGGCCCCCTAAAACTCAGGGGGGGGGGGTATTCCCTAATCGTTATTATCTACACAGTTTGTTGTCAAATGCGAATTTCGTCGAACGGTCGACTCACCTGAGCTACAAATACACGGGGCTACCCTGTAGGTCCCCTTGTTCGTACGGATCATCACAGAATTGTGTATCCAACCTAGAGGGGGAATCCTCTAGATCAGATTTGTTACAGAAACAAGTAGAAACCAGAATTCAGCAATTCACAATCAAACTGGGTTTCTATTGATTATCAATCTCACGTTACAATCAATCAAAACCCTAACCACACACAATTTCATCCAAGCTGATTATGCTCTCACGAAATCTCTCTCTAAAACGTTTTGGCTGATTAACCTAAACCCTAAAGCAAAGCCTTGTTTATATAACACAAGGTTGCTACTTGGGCTAAGGTTTCCTACATGGGCAAAGCCCAATTCTTCCCCCTTAGACCCAATGTGGGTTTTGTTTAGCCCAAACTCTATTATTTCACTAATACAAAGCTAAACCCGCTAACTGTTTATCGTTTAACTAATTACAAGATATCCAAAGACCAAATCTAAGCTGTTGTCACAAATATGCACCAACAAACTCCCCCTTGACAATAGCTTCAAAAAAATAACTTTGTCTTCAGTCATCTTGCAATCTTCATGTAGTTTTGCACTGTCTTTGGTCTTTGGATAGCTTCAGCTTCAATAGCTTCTGTCAGCAACAGACTCCCCCTAAGCTAATGCATCCAATCACCAAATCTTCAACACGTTAGCACTTGAGAAAACTCAAGTTTAGCATTTGCAAAGCAATCTTCAAACTCTTCACTTTGTCTGCAATGTAGAAAGGAGGTTCTACCATGCATCCAATCAAACTCTCATCTTCACAGCAACTTCTCAGCAACATACTGCTTCAATCTGTATACTATAAAACAAACATCTCGAGAAACCATAAGAATTTTTCAACACAGTTAAATAAATTATTATTTTTCAAGAGATAGTTAAACTGTATCACAGATTAAGCATTTTCAATTTCATCACCAACACGCAAAACTTTTTAATCACACACCCTATAACCCGCATGATTTAAAATTTTGAACTCACTTTCCAACACCGTCTCCCCCTATCAGTAACAATTCCTCCAAGAATAACAGTTTTTCGTACGTTAAGAATTTTAAACAGAAAAAGACACTATTTTTGGATTTTCTTATATTTTCTGAAAGCAAGTAAATAACAAAAGCAATAAACACTCTATTTTTGTGAGAATCACCGGTAAGAAGATCATATCAGCACAATCAAACTGTTTTCACACTATTAGATAATTCTTTATTTAATTTTTCGTGAAAAGCAGTCCAAGACGATTACTAGTATGTTTGTCCACTTAAACAAAATGCATGAACATTTCAAGTACCATTACCGTATGATACGTTAAGGTAATATTATTCTGAAATACTAGTGTGTCCCACTTCAGGATATACCCCCGCGATCAAGGTATGCACAAAGATTCATCGTAGTAGGTGAGTATACTGAATTCATCCGTTTTGTTTTTCAACGTTTAGATAATTGGTGATCAGGTCAGTACTTCCGTACAGCAAATAGACCAAAATATCTAACGAGGGCTAAGACAAATACCATTTTTTGGTACGATTTATGCATTTTGCACATTTTGAATGACTCTCTATGAGAGCTTCTTCATTTTTGGGTTTTGGCATTTTTAGCTCTTTTAAGATATCATGGTTGTGCCTAGGTCAGCATGTATCTGGATGCAGCAGAAGGACAACCCTGATATCCCCAGATGAAATAACAGTATAAAGACCCAAAACTTCAGACTTTGGCAATCTATCAACACAAGATTTAAGGTCATTAAACCATACACCACTGATGTGTTCCCCACTCATATTCAGTTCATTTAGGTTTATATCACATTGGTAAGTTGATTATTTCATGCTTTTTGCCTACTGGTACATCATATGATGAAGCTGCTATCACACTTAAGCAATTTAATTTCAGTTTCAGTGTGACAGTCTAACTTGCAGATGTACTATCATTTCTTCTTTTTCACACAGTGATAACTCATTTTTGATTTTCTATTTTTTATATTTTTCAATTTTTTAATGTTTTTTGGATTTTGTGGTTATCTGTTTTTTTATTTTTGATTTTTAAGAAAACAATAAAATATTTACAAAATTCTTATGAAAAACCAGTTATTCAGGATTCTCATCCCGTTGAGTTCGACTAAATGTTCAAAGCGAGCCCTGCCAAAAGCTTTAGTATAAAGATCTGCCAGGTTATCTAGTGTGTCGACTTAGCACTTTGAACTTCAATTTAAATCAATTAATATATATATATATATATATATATCAACAATCTCACATCCCCGTCATGTGCCTAGAGCAGCCACTATCAACATAAGTTGATAATCCTCCTTAGCAGCTCCTGCACACACCAACTAAGAAATTAGTTAGATTGGGGGACCCAAGCCTTAATGGTCTTGGGTCGTCCAAATTCACCAACCACTTGAACATCCATCCAATATCCATTACTCCTAACTGGAGTCTTGGATCTCAGACCTGTTGATGGAATTTGATTTTGATTTCCACTAGGTCTTTGGTCCTGAGGGTTCCTATATGTGTTTGGACTATATGACCTTTGAAAATTTTGATTTTGATACCTTGAATTTTGATTCCAAGAAGCATTATTGTTGTAATCTTCATGTAGTTTTGCAATGTCTTTGGTATTTGGATAGCTTCAGCTTCAATAGCTTCTGTCAGCAACAGACTCCCCCTAAGTTGATGCATCCAATCACCAAATCTTCAAAAACTTTAGCGTTTGAGTAAAACTCCAGTTCAGCATTTGTTGTTGGATCTGAGTTTCTTTTTTATTGTATTTTCGTTTTAAATTAAGATGAGAATGAAAGAGTTGTGCAGCGGAATTAAGATGAAAACAAACTTTGCATACAATCAAACGAGAGTAATACTTTTAATCAAACATCTTTACACAATGAATCGAAAGATTGAATTTGTTTCAACAACGATTACAATGATTGATGAATGAATGCAAACTCCCCCTCAGCCAGAGCTCAGTAGTTTGTTCGTGCAAAGAAGACAATGTGGTGAAAGAGCTAATAGAACAATACAAAGTACTGAACTATTTATAGGCACTTGCAAACCACTGAGCATCTTAGCTGACGTCACCATGAAAGTGACATTTAACCTCCTAACAAACTCTAACCTCTGATCTATAAACACTGATGTACTAAACTACTGCTATTACATTACATTACATAAAAGACACTTTAAACAGCTGCTGCATCCTTCCACTGTTGTGAACCCAGCAGTGCCTGTCCGGATCAGCAGTACTTGACTCAAGGCAGTAGATTGAGTCAGCAGAGCTTTGGTCTTCCATCAGTCTTTGACTTTGGGCAGTAGATGCAAGGCAGCAGTTGTAGGTCAGCACTTTGTAAGATCAGCAGATAGGAGGTCAGCAGATATAAAACCACTTTCAAGGGGAGAGATTTGCATGAACCAACTGTAATCGTCTGCTTATTCTGGATCCACTGCTCTGATCCAGTTTTGGCTTTAATTATCTGTTCCTCTGATAGGGTTCAATCCCAACAATCTCCCCCTGGAACAGATAATGCCAAAACTCTTCATTATTTGTGGAATTCTTTATTGCCTCATCAACGACTCCCTTATCTGACCTTTAAATTGTAATTCAAAGTCTAGGGCATCTGTATCTTCATCATCCCTGCTAAGTGGAAGATCAAGGAGATCCTGCAAATCTTCAAGACTCAGGCCAAGAGCTTGTTCCCTTGATATTTTCTCCACTACTCCACCAGACCTGAGCAAAGTCAATACGCAGGTCTGTTTGTCAGTTTCCCACTTTTGTATTTTTGAGCCTGGTGGGTTTCTTGGGAGATGTTTATTTGCAGAAGTATTTGGAGAGGCTGGCCTATTCATGACTGGCTGAGCAGTACTTGCAGTTTGATCCAAACCAAGAGTTTCCATTATCATTTTCTTTATACCCTCTTTTCCAAGGTCTTCACCTTCCATTAACTCTTTGATGGTTTCAGCAATCAGCTGTTTTTGTGGCCTTCTTTTGTAGATGGCAGCACCAACTGGAGCTGTGGATCTCCTGATTTGCAGCTTTGATGGTCTTTTTGAAACCGTTGCTTCAGGATAGTCAGGCTTTTGAGGAACTGTGGGATCTTTCTTTCTTAATTGTTCCAACTTTTTGTAAGTAGCCCTGACCACATCTTCTTTCCATCTAGCAACTTGTCTTTTGTTTCCATAATCAGCTGCTACCAGTTCCTCTTTCATTCTCCTCAGCTCTTCCTGCTTGTCAGGTACATTCTTTCTGAATTTTGCCCAGTTAGGAGGAGTGTGAGTGACTTTCCTGTTTATCATGTCTTGAATTCTTACTGCTTCATTTTCAAGTTCAGGAATAGTCCACTCTTTGTACATGTATCTCTCTCCTTTGTACTTCTTGTGAGCCATAATGCTTTCAATGTAGTATTTCTTCAGAGTTTCAGCAGCTCTTTCAGAAATTTGTTGACTAACATTTTTTGCAAATTGCTCTAGGGATCTGACTTGTGTGAGCAAATATTGACTTCTCTGTGCAATTTCTTTATCAGATTTCCCTTGTGTGTTTTTCTTTGAGATATCCTCTGCTTGCTTGGCCTTGATTTCCAAATATTCATCAACATTTTTAGGCCAGGGATATCCTTTTATTGATGGCAAACTCCTTTTGGCAGGGTCATCCTCAAAGTAAAAAGATTTTATTTCTTCTCTAACAGCTGCTAATTCAAGAGGAAATTGAACACCTGCAGGAGGTAAGGGCTTGTACATTTTAACTGAAGAGAGAGGAACAGGTTTTGGAATTGTGACAAGTGCTAAAGATTTTGAAGATGTTTGTGGTGGTGAATTGTCATCATCTTTGAGAATTAGTCTTCTCCTTTTTGTAGGAGGGACTGATGATGTTTTGGATGGAACAGTGGTGGTAGATGTAGTGGCAGTGGATTGTGATTGACTAACAGCTGTTGAAACAACTGGTGTTTCAACCACTGTTGTCATTACAACAGATGTTATAACATCTGCTGTCTTCTGCTGTATGTCAGCAGGTGTTGTTTTTGGTGGTGATGATGGTAAAGCAGTGGATGTTGTGTGTGTTGAAGTGGTGTGTGTTGATGGAACAACTATTTGGTAAGCAGTAGTTTTTGTAACTCCTGTTGCATCAGCTGTTTTGTATGGTGGTTTTTGAGCAGACTTTGAACGTCTGGTTGGAATGGATTTGGGTTGCCTCACTTTTCTAGTAGGCTTCTTCTTTTCCTCAACAGGATTTTCATGATCCTTTGACCCAGAAGTACCCTGATCTGGATGATCCATTCTGTCCACCCTGGCTTTCTTTTTGGCCTCTCTATCCCTTTTTACACTTGCAACTGCTTCTGCTAGTGCATTTGTTGTCACATCAATTTTCTTGCTGCCATCTGGCAAAGGGATCTTTTTGGTCATGTTTGAATTTTCTGGTTCAAGATAGAGAACATCCTCTATACCCTTCCTTTTCCACTCCTTAATTTTCTCCCCCTTTTTGGCATTATCTTCGGGGATTTGATAAATGTAGCGGACTTTTGGAGGAGCATTGCCAGTGGTGTGCAAGATCTGAGTGTTGAGAGCCTTTAAATCAGCCTGAGTGTTCTTGAACCTTGACTCCATTGCATTTCTCAGCTATTGTACATGTTTTTCATGTTGCTGATCTGCTAATTGTGCTTGTTGTTGGAGAAAAGATTGAAACAGATTCCAGAGCTCATTTGTAGCAGGTGCCCTTTGTGGAGCAGGTGCTTGAGGTGGAACAGCAGTTGATTGTACCTTCTGAACTTGTAACACCTGTTGTAGCATATCTTTGAGTTCTGCAACAGAGTTATCAAGCTTTGCAATACGATCCGTCAATTTCTGGTACTTTAAACCATCACCCAAGTTAATGGGATCATCTGATTTCCCACTAGCAGTGGTTTTATCAGTGGTAGATGTAGGGAGTATACTCCAAACATTAACCACTGATGCCCCTTTTTCTTGGTACTGGGGTCTTCTTCCTTCAACACTTGACAACCTTTTGATGTTGCCAGTAGGATAAATAAATCCACTGGTGGTTGGCAGGGGTGCTATAAAAGGAATTGCCTCCAAGGAAGTCTTATTAATGTAACCACTGTCCAACTGTAAACCTGTAGGTTCAACAGTTGTAGTGGCTGCTTCACTTGGATTACCACCAAAAGTTACGTGTAACTCATGGGGTGTAACCTCCTCAGGTTGTGTTGGTGGGTTAGCAAAGATTGATACATCAGACCCAGTCAGTTGTTGAGGTATATTCTCATTAGTAGGTGATTGAGAAGGACTGGTTAATGCCTGGTTCAAATCAATTGCATCCAACAGTGGTTTTATTGGTGAGGGAATTGTGGATGTGATGATTGGTGTAGAAATAGGATGTGTCCCGGGCATTGGACTGTGGATGATAGAAACGAGTGTTTCCAGAGCATCATGATGTGGAGACCCTATTTGTACAACCTGTTCTTTTTGTGAAGAAGCAGGAGGAGTTTCGGTTATGGGTTGAGATATTTGTACCAACTGCTGTGAGGAAGTAGCAGCAGTGGTTTCTTGTGACTTTTGTGTTGTCACTGGCAGGAGCTCTGGTATCTCATCCTCCAGAGATGCCTTTTTGATGGTTTTGGGGGGGGGGGGGTTTGTGTTTTTCTTTTTGTTGGCTTTTTGGTGATTGTAGGTGTGGGTTTCAAAACAGTTGTGCTGCTGCTTTGATCACCTTGAGCAGTGGGCTCAGCAGCAGATACCTGAGGAGCAGTTGTAACTGCTAAAATCTGCTCAGGCACCTCTGCTTGTGTTTTGCAAGGTGCTAACATTCTTGAAAAAGTTTCAGTTGTTAAACTGTTTATTTGAGTAGAATCACCTTGGTTTATTATAGCTAAATCATCCTTACTGAATTTCTTTGAAAAATAGTAACTTAAAAACCTTGGAAACAGTAAGAATGATTTTGTTTCAACATTGTTAACCAAATCTTTAAAAATTTCCCGAGAATAGTTAAAATTTTCTCCTTGAAGAATTGCATATCCCAGATTTTGAATCTTTAAAGGGATTTCATTGAAAGAAGTGGTTTTGTTTGAAACACATAGTAGGAGGGTATGAAATAAAAATCTGGTTGCAGAAGGAAAATAACCTTTTTCTAAGGTAATTTTCTTCATCATTGTGGCTTCATACCCTCTCTCAATGAAGTCAGTTTGTAACTCGTTTTTAGTGAAAGAAATTTTACCTTCCTGATCACCGAGTTAAAAGACCTCTGAAATGGATTGTGGCGTGATTTGGACAGCTTTACCCTTTATAGAAGAGTGTATGGTGGTTGTAGTGTCTCCTTGTTTTTCAAGGGTTGCATTTTTCCAGAACTCCCTTTGGGTCGCCAAATAGATTGGTGCATCGGCAGTGAACAAAGTTTTGTACTTTGATTTTGCCATGAGATTAATGATGGAATCGAAAACTTTGGTGGTTCCTGGTTTTGTGAGAAGACCCAGGAGATTGTGAGATGGTTTATGTGGAATTTCAGTGGAGATTGCCTTTTGAGAGGCTGTTTTCGATGATGATTTGGATGAGGGTTTTGAAGATTTCTTTGATTTTGTCATTTTGAGGATGATTGATCGAAGAAATTTGTGAAGAAATGAGATGAAAAACTGCTTTGAGAAGAGAATTTTTAAGAATTCAATTCGACAGTAAAACCCTGTTTTGGTGGTGAGTGGGGGATTTTATAGGGAAGAAAGTGAATGCTGAGGTGGCAGCCGTTACAAAAGGTCTGACCAATATGTACTGCCCACGTGACAACCCCTGTTGAAAGTGAAGGACAGTACTTGTGTGATAGGGACAGATGAAGGCAGTGGTATGAAAGCAGTGGATGATTTTCACTATCAGTGGATAGCATATCAGTGGATAAGACACTGCTTTTGAACAACAGAGTTTATCAAAGTAATGAGAGAGCAGGGGTTGACTTTCAGCAGTGGACAGACTTTTGAAGGAAGCAGACTTTTGAACAAACAGTGGTTAATGGCAGACTTTTAAGGATTTTAATGAAAAATTTTCATTTTTTAGCTATTTTTAAGGATGGAGTTTTGATTTTCTGAAAACATTTTGTTGCTTTTATTCATAGAAAAACAAGATGTTGCTTGTTATTCCATGTTCAGCATCCCAATCCTAGAGACCAAGCTTTCAAAAGTGGCTGTATCAAGTGCTTTTGTGAGCACATCAGCTAGCTGGTCTTTAGTTGGGACATGATGCAGAGAAATCAAACCTTTTTCATAGCAATCCCTCACAAAGTGATGTCTGATGTCGATGTGTTTGGTGGTTGAATGGGAAACTGGATTTTTGATGATATTTTCTGCTGCCTGACTGTCCAACATGAGTGGTGTCTTCAAGGCAGTGATACCAAAATCCAGTAACTGATTTTGAAGCCACAGGAGTTGGGCTGTACAGCTTGCAGCAGCAATGTATTCAGCTTCAGCAGTGGATGTTGAAATAGCTGCTTGCTTTTTGCTTTGCCATGAGACTAAGCAATCACCCAGAAACTGGCACCCTCCTGATGTGGACTTCCTTGTGGTGTGACATCCAGCAAAGTCACTGTCTGAGAAACCTGAAAGCTTGATGTTCCCATTAGCTGGATACCAGATACCAAGTGTGGGAGCACCTTTTATGTATCTGAAGATCTTTTTTACAGCAATGAGATTTGATTTTCTGGGAGCTGATTGACTTCTTGCACAGACACATGTTGCAAACATGATGTCTGGTCTAGATGCAGTTAGGTACAATAAAGACCCAATCATGCTTCTATAAAGTGTTTGGTCAATCAGCTCATCCTTTTCATCAGACATGACCAGCTTATTTGTTGCCATGGGTGTGCTGCATGGTTTACAATCATTCATATCAAATTTGGTTAAAAGTTCTTTAGCATATTTGCTTTGATGAATGAAAGTTCCATTTTGCAATTGCTGTACTTGGAGACCAAGAAAGCATTGCAGCTCACCCATAGCACTCATTTCAAACTCAGCTGTCATGAGTTCTCTAAACTCTTCACACATTGAGTTACATGTGCTTCCAAAAATAATGTCATCCACATAAATCTGGACAATCATTAAATCCTTCCCTCTCCATTTTAAAAACAGTGTTTTATCAATGGTACCTCTTTTGAAACCATTTGAGAGTAGGAAGTTGGAAAGAGTTTCATACCAGGCCCTTGGTGCTTGTTTCAAGCCATACAAGGCTTTGTTTAGCCTGTAGACATGATCTGGATAAAATGGATCCTCAAAACCTGGAGGTTGACAAACATACACCTCTTCTTGGATTGTACCATAGAGGAAAGCACTTTTGATATCCATTTGAAACACCTTCATATTGTGGTTGACAGCAAAGGCCAGGAACAGTCTAATGGCTTCCAATCTTGCAACAGGGGCAAATGTTTCATCATAATCAATCCCCTCTTCCTGTCTGTAACCTTGAACCACAAGCCTGGCTTTATTTTTGACAACAATACCCCTTTCATCAGTTTTGTTCTTGAAGACCCACTTTGTGCCAATGGGACTAACCTCTTCTGGCAGTGGTACAAGCTCCCATACTTGTTGTCTTTTAAACTGTTGGAGCTCCTCTTGCATGGCTTCTACCCAGCTGTTGTCTTTCAGTGCCTCTTGGTACTTGACTGGCTGATGGAGTGATAGAAAACCAGCAAAAAGACAAATGTTTTGGGTTTGGCTTCTTGTGAGCACCCCTTCATTTATGTTGCCAATGATTTGATCAGGTGGATGAGATCTCAAGAAGATTAAATCTCCTTGGTATGGTATGATGGCATTTGTTGGTGAAGGCTGCAAATGTGTATCATCTGAGCTAACCACTGCTGGGGACTTTGATGATCCAGCAGTGGTTTCAAAAGGTGGTGGTATAGGAGGTAATGAAGTGGACAACTGCTGACTTTTATCCACTGTTTGAGGACTTTTGTCAGCAGTGTTTGAGGATGTCGAAGCAGTGGTTGAGCTTTGACAACTGTTTTGAACAGCTGGTGCTTTTCCCTTTGTGGCAGACCTTTGAGGGATGATGATTTCATACCCAGAGTCTGGTGTTGTATCCTCTGATGGACCTGCACTGTTAGTCTTGACAGCAGTATTTTCAAAAGTGAATTTTTCAAGATCAAACAGATCTGCAGGGTTTGCTGGGATTTTTATTGATGAAAGTTCATTGAACTTTACATTCAAAGTCTCCTCCACTGCCTTGGTCCGTGTATTGAACACTTTGTAGGCCTTGGCAGTGGTTGAGTATCCCAAATGGTAACCACAATCAATTTTGGCTGTAAATTTTGAAATGGAATCTTTTAAGTTCAAAATAAAGCATGGGCAGCCAAACACTTTGAAATATGAGATCAGTGGTTTAATTTTATACAGAATTTCATAGGCAGTCTTTTTGTGCCTGGGGTTAATTAAAACTCTGTTCTGAACATAGCAAGCAGTGTTTACTGCCTCTGCCCAGAAAGTTAATGGCAAACCTGAATCTGCAAGCATGGTTCTGGCAGCCTCAATCAGAGTTCTGTTCTTCCTTTCCACTACCCCATTCTGCTCTGGTGTTCTAGGGATGCTGTACTGCCTTACAATCCCTTTCTTCACACAGAAGGCATCCAACTCCCTATTTTTGAATTCTGTGCCATTGTCACTCCTGAAGCTTTTCACTGGAAGGTCAAATTGCTTTTCAACCTGTATTACAAAGTCTTGCAAAATGCCTGCAGTTTCATCTTTTGAGTGCAAAAAGAAAGTCCATGTGAACCTAGAAAAGTCATCAACAATGGACTTGTAAGAACTTTTATGCTGGGCCAAACAAATCCATGTGTAGCATTTGCAAACACTGGGTTGTTTTGGACTCTTCAATGGACTTGTAAGAACTTTTATGCTGTTTTCCTTTTAAACAGGAAATGCAATGTTCAGGATATGAAAACAATTTTTGTGGTAGGCCTCTCACCAAACCATTTTTTGAAATTTCTGTGATTGTCTTAAGATTTGTGTGTCCCAGCCTTCTGTGCCAAAGTTCTGTCTCTTTGTTAGAGGCAGCTGAGAACAGACAGGCATCAGCTCTGGGACACTCTTTTGACATGTCAACAACATAAACATTGCCACTTCTTTGAGCAACAAGTTTAGTTTGACCAGTTTTGATTATTACTTCAATCTTTTTGACCATTTCTGGTCCAACAATCCTACAACAATCTTTTGTGAAGAATGACCCAAAGCCCTTGTCACTCATTTGGGACACACTCAGAAGGTTGAATTTTAGATTGTCTATTAGATTGACATTTTCAAATTTTACTTTTCCAGACTCCACTGTACCCGACCCCAGAACTTTTCCTTTACTATTATTCCCAAAGGATATATCACCCCCTCCATGGATTTTAAAGTCTTTGAGGAGGGCTTTACATCCTGTCATGTGCCTGGAGCCTCCACTATCTACATACCAAAGACTATCAAAGTATGCAGAAGCTCCCTTGGCAGCTGCCATCATTGCACAATCACATTGATGATCTTCCTCATCATCAGCTTTCACCTTCTTTTCACCAGCCTTTTCTTCTTTCTCTTCTTGTTTGTCCTCTTCGGACCATGGATCTGTCAGTGGTTCAATCTGGGTACCTGAACTTTCTCCCAACAGTAGTTCACCAGCCACAGCAGTAACCACTGCTTCAGTCACCTCTTCCACTGTTTCAAAGCACTGCTGTTCCTCCTCAGTTTCAACCCCCTCCTGTATTGACTCTAATGCCATCAAACAAAACTCATCATGAGAAGAATCATTAGAAGCATAGAGTGCAAAATTTTCATCATTAAGGTCTTCAGGCATACTGCTCCAGTCAACAAACCCTTGAGTGAAAAAACTTTGTTGATCTGGTTGTGCTGCTGCTGGAGCAGTGGTTTGAGGTGCAACAGGTTGCACTTGTACCTGTGGAGCAGGGGTTTGAACATATTGGATTTGTGGAACAGTAGTTTGGACATAATGTACTGGCACAGGGGCAGCAGCATAGTGAGCAGTGTTCACTTGAGCTGCTGGGGCATATTGGGCATAGTGCACAGTGTTTTGGTTTTGAGGTCTAGGATTTGAGCTAGGATGAGTAATTATGGGACCAGTAGTTTGACTCCTACATTCCCTAGCGAAATGTCCCAACCTATTACACTTATAGCACTTGATTTTCGATTTATCCAACCCAACCCTTAGATTCCCATGCAAACCTGGGAATTTTCGCCCTGTTCTTTTGTAGAACTTGCTAGTTCTGACACTTAGCAAAGCCAGTTGGTGCAGGATGTCCATTTCCTCTACATCAGTGGGATCAAAATGTTGCAAATCATTTAGTTCAAAACTTAAATTGTCTGACATCTGGTTTTCATTTGCAGTGAATGCATAACTAGCAGAGTGAGGATCAGGGTTGTTAAAATTTGCACCAGCAGTTATGTCAATGAAGTGATCATAACCCTGATCCTTACCACTGCTCCCAGATTCTTCTTGACCCAGAAGAGCAGTATTACCGAAAGTGTAATCATCGGTAACTTTTCCTGACTCTTGTAACCTCCTTTTCTGGTTCAACTCCCTTTCGTAGGTCAGGAGTCGACCATGGAGTTGGGTCAAGGTCAGATCCTTGAATTCAGGTGAGTTTCGGGTGACAAAAGCTATGGTGTCCCATTTTTCTGGCAGTGACCTGAGGAACCTGCTATTTTGAGTTGAGTTTGTAAAAGTGGTGTTAACAAGCCTCAGTTCACTGATGAGACAGCTGAAACGCTCAAATTGTTGCGTTAGTGATTCGCCTTTAACGTAGCAAAATGTTTCATACTGTTGGTTCAGGATTTCCCTATTGTTTTCTATGACTTCCTCAGTTCCCCCAAACTGTTCCTTAAGTGCGTCCCATAACTCTTTGGCACTGTTACAATGTAACAGTCCAGCATATATCTCATTGGGCAGCGCTGATGCTACGATGCTAAACGCTTTAGCATCTAGTTCGATCTTTTGAAAATCGGTTTCGGTATAATTTTCAACTGGTTTTGGAACGAACTTTTTAGCATCTTCAGCACTTGGCACTGAAGGAACATGGGGACCATAAATGACAGACTTCCAACAACCTGTGCTTTGTTGAGCGAGGATGTGACCCATCCTCCTCTGCCAGATGTTGTACTCATTTCTTTTTAGCATAGGTGGTTTAAAAAGCGAGCCGATGTTGTTTTTATCATCCTGAGATTGTGACGTCATTCTTGTTGTTTTACAGACACTGAGAAATCAACTTTAATGGTGATTAATCCTTGCTCTGTTTTTCAACGGACGAACAAACGATCAGTATCAACTGTTATGAGCTGAACTATTTACGTCAAAATGATTGTTAAATCAAATTTGACTGTCCAAGCTCTGATACCAATTGTTGGATCTGAGTTTCTTTTTTATTGTATTTTTGTTTGAAATTAAGATGAGAATGAAAGAGTTGTGCAGCGGAATTAAGATGAAAACAAACTTTGCATACAATCAAACGAGAGTAATACTTTTAATCAAACATCTTTACACAATGAATCGAAAGATTGAATTTGTTTCAACAACGATTACAATGATTGATGAATGAATGCAAACTCCCCCTCAGCCAGAGCTCAGTAGTTTGTTCGTGCAAAGAAGACAATGTGGTGAAAGAGCTAATAGAACAGTACAAAGTACTGAACTATTTATAGGCACTTGCAAACCACTGAGCATCTTAGCTGACGTCACCATGAAAGTGACATTTAACCTCCTAACAAACTCTAACCTCTGATCTATAAACACTGATGTACTAAACTACTGCTATTACATTACATTACATAAAAGACACTTTAAACAGCTGCTGCATCCTTCCACTGTTGTGAACCCAGCAGTGCCTGTCCGGATCAGCAGTACTTGACTCAAGGCAGTAGATTGAGTCAGCAGAGCTTTGGTCTTCCATCAGTCTTTGACTTTGGGCAGTAGATGCAAGGCAGCAGTTGTAGGTCAGCACTTTGTAAGATCAGCAGATAGGAGGTCAGCAGATATAAAACCACTTTCAAGGGGAGAGATTTGCATGAACCAACTGTAATCGTCTGCTTATTCTGGATCCACTGCTCTGATCCAGTTTTGGCTTTAATTATCTGTTCCTCTGATAGGGTTCAATCCCAACATTTGTAAAGCACTCTTCAACTTTGTCTGCAATGTAGAAAGGAGGTTCTACCATGCATCAAATCAAACTCTCATCTTCACAGCAACTCATCACTTTAACTTCTCAACAACATACAAATTCAATCTGTATACTATAAAACCAACATCTCGAGAAACCATAAGAATTTTTCAACACAGTTGAATAAATTATTATTATTCAAGAGATTATATCACAGATTAAGCATTTTCACTTTATCATCAACACGCAAAACTTTTTAATCACACACCCTATAACCCGCATGATTTGAAATTTTCAACTCACTTTCCAACACCGTCTCCCCCTATCAGTAACAATTCCTCCAAGAATAACAGTTTTTCGTACATTAAGAATTTTAAACTGAAAAAGACACTATTTTTGGATTTTTATATTTTCTGAAAGCAAGTAAATAACAAAAGCAATAAACACTCTATTTTTGTGAGAATCACCGGTAAGAAGATCATATCAACAAAATCAAACTGTTTTCACACTTGTAGTTAAATTTTTATTTATTTTCGTGAAAAGCAGTCCAAGACGATTACCAGTATGTTCATCCACCTAAACAAAATGCATGAACATTCCAAGTTCCATTACCATATGATACGTTAAGGTAATTTTATTACTGAAATACTAGCGTGTCCCACTTTAGGATATACCCCCGCGATCAAGGTATGCACAAAGATTCATCGTAGTAGGTGAGTATACTGAATTCATCCGTTTTGTTTTACAACGATAGATAATTGGTGATCAGGTCAGTACTTCCGAACAACAAAGAGACCAAAATATCTAACGAGGGCTATGACAAATACCATTTTTGGTACGCATTATGCTTTTTGCACATTTGAACGACTCTCTAGGAGAGCTTCTTCATTTATGGGATTTGGCATTTTTTGCTCTTTTAAGATATCCTGGTTGTGCCTAGGTCAGCATGTATCTGGATGCAGCAGAAGGACAACCTTGATATCCCCAGATGAAATAACAGTATAAAGACCCAAAACTTCAGATTTTGGCAATCTATCAACGCAAGATTTAAGGTCATTAAACCATACACCACTGATGTGTTCCCCACTCATACACAGTTCGTTTAGGTTTATATCACATTGGTATGTTGATTATTTCATGCTTTTTGCCTACTGGTACATCGTATGATGAAACCGCTAGCACACTTAAGCAATTTTAGTTCATTTTCAGTGTGACAGTCTAACTTGCTGATGTACTATCATTTCTTCTTTTTCACACAGTGATAACTCATTTTTGTTTTTCTATTTTTTTTATGTTTTTGATTTTTCAATGTTTTTGTATTTTTTATCTTTAAGAAAAGCAGTAAACTATTTACAAAATTCTTATGAAAAACCAGTTATTTAGGATTTCTTATCCCGTTGAGTTCGACTAAATGTTCAAAGCGAGCCCTGTCAAAAGTTTTAGTATAAAGATCTGCCAGGTTATCTAGTGTGTCAACTCAGCACTTTGAACTTCAATTTTAAATCAATTAATATATATATATATATATATATATATATATATATATATATATATATATATCAATAATCTCACATCCCCGTCATGTGCCTAGAGCAGCCACTATCAACATAAGTTGATAATCCTCCTTAGCAGCTCCTGCACACACCAACTAAGAAATTAGTTAGATTGGGGGACCCAAGCCTTAATGGTCTTGGGTCGTCCAAATTCACCAACTGTCACGACCCTCGACCCGGTTTGACCCGTTTCAAGAGCCGCGGGACAGAAATACTGCGGTATTTATTTAATTGAGTTTAACAGCGGAAACAGGATCGCTTAAAGCTAAAAACTTTTTCCCCGATTATTTTATTTCACAATTCGGGATATAACCCCGATAATTTACAATAGTATGTTTTTTTTTTATATAAAAGCGTGATATTACAAAAGTGTTTATTTATTTTATATTGAGCCACTATCAGTCAGCTTGAAATGCTTCCCAGCACTTTTCCTGATTTACAACAGATCACCTGAAACATGTTTGAAAAAGGTTTTGTCAGCGGGAAATACTGAGTGAATCATTCTATTTACTAAAATGACACATTTGTTATAATTTACAGTATTAAGAGCGATTACAATGTTTCTGATATCAATCCAACTACCCACAGTATTTGTCACTCGAATCTTTACGGTGACTGTGGTCATATCACCATTGGCTGCCCCAATGAATGACGAATATCACTAAATTTAGGTTCGCCCACCTAAAGTGATAAAACTGTAATACTGTGCACAATACCCCACATACCGGCTGTAATTTGGTGATTACAAAGACTTAATCCCCGTAATTATAACTTTGAAAATAAACATGATTTTGTAAATAGATTTGATAAAAAGAGAGAATGACTCACAAACTGTGAGAAAAGGAGAATGACTCACATTGCTGATTTAATATGATCAGAGTCTAATCTATGATTTAGCCTTGTTAACCTAATATAGATAATGCACACAAAACCAGGTTAGTAATCAATCCAGCAATTACGATAATTTACGAAATCAAATTATCACAATGAATGTTAAAATGCAATACTTTGTCCATCGAATTAACGATGATCCATTGAATTAACAATGAACGACAAGGTATAATACTTTACCCATCGAATTAACGATGATCCGTTGAATTAACAACGAACGATAAAGTATAATACTTTACCTATCGAATTAACGACAATCCGTCAAATTAATGACGAACGATAAAGTATAACCCTAATGTGGGCGGCATTTAAACATGCATTGGATATCTTGATCTTCGGATAAATGAATCGTAGCAGCGATTGTGCTAATACCCTGTTTTGTAGCAGAATTTCGATACCCGGGGGTTGAATTTAAGAATAACAGAACGTAAAGCAGTGTATTTGTGAGAATTCGGTCGACGTAAAATGTTCAGAATTCGTCTACCAATGTCTGCTATTTATAGGTAAATTTTGGGATGCCCTGCGCATCGTAGCCAAATATCCCCTGCGCATCGTATGCCATTTAAACTGGCTGCGCATCGTAGGCCATAACTTGCTACGGTGCGTATGGGTTGAAAAATAGGGTTATAGACTAGCCACGACTGGGACTAGCCTTGATGAGTCAGTATTTTCATATTTCAGTAAATTGACAACGAATTTTGAAGATAATTATCAACTAGGGTTTACCCCCCTTGAGTTTTAGGGGCCCTAATCCTGATTCTGAAAATTATGAAAATTTCAGGGTTTGTTCAGAATCACTTGGGTCTCTCAATTAGGGTTTCCTTTTAGACTAATTAATTTAATAAGTATGACTTTTGATGAGAGTTGTTACATTCTACCCACCTTAAGAAAAATCTCGTCCTCGAGATTTACTGGAATAAGTGTGGATACTTTTTCTTCATTTCTGACTCCAGTTCCCAAGTGTATTCAGCTCCCCTCTTTGAATCCCACTTGACTTTGACTAAAACTAGTCGTTTGTGTTTGAGAAACTTGATCTTTCGATCCTCAATTTGAAGAGGTTTCTCAACAAATTTCAACTTTTCGTTTACTTCTATATCTCGAAGAGGTACTACCAGAGATTCATCTGATAAGCATTTCTTGAGATTGGATACATGAAATACATTATGTACTCCAGATAATTCTTCTGGTAATTGTAAACGATAAGCTACTGGTCCTATACGTTGGATCACTGAAAATGGTCCTATGTATCTTGGACTTAGCTTTCCTTTCTTTCCAAATCTGACTACTCCTTTCCAAGGAGAAACTTTCAACATTACTCGGTCTCCAACTTGGAATTCTAACGGCTTGCTTCTATTATCTGCATAACTCTTCTGACGATCTCGAGCCGTCTTCAATCTTTCCTTGATTTGAGTAATCTTATCAGTTGTTTCTTGCACTATTTCAGGTCCTGATAACTGACTTTCTCCTATTTCTGCCCAACAAACTGGGGTTCTGCACTTTCTTCCATATAGTGCCTCGAATGGAGCAGTATCAATGCTTGAGTGATAACTATTGTTATAGGAGAATTCAATTAATGGTAAGTGATCATCCCAACTTCCACCAAAATCTATTACACATGCTCGGAGCATGTCTTCTAGAGTTTGGATCGTCCTTTCACTTTGTCCGTCTGTTTGTGGATGATATGCAGTGCTCAGGTTTAGTCGAGTTCCCATAGCTTGCTGGAAACTTTTCCAGAAATGGGAAGTAAAACGACTATCTCTATCCGAAACAATGGAGAGTGGAACTCCATGTAAGGATACAACTTCATCTACATACAATTTAGCCAATCTTTCCATACTAAAGGTTTCTTTCATAGGTAGAAAGTGAGCTGACTTGGTTAATCGATCCACAATTACCCAAATCGCATCATTACCTTTTCTGGTTTTAGGTAACTTAGTAACAAAATCCATTGTTATAAGTTCCCATTTCCATACTGGCATCTCTAATTGTTGTAGTAATCCTGAAGGTTTCTGATGTTCTGCCTTAACTTGTGAACAAGTAAGACATTTAGAAACATAGCTGGCTATGTCTCTTTTCATTCCTATCCACCAGAAATTCTTCCTTAGATCTTGGTACATCTTATTGTTTCCTGGGTGCATAGTGTATCTAGATTTATGAGCTTCTTCTAAAATCTTAGGTCTTAAGTCTCCCTGCTTAGGTACCCAGATTCTACTTTTATGGAATCTCCAAATTCCATCTGCTCCTTGTTCTAATTCCTTGATTCGTCCTTTCATTCTTTCAGCATCATCCTTGATTGCTGTAGTTTGAACATTCTTCAATTGTTCCATTAAATCTATTTGTAGATTTAATCTAAGAGCACGAACCCTTCGTTGTTTCTCATAATACTTACGACTTAAGGCATCTGCAACTACATTCGCCTTTCCTTCGTGATACTGAATATCACAGTCGTAGTCACTTAAGATTTCCATCCATCTCCTTTGTCTCATGTTTAACTCTTTTTGCCCAAATATGTATTTTAAACTTTTGTGGTCAGTGTAGATAGTAAATTTACTTCCGTAAAGATAATGTCTCCAAATCTTAAGGGCAAAAATTACGGCTCCTAATTCTAAATCATGAGTCGTATAATTCTCTTCGTGCTTTTTCAACTGCCTTGATGCGTACGCAATTACCTTCTTGCGTTGCATAAGCACACATCCATATCCTAATTTTGAAGCATCACAATATACTTCAAAATCTTCAGTTCCTTCTGGTAAGGCTAAGATTGGTGCATTGGTTAGTTTCTGTTTCAAAATCCTAAAGGCTTCTTCCTGTTTAGATCCCCATTCAAACTTAGTGGCTTTACAGGTTAACTTAGTTAATGGTACGGCTATCTTGGAAAAATCCTTAATAAACCGTCTATAGTATCCAGCTAATCCTATAAAACTTCTAATTTCCATTGCTGTTTGTGGAACCTTCCATTTGGTAATTGCCTCTATCTTAGCAGGATCTACATGAATACCTTCATGATTCACCATGTGTCCTAAAAATTGTACTTCCTTTAGCCAAAAGTCGCATTTCGAGAATTTGGCGTACAACTTTTCTTTTCTTAACAAAGTTAAGAGTGCATGAAGATGTTCACAATGCTCTGTCTGACTTTTGGAATAAATAAGTATATCGTCTATGAAAACAATTACAAATTTATCCAAATACGGTTTACAGATCCTATTCATCATGTCCATGAATGCTGCAGGTGCATTCGTTAACCCGAAGGGCATGACTGTAAACTCGTAATGACCATACCTAGTCCTGAAAGCAGTTTTAGGTATGTCTTCTTCTTGTACTTTCAATTGATGATATCCAGAACGTAAATCTATCTTAGAAAAATATCTAGCCCCCTGAAGTTGATCAAAAAGATCATCAATCCTAGGTAATGGATATCGATTCTTAATTGTAACTTTATTCAATTCCCTATAATCGATACACATTCTCATTGAACCATCCGTTTTCTTCACAAACAACACTGGCGCTCCCCAAGGGGATGAGCTAGGTTGTATGAATCCTTTACTTAGTAATTCATCTAATTGCTTTTTCAACTCTAACATTTCTGTGGGTGCTAACCGATAAGGTGCCTTGGCTATCGGTGTAGTTCCTGGAATTAAATGAATCCTAAATTCTACTTCCCTATCTGGAGGTAACCCTGGTAAATCTTCTGGAAATATATCAGAGTATTCCGATACTACTGGTATTTCCTTAAGATCTTTTCCTTTAGTGCTAATGATTACTGAAATCATATACACTATTCCTTGTTTTCGTTCATAATTAGCAACTTTCATTACTGATATGAACTTCATGGGTTTCCGTGGTTTATCTCCTGTAATCCTAATCACTTCTCCGGTAGGTGATTGAATTTCTATGGAATTCTGATCACAAAGGATTCTAGCATGGTTGGCTACTAACCAATCCATTCCTAATACAACATCAAATTCAGCTAAATTCATCGACAATAGTCTTGCAGAGAATTTATGTCCTAAAAGTTCTATGTTTCCTTCTTGCAAAACTTTATCTATTTTAACTGAATTTCCGTCTGCGGTTTCAACAGTAAAAATCTGCCTAGTAATGGTTAAAGGTAAACTAAGAGCTTGACAGAATGAAGTATTTATAAAACTTTGGTTTGCACCAGAGTCAAATAATACTTTTGCATAAACGTTGTGAACTAAGAACGTACCCGCTATCACATCCGGAATAAGTTCTGCTTCTTGTGTGGTCAGCTGAAATGCCCTGGCATTCTTCTTAGTAGTTCCTTCGGTTGCCTTAGGTTTGTTGTCTACTGGTTTGACCAATTTAGGACATTCTGTTTTGTAATGCCCCGCTTCACCACAATTAAAACAGATTACTGTTTTCTTTTTGCAGTTTTCTTCACGATGTCCTACAGCTTTGCAAAAATTGCAAGTAATATTGCATCTTCCAAAATGCTTCTTTTTGCATTTCCTGCAAAATGACGGACCTTGAGATTGCCCTGTTCCTTTTCTCTTGAAGCTGTTATTATTACCCACACGAAATCCTTGGGTAATTTTCTGAGCTATTGCCTTCTTCCTATCTTCGTCTCTTGTGCGCACCAATTCATCGGTCAGAGTGTTAGCTAATTCTACCGCATCATCAATAGTGCGAGGTCTCGCAGCTTTAACAATATTGCGGATTTCGCTTATTAGCCCCCAAATATAGCGAGAAATAAGTACCGGTTCTGGCGAAGCCAATGTTGGTACCACTCTAGCATATTCGAAGAATGTCGAGGTATAACCGCGACAGTCCACACTCATCATCCGATGATTTAGAAATTTATTCGCCATCTGTTCCTTCTCATACTCAGGACAGAATTTTCTTTCTACCAAACCCTTAAATTCTTCCCAAGTCATAGCATAAGCTACTGCTCTTCCTTTTGATTGTAACACAGTATTCCACCACTCGAGTGCTCCTTCTTTGAACAGATTGGATGAATACATGACTTGATCATCTTTACCACATTTACTTATTGCAATGACTGCTTCGGTTTTCTCTAACCAACGCAGTGATGCAGTTGCTCCTTCATTGCCTGTAAATTCAGTGGGTTTACAAGCAATGAATTCTTTGAAAGTGCAACCAGGCGTTGCAGTTTTCATTTTCTTGGTTAATGGAGCTTGATGTGGTTCCTTATTATGATTATCATGCTTATTGCCTCCATTTACACTATTACTGAAGTTATCTTCAGTAATCTGTTTGCTCGGAACAATTTGTTGCGGTTCGGGTGGATTCTTTATAGCAGCGACGAATGCTGGAATAGCATTGGCTATCCCTTGAGCAACAATGTTTTCGATATCTTGCCGAGTCATATATTGATCTCTTGAATGTTGTTCAGAATGATTAACTTCATTAATAGGTTCATCATTACTGTTTGCCATCTGATAATGTATATATATAAATTTTATTAGTAACTGACAATTAATAATTATATACAAACAATCAGAAAATTGTATAATACAGATAAAGTCAAAATAATCGATCTTTCGATTTCATTTATATATATCTATTATGCATCATTACTCACAGATATCATACAAAGTTTTATTGGGTATTTACAGACAAACTTTATTAGTACTATTTTACAACTACCATTTTATCATCGTTCTAACTTTCGTTACTTGCTGTTAAAAACGCATTTCTCTCTCGTCGTACTTCCAAGCAATCTGTCCACCTATCTCCCTCATTCTATTTCCCATATCAAACAACTCTTCGCCAAAGTGGCGAAGTTCGGCCATATTTTCAGTACTCATGGGTGGATTAGGTAATGGTTCTGGATCGAATTGTGGAAGAAAAGTGTAAGGATCGTTGACAATATTTTGAAATTGCCAATCGTTTGTCCACCATTCGTCCATTCCTATGGGTTGGGAGTGAACTATTGGATCGGGAATTGCTGCTGGTTCCCAATTCATAGGGAATTGGTTTTCAATAGGATAGGTAAAAAGATTTGTCTGGACAGGTTGAATTGTCTCACAGTTTTCTAACAGAAAATCTATCTCATCCTGAAAAGTTCTTTCCTGGGTTGGATTGGAACTCTCCCCGATTTCTCTCTGAGCTGGTATAGACCCTTGCCCAACTTCCATTATCACTTCTTTAGTAATTTCCTCCATTTGTAATTCTACCTCCTTATCCTTCTTTTTGTTTCCAGTTTCCATTTCTTGCGGTTTGGAATTCTCTCCAGTTATGACTTCTTTTCCCTTTTTCAAAGGATTACTTATTTTGGGCAGTTTCTTAGCTGGCTTCTTCTTACGGATTTTCCTCCATCCCACATAAGTTCTTTTCTTCTGTTTAGGCTTGCTCAAAGGTGGAACCTTGAATTCTACTGGTTGTTCAACATCAGGATAGTAGCTAATATATTCTTTGGAAGCTTCAACAGTTACAGGATAAAGATTAAGATTCTGAAAATCTTCGGATATCTCACTCATGCTGATGTAGCATATATGCAAAATGCATAAAATACTAAATTAAAATTTACAAATAAATTTTGTAATTTAGTTCACACAATGTACTAGTTGATTTACAAAGATAACTGACAACCACACGTAGGTTTCAAATTTTATTTATCACACAAGGTTTCTAGATTTATGAGAATAGGGTGCTAAACTTTAAGGATTTATATTTTCTGCTACTGTAGCTAGCATATATAAATTTGCCCATTTCTCATCTAGTTTATCTTCCCAAGGTGATTTATCAATTAATTCCTGAGTTTCCCGTTTAATCCTCTTTTCTCGGATTTTTTCTTTACTTTTCTTAATAATCATTTCCCTCTTTCGAGGAGAAAGTGATTCCTCGTATTGTGCCTTTCGCACGAATATTCCTTCTTCAGGAATTTCAGACTGACTTGAGGATTTGGTTCGGGATGAACTTCCTTTTTCATTAGATGATTTCTCTAATTTAAGATAAATGCTTGACAGCTTTTTCTTACCCATACTGTAACTAACAAATAATCAAATAGTCAGTTAATAATACAAATAATCACATAACAGTAATCAGGAAAAATTAAGTATTTCCAAATACTTAATCAACTTAACCCAGTGGCTGTAATCAGAAAAAATTAAGTATTTCTAAATACTTAATCAGCTTAACCCAGTGGCTGTAATCAGGAAAATTGAGTATTTCTAAATACTTAATCAGCTTAACCCAGTGGCTCTGATACCACCTTTTTCTGTCACGACCCTCGACCCGGTTTGACCCGTTTCAAGAGCCGCGGGACAGAAATACTGCGGTATTTATTTAATTGAGTTTAACAGCGGAAACAGGATCGCTTAAAGCTAAAAACTTTTTCCCCGATTATTTTATTTCACAATTCGGGATATAACCCCGATAATTTACAATAGTATGTTTTTTTTTTATATAAAAGCGTGATATTACAAAAGTATTTATT
Source organism: Helianthus tuberosus (assembly GCA_030545235.1). NCBI lineage: Eukaryota > Viridiplantae > Streptophyta > Magnoliopsida > Asterales > Asteraceae > Helianthus > Helianthus tuberosus. The sequence goes on from CM060443.1 coordinate 8,403,572, forward strand.
TATTTTATATTGAGCCACTATCAGTCAGCTTGAAATGCTTCCCAGCACTTTTCCTGATTTACAACAGATCACCTGAAACATGTTTGAAAAAGGTTTTGTCAGCGGGAAATACTGAGTGAATCATTCTATTTACTAAAATGACACATTTGTTATAATTTACAGTATTAAGAGCGATTACAATGTTTCTGATATCAATCCAACTACCCACAGTATTTGTCACTCGAATCTTTACGGTGACTGTGGTCATATCACCATTGGCTGCCCCAATGAATGACGAATATCACTAAATTTAGGTTCGCCCACCTAAAGTGATAAAACTGTAATACTGTGCACAATACCCCACATACCGGCTGTAATTTGGTGATTACAAAGACTTAATCCCCGTAATTATAACTTTGAAAATAAACATGATTTTGTAAATAGATTTGATAAAAAGAGAGAATGACTCACAAACTGTGAGAAAAGGAGAATGACTCACATTGCTGATTTAATATGATCAGAGTCTAATCTATGATTTAGCCTTGTTAACCTAATATAGATAATGCACACAAAACCAGGTTAGTAATCAATCCAGCAATTACGATAATTTACGAAATCAAATTATCACAATGAATGTTAAAATGCAATACTTTGTCCATCGAATTAACGATGATCCATTGAATTAACAATGAACGACAAGGTATAATACTTTACCCATCGAATTAACGATGATCCGTTGAATTAACAACGAACGATAAAGTATAATACTTTACCTATCGAATTAACGACAATCCGTCAAATTAATGACGAACGATAAAGTATAACCCTAATGTGGGCGGCATTTAAACATGCATTGGATATCTTGATCTTCGGATAAATGAATCGTAGCAGCGATTGTGCTAATACCCTGTTTTGTAGCAGAATTTCGATACCCGGGGGTTGAATTTAAGAATAACAGAACGTAAAGCAGTGTATTTGTGAGAATTCGGTCGACGTAAAATGTTCAGAATTCGTCTACCAATGTCTGCTATTTATAGGTAAATTTTGGGATGCCCTGCGCATCGTAGCCAAATATCCCCTGCGCATCGTATGCCATTTAAACTGGCTGCGCATCGTAGGCCATAACTTGCTACGGTGCGTATGGGTTGAAAAATAGGGTTATAGACTAGCCACGACTGGGACTAGCCTTGATGAGTCAGTATTTTCATATTTCAGTAAATTGACAACGAATTTTGAAGATAATTATCAACTAGGGTTTACCCCCCTTGAGTTTTAGGGGCCCTAATCCTGATTCTGAAAATTATGAAAATTTCAGGGTTTGTTCAGAATCACTTGGGTCTCTCAATTAGGGTTTCCTTTTAGACTAATTAATTTAATAAGTATGACTTTTGATGAGAGTTGTTACACCAACCACTTGAACATCCATCCAATATCCATTACTCCTAACTGGAGTCTTGGATCTCAGACCTGTTGATGGAAATGGGTTTTGATTTCCATAAGGTCTATGGTCCTGAGGGTTTCTATATGTGTTTGGATTATTTGACCTTTGGAAATTTTGATTTTGAGAAGCTTGATTGTTATAATTTCTAAAGCCATTGTTATAAAATGTTCGACCACCATTATTTTGGTATCGATTTTGATATTGGCCTTGACTTCTGAAATTATTAGCATTATAATAGTTCATTCTTGGTGAACTGCTTCTAGGTCTCTCATATCTGCCTGGAGGAGATCTAGGCTGAAATCTTGGTTGATTTCTTTGAAAACGAGGAACTTGTGGAGTTCCTTTTTCAGCCTTATCTACACCAACAGCAACATTTTCTGGTTGCTTAGGAGCAGATTTCTTTGGAGAGTTGGACTCCTTCTCCTGTTTATCACCACTATTCTCTAGTGACTTCTCTCTCTTTCTCTCACTAACTTATGCTTCATGCTTTTTGTTAGGACAGCAGCTAGCTTCATGTCCCTTTATGTGACACCTGAAGCACGATCTCCTTTTCAAAGACTTCTTAGCTGGAGTCTTTGAGATAGATCCCTCATCAGATGGTGACGATGCCTTGGATGAATCTTGTTCAGTTTGCCTAATTTCAGATTTTTCTATGCTCTTATTTTTTGCAAACTCTACATTCGATTCATTTTCAATAACAGTTGTTTCATTTTTCATATCACTAGCTTGAACAAAATTAATCTTTTTAACAAAAGTTTGATTTTTGCTCTTAGGAGGTGAATTTTTCCTTTTCAAAGGTTCACTGTTATTGTTCTTCTTAGCATCATCACTCTCAGACCCCTCACTTTAACTTGATGTGGATGCGAAACTACTTGGTGCAGTTGACATAAAGTCTGTTAGCTCATCTTCATCAGGCAGGAAAGAATAGTCATGACTAAGAGGAGGTGGGACTTCATTAAAGCCCTGGAAGCCCACACTGGTCTTGTCATTACTCTTCTTTAACCCACCCATCATGTGTTTCATTACAAAAGACGAAACTCTGAATTGACTCAATTTCTTTTCAAGTTCAACAATTTTGAGTTGTGCATCTGACAACTCTTTGCATTTTTCAGAAATCTCTTTTGTTTTCTCAGCCATCATGTCATGAGCTAAATCTATTACTTGAAGTTTTTCATTTAACTTGCATGTTAAAGCTTCAATTTCACTTTCATAACCTTTTATCTTCTTTAAGTATCAAGATTCATTTCTTTTAGCAAAAAAGTTTGACTCTTTTATGTTCGACATCTCGCTTACCAGACTTTGGTTTTGTGTTCTCAACCTGTCAACCTCACCCTGTAAGTCACGACATCTCAAACACACAGAATTAGATTGTACCTCTTTCTCATGAACTTCTATAGTTTGATCAACAATAACCTGTTCAGCTTCACTCTCTTTCTCTACTTCAGCATCCACTTTTGCTTCAGCATTCTCCACTTGAGCTTCAGCATCACTCACAGTAGTTTCAGCCTCATCAACTTGCATTATCTCTGCCATGAATGCCTGAGTGGCATTCTCATTACCTTCCAGATGAACACTCCAATCATATGATCCTTCTCGTGCTGTAGAGATCGCAGCTTTATTCCTTTTGACATCTTCATTTCCTTGATACCTCTTTTCTAATGCATCCCACATATCCTTTGAATTTGTGTACTTCTTGAAGGTATGCTTGATGCTATCTGGTAAGGATGTCTTTATTGCAGCCAATGCTCTCTTTTCAGCCTTATACATCCTTTTATCATTCTCTTGCATGTTCACATAGTCCGTTCTACGTGGTCTGCCCTCAAAATTGTGTGTTGGGTTTGTGTACCCATCTTCAATACAGATCCACATGCATGCATCCTGATATTCAATGAAGGATTGGAAGTTGTCCTTCCATGTAAGATAATTCTCCTCCTTCATCATCTTAGGTGCATTCAAATTCGTCATGTTCGACATTTTAACGCAACAGACTGGTAAAACAGTACAAAATATCTCCGAAAACAGTGGTTACCAAATTACACCATTAGAATCGTCTCGAAAAGACGAATCCAATGATATATAATGTCAAAAACCGAATTCGGAATTTTCCAGAGTCGAAATTTTTTTTTAAATGCAAGGATTTCAACGGTGCAGACGGTTTTGTCAAACGAGCTACGGATCAATTTTTATTGAGTAAATTACAAAGTTCGTCCTTTATGTATGCTACTTATTACAAAGTATGTCCTTTATCTTTAATAAGCTCAGAAAACATACTCAATGTTTGTAAATCCTTACAAGTTATGTCCTTTAGTCATAACACAATTAGTTTTCATGGTTAAAGTTGACTAAGTCAACCCCACATAAGGGTATTTTAGTCATTTTATCCTAAATATTATAATAAATAATCATAAACCCAATAAATAAAATAATTTTAGAATCAAACTTGTTAGAGAGTTTTGAATGAGGCATACATTTGAATCACTTGGCTACCAATCTGGCTTCTATCTGTCCCAATTATTTGCATCAACATCCTCACCTTCTTCAACTGGGATTCCATTAAAGCAACCAACGGTCCCGATCCACCCGTCTCCTGCCTTCAAATGGGCCCCACTGAACCGACTACCATCGCAAAGTTTCCAAAACCCTGCAAGACTTGGGTTCCAGCCTAAAGACGAGATACACATGTTCCTCCATCCTCACTCATCCGGCGACCCATACTTCTCTCTGTTCTACACAACCACCACCCGACCACCGCCACTCGACCACCACCATCACCCGGGCACCGCCACTCTCAGATCTGTGAGATCTTGGCAACCTGCAAGAAACGAAAACCCTAATTTACTCCAATCTCAGGTACGTTGTTTGTAATCGCAAATCAGAGGCAAATATAATAATAACTTGTTAGAGAGTTTTGAAACTAAACTTAGGGGTTATTGATGTCGGAGAGAGGTTTTCCTGAGCGGTTACGCTCATTGCCGAAACAGTAAATCGGAAATTAGTGTTTCAGAGGGGAGAAACGTTTAATTGGAGTGAAACGATGGCGGCGATGGACATTTTATGGTGACGGATACGTTGGTTGGTGCGGCGTCGGTTGCAATTGGAAGGGTTGTGTGCGGCGGCGATTGACTTTTTTAGGGTGAAGGGCGACTATCCACTGATACAACTTACAAATGGGGGTAAATCAAACGCAGCTTGTTCTTCTTCAGTCATGGGTAAATCTTTGTGGGTAGGTTATTTGGGGAGATTGTAGAGAGAAAGAGAAGATTGTAGAGAGAGATTGAGAGAGAGCAGGTAGAGTAAGAGAGTGAAAGTGGTGGTGGTGGCAGATCGGTGGTGGTGGTGGTGGTGGTGGTGATGGTGGTGGCAGGTGAGTTGTGGTGGTGGTAGGGGTGGGGGTAGGGGTAGGTGAGAGAGAGAGAGAAGGAGAAGGGGTTAATAATGTCTGTATGTATATATTTACATATATAATTCTAAAATTGTTTTATTTATTGGTTTTATGATTATTTATTATAATATTTAGGATAAAATGACTAAAATACCCTTATGTGGGGTTGACTTAGTCAACTTTAACCATGAAAACTAATTGTGTTATGACTAAAGGACATAACTTGTAAGGATTTACAAACATTGAGTATGTTTTCTGAGCTTATTAAAGATAAAGGACATACTTTGTAATAAGTAGCATACATAAAGGACGAACTTTGTAATTTACTCATTTTTATTTGCAAAACAGTCAAAATTTTTCGACGCTTACCAACAAAAATTCCACCACTTTAATTATGCTGATAATTTCGTTGGTCCTGTTAATTTCGTTGGTCCTGTTAATTAATTATGCTGGTCTATTTCGCTGAAAGATTAAATTTGCTGACAAGTTCGCTGATCAATTTCGCTATTACGACGACCAGTAAAGTCGCCGAAAACCGTAATAATTTCGTAGAGGAAAATTATACGGTTACCAAAGTCGCCTTTGGATTTAACTTCGCCGGTAATTTCGCTGATCAGTTAATTTCGCAGGTCCAGACTGCGAAATTAATTAAAATCGCCTGTAAACTTGGAAATTCAATCTTTTCGAAACTTCTGAGATTTTCCAGATTTTCTCCAACACAAATCTGCAAAATCAGAAAACCTAATCAGCACAATAATTTCGAAAATTATCAAGAACTGATCGAAAAACACGAAGAACACGAAGAACAGTCTTCGAATCTTCAAGTCTATCAGCCGAAAACTTTTCCAGAATCAACAAAATCTTTCCAGAAATCCTGCAAAACAGCAATCAAACAAAGCAGAAGATCAAAAACAGCCAAAATTTCGAAAATTTTTATCAAGCCAGCCAAAAATTTCGAAACCCTAATTTTTCAGGTATCAAAATTTTCGAAAAAGTCCCTGTTTCTTCCAATCACAATTCTGAACCGAGCCTTCAAGAGCCTAATGCTCTGATACCAATTGTAGGTCGTTATTTTTTTGAAGCTATTGTCAAGGGGGAGTTTGTTGGTGTATATTTGTGACAACATACTCTATGCTAGAGGGGTACCCGTCGCGCCACGCGACAGGCTGTCGCGCCACGCGACGGCGCCGGGTTTTCAGTATAAATAGAGGACTTTGGCACTTGCATTTTGGCGTTGGTTCGACGTAAAATTTTGTTTTGTACGTTGAGATATTATCAGTTTACTCCAAAAACACACACAAACACGAAATTCTGCCGCGATCACATGGTAATAACTCGATCACTACTACGATTTAATGTCCGATCAATAAAAACCAATCCGATGGATGTTTAAGTGCTGGATGTTGGGTTTTGTATACATTACTTGATACCCGTCACCATTGGACAACGGGTTAGCCAATGGGTGATCTGACCATAGTCACAGATACTGTCGAGTGACAAATACCGATTTGGGGTAATTGGTAGATAGAAACAATATAATCACCCTTAATACTGTATATTATAACAATGTGTCGTTTTATGCAACTTGAGTGACTCGCCAATATTTCCCTGCTGATAAAACCTTTTTAAAACATGTTTCAGGTGATCTGCTGTGATCCAGGAAAAAGTGTCGTGTAGCACTGCAAGCTTGAAGAAGTGGCTCAATAAAATAAAGAAAATGTTTTTGTAAAAATAGGGATTTCCCAGTGAAATCACCTTTATTGTAAATTATTGGTGTTATCCCCAAATTGTGAAATAAAAAAAATTGGGTATTTTTAAGTTTTAAAAGATCCTGTTAAAATTCCGCTGCCAACATAATAATTACCACGGGTTTCTGTCCCGCGGCTCCTGGACCGGGTAAAACCGGGCCGGGGGTCTTGACAACTCTTTAGCTTTGTTTGTTACTATGAGTAGCTAACCACGCCATAGCCGGTTAGTGTAGGATGATTCATGTAACTTTGTATTGACTTGGTTGATTTTGTTATGAAAGTGTTTTTAGTAAGATTTGCTTATGAACTTGTGATAGTGTAATCTGTATGTTCAGTATTGATGTTCAAATGAGTTTCTACGGATTATTTTGGTCTTTCTATGAGGTTATGAATGTTAGATCTACTTTGTTTATCTTTAGGCTATATATCGATCGTTAGTTTAGGGTTGGGCTTTGTAGGCAAAGGACAAACTTGTTGCGATGTTGGTAATTTATATGGGTCATCTACCTGAAGAACCTGATTATAAGGGTTTGGAAACTAGATAAAGGTTTGCTGTAAATTCAGTAGTCTAGATAGTAATTCACTCAGTTCGTTAATCTCGGTTGCCAGAACAATATAAGAGACTCTTAGATCACATGGGATGAGTACATGTCTTAGTTACTTAGAACCAGCTAGTTGGGTGTGTCTATAGCTTGGTGGTTTGAAGACATGGGACTAACTCGAGGGGGCTCTAGCTATTTAAGACTACACCCTCGTTACTAATGGTTGGTTCTTAACCTAATTGGCTATCTTTTTATCAATGTTTTCTAAACTTAATTAAATAGGTTGTTTAGAATTTTCTGATTCTTAAAAGTTACTTAGGTTAGATATTACGAAAGAGATAGGTTAATAGATCTTAGTGTCCACGAATTGATACTTTGATACTTACCTTGGCTATACTATATACTGATAGGTACGCTTGCCTAGAACGTGTGTAGCTAGTATTAGTGTGTTTATCCTTAAAACTCGGTTGTGTTTTGTGTCAATTTACTTGTTACTATCTAAGCGCGTCAACAACCTACACCGACTATGACAGTTCAAAACCCTTTATAACCAAACACTTATCCATCATTCACATCCACCACATCACTCACCACCGTCTCGCTGAACTCAAACCTTCGAGCATAATCCTCTGCCACTAACAACGCTGCCGCGGCCTTCTTCTGCAGTGCCGCACACTTACTCTGCGCCGACAACATCTTCTCTGCCTCACCGCCATCCAAAACCGCCGGATCTACACACTCAATCGCGGTGGAACCAAAACCATTACTTTCGGAACAACAACTTGTACTGTCTTCTTGTCACCTTTAATCAGCCATGGATCCTCCCGAAACACTTTCAATCTCGCGAATAAAAGTGGTTCTGATTATGCGATCTGGAAGATTATGATTAGAAAAAGTTGATTAACAGTGAGCTTGAAGTTTTGTGAAAAAGTAGATGAAGGATAATGAAAGGATTGATGAAAGAGGCAGATCAGTGGAACAAGATTTGAATTTAGATGATTGTGATTGTTAAGATTATGATTAGAAAAAAGTTAATGAATCGGTAACCTGGCATCAATTTCAATAATATCCCTTCTACTGTCGGTTAACAGACAGAAGGTTGTAAAGTGTAGAACTTGGATACGACGTGGATGTAGATGTCCAAATGTATCTTAAAGTGGAGAAAGTGTTAGGATGGTCTAACCACAGGGTTATAAACTAACGTTTACTGTATTTTGACGATACATTTCATTAATATATCCAACAAGTAACCTCTCGAAATGGGAAAATGTATTGTTTAATTTGAAAAAGAAAGCATGTGAAAGTGTTACAAAACATAAATATAACAACTAGTCTATTTGTGTAATTAACGTCATATAACCTTTAATTATTGTGAAACACATGATTTGATGGGTCATATGAGGAAAGTATTAAGACCGTGGGGTATGGTGGGTGTGGATTATGGGGTATGGTGGGGTTTGGTGCGTCCACGTGGATTATGGGGCACCCAATACCGAAACCCAATTTCATAGGGGTATGGTGGGCGTGGCTGGGGTGGCGTGGCCAAGCCACATCATTATATTTTTTTTAAAATTCATGCCCAACGGCCATTGGCGAAGCCACCCCCCCCCCCCCCCCCATTTTCCCGAAACTGGGGGTGGCAACGTATATACCTATACGAAAGTACTATTCATAACACTACGCATCGAAAAGTTCGCCCCCCCCCCCCCGGAGATAACCTATCGTGCGCCTCTGCCAACAGCTAGCCCAAACGGCTAGTAGTCTTGGCCAACGAGGTTCCGCCATGTCATGTTCGTAACCCCGCCCAACGCCCGGGCTGAAACCACCGCCCAAGGGGCCACTCTGAATATCGAACTTTAATTTCATTTCTTTAGCCGTGGACTGATAAAAAAAACATCCATATATGGCCGAAACCCAAACCGACCCAGGGTGGTGACGTGGGCGTTTGTACCCAACCCATGCCCCAACCCCCGCCCCATACCCCATATTCTAAGCTCATCATTATATTATCACATAATTTCACGATACGTTCCATTACTATATCCAACAAGAAACCTTTGGAAACGGGAAAACTCGAGAGAAATGCATTGTTTAATTTGAAAAGGAAAGCATGTGAAAGTGTTGCACAATAAATTGTGTAATATTAAATTGAAGGACCACTTTGAATCTATAGACAGATTGGACCACGTAAATGGTCACAATGGATAATTTTCCACGTGAAAGGGTTTTGGCATGGGCCAATATGATCTCTTTGTTCGAACAAAATCCCATTAAATTTGGAAGCAAACCAACCCACCACAACTTCTAAACTATCAAACACCTTGAAGCTTCCTACCACTAGACCACTTTCTTTGTTTTCTTTAACCATGTGATATATACATCATCCATGATCTCATCTAGCTACCATTTTTGTGACTGATTTTGTTGAATCATTCTTCCCGAAATAGCCGCTGCTAATGCTGCTTTGAAGCTTGGATCTTTTGTCAATGAAGATGCCATTTGATCTACCAAAAACTGTTGGAATTCGGGTGATCGGTTACCACCAACGACCTTGGCTTCGTCACAAGAGTTAGGCTGTGGTTTTGGTGGGGTGGTTAGGTCAAGAGTGATGGTGGGTCCTGATGAACCGAGTGAAGTCGAGCATGGGACTGAACCGAGGGTTGTGGTTGCAACCGTTCGGTTTAGGCCTCCTGAGCTCGCTTGCTCTTGTTTTGATTGGTTTGGATGGTTGTGCTCTCCTTCATAAGTTGCCACCAAGATTGATTGATCCGCAACATCTCTTTGAACCTACATAAACAATAAAAACATATTAGGACACGACACGATATCAGTATTGATAACATCTTTGAAGAGATGATGATCACTTGTTTAATAAGAATCATCTTACCTTCTTTTTGACTGGGCAGCTTGGAGCATGAGAGCATTTGAAATAAGCTCTAGGAGAAGGGTTGTCTCTTGTAACCTTTTGCCCATATTTCCTCCATTGATATCCATCCTTCACCAACTGTTCACATAAAATGTAACATATACATTTAGAAATCAATTGTAAGCATGTATATCCTTTAACTAAAGCTATGAGCTATAACTTGTAATTTGTAAACATAAGTTTCTTGTATCTATCTTGTAGCACTACCCTAGCAGGGTTGAAATATCCCAACGCGTTTTGGGCATAATAAATAAGAGGAGAACTCCATAGTTAAGCGAGTTCAACTCGAAGTATTACCAGGATGGGTAACCTCCTAAGAAGTCTACTCCCGACCAAAAACAAATCCGTCTGCTCTTTTGAGCAAAACGGACAATATTGGTGGTAAGAGAGGTAATCAATATCATCCCAAAAACCCTAATATTTCTATTATATGGACTCTTAATTTTACAAAACATGTAAATATTGATTGATAGATGGAATCAAGAGGACTTACGAGGCCGGTATCGGAAGCTTCGGTGCGATAACAAACCCTTTCAATCTTGGCCTTCATGCCTTGTTCTTGTCTAGGTTTCTTACAAGAATCTTCATCACTTGAACTGCTTTCAGAAGCTCCTCTCTCATTGTTGATAATCTGATTACTCGGGTTTTCCGGCTTCCGTTTCTTGGAGTTGTTGGTGCTATCAGATGGTGCCGGATTATTGTTCTTGTACTCAGCCAAATGTTTATGCAAAGCATTGTAGTTCTCACACATGACAGTCAACATCTCAGTAAGTTTCTTGTTTTCTTCACTCACCCTATTCAATTCTTCCACCAAAGCACTAGCTGTTTGCTGATAAACATCCAGACACATAGATAGAATATTAGTTAGGGTTTATTTTAAGTTATTATCATAGTTAGAAGATATGATTTGTTTAAGTTTCTTTGTAAAAAGAAACTCTATTGTGTATTGTACTCTTATAAATGATTGTAATACACAATATCTTACGCAGTTTTCATTATTTCATATGATCATATCATCGTCATCATCATACTCAGTAAATCCCACCAATAGCAAAATGAAGGTAGGGTCTGAGGAGGGTAAGATGTATACAGCCTTAACTCTACCCGTTAAGAATAGAGAGGCTGCTTCCATTATTTCATATGATATGAGAACCTTATTTTTGTTGCATGCTTTTTTACTTTGATAAAATCACAAAAGTTAGAGGCTAGAAATGGTCTATACCTCATCCTTCACAGATGACATCTTCAATCCAAGCTCAATGAAGTTGCTTTGAGCTTCTTGTTTCTATAAACCAATATCAAGAAACCTTGTAAGCTAAAGACATACACATGTGTAGATGCATATATATACACACACACACACATGCTTATGTGTGTATAGATTGTAAGGACTTACAGGAACAAGAGAGAGGAAGTGGGCTGGATTTGAATTAAGATCCAAAGAAGTGTTAACCAAGCTTGTGTATTCCATAGAAAGATTCTTGAAAAGAAAACCCTTTTTTGGAGTAGATTGATCTTGCAATATAGATATATGAGATATAGAGATAGAGAGATGGAGAGATGAACTGAAGAACTCAACAAAAGGAAAGAGTGGAATATATAGATAGGAAGGTGGGGTGCAAGTTGAGAAGGAAGAAAAGAGGAAGGTGACTTTGTACAGATATTATTATGGTCAAGATGAAGATAACCTATATAAATTATTATGTCTTCTAAACTTTAAATTGAGCCTCTCTTTTGTATTATTAAATGTATATTTTATTAATTTATTATTACAAACGTTTGTCGTTTCTCTTCTAGCATTTATTTATTTAATTTAAATGTGATATGGTCAAGGTTGTATATGCTTTAAATCTTTCTTTCTTCTTGTATTCTTGTATTCTATGAAAACTCGTCAACAAAGGATCAATAATCTTGTAGACAAACGAGTAATCAACATCTAACACTATTTGCCATGGAAAAAAAAAAATCAGTTCCAATTTTAGATAGCTTTTACATTAGTCGACTCATATCTCCATTCCATCAAAAATCCTAAAACATCAGTTTGTAATTCGGGAAAAAAAAACTTAATTTCGTTATGTTTTTTGAACGGCAGACCATGATACAAACAAAATGAAAAAGGTTAGACCACTAGCGGGAATAAACTCGGTTGGAATTATTATTGACAAAAAACAGCCAGATTGAATATTTAAAGAGTAAATTACAAAAATCGTCCTTTATGTATGTCACTTATTGCAAACTGTGTTCTTTGTTTTTAATAATTACAGAAAATGTACTCGATGTTTGCAAACCCTTGCAAATTAGCCCTAACTCAGTTAATTTTTTGTGGTTAATCTGACCAAATGGACCCCACATGAGGATATTTTGGTCATTTTACTCTCATGTGGGGTTCATTTGGTCAGATTTAACCACAAAAATACTTTTATGTGGGGTCCATTTGCTCAGATTAAACCACAAAATTAATTGAGTTAGGGCTAAAGAACATAACTTGCAAGGGTTTGCAAACATCGATTATGTTTTCTGTAATTATTAAAGATAAAGGACACAGTTTACAATAAGTGACATACATAAAGGACGATATGATTTTTGTAATTTACTTTATTTTAAATCCAATTTGCCAGTTTTTTGTCATCAAATCTGTAGAAAAAAATCCATAGTTAAATCCGTAACAAATATTCGATAGCTACAATTTTGGCGGTTTTTTATCGGTGTATCCATCGCAAATGTGTTCCCGTAACAAGATCGATTGGTGACAAAGTGAAACCTACAGATTTGTTGGTAAGGCCGTGGGGTATGGGGCGGGAGTTTGGGCGAGGGTTGGGGGAAAACGCCCAAGTCACCACCCCGGGTGGGCTTGGGTTGTGGCGTGGCCCCTTGGGGCTTGGCTTTCAAGCCGAGCGTGGGGCGGTATGGCGAAGCGAGCTGGCATGTTCTCATTGGGTCACCCGCCACCTCAACAACGGATGTTTAAAATTTGAAATTCAAACTGGTCCCCCCATCCCCCCATCTTCTATAACCGCCACCCGGGTCCCCAAAGGCCCTATATATTGCAACCCCAAACCCCACCGGTCCCCCATCCCACGAACCAAACACCCCACCGGCTACACCCACTGTCTTGAACCCGCTACCCCGCTGATCCCCCCCATCCCACGAACCCAACACCACTATGGCATCCTGGACCCGTCAAGAAGAAATGGCACTCGTAACTAGCGTCGTCGACGCTATGAAGGGGCGGCCACCGGGCCAAACAAAATATTGGGCGGAAGCATTCGCGGCCTACCGACATAACGTCGGTAACGACCGCCACAACCTCAACGCGTGCCAACATAAATGGCGCGACCTACGGCCCAAGCTCGAGCGTTTCAAGGCTTACTACGAAGCGGTTCCCGGTGGCGAGTTAAGCCACGAGGACCGGGTGGCGGTGGCGAACATAGAGTTTCGAAGCGTGGAAAAGAAGGCGTTTGACAAGATCGAACTTTTTGAAATTTTTTTAACGCTTTAGGTTTTTTTATTTTGTAATTTTTTTAACGCTTTAGGTTTTTTTATTTTGTAATTTTTAGGATTATGTAATTTTTAAAATTTTAATGAAGTTGTAGGGTTTTTTATAAATGTTGTGTGATTTTTTATAAATTTTTTGTATTTTTTTTAAACACTTATGCCACGCGGTGCACCCAACCCACGCCCCGCCATACCCCGCGGACACGTAAACCTGGCAGTGGGCTGGCTCCTTTACACGTGTCACCAAATGCCCAACCCAAGCCCCACCATACCCCACGGTCTAAGACCATCAATACTATATGGCATCCAAAAACCAGAATTGTCACATCATTCTATATCTTTACCCTTAGAAGTTACTTTCTTTCCGCAACGTTAAACCAGTCCAAATCTTCACCTCATCATCCACTTTTCCTTTTATATGTATTTCATTAATTTTTTATAATATAACTAGTATTAAGCCCCTGCGTTGCAGCGGTTGTCATAAAACTGTGTTAAGTAGTAGCAATGCTATACCATTGTCAGCGACCACCAACACCGGAAAAGCTCGTAAAAACAAAATAAATAAAAACGGGAAAAAAATAACGCCGAGCGAAAAGCAGACGTAAAATCTTTAAATCACGCACGCTCGTTTCTGAGAAATAAAACTGAAAAGTAAAACACAGAAAAAATAACTAAGTCCATCAAGGACCCTCGTGTTGGACGAACTTGTCAAACACAGAAAAATAGATGTGACACGACTGGCCAGTCAAACGGGAAAAAAATATACGAAAAAATGTTGAACCCCACCAGGGGCGGACCTGTAGTGTAAACGGGCGTAGCCCGGGCTACGGCTCAAGTTTTTACCAGTAGTGTAAAAAAAAAAAAATTCCGATTTTTATACACAGGACACCCCTAAAAAATTTTGGGATACCCCTGAGTTGAAGGTCTAGTTCCGCCACTGAACCCCACACGCACATTGCGTGCGTTAACTCACAAAATTTAGAACGAAACGAAAAACTTGGGAAAGATGAAAAGTATGATGGAACAAAATTGAAAATAAAAAAGAGTTGGATTAAATTGCAAAGGATGAGAAACTTTTGGTTAAAAGTAAAAAAAAACAAAGGATCTAAATTGCAAAATGGAAGTTATTTATTAATTTTAGATAAAGATAAGGATAAAAATAAGTGATATCTATATATTGGTTATTAATTAATATTAATATTAAAGAAATTTATTAAACAAAAATATAAATAAAATTTATAAGGTTGAAGGAGAGAATGCCATGTGGCATTATTTGGAGTCTTTTATTATAAGTTAGATATTAGATATTTTTAACTAATAATATATTATTAAATTAGTTTAAATAAAAGAAATTTAAAATTGCATAAAAACAAAAAGTTAAAAGACAAAACAACTATTAAAATTATATAAAATAGTTGCTTCGTTAAAAAAACACAAATATTCAAGTTCAATAAAAAACATACAACATTAAAAAAACACAACTACGAATGATGATTTTACTCTTGCAGCTTATGTGACCAAATGTGCTCGACCAAATTGTTAGGTAAATCCCTAACCCTGGTATGATGTAAAAGGCACGAGTCTGCAAAAAAAGGCATGAATAGAGTTCGATAACAAATTTATAAAAATTCTTAGGGAATCCTTTGTGGTACTTTCACCAATCCTTATGTATTGATTGGTCGCGTTAGCTTTACTGCCCTATACGAGCTGATGTATGGGAGATGTGTAATTCTGAATCGAGAAAAACTTGTACTCCAATTACATTTGTCCTTTGTGAAAAGCATGGATAATTAACATACAAGTCATTACAAATCTAAGGAAAAGTTAAAACCGCATCCGAAACCGACGACTAAATTGATCATCATTGTACACCAGTACCGAAGCAAAGTAGTTGTTCCATAGACACGTGTATCCTTCTTTTTCGGTACCCGACAGATGATAAAGTGTCCGGTACTATGCGCTTTACCTTTCTTTTTCGGCTAGTAGAACTTGAGCCTGCTTCGGTACCTGATAGATGATAAAGTGTCTGGGACATGTTTTACGATGTCGTCGCATACCAATTTCTCGTACTGCTTCACGGCGATTTGCATAAACTAATTATTAAGAACATTGGTATAAAAAAAATAAGAAATGCCAATGAAGGTGGAGATTGTGTTGTTCAGCTCTTTGTGTCTAAAATAGTAAAATACCACGAGAAGGTGGATGGTCGGTGGTTTCTTCATTACTCAAGCTCACAGTGTTTAATAGGGAATATACAAGCGATCCAGATACTATAACAAATATATGAAGTAATGTACTATGACGAAAATAAGGTATACTGTCTTTCATAAAGTGAAAAATAAATATATAATTACCCTGTATATTAAAAATCAAATTACCCTATATATAAATTACCCTATATATAAAAAATCAAAATGAATGAATAGTAAAATTACTAAGTGATGAGCAAATGATATCGGGTATCGGTATTCGTATCAAATTTATCAAATCAGGTGTATTTTCGGTACCGGTTCGGCACGGGTATTCACCGGTTTTTACCCTCAAATATCGGTGTCGTACCAGTACCGACCGGTACCGAACCGTACTGTACTAGGTATATTCGGTACCTGTACCCACTTTTGGGGATTTCGGTAACAGTATTTTAGGTACCGGTTGGTACCGAACTCATCAAATCATGTAGCAATGTAGCAATGCAAGTAATTGCACCATTTAGATTACTTTTCATACACACAGTAAGTAAATTGTATTTCGTTTGAATGAAATTTTATATACACAACAACTTATTTTGCTTTCTTTTTTGTCTTTTTCTGTAATGAATGAATTGTAGCATTTAAAATTAACTTGGATATTTAGATTACTGATGAGCAAATCGTATCAAATCATGTAATAAAACAGGTATCGTATCGGTGCCAAATTTACTATACCAAATCATTTTCGGTACCAATTTGGTACCCACCTTTTGGCGTTTTCAGAATCGTTACTTTCGGTTCGACACCGGTCTAGCACCATACCTGTATTTATTGATTTTTACCTTCAAATACCATATCGTATTGTACCGAGTATTTTCGGTGCCGGCACCTAATTTCAAGATTCTCTGGATCGGTACTTTCGGTGTCGTTACCGGTACCGAGCTCATCCATATTTTAACGTGTTAGCACCGTAATAACTGAACCAAAAACAACCGAATTTCCAACGTGTAAGACGCGTGGGTCCTATTATTATATATTAGGTTATTTAAAATCACTTTTTTAGGACATGGTGACTATTCTTACCACGTCATTTTTATTTATGTTTTGATATTCGGTATTTGCTTACCGTTGCTGACACGTATTTTGTAGTCATTGGGTCCCCGCCGCAACGCCCGAGAGGAAAATCATCTAGTTCCATTAAAAAAACCAGGTGGAAGTTAGTTTAATTAAAAAGTGGAAAACTAGGCCAATGAGATGGTGGTGGTGGAGTGGTAAGATAGAGATTTGGTGTTCTAAGGGGGGGGATGGGGTGGTTATCACTTGCAAAAATTCAATCACTCACAAAGCCATGTCATCAACCATTATTCCATCACTCACAACCTTTTTTAGTGGCAATGGTCATCACTCACAACACCCAACAATAAACCCTCACACCCCTCACATCATTTCCTCCATCACGCGTGAAGTTTTTCACGGGATCCTTCCATCACTCGTTAACATTTGTTTGTGGCGGTGGAAAACTTGAAACTTCCACGCGTGAAATATGCCCCATCACGGAGAAAAAGCCACCAACCTTAGTCCCCTAAGGGACCCAAGTTTGATTCCTGTCATTTTCATTATTTTCTGCGGCACCTGGTGATGATGGGAGACTAGATGAATATGTGGAGATCGTTAGGTCGATCCTTGAACTGATCGGGTTTTACCTCACCGCACTGTCGTGCCTTCGGGCAAGTGTTCACAGGCTTTGGCCCTAGGTGAGGGGTTTTCCCTGTTCGAAGGCGAGTATATATTTTGATGTGGTGAATTACCCATTTGAAGGTTTTGTTGGCAGTTAAAAAAAAATGGAAGACTAGAAAAAAAGAAGAAGAGAACGAGAAAAAAAAAGAGTGGGATAATCAGTGAAAACTAGAGAAAAAAAAGAGTGGGATAATCAGTGAAAAACTAGAAAGTCTTGTTGGCTTTTGGGTAGGAAGTCTTTGCCTTTAGTCAAAGTCAAGCCCACCTTTACCAAAGTTACTTGCAATTTCAACAACTCTCCGTATTTCTTTTCTTTTTCTATTATTATTTTAAAATCTTTAATTTTATAATGGCTGATTTTAAATACACTGTTCACATTTTATTTTATTTTTATCTGCAACGAACATGTGCTGGTTAAGGTAAGATAAAAATATTCAAATCCGGGTTTAAGATGATTTAAAGGTATTTTAACTTGGTTAGAAAATAAACCTTTTAATCTTTTACCTTTTGGTTTATCATTTTTTTTAAACGGTGAACTTTATGTATAAGTTTACTTCACTCTCTAAACTAAGAGCCCTGTTTTGCCGCACTCTGACCAAACTATTTTGTCTTAACCGAGTCCACGCTGGCTTCAAAGTTTGGCTTTTTTGGGCGTTCTCCGGGGAAATCATACCGCCGGCTGTCACTTGACAGTTGTTGTGCTACTACAAGAGCAGAACTCTCTGACGTAACACACGGTGGAATGAAAACCTGGTTGGGCTTGGAAATCGAACTGACAACCTCACACAAAGCTTAGTTCAAATGTTTCATTGCTTATATCCACCTCATATGACACAAGTGAGAATTTAATTTGAGTCTCTATTGGAAAACTCAAACTTCTTACCACTAAGCCACAAGTAGATGGACTTTTGGTTTGTCAATGAGATGATATTCTACGAGTTTGATATTTAGTTAAACAAATCTTGTTAGCCAAACGCATCTAATTAAATTTAGACTTTCCTAAATGGAAAATGTAAACGAAGGTGTAAGCAGGACAAATTTTAAGCTCGAGCTCGACTTAGACAGACCATTTATTTACTTACGAATTTATTATTTATTTTCTTTATGTGTGTATAGAGTTATTATTATAGTTTTCTAACTTTCTTGGAAACTTTTAGACAGATCCTAACGAGTTTAATCGATATTTTTCACAAGGGTTTTTCTCAAGTGGTATTAGAGTTTTGAAAAAAGAAGGGGTTGTTTAGCAATTTCTGAATGGTTAAGTGTAAGAGCTCTGAACCATTAAGTGCTGAACCGGTAAGAGGTCTGAACCGTTAAAAGCCAGTATAATGCTTAATCGTTCAGTGACAAATGTCTAACCATTTCAGATTAGAGGTTTTAACCATTCAGACTCAGTATAATGTTTAACCATTCAGAAGTAAATGTCTTAACCATTCAGAAATCTGCTTGCGAAACAAAAAGTCTGAACCATTAAGTGTTAAACCAGTAAGATTTCTAAACCATTAAAAGTCTCATTAAAAACTAAACAAACAGCCCCAAATATTTCTCCTAAATGTTGAGGGTTTAGATGTCGTGTAAAAAAAAAAAAAAAGATTTACCCAATTTATATAATTTGAATATATTATATACTTGATTGAGTATGAAAATTGAAAACATGTTTGCAGGTCATTCGCCAGTTTTGTGTTGACCAACTCTTCCACTAATTTTTTATCCACCGTTCTCATGGGCCGACATCCAATTTTTCCATTTACAAAAAAAGATAAAAAAAACCAACTAAAATGAAATTAGCATATCTTTTTTTAGGACAAATGCTAATTATGTTTTCTTTCTAGTTTAAACAAAATTGTCTTAGTTATAATTTAAACATTTATAAAGTAATTCGACGAGCATTTGGCAGTTCTCTTCGATGTGTTATGGTATCAAACAACCACTAGTCGTTTGGTCATCGGTCTCCATTTTCGCTTGCTTCTAGGTTTTTAATTCGCTCTTGACCCCGCCGGTTAGGTCAGGTCATGAACATTACATGCCACACCTAGTTATATATGATCGTGTATATCCGGATTTTTTCTACTTTTAAGTTATAAAACCGTATATTAAGTTGTATATATTTTACTATTGGTTTTTTAAAATTTTGATATTTATAAATATTTGTTCATTTGTTTATCAGTTAGAATATAATTATGTGATTGAAGAAATTACATTAAGGGCCTTTCGGAAGAAAAAAGGAATTTGCATCAAAGGTTAAAGAAAAAAAGATGTAGATGTTCTTAGATACATCAAAGGTTAAAGAAAAAAAGATGTAGATGTTCTTAGATAGTTATAAACTTTTTATATTATTTCATTAAAAGCACTTAAAATTTTATTTAAAGGTAAAAATCCACTCAATCTTAAATATAATCTAACTATTATGATTTTGTTTTGTATTTGATTAATACTGAGTGTGACTGTGTGAGCTAAAATAAGATACGCATGAGACTTGTCATCACAATGCTAATTTACTTTTTTAACTGTTTCGTTTG
The DNA here is from genome assembly GCA_030545235.1 of Helianthus tuberosus. Taxonomy (NCBI): domain Eukaryota; kingdom Viridiplantae; phylum Streptophyta; class Magnoliopsida; order Asterales; family Asteraceae; genus Helianthus; species Helianthus tuberosus. Next base: position 8,423,530 of record CM060443.1, read on the forward strand.
GAAAACTCAAGTCTAAGACAGCCCGGGAGGGGGGAGAACAACATATTCATTCTTAAGTGAAACTCATATAGGCCATCTTCCCCCGGATGAAACAAGTACTGGTCTTTTCTTCTTGCAGTGATGGAAGTTCAGTCATTCGAAGCTCTTGCGGAAGCCCCACCCGCCATTTTCTATTCTATTTGAGGATCCGGCTTTCCGGACTCGTAAAAGAGGGCTAGCAACAAGATCGAATATGACTAGTAGTCTCTGTTGTTGCAGATCCTTCTCCTTCCGCTGAGATGACCCTTTTTTGTTTTGTTTGTTCACTGTGACACCATATATTTGAGAAGTCAAAATAACTCAGAAAGAGAGTGGCGCCAATTTGTTGAGAGCATCTGTTGTCTCTGTAGAGGAACAATACGATTTTGGATTGGCCCCCTTCGCGTGATTCGTCATTTCTACTACCCTTTTACACCCTTCCCTAAAGCCAAGTTCGTCCAACGACAGTAATTCTAGTCTTTACTCCGAATATTCCAAAGTTGAAGATCAGAAAGTTATTAGTACTGCTATTGTGAACTTCTTTTTGAATTGATTCACTTAAGTGTCATACCCTGATTTCCGTTGTGCTATTGTGAATATCTATATCAATTTGTCACAAATAAACCCCAAGTCCTGATTTCCCGGTGGGCCCGGACTTGGGGTTTATTTGTGACAAATTGATATAGATATTCACAATAACACAGCGGAAGTCAGAGTGTGACATTAAGGTACCGACAACCCTTCAAGTCCTTTACTTGATGCTATTCTTGTTCTAGTCATTCTACCCCCTTCATTAAAGAGTAGATATCAGGGAAATTGTGGGAGCAGGATCGGGACAGGGTCAGGTACGGGCGGCGTCTGTGGTTGAGGAAAAGACTACCCTCATGGACTAAGTGGGGGTGGGGGGGGATTCCCTACGTCACACTATGCTATGACATTTCTAGTTGAGGTTGACTAAAAGAACGATGAAAGGTCAGAGTTGCACGAAAGAACTCTACTAAAAGAACTAACTTTCAAGGACTAAATGGCTGCCCCTAAAGTGTGTGCGGGGGGGGGGGGGGGGGGGGTTCTCCACAGCCCAAACACCACCCCGCATCCAAAATTGGATGGTGTTGCTCAAGCCAAGGGCAAACCTCCCACAGGCATTGGGCTTGTTGACTTGTGCTTTGACGGATAATTTATGAGTTTTCAATAAATAAGGTCGTTGTTCAACTCTCTACTACTATTCTCAATCTTATACAAAAATTATTCAAGTTTTATTAAAAAAAAAATTCACCCACACAACCGTTCTTTTGATCCAAACAACCCATAGGGTCGGCCCGGAACCCTAAATCCTAATCCACCACAAAACCATAATATCAAAGTCCCGGTTCCTACACATGACCTAGATGCATACGGCGTATGCATCTTTATCAACCGACATGTTGTATCCAAGATTTCTTTACGACAACGTCCCTCACCAACAACTCCTTCCTATTTCCCCATCTCGACTTCCGCTACCAAATATCGCTTACCAACAACAAGTTCCTATATCCCCCACGGACCCTACACCCGATTTCGTTCTAGAAGCCCAACCACAAAATATGGGTGAGCTGTCGACTCCAAAGGTACATCACTATGAACATCGATTACATTACATGACCTGAGAGAGAAATATACGAAGACATGAAAAAACAAATTATGAAAAAATACAGTCTTAGTTAGTAACGTTTTTAAATGCCTTAAAAATAACCCGACTAAAAAGATGCTTATACTCCCCGGACACACATGTGAACAAAGCAATCAAGTCCAATTACTTGTTATGAAATTTTTATAAGAGTTAATTGACCGGATGGTCTCTGTGGTTTCAAGTTTTTTTCACGTTTAGTCCCCACTTTTTTAAAATAGCAGGTATGCTCTCTATGGTTTGTTATTTTGTTACTCGGATAGTCCCCTGAGTAAATGTCAGGGGACTATCCGAGTAACAAAATAACAAACCATAAGGAGCATACCTGCTATTTCCAAAAGGTGGGGACTAAACGTGAAAAAACGTGAAACCACATGGACTATTCGGGCAATTAACTCTTTTTATAATAATAAAAAAAATATCAAATTTACGTGATTTTACAGTTGAATACTTTTACTAACGAATAGTTTTACTTACTTTAGCATATGAAAAAAAAATTAAGTAGAAAATCATTACTATATTTATATGTTTACTAACATATGAAAGTGATGTTTAAAACGATTTCATATCTAGTCTTTATTTCTTTAATCTCGCATTGTCAGTAGTACAGATTTTCAAAAACTCACAAAGGTCCAGATTGTACCTCTTTAATCTTTATATTAAAGTTTCATGTAAAAGGAATCTCATGCTTTTAATTTTATTATATTCACTAAATTCTAAAAAAATCTATAGAGAGGGGGTGGGGGTTGCATTTTGACAACATTTTCCACGTTACTATAATAAAGTGGTTTAAAATAATAATACAAGTGGGGTGAATACTTTAATAAGTTTTGTTGTGTTACGATACGTGCCTCGTGCGCGTAAGTAGCAATGGTTCCACCTCTTATTACCGTGTCAAAACATTTGTGGATCACACTGTGACACAACACCAACACCAACACCAGCCCGCGTGTTGTGGCAGCGTCGAAACAACTCGAATTTATACTGTGTAAATGAAAACGTATTATATTTGACCTCACTTGTTTCTAAACAAAATTTACGTGAAAATGTAGAACAATTGAACACGTGCATAAAAATAAGGACGGAAATTATATTTGATATGACTTATTTGCGAAAAAATTTACGTTGAAACAAGAGCTAACTTGACACGCACATAAAATAAGCACGTAAGAATATAATGTTTCTTTTTAAGTTAAAAATGGTACACGCGTTGCGACAGTGTCGAAATGTAAAATAACTCAAATCTATACCATCAAAACGTACAAAAAAATAAGCTCGAAAACATATTATATTTGATCCGACTTGTTTCCAAAAAATAATGTTTACGTTGAAACGTAAATGAACTTGAATTTTATACTGACACATACATAAAAATAAACACATGAAACTCGATCATAAAATATTTATAAAGTTGTGGGCTTTTAAGTGTCAATAGTAAAAGTTGAATGGTAAAAGTAAAAGTAAAAAAACAAAAGAACATAAAAAAAAACCTTTCAGTAGTCTACTGTAGATCCAACTTCTTAATGTAGAAGTATATAATATAATACAATTTGAATGGAGTTGAACTTAGATGGTTTAAATTAAGCTTGAACCTAATGACATCCTTCGAGCTCACAAGACTAAACGAGACTATTGTTTACATAGATGTAGTATTTATGTGGTATATAGGTTATATAATAAAAATCAATATATATAATTAAGATTTAAAAACAAAACAGTATTGTAAGTTGTAACATCCGGTCTCTCCTATCTGAACAGTTTCAACTATGGAGTATGGACAAACGGTAATAGAGAGCAATGTGTTATTGCCTAAGGTGTCACAAAAATATTTTACAGTATATATACGTTTATGCAATTATAAATGTGTATATAAAAACTATATATACATAAAAATAATTAATAACAAACAAAACGTACCCGTGCTTGTAAAATTACTGAAGGGGTATGGTCCCAGATCTCGCGTCAGCATGACCGCGAGTGACCATTACCCTTATAAAAAACCTCCACCAGCAAGAACTTATCTGTGTCCGTGCGGGCACGCGCGAACACAGCGGTTGAAACCAATCTGTCCATTGATGAGAAGACTTACCTTAAATATGAGAACGGATGTTATGCATAGCGATGCGGCCTGGCACCGCATCCTATGAACATTTTCGTCACGACAAGGGATCTGGACAACAGTAACAGTCACCAAGCGGCGATGCGGCACGGCACCGCATCCCGCATCCATCTTGGCCATAACAAGAACGCGGGAACAACATCAATTACCGCAAGCAGCGATGCGGCCCGGCACCGCATCCTGCCCACAAGGCAAGTGGGTCTGACACCACAGTGCAAGTGGCACTGAGAACAGTCACTTGTCAGCCCACATGTATGCAACAGCCTGACACCACAGCAGGACGTGGCATCACCACCGTAATCGACGGGTCTGACACACCTACAGGAGGTTGTGCGATGTCAGGCTAACTACTCAACTACCCTCCTTCACTCATCGGCTATAAATACCCATCCCAAACCAGGTTTGAGGTATCTCTTCACAACTCTCTCACTACTACTACTATCACACTTTGCTTCCCAAGCAAATTACTGATTCTCACGCCGGAGAGTGGTAACAAGGAGCACCCCCACCCCATTCTCCTTGTTACGAGTCACGGTTTGTTTCCTTGTGCAGGAGATCAACCAGCGGACGATCCAGCCAGCGATCCTCGGAGAGAAGGGATTAACCCTACTTGACGAGATCAGTGTGTTAACCACCTCAGTTAACCATTGTTTCATCATTGGCGCCCACAGCTACTCTCAGCACTTTTTTCCACCATCCTTTTCTCTCCAAATATTATGTATGATCGCATAAACAACAATACCGGGGATAATCTAAACCCCGCAAACACAGGGCCTACGGGGACCGCTCCTCTAGCCCCAAATCCTGGCCACATTGGCACATCAACGCAAGGGGGCGTATCCCTTACGTTCGGACACGATCTTTCATAGTACGCTGCTGTGATACCTCCAGACATGAACCTTCATGTCTGGTTCGACCAACAACAAGCTTTGCTGGCCGCAGCATACAACAGAGCTTGCGCAGAAGCGCAAGTACCAGTCGAGCCAACCCCGGCACTGCATACCCCTGCGGCTCGTATTTTACAATACGACGGCAGGGCCCCCACACACCCAGCCTCCCGAAGCAGGCATGAAGACCGCGGATCCTCTTACTGTGAGGTCCGCACGATTAATGAGGATGATTCCTCATACGGGTCCCGCAGCAGGGGCCCAATACAAAGCCGCCTAAGCCCTCATGGCGAAAACAGGCGGCAATCCACAGCCCACCGCGGCCCCGGCATCCATAGCCGGCTGGGACCTCAGTCCCACCATGAAGGATATCGCCGTACCGATCCGGGCGACCATACATACTACGGGGAGTCCCATGCTACTAACAGAAGACCAGGAGGGCGCAATAATGTTCCTCCCACTCACCCTCGCACCACATACCTACGCGCTGCAAAGCGCCACTAGAGCCAACCCTACAGGCCGAAATCTGCGGCCGAAAACTCCAAGTTCGTCCCGGAGATTGCCCACGCCGATGTCACCACCACTAAATTCCCATTAAACATTGGTAATACAATGGTTCGTCCGACCCGGACGATCACATGAACATCTTCACCGGCGCAGGGTGCAACGGCAGGGGGGACGAGCCCACCTGGTGTCATTTTTTCCCCCAGACTCTCACGGGTCTGGCAAGGGCTTGGTTCGATTCTTTGCCAGTGGGATCAATGGCCTCATTCGAGGACTTACAAGAAAAGTTCATCGCACATTTTAGCCAGCAACGACGTCACGAACGTGATTCTATAGACGTCATGAACATCTGGCGCAGAGACAACGAATCTTTTGAGTCGTTTGTCATCTGTTACAACAAAGAGTGCCTGGAGATAGGCGGCGTTGCAGACCAAATGGCACGCAACCATTTCATTCGAGCCGTCAAGGACGAAGAAATGGTTATGACCATCTCCGGCAAAGAAGGCTTGCCCAAAAAATGGGAAGACGTCATGGCCGCGGTCAAGACGTACGCCCAGACCCAGCGGTCCCTCAAACCGCACGTCGCAACGGCACAGCCCCAAGCGGAAGGCCAATCCTCCCGCCAAGAGTACAAACGCAACAACAAGCGCAACCGGGACACATGGAATCGCGGCGGCGATCCCAGGCCATATATCCCGCGTAACAACCAGCCCGACGCAAGGGCAACAATCAACGCCGATCGTGAAAACAGGGCGTCGAAGAAGGAATCTCGGGACCATAACTGGACCGAGATCAACCAGTCGCCAAGCGACGTCCTCCTTACGGACGCACAATTCCTGCGACCGGCACAACCGATGAAGTCCAAGAAGAACCAGGATCTCGCACTCTTCTACGAGTATCACAAAGACTCGGGCCACACAACAAACAACTGCATCAGTCTCCGACTGGAGATTGAGAGAGCCTTCAAAGAGGGGAAGCTGCAACATCTGTTGCCAGCCAAGCAAAAACAAACCAAGCGCATCACCCCCCACAACGAGGGTCCCTCCACGGGTAAGAGGACCATGTACGTGGCCTCAACCCACATGATCAATGGAGGACGAGGAAAGCCGCGCAAACCGGCAAGAAGACCGGACAATGATTGGAAAGATGAGCAAGTTATCTTTCCAAAAGTCCGAGGCGGACCGCGCGACAGGCGCGCCGTCGTTATCACAGGCTACCTGGCCCACTACTGCACCGAGCGACTCTTCATCGACCCGGGTAGTACATCTGACATCATATACGAGCAGTGTTTCAACCAGTTCGATCAAGAAGACAAGGACCGGTTGCAACCGGCAGACTACCCTTTGGCCGGATTTGCGGGGGAAACCGTATTCCCCCTGTGCCAAATCACCTTCCCTGTGCGCCTCACCAACGGAAGGCACACACGAACGGAGGAGGTAAACTTCATGGTTTTACCCCACACCTCCAAATACGACGTAATTCTCGGGAGGGAGTCACAAGGCGATTTCAACATGATTACGTCCGTACCCCACTCTGCTGTCGGTTTCCCAACCGAAACGGGGGTCGCGATAATCTACGCACGCAGAGAGGTCATGACGTCGGACGAACTGCGTCCGACCAAGATAACAAGGCCTACCCCCAACACCCAACCAGAAAAATGGGTTCTTAACGCAAGACACCCAGAGCAAACGGTCACGTTGGGCCACGCCTTGTCCCACAGCATCAGAGGGCACCTGAAGCAGCTCCTCTTCAGGAACCAGGATATTTTTGCGTGGACACCCGCAAACATGACAGGGGTACCACGCGAAATTGCGCAGCATTTTCTGAATACCTTACCAGGTATCAAGCCGGTGATCCAAGGCCAACACCACCTTGGATCCGCAAAGAACGAGGCGATGCATGAGCAGGTCAAAGAACTTCTCTCCGCAGGCATCCTGCGGGAAGTTAAGTACCAGACTTGTTGTCCAACCCAGTCATGGTAGAAAACCAACCGGCGGCTGGCGTATGTGCGTCGATAATAAAGATCTCAACAAAGCTTGCCCCAAGGATTGTTACGCACTTCCGGAGATCGACGAGAAAGTCGATAACCTCGCACCATTTCGATGGAAGTGTTTCCTCGATTGTTACAAAGGCTCCATCAGGTACAGATGGCAATCGAGGATGAAGATAAAACGGCATTCCGCACACCTACCGGGAACTACTGTTACACAAAAATGCCGTTCGGGTTGCGCAACGCGGGCGCAATCTATCAAAAGTTGATGAACGACACTTTTCGCGGTCAAATCAGCAAAAGTGTCGAAATCTAAATGGACGACCTGGTCGTCATGAGCATGGAGGAAGACACCATGCTCAACGATATTGAAAGAACATTCCAAACTCTACGAAGCGTCAACATGAAGCTCAATGCTGGGAAATGCTCGTTTGGAATGGAGGAAGGCAAGTTCCTTGGATTCATCGTAACCAAAGATGTATTCAAAGTGAACCCGGAAAAAGTTCAGGCAATCGAGCGCATGCCATCGCCTTCCACTGTGAAAGAAATTCAACGACTAGCCAGCAGGCTAGCCGCACTGAATATATTCTTAGCCAATCATGCAGCTAAGTCTTATCCTTTCATCAAAACCCTGCGGAACTGTTTAAAAAAGGAACAATTCCAATGGACCGCATAGGCCGAAAATGCTTTCCGGGAGATGAAAGAGTGTTTGATCCAACTCCCAACTCTAACCGCACCACGCAAGGATGAGCCACTTATTTTGTACCTATCTGCCGCGGAAAACGCGGTAGGCGCGGTACTCATAGTGGAGCGAGAGGGAGTTCAAACACCCATCTACTATATCAGCAAAATACTCAACGACCCAGAGACAAGATACTCCATCATGGAGAAGTTGGTACTGGCACTAGTACACGCATCGAGACGGTTACGACGTTACTTTGCAAACCACGTCATCACGGTGTTAACCAACTATAGGATCGGCCCGATCCTATCCAAACCCGACATCTCTGGGAGATTAGCAAAATGGGCAATTGAGCTGGGCGCACACACGCTGAATTACAAGCCGCGCCCCGCAATTAAAGGCCAAGTTCTAGTTGATTTCGTTACCGAGGTACCGGCAAATCGCATTCAGGAATGCGAAGATGAACAAAACCCTACACCACCACCATCCTCCTCAGAAACATGGGCACTGTACAACGATGGTGCATCTAACGAGGATGGTGCAGGTGCGGGTCTGCGACTCGTCAGCCCCGATGGCCAAGAGCTTACCCATGCAATCCGTCTCGATTTCAAAAGCACAAACAACGAGGCAGAGTATGAGTCTCTACTGGCAGGGCTACGTCTGGCAGTCAAACTCGGCGTCCAACATTTGGAGGCACACGTTGACTCACTATTAGTTGCAGGGCAGATTCGCGGCGACTATGCCGCAAAAGGGGATATAATGATCCTCTACCTCGAACAAGCCTTGCAACTAAAATCAAAGTTCACTTCCTTCAATATCCGCCATATCAATAGGAGTGAAAACAAACCCGCGGATGCACTGTCAAAACTCGCATCCACCAGCTTGTAAGACCCTGATACGTATTTGTCAAAAAGTCGCAGCGGAAATTCGTGCCATAAAATTTCTTTCATTACAAACGACTTGACTTACTTGAAAGTTCGTTTTAATATGTATCTTTTACAAAAATAAAGTATAAGTCCTGTTTACTAAAGTACATACTCAATTATTCCCGTACAATCTATCTTGTGACTCGATCTTTGATCTCTATTCCTCGTGATAACCGCCCGTGATCCGTACAACCTGCACTCACCACATACATTCATAACATTAGTACACAATACATAAACAAGATTCAATCTCGTACAATTCCCATTTCGTTATCTTTCTAACTTTAAGCATTTCATCTGCGTATCCATATCCTGGTGAGGCTTCAATAATGTACCTGCATTACTTTTCATTCTCAAGGCACACTATTAATAACGTATTACTCGACGTATCTAAATCATGCATACATACATTCTTACGTGCATACATACACATCTACATACGTACATACCTTCCTATATCTCTACATACATGCATACACTCATACGTACCTTCATATATACCAAAATACACATCTACATACGCACATACATTACTACGTCTCTACATACGTACATATACACATATGTATCTTCACATATACATAAATACACCTCTACATACGTACATATATTACTACGTCTCTACTTACTTGCATACACTCATACGTGCCTTCATATATACTTAAATACACGTCTACATATGTACATACACTCTTACGTACACGTTCAAGATCTTACATACCTCTTATATATCCATACATTAATTACATGGTACTTAGACTTAGATTTATAGCCCATAAACATCAAAGGAACAATCAAAGTCATGTTTGGGAGGCCCGTTGTGGTCCACGGATAACAAACCGAAGCCTACTATACCCAAATCAACTTAGATAACAAATTTCATGTTTTTGAACATGGGGAGGCCGTCGGCGACGGCCATAGGGGCGTCGGCCCTTGCAAATGCCCGTAGCCCAAAACTTCCGTAGACAGTCAAATAACCCGTCAGCCAAAAACTGACTTTCCAGAGCCCGTCAGCGACGCCCCCATACCCGTCGGCGACGCCCTCTAGAATTTGCAGTTTTCTGCAGTTCCGTTTCGTCGTCCGTACGCACTAAAACGCGCATAACTTTTGAACCGTTTACCCGTTTAACCTCCCGTTTCTTCCTACATGCTTGTAAATTCACATTCTATCATATGAACTTGAAATCCAACATCCGGTTTAAGGAAAATATTCACTTAAAGCTCTCGGCTTTATATACCCGCTTTCACTTATTCGACTTGTTCATGTTTTCATCAAACATCTCATTCCTTTTAGCCCAAAACTTACATGAACCTTATAACCATAATACTTTTACGTTATCCGGAGTTTCGTACTTGTGGTTTACACACCCGATACCCGGTATGCATTAAACTCATTCATTATTACGTAATTGAACATTAGATAGTACAATTTCCATCTATGAAATTGTTTATTCATTTACTCGTAATTTCCTACCGAACCTCTTGCCCATTAACCCGCATCACCGTTACTCGATTAGCATGCTTATGTACAATTTTATCCATTACCCGGTTATCATACCGTCGTCATTACTTATGCAACCATTCCGTATTACAATAAGTCATTATTTTGACCCGTATGGTCTACTGAACGAAAATCCTCACTTATATATAATCAAACCTTATTAGACCTCAATTATCATGCATAAATAACTAGTACACAACTTTGCTTAAATAAACTAAAAAGTGATTCCGGAAATCACTTACCTCATGCATCCGTGTTCATATCCGTTTCCTCGCCACCTCTTGACCCGTTAGCCTTCCGTGCTTGATTCCGTCTCGACATGATTCCTATACTTTCATGTCATCGAAATCACATTCTTATTAGCATACACAAGTTTACATGTTGAAGATCATACCAATTTCATATTTCACCTTTGACTTTCATTAGTCAATTATAACAAGCATAAGACATATACCCACTTTCACATACTTTCAAACTCATATAATTCACCATATCATTCCATATAACTCGTATTCATGTAACATGTACCATACGACTTTCTAATATCCTACCTTTACAACAACAAGTCAAATTATGCTTCCTATGTGTAGTTGACTTTCAGAAGTCAACGGTTTATCATATGAACTTCCGACTTATCCACATATTTCCGTAACATCATTTATGCTATATCAATGACACTATATACATTTCTTACTCACGATGCAAATGTGCTTATAATCACATGATCACCTAGTGATATTAAACACAACGTACAAGTCCTTAATGCATAGTCTTGACCAAGACATACATTCAACCCGAATTCTTGTATGAGTTCCATCTAAAGCACATTCTTCAAGTTAGTATACTACAAATTACATCATTAACTCATCTCATTCATATATATATCAAGCCACTTCATACAATCTCACATCTTAACTTCACTTAGACATTTCATCATACACTTGGTGTGCGTACACCATTTAGTGCACATTGTACAACTAATTAAAGCACATTCTTCCTAGTTCATCCATGAATTAACATAATCTTTCACAAATCATTATCATAACCAAACATCATATGTTTTATATCAAATTATCCATCTAACTACTTTCTATAACACTACTCTAACATCAACATTACACAATTCATCATAAATCTTCACTAAACTTCATCTTCCTACAAATTCAAAGTGGGTTTTATCCCAAATCATCAATACAATCAAAATTAAGCATAATACATACTTTACATGTTGATATTATCTAGTATCCATGCTCAATTTCATTAAACATTCACGGATTATACATAACCCACTTCATCAAAATCACCAAAACCTGAAATTCGACTTACTTGGTGATAAGAACACTTAGTTGGTTATAAATCTTAATCCATGCATACAATCAAGCTTCAATTCCCTTTCAATTTGATTGATTTTGTGGCAACAAGGGTTTTCCTTTTTCTCCTCTAGCTCTAGTCGACACATACATCTGATATGTATGTGTTTGTGTTTTAATAATAATTCTTTCCACTTATTCAAGTTTAGTCCCTCTAGTTTGTCACACAATCATAATTGCCATCAAACTCATTCCTTACTTGTTTTACCAAGTATTTTAACTAGGTTAAATAGCCTAGTTATTTTATTTCGTGTCATATCATGTGGAAACATAAGGCGAATATATGCATTCGAATTTTGGGGCGTTACACAGCTTCCAACACCTGGCAAAAGAGGTACGCATCGAGATTCTGCAAAATCCCTCAGTACCTCTGCGCCAAGTCAATGTCATCCAGTACGGTACAACATCCTGGATGACACCGATCATTGCATACTTGCAATCAGGTGTTACTCCCGAAAGCAAGGCAGAGGCACGTAAGTTGCAACACAAAGCGTGTCATTATCAGATGGGAGACGGTATTTTATACCGTAAATCATACCTGGGACCACTCCTACGATGCGTCGACTCCCAAGATGCCACGTACCTTATCAGAGACATACATGAGGGAATATGTGGCATATACGCGGGCCCACGCATGGTGGTGGCCAAAATTATGAACACCGGGTACTACTGGCCCGGTATGCACCTGGATGCAGTCAAAGTCTTGCGCAAGTGTTCTAATTGCCAGCGGCATGCTCCCAAAACCTTGCGCACCAAGAACAACCTGATCCCCGTCACCACCGCATGGCCATTCCAAAAATGGGCAATCGATGTGGTGGGACCATTTCCAGACGCACCTGGTGCGGTGAAGTTTATCATAGTGGCGGTTGATTACTTTACAAAATGGGTAGCGGCAAAACCGCTCGCCTCAACCACCGCTATGATAACAAGGAAATTCGTCTGGGAACACATCATCTGCCGTTTCGGTCTACCGATGTGCATCATTACCGATAACGGCACCAACTTCGCTGCTGATGACTTTCAAAAATGGCTAAAGGAACTAAGCATTGAACACATATTCTCCTCAATGGCGCATCCGCAAGGGAATGGCCAAGTCGAGAGTATCAATAAAAGTTTAGTCGAAGGCATCAAAGCACGGTTGGGAACAGCCAGACGCGGCTGGGTCGATGAACTCCCGAGTATCTTATGGGCCCACAGGACAAGCCCAAAAACAAGTCACGGTGAGAAACCCTTCAGCCTTGTCTACGGCTCGGAAGCGGTGATCCCCGCTGAAGTAGGTCTCCCTTCACCACGAATGTTGGCTATCAACAAGATAGACAATAGCGTTGAACGCAGGGTTGACTTGGACCTCCTAGAGGAAAGGCGTGAAAATGCAGCAATCAACGAGGCCAAGTAAAAAACCAAACTTGAAAAGTACTACAATGCCCGCGTCCGCATTTGTACCTTTAACACGGGAGAGTATGTCCTTCACGACATTGAAGCATCTAACGCAGAACGCCCAGGGAAACTTGCCCCCAAATGGGAAAGACCCTACCTCATCCAAGAGGTCCTGGGCAAAGGCGCGTATAAACTACAAACGTTAGAAGGCGAACCTATCGCACGTACATGGAATGCACAACAACTCCGACGCTGTTACATGTAAGCCATGTTTTTACATTTGTCATGTAACCTATCGGGCCGCAGACCATTTGCAAATAAATAAATGAACGATTGAATGCAATATTGTTTATTTCCTCCTATTACAAATGCGTGTTCCACTTTGCGGTATCTACAAAAACAGATTGGCAAAATCTTCATTCGCGATACCCACACAAAGTGGTAACTACACACAAATATTGTAATAGGCCAGCAAAGGCAAAACGTTAAATGTCTATCCAGCCGGATACGCACATACGGTTTTCACAAAGCCTACACAATTCCCAAACCCTAATGGGATAAAAACAGGAATTGACTAATGCTAATACGACAAAGGTATAGAGTATACTTAACCGCGCTTTACAGCGGGTAGAGTTCTTCATACTTGCATATCACCTAGATATGCAAAAGGCAAATACAGACTTAGTGTTATTCACAATAACATTAACTCATACAAGTTCAAACATGCAAGTAGTAAAAACACTTGTACAACTTGAACAAAACGGTTCTTTATATTCAAAAAATTTCTACATCGTATACGCGCGGTGCACAAGAGATTTACATAATGTTCCTAACATTTACATCGAGGAAACAAAAAAGGGCACGCATGCCACCCTAGTCTTTCTTTGTACCGCTGGAACCCGCACCACCCTTGCCATCACCAGCGGTCACTTCCTCCTCTTCCTCTTCGTCATCACCATACAACAACCGCAAGCGGTCCACATAGTCTTCTGCGTCCAAGCATTTGTCGAGTTCCTCAAGGGAGGAAATGGACATATCATTGTATGCTGCAAGAGCGGCAACAAGACGCGCTTCGGTATCCACGCCATGGAATCCAGACCTTTCATCGGTGTATTTGCCTTGGGATAAAACGTTGATATGACTGATGCACCGGTTGTAGCCAGCTTTAAAACCAGCCTCCCGCGCACGCAGCCTAATCAGATCTACACCAGCTGCCTTTTCAGGTGCGTCAAGGATAGCCTTAACAATCTGCAAAGCACAAGCAATAAGGTTATCACAGACAAACCTAAACAAAAGCAAAGGCACCGGATACTTGCATGTCCAATACTGTTATCACGCATCCAATCGCGATCATCCTTGAGCTGATCGAATGAAGAAATAAGGCTATCCCTAGCCTCGGTAACCTCCCTTGCCCGCGCTTCAGCTTCACTTGCACGCGCAGTGACCGCCGCAAGCATGGTCATTCAGCTCTGCACTTCAACCTTTCAACAACAAAGAAAACAAGTATATAAAGATGCCCAATCATACTTGTGAAGTAAACCTACAAACTCAAGAGCAAAAGAAACACATACCTGGAGGTCCTGAACAGTCTTGTTTAAGCTGTTGCGGTCAGCATTTGCCTCTACAAGAGCCTTGGCAGCGCGGACCTCCGCCTCCTTGGCCTCTTTGTCCGCCACCTCAGCCTCTTTGGCAATCGCCTCAGCTGCGGCTTTTTCCTTTATCAAAGCGGCTTTCTCCTTGCCCAAAGCAGCGTTCGCTGCCTTGACATTTATCAGCTCCTGACGAACACGAAATAGGGTTTCATTCTGTTTGGCCCAAGATTCTTTCCAAGTCTTGCGCTCATTAGAAAGTGTTTCTTTCCAACTCTTGCGCACATCAGAAAGCAGTTTGGTGAGAGTACGAACCTGTTTGAGGCCAGCAGTTGCGGCCCACTCCTCAATCTGCTTATGCTGCTCAAAGGCAGCCTTATCCCTTTTGAGCTGCTCCACACCCTCACGCGCAGCCTTAACCAACTCTTCAGCCTCAACCCGCAAGCGAGCAGTTTCCTTCTCATTGCGCCCCAGCACCTTGTAGTCTTCCATAATTGCATTCGCCATTATGGAACTCCCCACAAGCATGGAGGAGAGTTGATTGATCCGGAGCTCACGTGGCAAACCGCGGGCCCGGTTAACTTCAAACGGGGTGCCCAAACCACCCAAAATCTCCCTACACGCGGAGGGATCAGCGGAAATATCATCCCCTTGCATAACATTCCAAGGGGGACGGTGATAGTTCACAGCCCGGTCTTCAGTATAGGTGCGGTAGTAGAACTCCAATCAGACTCTTCAGGTTGAATAGGAGGCCCTTTAAAACCCGCACTTCCAGAAGCGGAACCAGAAGCCTTCTCGGCAGCAGGAGATTTTTTCTTTTCAGCATCAGAAAACTTCAGGTTCAGATCATCAGTATCTTGCGGGAATATCAGATTATCATGGGAATCCACCGTATCAAAGATCTGAGCCGCAGTTTTCTTTCCAGTATCCTCTGCCCGCATAGAAGGCTCATTCACCACTTCCATCGAAGGGCTTCTGGTAAAATCTTTATGAACCCCCGCATCCGCAGCCGTGTCATGCGGGGGGGAATGAGGAGCATCAAACAAAGAGAACCCTTCATCATGAGGTTCAAAAGACAAAGCAACAATAACCATCAAATACAAGCTACAATAACAAAACACTTGTAAAGGTTATGAATCACTTACCAGACGTAACCGCAGGATTCACCTGAGAAACATCAGTTGTCCGTTTGATCTGTATCCTCGGACGCTTCTTCCCACCGGCACCAGCAGCTTTATCATCTATCTTTCTCTTCTTCTCATCAGCAGGTTTGGAACCCGCAGAGGATCTACCTGCTGCCGCACCACCACCTGGAACACCCAAACCCTCAAGGGTGTCAGATACTACCACGTAATCGGTATATCTGCGGAAACGAGAACGAGAGATACCAGCCGCCTGCGGCACAAAGGAGGAACAACAGTAGCCTCAGGCTTTTTCTTGCCGCGACCACGCACAACTTTCTCCACATGCTTCTTCTCTGCATGCTTCTTGGGGGCACCTTTCACCTCAAATTCTCCCAAGGTCCCAAGAGTACCTGCGTTTAAATCATCAAACAAGCAAATTAGCAAGGATAACTTCTTTATAAGGCAAGTAAGAAGATTATAGATTATTCCTTTACCTTGCGGCTGGGGTGCATTCAGCGCTTCGGGTTTAGGAACGCGAAAGTTGTCAACAATGGTCAAGTTAAAACCTTCACCTTCCGCACACGGAAGTAACTCAACCTTGCCCAGGAAAGTTGGATCAAATATCCTCCATAGGGCAGCATCCTCTGATAGTACGCTTACAAAATCAGTAACCTACAAAGGGAAACAAGGAAACCGCAAAAGAGTAGAAATACTTACCACCATTTTTTTCCCGCACAACAGGCCTTGCCTTCCTATCAGGCCTGGTCAACATCATCCGCAGCACCCACAACTGCGAGTTGTCCAGCTTCTTATGCTCAATAGTTTTCAACCTTGAGAACCACTCCACCGTCTCCGCACTAGGAAGAGCAATATCCTCCTCAGGGATGATCTCATTAACATTCCGCAAGGTCATGTTAGCAACAACCGCGGCAGCCTTAATATAGAAGAACTTGGTCTTCCACTTTGTAATACCCTTCGGAGGGGTCATCAGCTTGGGACTCCCATACCGTTGGCCAAAAGAAAAGAACCCGGTGTTCACCGTCAACTGGTAGAACCGACGGAAGTTTTCAACAGAAATTTCGAGACCAAGAGCACGAAAAATGTACTCAAAATTTCTAATCCGAATCATCCCGAACGGACTAATCTGGGAGATATGTAGTTTGTAATACTCCAAAACCTCAGCAACGAACACAGTCAATGGTTTACCATCAATGAAGGAATTAGCCCACATGGGGACGTAACCGGCCGGAGCATCGGCACCGGTTTCACCTTGTTGTGGGAAGACAGCCCCATACTCCTGGGGCATCTGGATGCTGGTCATCAGGTTGTTAAACAGAACCTTTGACTACTTCAGCACTAGTAGGCCCCCGCCAGCGGCACTACCACCTTCTTCTTCCTCTTCCGCCACCACCGGCGAAGAAGGATCAGGGTTTTCACCCTCAGCATGGTGTGGATTGGATGGTTCAGCCATCAGAGAATGTAAAGAAGAAGACAGCAGAATGAGTTCACAAGAAACTCAGAAATCTCACCGGAATTTCAGACAAGTTTATCGGAGAAGACGACGGAAGCACTCTTTCTTTCACCGGAGAATTTTTGAAAATTCGAACAAGTGAGAGGAAACCACAAATGGTTTCCCCTTATATACGCATCGCAATTAATGCGATGCAGTAACCGACTCGTCATGTTCAAAAAGGACGAATTATGCGACGCCACGTGTTCAGCGACATTTCCGCCGACGGTTACCACGCGCGAGTGGCCGCCCACGCGCCTGACAAAAAGAGACTTTTACACTCTCTGCTACAGTGCATTTATTACCTCGGGCAGTGCAAACGTCCTTTTATTTCAGCACATGCCAGAAAATCCTACCAACTTTCAACAACTCACACGTGCGTTCAGCCACGTATGCAACACAAAAGCGACAACAATATCCAAACATAAGCGGCATGCGGTTCCTCTGGTTTACCGCACCATAACCCATACCGCATGTCGTTTTTTACATACCCCTCAAAAAAGTCAAAAATAAATCTCTACATTATGTAAAGGGGTATAACCAATATCCGCACATACCTACGAGCACACGTGGAACATGCGGAGACGACACACACGAGCCCGTACAGGTGTGTCAGGTACTCAGAACCAGCGTGGTTCTTTGGACTGCGTAAACCGCTTCTCAGGATGCGGCAAACCGCATTCCATGCAAGATTCTTCAAGCTTCAAATCCCTCGTGCCCGGTTCACAACCACAGAGGGGACGCAAACAGCTTCTCCTTAGGATTAAGGACAAGTATGTTGAGCAACCGCACATCAGCAACCCTGACTCCTGATCCTTCAAGAACCACATATAAGCTTCAAGCTCCTTAGAAGCGAGTTCTTTGATGCAAACCGCAGATACCCACGAGTAGCAGCGGCAAAATACAAATACGCAGACGGTAGCTACGGAAGAGCCACGACTAAACCGCCACACGGTTGACCAAACCTACTTCCAGGAAAACTGGTTTCCAACTAAGCATGAAGGAAAGTGGTTACAGAATGAATGCGGACGAGTTTCACCCAGATCCCCAAGTATCTAAGGTGATCTCCTTCGGCAAGACTATTTCAAGGAAAACTACTTTCCAATAAAGCGTGAAGGAAAGTAGCTAAGGAACAGCGGTAACAAGTCTGCTTATGACTGTTTGCCCACCTATGGACCGCATAGAATAAACAATGGTGGGCACTACTATGCGTATGTCCATGTTTATTTGCCCATAGTCCAGATTCACATTGTTCGACCAAACACGGCCAACAATGACGCAAGTACCCCCACGTAGCTCGACCACACATGGCCAACAATGTGCAGCAACGAGGTAACCGCAAAGGACGTGCGGTTACTTGAGAGCTAAGCCGCAAAAGACGTGCGGTTACTTGAGAGTTAAACTGGAAGAACACGAACACCCCACAAAGCAGGGATCATCGTTGAATGTCCAGTTGATGAACATAGAGCTTGAGCAAAGCACTTACATCATTACCTAAGCTGACGCAGAGGTTACAACTAGAGTTGCGGTAACGGACATCTTCCGTCACCATCTCAAAGGTTGGTTCAAACCCTGCTAACATCTTCAGTCACCATCTCAAATGTTGGTTCGAAACACCAACAGGTGGCTGATGACATCAGAAAAAGGTAGACCATATTACCGGGTCAAATCCTTGGCTGAGAATTCCGCATCAGACGGAACTTGCTCACCGGTATGGAAGAGACGTCACCGGACCCGCAGCTTGATTTACTGAAAGTAGGAGCCATCTGCATGGCCCATATTCTACCTTCTAGACACCATAGTCCAGTATCCCTCCTACATGCAACTTGCATAAGGAAGGAACACTAGACTAGGGGGACTTGAAGGGGTATGGTCCCAGATCTCACGTCAGCATGACCGCGAGTGACCATTACTCTTATCAAAAACCTCCACCAGCAAGAACTTATCTGTGTCCGTGCGGGCACGCGCGAACACAGCGGTTGAAACCAATCTGTCCATTGATGAGAAGACTTACCTTAAGTACGAGAACGAATGTTACGCATAGTGATGCGGTCTGGCACCGCATCCTATGAACATTTTCGTCACGACAAGGGATCTGGACAACAGTAACAGTCACCAAGCGGCGATGCGGCACGACACCGCATCCCGCATCCATCTTGGCCAGAACAAGAACGCGATAACAACATCAATTACCGCAAGCAGCGATGCGGCCCGGCACCGCATCCTGCCCACAAGGCAAGTGGGTCTGACACCACAGTGCAAGTGGCACTGAGAACAGTCACTTGTCAGCCCACATGTATGCAACAGCCTCACACCACAGCAGGACGTGGCATCACCACCGTAATCGACGGACCTGACACACCTACAGGAGGCTGTGCGATGTCAGGCTAACTACTCAACTACCCTCCTTCACTCCTCGGCTATAAATACCCATCCCAAACCTGGTTTGAGATATCTCTTCACAACTCTCTCACTACTACTACTATCACACTTTGCTTCCCAAGCAAATTACTGATTCTCACGCCGGAGAGTGGTAACAAGGAGCACCCCCACCCCATTCTCCTTGTTACGAGTCACGGTTTGTTTCCTTGTGCAGGAGATCAACCAGCGGACGATCCAGCCAGCGATCCTCGGAGAGAAGGGATTAACCCTACTTGACGAGATCAGTGTGTTAACCACCTCGGTTAACCATTGTTTCATCAATTACTAATGAGTCGGCGTGAAGATTTTGATAAATGACTCAAAACAAGCCAAACTGAGGTCTCGAATGGAACTCAAGATTAATCGAACTTTAACTTGACTCGTTTACGACTATAAAAAAAAGTAAGTGTAAATTAATATCTAGCTATGCACACTCTGAAGTGAACATTTCAAAGGTGGAGATTCAATTAGGTGTCGATAAAGACATCGGCCAAAATTTAGTTCGACAAAAGATGATTTAATTGCAAAAGTCAAATCAAGATTATTAATGGTAGCCATTCATAATGTACATATTTGCCGACAAGATTTTCCATGCCTGATTACCAAGTAAGCTGAGAGTGACTCACCTACTAAGACCATTGGGTATGGGGGAGGATAGTTTTCAAAGGACTACCCGCCACGTAGGCGCCACGTAATCACGGGAGGAGGATAGTCTCTTTGGGGACTACCCAAGGGTGTGGGGACTAGCCAAGACTACCCCACCATTAATAATATATTAATATATATATATAAAGTATGAGAGAGAAGTCAATGAGGGCCCACCAACTTTGCCCCGTCTTCACCGTCGGAATTCCGACGCCAAAGCCGAGCCGGGCCCCTTGGGGGCGGTGTTGGACGAGCCCAAAAGAGGGGACGGGCCTTTAACGGTGCCCATACCGATTGGCCTGAGTTACTTGTTCTTTATGAAAGAAGGCATCTATTCAAGTTCGTTATTATTGATCATAGCTTATATACACGAATATTAGATTTAAATAACCTCAACTTTTATCAATTAGCTGATAGCACTTCAACTTTCGATATGTACCACACCACTCTCAACTTTCAATTTATTGGTCGCTAGCACTCCCAAGCTAACCCAACGCTAACCCAGTTTGCTGAGATCAGCTACCACGTCACCAAACTGGTGCCACATCAGCTGCCACGTCAAGTCAGATGCCATGTCATCAAAAAGCCACGCCGGCGGCCACCTCATCTGCCACATCATCACAAAATTCCACACCAAATGTCACGTCAACACACAAGGGCCGCAACAGCAAAAAACTAACTGGGTTGGGGTTTAGTTAGTTTGATAGTGGTATCGGCCAATAATTTGAAAGTTGAGAGTAATATGATACAAATCTAAAGTTACGAGTGTTATTGAACAATTAGTGAAAGTTGAGATTATTTAAATCTAATATCCCTATATATAAACATATTCATAAGAATAAAAACAACCTTTCATTTAGATATTAACTTTATTCAAGTAAAAAAAAAATTTTTGTTGATACAAGTAAAATTAAAACCTATTTTTTAAAAGTCAGTTCTAAATACAAAAATAAAATAAAATAATTTAAAACTTACTTTATTTTTCTTTTGTTAAAGTTAGTTCTATGTATAAAAGATGCTAAAGAGTTTAAGAGCAATATAGTCTTTAATCTAAACATGAAAGTCGTTGATATGGAGCCACCGCCCAAGAAAAACACACCGTAGACAAAGATTACGACAAATGGTTTTGGTCGTTGTTCTTATATTACTTTTCAAATTTTATATGATAATTTATATTTTCAAGTGCGATAGAATTGCTTGACCAAACACTTAATCTTAAGAGCTATAATTTATTAACACTATAAATAAACTTGGCATTTCCATATCACAACCTTGATATTTTTCTAAGGAAACATACAAATGGTAGTCACTATATACTCATGAGTAAACATTATTGATATTTGTTTTGTTAACTAATGTTAAAATTTGTATGAAATAACTACTCTTTACCTTTTTCATTTCAAAACAATAAAAACTATAAAATCTATCCTATACTTTGTTTGATTTCCCTTGAGTTGATGAGGGATCCGAGCATCTGAAACGACTATCATGTCCTTGTAAATAATGGTTGTTAAGTGTCGTTACCATACTAGAACCCTTGATGTTAGTCCCCGCCCATTTCATTTCCTCAATTACATAGCCTCTCTTTCTTTCACCCCTCCGCTTCGTATCTAAATCCCATATACACTTGTATAATTTTACAAGTTCTAACAACTATGCATGACTAAGACCACCACAAACCAATCATTAAACCAAAGTCGCGCAATCACTACACGAAGCCTTTTCTCGATGTTTGCACCACCATCGCATTCCCACCACCACCCTTACCCTGCAATAGACAAGCATAATCGTTTGGGCTTTGTTAATAGTGGGCAACGAAGAAAAAGGCGATGAGGGGCAACGTCGGGGGGGGGGGGGGGGGCAAGGGGTAAATTAGAAATTTTATATGTTTTTAAGTAAAAGGGTCTAATGATCATTTCACATGAATTTAATATATTTTCAATGTGAGTTAGTCAAAAGGACCAAATGGGTAACCAGGCAGCAAGCACAATGAAAGAACCAGGCCTGTAATTTTCGAAATATAAATGACCAAAACACATTACAGCCTTACAACATGATCATCCATGTAATATGCTCAAACAATTATATGATTTATTTAAACCGAGTTATTTAGTCTATGATTTGCTTACATCGACAATTGTGTTACTCTTTGGAAGAAAACATTAAAATATATGAAACATGAAAGATTGAGGTTTAAAGGGTTAAGAATGAAATTGAGAGATAATCAAAGTGCTTAGTCCATATGTAGTGGGGCGTTTTTTTTAAAAAAAAATTCAAAAAAAACGCCCGAAAACGCCCAACCTACCATTACACTAGGCGTTATTTTTCAAAAAAAATTCTGAAATTTGGTTTTGGCGTTTTTAATAAAACGCTGCACTTACCCATTTGATTCTTGCATTGGCCAATGGGAGAAGAAGGTTAAATGCATGTGGCCGCATGGTGGGGTCCAAGGTTTTGACTACCCAATAAGAATTTAGTTTTTTTTTTTTTAATCCTTTTGCATGGGGGTTATTAGAATAATGCCCCACTACGCCACTTTTGCTATAATGCCCAACGCTGACTAGGATGCCACGTATCGGATAATGCCCCATGGTGGGGGCATTATTTTTGTTCACCATTACGGGTGGTCTTATAATCCTTAAACTCTTCTAATTCCATGGATACCAAAACATAAAGATGAAGATTAAAAAAAAAAACATGTTGGTTTGTGTTGGAATACTAATCAAAGTTATTATGAATTTATGATTCACCCTAGTTACTTTATTCACTTTGTATTCAAAGATGCTATAATTCACAATAATATTCTAAGTAGCCATGTAAATCCGTATAAAAAGCAAATGTGTGCACGAATATGTAAAAGATGGGTCTATATAATATCTAAACTTTGAATACCTGTTTTCACTTCATCAAATTAAAGTGTGTACACAAAATTTCTCAATGGTTTTGATGACTATCTTATTGTAGTAAGATGCTACAAATAGATAATTTTTTTCTTTCAAATTTCTGATAATGTTTACAAATATAGATTATAACTGTTTTGGCTAAGAATCAAAGATACCATACCATGCTTGAACTAATCATAGTCCATGAAGAGAAAATCAAATTATATTTTGAGTAAACTTTCGTTTTGCTCCCTGTGGTTTGGTCATTTTAACGGTTTTGCTCCAATAGTTTAAAAATAGTCATTTTCCTCCCTGATTTTTCTAACTTATCTTCATTTTGCTCACAGCCTGTAACTCCATCAGGGAGGAAACTAGCAACAAACTCGAAAGATCAGGGAGGAAAATGGCTATTTTTAAACTATTGGAGCAAAACCGTTAAAATGACCAAACCACAGGGAGCAAAACGGAAGTTTACTCTTATATTTTTGTAACTAGAACTGATTCCTCGCGTTGCTTAGCAATTTTTTAATGTGATTTATACGTGTTTTTTTTTTTGTCATTATTTATTGATCAAAACGTAGATTAACTGAAAACATCCATATAAATAAGTACGAAAATGTATTATATTTGACATTACTAATGAATTGTAATGTAACTCGAACTTATACCTTCTTATACCCTCAAATGAAAACATATTATATTGGACTCGATTCTTTTCCGATCAAATTTTACGTCGAAACGTGCAACAACAGAAATCGTTCATAAAAAATGACTCGTTCTCGAAATAAATTACGACAAAACAATCAATTTAAATTTACACTGACGCGTACATAAACATCAAATGACATGACTCTTTTTTGAAAAAAAAGTCGAAACATAAACTAAGTAGAAATTATCGACACACACATAAAAATAAGCTCGTAAATTCTTGATGGGGTTAAAACTAATTATGTAGGGTTAAAATTGCAAAAGGTAAAAACATTTGAGTTAAAACCAAAAATCAAGATTTTTTTTTTTTTTTGAAAAAATGGCTAAGGCACAATGTACAACTCATGATGCACTAAAAAGTTGCTTCTTTATATAGGGAAAAGATCAAATAGGAAGTTTATTTTGGCTAGGAAGTGTAGGAAACAATAGGATTAGGACATGTGGCAACATTTAAAATAAAGAAAAAGGGTATTTTAGTCAATCCAACTCTTTCTTCTTCCTTTTCAAAACCCAGTAACTTCAAAACCCACCATTTTCAAAACCCACCATATTCAACCATTTCTTCACTTTCTATCTCAATAATCACTACATTATAGTGCGATTTTCATCACAAATCAATGATTCAAACACCCGATCAACGTGTTCTTCAGCTTTTTTGAAGAAAACCCAGTTTAATTTCATAAAAAATCTTGTTTTTTCCGGTGATTTTGGAGATAATCACTCGATTCGGTCGATTCGAGAGCTGATAAGTGTTTCAATCATTCAAACTTCGTCAATTGTTGAAGAAATCACTTCGATCCATGTAAGAAATTCTTTAATTTCATTTTTACGATCTGGGTTTTTTATTTAGTTATTGCGTTTTACGATCTTGGCGGGGGTCCGAGGGCAGCGCCCCTGGTAGCGGGGTCCCAGGGGCGGCAGCCCCTGGCGGGGTCCAAGGGGCAGAGCCCCTGGCTGGGGTTGAGCGTTTTAGAATTTTTTTTTTCCGATTAAATTGCTGTAATAAAAATGCATCAGAAAAATTAATTTTCCAGAAATTGGCTCATTTCGAAGATAGTAATTCGTAGACAATTCAGACAGTTCACAGACAATTTTATGTGTCCATTGCGTTTTAGAAATAAGAGAGTTTATGTGTTTTCTGGTTATTGCGTTTTAGAAAGAAAAAAAAAACACATTTTTAAGTGTTTTTAGTCATTGCGTTTTAGGTAAAACACATTTTTAAAGTGTTTTTAGTCATTGCGTTTTAGAATGAGTCATTTTTAAGTGTTTTCTAGCCATTGCGTTTTACAAATAAGACATTTCTTTGTGTTTTTTGTGCATTGCGTTTTAGGTAAAACACTTTTTATGTGTTTTCAGTCCATTGCGTTTTAGAAAACATACATTTTAAGTGTTTTATGGCCATTGCGTTTTAGAAATAAGACATTTGTTTGTGTTTTTTGTGCATTGCGTTTTAGGTAAAACACATTTTTATGTGTTTTTAGTCCATTGCGTTTTAGAAAGTACATTTTCTTTTGAGTTTTTAGGCTATTGCGTTTTAGAAATAAGACATTTCTTTGTGTTTTCTGGCCATTGCGTTTTACAAATAAGTCATTTCTTTGTGTTTTTTGTGCATTGCGTTTTAGAAAAATGTCATTTTTTAGGTTTTTTTTTTCATTGCGTTTTACGTAACTGGAGGTTTTTCTATTGCGTTTTACGCAACTGGGTTTTAATTTTTTTTTTGAAAATATAGCAATAGTAGACTCGTTTTAAAGATAAAAAAACGCTCGTTTTTTTGGTGCAATTTTTATAAAAAAATAATGTCGTATGAAAGAGTTATTAACGTTTAAAAAATGGGGGGGAATTGGAGGAGAGAGAAACTATTGGCTTGGATTGACTAGAATGCCCCTAAACAAACTCACGCGCCTATTTTTTTCCCTTCAGTTTCCCTGATTTAATCTTAGCCCCTGATTAACTAAATGGATGGTCAAGATCATTTCCTAGCCAAATAAACTTCCTATTGTATCTCCACCCTCTTTATATATGGAATAATAATAATAATAATAATAATAATAATAATAATAATAATAATAATAATGTCAAAATTATACATTAGTATATTCTAAACAGGAACTATCAAACCAAATACGACTTTAAGTAATAAAACAGCGCTGGTTTTGTAATAGGGTTCATTGAACCGTTGGTTTAATTTCTACGAGTTCCACACATATGTAAATGCATGAACCAGTTTGGTGTTTGGTAAATCATGTCCATGTACAACTAATCTGCATGAGTGTACAAGTCAAGTCAAAAACCAATACTTGACATGACAAGTCGGCATAAATCTTTCAAGTGAAAAGCGTGGAATTCAAATTCTATTGTAAAATGCATGTTGTTGGATTGTTGAAACTTGAAAACATACCATGACTTAATGCAGCCTAATTGGAAACTTTGTGTATTATAATCTAAATTCCATGTATATTTTATATGCTCAAAATTCGTACAATGGGTGTTTCAGTTTTTAATGGTTCACATCTCTTATTGGTTGAACACTTAAAGGTTCAGACTGTTTGTTTTGCAAACAGAAGTCTGAATGGTTCAGACATTTGCCTCTGAATGGCTAAGCATTATACCGAGTCTAAATGGTTAAGACCTCTTATCTGAATTGGTAAGACATTTGTCTATGAATGGTTAAGCATTACACCGGCTCTTAATTGTTCAGACCTCTTATTGGTTCAGCACTTAATGATTAAGACCTCTTACTGGTTCAGCACTTACCCATTCAGAGGTTGCCAAACAACTGCTAAGAGAAACAAAATACATAGTTTATATGTTAAAGAATAAAGATCAAATACAAACGAAATTATCGTACAAATGGTACGGAGTGAAGGAAACTCAAAAAAAAAACACAATGACATTTTTGTAAATATATGTTTGAGTACTCTCTCTAGAGTAATTATATAACTACTCTAATTTATAATTACCTTAGAGTAATTATATATTTACTCTTGGATATGTTTGAGTTGGATTTGAATTACTCTAAATAACTAGTATAATTACTTTAGGATATGCTTGAGTTGAGTTAAAGCTACTCTAGAGTAATTATAAAATTACGCTAATAATATAATTACTTTAGGATATGTTTAAGTTGGATCAAAATTTAGAGTAATCATATTATTACTCTAATCTCTAAATAAGTTATTGTTATTTACCATTGTGCTGCTTACTTTTTGGAGTTACCTCTACCTTATCATTTGTACGATAATTCCATTTATACCTGAACTTTTTTTTTTTGAACGGCAAATTTCTTTTATTCCTGTCGTTTGTGTGACTTGAACCCAAGACCTCCCTTCCCAAGATGTTTAAAGGTTTTATGCGTATGTTTTAACAATTATTAAACTTGTTAAGAGTTCATAACAAAGATGTTTCATGTAATAATCTTACATTCTTACTTTACACTTATGGTTTCAAATATTTTCAAAATTACACTCATGGTCACTCCTCTTCGATCACGTGTAACACTTTTAAAAAACTTTGAACAGCTTTATGTTAATATCTTCAAGTTATTCTTAAAGTT
Source organism: Helianthus tuberosus (assembly GCA_030545235.1). Taxonomy (NCBI): domain Eukaryota; kingdom Viridiplantae; phylum Streptophyta; class Magnoliopsida; order Asterales; family Asteraceae; genus Helianthus; species Helianthus tuberosus. The sequence continues at coordinate 8,451,002 of CM060443.1, forward strand.
TAATCAGATGGTCCCATTATGTTTCTGAATTAAATTTTATATTTCCATATATAATATATACTAGGTTAGAACCCCGTGTATTACACAGGTTGAATAAATGTAATTTTATATACTAAATTAAAACAATATTCTTTAAAAATCTCGTTTATTTCACGGGTTGAACAAATGTAATTTTATATATTAAATAATTAAAAAATATATCTCTAAGAACCCCATGTATTGTACTGAATAAATTTAATTTTATATACTAAATAATAAAAACTCGTGTATTATACGGGTTGAATAAATCTAATTATATATACTACATAATAAAAAAATTATATTTTTAAAAACACTGTGTATTACACGTGTTAAATAAATGTAATTTTGTAACCTTGTATATTACACGGGTTGGATAAATGTAATTTTATAAACTAAATAATAAAAAAAGTTATATCTTTATAAATCTCGTGTATTATACAGGTTCAATAAATCCAATTATATATACTAAATCATTATCATCGTCATCATACTCAGTAAATCCCACCAATAGCAAAGCTAAGGTAGGGTCTGATGATGGTAAAATGTAGACAACCTTACCTTTACCTCGTAGGAATAGAGAGGCTACTTTCAGTGAGAGCCCCGACTTGATAGTAGTTTTGCATCAAGCCTTGGATATAAGGCACATAACACTCAACAATCGTGACAAAGACCGATTAGTGCATGGCCCCTTTTGTCTTTCTACTATCAACACCACCACATGATGATGAAGCATGATTAACCGTCCTCCGCTTATAACGTTATTTTCACGAACTTAGTAAAATAATGTTAAAATTAGTACAATTTCACTTTTGCCCTCCGAGCGTCCACACATGTATACATTATATGCGCATACCGCAAGCGGGGCGAATATATACTAAATAATAAAAAAAAAGTTATATCTTTAAAAACACCATGTATTACACGGGTTAAATAAATGTAATTTTGTATAGTAAATAATATGCTATTGGATTCGTTTAAAAAAACATAAATTTGGTTTGGTTTAATTCGAATCAAGTCATAAACTTGGTTAAGTTTAATTCGAATTGATTAGAACCCCAATTTTATAAGCTTCTCTTCCTAATTAGTGTTTTTTAAACTTTGATCTAATGTCTAATAAGTTATTTTGTATATTTTGTTTGTACTTTAAATTTTTTATATGAGCGTATTATTGTTTTTTAAGTTTAAGATTATTGTTTTGTGCTATTATTTAAAAAATCTTTAATTTAAATTTGAACATAATATATTATTAGATTAAATAGAATGATTCTATCCGACATTTAAAGTAAAATAAGATTTATTATTAATTGATTATTTATTATTTAATTAATTGATATAAGATAAGTATGAAAATGCAGGAAATTAAAATGTAGACGCCTTCAATGAGTGACACGTGTCTCAAAGTTGGTTTCTTTTATTATATAGTATAGATAGATATCATCTTTTCATCTATTTGGAATATTTCAATATATTTAGAAAAAAGTAATATTTTGAAATGCGTAAAGTTAGTAATATGAAGTAAAGTGTTTGAGTTAAATTGAAGTAATTAAAGGAAAATAATCTATTTAAATAGAGTAAACTGCCATTTTGGTCCCTGTGGTTTGGCCAGTTTTGCCACTTTAGTCCAAATGTCAAACTTATTACATCTGGGTCCCTGTGGTTTGCATTTTGTTGCCATTTTAGTCCAAAATCCAAAAACCCCATTTTTTGACTGTTGAAAGCTGCCTATTTTGTCCTTTAGTGCAGGGGCATTTTGGTCATTTTAATTTTATTATATCATATTAAAGCATTTTGTTCAGACCTTCATCTTCTTCAAACAAACTCATCATCTTTTTCAAACAAATCCAAACCCTAACCTGGACAACAATCAACAACTGCAGACCCCATTTCATCTTCCAAAAAAAAAACCCTAACCCACAAAATCACACCTGAAACAATTTCATCAACGATAGGGCTTTTGGCAGTTTACTCATATATATATATATATATCTTCCCCATAAGTTCAACATCCCCACATTATCTTCATGTTCAGGAACCAGAGGTCAGTCAACCGCTGGTGGTGGAGAACTCACCGACACCGGAGCATGAGGAATGCTCACCGGAGTCGCAGCAGGATGAGCAGTCACAGGAGCCGTTGGCAGGAGCCATTGGAGGAGCTTCCACAGGAGCCGTCGGAGGAGATGCCACCGGATCTTTCATCGGAGCTACTGGAACAGTAGAAGGTGACGCAGCCGGCAGCGTTGTTACGACAGTTGACGGTGGATGGCGATTTGCTCGCTGCTCACCCGTCTTCAGTCACTCCGGTATGCCCTTTGTCTCAATCACTGTATTTATACATCAAATACTCAATACAGACAACAAATCTTGTGCAGTTAGGGTTCAATTTGATTTCTGCGTTTGATTTTGAAAACGAAACTATTCTCGATTGTATGAACATTCTGGGTGTGTATATGATAATTTTGAACAATATGGGGTTTTGAACAGGGAGGGCCTGAGGGGAAGTGGGTGCAGAGGGAGAGGGTGTCGGAGGACGGAGGGGGTGGTGGTGGGTGGTGGAGAAGCCGGAGAGGAAGGGGATTCCGAAACGGCGATGGGGATTTTGGCTTTGAAGTGGACATGGTTATTCAGCATCAACGTACCAGTATACCCTAACAACACAACAATTACATCGTTTCAATACATTTATTTCAAACAGATACAAATTAGGGCTAAACAGGATTTCTAATGTATGTGTAAAAACAGAACGGTTAAAGAGTGGAAAGGGAACCTGCTCCGACTAGGATGATGATCTTAGAGAATCCCATGCCTACTTGCATCGCCATGGCTGCGATTCAAGATTTGCAGAAACGAATTCGTGTGAAGACGGAGATGATAGAGAGGAGAGAGAGAGAGAAGAGAAGAGAGATGGGTGGTGGGGATGATGCGGTGGTGGGGGTGGTGGTGGTGGGGATGATGCGGTGGTGGGGGTGGTGGTGGTGTGGTGGTAGTTCAGAGAAGAGAGAGAGAGCTGAAGTCGATGATGAAGATGATTGTATATGTATGTGTGTATATTAATATATATATATATATATATATATATTAATTTTTGAATTAAGAAAATGTTAAATGAAAAGCAAAATGCCCCTGCACTAACGGACAAAATAGGCAGCTTTCAACAGTCAAAAAATGGGGTTTTTGGATTTTGGACTAAAATGGCAACAAAAAGCAAACCATAGGGACCCAGATGTAATAAGTTTGAGATTTGGATTAAAGTGGCAAAACTGGCCAAGCCACAGGGACCAAAATGGCAGTTTACTCATTTAAATAATTGCATCAATTGAATTAAGTAAACAACATTGCTACAGTAGCATATATTTGAACCTTAGACCAGTAGTACGCATGAATAATGCCTCCACCTTTGAGCATTATTCGACACGTGACAGTCCAGTCATCCAAGGGACATTGTTGGGCGTTTTGAATAAATGGGTGTAGTGGGGATGTGGTCATTATGTTAAAAGGGGTGTAAAAATTTTAAATAAAAAAAAACCATCAAAAAAGGATATTGGCCAACCAAAAAGAAGAAAACATGTGATTGGCCAAAGATCTTGAACATGGGCGTTGAAAAAAAAACGCCATTTGCATTTTTTTTTTTGAAAAAAACGCCCACGGGGACGGTTGATGGACGTTGTAGGGCGTTTTTTAGGGGGAAAAACACTCAAAAACCCACCACTACGGGTGGTCTTATGTATATAATAAAAAAAAATAGAGAAACCACTATACGACTATACGCATTTTATAAGACTTGGATAATGACAATCGTTATGCATGTTAAACACATTTCAATTTGTTCATCTTAGATATAACATTATATTAATACTTTTTAATATTATTGAAATATTTAATTGCACATCTCAAAACAAAAACCCGGCAATTTCAACCAACAAAAGTTAACAAGTCGCAAACCAATAATACTTGACAGCCACATCAAGCTTATTAAGGTTGCGGGGTATGGTTGGAGCCCCCCGATGGGCTCCATTACGACACATTATTGACACGTGGGACAAGGGGTTCCATTACCTTTTACGAGTAAAGCCCACAATATGGGTTAATTAAAGCCCCCCAATAGCGCCTCTATTATTTTTAGGGTTAAAAATTAAAGTGGGCCCACAATTCCATATGTTATTACTCGCTATTGTAATCACATCACTGGGCATCAATAGTGCCCCTGGTATGGAAAGGAGAGGGGGGGGGGGGGGGGGGGGGGGGAGCTATTGATGATTTTTTGCTAAGATGGAAAGGGGTTGGTGCCCCATATGTGCAGCCTAAGCGGCATCCTTATATAGCGATATGACCAACTGATCGCCTAATATACAAGAAGTTTCATGACAAATCATGTTCGTTTTAGAGAGTATCGTAAAATATTGAACCGTTTATCTACAAAACCGACTCGGGTCTAACGAGGGTTCTCTCCTTTTTCTTGCAAAAAATAACTAAAATTTACGTACACAAATTTTTGCTAGCATGAGCTTGTAACTAGAGAAAAGTGGACTTGAATTTACGTCTAAATTCAATGATCTCCAACACGTGTGTGCGGAAAGATAAATGACAAAGAAGAAGAGACCAAGTTGGACCTTTCTGAGTTGAGTAATGGATTCTTATTATATTTGTCGATTTGTCGGACCATCCATTTCAAAGTTAATCAAACGGCCTACTTTCTTGACCTTAATTCTTTTCTTTACAACTTTTTATAATAATCAATGATAGCTACTATTAACCACATGTTTTATAAGACTTCTTATTTATTCAATTTCTACCGACATAAACTTTTTACGATTTTTTTTTATAAAACTAGTAACTTTACCTACCTCGCGTTGGAGGACGTTAAAACGTTAAGTAACTCGATTTATACCGTGTTATGGAAACGTATTATATTTGGTACGATTCGTTTCCGAACAAAATTTACGTCAAAATGTAGACCAAGTGAAAACTTACATAAAAATAAACACAAAAACATATTATATTTGAACTGACTCAATTCGAATAAAAATTATGTCGAAACGTAAACCAACTTGAATATTTACCGACACATATATAAAAATAAGCATGTAAGAAAATACTGTTTTGAAGTTAAAAAATGGTAAACTTAAAACTTAAGAAACCCGAGGGGTCAAAATGACATTTTACAAGTTTTTTTTTGAAAGTTAAAGGGGTGTAAATGTTAATGCTGAAAGTTGTGAGGGGGGGGGGGGGGGGTTAAAAACTAGAAGGTCCTGTAGCTAATCAACCGGATTTGTTATATATAACTAGATTAGTGACCTGTGTATTACACAGGTTGAATAAATGTTTTTTTAAAAATATTAATTTAAATAACATGTCATATAGTTCTTAAATTCTATTGTATAAATAAACTATAATCATTTCTTAAGAGTTCTGAAAAATTTGCAATTATTTAATGTTCGAAAATGAACTCAACCCTTTATTATAAATGGTTATATTATAGATTGTTAGAGCGTTAATATAAACTATTTTGTTATAGGTTATTATTACTTGTATTTTTATTTATATTTTTACACTAAAAGTCTAAAACGTCAGTAGAAACCATGAGTTATTTATGCTTATTATATTATAATTCAATTTTATTAATCCATATTATAAAGCAAAGACAGGATAAATATAAATGGAAAACAAAATTGTAAAAGATAAAATTAATTTTAAAATTTATATCTATTTATTTAGACGAGAAAAAATAATTGAGATGACTTTATAAAGTGTCATGTGTCCCCTATATGATTTACTTTATTATATAGTAGATAGATAAATATAGATTGAGTTATATATATAAAACGACCGGTAGATATGTATGACATTCTTTGTTACAAGTTTAAACTATTATTGTACATATTATTGTGATCCAAGTGTATAAAAACTTGTAAACTTTGATTTATACGTTATAATAAGATGGTATGTAAACTATGTGTTTCTCCCGTAGTTAAACTGTAAGTATATTGTTATAATTGGCATTAAGAAAAAGCATGTTAGATTTTTATTAGTAAAAAAGAGCGTATACCAGTAAAATATATAGTAAGACAAGCTCTAGTGGGGTTCTATCGTTGTCCATTAGGCCTAGGTGACATGCGTTGCTGCCCATAACCATTAGAATGAGTGTACAGGAGAAATTAGGCATCAGTCCAACGAAATAATAAACAACTATGATTAGGGACCCGCGCTTTGCGGCGGGACTGTTATAACAAACAAAAAAGATAGACGTAAAAACGTTAAAACACGCACGTGCGTTGTGACGTGTTATCTCGCAAAAAAAAAAGACCGAATTGTAAAACACAGAAAAGAATAACTAAGTCGACTTATGATCGGCGTGTTGCGAAGGACCCGTTAAAACTGTAAAAAATATTGTGACCAAAGTTGAAAGTGGAAAAATGTTACGATTAAAAATGAAAAATTATTTGGACAAATTTCTAAAAGTTGAAAAGTATATAGGTTAAGCATGAACAAATTCTTTGTGACACGTTACCTATATATTACCTACTAGGTTTTTACCCGGGATTGCTTCCCGGGCTCGGGAAAGTTATTTAGATTAATTAATTACCATTGGTTATTAATACGACCGCATTACATCAACCATCTTATACTGTTATTAATACGACCAAAAGTCAATCAGATGTTGACCAAAAGTAAAACGGAGTATATTGTTTTTAGTTCACAACTCTACATTGTTTCCGTTAGACATGGAGCTAATAATTTACATGTACATATATAGTTTTAGAATCACAACTTCAAAACTAAACAAACAAGTCTAGTATCAGTTTCGAAAATCAAACAACTACAACCCGAAAATTTAGTTCAATGTATGCTTCTGCATTTGCCTTCTTCAAACCACAAACATTCATCCGAACATAAAAAACTTTTTACCTTTCACAAAGTTAAGTGTAAATGCTTGACCTGAAACCATGCCTTTATCTCTCACAAACTTTCTCATTCCTTGCAGATAATATCTTGGTTGACCTCGAGATGAACCTATAGCAGCTTGAATATTCCAAACATCACCTGCCACGTCCACAATCTTCAAACCCATCTTACGATTCAGTCCAAGATCTTCAGCCTGTTTTTTAAAAAGGTGCTATAACAAACAACGAACAATTCAATAAACAAAGAATTAACACATCTTTAAAATCTGACTAAAGTATTATATATTAGTAAACTCATCATCACAAACTTACAAAATGACCGTCCACACGGAAAGAAAGAGGTACGATCTGATCATCTTCATTCCCAACAACCATACCACTATTATTGACATCAACGACGTCCTGTACAGCTTCACTATCTGAACTCAACACAATCTCTTCTATCACCTTTTGTTTAACAACAGCACAAACCTCAGGTGGAAGCACTAAATCACAGGTAGCACAATTGAAAACCGTGATATGAAAAGTCTGAAGATCTATCATCTCAAAGACAATGAGATGATCAGCAGTTAATGACAAGTCATTCTTTATCTCCTTCCATCCGGTAATTATGTAAAGTTCATTGTTGATATCTTCCACCCCTACAGACCAGTTCTTGTTTTCAGATCCTTTAATAACGACCGGATATTAAGGAATAGTGTTTAACATATTGTGATGAACAAAAGAACGATTAATACTCTACAATCAGAATAAAACACATTATATAGTACATTAGTAAAAATATATCAGAAAATTAAGTAAAAAAATAAAACACAACAAATAAACAATTCTATCTCCAATAAAATTACATGATGAATAATATTCGAAGTTACATACCACAAAATCTTCGTTACCAGATGGTTTGTAGTAAAACTCTTCACAAGGAGAAAGAGCAATGTCTTGATAAAAATACAATATTCTGAAACTTTGTAAAGCTTCTTCATAATGAAATATCAACCATGAATCTGAAGGTATTTTCAAACTGTCTACCAATTGACACCAACCATTATAAAAATAATATCTGCCATTGCTTAGGGGATAGATCTTGACTTTAAAAACATTTCCAGCTGTGGTTCAGATATTTGTATTTCCAATTGGATAATTAAACTGTTGAATCCAATTTTGATACTGTTTTGGCAAAATCTAAGCATAAATAAAAGAAACACTTTTATTGCTAATTATCATACCAAAAAATTAAAATTAAGTGTTAAACTAAGATCGGATAAAACTACTAACCAAACATTTCCTTTTACTGCTTTGAAGGTAACACGGAAATCCATAAATCATTCTCACATAAAACTGTAACAGTATCAATCATATATAATCAAAATCAATAACATTAAGAAACAAATGAATACAATGCATTAAGGTATGCAATACATCTAAATAAAAGATGATACAACTAATATATATCAAAATAACAATAGACAACATCAAAAAGGTAAGAATACATGTAATTTCTTATCATATCGAAATATATATATTTTTACATCAAATCATATAATTAAAACTTAAAACCTACTTTTCCGATTAAGTATCACAAATATACAAGAACGATCAACAGCTGTATAAATTGTATAGAAAAACAGGATAGTGACTTGTGTCTATTCAAAAGAAAAACTTAAAAACAGTATACCAAGTACTAATCAAAATAAATTCAACTTTTTTAAATACACATGAGAATACATCAGATGGTATATCATAAATCAGAATAAGATAAATACATGAGCAAAGTGAAATCCAATAAAATCAACAATAGATAACACAAATGGTAGATACAGGAAATGCAGATCACTTTTTTTAGAAACATATATGTCTATCATAACATGCATAATAACTACATATTAATCGGATATTCAAAAAAATTAGGACTATCAAAAATTGTTCAAGTATAAGCCGCAACAATAAACGCAATCATAACCAACAATGGATTGAAAAAAAAACAGGGGCATACATGAATACACTACCGTCGACTACAACTTCTTCATTTAAATAGCAAGAACCATAATCGCCCAAAGAATTCATAACTAAAAGAATAAACATAAAAAATACAAAACAAATCAGATTATTTAACAATACCTTTATTATTATACAAGATGATATTGATGAAGATCGGAAGAAATCGAAGAAGATGACAGATTTTGTTGGAGAAAGTGTAGAAAGAAACGTGGAGAGAGAAATGAACCGAGATTTTCTGAGGATCTTTAAAATGTTAGAAGTTTAAAAATATCCCATGTAACCGGGTCGGATAATCCCATTTTTTCGTCAACATCTGTTTGACTTTTGGTCAACCGCTGTTTGAGTTTTGGTCAACATCTCATTTAGTATTCAACAGAAATTTGGATAAGTCAATCAGTGGTTTGAAAATCTGTTTGACTTTTAGTCAACAGATGCATGGAAACCCATGTTAGATTTAACAGTGTTTTGAACAGATATTTAAACATCTGTTTAGACCTAAACAGATGTTGGGGCTTAAACAAATGTTTGGCGTTCTATATCAGTTGTTTGGACTTAAACAGATGTTTGGATTTAAACAGATGTTTGGCCATAAACAGAATTTGCCAATAAAGATATGTTTGGCCTTAAACAAATGTTTGAAGTTAAACAGATGTTTGCTCATAAAGAGATATTTGGCCACAAACCAAACATCTGCTTGAGGTCAACATCTGTTTCACTATTCGCCAACATCTGTTCGACTTTTGGTCAACATCTGTTAAAATATAAACACTGTTAACATAAATTACAAATAATTAGCTAATAGACGGCACACAATTAGCAACTTAAATCATCAAGACCCTTAACAATTTGACCATATGATTTAATCATGTGTTTTATATTAGATGGGTCAACTGAAAAAGAAAATTCACTAAAAGGATAACAAATTAAACAACTCAAAAAAAAAGCTCAAAGAGTATTTTTACTACAAAACAGGATTAACAAACAATGCCAATAGTGAAGTCAACCATGTTTCTTTCACCTTTGACTTTCAAAGTCAATTCAGTTACTTACCAAATTCACAAATACATAAAATTTCTTATATAACCACAAACATTACCACACCTAGTAATCTTAACTCTGCTATAAACTGTAAAACACAAACCCAAATATCACATTTCCATTGTGAATCTTTATTGCCTCATCAAAAATTCCCTGACTTGCCCTTTGAATTGTAATTCAAAGTCCAACGAATCTGTATTAGGATCTCCTGATTTGTAGCTTTTTTGGCATAGCTGGAACCACTGCTTCAGGGTAAACAGGCTTTTGGGGAACATTAGGATCTTTCTTTCTTAATTCTTCCAGCTTTTTGTAAGAGAAAAACACTTTATCCTCTTTCCACCTTGACACTTGGTTCTTTGACCCAAAATTAGCTGTTATTAACTTTTCTTTCATTCTCTTCAGCTGCAGAGACCTATCTGGTACATTTTTCTTAAACTTTGCCCAGATAGGAGGAGTCTGCTTCACCTTCTTTTTGATCATATCTTGAATTCTGGCTGTTTCACTTTCTATCTCACTGATGGTCCATTCTTTGTACTTGTACTTTTCTCCCTTGTATGTTTTGTAAGCCATGATATAGTCAATATAATCTTTCCTCAAAGTTTCATCAGCTCTTTCTGATAAATTTTGACAGAGATCTTTTGAAAACTGCTCCAAAATTTTCACTTGGGTTAGCAAATGTTGGTAAAATGTTTGAATCTCTCTGTCAGATTTTCCTTGTGTATTTCTTTTGGAGATATCCTCTGCTTGTTGAGCCTTTAACTTCAAGTATTCATTAATGTTATTAGGCCTTGGATATCCTTGAACAGATGGCAAGTTCCTTTTAGCAGGGTCATCTTCAGAGTAGAAGGATATGATCTCCTCTCTAACTGCTTCCAGTTCTAATGGATACAGGACTCCTGCAGGAAGAATGGCAGTGTTTGAATTTGAAACTTGTGCTGAAGAGAATGGGACAGCATTGGGAATGGTAACAAGGGACAATGGTTGGGTGGATGTTTGCGGTGTTGAAGGATCAACATTCAGAATTATCCTTCTCCTTTTATGTTTTGGAGAGGTTGGTGGTGTTTTGGTGCGTTGAGTGGTAGTGATTTGAGTGGTAGATGGTTGACTAACAGTTGTTGAAACAACTGGTGTTTCAACCACTGTTACCATTACAACAGATGATGTGTCACCTGAAGTATTTTCCTTTTTAGCAGGTGGTGTTGGTAGTAATGAGGATGTTTTTGATGGTAATGGGATTTGTGGTAAGGCAGTGGATTGAATTTGTGTTGAAGTGGTGCAAATTGTTGGTGTAACATATGTTGAAACAACTGAAGTATCTACAGCTGTCGATACAACAGATGTTTTAACATCTGCTCGTTTTGAGGTTTGATGTGTGGAGCTTTTGGGAGGTGTGGATTTGGGTTCCTTCACTTTTCTAGTGGGCTGTTTTCTTTTAGGCTCAGGATTTTCTTCATTCTTGGCCTCAGAAACACCCTGCTCATCCTTCTCCATACAAACTCTTTTCTCCTGTTCCCACCTTGCTTTATCCTTTGCCTCCATATCCCTTTTTACCGTTCCTTTTGCATCAGAAATGGCATTTGTGGTTACATCAACCTTTTTAGTACCATCTGGCTTAGGTATCTCTGCAAGCATAGTGGATTTGTCTGGTGCAATGTACAAACCATCTTCATATCCCTTTTTCTTTAGCTGCTTCATTTTCTCCCACTTTTTGGCATCAGCTGGTGGTGGGTTGTCCACAAAGATGATAGTAGGAGGAGCAGAACCAATGGTTTTCAGCGAGTGGGCCTTCAATGCCTTTATGTCTGCTTGTGTATCCATAAACCTAGCTTCCATCATATTTCTGATCTTTTGAATCTGTATTTCATGTTGATGATCAGAATATACCCTTTGTTGGTGAAGCACAGGTTGAAATAAGCTCCAAAGCTCAATGGGAGTAGGAGCAGATGATGGAGCAGATGTTGTATCTGGTGCTGCAGTGGGTGTTGCCTTTTGGGCTTGTAACAACTGTTGGAGCATTGACTTAATATCTGCAACAGAAGTTTCCAATTTCTTAACCCTCTCCCTCAATTCCTTGTACATTAAACCATCACCCAAGTTAATGGGATCATCTGATTTCCCACTGGCAGTGGTTGTATCAGCAGTTGACTTAGGGAAAGTTTCCCAAAAGTCATCCACAGATGCCCCTTTTTCTTGGTACTGGGGACTTCTTTCCTCAGCAATTGGGATCCTTTTAATAGAACCAGGGGTTGGAACAAAGTCAGCAGCGGATATCACAGTTGCTGGAGAGGAAATTGCCTTCAGAGGAGTCTTATTGATGAAACAACTGGCCAGGTGTAGATCAGTGGATCCAACACCTGTAGTTGCTGCTCCAATTGAACTACTGACAGGAAGTACTTGTATTTCCTGCAGTGTAACCTCCTCAGTTGTTGGTGGGTTAGCAATGATTGAGACACCAGACCCAATCACTTGTTGAGGTATATCCTCATTAACAGGTGTTTGAGAAGAACTGGTTTGTGTCCGGGCTAAATCAACTGCATCCAACAAAAGTTTTATTTCTGGGGGGATTTGAGAAGTGAGGATAGGTGTAGAAAGCGAATTTGCCCCGGGCAGTGGGCTGTGGATGATGGAATCAAGTGATTCCAGAGCATCATAATTTGGTGTCCCTATTATTACAACCTGCTCTTTTTTAGAAGAAGCAGGAGGAGTTTGAGGCTCAGGTTGAGATCTTTCTTCCAACTGCTGTGAGGTAGTAGCAGCAGTGGTTATTGGTGACTTTTGTGTTGTCACTGGTAGTTGCTCTGGGATTTCATCTTCCAGAGTTACCTTTGTTTTGGGTTTGGGGGGCTTTTGTGATTTTTTCTGTTTTGGTCTTTTGGTGGTTTTAGGTGGGGGTTTAACAGCAGTTGTTTTATTGCTATCATCACCTTGAGCAGTGGGCTCAACAGCAGGTGCCTGAGGAGCAGTGGTAGCTGCTGAAGTCTGCCCAGGAACCTCTGCTTGTGTTTTGGAAAGTTTTGACATCCTTGTAAAGGTTTCAGTAGTGAGGCTCTTAATTGAAAAAGGATTACCCTGGATAAGCACATGGGCATTATCTTCTGAAAATTTCTTTTTAAAATAGTAACTTAAAAACCTTGGAAAGAGCAAAAACGCCTTTTTATTAACATTTCTAACAAGATAATTGAAGATTACCTGGGAATAGTTAAAATTTTCACCATGTAATATAGCATAACCTAGATATTGAATCTTCAATGGGATTTCATTGAAAGCAGTGGTCTTGTTTGAGACACACATCAGTAGGGTATGAAACAAAAACCTTGTGGCAGGAGGAAAACTGCCTTTTTCTAAAGTGTCTTTTTTGATTTCCTCTTCATAACCCATTTGAATGAAAAACGTTTGATACTCTTCTTTAGGGAAAGATGTTTTACCTTTAAGATCATCGAGTTCAAAAACTTCCGAAATGGTTTGAGGTGTTATTGTGACTGGAACGTCCTTTATAGAAGAATTGATGGCTAAGGGCTTTTTATCCTTAGTTTCCAACTTAGCATTTTTCCAGAATTCTTGCTGGGTATCCATGTAGATCGGAGCATCACAAGTCAACAAAGTTTTGTACTTTGAAGAAGACAGAACATCAATGATGGAATTGAAGGTTTTGGTGTGACTGGGTTTTTCAAGTAGACCTAAGTAGTTATGTGTGGATTTGCGTGGGAGAGACATCGTGATTTGATTATGATTGCGAGAGGAAGAAGACGATGAAGAGGATGAGTGATTTTGAGAGAAATGGATGATAACTGCTTTGAGAAAAGAATTTAGAATTCGATTCGACAGTAAAAACACTGTTTGGGGGTTTTGATCAGGGTTTTTTTTGGTGAAATAGTGAATGCTGACGTGGCATCGGTTACTAATAGATCTTACCGCTATGTACTGTCCACGTGCCAACCTCTGATGATAATGGAGGACAGTTGGTAGGAAACCACTGATGGAACAATAACAGTGGTTTGCAACAGTCACAAATGAGAACAGTGAGTAAGTTTTTGCTAGCAGTGGATAGCCATCAGTGTGTTAAAACACTGATTTTATACAACAGTTTTTTTTATTTTTTATTTTAACTTTAATTTTTATCACCAAAACAATATTCGAGGAACTCTTATCTCTTTGGAATGTAATGATTAGATAATATAGTTAACCTATCATTGTAATTCTAGTATTCCGTTAATAATATCATTCTATAATTAATTCACCACATCAACAATAAAAATGTGAGCAGTGGATGATTTTTAAAAAAACCAATGATTGTAAATTTCAGTGCATGTCAACACTAAAAGGGGAGCAGTGACTATTTTTTAACTATCAGTGGATACCCAACAAAATGTAACACAGATGTTTGGTCAGTCAGTGGTCAACAGTTGTTTATGAAGAAACAGAGGATGGCCTTCAGCAGTGGATAACATTTAACAATCACATGTTTGCGCTTAAACAAATGTTTGACATTAAAAACTGTTTGCAAGAAAAGACCAATTTGAAGAATACTATACCCAAACAATCAAAATGAGGAGCTTAATAATCATCCAAGTGTACTTCACTTTTATTCAGTGGATGTCAACCTCCAAAATGTGAGCAGTAGTTGTTTTTTATCTAACAGTGGATAGATATTGATTTAATTTGCAACAAATAGTCATCAAGAATATTTTTTATTTTGTAATTTAACTTGCCATTTTATCATTAAAACAATGTTTTAAATTAAATACTGTTAAACATCTAATCTGGACATAAACAAAATTTTGAAATTAAATAAATATTCGACCTGAAACATCTGTTTGAACATAAACAGATGTTTGAAATTAAATAAATACTGTTAACATAAACAGAGATATAATATTAATAGTTTGGACATATAAATACTGTTAACAAAAACAAAGATAGAATATCTACTGTTGATGATGAACCACTTTTGTTGTTGGGCAATGGTTAATCTTTGAGTTTGTATAGGTTTGTCTCGAGAGATAAAGTATAGAGAACCAATGTTTGTCCTAAACACTGTTACATAAGAAAAACTGATACATAAATACTAAAGTTGAATCCGCTGTAGAAGCTGTTATAACTACACCATAAGTGCTAGTCTTTAGCAGGACTTTGCCTTCAACAGTGCATAGCCCTCATGAGACAATAAGCCCATCAGTCTTTATATGGAGCAGGAATTAATTATAACAGTCCTTAGCATGATCAGCTGTTATAACCACACCACCCTTTCAGAGTTGGACCATTAAACAAATCCTTGACACTATTAATCCTCTGTTGACTTACCAAACAGATCTTAAGACACAATTCAACATCAACATAATCTAAATATTACTGAAACAATAAATAATAAGTAAAAATAAAACACAACAAAGATTCATAAAATTATATTTAATCATTTATTCAGGACCTTAAAACTAAAAGTCCAACAATTACATGACATACTGAACAATATTCAAGTTCAAATCTAAGAATAACAGCAAGAACTAATAAACTTTAGTTTCCACTACATCTATTGCTGAACCTCTTGATGTATGTCCTTCAGCATCGCCATAAACTGCACGTCTCTATCACCACACTCCATATTACTGACAACACAAATAAGAATAAGAAACTAATCTAAAATTCAAACGTGTCTTTTTCATTTTTATTGCACATCTGAGTTTTCACGAGCTTTGGACGAATGTATACTTTCTTTAAAAGAAGAAAATCTTCCTGGAGCAAGAAAACGTGACTTTAGATTTAACGGAAATAAAAAAAAATGGCACATGTAACTTTAAAGTTGCATCTCTGCCATCAAAAAAGGTAACACATGCAACTTTTCACGATGTTGCAACAATTATACTGCAGCATCGATGTTGAAAGGTTGATGTGGGATGCGAATTTACATTGAAACAACGATGTTGGAACAATGATACAGGAACGATAACATGTAAACATTATCAACAAACATTCGAACAAAGAAGTGTAATGGGAAATTAGCTGCTAAATCACAAGAAAGATGCATTTGAGAGAGAAAGATACGGTCACATATATGAGCGAGCGAGATTTGAATGTGAAACCAGATAATTGTATCTTATTTATAGAATAATAAAAATATATATGGTTTGAAATTTGAATTTCAAAATTACTAATATTAATTAGTAATTACTGATTTGATTTGAAAGCAATTGTTATGATGTTTTTTGGGAACTGAAATATGCAAAGTAGGAAAAAAAAAAGAGAACGTCAATTTTAAATTACCCTTTACATATTTTTTATTTCAAAATTTCAAAATTACTGAGAGATAATAACCATCAGTTTGAAATTCTAGTTTTGCATATTTTAAAAGTCCAAAGCTCAAGAAATTACAATTAATTATTATTGATTAGATTTGCAACAAATAGTCAAAAAGTATTTTTTAATTTTTTAATTTAACATTAAGGATAAAAATATATATGGTTTGAATTTTGAATTTCAAAATTACTGATATTATTAGTAATTACTGATTTGATTTGACCGCAATTGTGATGATGTTTATTGGGAACTGAAAGGTAAGTAGTGTATATCTTTATATCCCTCCTTATTAAAGTAAATAAATATTAGTAATCATATGCAAAGTAGGAAAAAAAAAAGAGAGAACGTCAATTTTAAATCACCATCTTGCATAAATTTAATTTCAAAATTTCAAAATTACTGCTATTATCAGTGATCTGATTTGAAAGCAATTGTGATGTTGACTTTTCTAATATTTATTTTAACTTTAATTAAGAGATAATAACCGTCAGTTTGAAATTCATATTTTGCATATTTTAAAAGTCCAAAGCTGAAGAAATTACCATTAATTAGTGATTTGATTTGCAACAAATACCCATCAAGTATTTTTTTTATTTTTTAATTTAACATTAAATTTCATCAGGAAAACAATATTGGAGGAACTCTTATCTCATTGCAATGTAACGATTAGGTAAAATGGTAATTTCATTTTAATTCTAGTTTTTATTTGATAATTTCAATATATCACTAATTAACACCATGGATGGTAAATATCAATGGATGTCAAGAATAAAAAAGTGACCAGTGGCTATTTTTTCCTATCAGTAGATACCGAACGTCAATTGTTGTAGGACCGTGTTTCGTGACCGAAACCGTGATTATCATGATTATGTTCATAGACGGGAAGATTAGAGACGGATGAAATACTTGCTTGTATTGATTTTGTAACATAACATAACAAGCCGGCCCGATTAACAAGCTAACCGAGCCATACCAAAGGAGTACACATCCGGGGAGAGACCAAGTGGTGATCTCTCCCGGTGAGGTCTCAAACCTCCTAAAATCTCCAAGTGTTGCAAATGGCAAGGGTTTTCTATTTATAGTCACACCCCTTGTCTTGCAAACACACACACGGTCAACCGAATAACCCTCTCGTTTGACCACTTCAAACGAGCGGGTCTATACACGTTCGATAGACCGTTTCACTAACTATTACAAATTCAGCGTAAAATAAAACTAATCTATTCGACAAGCATCGGACACAAAATCTGCATCAACAAATTCCCCCTTGTCCGTTGCTGTCGAATGCTGAAAATGCAACTGCAATCGATCTTCAGTCAAGTATTCATCTTCTCTGTGTTAACAAATTCCCCCTTGACCGATGATCCAGGTAAGTAGTATCTTGACGCTCCTTGTAAAATATTTCCCCCTTAAAGTACGCGTATCCGTGTTGGGTGTTGTGCAATTTCCTCAATTGACCGATCTTCCGCTGATCTTCCAATACTCCAACCGGCATTTGATAAGGGTTCCAATCTTTAAGAACTGCATCAAGTCTTGATCTTGTCATAAGAACTCTATTTCATACAAGCATACTACATTGATAGAGATTTCTGGTGAACTGTCTTCTGTAAACCGTCTTTGTGGAATCGACCAAGTAATGCACTTTAATCTTCAGCATCAACACTCAGGAAAGTCAGCTAGACCAAGTGTATCCCTTGCAAGCTCAACCAGCATGCTTAGTTGAACTACATCCAGATCTCATTGTCTCGCCTTTGTGAAGTTGACCACGTAATGCACTACAGATCTTCGGCATCAGTACTCAGGAAGTCAGCTAGACCAAGTACATCGTTTGCAAACTCAACGAATTGAGTTACCCCCAGATCCCTGTAAAATCCCAAAGAAACATCAAATCCAAAACCGAATCCTGCAGGTCTTCAGTCTTGAACTATCAGCTTTCATAAAGATTCCCCAGGTCTTCAGTGAACAGCGCTTTTGTAACTACTGTAGACTTTAGAAACCTGTATTTTTCCGTGCAAAACCCTTCACGCTGGCTGGAGAATTAATTAAAATCCTCAAATATGTGTATGTGCAAAACATTCCACGCCGAACCGTTTGTATCACCAGAAAATTACAAACTCTACCACCTGTGATTGCGTTTAGAAATTTACCGAAGAAATTCAACATTTGAAATTTTTTTATCCCCCCATTTCTTTGGTAAAATCTCTAAACCTTAACAGATTCTCTCCACTTCAAAGAAACTGTCGTCAAATGTTCACCAATTCCCTCCACTAAGCGGAACTGTCGTCAATCTTCATTGAATGTTCTCGGTTCCGAAAAATCACGAAAACGACTTTCTTCTTTGCATATTCTAGTTGAATAAGAACGTCCCCTAGTACCCCGTAGGATCCGACTTGTATCCCTCCAAAGACTTTGTGAACTCGTTAGGACCGGTATTGACATTCTAGGTTCATTCATTCGTTACCAAATGCGAGAATATGACAATAAACAAAAAAAAGATTTCTTCGTTGCATATTCTAGTTGATAAAGAAATTTCGCCTAGTACCCCGTAGGATCCGACTTGTATCCCTCCAAAGACTTTGTGAACTCGTTAGGACCGGTATTGACATTCTAGGTTCATACGTTCGTTTTCAAATGCGAGAATATGACAATAAACAAAATGCTTTCGAACATTTACGAATAACCGATAACAATCATAAACATTGACGTGCGGAAGTGAACATACCGTTCTGTTTTTGGCCCATAGTAGTCAAGTCACCAAATTTGACGTTTGCATCGGTAACCGTGACTACCCCACGTTTAACAAAAATATCATCATCTGTTTTCATCATCCTAAAGTGATTCCGTGCGCTCCCGAACCCGTACGAATTTTGGCGTTGAAAAATAGATAAACTTTGCGAACACCCGACACCATTTTGGAACTCACGTAAAATTTTTGGCCCATGTAGTGATCGTGTAGTCCCGGCCAACTAGTTGTTTAAAAATTTACGACCCCGCCCACTCCACTTGAAAAAGGTCCACTTAAATTTAAAAGTGCTTGGCGCAAATAAAATGCTTTAACACCCGGCCTAAACCTCGTACATTTGTGGTCCAACATAAGTTTAACACATATGCTATGTCTTCATGTGGGACCAAAAAGAAAATCATAATCTTTAAAATTTGAATTTGCATTTGAGAGTGACCCGTAGATATATTCATCTATTTTCTTCTTGTGAATATATTTGTGCCATAATATAGCCCAATTATAAAAAAACTGGACATATAATACAGCATTCCAATATTCCACTAAACAAGTTTCAGGCCCCACCATGTGCAGCTTAGAAATAATTATGGATCAAATAATTAGGCCCAACATACTCACCAGTCCAGCCCAAAAAAAAAATGACCCAGCATAAAGACCTAGCTGCTTTTTCCCAGCCGACATCATCATCATCTGCTGAGTTCTTCTTCCTCTTCGATACCCAGCATTCAGAACCTTCGATCCACAAATAGCAGCCGGCATCTTCATCGATACACAGCTCCATGTTCCTCTGCGATTCCAAACAACAGCAGCCACCATCACCTAATTTCATCACAACTTAAAGAAATCATTTGGTCCATCATCTAAACCCAGCGATTCCACCTTTGAACCCTAATCGATCATCACCTTCTATCCAGCGGTTAATGTCTTCAGCGATTTCACCTTCAAAAACAATCAAACCAGACACTTCTTTCTTCTTCGATGCAATACCAGCTGAAACCCCTGTTTCAGTCGACGATTGATGCTCGAAAGATGAATTGGTCGAAAGATATCCTTCGAGGATAATCTTTCGAAGTTGTTGAAAATGGTGACGCGAAAGATGAATTGGTCGAAAGATATCCTTCGAGCTGATCAGACTTTTCGAAAGATGGATCAGGTCGAAAGATATCCTTCGAGGATCATCTTTCGAAGTTGTTGAGGGTTCCCACAAATATCTGGTATCTTTCGATCCAGATCTGGATCCTTCGACCCAAAGAACATCCTTCGACCCAGATCTGGATTAAGCAGCCGCCAAGAACATCTCAAGAACACAGCGACTGTTCTTGTGCAGATCTTTGACGAAAACATTGTATTTTTGATTTTTGATGATGATAACTTGATTATATAGGTGAAAAACATAAAACCGAACACTTGTTTCAGCACAGATCTGAATATTCGGGTCCAGATCTGAGTTTTTCTCATTTTCACCCAACCTTTCTTCTTGAACAAAAATCACTAAAATCACAGATCTAGAGCACATGTGACTTAGTAAACGGTTAGATTTACTAAATCTGGCACCATGGCTCTGATACCAATTGTAGGACCGTGTTTCGTGACCGAAACCGTGATTATCATGATTATGTTCATAGACGGGAAGATTAGAGACGGATGAAATACTTGCTTGTATTGATTTTGTAACATAACATAACAAGCCGGCCCGATTAACAAGCTAACCGAGCCATACCAAAGGAGTACACATCCGGGGAGATACCAAGTGGTGATCTCTCCCGGTGAGGTCTCAAACCTCCTAAAATCTCCAAGTGTTGCAAATGGCAAGGGTTTTCTATTTATAGTCACACCCCTTGTCTTGCAAACACACACACGGTCAACCGAATAACCCTCTCGTTTGACCACTTCAAACGAGCGGGTCTATACACGTTCGATAGACCGTTTCACTAACTATTACAAATTCAGCGTAAAATAAAACTAATCTATTCGACAAGCATCGGACACAAAATCTGCATCAACAATTGTCATTATGACTTTTCTGTAATTACTGATATTATCAGTAATTACTGATGATGATTTGAAAGCAACTGTCATTGTCATGATGACTTTTCTAATTTTTAAACCGTGAGTTTGAAATTCACATTTTGCATGTTTTAAATGTCCAAAGCTCAAGAAATTAGCATTAATTACTGATTTGATTTCCAACAAATAGTTAGAATTTTTTAAATTGTATGATCAAAACAATGTTGGAGGAAATCTTACCTCATTGGTATGTAAAGATGAGGTAAAATGGTAATTTCATTGTAATTCTAGTTTTTATTTGATAATTTCAATCTATCACTAATTAACACCAATTAACACCATCAATAACAAAAAAGTGAGCAGTGGCTGTTTTTTAGGAAAACAACTGATGGTCAATATCAATAGATGCCAACAATAAAAAAAGTGAGCAGTAGCTATTTTTCCTATCAGTGGATACCCAACAGTTTTTTAAACACTGATGTTTGGTCAGTCAATGGTCAACAGATTTTGAAGAAACATATGTTTCGCCTTAAACAGAAGTTTGCTCATAAACAGAAGTTTGACCATAAACAGGTGTTTGCACATAAAGAGATGTTTATCTGGTGGTTTAAAACCACTGTTGGGTCAAACAAATTTCACAACAGGACCAATACTCAAATAGATGTTGACCTTAAACAGATGTTTGGTTTAGAGCCAAACATCTGTTAAACCCCAAACATCTGTTTAACCCTGAACAGATGTTTAAGTTAATAACATCTACTGTTCAACCTAACAGGGGTTTCCATTAACTATTGACCAAACTGCAAACAGATGTTAAAACCACTGTTTGTTATTGTACTTCTTTACAAAATTACATAGAATTCAAGAAAACGAAACAAACACTTAAAGAACTATAATTTAACACATAATTTAATCGGGCAAAGCAATCTATTATCTAAGAATTCACTGATTCTTACAACATGAAACAAACTCATAATGAAATACTAAAGTTACATAAGAACCACTGATAATTAAATACTAAATTTGAATCCGTTGTAGATGCTGAACCACTGCTGATACTAAACAGTCGTTTTCCTTTGATTAATCAAACTCTAGGTACATAAAGTGCAAACAGTCGTTTTCCTGAACAGATGTTTAAGTTAATAACATCTACTATTCAACCTAGCAGGGGTTTCCATTAACTATTGACCAAATTGCAAACAGATGTTAAAACCACTGTTTGTTATTGTACTTCTTTACAAAATTACATAGAATTCAAGAAAACGAAACAATCACTTAAAGAACTATAATTTAACACATAATCTAATCCGGCAAAGCAATCTATTATCTGAGAATTCACTGATTCTTACAACATGAAACAAACTCATAATGAAATACTAAAGTTACATAAGAACCACTGATAATTAAATACTAAATTTGAATCCGTTGTAGATGCTGAACCACTGCTGATACTAAACAGTCGTTTTCCTTTGATTAATCAAACTCAAATACATAAAGTGCTTGTCTTTAACAGGACCTTGTCTTCAACAGTGGATAGGCCTCATCAGTCTTTGTTCATAAAGAGCTCCTTTAAAACAAACTTTATGCTTCTTTTAATACAAAAAAGGTGGGAAACACCATTACTCTAGACTCTCTAGTAACATAAAATCTTATCTTACAACAATAGCAGATCCTTTCTTGCGTTTAGTAGGAACTACTGTGGGTTCTCCATCATCATCTTCTGCACAAGTCAATTATAATCATGATCATCATTTAGACATAAGCAAGTAAACTATAAATTTAATAATCTTTCTTTGTGTTTAATTAAACTTTATGCTTCTTTGAATACAAACCTATAATAACCCGCAGCAGATTGTATGAATTTCAAACAACTGTGATTAGACTGAAATATAAACCGAGAATTAGAGTATATCACTTCAAAATAAAAAACTCAAAATTGAAAATCAGAGTAGCAAAAAACACATACTTTAAACGATGTTGGAACAATAATACTGGAAACAACCGTGGAACAATCATCATCATTATATGAGAATACCCTTAATTTATGGAACCTGTAGAATGAAATGCTCCACTGTTGGGTTATTAACTTTCAACCTCACTTTCCCTAAATTTATCAATTCTAATTTTCAACAGGATGTAATACAATTATTACCTTAATTAAGATATCTTCAACTGCAAACAACAATAGCAAACAACATCAAACAACAATAGCAAACAACATCAGTCAATAATAGCAAACAACATTAAACAATAATAGCAAACACCTGATGTTGAATCCACTGTGGATGCTGAACCACTGCTGTTACAAACAGATAATACCAATGAAACTCTAATTTCAAAAAGAATAATGGCTGAACATACTCAAACATCAATAATCAACAGATGTTATACTCATATCATCACCATCTAGAAAAAAACGCTAATTTCAAAACATATTCAAACATACCAGCTTATGGCAGTTCTCTTATCCGCAGCTAAGCGGATTTCAACTTTGATGACAACAACCCTGGAACCATATGATTAGATTACGAGTAGAAATTAGGATTAGTGTAAATAAGAGGAAATCATGAAAGTATTTCAACTAAAAAAAAGAACAAACCTTTTGATGAAGTAATCGATGAACAAAAGAAGATTTTATGGTGGCGTCTGAAGAAGATTAAGGTTTGGATGGAAAGAATTATCTCAATAATTTGCAGGGTTTGTGAAATTTGAATTTGAATCGCCTGAATATAGAGAGAGAAAGAACCCAAGGTTTGTAAACAAAGATTAGAAGTGAGAAGAGAGATTATATAAGGAAAAGGGGATGACACTGTTGGGCGGGAAAAGAGAACTGAGGATGCCCTAATCAAGTGACACGTGGCCCAAATAACTTTCATTTATTATATATAATAGATATATTAAATTTAGAATGGAATGAACAGTAAGATATATATTAAAATTATAAATGGAAACTAATAGATGAGCAAATGGTATTGGGTACTAGTATCGATACCAAATTTACCAAACCGGTGTATTTTCGGTATCGGTTCGGCACCGATATTCACCGGTTTTTACCCTCAAATATCGGTGCCGTACCAATACCAACCGGTACCGAACCGTACCATACCAGGTATATTCGGTAACGGTACCCACTTTTGGGGATTTCAGTAACGGTATTTTCGGTACCGGTTGGTACCGAGCTCATCAAATACTGTAGCAACGCAACAATGCAAGTAATTGCACCGTTTAAATTACTTTTCATACACACAGTAAGTAAACTGTATTTCGTTTAAATGAGATTTTATATATACAACAATTTATTTTGCTTTCTTTTTTGTCTTTTTCTTTAATAAATGAATTATAGCATGCAAAATTAATTTGGATATTTAGAATATTGTTGAGCAAATCGTATCAAATCCTGTAATCAAACCAGTATCGTATCGGTACCAAATTTACTATACCAAATCATTTTTTGTACCAATTTGGTACCCACCTTTTGGTGTTTTCAGAATTGTTACTTTCGGTTCGACACCGGTTTAGCACCATACCTGTATTTATTGATTTTTACCTTCAAATATCATACCGTATTGTACCGAGCATTTTCGGTGCCGGTACCTAATTTCGATGATTTTCCGGACCGATACTTTCGGTGGCGTTACCGGTACCGAGCTCATCCATATTTTAACGTGCTAGCACCGTAATAACTGAACTGAAAACAACCGAATTTCCAACGTGTGGGTCCTATTATTATATATAAGGTTATTTAAAATCGTCTTTTTAGGATGGAGTGACTATCCTTACCACGTCATCAAAACCACAAATAAAACATTAACTAATCTATTTATAGTAAAGTACTAGCTTGGAAAACAAGCTATCCTAAATCAATACCAACTTAAACTAAATTATATAAAATTATTAAATTAAACTAACATTTATCTCTAATTTAATTCATTAAAAATTAACATAATCATCCTTCAACTTTTGCTTTCCTCCACTTTTCACCCAAATATAGAATTAAACCAAGAGTAAATAGGGGTTTGATGACTTGATCTTTTTTATATATGTGTTTTTAAATTTTATGGTTTTTGGGATTTTATTTTTTTTGTAAAATAAAAAAGGGTTATTGGATTTTATCACCCCCTAACTATTGGCTATTTGCCGCCGCCACCCCCAACTATCACTTTGACGCCTGTCACCTCCAACTTAACACTTAGTGTGTTCTGTCACCATGTCGTTAACTTATCACTAACTTTTGATCTTGTTACTATACTTTTGGGGGTGTCATAGGGATCTTAGGACACCCTAAAAGTATAGTAGCAAGATCAAAAGTTGGTGACTAGTTAACGACGTGGTGACAGAGTACACCAAGTGTTAAGTTGGGGGTAACGGATGTCAAAGTGATAGTTGAGGGTGGCAATGGGTAATAGTCAATAGTTGGGGGGTGATAAAATCCAATAACCCAATAAAAAAAAAGACATGTTTACTTACATTATAAAGGGCAATTTTAAAATCCGGTTTTTATACGGTAACGGATTAGGCCTAGATACGGTTCAATCGGGTGTATCCGGCGGTTCAACCGGGTGTATCGGACGGTTTAACCAGTTCTACTAGACAGTTCAGCCAGTACCACTGGCCGGTTTAAACCGATTTATAAAACATTGGAAAAAGGTCTTCTTGCCTCAGCCGACACTTAACCTTGAATTCTCCTGTGGGAGAATCGTTAACAACATACATGCTAAATCCTTTTTCTTTCAAGAGCCCCAAATAAAGAAAATATATTGTCACGAAATTCCAAAATAATAACACCAAAGAATTTCTCAAAATCGACCTTTGAGATTAAAGTTTGCCATCACCCTTTTTGTGCTCAATTAGAATTTTCTCTCACAATTAATTGGTCGACACTAACTTTCCAATCTTTTAGAAAAGTTGATTGGGCCATGATAATAATGGAGGGCATGGCACACTTAATTGATCATTTCTATATTTTTTTAAAAGAGGAAAACACCGTATCACTTAGGGCTATCTAAAAAGCTCGCAGATCGTAGTTCGCTTCGATTTAGCTTGTAAAAAGCTCGCTCGATATGGCTCGGTTTGAAAGTGAGCCGCCGCGGCTCGGCTGGGTTAGAAAGTGAGCCTAGCTCGGCTCGACTTTGCTCGGCTCGTGACGAGCCAAATTGGCTCGGTTTGGCTCGCTTGGTAGCTCGGCTCGGCTTAGCTGGAGTTATTTCACTTATAATATATTTTATTTTTATATACATATAATATATTACAAATAGTGATTATTATTTACATGTATTTAGGCTTGTAGTTTGATATATTTGACATATTTAAAGGTTGATTGTCGTGCTAATGAACAAATATTGTATTTACTTGAAATATAAAACTTATTTGCGTTGTTGAACGTGATTTTGGCTTGTAATGTATTAAGTTGAACTTATTTTGAATATTTTCTTTTAAAGTATTGAATAACATTTTATATTACTGAATTTTGAGAGCTACGTATTAATTTTTATTTTTAAAATCGAGACAAACCAAGCCGAGCCGAGCCAGCTCGGTCTAAAACCAAGCCGAGCCCGAGCTTAGATTTTCAGCTCGGTTTCAAATCCGAGCCGAGCCGAGCCAGCTCGGTTTATAATCGAGCCGAGCCCGAGCTTTCCCTAGCTCGGCTCGGCTCATGAATAGCCCAAATCACTAAACTACTAGACTATGGGTCTATATTTTTGTAATTATGTTTATATATTATCAACCGATTAACAATCTGGGTGATATAGTCAGAGGCAAAGTGTACGTGAATCATAAACCTTAGTGGTGGATTGTGGATGGCGTCCATAGTATTTGGCGTTCAGATATTTATCCGCGCATTTATGTACTTTTTAGTGCGGGTCGGATCAGACAATTCTGTAAACCGAAGATTATTCATATTCAAGATCTTGATAAATGGTTCCATGGCTTGATTTTTGTAAAGAAATATAATTTATAGCTTTATAATGATGTTTGTACAACTTCTAATCTAATAATTCTAAACATGTGGCCTAAGTATTGGAAACATAAAGCTATGAAGAGTGAGATGTGAGCAAAAAGTGTTTTCATGTATATGGTTTCATTTTTACACCCACTAACATGTTTTATGAAGTAGTGAAATGTGAGCCAATTATCAGTCATTAGTTAATTATTGTTTTAAACGAGTTAACGTCACTTCACCCGTTGCGACAGGATTCTGATTATGAATGTTTTAGCGAATCACATTAAAACTCATAACACATCAAAAGAGATAATGAATTATTTTAAGCGAAAGATATTAGGAAAAGAAAGTGAAATGATGGTTAATTTACTTGACATACTTTGGTTTATGAAAGGTTAAAAGGGTATAAAAGAAGAAGGATATATATATATATATATATATATATATATATATATATATATATAGGGAGGGTTTTGGTTTATGAAAGGTTAAAAGGGTATAAAAGAAGGATATATATATATATATATATATATATATATATATATATATATATAGGGAGGGTTTTTGTACATTTTTGTAAGATAATCACGCATTGGACCCTAATTACGCTAGTTCATTTGATGAAACCTTGTTGATAATCACGCATGGACCCTAATTACGCTAGTTCTATTTTGGTGTCGTACGTTAATGTAGGTTAAGGGTTTTTGTACATTATACTTTCTCTCTCTCTCTCTATATATATATATATATATATATATTTAAAAAGTTCGTTATATATAAAGAAGTCATGAATCAAAGTCATGCAGGTTCACGTATATGGAAATGGAACCCACAGTCCACTGAATTTGAAAAACTAGCGAACTATATAAAGAAAAATAGATAATATTATGGTACGGCACCTTCCACCACAACTTTGACACGGCACTTTGCTTTCAACTAGCTTGTCTAGTTAACTTTCTATCCTTAATTAGTGACCTTTTCTTTTTCTTTATCAACACTACTTGATAAAAACCTAGACAAGTCTACATTAACATATATCAACCGTGTTGGAGAAAAAACAAGATAAGAATCGACAATGTAGTCACTCAAATGACGTACCGTATGCCATACATAAATACATTGTACACAGTGACAGTTCCAAGAATTTTTTCTAGAGGGTTTGTTTTGGTAGATTCTCACTAACCCCCTGGATCTGCCACTCATCGTAAATAGTGGTCTCATGTAGTCAGATAAAACCGATCATTACCAGAGTTGCCCATCTATCAACTATCCTACGCGCAAAATGTTTGTTACTAACATCCATGCATAGCAGAACTAGAGGTTTGTCAGGTGTTTTATTGACTGTCGGTTTGTCAAAATTTTCTATTAATACAGATATTAAACACGTGCTTATGTTTTATTGATTCGTCAGTTGGTCAAAATTTTCTATTAACAAAGATATCAAACATATAAATGGGTACCTCTATTTGTATTTTGCAAGGTTTATTAACCTAGACAACATCCACAAGTACAACCTAAATATTAGTTTGCATGATGTTCTAGAACTTCAAGGGGTCGAGTCAACCACCGGGTCATCCACTAATCACATGTGGTCGCCACACAACTCATGCATGACCATCAAGAAAAGTCTACATTTCATGATGTCACGAGTGATGTCAAGTGCAAACCTACACCGGTATATTAATAGACCATCGATTTTGACTTTTATGCCCCGCCCCTTATTATACCATTTCAATTTCTTGACTTTTGATTTTGTGGTTTAAGTAGTCGTGGGGACACCGTAGACCGATAATTTGAAGGTTAAATGAGTGATAATTAATTACTATAGCGACATTTTTGTATTCAAGAATTAGTGTCCTTTGAGGATGGTTAAATTAATGTGATTAAGAATTCTCTACCTTTATAAATACATGCACTAGGTTAGAAACTTATGAATTTTACAAATTGAACAAAAGATATAATGAAAAGTCACTAAAGATGTAAATCAACTTTCACTAATTGGTCGATAGCACTTCTAATTTTTTATTTGTATTACACCACTCCCAACTTTCAATTTATTGGTCAATAGCGCTCCCAAACTAACCCAACACTAACCCAGTTTGCTGACATCAGGTGTCACGTCACCAAACCATGCCACGTCATCAAAAAAAGTCAAGTTAGATACTATGCCAGCTGCATAAAAAGCCAAGTCAGACGCCATGGCATCAAAAAATTCCACTTCAGATGCCATATCACCACACAAGTGTCGCATCAGCAAAAAGACTAACTGGGTTAAGGTTCAGTTAGTTTGGGAGTGCTATCTGCCAATAAGTTGAAAGTTAGGAGTGGTTGTACAAATCGAAAGTTTGGAATGATATCGGCCAATTGGTGAAAATTAGGGTTATTTAAATCCAATATCCTAAATAATATCGAATTTAACTAATACATGAAAACAAAACATGAAGCAAAATATCAGATAATATCAAACTCTTGTTTGTACATGCAGTAAACGATAATGACGAGGGAAACCTGGGGCGGATCTACATTGAATGGTAAGGATTCACGCGAACCCACAACTTTTTGAAATTTTAATGAAGATTATATATAAAAAACAGGAATGGACCAATAAATATTGTTGGTGATGAACCCATAAACAAAAATAATTTACAGTTCAGTAGTTAATGCTCCTCTTAATTACACAAATGATCTCGGGTTTGAGGCCCGCTAGGGTATCACTTTCTTGTAAATATAATGGAATTGTGATTTTGTTACGTATGTTGTAATAGTGTTGGACTGATAATGTCATTTGTAGAAGCTAATGGACCAAATTGTACATACCAATAAGTACTCAAAGTTAGCTAACAATCTGTATGGAATCGTAAATTAGTTCCTTTCTTTGTGTTCTCTTTTTTCAAAGTATTGGTTTTCTTTTTCTTAATTGCTAATGAAATCATTAATTAAGTAAAATTTCAATTTACTAATTACTATTATGTTTGAAATTGTGAATATGATGATATGAATACAATTAAAATGCTAATGCATAATGGAACAATTATGTGATAAACCTTACTTAACCCGACTTGATCCGAATCGTCGAACTGACCCGGAATTTTCATGTCCGGTTATATAAAATTTGAGCATTTAAAAATAGTGAACCTACTGGAAAAAATTTCTGAATCCGCCACAGAGGGAAACAAAAAATAAAACACATAATTGATTTATCGGTAAATACAAATAATTGGCATCAAACCACAACGTTATAAAATTATTATCAACACAATATGCGAAATAAACATAAACCATTACTTGAAAGTTATTAAGCTTCAAACCAACAACATTACAAAATCAATATCCACATTATATGTCAAACCCATTTGTATAATTTAAAAAAAAATAACATCACCAACCATAAGATGTCAGTTTCTAAGTTCAAACAACAACCCAAACCCATCACCATTCAGATTCTAAGTTCAAAAGTGTTGGTCAACTAACATCATATTTTAAACAACGTAGAACTAAAGCTAATGGGTTTTTTGGTTGCACCTTAGTAAGGATAAGAGTCGTCCATGACGAATTGAGTGTCTCGAGAAAAAAAGCCCTTAGGCCTAACTAATTATATAAACTATTTTTTAACAACGATTAACGTTATAGCAAACATATAGTATGAGAATAACAGAAACCTAATGCAATAGCTAATTGATGATTACTGAAGCTCTTATAGCATTCTTGATAGCAAACGGTTTGATCACCTCTTCGCACTTTATACTCTCTATGATTTCATTCTCGATAGCTATCAGCGTCAGTTCCAGTTCTCTAAGTCTTTCCAGGGACATTGTGGATCGTAAGGAATATTTTAGTAACTTGAATTTCGAAAAATTCCTTTCTGCAGATGCCACCAGGACTGTCATAATTAAGTCATTCCCACCTTCATGGATCAAACATAGCAACCGAAGATGCTTAACATGTTCTTCATTTATATTAGCCTTGACGTGCTCTTCCTCTTCCGCCTCTTCAAGTTCCACTTCCACATGCTCTTGTTTTTCAAAATGTTCTTGCTCTTCCGCCTCTTCTAGTTTTCTTTCTACATGCTCTTGCTCTTCAACATGCGGTTTATGTTTAAACTTCAAATAAGCACGACTTTTCATTGCTTCATCTAGTTTTCTATTTTTACGTTTGTAAAGTCCTATTATAGAGGTTTATGAATCAATATGTTGTATACGGGTTTTGGGTGTTATACCATGAACTAGGGTTGTTTAGGAGGCCCAATTTCTTAAAATAAAATTCAGTTTTAAAAGTTAAAACCATTACTCAATTCTATATTCTTATCTAACAATTAAAAATTACTCAATTCGAAGTCTAACGATTAACCATTAGGCAATTCGAAGTCTAACAATCAATAAAAAAAAACATAATTTAGGGCTCAAGATTCAACAACACACCCACTTTATTGATTTAGGGCTTAACATTCAACAAAACACCCAATTTATAGCTAAATTTAAATTATCAACTAGTTAACATTATATGAATCAAGGAATTGCAAAAAGAAAAAGAAAAAAAAAAGAAAAAGAAAACATACCTTCAAGGAATCAAGGTGGTCATCGGTGGGCTGGGCTATCGTGGTGTGTTGGTGGGCAAAGGTAATGGTCAGAGGGCGGAGGCCGATTGGGGCCCTGGTCGACTGGTGGCGACGTCATGGTTGACTCATGTCGCACTGTGTTATGTTTCTTTATTTACTGTTTTATTATTAGTTAAATAATTATGGATTATAGAAGGCCCGATAAGTTTGGTTTATCAATTATGAATCAAAATAAGTTTAATTGGACCCAAAATAAGTTATAAGGTTTTAGTTTGATCATAGATGGGCCAATAAGTCTTAAAGCTCTAAATTATTAGAGAGGGCCCAATAAGCCAATAAGACTTTCGTTTTTATATACACACATACTAGGTTATCACTCGGGATTACTTCCCGGGCTCCAAAAAGTTACTTATATTAAAAACTATTTATGATTAATACATAATTAAAATCATACAAAAAGTATGACATATTAATGTCTATGCTATAAGAAGAGTGATAAACTTTTCATTAAGTTAATCATGGATTGTGAAGTTGTAGGCTAACTTTTCATAAATTTATAAATTCCATTGGTTTTCAAATTACAGATTCTAGAACTTGAATTGGTATAAGAGCGTAAGTAGAGACGAAGAGAACCTGGAAAAGAAGGTCGGTCGAGTTAAGGTTCAGAATTCAACTCTGGGACATGGATAAATAATCTGCCAACAATCAAGAGGCGAACTATTTGTTCAAGGCCGATCATTTAAAAATAAGAATCAATGAGTTAATTGATCAAGGACATGCGACCATGAGAAGGAAAGCCGATCAAGAACTCGATCAATTAGTTAATGATTTATGTGTTTAATTAGTTTCTAATATGATGACTTATTTTTAGTAGAGTTATTATAGACAATAAAGTGACTTATTTTTAGTACGATTATTATATACAATAAAGTCTCGCTTATTTTTTAGAATTTTATGGAAAATGTCACAGAATAATAACCAAGTTTTAAAACTGTTCTAATTAGGTCACTCATATCATTTTTGTCTCAGTTAGATAACTTAACATTCAAATTGAACCACGTCCTTTTTTCCATGTGTCAAGAAAAAAATGGAGCATAAGATACCGTGGTCGGATTATTTTAATATATGAAATTAAATTTATTAAAAATAAAAAAACTTTAATTACATTAAAAATTAAAAAAAAGAACAACTTACAATCCACGTCTTCATTCGACGTTAGCATCAAATAAAAGAGAAAAAAGAAACATTAAGCCACATCACTACGATTATCTTTGAAATGGATGAAAAAACCCTTAATTTTAATGAAAAATGAATTTTGAGTGACCTGATTGGAACACATTTGAAACTTGAGTGACCTAATTGGAACACTTTAAAAACTTGATTACTATTCTACAAAGTGACCTCATTTTTTATTTAATTTAGAGTAAACTGCCATTTTGGTCCCTGTGGTTTGGCCAGTTTTGCCACTTTAGTCCAAATCTCAAACTTTTTACATCTGGGTCCCTGTGGTTTGCATTTTGTTGCCATTTTAATCCAAAATCCAAAAACCCTCTATTTTGAGAGTTGAAAACTGATTATTTTGTCCTTTAGTGCAGGGGCATTTTGGTCCATGTCAATTTATTATAACATTTCAATAGTTAATAACATCATCTTCAAGAACATCATCTTTTATCATCATCAAAACCCAGAAAATCAAGAACATCATCTTCAAGAAAATCAAGAACCCAGAAAATCAAGAACATCATCTTCAAGAACATCATCAAAACCCAGACCTCGTTCATCTTCAAACATCATCAAAACCCAGAAAATCAAGAACATCACCGCCTGCAGCAAATCAAAAGCCCTAACTGCAGCAAACTAAACAGTTAACTGTTTTCAATCAAAAGCCCTAACTGCAACAAATCATATCCAATTACTCACCGATGATACAAACTAAACAAAACCTAACAACAAGTTATCCAAAACCTACAAACAACCAAATCTAAACAAATTAATCCAATTAAACCCTAACCTACACAATTCACTTACTTCAGCACCAAATTAATCACAACCAGATCACAATCAGAAACAAACAGATCCAAATCAACAACCACTAACCTTTAAAATACGAATCCAGATCCAGATCATCGTGATTTTTGGAATTAGGGTGATGCGTGTGAAGTGTTATATATATTAGGTGTATATTTTAAGCCCCTTTAACACTTTTTTAGCCAAGTTTTAAATTTATAAAACACGATATTTACTAACACTAAACACACATATGGGCAAGTGCACCCATCGTGGGCGTAGTATAGTGTTGGTAAGATACCGAGGTCGTCCAAGGACACAAGAGCTTTTAGTACCGGTTTATCCTCAACGTCTAATCAAATCAAAAAGTTTGGAAAAATGTTTTTAAACTAAGAAAAATAAAAACTAACTAAAAATGCTGATAATAAAAATAAAAGAAAAGAAAAACACATAGACAAGATGAATCACTTGGTTCCGACTCGTGTATAGTGTAACCTTTGATTATTTCCGCACTTTTGCATTTATTTAAGAGATTATCTTAGTTATTGTCGTAGGCCCCTCTTTTGAAGGTGACGTTACCCTCAACCCAGTAGTTTGAGTCAGCAAGGATACAATCCTAAAGGGTCGGATTATTGAAAGATAATTAATTAAGTTATTAATGCAAATTATGGTAGGCCCCTCTTTTGGAGGTGACGTTACCCTCGACTAAGTAGTCTGAGTCAGCAGGGATACAGTCCTAAATAGCCGGGTTATAGTATTAATAGTAGTTAACTTATGAGGGGATCAAAGAGTTTGGACCCCCGCCATCCAATACCGTTAAGTATTGAAGGAGGTCCTACTAAATTTGACCCAGGTCCATTGCAGGACCTCTAAACGCTGAACAATGGCAAGACTCTTACCAAACTGTTCCCTTAACCCCCGACCAGGTAGCCAACATACCTCCATATAGACCGTGGAGATATGAATGGTGAAAATCTTTTATTTTATATAGACAGTAAAATAATGCAAAGACACCACGGACAAACGATAAGGAAGAATCACCTTCAACATAAGAAACTAGTTATTAAAGTCATTAATACAAAACCAAGTAAAAAGTGCGAAAAGATTAGAAATAAAAAGTATTACACTAGACACTTGTCTTCACCAAGTGATGTAAGAGACTTAGGCAAACATGGCCTTGATTGTCAAGAACTTTTACGATCAATCTTGGATCCCGAGACGACTCACACACTCTATGATGGACAATGGATGATAGTGGTGGATGATGGTGTTATGGTGGTGGTGGGTGGTGGGTGAAGTGTGAGAGAGGTGGT
The DNA here is from genome assembly GCA_030545235.1 of Helianthus tuberosus. Lineage (NCBI taxonomy): Eukaryota > Viridiplantae > Streptophyta > Magnoliopsida > Asterales > Asteraceae > Helianthus > Helianthus tuberosus. The sequence continues at coordinate 8,485,812 of CM060443.1, forward strand.
GTGCCAAGGGATGGTTTGAGCTTGAGCCAAGCACTCCTATTTATAGGCTGAACAGAAGCTCGGGCACGGCCCCGTGTCCAGTGGGCACGGCCCCGTGGCCACATCCTTCTCTTTCTTCATTTAATGCAGTTTGTCTTATTAGTTGACCACGCCCCCGTGTCCGCTGAGCACGACCCCGTGTGCAGAAGAATCTTTGTACTATGAAGATTTGCCTAGATTGTGCGAATCTTATAGTTGACCACGGCCCCGTGTTCGCTGAGCACGGCCCCGTGGTGGGCAATAGAAGCTTCTACCACTTTGTCTTTTCTGCTGACACTTGGGCACGCCCCCGGCTGGCTGAGCACGGGGCGTGTTCAGTCTTCTGTTATCTTGTTTTGCTTGGGAAGATGCTGTCGTGGGGTCGGGCATGTCACGTCTTGTTCCTTTTCTTGTATTTATGTTAGGTTTTGATGTCTTTTTGCTTCTTTTGTTAATTTGAGCTCATTTAATCCTGAAAATACAAAAGGAAGACAAAAGCACACTTTTTCCAACATTAGTACTAAAAAAGGGTTAGTTTTATGCCACAATTGATGTAATTTATATGTTGCATTTTGCACACATCATAGGGCTTCTTGTAAAATGGGAAATTAGAGAAAAGCGGTGGAAGCATCAGCAGATCTGAACCACCATCTCTCACGGCGCACCACCACGCCAACTGTAACAACCCGCACTTTTGTGCGTTGTTACTACTCGTTATACTCGTTACGCCTAGCACCAGAGATTCGGATCATAATGTACCTATATCGCATACATCGATAATCGAAGGATAATCGCATATTTTCGAAATACAATATCACTATACTACACTATTATCACACTAACACTCACGGAGGCATTGAGTGAGGACCTATTCTACCCTCCTCAGTGGCCGTGATGTGTCGAACGTAAACAAATAACGCTAACAAGGACCCTCGGGTGAGTGCTGTAGCTCCAGTCGTCATGACGATGATGACAATACGAGTAAACGGTACCCCGTCAGTCTTTGTGGCACTACACGAAATAACGTTCACGATGACATCAAGAAAGGACCCATACTACCCTCGTTGATGGCCGTGAAACGTCGCTAACAATCGCATACTCGAATCGAAACCGATGGTTAATTATCGAAACTTTGGATTATGGATACGTAAATACGACCCCTAGTGATATATATATATATATATATATATATATAATAACAATATATTGATAACATAAATTAATTATGAAAAGTACGCGCTTCGAAAACTATCAAAACGATCAAAAACGGAGAAGTCCAACGCGTCAGGATAGCTATCCGGACGGATGGACCATCCGGACGGATGGGCATGCGCACGGATGGCCATCCGCACGCATGGGCCATCCGCACGGATGGGCTATCCGGGCCAAATCTCTTTCCCTCTCCTCTGTTGCCTATAAATACCATGTCACATCACTTGTACAGTGATGTGACAGCTCCTACTCGACCAAACACGCTCCAAGACCTTTTTCTCTCGATTTCCTTGCGATTCCGGTAAGATTTCAACCTAAAACTTGTACTTCTACACTCTACACTCGATTCTACATCATTCTATCTTTCAAAACTCAAATTCTAACCAAGAAATCTGCGGATTTGAGGCGTTTTGAGGTGATGTCACCAAGAGTTCTTATGAACTTCAAGTTGGGGTCTCATTTCACTGTAAACGACTCAGATCCGGGTGATTTCCACATGTTTTAATGACAAATCTCACCTAAATCTGTGCGATTTCGAGTTAACCATGAAGAACCATCACGAATGGCCAGATCTGATGGAACGGGGTGATTCCCGGCCGTTAGAATGAGTCAGAATTGACGGAACTTCAAGTGTTAGTACGAAATTACACTACCCTAGTAAAAAACGAACGTATTCCTTCCGTTAAACACTCGGAAACAGTGATCAGAGTGCGAACCAGACATGTCAGTCCGCACGGATGACCCTAGTCCGCACGGATGACCCTAGTCCGCACGGATGACATGTCAGTCCGCACGCACCGTCATCCGCACGGATCATGTCGTCCGCACGCACCGTCATCCGCACGGATCATGTCAATCCGCACGCACACTCCGTCCGCACGTACCACCACATCAACCGCACGGATCACCTGTTATCCGCACGGATGAGAACAATCCAACCTAATGAGTAACTTTTCAAGGCAATCTTGCTTAACCATATATCGTTTACTCTATTCTTCAAGGATCATTACAGACGTACTCGCAACCGACTCAATCAAGTTGTAATCTCGCTAAATACGCACTGTGAGTATACTTGACCCCTTTTTAATCGAACTTTGGGTGTAACATACGTTTCTATCAAATCAAACTCATCAAACGAACTATTCAATCAATCGAATTATCACTTGCGAATAACTATTATGCATAGATATACGTGATGCTAGTTGCATATGTGCTAGGGCTTATACTCGCGACGTCCCACCACGACTAGTATAGTACTATTGCGCCCGACGAGGTCTAGTTATGCCATCGTACATTCGAGCATCGAGGACTTAGTTGGTAGTATCAGTTTTGTGAGTATATATGTCGTGTATTACGTTTATGCATGTGGAAATTCGCAGCACTTTTAATCTATTATGCTATACTTATCAAACCTGTATACTCGCCAATACTTTTGTATTGACAAATATTTTAACGTATGTTGCAGGTTAGATCGCAGACTATACCAAATCAAGCTAGGGAGTCTAGAAACTCAACTAAGATCTAGGTTGTCGGATTTGTATTGTTCGAGAGGACAAGAAATCTGTGATAACTTATGTGATTGTATTATTTGTTAGTATGGGATAACGAATGTATTAAATATTATCGCAACATAGTTGTTATGGATTCTCTTGAGCAATCTGATTCGCCTAGTGCCGCGCCCCGATGATTCCGCCATCGGTTGGGGTGTGACACCAACATATCTGAAACAAGCATCAGAGATCACGATGACGATGGTGGATCTGAGTTTCGGTAGGGTTTCGAGCCAAGAGCGGTGGTGAGAAGGGGGACGACGCCGGAGTGGCGGTGGTGAGAAGGGGGAGGAGGTGGCGGTGGTGGTGGTGCTATAGAGAGAGAGAGAAGAGAGATAGAGAGGAGGTGGCGGTGGTGGTGCTATAGAGAGAGAGAGAGCTGATTATTTTTGGGGATGATGATGACGATGATGAAGCCGGTGGTTGGGTGGCCGGTGGTGGTGGTGGTGGCGGGGTAACCGGTGACTAGTCTGGATTGATCGGCCATGATGAGGATGATGCCGATGATGAAGATGATGACTGGTCTGCAGATGAAAGGGTGGGTTTGTGGTTTGGGAACTTTGAAGAAGATGATTTATGTTGAGAGAGAGAGATGTATGTTTGAGAGATGATGTTGAAGATGATGATGATAAGAGGTTTTATTATAATTGAGTTATAATAAAGAGATAATAAATCTAAAAGGACCAAAATGCCCCTGAGGGTAAAGACAAAATAGCAGGTCATTAATGAGAAATCTGGTTAAATTTGAAATTTGGACTAAAATGGCAACAAAATGCAAACCATAGGGACCCAGATGTAATAAGTTTGAGATTTGGACTAAAGTGACAAAACTAACCAAACCACAGGGACCAAAATGGCAGTTTACTCTTTAATTTATGGTGACCAATTCTAAAATTCTACAATAGTAACAACTTTTTTATTAGAATAATCTATAAATTTTGTAACAAATTAACATTCAAGATAAAGGTTTTAATTATACAAACATGACGCTACAAAAAAAAAAAAAAAAAAAAAAAACCCAAAAAGATACAATAAATTATTTATGTATAACTACTAATGAAAGGTATTACATATTACATTTAATTATATCCTAACTTGTGTCCTAGTGGTAGGTGGCTTGGGTTATCCAATGGAGCCTCAAGTTCAATTTCCACTTATTATATTAGGGTGGATATAGACAATGAAATATTTGGACTAGACCTTGTGTGAGGTTGTCAATTCGATTCCCAAGCCCAACCGGGTTTTCGTCCCACTGTGTGTTACGCCAGAGAGTTCTGCTGTTGTGGTGGCAGCCGACAATATGTTTCCCGGGGGAACGCCCCAAAAAGCTAAACTTTGAAGCCAACATTGTTCCGGTTAAGATAACATAGCCTGACCAAAGTAGCACAATACAAGGCTCTCCGATTTAGAGAGTGTGGGAACCTTATAAATGAAGTTTACCTTTATAATTACAAATTGGTAGTTTTTGTTGTTGTTTATATAATGTATATATGTGTGGGCGCTCGGGGGGCAAAAGTGAAAGGGCACTAATTTTAACGTTATTTTACTAATTTCGTGAAAATAACGTTAAAAGAGGGGGATGGTTAATCATGCATCATGTGGTGGCGTTGATAGCCAAAAGACAAGGGGGTACATGCACTAATCGGTGTTTGTCTCAATTGCCGAGTGTTATGTGCCTTATGTCCAAGGCTTGATGCAAAACTACAATCGAGCCGGGGGTCTCATTGGAAGCAGCCTCTCTGTTCCTATGGGGTAGAGGTAAGGCTGTCTACATCTCACCCTCCTCAGACCCTACCTTAGCTTTGCTATTGGTGGGATATACCGAGTATGATGATGATGATGATGATTGTTGTTGTTTATACTTACAAAGGAGAAGGCTGTTGTTAATTCACACTTCTAACATTTTTTTTATCTTTCTTTCTATTTCTTGAGGTTCCTTTTTTTCCACTTATTATGCCTCTCTGTCTGCATGTAATAAACAGGGGCGGACCTAGGTGAAACCCAGGGTGGGCGGGCGCACCCTTTGACAAAAAAAAGTTAGTGTATTTTTTAGGCAAAAAAACATGACCGCACCTCCTGAAAATACGCTTGAACCAATCATCCGCACCCACAACAAATAATTTCTAAGTCCGCCACTATGTAATAAATATATATGTTAGCATTATGTTTTTGAGCTAGATAGGATTGTGGTCTAGCAGGTATCCACGTAATATATTTGAATAAAAAATGTGTCACCTAATTCGTTGGAGGTAAAAAAAAGTTGTGTAGATAGCTTTGTGTGAGTTTGAGATACTAAGGGTGAAGGGAGTGGTGCGGTGAAGGGAGCGGCAAACCGGTTTGCCGATCGGCAACACCGGCGCCGTCCCATTTTACCGCGCGGCAAAATGATGAAATCGGCTAAGCATTACCGATCGACAAAGAAGAGAGAGAGGGAGGGCAACAATGATTGGAACAATGATTGGAGCATGTTTGGAGCAGGAGGAGGTGCTACGGCGACTGGTGGCGGTGGTTTCCGGTGGCGGTGGTGGTGTTGCTACGGCGGTGGTGAACAGGAGGTGGTGGAACCGGTGGTGGTGAAAAGGAGGTTGTGGAACCGGTGGTGGTGGTGGCGAGTGGTGATGGAGGTGGAACCGGTGGTGGTGGAGGTGATAAGGGTGGGTTGATTTTGAGGGTGGTGGTGGCGGTGGAACCGGTGGTGGTGGTGGTGGAACCGGTGGTGGTGGTGGTGAAGGGGTGTTTAAAGATAAAAAAATAAAAAAAGTTTGCCACTTTCAAGTGTCTACACCACTGCCAACACTTTTCACCAAAGTTTAAACTCTTCACATTTGCTGACATGGCACACTCTGATTGGTCCATTATCCAGTTTGCCACTTTCACCTGTTTAACCACTCCCTTCACCCTAATGTTCTCATGGGAATTTACAAAACTGGACATTTTCTATATTATTATTATTTAATATAATAATTTAAATCAATATTTTTGCATTTCTCTTTTGTTTATTTAATAATTATATTCTCAACAATTTTTTTTCGCTTATTAATAACTATTTAATATTTTAATGATCCAATCTCGTATAATACACGTGTTTCTAATCTAGTATGTATTTGTGTTTGTATAAGTAGATATATAACTTGTAAATGGTTTAAATATTTTATTTGTTATTTTTTATATTTTTACAATTCTTTATTAGATTTATTTATATAGACACACCAATTGTTTCTGTTTATTTATTTTTTGATTAATACATTTTATTTGCATACTTAGCACACGTAAAGTAAACGAGTAAAAATGGTCAAGAAAAAGAAAGAATATATTATTGACTTGGGTGAAAAACTGAAAGCAAATGCAAATAACATGTTGAACAGATTAGAGCCGGCATTGCCTTTCCATAACTAGCCGACATTTCAATAGTTGCCGGGTGTTGTGGGATAAAGTCTCTAGAGGCTTTATCACGTCACCTCAACGTAACGTATGTGCCACATAAGCGCGCGATTTTATCGTTAATTTACACGGTGTGGGATAACGCCTCCTTTAAAATCCTCTTTAACTTTAAAAAAATTAAAATAAAAAAGAATTCTAATTGGCTAATGCATGTGGGACGCCTCCTCTCCTTCCTTTCACGCCCGTCATGGCTTTGGCCGAGGCCATCTATGATGCCCCATTTGGCTGAGGTGGGACGGTGTTGAGGGCGCCACTCACCTGAGGTGGCAAGGGCGTTAGCCCACACCACCCGACCTTAGTGTTTTTTTCAATTATGTTGGACTAGTTATTTTTTATTTATTACTTTTTAACTTTTGAGTTTATTTGATGAATCGTAAAAGATCGTTTATATAATAAAGTTTTACGCTTATTATTTGATTAAATAAAATATCAAAGATAGTCTATATAATATTCTATGTTTACGCGTAAGTGCTAGAGCGTGTTCATGTATACATATCTGTGCGTTCATGTGTTTTTATTTGATATTTTTTCTCTGTAAAAAGTATAATTTTTTTAATATTTTTTTAAATTTATTTGCAGTAAAGTTGCTCATGTGACATTTTAAGACATTTTAAATATTTTTGAAACTATAATCATCAAGACATTTATATTTTTGAAAGTGGGATCCACATATTATTCACGTGGGAAATATCCATACCATTAAAACAAATATGATGTCTTTAGTATTGATTCTCAGGCCCAGTTAAAAAAAATGTCACAATTTTTTTGATAAAAGAAAAGGAAAGGAGAAAAGGCAGGTGACCAAGCCCATATGTGAGTGCCCCTTCTTTTTGAACAAAGGCCCATATTAAAGAGCAGTATGAGAAGAAGACGGGCCTGGGCCTAATTACTAAGTCTCAATGCACATGTGCACAAAACAGTTTATTTTCACCAACTGGTTCAGTCAGTGGCGAAGTTTGAAAATTTTCAACAGGGGGTCCAAAGTTACCGGCCCTAAAAATTCTATATAAATAATTTTTTTTCTTATAAAACCGGAGGTCGAAAACGTATATATCTAAAAAATTCTATACGAAACGTACATACATAACACTACTGAGTGAAAAGTTCGGGGGGTCGGGCGCCCCTCCCGGCCCCTTGAAAGCTACGCCCCTGGGTTCATTTAATTGAACTACCGGTTTTTTTTTTCTCATTTTGCTTTAACCGATTCGTTAAATAACCGGGTTTTTTCTCTATTTTTTTGGGTTATTCACTTTAAACGGTTCAGTTAATAATCAATTTTTCCTATTTCTTTATTTTCGATTAACCGGTAAATCGGTTAATCACTAGTTAAAAACCGGTTTCTTTTAAAAAATCCCTAACCAGTTATGAACCTGTGGTTAAAAAACCACTAATCAGTTGCTTCTCAGTCGTTATTAACCAATTATACTTTCGATTAATAATCGGTTATTTTGTAATTACTGGTGCACACGTTAATCTTAAAATTTGGTGCATGGAAGTCATAGCAAGTTTTATCATGTGTTATAGTATAGAGCCTATAGTGATTTAGGATAATGAGAGAAATCATCATCATCATCATCATCATCATACTCAGTAAATCCCACCAATAGCAAAGCTAAGGTAGGGTCTGAGGAGGGTAGATGTAGACAGCCTTACCTCTACCCCGTAGGAATAGAGAGGCTGCTTCCGGTGAGACCCCCGGCTCGATTGTAGTTTTGTATCAAGCCTTGGACCTAAGACACATAACACTCAAACAATCAGGACAGGACAGAGACTGATTGGTGCATGTACCCCCGTGTCTTTTAGCTATCAACGTCACCACATGATGCATGATTAACCATCCGCCGCTTTTAACATTATTTTCACGAAATTAGTAAAATAACGTTAAAGTTAGTACCATTTCACTTTTGCCCCCCGAGCGCCCACACATATATACATTATATGTGCACACCGCAAGCGGGGCATCAGGATAATGAGAGAAATGTGATATGATAAAGGCATGGTGGATACGCCGCTAGTACCTCCTGTATATAAGTGTTCCTGTTACATCGTCCAACGTAGCGTTATTCAAGTAACTGGAAGTCTTGTGTTACTTTTCAATCAAACTGACAATATCGATGTCAATTTGATTGAAAAGTTAAATATAGCCAGAACTGTGAGAACGAATATAAAAATCGCGAGAACATGGTAAAAAACAATTCAAATTCAAAATTTCTGTTTACACTTATCATTGTATTATTATTCGAATACAATGTTAGAAATTTAATTTACACGTTTAAATTACATCAATTTGTAAATAAAAAAAAAATTTACACACATGTAAGTTTGCCATTTACACATGTGTAAATGTGTTATATTTACACATGTGTAAAAATCTAATAAGAGTGATTTTGAGAGGAGAAATAAATTATTTGATGTTGTAAATTCTTTTTTTGATGTTGTATCTTAATTACAACGAGGTTTGTATTAAAAAAAATCGGTTTTGATTGTTTTTTCATTCGTTCTCACGGTCCTCGCAATATTTAGCGTTCTCAAGATAACCCTTCCCTATATATATATATATAGGGGAGGGTTATCTTGAGAACGCTAAATATTGCGAGAACCATGAGAACGAATGAAAAAACCAATCAAAACCAAGTTTTTCAATACAAACCTCATTGTAATTAAGATACAACATCAAAAAAAGAATTTACATCAAATAATTCATTTCTCCTTTCAAAATCACTCTTTTTAGATTTTTTACACATGTGTAAATATAACAGATTTACACATGTGTAAATGACAAACTTACACATGTGTAAATTTTCTTTATTTACGAATTCACGTAAATTTAAACGTGTAAATTAAATTTCTAACATTGTATTCGAATAATAATGATAAGTGTAGAATTTTTTTTTAATTTGAATTGTTTTTGACCAAGTTCTCGCGGTTTTTTTATTTGTTCTCACGGTTCTCACAATATTTAGCGTTCTCATTTAAACCTTCCCCTATATATACATATATATATATATATATATATATAGGGGAGGGTTATCTTGAGAACGCTAAATACTGCGAGAACGGACGAGAAAACCAATCAAAACCGATTTTTTTTAATACAAACCTCATTCTAATTAAAACACAACATCAAAAAAGAATTCACAACATCAAATAATTCATTTCTCCACTCAAAATCACTCTTACTACATTTTTTACACATGTGTAAATATAACAAATTTACACATGTGTAAATGACAAACTTACACATGTGTAATTTTTCGTTATTTACGAATTCACGTAAATTTAAACGTGTAAATTTAATTTCTAACATTGTATTCGAATAATAATGATAAGTGTAAAAAGAAATTTTGAATTTGAATTGTTTTTGACCAAGTTCTCGTGGTTTTTTCATTCGTTCTCACGGTTCTCGCGATATTTAGCGTTCTCATTTAAACCCTCCCCTATATATATATAGTGGAGTGTTCAATTGAGAAGGAATTTTTTGTAAAAAGAAAAAAGAAGAAATTTCAACCAATAATAATGTTTTATTTTACTTCGTAAAAATGAAATTAAAGAATTTCTTAAATGGATCGAAGCCGATTTCTTCAACGATTGACGAAATTTGAATGATAGAAACACTTATCAGCGATCAAATCGAACGGACCGAGTGATTATCTTCAAAATCACGGGGAAAAACGAGATTTTGAATGAAATTAAACTGGGTTTTCTTCAAAAAAAAAGCTGAAGAACACGTTGATCGGGTGTTTGAATAATTGATTGATGACGAAAATCGCACTATAATGTAGTGATTATTGAGATAGTAAGTGAAGAAAATGTTGAAGATGGTGGGTTTTGAAAATGATGGGTTTTGAAGTTACTGGGGAGAAGAAGGAAGAAGAAAGGATACGAATGACTAAAATACCCTTTCTCTTTATATTAAATTTTGTCACATGTCATAATCCTATTGCTTTCTATCCTTCCTAGCCAAAATAAACTTCCTATTTAATCATCACCCTTTAAATAATAGGAATATTGGATTTTAATAATCCAACCTATTCGCCATTGGCCGCCAACAGTCTCAACTTAAAAAATAATCACTGGCAGTCCCAACTATTAACATATTGGCCACCAATGGACCCTGACTAATAGAACCCTAATGCAGTTAGTCTCCAATCGCTGGAAACCGTTTTTAGCTAGAAAAAAGGTGTCTAAAGGTCTGACCTAAGGTTACAAAGAGGTTTGGGATAAAAATGTTGAGTTTTCCGGCCGAAAAGAAGTATTCTATCGAAAAAGGAGTTTTCCGGCGACTTCAATAATTGTGGCTTTTACTAGAAAAATGTTACAGGTCCGTAATAAGGTTAGAAAAAGGTTTGGGACAAAAATGTTGAGTTTTCCGGTGAAAAACGTTTTTCCGATGATAGGAGACTAACGACGTTAGGGTTCTGTTAGTCTGGGTCGTCCATTGGAGACCAATATATTAATAGTTGGGACTGCCAGTGGTTATTTTTAAAGTTGGGACTGTTGGCGGCCAACGGCGAATAGTTGGGATTATTAAAATATAATATTCCTAAATAATATCAATTTTCATTAATTGGTCGCCAGCACTCCTAACTTTCGATTTGTATCACACCACTTCCAACTTTCAACTTATTGGCCAATAGCACTACAAACTAACCCAACACTAACCCAGTTTGTTGACATTAGCTGTCACGTCAATCACCAAACCATGCCACATCATCAAAAAAGCCAAGTCAGATGCTACGTCAGCTGCATAAAAAGCCAAGTCAGACGCCACGACATCAAAAAATTCCACTTCAGATGCCACATCACCACACAAGTGACGCATCAGCAAAAAGACTAACTGGGTTAGGGTTCAGTTAGTTTGGGAGTGCTATCTGCCAATAAGTTGAAAGTTAGGAGTGGTTGTACAAATCGAAAGTTGGGAATGATATTGACCAATTGGTGAAAGTTAGGATTATTTAAATCCAATATCTTAAATAATATCGAATTTAACTAATACATGAAAACGAAACATGAAGCAAAATATCAGATAATATCAAACTCTTGTTTGTGCATGTAGTAAACGATAATGACGAGGGAAACGTAGGGCGGATCTACATTGAATGGTAAGGATTCACGAGAACCCACAACGTTTTGAAATTTTAGTGGAGATTATATATAAAAAACAGGAATGGACCAATAAATATTGTTGGTGATGAACCCATAAACAAAAATAATTTACAGTTCAGTAGTTAATGCTCCTCTTAATTACACAAATGATCTCGGGTTTGAGACCCGCTAGGGTATCACTTTCTTGTAAATATAATGGAATTGTGATTTTGTTACGTATGTTGTAATAGTATTGGGACTGATAATGCCATTTGTAGAAGCTAAGGGACCAAATTGTACATACCAATAAGTACTCAAAGTTAGCTAACAATCTGTATGGAATCGTAAATTAGTTCCTTTCTTTTTGTTCTCTTTTTTCATAGTATTGGTTTTCTTTTTCTTAATTGCTAATGGAATCATTAGTTAAGTAAAATTTCAATTTTCTAATTTACTATTATGTTTGAAATTGTGAATATGATCATATGAATACAACTAAAATGCTAGTGCATAATGGAACAATTATGCGATAAACCTTACTTAACCTGACTTGATCCGAATCATCGAACTCATCCGAAATTTTCATGTCCGGTTATATAAAATTTAAGCATCTAAAAATAGTCAATCCAATGGAAAAAATTTCTGGATCCGCCACAAGGGAAACAAAAAATAAAACACATAATTGATTTATCGGTAAATAAAAATAATGGGCATCAAACCACAACGTTATAAGATTATTATCAACACAATACACGAAATAAACATAAACCATTACTTGAAAGTTATTAAGCTTCAAACCAAAAACATTACAAAATCAATATCCCCATTATATGTCAAACCCATATGTACAATTTAAAAAAAAAGTTAAATACCATTTTAGTCCCTGTGGTTTGAGACATTTTGCCAGTTTAGTCCAGATGTTTCATTTTTAACCTGTGGCTCCAAAAAGGTTTCACAGTTGCCATTTTAGTCCACTGGGTTAACTTCATCCATTTATCTGTTAACGAGAATGCCAATTTGGTCATTTTGTATGTAATTCTGTTAACTAAAAGGGCAATTCAGCCATATAAAATGACTGAATTGGCCTTCTCGTTAACAGAAAAAATGGATGAAGTTAACCCAGTGGACTAAAATGGCAACTGTGAAACCTTTTTGGACCCACAGGTTAAAAATGAAACCTTTGGACTAAACTGGCAAAATGGCCAAAACCACAGGGACTAAAATGACATTTAACTCTTAAAAAACATAAAAAATAACATCACCAACCATAAGATGTCAGTTTCTAAGTTCAAACAACCCAAACCCATCACCATTCAGATTCTAAGTTCAAAAATGTTGGTCAACTAACATCATATTCATTATATATATTAATTCACAACTGGCCGGTGCAATAGTATAGTATCAAAGTGTTCGAGATTGCCACAAGTTCTTCTCCACCTTTAAACTTTGGCCCCTCAACAGAAAGCACGGGAATTGGTATAGATAATCAATGAAAACCAGGAGCGGTAATGGTTGTGTTCGACAATGGCGGCGCCTGTGGTGCTCTTCGGTGGCGATGGCGGTTTGCAGTGGTGTCGATTGCTCAGATCTGATCGGAGATAGAGGGTGAGATATAGGTAAGTTTGGGATTTTTTTTAGAGAGAAAAGATAGACAGGATATAGAAAGAAGAGAAAGTTTTGCGATGGTGTGGAGTCAGTAATGGTGGTGAGGCGGTGGGAGATAAACAGGCTTTTGTAGAGGGAGAAAACAAAATGGTTTTGGGTGGAAGGACCGAAGGAGATAGATTTCTTGAGAATAACAAAGCCATTAGTTTTGTTTAATGGTTTCTATTTTTTTAACTAATGAAGGTTATTAATGAACTAAATTTATTAAACACGTTTATTTTTTAGACCATCAATTGTCAATTTGTGCTTTGTTTTATGTTTATTTTTTTTAATTGAAGGTAAATTACTTGTACACACCTAATTTTTAAAGGTCCATTTAAAATAACATCAAGTGAGTCGTTTAATCCAATAATAATTTGAAAATGGTTTCAAGATCTATTTATTAATTATCAATTTATTAATCAGTCTAATAACTTGAGTTTGCTCATTTAATATTTTTATCGATATTTTGGTATAATTTTGTTCAAAACAAAGCATCAACTACTATAGGGAGTATGAACTGGTATCGAAGGAATTCCGGGTGCGAAGCGCGGGAGAGTTCCACTAGTTTTAAACAATCTAGAACTAAGCTAACTAGAAGCAATCACAGACCCCTCCCCACAAAGCATCCAAAATGTGTTAGGCCCTTATCCCTTCCCTCCCGCAAAAAGTCCCTTTCGAGAAGGATTTAATGTACCTTAGGACACAGTCAGCTTCCACAAATAAGGGGGGATATGCTGCTAAAGAGACACGTAAAACTGGTGTAACACCTCGGAAATTTATGTCCAATAATGTATCGACACGTGTCATGAGCTTTAAACGTGTAAAAGATTACTTTAGAGGGACTAAAGTTGACAACATAGAAAGTATGTGAATAAAAGGGTTCAAAGTGTCAACAATGGATAAATATATCTTGCAACAACCCTACACGATGTTTATACCCTTAAACGAATGAATCATGGATCATACGAAGCTAATTGTGGAAGAAAGTGAGAGATTACAAACTACAGGGGTTAAATGTGTCAACATGTTTAAAGTATACCTCTGAGTGACCTTTTAGCAAACCCGAAACTTTGTAACGGTTAATTATGCTCACTAGAATAAGTGATAGACATTTCACAAGGTTTCGATAAAGTATGAGAAAGTTATGACAATATTCGTATACGAGGGGTTAAAAGCTTCAACATTGAATTCTAGGGCCTTACGGGTGATCATAAAGTTAACCGAGGACTTAACGGTGTTTGGTTATGCCTTGGAGCCCTTAAAAGTCAAGTTAGAGGGCCAAAAGTGCAAGAAATAAACTTAAAACCACGTTTAGAAGGACCAGGGACCAAAACAACAATTATTGAAAGTTGTTTGCAGGTCAGCAGGGTCCAGGCGGCCCGCGTAAGACTGCTTAAAAGTCTATGTGGCCCGCGTGAGCATGCCAGCGACAGAAAACTCCTGGCAGCTGCCAGTTCAGGTCTGTAACCGACTTCAAATCTTGTTTTCTTATACCAGGGACTCCTCCACTGGTATTTCATGCAATAGGGACAGATGGGACCATCTTGTAACACTTGTAGACATATTTGTCATGATCTTGGTGAATCAAATTCACGATATAAGAAGGCATTGTTGCAAACATGGGACTTGCTCATTCAAAAATTATTCAAGGCTTTCTCTGGAGCTTCTCTGGTCTTCATCAAGTTTCCTTAAGATTCCTAGTCGTGCATAGGACCTTTGTAAGTGTCCTTAACTTTCCTTAATTCAGTTTTGCTTAGTTAATTAGCTTAAAGTCAAACCGTCGTAATTAAAGTTTGACTTCGAGATTACTCATAATTTGTCAAGTCAAATCTCAAATTGAAAATACCTATGAGTTGGTAATTATGTGGGTAATAAACCCTTAAAAGGGTACTCTCTGATTCCCACTCTAAGTAGGTCGAATGTCGGGTCAAAGTTAATCTTAAAAAGTAAACAAAAAGCTTATTTTCAAATTAATGCATAATTAGCAATGTAGAAGCCATGCAACCTGTTTTATCATTAATATTACTTGGTAATTAATGTAAGAACATGTCTAAACATGTTTAACCCGACAATTTTCAGTTTAGGCTCGGTTCGGAACCGAAAGTCGCATAATTTGACTTCTGCTTTGACTTTCAGTTCTGACCCGTTTAAGCATAGTTTAGAAATGCCTTAGAGCCTTATTAGGACCAGGTTTCATGTTAGTATAACCCTCTGTGATTATACAACTTGGTTCATTAGTTATCCGATTCATATGCATGTTTCCGTTAAATGCTTAAATGTTGACTATTATGCCCTTTTCACCTTAAAAAGTGATTTTTGAAAAAGTAAAAGAGTAGAAACCTTCATTACTGATTTATAAACTTGTCCCTAAAATTTGACATCACTTTGAGGTCTAGATTATGAGTTATGCTCAATAGCGTAAATGAAAAGCTTTTTATTAATTAAACGGCATAATTAGCGTATAGCCTATCTAAACCCAATTTTTGATATCAAAATTTTTACCCACTGATATAAAATAATATTTTGGGATTTTTGAAGATTTTTATTTATTTTTAGGCTGAGCATAAGATAGGGTTCTAAGCTTGATTCGGTAATTGCCGGTTTTGCCCTTTTAGCCTATAAAATGAGTTTTACAAATTATTTTGACCCCAAACCTTTTGCTACTGATTTTATATAATAAATAAAATATTTTAAGCTTTCTGGAATGATAAAAATATCAGCTTTTTGTGACACCTGGGTCACTGCGACCATCAAACAAATACCAAACCAATGAAATATTGTATTTCATACTTGGGAATTTTGAAAATATGTGTATCAATTGCACATATCAATTTTTGTTCAATTTCAAACTCTAAATCGCTTTCTGGAAGGTTATACGCGCAGTAATGCGTAAATATAACCCGTTTAATGCAACGAACACTCCGGAATAGTGAAATAAGCTTAACATACCTTAAATAACCTTTACATAACTTAGAAATAAGTTTTAAAGGCTTTGGTATGGCAAAAACAAGTTATTTCGCTTACAGGGACTAAACTTGACAAACTGCGAAAGTATGCCAATTTGAACTGTAACAGACATTCCAGAACATGACCATAAGTTAAACATACCATAAATATCCTTCACATAGCTTAGAAATAGGCTTTGAGGGGTTCGGTGTGCTAAAATAAACTTTTGGGTCATTCAGGGACTAAAAGCGTCAAAAAGTGCACAAGTTTGCATTTTCGCGCATAACTCACGTTCTGAATACATCCGGACATCCAAAAATTTATGTAAGCACTAAAACATTTTATGTTAGTGTTTGGCATAAGAAAAATCCATTCGTCGCGTCATTTGGATCGTTTTTCGCGCTTATGCGCATTCCGTCGTAATTAACCGAACATCGCGATCGTACGACCAAACGAACCAACATCCGAGATATTTTTGAGCATGTTTTGAGTTCCCTATGCTTTAACTTCATTTTAGAGCCTTGAAATGAGGTTAACGGGGTTCAAACGCATCAAAAATAGCTTAAACGGGCTGCAGGGATCATTTCTGCCATTTTTGAAACTTTGCTGAAACTGGTAGGCAGTGGCGTAGTGCGAGCACTAAGGCCTTTACCAGTGGCGCTACGCGACTGCCTTGTTTGGACAGAAACTTTGCAGAAACATCGAATCGGGTCCATTCCACTTTCGCACATGGTTTTGGGCAATACCATGGGCTCAAATGGTTTTCTAAAACCAGGGTTTTGAGGT
Source organism: Helianthus tuberosus (assembly GCA_030545235.1). Lineage (NCBI taxonomy): Eukaryota > Viridiplantae > Streptophyta > Magnoliopsida > Asterales > Asteraceae > Helianthus > Helianthus tuberosus. The sequence goes on from CM060443.1 coordinate 8,502,494, forward strand.
GGAGGCTTGAGATTGAATCACGGTTAACGAGGAACGATCTTAACGGCTCTACGAATCCTATAAATACCCCACCCCCATTTGCTTCAAAACCCACTAGAATCTTGATTTGAGAAGCTCTAAGTTGAAACCATTGTTTCATACCTGAGCTACTTGGATCGAGGTTAGCATTCGGGGACCCTTCGTAAGTATTCTTTCGTTCTTTTATTGCTTTTCGAGTCTTTTCGAGTCTGAAAGTCAAACTTTGTTTGACTTTCTGCGTTGACCAGTTTATGGTCAATGCGAAGTTCGTATGAACTTCGCAACGTGATTGTAATCACGATGGTTATAGTCCCTTGGGACTATGCCTACTGATTACCACGTTGTCTAGGGTCGTAAGGTAAGCGATCTAAACAATCGCTTATACTTTCGAACCCGACCCATTTGGTCGATCATTAGGATCCGACCAAATACATTAGGTGACCATAGTATATAGGGAATAACCTTCCGAGGTTATACCTTATGGTCACGACGTTTAAGTAGTTGTATGATAGGTAGTTTATATGCCTTAGGTAAATTACCAAAATACCCTTTTTATGTGTAATTGGTAATTAAGCATATGTAACCTAAACTTTCATCACTTAACTGATTATGTAACATGTTTAGGCATATAACACTCGTCATAGGGCTAGTTAGACGTCTCGAGTGCGCTTTTGCGCGCACGACGCGTTAAAGTAGCATAAGCTACCTTAATGGGCCGCGATGGGTCGAAAGCACTTAGGTTAGGTTTCATTTAGTATGTAGGCTTTGTTAAACCATATGACACGAGTCTCTATACTCGTTTGGTTTACGAACCCTCATTCTATCTAAATCCTCCGATTTAGGTCCGGTTTATTAACATAGTTACCTATATTAGGTGCTGTTTGATATCCGCGATCTCTAGCATTGTTTGGTTGTTACTCAAGGACTACTAAGCAATCTCAAGTGAGTACATAGACCCCTCTTTTACTGTTTTCAAACTGTTTTGGGGAGAAACACATGTGCCTGCTTGTTACTTTCATGCTTTCCTGTTTTCACATCATATACTTCCTACGTTCATTAGTACATTATAGTACATGATTTCATTACATTTTATGCTATGTATGTCCATTGTGTGCATACTTAGTACATGGTTCTACATTACATTTCTGCTATGTATGTTAACTGATAGCATGCTAGCACGTTGATTTACATGACTTTTCTGCTTTGTATATTAACTTAGCATACCTAGTACATTTCTTATTCATCATATGCTTACATTTTGGTATGACATTTGGTTTGTTTAAACTATACTATACATTCATTAACACCGATCATGCCGCTCGGTAGTAGGTAGTGGTACCATAAGACTTGACAAATCCCATTCCTGTAAATCTCGGGTTTGTTTGGATGGAAGGAATGACCGAATCCGAATACAATTCTTTTGATAACCTTTACTAAAAGGGTTATCCGACTGTCGCAAGGCTTGGATGTATGAATTTTCACAATACCGCATAAATGTCTATATCAGTATAGCATGCATTTACTACACAAAACATAACTTTGATTTAAACCAAGTTTTACTTCAATACTTTGTTTTGTGCATTTCACCTATGGTTTAGTTGATGCATTTCACTAGCCATACATATCATTTTGGTTACACATTACATGATTTACATTTGACACATAAACATTTTCGACATTGGTTATACATTACATGATTTACATTTGACACATAAACATTTTCAACATTGGTTATACGTTGCATGATTTACATCTTGACATAAACATTTTGGCATATTATTCAATACATTCGACAATTGGTTTAAACATAGACATCTTACATTGTTGGGTTGGTTTGAGTAAGTGATTTAAGTAACGAGGCGTGTGTAATATGATACAAGCATGGTGGATACGCCGCTGGTACTTCCTATATATAAGTGTTTGTATGGTATTACATATCGTAGCGTTATTTGAATCATTTCAATTTTGACATGTAACATTTTATACAAATAACATACTTTTCACAATACATTGTTTTACAAACAACTTATCTTATACAAACTCATCTTACATGGTTATTCATTTAACCTTACATTTATTTATACATATCATCTGATCTTATCGTTTTTCAAATGATTTACGAGACAAAGCAAATTACAGGGTTCATGACTAAACATTTTCTTAAACAATAAGTCATGAATCCTATTTTCATAAACCTATGTATCTCACAGGCATTTTTATGCTGACGTACCTATTTTCACATGTGTTTCAGGATATGATGCATAGGATATATCAAGATACACTTAGGCGGACTTGGGCCTTAGCGACAATAAAAGATGCAAAACTAGTTATTTATGTTATGTTTCTTTGATTGTCAAGACATTGTAACTACTTTAATCAATAAAACAACATTTCAATTTCCATGTGTTATGAAACAATGATTCTGTTACAACACTCCCCGACGTTTCCGCCACGTTTGGTTGTCCTACGTGGTCGGGGTGTGACAGAAAAGTTGGTATCAGAGCTCATGGTTATAGGGAATTAGGTTATTAGTAATGCTTTGACCTAGTCTATAACCTTCCTAGGACCCTAACGCGAGTTTACTTGCGTTTATTCATAAAACAATACTGTCACCTATCCTTAGGCGACAACCACAACAAGAACATAAACTTCAAAACCGCTTTGAAACCTAATCATCTGTTCTAGGATGATTGATTACTAGGTTTTGAACCCTCAATTTTTTTTATTTTATTTTTTTAGGATTTTTCTTAATTTTTCAGCTTCTGCAGAACTCAGCACGGGTCGTGCCCGCTGAACACGCCCCGTGCCCAATCATTGGAACTGGCAATCCTGTTTTAAGTCAGACAGTACGCTGAACACGGGGCCGTGCCCACTCAACACGCCCCCGTGCCCAAGATTCAGTTACTGAAAACAGAACCGTAAGATCCCGACGGTTGGTAATTTCTGACACAAACATGAGTGATAATGATATTTTTTACTTTCGGCACTCTTATGGTACGTGGTGTCAAATATGTGGTGGCCGTCATAAAGAATTAGAATGCTATTTTCTAAATTATAAGCCCCACTATATAGACCCATCGTTTTCCTGTAGCCTTAAGAGGGGCGAAAGTAAAAATAATCCTTATCTCTCCCTCGAATGCGCCCAGCCAGACCTTCTAGGAGAAATGCTCCTCGATGAACTATTTCAATTAGAAGATCTAGTTCTTAATTGGTTAAAAGAACTTAAGATGGATTTCCTTAATTCATCTCAAGACGATGACCAAGAAGAATTGTTGGGATCGCATTCAAATAAAAACAACTTTGTTGTTCCTGACATTACCTTCAACTCTAGCGAAGACTTGGACGATAGTCGTCCCTGTGCCGATTGTGCCGTGAAGGACTCTCCATCGACTTCGTTCGATGCATACATAGACCAGAGCGATTCAGCATACACCTTCTTTAACGAGAGCCCGGGAAAGGGTTGGACTTGTCCACCTACATTTAGCATAGGAATCACCCTCACCGTCAACCTCTTGCGTTCTCGTCTTAGTCTAGAGCAATTAAGGTATCTTAGGCACTTTGGGGTTGTTCCGTCCAGTAAGGAACCACCCGATCCGGATAAGTTCCTTGAAAATAGACAAACTCCATAAGACAGCTTCCAGACACGGGGTCGTGCCCAGGTCAACACGCCCCCATATCCACCAAAAAGATTCTCTTCTGATTTCATCAGAATACGGACAAAATGTGTCAGGACTCTGTCTGCACACGGGGCTGTGTCCAGCCAACACGGGGCCGTGTCCAGGGTGCTGTCGTTTTCTATAAATACAACAAGATTCCTGCTCATTTGGACCACTCCAAAAGACAGAGATTTCTGGGATCTTCACTCATACCATCCTAGGTATGTTCTAAAAGAAGATTCTCAACAACCATCTTGTTTTTTCCACTTTTGTTCATTGCCTTCTTCTTCAATTTCCAATCAATACCTCAATTAAAGCTTGGGAGCTTCATGATTCCAACCTTTATTGTGATGTTTGTAAGGTTATTATTCAAGGAATCTTGCTTAAAATAAGTTATACAACTTTGTTTTGAATTATTTATGCTTAAAATTAACCTACAAATTGAAAAAAATAATTTAAAACTCCAAGATTCCTTGCTTTAAAAACCTGCAGACAATTGGACACGGGGCCGTGTCCGAGGTACTGTTTCATATAAATTGAGCTCTTTTCGGTCTGTTTTCCCAGAATGGCGAGCAGAACAGGCGGAACGTCTTCATCGCACTCAAGGAACAACCGACAGGGGAGGAGGTCATCAACGGCAGAAGACTCTCTTGTAAACTATGTTTACGCCTTAAGAGAGGCTATTGATGAAATGACGGGGGTGGAAGAAGCATTGGTCGACCGTATCAATCACTTAACGGTGGGACTGGAAGGAGGTCAACCTCTTGCACCAGAGGTTGAACATTCTCGCCTCTCCTCCTTTGGTACCAATAGTAACCCAAAGGGCATGGAACGTGGTGCCTGAAGTCATCATACCGGCCGGATGGTACACCATGCACCCGGGACCTTCTCGCGATATATTACAAGGGGTCCCGGTTGGTGTTTCTCCTCCTCCTCAAGATGTTGAGGAGAATGAAGCCGCCTTCTTCCTCCCAAGAGAGATAGAAGAATGGCTTTAACAACATCTAGGAAATAACCCTCGGCCGAGAGTCCTACTACACTTCTCAATACCGGAAAACTATTTCTAGGATTTTGGTTCCTAATGAAATAGTAGAACTCCTAATGATAATTTTATGTATCACTTGACCTATCTAGTTAGGACTTTTAACTTTTATTTTTCTTCTTTGTTTTCAACTTTCTAGGATTATGTAATTCTCTCTATGACTTTAATGAAATGATGGTTTTAGTGTTTGGATGATGTTGTAATGAATAAAACACACTCGGGATGGTGAAGGATAACAAGGGAAACTTGCACCAGCAACCCATGCATGAAAACAGGGCCATCCGAAAGATTTTTCTTCGTAACAGCAAGTTCGGCACGGGTTGTGTCCACTCAACACGGCCCCGTGCTACACAGTCTGCAGAAAATGCCTAGTTTAGGTAACTGGACACGGGGCGTGCTCACTGAACACGCCCCCGTGTCCAGGCTTCTGTTTCTTTTTACTAAATCTTGTTACTGGCACCCGAACACGGGGCCGTGCCCGGACACCACGAGGTCGTGTCCAGGCGCCCAGTAACAAAACATTTTGCTTTTTAACACCCTTTTACACATTCAATCAACCTAAAAACTTATTTTTGGGACACATTGAGGACAATGTGTAATTTAAGTGTGGGGGGATGCTAAAACCTTGAATCTTACAAGTCCTAATTAACAAGCCTTACACAAAACTCTATTGGAACCGCTAATCACCCAAAATTTTTTTCAAAAATTTTCAATTTCTTTTTACTTGTCTAGGTTTAATTTGGGAATTTCAAGTTCTAACAAGGTTATATTTTTACAAATTTACAACCAATAGCGTCGTGATAAAAAGAACCAACATAAGAAAATTATGAAACGACATGACAAACTTAGTTAAAATTTGATTATATATACTTGATCACATAAAAACCCATTCCCACAAAAGTGAGTTTTGAGCCTTTATTGAGCATACACATACATATCTTTAAACTAAATGCTCATTTTTCGTTGCTTGTGTGAATAGCCGCTTGGTTCTTACGACTCTAGAACTTGCCAAAACAATGCATTCCCGGTCCTTACCAACTTAAACCCGAGTAAGTAAATGATGGAGGCATTAGGACTAACCCTTTTTTCTTTCTACACCATTATTTTTCAATTTTTTTACCACCTACCCAAAATCCCCCTAGTTAACCCCTTTGAGCCTAAACCTTTTCATTTCTTAACCCAAAAACAAACACCCTTTTTACCCACCAAAACCCTTTTTTTTAATTTTAACCCTTTCTTTTAGTAACAAAGCTCGGTTTTTTTTCTTATGACTTATGAAAAAAAAATGATGAAACCAAATAAACAAACAAGTTCATCAAAAATAACTTTGTTTGAAAGAGATGGTTCATCAAAATAAAATAAATTGTCAAAAATAAAAAGTCTTTCAAAAAACCGATGCTTTTTACGCTTTTCGCCCTTTTACTAACCACTAACCCAACCACCCACCTTTAGCCCAAGCCTAACCCTTCACCCAAAAAGTCCTCTTGATATTTACAAAGGTATATAGTTAAAAAGGAGGAGGATTGATTGCTTGGCAAGCTTATGGTAGGAGTAAGTGTGGGGTATTTGATGTGCACAAAATGCAACATATAAATTACATCAATTGTGGCATAAAACTAACCCTTTTTTAGTACTAATGTTGGAAAAAATGTTCTTTTGTCTTCCTTTTGTATTTTCAGGATTAAATGAGCTCAAATAAACAAAAGAAGCAAAAAGGCAGCTAAATCTAACATAAATACAAGAAAACGAGCAAACGTGGCATGCCCGACCTCCCAACAGCATCTTCCCAAGCAAAACAAGAAGACATAAGACTGAACACTCCCCGTGCTCAGTGAGCATGGGGGGGTGCCCAAGTGTCAGCAAAAAAGACAAAGTTGTAGAAGCTTCCATCGCCCACCACGGGGCCGTGCTCAGCGGACACGGGGTCGTGGTCAACTATAAGATTCGCGGAATCCAGGCAAATCTTGATAGTACAGATATGCTTCTGCACACGGGGTCGTGCTCAACGGACACGGGGGCGTGGTCAACTAATGCAGACAAACTGCATTTAATGAAGAAAGAGGGGAGGATAGACACGGGGCCGTGCCCGAGCTTCTGTTCAGCCTATAAATAGGAGTGCTTGGAGCTCTTGCAACTCATCCCTTGGCACACCACCTCTCTCACACTTCACCCACCACCCACCACCATCACAACACCATCATCCACCACCATCATCCACCACCATCATCCATTGTCCATCATAGAGTGTGTGAGTCGTCTCGGGATCCAAGATTGATCGTAAGAGTTCTTGACAATCAAAGGCCATGTTTGCCTAAGTCTCTTACATCACTTGGTGAAGACAAGTGTTTAGCGTAATACTTTTTATTTTTAATCTTTTGCACTTTTTAATTGGTTATGTATTAATGACTTTAATTACTAGTTTCTTATGTTGAATGTGATTCTTCCTTATCGTTTGTCCGTGGTGTCTTGGCATTATTTTACTGTCTATATAAAATAAAAGATTTTCACCATTCATATCTCCACAGTCTATATGGAGGTATGTTGGCTACCTGGTCGGGGGTTAAGGGAACGGTTTGGTAAGAGTCTTTCCATTGTTCAGTGTATAGGTCCTGCAAAGGACCTGGGTTAAATTTAGTAAGACCTCCTTCAATACCCACCGGTATTGGATGGCGGGGGTCCAAACTCTTTGATCCCCTCATAAGTTAAACTACTATTAAAACTTTAACCCGGCTACTTAGGACTGTATCCTTGCTGACTCAGACTACTTAGCCGAGGGTAACATCGCCTTCAAAAGAGGGGCCTACCACATTATGCATTAATAACTTAATTAATTATCTTTCAATAATCCGGCCTTTTAGGATTGTATCCTTGCTGACTCAAACTACTGGGTTGAGGGTAACGTCGCCTTCAAAAGAGAGGCATACTACAATAACTAAGATAATCTCTTAAACAAGTGCAAAAGTGCGAAAATAATCAAAGGTTACACTACACACGAGTCGGATCCAAGTGATTCATCTTGTCTATCTGTTTTTAGTTTTATTTTTATTTTCAGCATTTTACTTAGTTTTATTTTTCTAGTTTAAAAACCTTTCTCTAACATTTTGATTTGATTAGACGTTGAGGATAAACTGGTACTAAAAGCTCTTGTGTCCTTGGACGACCTCGGTATCTTACCAACACTATACTACGCTCACGATGGGTGCACTTGCCCATATGTGTGTTTAGTGTTAGTAAATATCGTGTTTTATAAATTTAAAACTTGGCTAAAAAAAGTGTAAAAGGGCTTAAAATATACACCTAAAACATATTACACTTCACGCACATCAATATCTTACTGATGTCACAACATATTTAAGGCATATGAACTTAGGAAACCTGTATATGACTCTTATGGTTACCCGTTACGCAAATTTCGCGTTCGGTTCGGTTTATGTGACTAGTTTGCATAAATTGACTAAAACGGGTCAAACCTTATCATTTTTGTCTCAAAATCCAGAATGTGTTTAGTTTACCCATATTATACAAGTCTTCAAACTTGTCGGGTCTAAATCACAATCTATTCCGGTCTTCGCTTAATCATGCATTTGAACCGTATCTTCCTTTAAAACTAACCGGTCTAAGTTTAAGCTTAATTAAAGACCCGTTAGGAATCTAATAGGTTATTATAAACCTTCGTTCCAGAATAGGAGACCCGGTAAAAGCTACGTGCACTTGCTATTTGTGATTATTACTTGCAAAGGTAAATACTTTTAACTTATTTTCCCTTATACGGGCTTGGGGTACGGTATATAAAATACCGCTTGGTCGGGCATTAAATCTTTAATCGTATAAAGGTTAATTCATTGAAATGACCCGTTTAAATTGTTTTGTTTGCTTAAATCCTTTGGGGGGTTAATGACCATGTCCCGGATATCCTTGGCATCATTCATAGAAATGGCCACGACCTTAGCACGCGGGGGTAGGCGTACACCCACTAGTGCATTTATAAATAAAGATATATAACCGCCGGTTTCGAGAATAACTCGCCGCGGGACTATATCATGTGGTGTGTCAATTAATCTTTAACCCGGTGTTCAACCCGGGCTACTGAACGTATAAGAAACATGTAATTCTTTTACAAGTTTATATATAAATAATTATCCCAAGTTATAAAAATCTTTTGTGCCATGTGCATCCAAATCAATTTCTTAAACATTTTCAAAATGAGTCAGTTAAATTGTATTTACCAGTGTAAACTGACGTATTTTCCCAAAAAGGCTAAGTGCAGGTACTAATCGGAATAGGCCTGTCTCTCGTAGCATCAAATAGAAGTCTCGCAAGCTTAGATGCCTATAAAGTCTGTTGAACAAAGTTTCCTTTTTATTCGATCCGCTTGTGGATCGTTTCAGCCATGTTGTGATACTTAATATTACACTTTTATTCGATTGAAAGAAATCTATCTTTTGCTTCTGCTATCCATTTAAATTTGTGTTGTTTGACTATGATGATATCAACTACGTCACGATACTCCCCACCGGGCCCACCGGTAATACGTGGAAATATCGGGGTGTGACAGGTTGGTATCAGAGCCAACACTGAGTGAATTAAACACTAGCCTTTTGTGTTTAATCTCAGTTACACAATTGCACATTCCTCAATTTTCGAGTCTAGACAAAGAACATAGGACAAATCCTGATTTGTTTTACTTTTGTCTTTTATATATTCTTGTTGTTATCTTTGTTTATGTTGACAGGTTTAATCATGCCGCCAAGGTTCAGAAGCGGAAGAGGCAAGGCTCCCGTCACGGGGCATGACCACGAAGCCGGGCTGTCACATAGAAGAACACCGTCGATCACAATGAGCACCAGTCCTCAGGAGCAATGGAGGACGTACATTGAGCTAGCGAGGCGATCTGTCTCGCTCAGTTCTTCACCCTCATACCACCATTCATTTGGGCCTCAATCCGAAAACGAGCCCCACAACCCGCAGCCATCTTTCATACCTCTTCAGCTATCTAATTCGCACCATTCCTTTGGCGACCCCACTCCTGTCTTCCAGAGCCGGTTCAACCCGGCAAACTATATTGAAGAACCAATGAGTTTTAATCCACTAGGACCTGAAGACCACTTCTCGGGCGACAATTACATGGACGAGGACACCGATCCCGCTGAGCCACCGTCCAGAACCCCTGACCACCCCATCGAGATCTCTAACGGGTCATCTTTTCACGGATCACCTTACCGTGGTCCGAACAGTTACCAGGCGAGATTCACCTAGTTTGATTGGTATTTTACCCCCTCTGAGCACTCGGCGCCGTACCAGCAGCAGCAACAACAGCAGCAGGATCCCTCCGAGGTAGGGGTGAGCAAAAGGAAAATCCCGACCCTACCCGACCATTACCCGACCCCAGAACCGATCAAACATAAAATACAGAACCGATTCACTACCCTAAATATATGGTCGGTTCCGGTCTATAGGTCTAAGTCGGGTTTCACCATGAAAAGAACCGAGAACCGACCCGACCCTATTTTATATGAAAAATTGGAACCGATCTAAATACCTAGGTACTTGGGTTCAGGTCGGGTTGGGTATATTTTAGGTTCGGTTCTTGGTTATTTTCGGTCCGGACCTAAACTTGCTCACCCCTACTCCGAGGATTCTCGTTTTGTGGCAGTCACTCCGCCACCACCACCACCAGTTGAGCAACCGCCTCCGGAGCCACCAAGGCGGAGAAGATCAAACACACGGATGTCTGTGCGAGGAGGAGTGCGTATCAGCACCCATCAACCATCAAGTGGCAGCCACTACCCGCCACTCCAAGTAGAACCGCAGATGGGGGGACCTTCAAACCCCATCTCGGAAGTAGACTATGTGCCTATAGCGCCACCGTTGGGTTTTGATAACCCAATTCCTGCATACGCCGGTTCAACGGCGTATAACCCATTTGAGCAGTCGGCCCACACCAACTACAACTATGCTGAGGTCGACCCATATCAAGCAGTGTGGGACTACAACGCTCTTCATCCTGAAGGGCCCTATGGTGGTCCTTGGACCATTGGGTACCCACCTTATGTGTACCAGTACTCGCCACCTCCTCAACCTCTGCATTAGCAGCCGCCGCAGCCGCAACTGATCCCGCCGGAACGCCAACAAGAGGTTCTCGATAGATTGAACCAGGTTGAGCGGGAAGTTGATGCGTGTGAGGTGTATATATAAGTTTAAGTATATTTTAAGCCGTTTTACACTTTTTTTTAGCCAAGTTTTAAATTTATAAAACACGATATTTACTAACACTAAACACACATATGGGCAAGTGCACCCATCGTGAGCGTAGTATAGTGTTGGTAAGATACCGAGGTTGTCCAAGGACACAAGAGCTTTTAATACCGGTTTATCCTCAATGTCTAATCAAATCAAAAGTTTAGAAAAAATGTTTTAAACTAAGAAAATAAAAACTAACTAAAATGCTGAAAATAAAAATAAAAGTAAAACAGATAGACAAGATGAATCACTTGGTTCCGACTCGTGTATAGTGTAACCTTTGATTATTTCCGCACTCTTGCACTATTTAATAGATTATCTTAGTTATTGTAGTAGGCCCCTCTTTTGGAGGTGACGTTACCCTCAACCCAGTAGTTTGAGTCAGCAAGGATACAATCCTAAAGGGTCGGATTATTGAAAGATAATTAATTAAGTTATTAATGCAAATTATGGTAGGCCCCTCTTTTGAAGGTGACGTTACACTCGGCTAAGTAGTCTGAGTCAGCAAGGATACAGTCCTAAGTAGCCGGGTTATAGTATTAATAGTAGTTTAACTTATGAGGGGATCAAAGAGTTTGGACCCCCGCCATCCAATACCGTTAAGTATTGAAGGAGGTCCTACTAAATTTGACCCAGGTCCCTTGCAGGATCTCTAAACGCTGAACAACGGCAAGACTCTTACCAAACCGTTCCCTTAACCCCCGACCAGGTAGCCAACATACCTCCATATAGACCGTGGAGATATGAATGGTGAAAATCTTTTATTTTATATAGACAGTAAAATAATGCCAAGACACCACGGACAAACGATAAGGAAGAATCACCTTCAACATAAGAAACTAGTTATTAAAGTCATTAATACAAAACCAATTAAAAAGTGCGAAAAGATTAAAAATAAAAAGTATTACACTAGACACTTTGTCTTCACCAAGTGATGTAAGAGACTTAGGCAAACATGGCCTTGATTGTCAAGAACTCTTACGATCAATCTTGGATCCCGAGACGACTCACACACTCTATGATGGACAATGGATGATGGTGGTGGATGATGGTGTTATGGTGGTGGTGGGTGGTGGGTGAAGTGTGAGAGAGGTGGTGTGCCAAGGGAAGGTTTGAACTTGAGCCAAGCACTCCTATTTATAGGCTGAACAGAAGCCTGGACACGGCCCTGTGTCCGCTGGACACGGCCCCGTGTCCACCCTTTTCTCTTTCTTCATTAATTGCTCTTGTCCGCATTAGTTGACCACGCCCCCGTGTCCGTTGGGTACGGCCCCGTGTGGAGAAGCATATCTGTACTATCAGATTTGGCAAGATTCTGCTTATCTTTGCGTTGACCACGGCCCGTGTCCGCTGGGCACGGCCCCGTGGTGGGCAATAGAAGCTTCTACATGTTTGTCTTTTGTGCCAGGGCTGACCATCCTGGACACGGCCGCGTGCTTGCTGAGCACGGCCCCGTGTTGAGCTGGACACGCCCCGTGTTGAGCTGGACACGCCCCGTGCTCAGCTTTCTTCTTGTTTTTGATTTGGGAAGATGCTGTCGAGGGGTCAGGCATGCCACGTTTATTCCCTTTCTTTGTATTTATGTTAGATTTAGTTGTATATTTGTTCCTTTTATTCAATTAAGCTCATTTGATCCTGAAAATACAAAAGGAAGACATATGAACACTTTTTCCAACATTAGTACTAAAAAAGGGTTAGTTTTATGCATCATTTGATGTAATTTATATGTTGCATTTTATACACATCAAATACCCACACACTTGAATCTTTGCCTGTCCTCAAGCAAAACTCTTTATAATATGGCTTACACTCCCAAATGGAATGGTAGAAGAGAAGGTTTTTGGGCTTGTCATAGAGTGTCGGGATTTCCAATATTCTTTATTAAGTTTTATTTTTATTTATTTACAATCCTATTCGTCATGATTTATTTAAAACTTTTCATAAGATAAATTACTTATTAGGGCATAACATGCCTCTTTAAAATTCCATTTATATACAAGTTCACATACCTCACGGGGGATCACTCAACACTCGGCCGAAGATGTATTTTAGTGAATCACTCGAGAGCGGCATGGAACTTACTCCTACCATAGGCTTGCCAAGCAATCAATCCTTCTCCTTTTTAACTGTATACCTTTGTAAATATCAAGAGGACTTTTGGGTGAAGGGTTAGGCTTGGGTTAAAGGTAGGTGGTTGGGTTGGTGGTTAGTAAAAGGGCGAAAGGCGTAAAAAGCGTCGGTTTTCGTAAAACTTCTTCTTCTTCTTTTTTTGTTCTATTTTGATGAAGCCATTATTCAAACAAAGTTATTTTTGGTAAACTTGTTTGTTTATTCCTTTTGGCTTCATCATCATCATTTTTTTTTAAGGAAGTCGTAAGAAAAACAGAGCTTGTTACTAAAACAAAGGGTTAAAAATAAAAAGGGTTTGGTAGGTGAAATGGTGTTTGTTTTTGGGTTAAGAAATGAAAAGGTTTAGGCTCAAAGGGGTTAACTAGGGGGATTTTGGGTAGGTGGTAAAAAAAAAAGAAAAATAATGGTGTAGAAATAAAAAGGGTTAGTCCTAATGCCTCCATCATTTACTTACTCGGGTTTAAGTTGGTAAGGACCGGGAATGTATCGTCGTGGCAAGTTCTAGAGTCGTAAGAACCAAGCGGCTATTCACACAAGAAACGGAAAATGAGCATTTAGTTTAAAGATATGTATTTGTATGCTCAATAAAGGCTCAAAACTCACTTTTTGTGGGAATGGGTTTTTTATGTGATCAAGTATATATAATCAAATTTTAACTAAGCTTGTCATGCCGTTTCATAATTTTCTTATGTTGGTTCTTTTTATCACGACGCTATCGGTTGTAAATTTGTAAAAATATAACCTTTTTAGAACTTGAAATTCCCAAGTTAAACCTAGACAAGTAAAAAAAATGAAAAATTTTTGAAAAAAATTGGGGTGATTAGCGGTTCCAATAGAGTTTTGTGTAAGGCTTGTAATTAGGACTTGCAAGATTCAAGGTTTTTGGATCCCCCCACACTTAAACTACACATTGTCCTCAATGTGTCCCAAAAATAAGTTTTTCGGTTGATTAAAATGTGTAAAAGTGGGCTAAAACCAAGATTTTATGTTACTGGGTAGCTGAACACGGGGTGGTGTTGGCTGAGCACGGCCCAGTGTCCAGACTGCCAGTACCAAAAGTAAACAGAAGGCTGGGCACGGGGGCGTGTTCAGTGAGCACGACCCCGTGTCCATGTACCTGAACTGGGCATTTTCTACAGAACCTCGGGCACGGGGCGTGTTGGGGTGAGCACGGCCCCGTGCTGAACTTGCTGTAATGAAGAAAAATTGTCGGGAGGCTCTGTTGAGCTGGACACGCCCCGTGCTCAGTTGGGCACAGCCCCGTGCTCAGCTTTCTTCTTGTTTTTGCTTTGGGAAGATGTTGTCGAGGGGTCAGACATGCCACGTTTATTCCCTTTCTTTGTATTTATGTTAGATTTGGTTGTATATTTGTTCCTTTTGTTCAATTAAGCTCATTTGATCCTGAAAATACAAACGGAAGACAAAAGAACACTTTTTCCAATATTGGTACTAAAAAGGGTTAGTTTTATGCATCATTTGATGTAATTTATATGTTGCATTTTACACACATCAAGGTTCAAAGTGACCGCAGGGAACATCAAGGCTTCTTCAAAGGTTTGGCAAGCCTAATCAAAGGGAAGTCCAAGAGAGGGCCTTTTTGAAAATCCTTGTTTATTTTAATTTATAGTAATCATGTCCCTGCGTGGACATTTGTTTCTGTACTCAGCCCCTGCGTGGGCTTGTCTTTTTGTATTTTGCCCCTGCTTGGGCATGTCTTTCTGTTGACCCCTGCGTGGGTATGTTTGTTTGTTTAGCCCCTGCGTGGGCGTGTTATTTCTTTAGAAGTCCCGTTTAGGGCAAAATTGGTACTTGTTTAATTTTTAATGGAATGGTTGATTTAAATTTTCATTTTATTAATTATATGCATAAACATAAAATGTGAAATAAATGAAAATAACATTCCTATTATAAGATCTATCATTATAATAAAATGACAAAATCTAAAAAGGACAAGACCTAGTCATGTGTCACCTTAAGACAGGGCCAAGATGGTAGCTCCACAATTAGATTCAGATCCATATTAACATCTCAATTTAGGATTGTTCTGCGTTAAATATTAAAACGAATCTTAAAGGTAAAACCTAGCCTATATGTCGTTGCAGACATGGCCAAGATGGTAAAACCTACACAAAAGATTCCAATCCTTGTTAACATCTGAAAACATGTTAACACTCTTGGCAAAATGTGATTCGATAAAATCGCATAAGCCATCTTTAAACTGGGTTATTCCAATTTCCCTTATTTATATAATCATCCCTTAAGGATGAAGTGCCTACGGGCTATAATTAACGTCCTTTGGGACTAAAGACAGTAGTAGCCTACAACTCCCTGTCAAGAGAAGGTAATGAACTTTGATTCATACCTTAATACCTCGGTTCTGTAAAATCCTGGTTTAAATATTAAATCTGTCTGTATGACTAGGCTTTTGTGCTATTATTAAGTTGTAATTAAGGATTGTAATAAAGATCCTGAATATATATATATATATATACACTTAACAAATTAACCAAAATGATTATTAAAAACCACTGTTAATAAATTATAAAATACTGTACAAGCTTCTAAATAAACCTTGCCAACTATTTCTTTTATGTAGCAATTAAAGCTACATGACTAGGTCAGAAGAGGTAAACAGTCATCCAGTGGAAAACCATGAAAATACAAAAATACATGTGACCGGTGCGGAACTGCAAGCGTTAATAGATAATGCTGTTACAAAAGCTATGGAACGGCAGCTTAATGAATCTAGTGGGACTCGAAGCAGGACCCTATCCACACCACACTCTAAACCTAGAACTCAATCTGAGGCACACAACAAGCCACCCTCTACTCAGCATGGGCCCAAGAAAGAGGATGTTCAACATTCCTCAAACCAGCACAGTGTTCCATCCAAGAGGATAGTATTTAATAATGAATCGCGTGCTAAGTCCTGTACTTATAAATACTTTGTTTCTTGCAAACCCCGAAACTTTACTGGGGAAAAAGGGGCAGTTGATTGCTTGACATGGTTGGATGAGTTGGACACTATGGTAGATATCAGCGGTTGTGCTGATAAGGATGTTGTAAAGTTTGTATCTCAGTCATTCAAGGGTAAGGCCCTAGCCTGGTGGAGGTCGTTGATCCAAGCTACCAGGAAGATTCCATTATACAACCTGACATGGGATCAGTTTGTTACTCTCATTAAGGAAAACTACTGCCCTCAGTATGAGGTTGAAAAGATTGAGTCTGATTTCTTATCGTTAGTTATGAAAAACCTGGATTGCCAGGCCTACCTTACAAGCTTCAACATGATGTCAAGGTTGGTTCCTTACCTTGTGACACCAGAACCCAAGCGGATAGCTCGGTTCATTGGGGGTTTAGCCCCAGAAATCAAGGCAAGTGTGAAGGCCTCAAGACCAGCTACTTTTTGGTCTGCAGCTGATATATCATTGTCCCTTACTCTGGACGCGGTTAGGCAGAGATCGTTGAGAAACACCGATGCTGAAAAGAGGAAGCGTGAGGATGATAATTCACGGCGTTTGGATAAGAAACATAAGGGAAATAATGACCACAAAAAGGGTTCTGGATCTAAGAAGGAAGGTCAGCAGATGGGTGATAAGCCCAAGTGTAAAATCTGCAAGAAGCACCATTTCGGGAAGTGCAGATATGAGTCAAAATCCCAGTCACAGCCGAGAGCATGTGGGATTTGTAAATCTTCTGAGCACAAGACTCTAGATTGCAAGAAGATAAAAGACGCAACGTGCTACAACTGCAACGAGAAAGGGCACATTAAGTCAAATTGCCCAAAGATTGCGAAAAAGGCTGAGGAAGGGAAGAAGACCAATGCTAGGGTCTTCCAGATGAACGCACAGGAGGCCATCCAGAATGACAATGTGATAACAGGAACCTTCCTCATAAATGATGTTTATGTAAGAGTGTTGTTTGATTCAGGTGCTGATAAGTCGTTCGTAGATAATAAGTTTTGTATGTTGCTAAATTTACCTGTTAAAACCCTAAGTGTGAAATATGAGGTAGAATTAGCCGATGGAACCATAGAAACCGCATCAACAGTATTAGATGGATGTGTCATATCCATTAGGAACCACTCTTTTCCATTGTCCTTACTTCCTTTGAAGTTAGCCGGTTTTGATATAGTTATAGGCATGGACTGGTTATCTCATAACCAGGCCCAGATTGTTTGCAACAAGAAGCAAGTGGTGATCGAGACTCCGTCTGGTGAGCCACTTACCATTCAGGGAGATACCCAGTATGGATTGCCTGAGCAGGTGGCTATGCTCAAGGCATCTAGATGCTTGAAGAAGGGTTGTGTCATTTATATGGCACATGTAACTATTGATGAGCAGAAGCCCAAGGTTGAAGACATCCCTGTCATTTCTGAGTACCCAGAACTTTTCCCGGAAGAACTACCTGGTTTACCACCAGATAGGTAAGTAGAATTCTGAATTGACATCATCCCTGGAGCAGCAGCTATTGCGAGAGCACCTTATAGGTTGGCACCAACAGAGATGAAGGAATTGAGGAACAACTAGATGATTTGCTAGCCAAAGGTTTTATTAGACCTAGTTCGTCTCCTTGGGGAGCGCCAATCCTGTTTGTGAAGAAGAAAGATGGATCGATGCGCCTATGCATTGATTATCGTGAGCTTAACAAGGTCACTATCAAGAATAGGTATCCATTGCCCAGGATCGACGATCTGTTCGATCAGTTATAAGGGGCAAGCTACTTCTCTAAGATCGATTTGAGGTCAGGCTATCATCAACTGAAGGTTAAATATGAAGATGTACACAAGAGACAAGACTGCATTTAGGACTCGTTATGGTCATTACGAGTTCCTAGTGATGCCTTTTGGGCTCACTAATGCACCTGCCGCATTCATGGATCTCATGAATCACGTCTGCAAGCCCTATCTAGATAAATTCGTCATCGTCTTCATCGATGACATCCTCATTTACTCAAAGAGTCAAGCTGACCATGAGAAGCACCTCCGTTGCATTCTTAAGCTACTTCAACAGGAAAAGCTCTATGCCAAATTCTCAAAGTGTGAATTTTGGCTTCGTGAAGTCCAATTTCTTAGACATGTTGTTAGTGAGCGTGGTATCCAAGTGGATCCCGCTAAGATTGAAGCTATTATGAACTGGCAGGAGCCGAAGACGCCTACAGAGATTCGCAGCTTTTTAGGACTGGCAGGATACTACAGACGATTTATTGAAAATTTCTCAAGAATTGCAGCACCCCTGACTTTACTCACCCGCAAGAATAGCAAGTTTGACTAGGGGCCTAAGCAGCAATAATCTTTCGATATTTTGAAGCAGAAGTTGAGAAATGCTCCTGTATTGACGTTGTTAGATGGAATTGATGAGTTTGTGGTATATTGTGATGCATCACACACCGGGATGGGATGTGTGCTTATCCAGAAAGGCAAAGTTATTTCCTATGCTTCACGTCAGTTAAAGGTGCACGAGAAGAATTACACCACCCATGATTTGGAGCTGGGTGCCATTGTATTTGCACTAAAACTGTGGAGGCATTATTTGTATGGAACTAAGTGTGTGATCTATTCTGATCACAAGAGCCTTCAACACTTGTTTAATCAGAAGGATTTAAACATGAGGCAGCGACGTTGGATGGAAACTTTATATAATTATGACTGTGAGATAAGATACCATCCTGGCAAGGCAAATGTAGTCGCCGATGCCTTAAGTAGAAAGGAACGAGTGAAGCCCATAAGAATCAATGCCAAGAGCATTGAATTAAAGAATAGTTTGAATGAAAGGTTGTTAGTTGTGCAGAAGGAAGCCGTGCTAGAAGCTAACTATCCTGATGAAAAGCTAGGAGTAATTGAAGAACAATTATCCTATGGCAAGGACGGAATTCTGAGACTAAATGGACGAATTTGGGTTCCAGTTTATGGAGGACTTCGGGATGTAATCCTCCAGGAAGCCCACAGTTCTAAATACTCCGTTCATCCTGGAGCTGACAAGATGTACCAGGATCTGAAGGCAAATTATTGGTGGATAGGCTTGAAGAAGTTTATAGCTACCTATGTAGCCAAATGTTTGATGTGCGCTCAAGTCAAAGCTGAACATCAAAAGCCGTCAGGTTTGCTATAACAGCCTGAGCTTCCCACCTGGAAGTGGGAGATGGTGACAATGGATTTCATCACCAAGTTGCCAAAGACAAAGAAAGGAAATGATACAATATGGGTTATAGTTGATAGAATGACTAAGTCAGCACATTTTCTACCCATCAAGGAGACTCATAGCTCCGACATATTAGCCCAATTGTACGTAGATAAGATTGTATCCTTGCATGGCGTACCAGTGTCTATTATCTCTGACAGAGATACTAGATACACATCACATTTTTGGAAAAGTTTCCAACAATCTTTGGGCACGCGCTTAAATTTTAGTACGGCTTACCATCATCAGACGGACGGGCAGAGTGAGCGTACCATCCAAACTTTGGAAGACATGCTTCGCGCATGTGTGATTAACTTAGGTGGTAGTTGGGATAACCACCTGCCATTGATCGAGTTCTCCTATAACAATAGCTACCATACCAGCATTCAGGTTGCGCCTTTTGAGGCATTATATGGTAGGAAATGCAGAACGCCTATTTGTTGGGCAGAAGTAGGAGAAGCTTAGTTATCAGGACCTGAGATAGTCTTTGAAACAACGGACAAGATTGTCCAAATTCGTGACCGCCTGAAAGCTGCCAGGGATAGGCAGAAAAGCTACGCTGATAAAAGGCGAAAACCTCTAAAGTTTGAGGTTGGTGATAAAGTTTTGCTTAAAGTATCACCCTGGAAGGGGGTGATGCGGTTTGGTAAGAAAGGTAAGTTAAGCCCAAGGTATATAGGACCATTCGAGATCATTGATGTGTAGGAACAGTGGCTTATAAGTTAAACTTACCTGAAGAGCTCAGTGGTATTCACAATGTATTCCACATCTGCAATCTAAAGAAATGTCTAGCCGATGAATCGCTAGTCATACCACATACGGATGTGCATATAGATGAGAGCTTGAAATTTGTGGAAAAACCTTTGTCGATTGAGGATCGACAGGTTAAGAAGCTTCGAAGTAAGCATGAGCCAATTGTCAAGGTTAAATGGGATGCCCGCAGAGGTCCCAAGTACACGTGGGAGGTAGAGTCCACAATGAAAGAAAAATACCCTCATTTATTTCAGTAAATCTCGAGGTCAAGATTTCTTTTAAGGGGGTGAGGATGTAACACCTCGGAAATTTATGTCCAATAATGTATCGACACGTGTCATGAGCTTTAAACGTGTAAAAGATTACTTTAGAGGGACTAAAGTTGACAACAGAGAAAGTATGTGAATAAATGGGTTCAAAGTGTCAACAATGGATAAATATATCTTGCAATAACCCTACACGATGTTTATACCCTTAAACGAATGAATCATGGATCATACGAAGCTAATTGTGGAAGAAATTGAGAGATTACAAACTACAGGGATTAAATGTGTCAACATGTTTAAGGTATACCTCTGAGTGACCTTTTAGCAAACCCGAAACTTTGTAACGGTTAATTATGCTCACTAGAATAAGTGATAGAAATTTCACAAGGTTTCGATAAAGTATGAGAAAGTTATGACAATATTCGTATACGAGGGGTTAAAATCGTCAACATTGAATTCTAGGGCCTTACGGGTGATCATAAAGTTAACCGAGGACTTAACGGTGTTTGGTTATGCCTTGGAGCCCTTAAAAGTCAAGTTAGAGGGCCAAAAGTGCAAGAAATAAACTTAAAACCACGTTTAGAAGGACCAGGGACCAAAACAACAATTATTGAAAGTTGTTTGCAGGTCAGCAGAGTCCAGGCGGCCCGCGTAAGACTGCTTAAAAGTCTACGCGGCCCGCGTGAGCATGCCAGTGACAGAAAACTCCTGGCAGCTGCCAGTTCAGGTCTGTAACCGACTTAAAAAGCTTGTTTTCTTATACTAGGGACTCCTCCACTGGTATTTCATGCAATAGGGACAGATGGGACCATCTTGTAACACTTGTAGACCTATTTGTCATGATCTTGGGGAATCAAATTCACTATATAAGAAGGCATTGTTGCAAACATGGGACTTGCTCATTCAAAAATTATTCAAGGCTTTCTCTGGAGCTTCTCTGGTCTTCATCAAGTTTCCTTAAGATTCCTAGTCGTGCATATGACCTTTGTAAGTGTGCTTAACTTTCCTTAATTCAGTTTTGCTTAGTTAATTAGCTTAAAGTCAAACCATCGTAATTAAAGTTTGACTTCGAGATTACTCATAATTTGTCCAGTCAAATCTCGAATTGAAAATACCTATGAGTTGGCAATTATGTGGGTAATAAACCCTTAAAAGGGTACTCTCTGATTCCCACTCTAAGTAGGTCGAATGTCGGGTCAAAGTTAATCTTAAAAAGTCAACAGAAAACTTATTTTCAAATTAATGCATAATTAGAAATGTAGAAGCCATTCAACCTGTTTTATCATTAATATAACTTGGTAATTAATGTAAGAACATGTCTAAACATGTTCAACCCGACAATTTTCAGTTTAGGCTCGGTTCGGAACCGAAAGTCGCATAATTTGACTTCTGCTTTGACTTTCAGTTCTGACCCGTTTAAGCATAGTTTAGAAATGCCTTAGAGCCTTATTAGGACCAGGTTTCATGTTAGTAGAACCCTCTATGATTATACAACTTGGTTCATTAGTTATCCGATTCATATGCATGTTTCCGTTAAATGCTTAAATGTTGACTATTATGCCCTTTTCACCTTAAAAAGTGATTTTTGAAAAATTAAAAGAGTAGAAACCTTCATTACTGATTTATAAACTTGTCCCTAAAATTTGACATCAGTTTGAGGTCTAGATTAGGAGTTATGCTCAATAGCGTAAATGAAAAGCTTTTTATTAATTAAACGGCATAATTAGCGTATAGCCTATCTAAAACCAATTTTTGATATCAAACTTTTTACCCACATATATAAAATAATATTTTGGGATTTTTGAAGATTTTTATTTATTTTTAGGCTGAGCATAACATAGGGTTCTAAGCTTGATTCGGTAATTGCCGGTTTTGCCCTTTTAGCCTATAAAATGAGTTTTACAAATTATTTTGACCCCAAACCTTTTGCTACTGATTTATATAATAAATAAAACATTTTAAGCTTTCTGGAATGATAAAAATATCAGCTTTTCGTATAAAACCCGGAAATAGCTTAAAATCGTCTTTTTAAGCGTTTTTAACGCATAGTATGCATTAAAACTATTTTAAACATATAAGGTTTGATGCCTACTGATATTTTCAGTAAATTTTAATATTTTAACAGTAAACAAAAGTTTTAAACTCAGATTTCCAGTTTTGACCTTTTAAGCCTATGTGAAATTACCAAAATGCCCATAAGATACAAAGTTTGGTTATAAATGATAAATTTCACACATATGTTATACCTTAATGTTATAACTTATTAAATTAAGTATTTT
The DNA here is from genome assembly GCA_030545235.1 of Helianthus tuberosus. Lineage (NCBI taxonomy): Eukaryota > Viridiplantae > Streptophyta > Magnoliopsida > Asterales > Asteraceae > Helianthus > Helianthus tuberosus. Next base: position 8,525,057 of record CM060443.1, read on the forward strand.
TACTGATTATATCAGACCTATAACTCAGATTATTATTTAAACTCTTTTATAACCTTTATAATGACCAAAATGCCCCTACGGGGCATAGTTTGAGTTTAAAATCATTTTGGGCATAATAGAAGATATCTTACTGATGTCACAACATATTTAAGGCATATTAACTTAGGAAACCTGTATATGACTCTTATGGTTACCCGTTACGCAAATTTCGCGTTCGGTTCGGTTTATGTGACTAGTTTGCATAAATTGACCAAAACGGGTCAAACCTTATCATTTTTGTCTCAAAATCCAGAATGTGTTTAGTTTACCCATATTATACAAGTCTTTAAACTTGTCGGGTCGAAATCACATTCTATTCCGGTCTTCGCTTAATCATGCGTTTGAACCGTATCTTCCTTTAAAACTAACCGGTCTAAGTTTAAGCTTAATTAAAGACCCGTTAGGAATCTAATAGGTTATTATAAACCTTCGTTCCATAATAGGAGACCTGGTAAAAGCTACGTGCACTTGCTATTTGTGATTATTACTTGCAAAGGTAAATACTTTTAACTTATTTTCCCTTATACGGGCTTGGGGTACGGTATATAAAATACCGCTTGGTCGGGCATTGAATCTTTAATCGTATGAAGGTTAATTCAATGAAATGACCCGTTTAAATTGTTTTGTTTGCTTAAATCCTTTGGGGGATTAATGACCATGTCCCGGATATTCTTGGCATCATTCATAGAAATGGCCACGACCTTAGCACGCGGGTGTAGGCGTACACCCACCAGTGCATTTATAAGTAAAGAGATATAACCGCCGGTTTCGAGAATAACTCACCGCGGGACTATATCATGTGGTGTATCAATTAATCTTTAACCCGGTGTTCAACCCGGGCTACTGAACATATAAGAAACATGTAATTCTTTTACAAGTTTATATATAAATAATTATCCCAAGTTATAAAAATCTTTTGTGCCATGTGCATCCAAATCAATTTCTTAAACATTTTCAAAATGAGTCAGTTAAATTGTATTTACCAGTGTAAACTGATGTATTTTCCCAAAAAGGCTAAGTACAGGTACTAATCGGAATAGGCCGGTCTCTCCTAGCATCAAATAGAAGTCTCGCAAGCTTAGATGCCTATAAAGTCTGTTGAACAAAGTTTCCTTTTTATTCGATCCGCTTGTGGATCTTTTTCAGCCATGTTGTGATACTTAATATTACACTTTTATTCGGTTTAAATAAATCTATCTTTTGCTTCCGCTGTGCATTAAAATTTGTGTTGTTTGACTATGATGATATCAACTACGTCACGATACTCCGCACCGGTAATACGTGGAAATATCGGGGTGTGACAACTGGCGGCAACAGGAAAGGGTGTTTGTCAACCAATACCCTCATAGTAGCTTCCTCGAGAGGTGTAACCCCATAAGAACATATAACTTTAACCACAACAGTGAACTGACCATCAGCAACTTTCTGTAAACATTGCTTAACGTTGACATTTCCTTTAGAGTTACCAAGATCAAGAGGGCCTTCCCCAGGCCTGACCAACCCCTCCAAGGTTTGGTTGAAAAGGGATAAGATGAGTTCGGCGAACCCGGTCCCATTTCCCCAAGCCGCCAGGGCACTCTGAATACTACGACATTGCAAATACTTCCTATTCATGACCTACGTTCTTGTCTGTTGGAAGGCCTGAACACTCATAAAGTGCAACGCGGTAACAAAAGTTTAACCCACCCCTCAAACCGACTCTAGCATAGCCACCACCTTGCACAACACAACAATTAAGGCTTGAGCAAACGTCAAACAACTAAGAGGGACACTTTTAACCATCTTGATAGGGAGAGAGAAGACCCCAGCAAGGAGGGCCACATCCATGGCCACTTCCCTGAAGGAAACAACCTCTCCCTCCCCTCCCCCTCATAGCCCAATTTTCTTAAAAATCTCATAGCATGAAAAAATGTTTGATTCCACCGACTAAAACTAACACGCAATAACACTATGCAAATTAATCCATTATATCTCGTTATAAACGTTACTAACAACATAGTTTTGCTCAAAATCCAAGTTACATGGTTTGAACTCAAATCTCAACTAATCCGTCAAGAATAAAACTAAAAGGATAGAAATACATACTTTGGTAGGCTGAACCATACTTCACTAATATCAGTTAAAATATTTTATAGGTAAAACTTAGTTTAATAACACAAAACGCTTACCCACCAAAGATAGTCATGTAGTAGTATTAGTAATTTAATAATAGCAGTAATGGTCATTTTAACTACAAGAACATATCTATCTATACTTTCTATAAAAGGAGAAATCCAAGTGACATAAGAAAAGCTGATGTGTCAGCAGGAGAGGGTGTCCAACAAGGCTTTTCTTATCTCATTATTACATCATAAAGACTAATATATAAATCACCTTAATTTGATTTCAGACCACTGTCTTGTGTATTCAAATGGTCTGGCCCACATTCCAAAGGGCAAACCACTGCTCTTCTATAAGAAAGTAGCAGATGCTAATTCAGGAAAATATATACCTAGCAGCAGTTGTTTTGAAATTGCGGGTAATTTGAAATTCAAAATGCATGGGGATATGTAATTTTCAATTAATGCATGTCACTCACTCACTTCTGTCAATTATCTTCTTATATAAATGTGTTCTCTACTTTTGTATTTTCAAACCACATTTCTAATGTATCTCTCCCTCAAACCCCTTCTTCTCAATACTCGACATTTGTTCATAAAGGATAACAGAAAACTGAAGCTCTCGCTGTCCCACTTTCATAAAAAAATTTTAGGGATATGTGGTTTTCCAAGATCATGGTAATGTGATATATATGATTATGTTTGTTTTTTCTTTTTTATTTTTACTAAAGTTTTGTTATCTGAGTTATGACTAAATGATGATTGTGAATGATCTGCTGCAGTTGATGATGATGATGATTGTTCTACAGTTGTTTCCAGTGTCATTGTTTCAACATCGTGTAAAGTATGTGTTTTTTGCTACTCCAGTTTTGAAATTTTGAATTCTTAATTTTGGAAGTGATATACTCTAATTCTCGGTTTATATTTCAGTCTAATCCCAGTTGTTTGAAATTCATACAATCTGCTGCAGGTTATTATAGGTTTGTATTAAAAGAAGCATAAAGTTAAATTAAACACAAAGAAAGATTATTAATAATGTTCATTTAAATGATGATAAGTATATGATTTTGGGCAGATGATGATGATGTAGAACCCGCAGTAGTTCCTACTAAACGCAAGAAAGGATTTGCTACTGCTGTAAGATAACATTTTATCTTACTAGAGTAATGGTCTTTCCTGCAGATGATGATGATGATGATTGTTCTACAGTTGTTTGCAGTGTCATTGTTTCAAATTCGGGTAAAGTATGTGGTTTTTGCTACTCCAGTTTTAAAATTTTGAATTTTGAATTTTCAAGTGATATACTTTAATTCTCAGTTTATATTTCAGTCTAATCCCAGTTGTTCCTACTAAACGCAAGAAAGGATCTTCTACTGCTGCATCTTGATCTGTTCACGAGAGATCAGGTTTCTAGAAACCTGATGTTGAATGATTGAGTACTTCCGTGGAGTTCATGCCGATTGTCGAAGATATACACTGATGGACTTTAAGGCTAAAATCACTAAATTTGTAGCTAATAGCACTAAATTTTTGCTGTTAGGTTCGTAAATTTCTTGGTGGTGTTGTTAGATTTTAAAGTTTGGTTGTAATTTTAAGCTGAATTAGTATTATTATCTAATTTTTATTATCATCTGATTATTGCAGATTGGTACTTTTGATGTATAAGTGAAATTGTTTCTGAGTTTAATTAGATTATGTTGATATTGTATCAATTTCTGTTAATGTATAGAGAACATCTGCTCTAAATCATCATCTGTTGATCTAACGGCTGTTTGACTTGCTACTATTGTCAATTGCTATCATCTGTTGTTGCCAACATCTGATTCAGTTGCTACTGTTGGAAACATGAGAGGCTTAAACAGATGTTCGCAATATCTTTGTATTCCAAATGAATAGATTTTTTATCTGAGTTATGACTAAATGATGATTGCTTATGTGTCAATTTTTATGCTTCTGAGATTTTTTATCTGAGTTAAAATACATTTAATTTCAAACTACTGCTCTATATTTAAATGTCAAAGGTCTGGCCCACATTCAAGAGTGTAAACTACTGCCCATAGCTAAGAAAGTATAACTTAGCAGATGTTTCCTTTGGGAAACATATACCATAGCAGTGGTTTTGAAATTGCCGGTAATTTCAAATTCAAAATGCCTCGGGATATGTACTTTGCAATTAATGCACGTCACTCAATCACTTCTTTCTGATTTTAAAGGCGTCTTATAGGTAAATGAATAGGTTATTTTTAATTATAATAACGTGTTTAATTTTATATTTTTCCCATGTAAATGCATTAAAAGCCTAACGATTGTCGCATCATATTTTGTAGTCATAACCGCCTTCATTGGGTATATACAATACATTGGGCAGTTGTTTTGATCATTATCGTTTTCATCCATCTACTCAATCATCTTCAAAAGTTTGTTGAGGAGATTTTCACAAGGCTCTCTTCAGAATGGAAAAAATTGGGTTTCAAGTGATTGTTGACGAGATTTTCACAAGGCTCTCTGCAGAAGATATTGGTCGTTTCAAATGTCTTTCCAAGAATTTTTATAGCGAATTGTCAAGTCATGCATTTCAGATGATGCATGCTCTCCGAAGAGGAGATTCAGTACAAAAGAAACTACTATCCTTTAAAGACACGTCAATTGTCATTGACGACGTAGTTGCTGGTACTTTGGATGTTGTTAGAAGCAAAACCTTAAGTTTTCCTAAAAATGTCCACCCTAGCAACTTACGTATTCTATCTTCATTTAATGGTTTGTTGTTAGTTTGCAATCAAGGGATTTGCTGTCAGTTGATTCTTTGGAATCCAACTACCAGGCGCTATAAGGTTTTGTGTGATGACTACTTCAATTACAATCATCATCGAAACTCTGATACTGGTGGAATTTATTTTGATCAGTTCAATGATCTGAAAGTGCTGAACATCAGATGTTACTGTAATGTAACTGCTGCTCGTGTTTACTCACGATGTCGTGAGTCATGGAGAACAATAAATTTCGGTAGCATAAACAATTATGGTTCAAGTGGTTATTCAAGGTCTACAGGAGTTTATGCTGATAAAACCATATATTTTATGGTTTCAAATTATTGGTATCCACTAGGTGAGAGGAACATCGTTGCTTTTGATGTTCTAAGTGAGACTTTCAGAATGCTTCATTTTGCCGAGAGTATTGTAGTCAATCCTTGCCAAGGGCATTTTTTGACCATCGCAAAGATGCTGCATATGATTGTTATTGGAAAGTCTGCTGAGCTAACTACTGATTTGCTCAGATATGAAGAAGAAGGCTGGATGAAGGTGTTTGTTTTCAATAATCCTCATGTAGTTGATTATGTAGATAGGCGCCGAAGGACTAATATAATTGAAGACAACAAATGGCTGATAACAAGCATCTGGGGGGATATGATTGAAGTTGATCTCAGCAACGAACTTCTGAAATACCTCCAACATGTTGACAATTTCAATGGTCCGAAAGGAGCTTTACTTATCGAGACTACTGTTTCACCAATTGATTAGGAATTAGGATCCTGTATTTTATTGAATGCTATTTGCTGTTTTGACAATTGTATTTTATATATAATTAGTTATGTTAAAATTACTAATCAAAGCTCTGTTATTTGCTGCGTTAAAATTTTATTGAATGAATATTGATGTTTGAGAGTGTAAAAGCTTGTAATATTGGCAAAGGTCTGTTTAAATGACCAAAGCTCTTTTATTGAGAACAGATGTTTCAAAATAAAACAGTGGTTGATACATCTGTTGACTTGGGTCAACAGATGGATGAACTTTGTATGCTGTTTGACACTTGTAGTTTTTATATAATTAGTTCTGTTAAAATTATTAACCATGTTTGTTATTTAAATTAAGTAAATAAATATTTAGGTTTGAGAGTGTAAAAGCTTGTAATATTGGCAAAGGTATGTTTAAATGATCACAACTCTGTTATTGCGAACAAATGTTTGAAAATAAAACAGTGGTTGATACATCTGTTGACTTTGGTCAACAGATGTATGAAAACAGATGTTTGTAACTACTGTTGAGAAAACTTTGGTTGAAATCGCTGTTTTGTTAAAATGGTGGTTTAAAACCAGTGTTGGCTTAAAATAGTGTTTTGTGGAGGTTGAAGGGGATTGAAATGACTGATGGGTTAAAATATTGTTTTTTTTAGAAGGAAGATTCTTGAATTACTGTTTATATAATGACTGTAGTTAAAGCTCAGTGTTTTAATCCACTGATAGACTATCCACTGATAGTTATAGTCAGCTACTGTTTTCATTTTCAGCACTGTAATATTGGCAAAGGTATGTTTAAATGATCAAAGCTATGTTATTGGGAACATATGTTTAAAAATAAAACAGTGGTTAGTACATCTGTTAACTTTGTTCAACAGATGGATGAAAATAGATGTTTGGTTAAAATGGTGGTTTAAAACCAGTGTTGGCTTAAAATAGTGTTTTGTGGAGGTTGAAGGGGATTGAAACGACTGATGGGTTAAAATATTATTTTTTGGGAGAAGGAACATGCTTGAACCACTCTTTATAAAATCACTGTTGTTAAAGGTCAGTGTTTTAATTTACTGATAGTCTATCCACTGATAGTTATAGCAAGTTACTGTTTTCATTTTCAGCACTATAAACTACTGATATTGATTCATCAGTGGTTTCCTAACAACTGTCATCCATTATTCATCAGAGGTTCTCACATGGACAGTACTTAGCCGTCAGATCTTTTGTAACTGCTGCCACGTCAGCATTCACTTTTTCCACTTATAAAACCCTGATCAAAACCCCAAACAGGGTTTTGACTGTCGAGTCGAATTCAAAATTCCTTTCAAAAGCAGTTTTCATCAAATTCTCTCAAATCACTCATCTTCTTCCTTCGTTCTTAACTACCTTTGATTTATCATGGATCTGCCATTCAAAATCCGCCATAACTACGTGAGTACACTTGCAAAAACAAGTAAAAATATAGGTTTTCATTCCGTGATTGATGCACTTTCATCTTCAAAGTACAAAACTTTGTTGACTTGCAATGAAACCATCTACGTGGATACCCAACGAGAGTTCTGAAAAAATGCAAAGCTTGAAACTAAGGACAAAAAGACCTTAGTTATTACTTCATCAATAAGGGGAATTCCAGTGGTCATCACACCTCAAACCATTTCAGAGGTTTTTGAAATCAATGATCTTACAGGTAAAAGCTCTTTCCCAAAAACAGAGTACCAAACTGATTTCTCTGAGAGAGGGTATGAAGAAGAAATGAAAAAGGATACTTTAGAATAGGGTAGTTTTCCTCCTGCTCCGAGGTTTTTATTCCATACCCTCCTGATGTGTGTGTCAAATAAAACAATAGCTTTTAATGAAATACCATTGAAAATTCAATACCTCGGCTATGCTATCATGGCTGAACAAAATTTTAACTACTCTCAGGAAATTTTCAATGATATGGTTAAGAATGTTAATAAAAAATCATTTTTATTGTTTCCAAGGTTTTTAAGTTTTTATCTTCAAAAGAAATTTTCAAAGGATAATGCATATGTGCTTATCCAAGGAAATCCTATTCAAATAAACAGTCTAACTTCTGAAACATTCACAAGGCTGTCAAAACCTTTAAAAACCACAATAGAGGTACCTGAGCAGAATTTAGCAGTAACAACTACTCCTCAGGCCCCTGTTGTTGAGCCCACTGCTCCTGGTGATCACAGAAGCACAACCACATCTGTGAAACCCACACAAAAAATATCCAAAAAGACCAAAAAGAAAACTATCCAAAAGCCCTCCAAACCCACCAAAAAGGTGACTCTGGAAGACGAGATCCCAGAGGTAACACCTGTGACAAAACAAAAGTCACCTGAAACCACTGCTGCTACTTCCTCACAGCAGATGGAAGAAAGATCTCAACCTGAGCCTAAAACTCCTCCTGTATCCTCTCAAAAGGATCAGGTTGTATCAACAGGGACACCCCAATCAATGATACCTTTGTTGGATGCACTTGATATAGCTCAGATAAAAATCGGTTCTTCTCAATCACCTGTCAATGAGAATATACCACAACAAGTGACTGAGTCTGGTGTCTCTATTTCTGTTAACCCACCAACAGTTGAGAAAGCTACACTGCAGGAATTACAAGTAATTCCTGTCAGTAGTTCAAGTGGAGCAGCTACTACTGTTGTTGAACCCACTGGTTTACACCTGGACAGTAGTTTCATTAGTGAGATTTCCTTGAAGGCAATTTCTTCTTTGGGAAGCATAGTGTCAACTGGCGTGTTTCCATTATACGCTGGTTACCTTAAAATGGTAAGCTCTGCTGAAGAAAGAAGTCCACAGTACCGAGAACAAGGGGCATCAGTGGATAATTTTTGGGAAACTTTTCCTAAGTCAACCACTGATACAACCACCACTGGTGGGAAATCAGATGATCCCATTAACTTGGGTGATGGTTTAAAGTACAAAGAATTGACGGAGAGGGTTGATAAACTTGACACATCGGTTGGAGAAATGAAAACTATGCTGCAACAGTTGTTACAAGCTCAAAAGGCTACACCCACTGCTGCACCATCTGCAACATCTGATCCATCTGCTGCTGAGCTATGGCATCTGTTTCAACCTCTGTTTCATAAACAAAGACAATATGCAGATCAACAGCATGAAGTTCAACTTCAAATGGTCAGAAATGTCATGGAAGCTAGGTACAAAGATACTCAAGCAGATATCAAAGCCATTAAAGCTCATCTGCTTCAAACTACTGGCACTGTTCCTCCTTCAATCATCTTTGTTGAAAATCCTGATGATGTCAAAAAGTGGGAGAAAACTAGAGGGAAGAAGGGAAAAGAAGATGGTTTATACATGCCACCAGAACGAATGTCCAAACTTGTGGTTGAAATCCCAAGACCAGATGGTTCCAAAAAGGTTGATGAGACTCAAAATGCATTTGCTGCATTAAAGGCAAACATGAAAGGATCTAGAAGGTTTGAGGAGGAGAAGAAAGTTTTGATGGAAAAAGAAGAGCAGGGTACTTCTAAACCTAAAAGAAGACAGCCTACCAAAAAAGTAAGTCAACGCAAAACCACACCTTCCAAAACCACCAAACAAACTCCTTAAATTCCCAAAATTTCCTGTCATCAAACCTCCAAACCAACAGATGTTAAAACTCATGTTGTATCAACAGTTGTTGGTACTTCAGTTGTTTCAACAGATGTTATCTCAACAACTTCCATCACTACTACATCAACCCACAGTCAATCCACTGTCATACCAAAAACAATATCACCATCACAAAATCCAGCTGCCAAAAAGCAGAAAACAACACTTGACACATCAACTGTTGTAGTGACCACAGTGGTTGGAAAACCAGTTGTTTCAACAGGTGTTAATCAGATACCAACTACTTCAATCTCTGCCACTGAACCCATAAATACACCACCAACTTCTCCAAAGCATAAAAGGAGAAAGATAACAAACAATGTAGTGGAAGATGACACTTCCCCAACTCTAACATCTACACAACCATTGTCCCTTGTGACCATTCGAAACCCTGTTCCATTATCTTTAGTTCAACTCTTCAATCAAAACACTGCCATTGACTCTGCAGGAGTACAATATCCTCTAGATCTTCCAGCAGTCAGGGAGGAAATCAAATCCTTCTACTCTGAAGATGATCCTGAAAAGAGGAAATTCCCATCTGTTAAAGGTTATCCTTTGCCAAGAAATACAGAAGAATATCTCAAAATAAAAGCCCAACAAGCAGATGATATATCTAAAAGAGATATAGAGGGAAAGTTTGACAAAGAGATTCAAAGAAATTATCAATACCTGCTCAGTAAAGTTAGAACTTTAGAGCAGTTCTCAAAAGTCTTTTGTCAAAAATTGTCTGAAAAATATGATGAAAGCATGAGAAATTACTATCTTGAATACATAATAGCATACAAGAAGTACAGGGCAGAAAAATATCAATACAAAGAATGGACCATTAGTGAACTGCAAGAGGAGACAGTCAGAATTCAAAAGATGATTCAAGAGAACATAAAGCAAACTCCTCCGGTTTGGGCCAATTACAAGAAAAATGTACCAGAAAGGACCTTGAAACTGAAAAGAATGAAAGAAGAGCTGATAACTGCTGATTATGGGTCAAGAAACCAGGTTACAAGGTGGAGAGAAGAAAAGGTGTTTGCTACCTACAAAAAGTTGGAAGAGTTAAGGAAGAGAGATCCCACTGCTCCTAAAAAGCCTGATTATCCGGAAGCAGTGGTTCCAGTCAAACAACAAAAATTGCCAATCAGGAGACCCACTGCTCCACATGCTAGCATCCTTTATCAAAGAAGTAAAGAAAAGCAGATGGATGAATTAACAAAAGAAGACAAGGCCCAAGAAGATTACATTATCAAAATGGTTTTTCAGACATTTACGAAAGAAAAACAAGATTCAGCAGAATCTAAACTTTAAGTTTTTATACTCTAAACTTTAAGTATTTACTGACTGACTTATTTATTTATTTTATTTATAAGTCTATATAAATATAACTATAATCATCGTTTATATTTGTTATGCATGGTTTTCTAAGAAACCACTCGTGTTTGCACAATCTAAACTTTAAGTTTGTTAGACATCTTTTATTAAGTTTGTATGGTTTTCTAAGAAACCACTCGTGTTTGCACAATCTAAACATTAAGTTTGTTAAACATCTTTTATTAAGTTTGTTAAAATCTTTTATATTTACTTATATAGTTGTCTTTTAGCTATAATAAATAACACGTTTTGGTAAAATATCTATACACATATCTATATGTTCTGTCAATATGTGTTATGCATGGTTTTCTAAGAAACGACCCGTGTTTGCACACGGGTCTTACCGCTAGTACTATATAATAAAAGAAACCATTTTTGGGACACTTGTCATCATATTAGGCCATGTTTTATAGATAAATATTATTTTAGTTTAATCTTTTCTAATTAATTATAGATAATCCTCCTACTAAATATTATTTAGTTTAATTTCTTATGGATAATTATTATCTAGTTTAATCTCCTTCTCATTTATAATATTATTTATTTAACTAATAGGGTAAATTACGATTTTGGCCTCTGTGGTTATATCACTTTTACTCTTTTAGCCCTAAAAGAATTTTTGACATCTAAGTCCCCAACGTCTTTTTTTCTAATCTTTTTTTGCCCCTAACGTCTTTTTTTCTAACCCTAATTGGCCCCTAACATTTAATGGATGGGGTTAGTGTTAGGGGACAAAAGGGTTAGAAAGAAAGACGTTGCGGGCTAAGATGTTAAAAAAATATTTTTTGGGCTAAAAGGGTAAAAGTGATATAACCACAGGGGCTAAAATCGTAATTTACTCTAACTAATATTATTTATCATTTATACATTTACGGAGTTTTAAATAATGGGTTAAATTTATTGATGCTTCGTTAACAAATTTTGCTACAACAAAATAATCTATTTATATCAATCTAATTTTTTTACATACTATATAATAAAACATTAATGTGTGACACATGTCGTTCATTGTAGATATTTATTTTATGACTTTCTCACCTCACTTCCAAACTTATCTTATATTAATTAAATAAATAAATGAATAATGAGCTAATATTAAATTTTATCCGACTTTAAATTTTGAATACCATTCTTCTATTTTTCTAATAAAATATTATCCAAAATTTTAAATAAAACAAATTATTTGTCACGAAAATCAAACTTTGTATTAATATATTAAGTATTTTTATTTTCAATATACAAAATTACATTTACTAACTTTTTATTATTTGGTATATAAAATTACATTTATTTAACTCATGTAATAAATGAGGTTTTTTAAAGATGTATTATTTTATTATTTGGTTAACAATATTACATTTATTCAACCCGTGTAATACATGTGGTTTTAAAGATATATTTTTTTTTACTTGGTATATAAAATTACATTAATTCAACCCGTACAATATGGTTCTTATATATATAATTTTTTTATTATTTAATATATAAAATTATATTTATTCAACCCGTGCAATAAATGAAATTTTTAAAGATATAATGTTTTATTATTTAGTATATAAATTTATTTACTCAACTCGTGTAATACACGGGGTTATAACCTAGTGTAGAATATATGATGGTAATTTTGTTGAATGAATATGATGCAAGAAATAAGAATATGATCAAAAGCAAATCTCTTGAAAATCTCGCAAGAAAATAATCCCTTTTGTGAATAATGATATACAAAGAGAACAATATATATTGAAAATTTTTACGTCGCGCATTGAAGCGAAATCGAGCAAATAATAATGTAAAATAAATGTGATTTGAAAATAAAGTATTTTGTTTAAAAAACCAAACCATTAGAACGGTTTAGCTTATCATTGTACTGTTTTATGATACCAAATAAATATTTTATTTTGAGTATAACTTCGTTTTTAAGAAAACTTATAACGGAATGTTGAGGGAAAAAATAAAGCACAATTACGTACTTAAATTTTTAGAAAAAAGTTATAAACGTCAATTATTAAAGAAGTATCAAATTATTTGATAAATTAATATATAAAAAGAGAAAAAATAATTATTAAAAAATGGTAAAGGAAATATATGGTTTTAAAAAAGAAAAAAAATAAAAGTATGTTATTAAAAGTAAATATAATAATAAACTATTATAATATATTAAATAAAAAATAAGAAAAAGCTATATATTATTTTAAAAGTAAAGTTACTATTCATCATAGTTCGTCGACAATATATATATATATGTGTGTGTGTGTGTGTGTATAATACCTTAGTAAGGACAAGAGCCGTCCATGAGGAATTGAGAGTCTTATACGAGCAAAAAAAGTCCTTAGACCTAACTAATTATATAAACTATTTTTTGAATAACGATTAACGTTATTGTTGGATCTGAGTTTCTTTTTTATTGTATTTTCGTTTGAAATTAAGATGAAAATGAAAGAGTTGTGCAGCGGAATTAAAATGAAAGCAAACTTTGCATACAATCAAACGAGAGTAATACTTTAATCAAACATCTTTACACAATGAATCGAAAGATTGAATTTGTTTCAACAACGATTACAATGATTGATGAATGAATGCAAACTCCCCCTCAGCCAGAGCTCAGTAGTTTGTTCGTGCAAAGAAGACGATGTGGTGAAAGAGCTAATAGAACAGTACAAAGTACTGAACTATTTATAGGCACTTACAAACCACTGAGCATCTTTAGCTGACGTCACCATGAAAGTGACATCTAACCTCCTAACAAACTCTAACCTCTGATCTGTAAACACTGATGTACTAAACTACTGCTATTACATTTCTTTACATAAAAGACACTTAAACAGCTGCTGCATCCTTCCACTGCTGTGAACCCAGCAGAGCCTGTCCGGATCAGCAGTTCTTGACTCAAGGCAGTAGATTGAGTCAGCAGAGCTTTGGTCTTCCATCAGTCTTTAACATTTGTCAGTAGATGCAAAGCAGCAGTTGTAGGACAGCACTTAGTGAGATCAGCAGATAGGAGGTCAGCAGATATAAAACCACTTTCAAGGGGAGAGATTTGCATGAACTAACTGTAATCGTCTGCTTATTCTGGATCCACTGCTCTGATCCAGTTTTGGCTTTAATTATCTGTTCCTCTGATAGGGTTCAATCCCAACAGTTATAGCAATAGACATAGCAAACATATAGTATGAGAATAACAGAATGGCCTAACGTAATAGCTAACTGATGATTAGTGAAGCTCTTATAGCATTCTTGATAGCAAACGGTTTGATCACATCTTCACACTTTATACTCTCTATGATTTCATTCTCGATAGCTATCATCATCAGTTCCCTAAGTCTTTCCATGGACATCGTGGATCGTAAGGAACATTTTAGTAACTTCAATTTCGAAAAATTCCTTTCTGCAGATGCCACCATGACTGTCATAATTAAGTCATTCCCACCTTCTTGGATTAAACATAGCAACTGAAGATACTTGACATGTTCTTCATTTTTATTAGCCTCGACATGCTCTTCCTCTTCCGCCTCTTCAAGTTCCACTTCCACATGCACTTGTTCCTCAAAATGTTCTTGCTCTTCCGCCTCTTCTAGTTTTACTTATACATGCTCTTGCTCTTCAACATGCGGTTTATGTTTAAACTTCAACTAAGCACGACTTTTTCATTGCTTCATCTAGTTTTCTCTTTTTACGTTTGCAAAAGTCTATTATAGAGGTTTATGCATCCATATGTTGTATACGGGTTTTGGGTGTTATACCATGAGCTATGGTTGTTTAGGAGGCCCAATTTCTTAAAATAAAATCCAGTTTCAAAAGTTAAAACCATTACTTAATTCTATATTGTTATCTAACAATTAAAAATTACTCGATGCGAAGTCTAACGATTAACAATTAGTCAATTCAAAGTTTAACAATCAATAAAACACATCATTTAGGGCTCAACATTCAACAACACACCCAATTTATTGATTTAGGGCTTCACATTCAACAAAACACCCAATTTAGGGTTAAATTTAAATTTATCAAATAGGTAATATTATATGAATCAAGGAAATGCAAAAAGAAAAAAAAAAGAAAAAGAAAACATACCTTCAAGGAATCAAGGTGGTCATCGGTGGGCTGGGCTATGGTGGTGCATTGGTGGGCAAAGGTAATGGTTGGAGGGCGGAGGCCGTTGGGGGCGATGGTCGACTGGTGGCGACGTCATGGTTGACTCTTGTCACACTGTGTTCTATTTCTTTATTTACTGTTTTATTATTAGTTAAATAATTATGGATTATAGAAGACCCGATAAGTTTGGTTTATCAATTATGAATCAAAATAAGTTTAATTGGACCCAAAATAAGTTATAAGGTTTTAGTTTGATCATAGATGGCCCAATAAGTTTTAAAGATCTAAATTATTAGAGAGGGCCTAATAAGCTAATAAGTCTTTCGTTTTTATATTTTTAAATGTGTGTGTGCATATGTATATACACATGCTAGGTTATAACTCGCGATTGCTTCTCGAGCAAGTTACTTATATTAAAAGCTATTTATGATTAATACATAATTAAAATCATACAAAAAGTATGACATATTAATGTCTTCGCTATAAGAAAAGTTACAACTTTTCATTAAGTTAATCACCGGTTGTGAAGTTGTAAGCAAACTTTTCATAAATTCATAAATTTCTTTGGTTTTCTAATTATGGATTCTAGGACTTGAATTGGTATGAGAGCCTAAGTAGAGACGAAGAGAACCTGGAAAAGAAGGTCGGTCGAGTTAAGGGTCGGAATTCAACTGTCAGACATAGATAAATAATCTGCCAACAATCAAGAGACGAGCTATTTGTTTAGGCCGATCATTTCAAAATAAGAATCAATGAGTTAATTGATCAAGGACATGCGACCATGAGGATGAAAGTCGATCAAGAATTCAATCAATTATTTAATGATTTATGTGTTTAATTCGTTTCTAATATGATGACTTATTTTTTGTACAGTTATTATAGATAGTAAAGTGACTTATTTTAGTACGGTTATTATATACAATAAAGTCTAGCTTATTTTTAGAATTTTTTTATTTAATTTATGGTGACCAATTCTAAAAATTATACAAAAGTAACAATTTTTTATTAGATTAATCTATAAATTTTGTAACAAAATTAACATCCGTGATAAAGGTTTTAATTATACAAACACTAGGTTAGTTCCCCGTGTGTTACACGGGTTGAACAATCTAAACTATATAATAAATATTTCTTGTAAATGCAAACCAAAGATGGAGACGTTCATATACCAAATTGACATAAATGAGTTAATATAAAGATGATGTATGTTACTATTATAAAATTCATCAAAGAAACATGTAATCTTTGAAAATGATACAAAAATAAATATATTATATTATATAATACTTATTATTTTATTTACGTATTACATTATATTTAATGAGAAATAAAAAGTTACAATTATAATTCGCACATTACCGAAAATAATTTGAATCCAAAAAATATTTACATAATTATTAGTTTTTTAGCTTGATTTTAGCGACGTATTGCAACATTTTGTGTTATATATATATATAGGGGATGGATCATGAGAAAACTAGTTTAAATGAGAAAACCAAAAAACTAACTAAAAAGCCTAAAAAAACCTAAAAACATACAAATTTTTTTTTTACAATTTTTTATAGAAAAATCGCAACTTTTTATGTATGGAAAAAAATTTTCAAAAAATATTTTTTTTGTTGTACTGCACATGTGCACTAATACGAAAAGCCTAAACCACTTAACCCTCCCCCCACCGACACCCCCCAAAAACCTAAACCCCCCACCCCAAAAAAACTAAATTCACCCTCCCACCAAAAGCCTAACCCCCCACCCCCCAAAAACCTAAACCCCCCACCCCCACCCTCCCGAAAACCTAAAACTAAACCCTAAACATAAACCCGTAAAAAACATAAACCCCCCACCCCACCCCCCAAAAACCTAAACCCCCTCCCCCCACACCCAAAAACCTAATCCTAATCATAAACCTCCAAAAAACTAACCCTAAAAGCTAAACCAGACTCAAAAAACTAATTTTATGCATGGAATGCACATTGTAGTACATGTTATATTGCACATGTGCACTACTATAATAATAGTATTGAAAACAAGACGACACCATAAATTTTTTTTTATGTCATAAAAAATATGCTCGAATATACTTGAATGAAAGATACAAAAATTTGTGATCTTATGGTGCCATTTTTATTTTAAAATGATAACGTATTGAGAAATGGAAAATGTTTGAAAAGTTATATACTTTTTTTTTCCAATTTTACCCCTCCTTCATTAAAAGTCCCCCCTCCTTCATTAAAAGTCCCCCCATCCTTTTTAGTGGTTTTTAGTTAGTTTTCTAGTTTTCTCATATATATGTAGTTTTCTCATGATCCTCTCCCTATATATATATATAGAGTAGGGTTCGCACGGAAAGTGTGTTTTTCCTAGAAAGTCTAGGAAGCGATCTGGTCCATCCGATTGGTGTGTTTAAGGGTTGAGATTAAATCAATGGCAATCTTGTAATATTTGAGTTTAATTAATTGATTGTTTTAAATGAGTAGGGGCAATTTTGTCAATGGTCGTGTTTTAAATCAATTAGATAACCGCCCAGTTCCTAAATTCAAGCGATTTTCCCTCTCTCTCTCTCCAAACCCATCTTGGAAACCCCAATCCCTACCAAAAATAACTACAATCATGGAAGAAGATAACTTTAGAAACGATGGAGAGCACCGGATCAAATTAAAACACTTCTCCATCTCCACCATCTCCGAGTTCATCATCACCATTCAAATATTGTTTTTATCATCTCCGTTTTCTTGACGATGTGTTTTAACAGCAAGCAAATTAATACAGTTGTGTTTTAGCAGCAAGCAGATTCATACAGTTGTGGTTTAGCATCCAGATTCATACATATGTGTTTTAACAGCAAGCAGATTCATACAGTTGTGTTTTAGCATTCAGATTCATACAGATGTGTTTTAACAGCAAACAGATTCATACAGATGTGTTTTAACAACAAGCAGATTCATACAGATGTGTTTTAACAGCAAGCAGATTCATGCAGATGTGTTTTAACATCCAGATTCATACAGATGTGTTTTAACAGCAAGCAGATTCATACAGTTGTGTTTTAACAGCAAGCAGATTCATACAGATGTGTTTTAACATCCAGATTCATACAGATTCATACAGATGTGTTTTAACAGCAAGCAGATTCATACAGATGTGTTTTAACATCCAGATTCATACAGATGTGTTTTAACAGCAAGCAGATTCATACAGCTGTGTTTTAGCATCCAGATTCATACAGTTGTGTTTTAACAGCAAACAGATTCATACAGTTGTGTTTTAACAGCAAGCAGATTCATACACTTGTGTTTTAGCATTCAGATTCATACAGTTGTGTTTTAACAGCAATCAGATTCATACCCTGTGTTTTACCATCTTTATATTGTGGGATCTATAAAAAAAATTGACTTTAGCCCTGTAAACTGTTAAAACACAGCACCAAGAACATGTTGATAAATTCCAGTAATCTTCTGAACAACGGAATATGCGATGTAATGTGACATGGAATTTTAGTTAATGAACACATTGACTTCCAGATTTGAATTCGAAAATAATAAAAATTCCAAAAATCATGGAATTTTAGTTAATGAAGATACATTCCAAAAATAAAATTAAAATGTGAAATTACATGATAGCCCTTATACTTAAAATCCCTCAATGACACATGTCCAATTCTTATTCCTTCCTAGACTTTCTAGGAAAAATAGACTTTCCACCCAACTCCTACTATATATATAGGCTAAGAGTTGGCCAGAAAGTCCAAATTTCCTAAAAAGTGTAAAAAGTCATAAAACACCATAATGTCAACCATAAAACACACCAAAAACCCACAAATATTATGATGAAGATTACTAAAACATCATGTATGTTGGTTTTGTGTTGTGTTTTAGATGTTAAGGCTCTGATTATGGAATGACAAATATTATTGTGTTTTATGTTGTTTAGCATTTTGTGTTTTATATTCAAAGTTATACGATGGTGCGTTTGAAGTTTTTATGGACTATTAGAGTTTGAATATGGTATTTTAGTAATATTCATTCTATTATTTGTGAGTTTTAGGTGTTTTTATGCCTGAAATTATTGTGTTTTATGACTTTTTAAACTTTTTAGGAAACTTGGACTTTCTAGCCGAACCTCACCCTATATATATATATATATATATATATAGTGGAGGGTTCAAACGAGAAGAAATTCTTTGTAAGAAGAAAAAAGAATAAATTTCAACCAATAGGAATGCTTCATTAGACTTCATTTAATATTTGTACTTAATGTAACTATAAGGGCATATTAGTAAACTTACATACATCATTAATTGGTAGTTTCATCTTTAATAACTAACTATATTAAATTTGTAACTTATTTTTAAGATATATATTTTTCACAAAAAATAAAAATAAAAATTCATTTAAAGTGTAGGATAAATACGAGACGTGTAGGATAAATTACGAGTTGTGTAGAATAAATTTCAATATGTGTAGGATAAATTTCAAAATGTGTAGGATAACTTTTAATGTGTGTATGCAAAAATATTTAGTGTGAAGGATTATAGTCTTAATGACTAATTAATTAGTCAAACATAATAATAAATGAGATGAGAAAAAAAACTATTTAATGTTTTACAATTATACCCTCTTATTCTTTTTCTTCTCAATAAAATTTTCTTCTCAAATGAACCTTCCCCTATATATATAAAGTTAGATAGTAATAAATTATGAAAATAATATGTTGAGAAAAGTATATGGAAGATCCCTGTGATTTATCAAAAATTTGAATTTAATCTCTATTTTTTTTCAAAAATAAATGAATACTATAGGTGGTTAGTAATAACAATCAAGTTATATATTTAGTTATAATAATATGACAAACAATTTAAGGAACTAAGTACGAACAATCAAGTTATATATTTAGTTTAATAATAATAATATGACAAAACAAATATTGAACCTAACTATGTATAAATTTCTTAAAATAAACTAATAGACAATAACTAAAATCCCGATAATAAATAAATAATATATTTGAGTGTGTTCCCTTTTCATCAAACGAATTTTAAAATTTATGGTTAGATAATTTATTAAAAAAATATGTTTCGTTAATAAATAATTATGAATTTTTTTCTAGAAGAGATTAAATTAAAATTAAACTAAATAATAATTATCTATAAGAGATTAAACTAAATAATATTTAATAGAAGGGTTATCTATAATTAATTATAAGAGATTAATTAAACTAAATAATAATTATCTATAAGATACATGGCCTAATATGATGACAAGTGTCCCAAAATTAGTTTCTTTTATTATATAGTACTAGCGGTAAGACTCGTGTGCAAACACGGGTCGTTTCTTAGAAAACCATGCATACCCAAATTGACAGGGAGTAAAAAAAATAATTAGTGCAGACTTATAAAAGAGATATACACTAATGGTCAATAGGTTTATTCAACAGACTTTCCTAAAAAATGTTATCCATTATCTCCAACAGAGCTTACCAGATGGATAGCGTAAAGTGAAACCACTGTTTTCAAAACCATCTGAGATCGAAGACAATTCTTCCAATAAGAATGAGAAATATATGGTACTTGTAATTTAAATTCAAATAAAGTTAAAACCAATTTTTGCAAATAAAGTTGACCAATTCCATTGATGATTGCTTAAAGTGAAACCACTGTTTTCAAAAAGTCTGTTTGACCAAAGTCAAACCACTGTTGGCAAACTATAATTCTTAGTGGTTCAAAATTTGTTTGACTTTTGGTCAACATCTGTTTAACTGTTGGTCAACATCTGTTTGATTTTTGGTCAACAACTGTTTGACTTTTGGTAAACATCTGTTAGACTTTTGGTCAACATCTCATTTAGAATTCAACAGAGAGTAGAAAAATAATTAGTGCAGACTTATAAAATTAATATGCACTAATGGTCAATAGGTTTATTCAACATCAATTCCTTTATGTTGATAGCAAACCACTATTGTCTATTAACTATTAAAAACTTCTGTTGCTTTCCAACATACTTTACTAAGATCTGTCATCGATTATCTCCAAGAGAGCTTGCCAGATGATTAAATAGATAGTAACTATCAGATGTTAGTCGACCCATGTTAAAAAGGTCAGTCAACAGAAATTACAACGGTTAGTAAACAGATATTAAGAGAATAATGTTATTAACAACATGTGTTCTCAGGATAAGCTTAATGCAGAGAAAGTATCAGATGCTTTCAAAAAGTTGTATTGCTTTCCAACAAACATTTCCTAACAACAGTTCCTCCATTATACCCAACAGACGTTGCCAGGTTGACAGATGTTTAGTATCATCATAGATTTTGTAAAAATTCCTTGTAAACCACATTAGTAGTGGTTGTACAGACTCGTTTCTCTTTATCACAAATCAAAATTTTCAATCCCTTCCTACTTTTTACTCTAGATACAGCAACATAGAGCTGGCCATGACTAAACACTGGACGTGGAAGATATAAACCAACACGCTCCAATGATTGTCCTTGACTTTTATTTATTGCCATAGCAAAACACAGTGAAAGTGGGAATTGTCTTCGAGAAATCTTCACCGGTATTCTTTTATCTGAAGGTGTCATCTTCAGTCTTGAAATCAAAGTATGATGACCTATATTAGTCCCTGTGATAATTTTTGCTTCAATCACAACTTTTCTGAGCTTCGTGATTTGTAAACGTGTACCATTACACAATCCATTTGCCTGATCAATGTTTCTAAGTAACATCACCGGAGCACCAACTTTCGGTACTAATTTATGATTAGGTAAACCAGATAAACGAAGATTGTTTAACACATCAGGAGGAAACAACTCCATATTAAGCTCTGATTCTTCCTCCGATTGGCATAAACTATCTGAACTAAAATAAACCTTTTCTTCACCGGGCAGACTCTCTAACAACTCTTTATTTATTGAATCCACTACTTCATTAGTTGGAGCAAGAATCGCTCTTTGTTGGAAATACGTTAAATCCCACAAAAACTTATTCATGTCCGGATATATATATGAAATGAGAGAAGAAATAGGATTGACTTGGTCATGAATAAGTAAATCATCTGGTATTTCAATATCAATCTCACCATCATTTTCTTCACCAAGCAGACCATCACCAAGCTTTAAAATCCATTCTCCAAATTCCTTTATTTCTTTCAAATCTGCTTCCTGACAACCAACTTTTAATCTCATATTCTCAGTTAGCTTTAGTACTTTAAAGTGCCGCCATATATAAGAAGAATTCAAATAAGCATTGACTATCATTGTTCTGGTACCTTTAGGAATGACCGAAAGAATTTGTCTAAAATCACCACCAAATAGAATGACCTTTCCCCCAAACGGCTTCGATTGCATGTTCGGTTGACTGGAACGTGATATGTCTCTCATTGTTCTATGAAGATCCTCAAAACAATGCTTGTGAGTCATAGGTGCTTCATCCCAAATAATCAATGTTGCTGTAACACCTCGAAAAATTCACGTCCTATAATGTATTGACACGTGTCATAAGCTTGAACGTGTGAAATTATATTTAGAGGGACTAAAGTTGACAAACATGGAAAGTATGTGAAAATAAGGGTTCAAAATGTCAACAAGGGATAAATATACTTTACAGTAACCCTACATGATGTTCATAACCTCAACCGAATAAATCATGGATCATACGAAGCCAATTGTGAAAGAAAGTGAGGAATTACAAACTACAGGGGTTAAATGTGTCAACATGTTTAAAGGTATACCTCTGAGTGATCTTTTAGCGAACCCGAAGCTTTGTAATGCTTAATTATACTCACAAGAATGTGTGATAAAAATTTCACAAGGTTTCGTTAAGGTATGAGAAAGTTTGGCAATATTCGTATACGAGGGGTTAAAAACGTCAACAATTTAATTACTCGCGATTTTTACGCAACCGACGAACGAACACGCAAACATCGACTACCGATCCTAATTTGCGTATTTTAGTATTAATATTATGCTCTACGATGC
Source organism: Helianthus tuberosus (assembly GCA_030545235.1). NCBI lineage: Eukaryota > Viridiplantae > Streptophyta > Magnoliopsida > Asterales > Asteraceae > Helianthus > Helianthus tuberosus. The sequence continues at coordinate 8,547,764 of CM060443.1, forward strand.
TTCCATGATGTTCGGGTGCGAAGACGGGCTTGTGGGCCTTGGGCCCAAGCCCACGAAACCTCCACTATATAAATGATTTAAAAAAAAATATAAATAAAAATCATTATTTCACATCTCTTTCTCTCTCTAAAACTCTCTCTCTCTCTAGAAACTTTCCGGCGACTTTTCCGGCGACCGGCGACTTTTCCGACGGCCGTTTTCCGGCCAAGAGTACACTTTTTCGACTATATCCGACGTTCCGGATCGCGTGGTGTGGTTAGTTTTAGCTAATTCTTAGCGGTTTGAGCTCTATGGCAACTCCGGCGACATTCCGGTCAAATTCCGGCGAGTCCATTTTGAACTTTTGACTTTGCAGATGCTTCGATCGGGACTTTAGGAGCATTCCTGCAAAGTTTCATGAAATTCTATTCTCCGGCGAAATCTCGACTCCTGACATGATTCTGGCGATTTCCAGCCATAAGTTTTCGATGAAAAATATATTTTTGGACTCCTAGTGACCTGTAGAGTCTATCGAACCACTTTCGACTCGGGTGAAAAATCTAAGTTCGGGACGCTCTCAGGCTCGACTCCTGACATGATTCTGGCGATTTCCAGCCATAAGTTTTCGATGAAAAATATATTTTTGGACTCCTAGTGACCTGTAGAGTCTATCGAACCACTTTCGACTCGGGTGAAAAATCTAAGTTCGGGACGCTCTCGGGCTCGACTTCTGACATGGTTCTGGCGAGTTCCAGCCATCAGTTTTCGATGAAAAATATATTTTTGGGCTCCTAGTGACCCATAGAGTCCATCGAACCACTTTCGACTCGGGTGAAAAATTTAAGTTCGGGACGCTCTCGGGCTCGGTTCAACTTGGTCAACAGGTCAAACGTGGTCAAAACTGGTCAAGTGGAAGTTTTGGGTCATGTTAGTGCCTCGGTTCAGTTTTGGGTTCGGTCAAACCTGGTCAACATCGGTCAACCGTGGTCAACTGCTGGTCAACGCAGTCAACACGAGGCTCGGTAAAATTTTATCGATGCAAATTTTGTTATATTATGTGGGCATTAAACCCTTAAAAGGGCACCCTCTGATTCCCACTCTAACTAGGTCAAATGTCGGGTCAAACTTGTTATTAAAAAGTCAACAGGATAATTAATTTCTAATTTATCCATAATTAACAATGTAGAACACATACAACCTGTTTGATCATTAATATAACTTGGTAATTAGTGTAAGAACATGTCTAAACATGTTCAACCCGACAATTTCCTGTTTAGACCCGGTTCGGAACCGAAAGTCACATAGTTTGACTTATACTTTGACTTTCAGTTCTGACCCGTTTTGGTATGATTTAGAAATACCTTAGAGCTCTATTTGGACCAGGTTACATGCTAGTATAATCCTCTGTGATTATACACCATGGTTCATTAGTTAACCAATTAATATGCATGATTCCGTTAATTGCCCATATGTTGACCATTATGCCCTTTTCACCACAAAACGTGATTTTTGGAAATGTAAAAGAGTAAAAACCTTAGTCACTGATATATAAACTTGTACCCAAAGTTAGACTTCAATTTTGAGCTTTTCGGCTTATGTGAAATTACCAAAATGCCCTACGGTGCATAGTTGGGTTATAATTGATAAATTTCACATATATACTTTACCCTACTGTTATAATTTTTAAATGGAGTATTTTTGCTGATTACATCAGACCTGTAACTCAGGTTAATACTTAAACTCTTTTATAAAGTTGAAAATGACCAAACTACCCCTACGGGGCATAGTTTGTATTTAAATTCGTTTCGGGCATAATGAAAGACATCCTACTGATGTCACAACATATTTGAAGCATATTAACTTAGGAAACCTGTATATGGCTCTTTCAAATACCCGTTACGCGTATTACGCGATTGGTTCGGTTTATGTAGCGAGTTTACATAAAATAGCATAAACGGGTCAAACCTTATCGGTTTTATCTCAAAATCCAGAATGTGCATGAAGGACCCATATTAAACAAGTCTCTGAACTTGTCGGGTCTAAATCACATTCTATCCGGTCCTCGCTTAATCGTGCGTACGAACCGTATCTTTGAAACTAGCCGGTCTAAGCTTAAGCTTAATTAAAGACCCGTTAGGATTCTAATAGGTTATTAAAAACCTTCGTTCCAGATTAGGAGCCCAGTAAAAGCTATTTGTACTTGCTGATTTGATATACGGCTGGGATTGAATTTATATTTAGCTCAGGTAAATACTTTTAACTTATTTTCCCTATACGGGCTTGGGTTACGGTACATAGCGTACCGCTTGATCGGGCATCAAATCTCCACGCTTAGTGGGTAGTTGAATAATTTGATCGGCTCGTTTTAAACAGTCTTGTTTACTTTATAGCCTTTGGGGGGTTAATGACCATGTCCCGGATATCCTCGGCATTATCTTACGAGATGGCCACGACCTGAGCACGGGGTGTAGGCGTACACCTGTCAGTGTATAACTCTAGAATTGTGGTGTGTCTATTGATCTTTAACCCGGATACGTTCCGGGCTACTGAACGCATAAGTAACATGTAAATCGTTCACAAGATTATAATATTAAATAATTCTCCCAAGTTAAAAAGATTAATTTTGCCTCTGTGCATTTTAATCCATGTGTCAAGATATTTTGTGCCACGTGCATTCAAAACAATTTACAAACTCTTTTTCCAAAATGAGTCAGTTGAATGTATTTACCAGTGTAAACTGACGTATTTTCCAAAAAGGCTAAATGCAGGTGCTGTACGAAATTGGCTGGATATGTCTCCTTAGCATCAATAGAAGTCTCGCAAGCTTAAGATGCCTAAAAGTCTGTTGAACTATTGTTTCCATTTTATGTTCGATCCTTCTGTGGATAAACTTCCGAATATTGTGATAGTTGATATTACAATAATAAATTCGGTTGTATTATATTTTAAATTGCTTCCGCTGTGCACATTGATATTGTGTTGTTTGACTATTATGTTGCCAACCATGACGTCACGATACTCCCCACCGGGCCCACCGGTGACACGTGGAAATTCGGGGTGTGACAGGTTGGTATCAGAGCCAACACTGAGTGAATTAAACACTAGCCTTAGTGTTTAATCTCAGTTACACAATTGCACAATCTAAACTTCTGAGTCTAGACTTAACATAGGAAAAATCTTAATCCTAATATATGAAAATTTTTGCTTCCAATTTTTATTATTATTGGATACGTCGCCAAGCGAGGAAGCTGAACTAGGAATTCTCCACACCCGGAGCCTTGAAATGCTGAGCTTCGTACAGCGACCAAGATGAGACATGCAACCAAGGAGAAAACATTCAGGAATTGAATGAAGAAGAAACTCCTCTGCTAAAAATCGTTTCCTCAATAGTCCTTATAAGGACATATTTATTTTTAGTCCCTTAGAGGACAACATTATTCCTTTTAAGTCCCGCTTAGGGCAACTTTATACTTTTATTTTTATAAATGGAATGATTAAGTTTAAACTTTCATTCTAAATAAGAAATATTAAATAAATGGAAAATAATAACATTTCCTTTTTGCAAGATCTACCATTATAATAAAATGGCAAAATCTAAAAGGGTAAGACCTAGCTTCGGGTCATATTAAGACCGGCCAAGATGGCAGTTCCTCAATTTAGATTAAGATCCATATTTACACCTCAATTTAAAATTGTTCTGCGTTAATTATAAATTAAGAATCTTAAGTGTGAAACCTTGCCTCGGGTCAATTATAAGACCGGGCCAAGATGGTAAGACGTGTTAAAAAGATTCAAATCATTAATTAAGAATCTTAAATGTAAAACCTAGCCTTGGGTCAATTATAAGACCGGGCCAAGATGGTAAGACCTGTTTAAAAAGATTCAATTCCCTGTTAACATCTTAAAACATGTTAACACTCCTGGCAGATGTGATTCAATTAAAATCACACACGTCATTTTTATATAGGATCCTTCAAAAGATTCCTAACCCAGTTTAATGATCTCTGAATCCTGGGTTTATGTCATCAATTAAGATGATCATATTTTAACCATACGTGGTAATATAGTGCCTACGGGCCTTGCTCATTTCTACATGAGCCAAAATACAGTGGTAGCTATGACTCCCTGTCAGATAAAGGTAATGAACTAGGTTCAAACCTCAAATGCTTGATTCTCTGAAATCCTAGCATATAATTTATAATTGTCTACGTGACTAGGCCTATTGTGCCAATATACTTTCATGCTTTGATTCTCTGAAATCATAGCTTAAAATTTACAAATGTCCTTGTGACTAGGCCTATTGTGCCAGAATACCTTCATGCTTTGATTCTCTGAAATCATAGCTTATAAATTATATATGTCCATGTGACTAAGCCAGTTGTGCTAATATACTTAAAGACCTTGATTCTCTGAAATCATGGCTTATAATTTAAAAATTTGTCCTTGTGACTAGGCCTTTTGTGCTATAAAATAAAACTGTTATTATTGCTTTGATTCTCTGAAATCATAAGCTTATAATTTATAAATGTCCATGTGACCAGGCCATTGGGTGCCACTAATAAAACTGTTAATGTTTTATAGTTAGGATAAATTATAAAAGAAATCCTAAATAAATATGATTAATAAATTAACCATATATGGTCTCTGTTTACCATGGTTAATGAATTTCCCTAAGGGGGTAATCCAGTAATAAACATCTCTTATAAGGGAAGTGCCTACGGGCTATAGTTAATGTCCTCTGAGACTAAAGACAGTGGTAGCCTACAGCTCCCTGTCAAGAAAAGGTAATGAACTTTGATTCAAACCTTAAGGCCACGATTCTCTGAAATCATGGCTTATAAATTTAACTTGTCTACGCGACAAGGCCATTGGTGCTATTATTAACTTATGAATTAGGATTTATGATAAAAATCCTGGATAAAATAAATATCCTTCCTTCTCTGTCAGTATGCAATTGAAGGGAATCTTAAAGGTGAAACCTAGCCTACGCGGCCAAGATGGTGAAACCTACTCAAGGGATTCAAATCCTTGTTAACACCTAGGAATGTGTTAGCACCCCTGACAAATGTGATTCGAGAAAATCACAACAGTCATCCTTATATGGGATTCTTCCAATTCTCAAATCTAGCCAAGTGATCTAGGAATCATGGCTTATATCATTCTATAAGATGATCATATTATAAACATCCGTTAGTAATGAAGCACCTACGGAGTAAGCTTGTTGTCCGATAAGACAACGACATTGGTGTTCTTTGACCTCCTGTATAAAATGTTGGACTATGTCCAAACATATTAGTCTATATGATCAATGCCATCATGACAAAAATCATCAATACGATGATTAAAAATTTTAACATCCTTAATGATGTTTTGCCTAAGGGCTATATTATATTGTCCAATTGAGACAAGGCAATTGTAATCCTTTGTGATTCTTTGCCCAAGGGGGTGAGCTATACTCAAATCCCATAGTCTATACTATCATTGCGATCCTGACTAGTATCATCAGTATGATGATCATAATATTAACATCCCTCGTAATGAAATGCCTACAGGCTATACTTTATTCTAGTGTCGGTAAGACAAAGACAGTAGTGATCTTTATGATCCCCTGTTCAAAATGGTGTGATTATACCCAAACCTAATAGTCAATATGATCGAGGTGATCATGACTAATATCATTAGATACTATAATTATATATAGACATCCATTAGTGATGTTAATTGGTTTACCTTTCTGTTAAGTGAATCGCCTTTCAAGACGAAGACAGTTGTAGTCTATGACTCCCTGTCCAAAGGTGAAGAACTATGTTCAAGCCTTAAAACTCCTGATCTAATAGGATTGCAGCCTATGAATTGATGTCATTCTGACAAATCCACAAGTTATATTTCAAGTCACCCATAACAAGCCTCCGTGCTATAATTCGTCGTTCGTGTCAAGTTAACATACTAAATGTTAACATCCCTGGTGACAGGCCTTAGTGCCATATCCTATAACGTCCTAGAGACAAGGCCATTTGTGCCGTATCTGAATGTCATTACGACAAGGCCTTCGCGCCATATGATTACTTATGTCCTTCATGACTAGACTTTATGCCATATCTTTCTACATCCCTCGCGATAGGTTTCTACGCCATATATGTATATATATAACCAAAGTCATGTAAGGCTGGCCTTTGAGCTATTTATAATCCTCCTTGTGACAAAGACAATTGTGACATTATGGTCCCCTGTCAAGCAGGTATTGGACTCACTCCAAACCTTGAATGCCATTGATGGTCCTTTTGTGACCTAGGCTAAATATAATGGATATACATTCAAATAACATTCACTAGGAATGTTCAGAACATAATAGCCCATACGGTTTATGAATGCCGTGGCTAATCTAAGTCGGTTCATCAGGATGATGACTAATAATTGTTAAATTTTGGTGATTGGTACCAAGTTTCAAGTATGGAAAACTTGAATGAGGTAGACGACAGTCGCAGTACTATTAAGGCGACGAAAGTTAATAAAGCTACAAACGTAAACCTCAATATTAATGGAGTTAATCTCCAAGCTGTGGTTGACGCAGCAGTTGGATGGACCAAAGCAGTGTGACATTTGCAAAGGAGCGGGTCATCATTTTCCCATGAATGTAGGGATATAAAGAATACAGTCTGTCACGACTGTGGTGGGTAAGGCCGCATCAGAACTAGATACCATAAAGCTGCCAAAGAAGATGCAGCTAAGCCTGGAAAGGCTAAGAAAGGAAACGCCTGAACTCACCTGATGAATGCCAAGAGGCAGTTCACGATGTCATCAAGTACATTCCTTATCATTTACCAATGATAATTTCTGCTAAGTGTCCTGATTTAATACAGGCAATAATAAATCTTCATAAACCATAAGCTTAGCAAACTTTTATATTATCCACAAGGTATAACTTACCAAGGAAATCATAGTAACCGATTCTTCTAAGTATCGGCAAGGGATCCTTCTGAAAAATCTAAGAGTACTCTTTCTTCGAATAGAGTACGACAATATATATTACTTTATTTTATTTTATTATTTTCTCATTGTTTTCTATCGACTGCGAATGCCAAACTATGTTTGATAAAAGTGCCATATGAGGATTGGCGTATCCTAGTGTGTCCCATAGATTGCTTCCATGCCTGATCAGTATGGAGGTTTAATGCATGGAACCGCTGAGATATCCCAATGGTCATATTGTACCAAAGTTGACTAGTAGTATTCAAAGAAGATATCCAGAATGGAATTATCCAAGTAAATGTTCCCGATTAAGGAATTCGTGGACTAGTAACATAAGTGTGTCACTTAATTGACACAAGCAATGATGGATAAATTGGAGCCTGAGATTTGTAAAATCTCTGTAACCTCCTTGTACCTTAATTATCTTCTCCTAAGATTATCCTGTTTACCCCTGAGGGGCAGGTAGAGTTAAGGTTTATATCCCATTTAAGGCTGTATTATTATGAAATCTCCAAGACGGCTAGCACCATCATTGGAAGAATCGAAACCCTGATTAACTAAGTTTTAAAATAGAGGGTTCATATAGCCTAACTCAATATCCTGAGGATTTGGTATAGTTAATTATGAAAGACGGTTCTTTTTGCTTATGCAATTTTTACCGCAACCCTAGTTAGGCAACAATTAAGAATTTGCCATCAACTGCCCAGGATCGTCGATTTGTTCGATTAGCTGTAAGGATTAACTATTCCTTAAAAATTGATTAAGCAGTAGTTGGAATAACCATCTCACCTTAAGATAAGCTTTCCTATAATAGTTGATGTATAAGTATCAAGGCTACTCCTTTGGAGACCTTGTATAAATCAAATGTTAAACATCTATTGTTAGGACAATAGATTGGTAAGTCCAATTATCAGGATCTGAAAGTTGCATTGGAAACAACAAATAAGATCACGCAAATTCATAATCATCGGTAAGGTGCCGGTATTCGGCAGAAAATCAAGGATTAATGAAAATAGCAAACCTCCTAAATTCTTGATTAAGGAATAAGGTTCAAGAATAGATATCACCCAGGAAGGGTGTGCCAAATCTGTTAAATTATCAGGCTAGTTAAGCTCTGAATATATAGAATCATTCGAAGGAAATCGAATATATCAAGATCAGGTAGCTTATAAGCTAAAACCTATTTAAGGAGCTTGGCGGAGCTCGAAATACATTACACACTAGAGACTGAAAGGCGTGTTTCGCCAATAAGTCAAGAAGCACTATCACATAATGTTATGCAAATTTATGATGTGATGAGCATCCTGTATCGATTGAGGATCGACAGGTTAAGAAGCTCCAAAAAGGATACATGTACCTAATATAGGAGTTACTTTAGGAGCTTGGAAAGACTCCAGATATGTTATGGAAGTTAAGTCCATTATGCGACAAAAAGTACTTCCACCATTTTAGCAAATCTCGAGGTCGAGATTTCTTTTAAGGGGGTGAGGATGTAACACCTCGAAAAATTCACGTCCTATAATGTATTGACACGTGTCATAAGCTTGAACGTGTGAAATTATATTTAGAGGGACTAAAGTTGACAAACATGGAAAGTATGTGAAAATAAGGGTTCAAAATGTCAACAAGGGATAAATATACTTTACAGTAACCCTACATGATGTTCATAACCTCAACCGAATAAATCATGGATCATACGAAGCCAATTGTGAAAGAAAGTGAGGAATTACAAACTACAGGGGTTAAATGTGTCAACATGTTTAAAGGTATACCTCTGAGTGATCTTTTAGCGAACCCGAAGCTTTGTAATGCTTAATTATACTCACAAGAATGTGTGATAAAAATTTCACAAGGTTTCGTTAAGGTATGAGAAAGTTTGGCAATATTCGTATACGAGGGGTTAAAAACATCAACAATTTAATTACTCGCGATTTTTACGCAACCGACGAACGAACACGCAAACATCGACTACCGATCCTAATTTGCGTATTTTAGTATTAATATTATGCTCTACGATGCTTCCATGATGTTCGGGTGCGAAGACGGGCTTGTGGGCCTTGGGCCCAAGCCCACGAAACCTCCACTATATAAATGATTTAAAAAAAAATATAAATAAAAATCATTATTTCACATCTCTTTCTCTCTCTAAAACTCTCTCTCTCTCTAGAAACTTTCCGGCGACTTTTCCGGCGACCGGCGACTTTTCCGACGGCCGTTTTCCGGCCAAGAGTACACTTTTTCGACTATATCCGACGTTCCGGATCGCGTGGTGTGGTTAGTTTTAGCTAATTCTTAGCGGTTTGAGCTCTATGGCAACTCCGGCGACATTCCGGTCAAATTCCGGCGAGTCCGTTTTGAACTTTTGACTTTGCAGATGCTTCGATCGGGACTTTAGGAGCATTCCTGCAAAGTTTCATGAAATTCTATTCTCCGGCGAAATCTCGACTCCTGACATGATTCTGGCGATTTCCAGCCATAAGTTTTCGATGAAAAATATATTTTTGGACTCCTAGTGACCTGTAGAGTCTATCGAACCACTTTCGACTCGGGTGAAAAATCTAAGTTCGGGACGCTCTCGGGCTCGACTCCTGACATGATTCTGGCGATTTCCAGCCATAAGTTTTCGATGAAAAATATATTTTTGGACTCCTAGTGACCTGTAGAGTCTATCGAACCACTTTCGACTCGGGTGAAAAATCTAAGTTCGGGACGCTCTCGGGCTCGACTTCTGACATGGTTCTGGCTAGGGGTGAGCATGGTGCGGTTTGGTGCGGTTTTAGCATAAAACCGCAACTCATACCGCGAGGTGCGGTTTTTATTTTTTTAAAACCACATGTTGAGTTTTTTTGCGGTACGGTTTTTGCGGTTTATTTGCGGTTGCGGTTCGGTTTCGGTGCGGTTTCGGTTTTAATAGTTGAAACAGTACACAAGAACCAAAACCAAAAACATGAACCAAAAATCACATACAAGCGATTATACTAGAAAGTCTTGTACTTAGAAATCAAAAATCACATACAAGCGATGAAACAAGAACCAAAAACATGAACCTAGCTCAAACATGAACCAACACATACGTACCAGATGAAGATGATCGCACCAGCTGAAGATGATCGCACCGGCTGAAGATGATCGCACCAGATGAAGAAAAGATTGTCGGCTGGATGTTAAATTAGGGAAATGAAGGGAAAGGTACGTAGGTTTCTTTTTTATCAAAAGGTTATTGGGTTGAAAGTTGGGCTGTTTGGAGTGCTAATTTAATGGGCTTGTAACTAGTAGGTTAACATCATTTTTTTAGAGGGAGCAGACGATAGTTAACTTAACAAAGTCAAGTCTGTACTTTTTTTTTATAATATATAGGGAATTTTATATTTAAATCTTTAAGTATATTATATATATTATATATATATATATATATATATATATATATAATAATAATAATTTTGCGGTGCGGTTTCGGTTTTTTGGTGCGGTTTTTAAAGCTAAAACCGAACCGCACCATACCTTTGCGGTTTCGGTTTTTGCGGTTTCGGTTTTTGCGGTTTTTGTGTCGGTTGCGGTTTTGCGGTTTCGGTTTTTACGGTTTTTGGTGCGGTTTCTGTTTTCGGTTCGGTTTTTGCTCACCCCTAGTTCTGGCGAGTTCCAGCCATCAGTTTTCGATGAAAAATATATTTTTGGGCTCCTAGTGACCCATAGAGTCCATCGAACCACTTTCGACTCGGGTGAAAAATTTAAGTTCGGGACGCTCTCGGGCTCGGTTCAACTTGGTCAACAGGTCAAACGTGGTCAAAACTGGTCAAGGGGAAGTTTTGGGTCATGTTAGTGCCTCGGTTCAGTTTTGGGTTCGGTCAAACCTGGTCAACATCGGTCAACCGTGGTCAACTGCTGGTCAACGCAGTCAACACGAGGCTCGGTAAAATTTTATCGATGCAAATTTTGTTATATTATGTGGGCATTAAACCCTTAAAAGGGCACCCTCTGATTCCCACTCTAACTAGGTCAAATGTCGGGTCAAACTTGTTATTAAAAAGTCAACAGGATAATTAATTTCTAATTTATCCATAATTAACAATGTAGAACACATACAACCTGTTTGATCATTAATATAACTTGGTAATTAGTGTAAGAACATGTCTAAACATGTTCAACCCGACAATTTCCTGTTTAGACCCGGTTCGGAACCGAAAGTCACATAGTTTGACTTATACTTTGACTTTCAGTTCTGACCCGTTTTGGTATGATTTAGAAATACCTTAGAGCTCTATTTGGACCAGGTTACATGCTAGTATAATCCTCTGTGATTATACACCATGGTTCATTAGTTAACCAATTAATATGCATGATTCCGTTAATTGCCCATATGTTGACCATTATGCCCTTTTCACCACAAAACGTGATTTTTGGAAATGTAAAAGAGTAAAAACCTTAGTCACTGATATATAAACTTGTACCCAAAGTTAGACTTCAATTTTGAGCTTTTCGGCTTATGTGAAATTACCAAAATGCCCTACGGTGCATAGTTGGGTTATAATTGATAAATTTCACATATATACTTTACCCTACTGTTATAATTTTTAAATGGAGTATTTTTGCTGATTACATCAGACCTGTAACTCAGGTTAATACTTAAACTCTTTTATAAAGTTGAAAATGACCAAACTACCCCTACGGGGCATAGTTTGTATTTAAATTCGTTTCGGGCATAATGAAAGACATCCTACTGATGTCACAACATATTTGAAGCATATTAACTTAGGAAACCTGTATATGGCTCTTTCAAATACCCGTTACGCGTATTACGCGATTGGTTCGGTTTATGTAGCGAGTTTACATAAAATAGCATAAACGGGTCAAACCTTATCGGTTTTATCTCAAAATCCAGAATGTGCATGAAGGACCCATATTAAACAAGTCTCTGAACTTGTCGGGTCTAAATCACATTCTATCCGGTCCTCGCTTAATCGTGCGTACGAACCGTATCTTTGAAACTAGCCGGTCTAAGCTTAAGCTTAATTAAAGACCCGTTAGGATTCTAATAGGTTATTAAAAACCTTCGTTCCAGATTAGGAGCCCAGTAAAAGCTATTTGTACTTGCTGATTTGATATACGGCTGGGATTGAATTTATATTTAGCTCAGGTAAATACTTTTAACTTATTTTCCCTATACGGGCTTGGGTTACGGTACATAGCGTACCGCTTGATCGGGCATCAAATCTCCACGCTTAGTGGGTAGTTGAATAATTTGATCGGCTCGTTTTAAACAGTCTTGTTTACTTTATAGCCTTTGGGGGGTTAATGACCATGTCCCGGATATCCTCGGCATTATCTTACGAGATGGCCACGACCTGAGCACGGGGTGTAGGCGTACACCTGTCAGTGTATAACTCTAGAATTGTGGTGTGTCTATTGATCTTTAACCCGGATACGTTCCGGGCTACTGAACGCATAAGTAACATGTAAATCGTTCACAAGATTATAATATTAAATAATTCTCCCAAGTTAAAAAGATTAATTTTGCCTCTGTGCATTTTAATCCATGTGTCAAGATATTTTGTGCCACGTGCATTCAAAACAATTTACAAACTCTTTTTCCAAAATGAGTCAGTTGAATGTATTTACCAGTGTAAACTGACGTATTTTCCAAAAAGGCTAAATGCAGGTGCTGTACGAAATTGGCTGGATATGTCTCCTTAGCATCAATAGAAGTCTCGCAAGCTTAAGATGCCTAAAAGTCTGTTGAACTATTGTTTCCATTTTATGTTCGATCCTTCTGTGGATAAACTTCCGAATATTGTGATAGTTGATATTACAATAATAAATTCGGTTGTATTATATTTTAAATTGCTTCCGCTGTGCACATTGATATTGTGTTGTTTGACTATTATGTTGCCAACCATGACGTCACGATACTCCCCACCGGGCCCACCGGTGACACGTGGAAATTCGGGGTGTGACAGGTTGGTATCAGAGCCAACACTGAGTGAATTAAACACTAGCCTTAGTGTTTAATCTCAGTTACACAATTGCACAATCTAAACTTCTGAGTCTAGACTTAACATAGGAAAAATCTTAATCCTAATATATGAAAATTTTTGCTTCCAATTTTTATTATTATTGGATACGTCGCCAAGCGAGGAAGCTGAACTAGGAATTCTCCACACCCGGAGCCTTGAAATGCTGAGCTTCGTACAGCGACCAAGATGAGACATGCAACCAAGGAGAAAACATTCAGGAATTGAATGAAGAAGAAACTCCTCTGCTAAAAATCGTTTCCTCAATAGTCCTTATAAGGACATATTTATTTTTAGTCCCTTAGAGGACAACATTATTCCTTTTAAGTCCCGCTTAGGGCAACTTTATACTTTTATTTTTATAAATGGAATGATTAAGTTTAAACTTTCATTCTAAATAAGAAATATTAAATAAATGGAAAATAATAACATTTCCTTTTTGCAAGATCTACCATTATAATAAAATGGCAAAATCTAAAAGGGTAAGACCTAGCTTCGGGTCATATTAAGACCGGCCAAGATGGCAGTTCCTCAATTTAGATTAAGATCCATATTTACACCTCAATTTAAAATTGTTCTGCGTTAATTATAAATTAAGAATCTTAAGTGTGAAACCTTGCCTCGGGTCAATTATAAGACCGGGCCAAGATGGTAAGACGTGTTAAAAAGATTCAAATCATTAATTAAGAATCTTAAATGTAAAACCTAGCCTTGGGTCAATTATAAGACCGGGCCAAGATGGTAAGACCTGTTTAAAAAGATTCAATTCCCTGTTAACATCTTAAAACATGTTAACACTCCTGGCAGATGTGATTCAATTAAAATCACACACGTCATTTTTATATAGGATCCTTCAAAAGATTCCTAACCCAGTTTAATGATCTCTGAATCCTGGGTTTATGTCATCAATTAAGATGATCATATTTTAACCATACGTGGTAATATAGTGCCTACGGGCCTTGCTCATTTCTACATGAGCCAAAATACAGTGGTAGCTATGACTCCCTGTCAGATAAAGGTAATGAACTAGGTTCAAACCTCAAATGCTTGATTCTCTGAAATCCTAGCATATAATTTATAATTGTCTACGTGACTAGGCCTATTGTGCCAATATACTTTCATGCTTTGATTCTCTGAAATCATAGCTTAAAATTTACAAATGTCCTTGTGACTAGGCCTATTGTGCCAGAATACCTTCATGCTTTGATTCTCTGAAATCATAGCTTATAAATTATATATGTCCATGTGACTAAGCCAGTTGTGCTAATATACTTAAAGACCTTGATTCTCTGAAATCATGGCTTATAATTTAAAAATTTGTCCTTGTGACTAGGCCTTTTGTGCTATAAAATAAAACTGTTATTATTGCTTTGATTCTCTGAAATCATAAGCTTATAATTTATAAATGTCCATGTGACCAGGCCATTGGGTGCCACTAATAAAACTGTTAATGTTTTATAGTTAGGATAAATTATAAAAGAAATCCTAAATAAATATGATTAATAAATTAACCATATATGGTCTCTGTTTACCATGGTTAATGAATTTCCCTAAGGGGGTAATCCAGTAATAAACATCTCTTATAAGGGAAGTGCCTACGGGCTATAGTTAATGTCCTCTGAGACTAAAGACAGTGGTAGCCTACAGCTCCCTGTCAAGAAAAGGTAATGAACTTTGATTCAAACCTTAAGGCCACGATTCTCTGAAATCATGGCTTATAAATTTAACTTGTCTACGCGACAAGGCCATTGGTGCTATTATTAACTTATGAATTAGGATTTATGATAAAAATCCTGGATAAAATAAATATCCTTCCTTCTCTGTCAGTATGCAATTGAAGGGAATCTTAAAGGTGAAACCTAGCCTACGCGGCCAAGATGGTGAAACCTACTCAAGGGATTCAAATCCTTGTTAACACCTAGGAATGTGTTAGCACCCCTGACAAATGTGATTCGAGAAAATCACAACAGTCATCCTTATATGGGATTCTTCCAATTCTCAAATCTAGCCAAGTGATCTAGGAATCATGGCTTATATCATTCTATAAGATGATCATATTATAAACATCCGTTAGTAATGAAGCACCTACGGAGTAAGCTTGTTGTCCGATAAGACAACGACATTGGTGTTCTTTGACCTCCTGTATAAAATGTTGGACTATGTCCAAACATATTAGTCTATATGATCAATGCCATCATGACAAAAATCATCAATACGATGATTAAAAATTTTAACATCCTTAATGATGTTTTGCCTAAGGGCTATATTATATTGTCCAATTGAGACAAGGCAATTGTAATCCTTTGTGATTCTTTGCCCAAGGGGGTGAGCTATACTCAAATCCCATAGTCTATACTATCATTGCGATCCTGACTAGTATCATCAGTATGATGATCATAATATTAACATCCCTCGTAATGAAATGCCTACAGGCTATACTTTATTCTAGTGTCGGTAAGACAAAGACAGTAGTGATCTTTATGATCCCCTGTTCAAAATGGTGTGATTATACCCAAACCTAATAGTCAATATGATCGAGGTGATCATGACTAATATCATTAGATACTATAATTATATATAGACATCCATTAGTGATGTTAATTGGTTTACCTTTCTGTTAAGTGAATCGCCTTTCAAGACGAAGACAGTTGTAGTCTATGACTCCCTGTCCAAAGGTGAAGAACTATGTTCAAGCCTTAAAACTCCTGATCTAATAGGATTGCAGCCTATGAATTGATGTCATTCTGACAAATCCACAAGTTATATTTCAAGTCACCCATAACAAGCCTCCGTGCTATAATTCGTCGTTCGTGTCAAGTTAACATACTAAATGTTAACATCCCTGGTGACAGGCCTTAGTGCCATATCCTATAACGTCCTAGAGACAAGGCCATTTGTGCCGTATCTGAATGTCATTACGACAAGGCCTTCGCGCCATATGATTACTTATGTCCTTCATGACTAGACTTTATGCCATATCTTTCTACATCCCTCGCGATAGGTTTCTACGCCATATATGTATATATATAACCAAAGTCATGTAAGGCTGGCCTTTGAGCTATTTATAATCCTCCTTGTGACAAAGACAATTGTGACATTATGGTCCCCTGTCAAGCAGGTATTGGACTCACTCCAAACCTTGAATGCCATTGATGGTCCTTTTGTGACCTAGGCTAAATATAATGGATATACATTCAAATAACATTCACTAGGAATGTTCAGAACATAATAGCCCATACGGTTTATGAATGCCGTGGCTAATCTAAGTCGGTTCATCAGGATGATGACTAATAATTGTTAAATTTTGGTGATTGGTACCAAGTTTCAAGTATGGAAAACTTGAATGAGGTAGACGACAGTCGCAGTACTATTAAGGCGACGAAAGTTAATAAAGCTACAAACGTAAACCTCAATATTAATGGAGTTAATCTCCAAGCTGTGGTTGACGCAGCAGTTGGATGGACCAAAGCAGTGTGACATTTGCAAAGGAGCGGGTCATCATTTTCCCATGAATGTAGGGATATAAAGAATACAGTCTGTCACGACTGTGGTGGGTAAGGCCGCATCAGAACTAGATACCATAAAGCTGCCAAAGAAGATGCAGCTAAGCCTGGAAAGGCTAAGAAAGGAAACGCCTGAACTCACCTGATGAATGCCAAGAGGCAGTTCACGATGTCATCAAGTACATTCCTTATCATTTACCAATGATAATTTCTGCTAAGTGTCCTGATTTAATACAGGCAATAATAAATCTTCATAAACCATAAGCTTAGCAAACTTTTATATTATCCACAAGGTATAACTTACCAAGGAAATCATAGTAACCGATTCTTCTAAGTATCGGCAAGGGATCCTTCTGAAAAATCTAAGAGTACTCTTTCTTCGAATAGAGTACGACAATATATATTACTTTATTTTATTTTATTATTTTCTCATTGTTTTCTATCGACTGCGAATGCCAAACTATGTTTGATAAAAGTGCCATATGAGGATTGGCGTATCCTAGTGTGTCCCATAGATTGCTTCCATGCCTGATCAGTATGGAGGTTTAATGCATGGAACCGCTGAGATATCCCAATGGTCATATTGTACCAAAGTTGACTAGTAGTATTCAAAGAAGATATCCAGAATGGAATTATCCAAGTAAATGTTCCCGATTAAGGAATTCGTGGACTAGTAACATAAGTGTGTCACTTAATTGACACAAGCAATGATGGATAAATTGGAGCCTGAGATTTGTAAAATCTCTGTAACCTCCTTGTACCTTAATTATCTTCTCCTAAGATTATCCTGTTTACCCCTGAGGGGCAGGTAGAGTTAAGGTTTATATCCCATTTAAGGCTGTATTATTATGAAATCTCCAAGACGGCTAGCACCATCATTGGAAGAATCGAAACCCTGATTAACTAAGTTTTAAAATAGAGGGTTCATATAGCCTAACTCAATATCCTGAGGATTTGGTATAGTTAATTATGAAAGACGGTTCTTTTTGCTTATGCAATTTTTACCGCAACCCTAGTTAGGCAACAATTAAGAATTTGCCATCAACTGCCCAGGATCGTCGATTTGTTCGATTAGCTGTAAGGATTAACTATTCCTTAAAAATTGATTAAGCAGTAGTTGGAATAACCATCTCACCTTAAGATAAGCTTTCCTATAATAGTTGATGTATAAGTATCAAGGCTACTCCTTTGGAGACCTTGTATAAATCAAATGTTAAACATCTATTGTTAGGACAATAGATTGGTAAGTCCAATTATCAGGATCTGAAAGTTGCATTGGAAACAACAAATAAGATCACGCAAATTCATAATCATCGGTAAGGTGCCGGTATTCGGCAGAAAATCAAGGATTAATGAAAATAGCAAACCTCCTAAATTCTTGATTAAGGAATAAGGTTCAAGAATAGATATCACCCAGGAAGGGTGTGCCAAATCTGTTAAATTATCAGGCTAGTTAAGCTCTGAATATATAGAATCATTCGAAGGAAATCGAATATATCAAGATCAGGTAGCTTATAAGCTAAAACCTATTTAAGGAGCTTGGCGGAGCTCGAAATACATTACACACTAGAGACTGAAAGGCGTGTTTCGCCAATAAGTCAAGAAGCACTATCACATAATGTTATGCAAATTTATGATGTGATGAGCATCCTGTATCGATTGAGGATCGACAGGTTAAGAAGCTCCAAAAAGGATACATGTACCTAATATAGGAGTTACTTTAGGAGCTTGGAAAGACTCCAGATATGTTATGGAAGTTAAGTCCATTATGCGACAAAAAGTACTTCCACCATTTTAGCAAATCTCGAGGTCGAGATTTCTTTTAAGGGGGTGAGGATGTAACACCTCGAAAAATTCACGTCCTATAATGTATTGACACGTGTCATAAGCTTGAACGTGTGAAATTATATTTAGAGGGACTAAAGTTGACAAACATGGAAAGTATGTGAAAATAAGGGTTCAAAATGTCAACAAGGGATAAATATACTTTACAGTAACCCTACATGATGTTCATAACCTCAACCGAATAAATCATGGATCATACGAAGCCAATTGTGAAAGAAAGTGAGGAATTACAAACTACAGGGGTTAAATGTGTCAACATGTTTAAAGGTATACCTCTGAGTGATCTTTTAGCGAACCCGAAGCTTTGTAATGCTTAATTATACTCACAAGAATGTGTGATAAAAATTTCACAAGGTTTCGTTAAGGTATGAGAAAGTTTGGCAATATTCGTATACGAGGGGTTAAAAACATCAACAATTTAATTACTCGCGATTTTTACGCAACCGACGAACGAACACGCAAACATCGACTACCGATCCTAATTTGCGTATTTTAGTATTAATATTATGCTCTACGATGCTTCCATGATGTTCGGGTGCGAAGACGGGCTTGTGGGCCTTGGGCCCAAGCCCACGAAACCTCCACTATATAAATGATTTAAAAAAAAATATAAATAAAAATCATTATTTCACATCTCTTTCTCTCTCTAAAACTCTCTCTCTCTCTAGAAACTTTCCGGCGACTTTTCCGGCGACCGGCGACTTTTCCGACGGCCGTTTTCCGGCCAAGAGTACACTTTTTCGACTATATCCGACGTTCCGGATCGCGTGGTGTGGTTAGTTTTAGCTAATTCTTAGCGGTTTGAGCTCTATGGCAACTCCGGCGACATTCCGGTCAAATTCCGGCGAGTCCGTTTTGAACTTTTGACTTTGCAGATGCTTCGATCGGGACTTTAGGAGCATTCCTGCAAAGTTTCATGAAATTCTATTCTCCGGCGAAATCTCGACTCCTGACATGATTCTGGCGATTTCCAGCCATAAGTTTTCGATGAAAAATATATTTTTGGACTCCTAGTGACCTGTAGAGTCTATCGAACCACTTTCGACTCGGGTGAAAAATCTAAGTTCGGGACGCTCTCGGGCTCGACTCCTGACATGATTCTGGCGATTTCCAGCCATAAGTTTTCGATGAAAAATATATTTTTGGACTCCTAGTGACCTGTAGAGTCTATCGAACCACTTTCGACTCGGGTGAAAAATCTAAGTTCGGGACGCTCTCGGGCTCGACTTCTGACATGGTTCTGGCTAGGGGTGAGCATGGTGCGGTTTGGTGCGGTTTTAGCATAAAACCGCAACTCATACCGCGAGGTGCGGTTTTTATTTTTTTAAAACCACATGTTGAGTTTTTTTGCGGTACGGTTTTTGCGGTTTATTTGCGGTTGCGGTTCGGTTTCGGTGCGGTTTCGGTTTTAATAGTTGAAACAGTACACAAGAACCAAAACCAAAAACATGAACCAAAAATCACATACAAGCGATTATACTAGAAAGTCTTGTACTTAGAAATCAAAAATCACATACAAGCGATGAAACAAGAACCAAAAACATGAACCTAGCTCAAACACGAACCAACACATACGTACCAGATGAAGATGATCGCACCAGCTGAAGATGATCGCACCGGCTGAAGATGATCGCACCAGATGAAGAAAAGATTGTCGGCTGGATGTTAAATTAGGGAAATGAAGGGAAAGGTACGTAGGTTTCTTTTTTATCAAAAGGTTATTGGGTTGAAAGTTGGGCTGTTTGGAGTGCTAATTTAATGGGCTTGTAACTAGTAGGTTAACATCATTTTTTTAGAGGGAGCAGACGATAGTTAACTTAACAAAGTCAAGTCTGTACTTTTTTTTTATAATATATAGGGAATTTTATATTTAAATCTTTAAGTATATTATATATATTATATATATATATATATATATATATATAATAATAATAATTTTGCGGTGCGGTTTCGGTTTTTTGGTGCGGTTTTTAAAGCTAAAACCGAACCGCACCATACCTTTGCGGTTTCGGTTTTTGCGGTTTCGGTTTTTGCGGTTTTTGTGTCGGTTGCGGTTTTGCGGTTTCGGTTTTTACGGTTTTTGGTGCGGTTTCTGTTTTCGGTTCGGTTTTTGCTCACCCCTAGTTCTGGCGAGTTCCAGCCATCAGTTTTCGATGAAAAATATATTTTTGGGCTCCTAGTGACCCATAGAGTCCATCGAACCACTTTCGACTCGGGTGAAAAATTTAAGTTCGGGACGCTCTCGGGCTCGGTTCAACTTGGTCAACAGGTCAAACGTGGTCAAAACTGGTCAAGGGGAAGTTTTGGGTCATGTTAGTGCCTCGGTTCAGTTTTGGGTTCGGTCAAACCTGGTCAACATCGGTCAACCGTGGTCAACTGCTGGTCAACGCAGTCAACACGAGGCTCGGTAAAATTTTATCGATGCAAATTTTGTTATATTATGTGGGCATTAAACCCTTAAAAGGGCACCCTCTGATTCCCACTCTAACTAGGTCAAATGTCGGGTCAAACTTGTTATTAAAAAGTCAACAGGATAATTAATTTCTAATTTATCCATAATTAACAATGTAGAACACATACAACCTGTTTGATCATTAATATAACTTGGTAATTAGTGTAAGAACATGTCTAAACATGTTCAACCCGACAATTTCCTGTTTAGACCCGGTTCGGAACCGAAAGTCACATAGTTTGACTTATACTTTGACTTTCAGTTCTGACCCGTTTTGGTATGATTTAGAAATACCTTAGAGCTCTATTTGGACCAGGTTACATGCTAGTATAATCCTCTGTGATTATACACCATGGTTCATTAGTTAACCAATTAATATGCATGATTCCGTTAATTGCCCATATGTTGACCATTATGCCCTTTTCACCACAAAACGTGATTTTTGGAAATGTAAAAGAGTAAAAACCTTAGTCACTGATATATAAACTTGTACCCAAAGTTAGACTTCAATTTTGAGCTTTTCGGCTTATGTGAAATTACCAAAATGCCCTACGGTGCATAGTTGGGTTATAATTGATAAATTTCACATATATACTTTACCCTACTGTTATAATTTTTAAATGGAGTATTTTTGCTGATTACATCAGACCTGTAACTCAGGTTAATACTTAAACTCTTTTATAAAGTTGAAAATGACCAAACTACCCCTACGGGGCATAGTTTGTATTTAAATTCGTTTCGGGCATAATGAAAGACATCCTACTGATGTCACAACATATTTGAAGCATATTAACTTAGGAAACCTGTATATGGCTCTTTCAAATACCCGTTACGCGTATTACGCGATTGGTTCGGTTTATGTAGCGAGTTTACATAAAATAGCATAAACGGGTCAAACCTTATCGGTTTTATCTCAAAATCCAGAATGTGCATGAAGGACCCATATTAAACAAGTCTCTGAACTTGTCGGGTCTAAATCACATTCTATCCGGTCCTCGCTTAATCGTGCGTACGAACCGTATCTTTGAAACTAGCCGGTCTAAGCTTAAGCTTAATTAAAGACCCGTTAGGATTCTAATAGGTTATTAAAAACCTTCGTTCCAGATTAGGAGCCCAGTAAAAGCTATTTGTACTTGCTGATTTGATATACGGCTGGGATTGAATTTATATTTAGCTCAGGTAAATACTTTTAACTTATTTTCCCTATACGGGCTTGGGTTACGGTACATAGCGTACCGCTTGATCGGGCATCAAATCTCCACGCTTAGTGGGTAGTTGAATAATTTGATCGGCTCGTTTTAAACAGTCTTGTTTACTTTATAGCCTTTGGGGGGTTAATGACCATGTCCCGGATATCCTCGGCATTATCTTACGAGATGGCCACGACCTGAGCACGGGGTGTAGGCGTACACCTGTCAGTGTATAACTCTAGAATTGTGGTGTGTCTATTGATCTTTAACCCGGATACGTTCCGGGCTACTGAACGCATAAGTAACATGTAAATCGTTCACAAGATTATAATATTAAATAATTCTCCCAAGTTAAAAAGATTAATTTTGCCTCTGTGCATTTTAATCCATGTGTCAAGATATTTTGTGCCACGTGCATTCAAAACAATTTACAAACTCTTTTTCCAAAATGAGTCAGTTGAATGTATTTACCAGTGTAAACTGACGTATTTTCCAAAAAGGCTAAATGCAGGTGCTGTACGAAATTGGCTGGATATGTCTCCTTAGCATCAATAGAAGTCTCGCAAGCTTAAGATGCCTAAAAGTCTGTTGAACTATTGTTTCCATTTTATGTTCGATCCTTCTGTGGATAAACTTCCGAATATTGTGATAGTTGATATTACAATAATAAATTCGGTTGTATTATATTTTAAATTGCTTCCGCTGTGCACATTGATATTGTGTTGTTTGACTATTATGTTGCCAACCATGACGTCACGATACTCCCCACCGGGCCCACCGGTGACACGTGGAAATTCGGGGTGTGACAGGTTGGTATCAGAGCCAACACTGAGTGAATTAAACACTAGCCTTAGTGTTTAATCTCAGTTACACAATTGCACAATCTAAACTTCTGAGTCTAGACTTAACATAGGAAAAATCTTAATCCTAATATATGAAAATTTTTGCTTCCAATTTTTATTATTATTGGATACGTCGCCAAGCGAGGAAGCTGAACTAGGAATTCTCCACACCCGGAGCCTTGAAATGCTGAGCTTCGTACAGCGACCAAGATGAGACATGCAACCAAGGAGAAAACATTCAGGAATTGAATGAAGAAGAAACTCCTCTGCTAAAAATCGTTTCCTCAATAGTCCTTATAAGGACATATTTATTTTTAGTCCCTTAGAGGACAACATTATTCCTTTTAAGTCCCGCTTAGGGCAACTTTATACTTTTATTTTTATAAATGGAATGATTAAGTTTAAACTTTCATTCTAAATAAGAAATATTAAATAAATGGAAAATAATAACATTTCCTTTTTGCAAGATCTACCATTATAATAAAATGGCAAAATCTAAAAGGGTAAGACCTAGCTTCGGGTCATATTAAGACCGGCCAAGATGGCAGTTCCTCAATTTAGATTAAGATCCATATTTACACCTCAATTTAAAATTGTTCTGCGTTAATTATAAATTAAGAATCTTAAGTGTGAAACCTTGCCTCGGGTCAATTATAAGACCGGGCCAAGATGGTAAGACGTGTTAAAAAGATTCAAATCATTAATTAAGAATCTTAAATGTAAAACCTAGCCTTGGGTCAATTATAAGACCGGGCCAAGATGGTAAGACCTGTTTAAAAAGATTCAATTCCCTGTTAACATCTTAAAACATGTTAACACTCCTGGCAGATGTGATTCAATTAAAATCACACACGTCATTTTTATATAGGATCCTTCAAAAGATTCCTAACCCAGTTTAATGATCTCTGAATCCTGGGTTTATGTCATCAATTAAGATGATCATATTTTAACCATACGTGGTAATATAGTGCCTACGGGCCTTGCTCATTTCTACATGAGCCAAAATACAGTGGTAGCTATGACTCCCTGTCAGATAAAGGTAATGAACTAGGTTCAAACCTCAAATGCTTGATTCTCTGAAATCCTAGCATATAATTTATAATTGTCTACGTGACTAGGCCTATTGTGCCAATATACTTTCATGCTTTGATTCTCTGAAATCATAGCTTAAAATTTACAAATGTCCTTGTGACTAGGCCTATTGTGCCAGAATACCTTCATGCTTTGATTCTCTGAAATCATAGCTTATAAATTATATATGTCCATGTGACTAAGCCAGTTGTGCTAATATACTTAAAGACCTTGATTCTCTGAAATCATGGCTTATAATTTAAAAATTTGTCCTTGTGACTAGGCCTTTTGTGCTATAAAATAAAACTGTTATTATTGCTTTGATTCTCTGAAATCATAAGCTTATAATTTATAAATGTCCATGTGACCAGGCCATTGGGTGCCACTAATAAAACTGTTAATGTTTTATAGTTAGGATAAATTATAAAAGAAATCCTAAATAAATATGATTAATAAATTAACCATATATGGTCTCTGTTTACCATGGTTAATGAATTTCCCTAAGGGGGTAATCCAGTAATAAACATCTCTTATAAGGGAAGTGCCTACGGGCTATAGTTAATGTCCTCTGAGACTAAAGACAGTGGTAGCCTACAGCTCCCTGTCAAGAAAAGGTAATGAACTTTGATTCAAACCTTAAGGCCACGATTCTCTGAAATCATGGCTTATAAATTTAACTTGTCTACGCGACAAGGCCATTGGTGCTATTATTAACTTATGAATTAGGATTTATGATAAAAATCCTGGATAAAATAAATATCCTTCCTTCTCTGTCAGTATGCAATTGAAGGGAATCTTAAAGGTGAAACCTAGCCTACGCGGCCAAGATGGTGAAACCTACTCAAGGGATTCAAATCCTTGTTAACACCTAGGAATGTGTTAGCACCCCTGACAAATGTGATTCGAGAAAATCACAACAGTCATCCTTATATGGGATTCTTCCAATTCTCAAATCTAGCCAAGTGATCTAGGAATCATGGCTTATATCATTCTATAAGATGATCATATTATAAACATCCGTTAGTAATGAAGCACCTACGGAGTAAGCTTGTTGTCCGATAAGACAACGACATTGGTGTTCTTTGACCTCCTGTATAAAATGTTGGACTATGTCCAAACATATTAGTCTATATGATCAATGCCATCATGACAAAAATCATCAATACGATGATTAAAAATTTTAACATCCTTAATGATGTTTTGCCTAAGGGCTATATTATATTGTCCAATTGAGACAAGGCAATTGTAATCCTTTGTGATTCTTTGCCCAAGGGGGTGAGCTATACTCAAATCCCATAGTCTATACTATCATTGCGATCCTGACTAGTATCATCAGTATGATGATCATAATATTAACATCCCTCGTAATGAAATGCCTACAGGCTATACTTTATTCTAGTGTCGGTAAGACAAAGACAATAGTGATCTTTATGATCCCCTGTTCAAAATGGTGTGATTATACCCAAACCTAATAGTCAATATGATCGAGGTGATCATGACTAATATCATTAGATACTATAATTATATATAGACATCCATTAGTGATGTTAATTGGTTTACCTTTCTGTTAAGTGAATCGCCTTTCAAGACGAAGACAGTTGTAGTCTATGACTCCCTGTCCAAAGGTGAAGAACTATGTTCAAGCCTTAAAACTCCTGATCTAATAGGATTGCAGCCTATGAATTGATGTCATTCTGACAAATCCACAAGTTATATTTCAAGTCACCCATAACAAGCCTCCGTGCTATAATTCGTCGTTCGTGTCAAGTTAACATACTAAATGTTAACATCCCTGGTGACAGGCCTTAGTGCCATATCCTATAACGTCCTAGAGACAAGGCCATTTGTGCCGTATCTGAATGTCATTACGACAAGGCCTTCGCGCCATATGATTACTTATGTCCTTCATGACTAGACTTTATGCCATATCTTTCTACATCCCTCGCGATAGGTTTCTACGCCATATATGTATATATATAACCAAAGTCATGTAAGGCTGGCCTTTGAGCTATTTATAATCCTCCTTGTGACAAAGACAATTGTGACATTATGGTCCCCTGTCAAGCAGGTATTGGACTCACTCCAAACCTTGAATGCCATTGATGGTCCTTTTGTGACCTAGGCTAAATATAATGGATATACATTCAAATAACATTCACTAGGAATGTTCAGAACATAATAGCCCATACGGTTTATGAATGCCGTGGCTAATCTAAGTCGGTTCATCAGGATGATGACTAATAATTGTTAAATTTTGGTGATTGGTACCAAGTTTCAAGTATGGAAAACTTGAATGAGGTAGACGACAGTCGCAGTACTATTAAGGCGACGAAAGTTAATAAAGCTACAAACGTAAACCTCAATATTAATGGAGTTAATCTCCAAGCTGTGGTTGACGCAGCAGTTGGATGGACCAAAGCAGTGTGACATTTGCAAAGGAGCGGGTCATCATTTTCCCATGAATGTAGGGATATAAAGAATACAGTCTGTCACGACTGTGGTGGGTAAGGCCGCATCAGAACTAGATACCATAAAGCTGCCAAAGAAGATGCAGCTAAGCCTGGAAAGGCTAAGAAAGGAAACGCCTGAACTCACCTGATGAATGCCAAGAGGCAGTTCACGATGTCATCAAGTACATTCCTTATCATTTACCAATGATAATTTCTGCTAAGTGTCCTGATTTAATACAGGCAATAATAAATCTTCATAAACCATAAGCTTAGCAAACTTTTATATTATCCACAAGGTATAACTTACCAAGGAAATCATAGTAACCGATTCTTCTAAGTATCGGCAAGGGATCCTTCTGAAAAATCTAAGAGTACTCTTTCTTCGAATAGAGTACGACAATATATATTACTTTATTTTATTTTATTATTTTCTCATTGTTTTCTATCGACTGCGAATGCCAAACTATGTTTGATAAAAGTGCCATATGAGGATTGGCGTATCCTAGTGTGTCCCATAGATTGCTTCCATGCCTGATCAGTATGGAGGTTTAATGCATGGAACCGCTGAGATATCCCAATGGTCATATTGTACCAAAGTTGACTAGTAGTATTCAAAGAAGATATCCAGAATGGAATTATCCAAGTAAATGTTCCCGATTAAGGAATTCGTGGACTAGTAACATAAGTGTGTCACTTAATTGACACAAGCAATGATGGATAAATTGGAGCCTGAGATTTGTAAAATCTCTGTAACCTCCTTGTACCTTAATTATCTTCTCCTAAGATTATCCTGTTTACCCCTGAGGGGCAGGTAGAGTTAAGGTTTATATCCCATTTAAGGCTGTATTATTATGAAATCTCCAAGACGGCTAGCACCATCATTGGAAGAATCGAAACCCTGATTAACTAAGTTTTAAAATAGAGGGTTCATATAGCCTAACTCAATATCCTGAGGATTTGGTATAGTTAATTATGAAAGACGGTTCTTTTTGCTTATGCAATTTTTACCGCAACCCTAGTTAGGCAACAATTAAGAATTTGCCATCAACTGCCCAGGATCGTCGATTTGTTCGATTAGCTGTAAGGATTAACTATTCCTTAAAAATTGATTAAGCAGTAGTTGGAATAACCATCTCACCTTAAGATAAGCTTTCCTATAATAGTTGATGTATAAGTATCAAGGCTACTCCTTTGGAGACCTTGTATAAATCAAATGTTAAACATCTATTGTTAGGACAATAGATTGGTAAGTCCAATTATCAGGATCTGAAAGTTGCATTGGAAACAACAAATAAGATCACGCAAATTCATAATCATCGGTAAGGTGCCGGTATTCGGCAGAAAATCAAGGATTAATGAAAATAGCAAACCTCCTAAATTCTTGATTAAGGAATAAGGTTCAAGAATAGATATCACCCAGGAAGGGTGTGCCAAATCTGTTAAATTATCAGGCTAGTTAAGCTCTGAATATATAGAATCATTCGAAGGAAATCGAATATATCAAGATCAGGTAGCTTATAAGCTAAAACCTATTTAAGGAGCTTGGCGGAGCTCGAAATACATTACACACTAGAGACTGAAAGGCGTGTTTCGCCAATAAGTCAAGAAGCACTATCACATAATGTTATGCAAATTTATGATGTGATGAGCATCCTGTATCGATTGAGGATCGACAGGTTAAGAAGCTCCAAAAAGGATACATGTACCTAATATAGGAGTTACTTTAGGAGCTTGGAAAGACTCCAGATATGTTATGGAAGTTAAGTCCATTATGCGACAAAAAGTACTTCCACCATTTTAGCAAATCTCGAGGTCGAGATTTCTTTTAAGGGGGTGAGGATGTAACACCTCGAAAAATTCACGTCCTATAATGTATTGACACGTGTCATAAGCTTGAACGTGTGAAATTATATTTAGAGGGACTAAAGTTGACAAACATGGAAAGTATGTGAAAATAAGGGTTCAAAATGTCAACAAGGGATAAATATACTTTACAGTAACCCTACATGATGTTCATAACCTCAACCGAATAAATCATGGATCATACGAAGCCAATTGTGAAAGAAAGTGAGGAATTACAAACTACAGGGGTTAAATGTGTCAACATGTTTAAAGGTATACCTCTGAGTGATCTTTTAGCGAACCCGAAGCTTTGTAATGCTTAATTATACTCACAAGAATGTGTGATAAAAATTTCACAAGGTTTCGTTAAGGTATGAGAAAGTTTGGCAATATTCGTATACGAGGGGTTAAAAACATCAACAATTTAATTACTCGCGATTTTTACGCAACCGACGAACGAACACGCAAACATCGACTACCGATCCTAATTTGCGTATTTTAGTATTAATATTATGCTCTACGATGCTTCCATGATGTTCGGGTGCGAAGACGGGCTTGTGGGCCTTGGGCCCAAGCCCACGAAACCTCCACTATATAAATGATTTAAAAAAAAAATATAAATAAAAATCATTATTTCACATCTCTTTCTCTCTCTAAAACTCTCTCTAGAAACTTTCCGGCGACTTTTCCGGCGACCGGCGACTTTTCCGACGGCCGTTTTCCGGCCAAGAGTACACTTTTTCGACTATATCCGACGTTCCGGATCGCGTGGTGTGGTTAGTTTTAGCTAATTCTTAGCGGTTTGAGCTCTATGGCAACTCCGGCGACATTCCGGTCAAATTCCGGCGAGTCCGTTTTGAACTTTTGACTTTGCAGATGCTTCGATCGGGACTTTAGGAGCATTCCTGCAAAGTTTCATGAAATTCTATTCTCCGGCGAAATCTCGACTCCTGACATGATTCTGGCGATTTCCAGCCATAAGTTTTCGATGAAAAATATATTTTTGGACTCCTAGTGACCTGTAGAGTCTATCGAACCACTTTCGACTCGGGTGAAAAATCTAAGTTCGGGACGCTCTCGGGCTCGACTCCTGACATGATTCTGGCGATTTCCAGCCATAAGTTTTCGATGAAAAATATATTTTTGGACTCCTAGTGACCTGTAGAGTCTATCGAACCACTTTCGACTCGGGTGAAAAATCTAAGTTCGGGACGCTCTCGGGCTCGACTTCTGACATGGTTCTGGCGAGTTCCAGCCATCAGTTTTCGATGAAAAATATATTTTTGGGCTCCTAGTGACCCATAGAGTCCATCGAACCACTTTCGACTCGGGTGAAAAATTTAAGTTCGGGACGCTCTCGGGCTCGGTTCAACTTGGTCAACAGGTCAAACGTGGTCAAAACTGGTCAAGGGGAAGTTTTGGGTCATGTTAGTGCCTCGGTTCAGTTTTGGGTTCGGTCAAACCTGGTCAACATCGGTCAACCGTGGTCAACTGCTGGTCAACGCAGTCAACACGAGGCTCGGTAAAATTTTATCGATGCAAATTTTGTTATATTATGTGGGCATTAAACCCTTAAAAGGGCACCCTCTGATTCCCACTCTAACTAGGTCAAATGTCGGGTCAAACTTGTTATTAAAAAGTCAACAGGATAATTAATTTCTAATTTATCCATAATTAACAATGTAGAACACATACAACCTGTTTGATCATTAATATAACTTGGTAATTAGTGTAAGAACATGTCTAAACATGTTCAACCCGACAATTTCCTGTTTAGACCCGGTTCGGAACCGAAAGTCACATAGTTTGACTTATACTTTGACTTTCAGTTCTGACCCGTTTTGGTATGATTTAGAAATACCTTAGAGCTCTATTTGGACCAGGTTACATGCTAGTATAATCCTCTGTGATTATACACCATGGTTCATTAGTTAACCAATTAATATGCATGATTCCGTTAATTGCCCATATGTTGACCATTATGCCCTTTTCACCACAAAACGTGATTTTTGGAAATGTAAAAGAGTAAAAACCTTAGTCACTGATATATAAACTTGTACCCAAAGTTAGACTTCAATTTTGAGCTTTTCGGCTTATGTGAAATTACCAAAATGCCCTACGGTGCATAGTTGGGTTATAATTGATAAATTTCACATATATACTTTACCCTACTGTTATAATTTTTAAATGGAGTATTTTTGCTGATTACATCAGACCTGTAACTCAGGTTAATACTTAAACTCTTTTATAAAGTTGAAAATGACCAAACTACCCCTACGGGGCATAGTTTGTATTTAAATTCGTTTCGGGCATAATGAAAGACATCCTACTGATGTCACAACATATTTGAAGCATATTAACTTAGGAAACCTGTATATGGCTCTTTCAAATACCCGTTACGCGTATTACGCGATTGGTTCGGTTTATGTAGCGAGTTTACATAAAATAGCATAAACGGGTCAAACCTTATCGGTTTTATCTCAAAATCCAGAATGTGCATGAAGGACCCATATTAAACAAGTCTCTGAACTTGTCGGGTCTAAATCACATTCTATCCGGTCCTCGCTTAATCGTGCGTACGAACCGTATCTTTGAAACTAGCCGGTCTAAGCTTAAGCTTAATTAAAGACCCGTTAGGATTCTAATAGGTTATTAAAAACCTTCGTTCCAGATTAGGAGCCCAGTAAAAGCTATCTGTACTTGCTGATTTGATATACGGCTGGGATTGAATTTATATTTAGCTCAGGTAAATACTTTTAACTTATTTTCCCTATACGGGCTTGGGTTACGGTACATAGCGTACCGCTTGATCGGGCATCAAATCTCCACGCTTAGTGGGTAGTTGAATAATTTGATCGGCTCGTTTTAAACAGTCTTGTTTACTTTATAGCCTTTGGGGGGTTAATGACCATGTCCCGGATATCCTCGGCATTATCTTACGAGATGGCCACGACCTGAGCACGGGGTGTAGGCGTACACCTGTCAGTGTATAACTCTAGAATTGTGGTGTGTCTATTGATCTTTAACCCGGATACGTTCCGGGCTACTGAACGCATAAGTAACATGTAAATCGTTCACAAGATTATAATATTAAATAATTCTCCCAAGTTAAAAAGATTAATTTTGCCTCTGTGCATTTTAATCCATGTGTCAAGATATTTTGTGCCACGTGCATTCAAAACAATTTACAAACTCTTTTTCCAAAATGAGTCAGTTGAATATATTTACCAGTGTAAACTGACGTATTTTCCAAAAAGGCTAAATGCAGGTGCTGTACGAAATTGGCTGGATATGTCTCCTTAGCATCAATAGAAGTCTCGCAAGCTTAAGATGCCTAAAAGTCTGTTGAACTATTGTTTCCATTTTATGTTCGATCCTTCTGTGGATAAACTTCCGAATATTGTGATAGTTGATATTACAATAATAAATTCGGTTGTATTATATTTTAAATTGCTTCCGCTGTGCACATTGATATTGTGTTGTTTGACTATTATGTTGCCAACCATGACGTCACGATACTCCCCACCGGGCCCACCGGTGACACGTGGAAATTCGGGGTGTGACAGTTGCTCTTTTAATTAAATCACCTAACTCAGTATTAGGCTCTATCGAACATATTGAATTCTTATTAATGTTGATTGGAATTACAAACCTTGAATGAGCAGTTCTACCACCATCCAGCAAAAGTGAAGCAATTCCACTGGATGCAACATTCAATACAACTTCACATTTTGATCGTAATGCAGCTGAGAATGTCTTCCAAAGAAACGTCTTTCCAGTTCCACCATAACCATATACAAAAAACACACCTCCATCACCTTTTTCAATCGCTTCCATAACAATTTTATATATCTTTTTCTGTTCGGCAGTTAAATACTTTACATAACGATCATGTTCCCTTTGAAGAGCTAGTCTGTCATACGATAATTCTTTCATTATCAATCGATTGTTCGACGATGAAACATAATTGTTCGGAACACTTGGCATATCATCAAAATTTCTCACTGTACTTCCATTGGTAAGTAGCAACTTTTCAATTTCAGATAGACAGATATTTTCAAGTTCTTCCTGTTGAAGATCCAAATCTAAAACAATTGTTGAAAAAAGTATTAGTTTTTCTCAATAACAGAGCTATTGCATAATTTTAATGTAATTGGATATAACTTTAATAAAATAATAACATTACCTGCAATACCAATTATCTTTCGTTGCTGATACAGAATGTCTTCACATAACAGGGACTTCGTTTCTGACCAAAAAACACCAGGATGAGATATCGAATTTGACAGCAACAACATTACAAAAAAAGTCCTCAAGAAATCTCTGGTTGACCATGTGCTAGCTTCTTTGACAGCATTAACATATTCTTTATCATCATCCAACAGCCCCCGTGCAAAACATGCATTTTTAAATGTTTGAAAAACTTACCCATTAACTGTTTTTATATCTTCAAAACAGGTTGGTCCCTTAATATGATTCAGTAAAATCCTTAGGTAATAACAATCACCAAGTGATGGTGGGACATAATGTACCCTCCCAATTGATCCATACGGATGCTTTCTTCGATTCCATTTGCGATTTTTAGCATTCCATACATAATATCCCGGAAACTGAACATACCTCAATGTCCTGGCAAATTCATCGACTTTATTACAATTCATCCATTCTGTAAACATTGTCATTTTCACAGTTGGATCAGTAACCATATCACACAAATTATCATGATCGTTATACATAATACTCTGACCATCTTCACAATGAAAAGGTAATACTTCAACAGCTGGATATCTATAATGTATATCATACATGAATATTCTCCAAGCATCTTCACAAGCAGAGATATATCTACAATCAAGGTATGCTTTTATCTCATCTACAGCTACATTCTGTTCCGTATTATTCTTGGCGCTATTGGCTTGAAAAACAGAAGCAGTGACTCTATCAGGCCCCTTATTAATATATTTAAACAAATATTTGATAGAACCTGACTGGTTGCACCATTCAACGTTAATGTGGCACTGATACTTTCTGAGCAGGAGAGCATTGTAAGGAACTACAAATCTATTATCAAGTGTCACACCATTCTTTACTACCGTATTACTTGTTTGACGACGACGATAGACATGATATCCTTCAGAATCAACACAAGTCTCATCTACATATTTTTTGGGAAACTTTTTAGAACATTTTTGCTGAACCATACATGGACAAAGTGGGTTGTCTGTACCACATGGTCCATGAATCATAAATTGCTTGACAAGCTCATATAATTCAGGATCTCTTTCTTTATCTGGTATCTCAGCAGCCAAAAATGATTAACATAAAATAAGTAAAAGAATAAATAATGAACTTAACATGCTTAATGAAATATGGCAAGATCATAGTTAAGTTATGGAAAAGTGAATTAGATTAAACACATAACAAACTATGAGGGGTAGATGTGAAAAATTTTAATTAGAAAGGGTTAATAGAATTAAAAACCAAAATCACCCACTATGGTGTGTTTGGTTCCACCAGGGAAGGAGAAAAAGGGCAAAACCCTTATTCTAGAAAGATTCATCAAATTGACAAAGAAATTCAAAGATAATCAGCTGCATGCCTTCAAATTTTCGATTATCTTATCATACTTGGTAGATTGGTAAGTTCAATTTCATGCTTTGATGAATAATGGGAAGTGGGTTTCAACCCAACCAAGTGTTTATGCTAAAATATGTATGATTAGATGTAAGAATATCACTATAGGATAAGGTTTATGTGTGATTTTAATCATTTGAAAGACTAGTTGCATAAACCCATTTAACATGAAATATTAGAGATGTAGAATGATGAAAAATTAGAAGTGATCATGAGTAAATTGGTTTATGATGATGTTGTAGTACTTGAATCTTGGACAAATGAATGTAGGGTAAAAGAATATTATGAACTTGATTGATTGTTGATGAATTTTGAAATGAACTAATAGGAATTATGCTTTGAAGACTTGTACTTAGTGTCCCACAAATGCGAAACCCGCCAAGTGTTTGATGAAATGCTTGAAAGAATAAAAATATGTGATTTGAGAGATGATGGAATGAAATTTTGTGGTACTAAATGAATGAATGAATGAATGTGTTGATATAGGCGCGAAGGAAGAAGGTTCAAATACTAGGAAACCGGAAGGCTCGCAAGATCGAGGTATGTTAATTTACACATACATTTATAGTATATTGTATTATGATTACCAATCTTTATTGTAACTTGTCATTTATGCCAAAAATCATAAGAATGGTAGTTTATGGAAGTTGAGTAGTAAGTAGTACGATTTGTTATGAACGAATGATGAAAAAGGAAGGCTTAAGAATGATGTTGTATCATGATCGATTCATCTTAGTTGAACCGGTTATTTGAAAGTTAAGAAAGAATGTAATGAAACTTTACTCAATCCGTCAAGTACGGGTTAGGGTGAATATGTAAGAATGTAGGGATTTGTATCGTTCGTCATAAACGAACCGAATGGTAGTTATGTTATGAATGTTAATATCCGTTATTAACGGGTATGTAAAGAATGGAATGTGACGTCTCTATTGAGATGGGAATGTAATGACCCGTTCAACGGGTAGTAAGCATAAAGAAAAAGAATGATGTAAAGGCAAGAAATATGTAGACTATTCGATTTTAATCAAATTGTTAATGTGATTATGAATTAACTCTTTCATTGGTATTTGATGTAGGTAAAGCCTTAGTTTAATCGGATCGGCGACTTGGAATGAGCACCCATATGTAACTCGTTTTTAAGCGCTTCCGCTACTTTTAGTAATAAAGTTATGGTCAAATGTATTTCGTTGTAATTGGATTTGAATGGTAGTTAAACTTTGAAGTTTGACTCGTTTGGTCTTTTGAAAATTTCTCTAGATGTCGGTAGTTATCTAAAAGTATGTTTTGGATTTGTAAGTCTTTTGAAAGTGTTGTTAATTACCTGAAAATTTAGTTTGTCAAACATGGATTTTTTTTATTGCAAACGGGTCATGCCGAATTTTTCTAAAAATAATTGTTGAATTTATTAAGTTCTAAAGTGTATGGAAATGGGGCGTTTCAAGTAATAACACGATCAATATCAGATGCATTTGGAAATTTGCTTTCAGCACCCAAGAACAAACATATGTGAGCATGTGGGAGTCCACGCTTCTGAAATTCCACTGTATACATAACTGAAATTTTTGAACAGTGGGCTGTTAGATAAATATAAT
Source organism: Helianthus tuberosus (assembly GCA_030545235.1). Classification (NCBI taxonomy): domain Eukaryota; kingdom Viridiplantae; phylum Streptophyta; class Magnoliopsida; order Asterales; family Asteraceae; genus Helianthus; species Helianthus tuberosus. The sequence continues at coordinate 8,583,141 of CM060443.1, forward strand.
TGGATGTTCAAAGTAAAAAATATAACTAAAGGGTACCTGCTTGTATATCACCAAAGAATTTATGTCTCTTGAAATCTTTTATAAGATGATCCAATTTACACTTGAATATTCTAGAGATAATATCCGGTCTGTCTTCAGCATTAAGAGCTTTATCGTGCAAACACCTGTAAATCTCAGGCCAGTTTGGATTACAAGTCACCGTTATGAATAAATCGGGATATTCAACGTGATCCTCTTCGGAATTATTACTTTATAACCGATGGATGGGAAAAGGTTGTACACTACATGGGTATGCAAACAGGAATTGTACTTGTTTTAAGATACGCAACGGATTACATCTTTCTGCTTACTGCCTTTGATTTGAATGGTTGTGAGATTGTTGCACCAAAATCCAATGACAGTCCGATAGATGATACTTCCTCACCGAATTTGGAAGTTCCTCAAATTACCGAGGATCTGCAACACCAGTCGGATGTTGAAGAATCCAATGACACAGATTCTGATAGTGATTATGTTGTATCGAATGAATCATCCGATGATATCGACGATGCAGATTTTGATGCTGCTATCTCAGATTATGAAGCTGATACTGATGAATACCCCTTACAAATCGTATGGTACTGTAGCAAACATTTTGTAAGTTTATTCTGTTAATATATTATTCCTCATTCAAAGGATGTTAAATGTTTCTTACAATTAAGCTATAATTTTTGTTACTTTACTTAAATACATTATGTATTTCTTATTAATTATTGGTATTTTATATTTATTTTTAAGCGTCTGAATGTGAAAGTAGCTTCTATATCAAGGATTCATAGAACATTGAAGATGACAGTTGAAAATCTGAATGGAATTGACACTGTAATTGACTTTCGACGGGAGAAGCATGGCAAGGGATTTAGATACGCGGCTTGTCAATTCACCAAGAAGTTCACTAAGCCCAATGGTATCTACAGAAATATGAGATGCAAATTTGTCTACTGTGAAGAAAAAGCCAAGCTGATCTTAAAGAAAGTCTACATATAGTTGTGGTTGTTGGTATTATCTCATTTGAGATAAATTATGGGATGGTGATGTATCAAACTTCTATATTTTGAAAACTTACGACTTACGAATATTTAAATTATAATCATGTATTCCTATCTTATTATTTATATTAACTTAAACCTTTGTTGTACATTCTCCATATATTTTAATTGGCTCTTCATGATAAATTATATATTGAATAGATATTCTGTAAATTTATACACTCAACCTCTATTTAGATAAAATCTGACAACATATGTTCAAGCAAAGTCTGTTGTTCCAAACAACATCTGCTGATAAACACAAGGACTGTTATAGCAAATAACCTCTGCTATTAAACACAACCTCTGCTAATAAACACAAACACTGTTATAGCAAATAACCTCTGCTAATAAACACAAAGATTGTTACAGCAAATAACCTCTGCTGATAAAACAACCTCTGCTGCTGAATATAAATACAAAAGTATCATAAAGCTAACATCTGCTATTGAAACAAAGGTCTACAAAACATAACATCTGCTGATCATTCCACGGTATAAATTGCTAACATCTGCTATGACTTAACAGTGATACACTTCAACAGAGGATTTCAAACATCTGTTTACACACGCCTCATGATGAACATCTGCTGATAAATACCGCTCCGGTTCAAGAAAAGGTCTGCCAAAGAGAACCTCTCCTATGGACTAACAGATGATGCAGTTCAATAGAGAATGTTTAAGAGCAGTGCTTTAATAGACCACGATCAACAGATGATAATATAATAACAATAATATTCAAACTGTAGCCATGGTTGCAAAAGTCGCTAGGCGCTCTCTAGTCGGATTTAAGAGTACTCGGGAGTAGTCGGGAAGTACTCGGCCTAGGCGGAGATTACTCGGGGAGTAATTGGCCTAGGCGTATAATACTCGGGCCTCGGCAGTCTACCTTGTAGCGAGTACTCGGAGAGTACTCGGAGCCTAGGCGGGACTTTTACAACCATGACTGTAGCAATTACATTTTAATAAATCTAACAACCGTCATCGAAGCTGTAACAAAATCTGAACACCGATACACTAAGCACTGTTACACAAGAACCACTGCTTCAATTCGTTTGAAATTTCAAATTACCCTCCCATTTTAATGAGCATCAGTCGTTTGAAATTTCAATGAACATCAGCGGTTTCATAATTGAATGTGGGCCAGACCTTTGAAATTAAAAATTGGGACAGTGGTTTGGATGGCAGATCTTTGAATTATGATGTCACTATGCTTCCTCTATCGCTGCCACCTCATTGTTGGATGACATAAGAAAAGCATTGTTGTACATGCTCTCTAGCTGACACATCAGCTTCTCTTATGTAATCCGCTGTAGATACTGAACCACTGCTGTTATTGAGCAGTGGGTTTCCTTTGGTTGATCAGGCCTTAGGTACATAAGTGCTTCCTCTTTAACAACTTTCATACACCAATGCAAGCATCTGAATAAACAATAAACAATCTATACAAATCAAAGACAAAATCAAAAGCTACAAACATATTAAACAAATTTCATAAAATCATTTTATAACCTTGATCACATTCGGAAGCTTGGCCAACGAACTCAAGACTTCAACACCAAATAACAAATCCAGCAAGATCTACCTGAAGAACATTTAGCATCCAAACTTTTTGTTCATGATAAAAACAAAAAAATCAAGAAATATCATAATTTTAAACTACCGTTCGTCTGCATAATATTCAAATCGATACAAACCATGATGAATAAACAGACATCACCAGGTTTTCTAATTTTTATTGGGATTTCTCCTTTTTACAAACATATCAAAATCAATCTACTCGTAATCACATGGTACACCAATGCAAGCATCTGAAAAACAATAACAAATCAAAGACAAAATCAAAAGCTAAAAACATATCAATCAAATTTCATAGAATCATGATTTATTTAAACACACACAGACATTACCTCTTCATCAATAAAGTTGAGATCCATTTTATAACCTTGATCACATTCGGAAGCTCGGCCAACGAACTCAAGACTTCAACACCAAATAACAAATACAGCAAGATCTACCTAAAGAACATTTAGCATACAAACCTTCAGTTTGTGATAAAAAGAAAAAAATCAAAAAATATCTATTTTTAAACTACCATTCAAATCGATGATAGATGCAACGCCTCTGTCGTCTTCATCCTCTTCTCTGTATCTACAGTTTTAGAAATAGAGAGTTGAGAGAGAGTAGACAGAGAGATTGAAATGCGTTTTTGAAATTATGATCGACTTTGGATTTGAGTTTGAATTTATATTTGAGAGAGAGAAGAATTGAAGCTCTGATGACATTAAATGCAAATTACATATCCCTATGGAGTTTTAAATTTCAAATTACCCTCCCATTTTAATGAGCATCAGTCGTTTGAAATTTCAATGAACATTAGCGGTTTCATAATTGAATGTGGGCCAGACCTTTGAAATTAAAAGTTGGGGCAGTGGTTTGAATGGCAGATCTTTGAATTATGATGTCACTATGCTTCCTCTATCGCTGCCACCTCATCGCGGATGACATAAGAAAAACATTGTTGGACATGTTCTCTAGCTGACACATCAGCTATTATTATGTCACTTGAATTTCTCCTTTTATAGAAAGTTTAGATAGATTACTATTGTTACTATATATTACTAAAGGAAATGAATTGAATAGTGATTTTATTATTATAATAATATATAGTTTTTCAATATTTTTATTCTTTTAATACTATAATAATAGTTATTTTCTTTACTTTTTAACTTTAATCTTTTTTTTTTTCATATCAGGGGTTGGGATAAGCTTGGTGTCAACCGGTATCGAACCAGTATTGGTATCGAAAATACCGGGACGGTCCTGTTCGGTATCAGTAGGGATGAGCAAAATGGACCCGGTACCGGTACCGAATTTACCGAACCGGTTACCGACTTTTGACATTTTCGGTACCGGTTCGGTATCGGTCCGGTACGGTACCGGTATTTACCGGTTTTTACCCTCAAATACCGGTACCATACCGGTACCGAATCGGGTACCGACTTTTGACATTTTCGGTACCGGTTCGGTATCGGTCCGGTACGGTACCAGTTCGGTACCGGTATTTACCGGTTTTTACCTTCAAATACCGGTACCGTACCGGTACCGAACCGGTACCGAACCGTTCCGTACCGGGTATATTTGGTACCGGTACCCACTTTTGAAGATTTTCGGTACCAGTACTTTCGGTTCCGGTACCGGTCGGTACCGAGCTCATCCCTAGGTATCAGTACATGAAGGTAAAATCCGGCACTAATACAGAAAACGTCAAAAGTTGGTGTCAAATTGATTTTGGAAATCTTTTGGTTCGGGAAATTCAGTGCTGCTACCCGGTACCATTTGCTCATCCCTGATCACGGTTACCGTACGAACAACGGTATCGTACAACTTTTTTTAATGATTTGTTTTTCTCCTTTTAATTTTTTTTATAGTTTCAGGGGTAGGGATGAGCTTGGTGCCAACCGATACAGAATCGGTACTAATAGCGAAAATACTGGTTACGGTACCGGTATATGAAGGTAAAAAGGTAGTGAACCGGTACCAGGAATGCCAAAAGTTGGTACCGAATTGGTACTTAAGATCTTTCGGTTCGGCAAATTTGGTACCGGTACCCAGAACAATTTGCTCATCTCTGAACACGGGTTTTATACGAAGAACATCGTTACCATACAACTTTTTTGGTTGATTTTCTTTCGGTTATCTTTTAATGTTTTTTTATACATTTTCATTTTATTCTTCTCAGCAGTTCCGTTCGCAACACGCTCGTAGTGATTTCAAAATACATGTAAACACAGGCTAAATAACAAAAAAAAATCGCCGCAACGCGACGAACTTCTTTAAACCTAGTTATGCTAAAAAACCAAAAAATACAATATTTTATTTATGTATAACTACTAATGAAAGTTATTGCATACTACATTTAATTATACACTATACTCATGGAGACACTAGACATTATCTATATACTAAAAAAACAGCTAGCTATATATTAAAAAATCAACTTAATGAATAGTATCTCCACCATTCAATACTTGCCACGTAGTAATCATTTTTTCATTTATCCACCTTCTATCACAATACTGGTACGATCATGTTCGGTATCGATACATGAAAGTAAAAACCGACACCAACCTGATACAGAAAATGTCAAAAGTCGGTACCAAATTTATTATATTAAAATATCTATATATAGTAACTATCACTTACTATTAATATAAATAATAATACCAACTACTTTTTAACCCGTGTTGCGGGGTGGTAAAACCATGATAAGTAGTAAGCAAAGCAAATGATCAAAAAGTATGATTTATAGTTACAAAAGAGGAAACTTTGTAACATGATTTTTAGGTGTTACTCTTATAATTAGGATTATTGGATTTTAATAATCCCAACTATTCGTCGTTGGCCGCTAACAGTCCTAATTTTAAAAATAACCACCGACAGTCCCAACTATTAACATATTGGCCTCAAATGGACATTGACTAACAGAACCTTGAGGTCATTAGTCTCCGGTCACCGAAAAAACGTTTTTGGCCAAAAATCTTCTTTTTGGTTGGAAAACTCAACCTTTACGTCTTAAACATCTTTGTAATTTTATTACGAGCCTTTAGGAACATTTTTCTAGTAAAAGCCCCAGCTATTGAAATCGACATAAAACTCTTTTTTCGCCGGAAAACTTCTTTGTTGGCTGGAAACTCAACTTTTTAGTTGGAAAACTCAACATTTTCATTTCAAACCTCTTTGTAACCTTATATCGGACCTTTAGGAATCTTTTTTCTGGTCAAAAACGATTTTCCGGCGACCGGAGACTAACGACGTTAGGGTTGTGTTAGTCAGGGTCCATTGAAGACCAATATGTTAATAGATGAGACTGTCAGTGATTATTTTTAAAGTTGAGATTGTTGGCGGCCATCGACAAATAGTTAGGATTATTAAAATCCAATATTACTTATAACTACAAACCGGTAGTTTTTGTTGTTTATACTTACAAAGGAGAAGGCTGTTGTTAATCATCCAACTTCTAGGTTTCCTTCACACTTCTACCTTTTTTTTTTTTTTTTTTTATCTTTCTTTCTATTTTTTGAGGTTCCTTTTTTTCCCACTTATTATGCCTCTGTCTGCATGTAATAAATATGTTTTTGTAGCAGGTATCCACGTAGTATATTTGAATAAAAAATGTCAACAATAGTCACCTAAGAGGTAAAAAAAGTTGTACAAATAGGTTTGTGTGAGTTGAGATGCTAATGTTCTCGTGGGAATTTACAAAAGTGCACATTTTCCATGTTATTATTTAATATAATAATTTAAATCAATATTTTTGCACTTCTCTCTTGTTTATTTAAAAATTATGGTAAATTACATTTTTCGTCCTTTATATTTGTAGTGGGTTGCAATGGATGACTTTTAACTTTAATAATTACGGTTACAGTCTTTTATTTGCAAAACCTGTTACACCTTAGGTCCTTTGACCCTAATCTGGTTAAAACTTTCAGTTAATTGAGGTCATGTGCAACCCATGTGAGGGCAAAACAGTCATTTAATACAAAAAAAAGTCAAAATTTAAAAACTTATATATATATATTTTTTTGGGTAAAAATTTAAAAACTTATATAGAAGTTATAAACCTAAACCATCATCTTTATCTCCCCTATACTCTCTCTCTCTATATATATACCACTTCTACAACCATCATTATGAGGCTACCACCATCTACACCACTGCCCACCAACACTGTTGACCACTGATATCTCACCATCACCATTGACCTCCATAGTCCCGCCACCATCAAGATCCAGCCTCTCGCGTTTTTGTTATTCCAATGATTTTACTAACCTTTTTTGGGTAGAGTCGTCTATTTTACTATCCGATTAACTATATGTGCAAATTGTCCTGTTCACAAATCAACCGCCACAAGGAAACCACAACCTACAGTTCACTAAACATACACAAAAATAAAATTAGGGTTTATAATATCAATATCATTTCAGCCGTTAATGTACCTTTATTGCTGACATCTTTAACGTCAAGCTCCTTTGACGGAGATTGCAAAAGGCTGTTAGACTCCGACGGGATATTCGATTGGTCCGTCGATGAATTCTCATTTTCAGTTGGGAAGAATCTGAGGTTTGATCCAAAGCTACAAAAGGGAGAATTGATGATTTTGGGGTTAGGCGCGAAAGGAGATGATCGATTAAGGTTTAAGAGTTGACGAACAGGGATTTTGATGAATAAAGCTCATCTCATGATTTCACGTTTTTGGTACTTCACTACCCTTTTTGGGTAGATTCGTCTTTTTTAGGTAAAATCCCCTTTCGAGGGGCTGGATCTAAATGATGGCGGGACTATGGAGGTCAATGGTCATGGTGATGATGTCGGTGGTCGACGGTGTTGGTGGGTGGTGGTTTTGGTGGTGGTGGTGGCCTGATGATAATGGTTGTAGAAGTGGTATGTAGAGAGAGAGTATAGGGGAAAGAGAGAAAGAGAGTACAAGGGAGATGATGATGGTTTAGGTTTATAATTTTTATATAAGTTTTTAAATTTTGACAATTTTTTTGTATTAAATGACTATTTTGCCCTCACGTGGGTTGCACATGACCTCACTTAATAAAAGTTTTAACCAGGTTAGGGTCAAATGACCTAAGGTGTAACATGTTTTGCAAATAAAGGACTGTGACTGTAATTATTAAAGTTAAAGGCCATCCATTGCAACCCGCAACAAACATAAAGGACGAAAAGTGTAATTTACCCTAATAATTATATTCTCAACTATTTTTTTTGCTTATTAATAAATATTTAATATTTTATTGATCAAATCACGTGTAATACACGTGTTTCTAATCTACTATGTATTTGTGTGTGTATATCTATATATAACTTGTAAATGGTTTAAATATTTTATTTAATATATTTTATATTTTTATAATTTTTTAGATTTATTTATATAGACACACCAGTTGTTTCTGTTTATTTATTTTTTGATCAATACTGAAGAGGTATGATCCCAATTCCACATCTACATGGCAGGGACCACACCACTTTTTCGTCTACATGGCGCCTAAATCAGCAAATAAATCCAGAAGCTTCTAGAAGACGTCAAGGTGGCACCAAAGATGCTCATTCCGACAGAAAGGATGACACGTGTTACTAATAACCAAACGCCACATAGACCTGCAACAGATCCTGGGAGCAGACCGACAAGAACTGCACGATTTCTTCAGCATAGACGAATATAGGCGCGCCACGTGTACCACCATCGTGACCACAACAGAGGGGGCCAAGTGGATATTCCCCTTGGTCGGACAGCTGGCGCCCTATAGCAGCTGGCAAGGTTGCTCCTCCCTCCTTCACCCTCCGGCTATAAATAAGACCCTTCATCATTCAGGTTATTCTATTCTTCTCTCCACACTCTCACTCACAACACACACTGTTTTCTTCCCTAGAACAGTACTTATTCTCACGCCGGAGCCTGGTTAAGAGGGAAACCCCCATATTCCCCTCTTAACGAGCTAACGGTGTTGCTGTTTTGCAGGACTTAGTCATTTGGCGGGTAAAGAAGAAGATTGAACCCACAGAAGAGACAACCCAACTGCTTAACCATCAGTGTTATCTAGTGTTTCATCAAGTACATTTTGTTTGCATACTTGGCACACGTAAAGTAAACGAGTAAAAATGGTCAAGAAAAAGAAAGAAGATGTTATTGACTTAGGTGAAAAAGTAAATGCAAATAAAACGTTGAACAGGTTAGAGTCGGCATTGCCTTTCCATAACTAGCCGAAATTTGAATAGTTGTTGTGTGGTGTGAGATAAAGTCTCTAGAGGCTTTATCACGTCACCTCAACGTAACGTATACGCCACATAAGTGTGGGATTTTGTCGTTAATTTATACGGTGTGGGATAATGTCTCCTTTAAAATCCTCTTTAACTTAAAAAAATATAAAAAATTAAAATAAAAAAGAATTCTAATTGGCTAATGCATGTGGGATGCCTCTCTCCTTCCTTTTACGCCGGTCATGGCTTTGGCTGAGGCCATATATGATGTCCCATTTGGCTGAGGTGGGAGGTGTTGGGGGCGCCATTCAGCTGAGGTGGTTAGGGCGTTAGTCCACACCACCCGACGTTAGTGTTATTTTCAATTATGTTGGACTAGTTATTTTTTATTTATTACTTTTTAACTTTTGAGTTTATTTGATGAATCATGAAAGATCGTTTATATAATAAAGTTTTACGCTTATTATTTGATTAAATACGGTATTTAATGTTCAACCAATATCATAGTCCATAATGTTCAAACATTTAAGCCCTAGTTTTAAATGTTGATTAGTAATCATTTTCCGGCCAAAAAGCTCGTCCGGTCGTGAGTCGTTGTAGACTGTAGTCGTTGGGCGTGTTTTTTGGAGCGGGATTTGGTATTCGAATGGATCATCGGTGGGTCGGGTTGGGTTATTTTATTTAGTTCAAAACTTTTGGGCTTGGGCAGTTGGGTTAATAAATTAGATTGTAAATTGGGTTAAGTAAAGTAAATAAGTGGTTAAAGAATAGTTATATAAATTGTGTTATATACTTTTTCTATTCATAATAACCAGTGTTTATTTTTTTTATATAAATTCATAATAATTTTTTTTCTAAGGGGACGGTTGAAAATTTTCAAGGGGTGCGGTTGAAAAAATCAAAGGGTGCGGTTGGGATTTTCGATGAAAATTAGCGCTAAACAGGGGCGGACTTGTTAACAAACTACGGGTTCCCGGGAACCCATTCGGTTTTTAATTTTTAGTGTAAATATATATAAGAAACTAAAAAGGAACCCATAAGTAAATTATAAATGGAACCCATGAACAAAAAAGGCTTGGTTCCACTGGTAAAGGCCGCGCTTTTCTCCCTAACACACTCGAGTTCGAATCCAGTATTAGGTTCTTTTTTGTTCCGTTTTTTTTTTTATTTCTCTTTTAGTTTTTTTTTCTTTAATGTAATAAAACCCATTTAGGGTTATATCACAAAACAGCACAGAACAGGTAACAAAACAGAACGCCGCACAATCCTAATCCTCTCCGGGAGACTCCGCCGAATCGCCGATTGCTGCCGTCTGCCGACAGTCCGACACCGCGGCCGCGCGGCGTCCTTCCTCTCCGCTGCTCGGCTCTCCGCCTCCGCCGATTGTTGCCGACACTTTGTTTTTTTTATACGATTATCAACAGCGAATCAGCGATTAAGGTTAGTTTTTATACGATTAATCGATTATCATCATCTCATTTGTTCAGTTTGTTATACATCTTTCAGTTTTATACGATTACATCAGCGATTACAGTTTGTTATACATCTTTCAGTTTGTTATACATAAATTGTTATACAATGAGTCATTTGATCTCAAAAGTCAATATGGTGTGGCAGTGTGCACTAGAAGTGTTTAATTAATATTCTCATAGAAGTTTCTGATAAAAATTTACCTTTTACAGTTCATAAATGCAACATAAAACTTAAGTTCTGTACCAACAAAGTTATAATTTTTGGAGGATTATTACCATAAAGCTTTATGTATTTGTCAATCTTTCTTTGAAAGCTTCAGAGATTGTGCCTGAATTTTGAAGTTAATTGTGAGCCATTTGATCTCAAAAGTCATTTGATGTTGATTGAATACTTGAAATATTGATTTGATAGTTTGATTAAATACTTGTAATATTGGTTTGAAATTGGTTTTACTTCAGCACTTCCCAAGCTAGGCTTCAAATTTTTGGTATGACTTAGGCACTTCACACAAAACAAGCCCCTCTAAGTACTTACTAGTCTGTCCCACAGTTGGTTTGAAATTGATATGTGAGTATGTTATGTGTATTAGGATTATTATTGGGTTTGGTTATTGAAATTTATTGAATATTTAAAATTGAATAGTTGAATCTCATGTATTAGATATAAATAATATGAATATGAATTAAGAATGTGATTTAGTTTTGTTAAAACAAGAATTGTATGGCTAATGAGAACGATTCTTACGTTTCCCGACCCGACCTAATCCGACCCGAAAATTCTAGCATTTGGTTGTGGGAAATCTTATTACCGAGAAAAAGTGAACCCATAGGAAAAAAATCCTGGATCCGCCACTGGCGCTAAAAACTTTTTTCTTAAGAGGTGCGGCCGCCCACCCACCATTATGGGTAGGTCCGCCCTTGTAAATACCAAAGTCTATATAATATTCTATGTTTACGCGTAAGTGATAGAGCGTGTTCATGTACACATATCTATGCGTTCATGTGTTTTATTTGTTTTTTTTTCTATGTAACAAGTACAATTTTTTTTAATAATTTTTTAAATTTATTTGCAGTAAAGTTGCTCATGTGACATTTTAAATATTTTTGAAATTATAATCATCAAGACATTTTAAATAGTTTTGAAAGTGGGCTACATGAGATCCACATATTATTCACGTGGTAAATATCCATACCATTAAAAAAAGGCAAATTGGAAAATAATAATCCCACCTTTGTGAAATTGGCCAATAATAATCCCAAGTCACGAATTAGCCACCAATAATCCCACCTCGTCCATTTTTTTTGTAAAATACTCCACAGTTAACTTTAGGCTAACTGAGTTAATAAAATGCTGACGTGACTAATAAATGTCTGCCACATGGATTTTTTTAAATGACTTGGACTATAAATTATATTAAATCATTTAATTGTTTAGTTGACTGATTATAAAAAGGGGAATTGACCACATGTTCGATCAGAGTTCACCAAGCATGAACCCTAATTCATAAACCAACCCCCAATCTCCAAAATTAAGACTTTTCAATCGATCCCAATCACGAAAACATGAGTTCATCATCATCGTCTTCTTCAATTCGTTCAAAAAACCCCAAAATTTTCATATTGATTTTTTTTGTTGCTGTCGGCTTCAATTCAACAGCGAAACATGATTTGAGGTGCAAAACTGGGTGGAAAACACTAGTTTAGCGGCATCTTCTATATCGTAAGTATAGTTCAGCAAATATTCTTCTATCTTCATGAAGTGCACTATTCAAAATCTTACATACAAGCACACCAAATGTTTGTTAAAAGTCCTGTGTGAATTTTGCCAAATAGACTTTCTGTATTTTATGGTTTATTCTTGTGCATTGTTTGCTTTGAATTTTGTTTCTCTGTTAATACCTTAATTTTGCCGAAAATACTTTCTGAGTCAATAAAAATAGCCCTATAGTTTTGTACATCTGGATAAAATTTGCTTATTGTTTTGTACATTGTTGATGCTAAAATTAGCCCTATTTTTAAATGCAGTCAAACATGATGGGCCATTTTGCTTATTAAAGACAACTTATGGTAACAAGAATGTAGCAAGAATTTCATCATACCTGATCGTTCGTTTGCAGCGTTCTTCTTGATAAGAATTTAGGGTTTTGAAGAGAGAAGAGATGTGTTTTGGTTAAGTTGTAATGTTTTGATCGATCATTCAGTGTTAAATGGCTTTTTTATTTACCCAATTTCAATTTTGGATTAACATAATCCATGTCATTAATAATTTAACATGTGGCAGACACATGTGGTAGTTAGATGACATTTATTAGCCACGTCAGCATTTTATTAACTCAGTTAGCCTAAAGTTAACTGTGGTGTATTTTACAAAAAAAATGGACGAGGTGGGATTATTGGTGGCTAATTCGTGACTTGGGATTATTATTGGCCAATTTCACAAAGGTGGGATTATTATTTTCCAATTTGCCTTAAAAAAATATGATGTCTTTAGTATTTGATTCTCAGGCTTGGTTTAAAAAAATGGCACAATTTTTTGATAAAAGAAAAGGAAAGGAAAGGAAAGGAAAGGAAAGGAGAAAAGGTAGGTGACCAAGCCCATATGTGAATGCTCCTTCTTTTTGAACAAAGGCCCACATTAAAGAGCAGCATGAGAAGAAGATGGGCCTGGGCCGGATATTGCAGAATTAACTATATAACTAATTACCAAGTAACCAGTTAACCAAATACCAATGAGTCCTTTCAACTTGGCATATTTTCTAAAAAAAACGGTTCAACTCACACACCCATTAAACCCACTCCTCAATTTTACTCAATTGTCAACCACGGTTTTTAAATTAAAACATCCTATTTTAAAAGCAAATTTGCACAAATCAAATAGAAACAAACTCATGACCTCAAATCTCAATGCACATGTGTACAAAACAATTTATTTTCACCAACTGGTTCAGTTAACTGAACTACCGATTTTTTTTCTCATTTTGCTTTAACCGATTCGTTAAATAATCGGGTTTTTCTTCTATTTTTTGGGTTATTCACTTTAAACGGTTCATTTAATAATCGCTTTTTCCTATTTCTTTATTTTCAATGAACCAGTAAATCGGTTGATAACCGGTTTCTTCTAAAAAATCCCTAACCAGTTATGAACCTATGGTTAAAAAACCACTAATCAGTTGCTTCTCCGTCGTTATTAACCGATTATACTTCCGATTAATAATCGGTTATTTTGTAATTACGGTTGCACATGTTAATTATAAAACTTGTTGCATGGAAGTCATAACAAGTTTTATCATCTGTTAGAGTATAAGCCTATAGTGATTTAGGATAATGAGACAAATGTGATATGATAAAGACATGGTGGATACGCCGCTAGTACTTCTTATATATATATATATAGTCTCATATATATATATATATATAGGGAGAAGATCATGCGAGAACCACCTCTTATTGCGAGAACCGCGAGAATCAATGTGAACATAACCAAAAATGCCTAAATATAGCTAAAAATCACACAAATTTTTTTTTAAATTTTTTAATATTTTTTATAAAAAAATCGTTATTTTTCGAAGCAAAAAAAAAATAAATTTTTTTAATTAAATTTTTTTTTTTTTTTGCTTCTAAAAGTAGCGATTTTAACATAAAAAATATTAAAAAATTCAAAAAAAAAATTTAGATTTTTTTTTGATTTTTTTAGGTTTTTTGGGGGTTTAGTTTTTAGCATTTTAGCTGGGGGGGGGGGGGGGGGGGGTTAGGTTTTTGGGGGGTGGGGGAGGGGGTTTAGGTTTTTTTTTTTTTGGGGGGGGGGGGTGGGGTTAGGTTTTTTTAAGGTTTTAGTTTTTAGCATTTAGCTTGGGGGGGGGGGGGGGGGGTTAGGTTTTTTTTTTTTTTGGGGGGGGGGGGGGTGGGGGTTAGGTTTTTTTTTAGGTTTTTCTAGCTATTTTAGGTTGTGTTCACATTGGTTCTCGCGGTTCTCACAATAAAGGTGGTTCTCGCATGAGCTCCTCCACATATATATATATATATATATATATATATATATATATATATATATATATATATATATATATATATATATAGGGTAAGGTTCATGCGAGAACTACCTTTATTGCAAGAACCAATGTGAACACAACCTAAAATAGCTAAAAAAAACCTAAAAAAAACCTAACCCCCACCCCCCCCCCCCCCCCCCCCCCCAAAAAAAAAAAACCTAACCCCCCCAAGCTAAATGCTAAAAACTAAACCCCCAAAAAACCTAACTCCCCCCTACACAAAAACCTAAACCCCCTCCCCCACCCCCCAAAAATCTAAACCCCCACCCTGTAACAACTCTCATAAAAAAATACTAATTATTACTTTAATTGACCAATAGGAAACCCTAATTGAGAAACCCTAGTGATTCTGAACAAACCCTAAAATTTTCAGAATAAACGGAATCAGGATCAGGGCCCCTAAAACTCAGGGGGGTAAACCCTGGTTGGTAATATCTAAACAGTTTTACGTGTATTGTGAATTTTAACGCAAGACCAACTCAGCTAAGCTACCTAGACACGTACCTACCCTACCCTAAAATGTCACCTCTCGCGCCACGCGAAAGGAACAGGAAGACCTGTCGCGACACGCGACAGGGATCATTTTTCAGCTATAAATAGTCGGCTGTGGGACTTGATTCCTGGCTTCAGAACGACGTAAAACTTCGAAATATACACTGAGTTATGCTCTGTTTATCACAATTAACACACACGGATCACTAATCGACGCCGCAATCAGGGTAATAACTCGATCGGTATTACGATTCATTTTCCGATCGATCAATGTACTCAATGGATGTTTAAGTGCTGCCCACATTCGGGTTTATGCTTTGTCATTCGTCGTTAATTCGATGGATGTTTAAGTATCGCACTTTGTCATTCGTTGTGAGGATTGATCTCGTGAGTTATCGTAAATGCTGTATTGATTACTAACCCAGAATTGTGTGCCTGTTATTAATTTAGGTTAAAAGGCTAATCAGTAGGCTAGAATCTGCTCAAAATTAAATCTGCAATGTGAGTCATTCTCTTTTTTATCAACTATTTTACAATACCTCAAATTATTTTCAAAAGTTATAATTACAGGGACTAAGTCGTGGATATCTTGAATCACTGGCTAGTGGGGTATTGTGCACATTACTAATTTTCTCCCAGTTAGGTTCATTGACCTACTAGGGATAATCATCACTATTTAGGTTCATTGATCTAATAGTGGTATGACCATCGTCACCATTGTGACAGAGCGCCAGATAAAAATAAGATAGAAGCCATTGTAATCGCTCTTATGCTGTAATTGATAACTATGCATCATTATGCAAAATGAATGATTCACTCAGTATTTCCCGCTGACAAAACCTTTTTCAAACATGTTTCAGGTGATCTGTTATGATCCAGGAAAAGTGCCGTGAAGCACTACAAGCTTAAGAAAGTGGCTCAGGATAAAATAAATAAACATGTTTTGTAAAATAAAAGATTTCTTCGTGAAATCAAATGATTGTAAATTACCGGGGTTTTATCCCGAGTTGTGAAATGAAATAATCGGGAAATATTTCTGTTTTAAAAAGATCCTGATAATAAACTTCCGTTGTTAAACTCAATTAATTTAATACCACGGGATTTCTGTCCCGCGGCTCCTGAAACGGGTCAAACCGGGTCAAGGGCCGTGACAGAAAAAGGTGGTATCAGAGCCACTGATCGAGCCACTGATTTAAGCCAATTAAATATTTAGAAAATACTTAATTTTTATTAATTACTATTTTGTGATTATGTGTTTTATTATCTGATTAATTGTGTACAGTATGAGCAGATCTTTATATGTTAACCACTGTAGCAGTAAATATAAATCCTCAATTATTTTAATTCAAGTTTTAGCATCCTTATTAAATATAAGCCAGAAACTTGATTCAGTAAATAAATAAATTTATAAATAAAACCTAGTGTGTTTTAATTTTCAGTTATTTTGTAGTTACACAGTCTGGAATAATATTTAAAGTTTTTCTATAAAATTTTGTTATGATTTTTAACTTAGTAATTGTGTGTATTTTGCTAAACAGCATGAGTGACTTATCTGACGCCCTCCAGAATTTAAATCTCTATCCAGTAAGAATAGAGGTTTCCAGAGATTTCAATAGGTATATACCAGACATAGAAGAACCTATAGAATTCAACGCTTTACCTCTCGAGAAACCCAAGTCTAATAAAATGGAAATTGAGGAAAGCTCTAGGCAAATTGAGGGGTTACCATCTCAGGAAGAGATAGATTTTATGATGACAAGCTATAATACTATTAAGCCTGTTAATGAAAATGTTTTTATTCATTCTCTTGAAACACAACTACCAATGAACTTAGAACCAGCTATTCCAAAACCTTCAATCCACTCGCAAATAGACGAATGGTTGACTAATGAAATACAGTTACAAAACTATCCCTATAAGCTTTTTCCTCAGTTAAATCCAGAACCTTTACCAAATTTACCAATGAGTAATGAGAATATGGCTGAACTCCGCCACTTTGACGAAGAACTAAGGGATGCTGAGAATAGGATCCAAGAGATTGGGGGACAGATCTCCTGGAAATACGGTGAGAGGGAACGCCGTTACTAGAATATCATCTGACAAAGGATAAGGGATTTATGGAACTATGGTTGTGTAATAGTAATAGTAAAATCAGTATGTGTAAAATAAATAATAAAACGGTTGTATATCGAAGCCTGATATAATCTATAAAACAAATAAAATTTTAGAAAGTTACAATTTTGTTTGTATATTCGTTTACGTGATTAGGTGCAATTAATTGTGACATTAAATTATTTCTTTTATACTAATTATTTATCTATAAATTAGTTATCAGATGGAAAACGCGAATAATGAACCAGTTAATGAGGTTAATCAATCAGATCAACAACCGGGGGATCAATTTATGACTAGGCAGGATATAGAAAATATCGTTGCTCAAGGGATAGCCAACGCTATTCCAGCAATAGTTACTCAAGGGATAGCCAACGCTATTCCATCAATCATTGCTGCTATTAAAAATCCAATCGAACCGCAACAAATTATTCCTAGCAAACGTATTTCTGAAGATAACTTCAGTAATAGCATAAACGGAGGCAATGATCATACTAATCATGAGAATGAACCACGGCAAGCTCCTCCTCCTAAGAAAATAAAAGCTGCAACGCCTGGTTGCACTTACAAAGAATTTCTTGCTTGTAAACCCACTGAGTTTGTAGGTAATGAAGGAGCTACTGCGGCACTGCGTTGGTTAGAGAAAACCGAGGCAGTAATTGCCATAAGTAAATGTGCTCAGGATGATCAGGTCATGTACGCGTCAAACCTTTTCAAAGAAGGGGCGCTAGAATGGTGGAATACGGTGTTACAAGCAAAAGGAAGAAGGATGGCGTATGCTATGAACTGGGAAGAATTTAAGAGCTTTGTAGAAAGAAAATTCTGTCCCGAGTATGAAAAGGAACAAATGACAAATAAGTTTCTAACCCACCGGATGGTGGATGTAGATTGTCGAGGGTATACTTCTACACTCTTCGAGTATGCTCGAGTGGTACCAACCCTGGCTTCGCCAGAGCCGGTACTTATTTCTCGTTATATTTGGGGATTGATTTCCGAAATCCGTAATATCGTCAAGGCTGCGAAACCTCGCACAATTGATGATGCGGTGGAATTAGCCAATAACTCGATGGCTATTACGATTCATTTTCCGATCGATCAATGTACTCAATGGATGTTTAAGTGCTGCCCACATTCGGGTTTATGCTTTGTCATTCGTCGTTAATTCGATGGATGTTTAAGTATCACACTTTGTCATTCGTTGTGAGGATTGATCTCGTGAGTTATCGTAAATGCTGTATTGATTACTAACCCAAAATTGTGTGCCTGTTATTAATTTAGGTTAAAAGGCTAATCAGTAGGCTAGAATCTGCTCAAAATTAAATCTGCAATGTGAGTCATTCTCTTTTTTATCAACTATTTTATAATACCTCAAATTATTTTCAAAAGTTATAATTACAGGGACTAAGTCGTGGATATCTTGAATCACTGGCTAGTGGGGTATTGTGCACATTACTAATTTTCTCCCAGTTAGGTTCATTGACCTACTAGGGATAATCATCACTATTTAGGTTCATTGATCTAATAGTGGTATGACCATCGTCACCATTGTGACTTGTCACCATTGTGACAGAGCGCCAGATAAAAATAAGATAGAAGCCATTGTAATCGCTCTTATGCTGTAATTGATAACTATGCATCATTATGCAAAATGAATGATTCACTCAGTATTTCCCGCTGATAAAACCTTTTTCAAACATGTTTCAGGTGATCTGTTATGATCCAGGAAAAGTGCCGTGAAGCACTACAAGCTTAAGAAAGTGGCTCAGGATAAAATAAAGAAACATGTTTTGTAAAATAAAAGATTTCTTCGTGAAATCAAATGATTGTAAATTACCGGGGTTTTATCCCGAGTTGTGAAATGAAATAATCGGGAAATATTTCAGTTTTAAAAAGATCCTGATAATAAACTTCCGCTGTTAAACTCAATTAATTTAATACCACGGGATTTCTGTCCCGCGGCTCCTGAAACGGGTCAAACCGGGTCAAGGGCCGTGACACACCCCCTCCCAACCCAAGCTAAAATGCTAAAAACTAAACCCCCAAAAAACCTAAAAAAATCTAAAAAAATAAAAAAAAAAAATTGTAAAAAACTTTTTTTTTTAAATATTTTTTATGTTAAAATCGCTACTTTTAGTAGCCAAAAAAATTTTTTTTGGCTACTAAAAGTAGCGATTTTTTTTATAAAAAATATTAAAAAAAATTGTTTGTGTGTTTTTAGTTATTTTTAGGCATTTTTGGTTGTGTTCACATTGGTTCTCGCAATAAAGGGTGGTTCCTAACGGATCTTTGTCCTATATATATATATATATATATATATATATATATAGATATAAGTGTTCCTGTTATATCATCCAACGTAGCGTTATTCAAGTTACTGGAAGTCTTGTGTTACTTTTCAATCAAACTGACAGTATCGATGTCAATTTGATTGAAAAGTTAAAGACCCATAATTTCGGGCGTAATGGTAGTCACTCCTAAAATGTTGTTGATGTAAATCGAGTATACAATCGCATTAGGGACACACCTTTGCACCTTTACATACCCACAAACAATCCCAGTTCCTTTTACCGTGTCTTTTGTGATCAAGGGATCCACACCGACACTATTCTAGCGACTCAAAACTCAACCTGAAACACCACTATACCTTCCGCTCGCACAACCGAAAAGGACTTCCACCAGCAACCTTCTTTGTTTTCTTTTGCATCCCTCATCTGATACCATCACGACCCTAACGCCACTCGCCAAAGCCTTCGGAGTACAAGTCGCCTCACTTAGCTGCACCATAACCGCCTCACTGCACCTCCATTCGCCGTGCAGGTTTGTTACAGGTTTTATGCATGTGTGTGTTATAGGTTTTGTTTGCGTGGGTGTTTTGTGTATTATGTGTGGTGTCGTGTGTGTTAATTGAAGGTGCATGAGTGTGTGTGACATGGGTGTTATGAGTGGGTGGGTGTGTAAATCTGATGTGTATGGCGTGTGGGTAATCAGTAATGCTTAGGTGTTAATGCGTATGTATTTAATATGTATATATGTGTGTGGAGTGTGTGCTGGTTTCAGTGTTGTAAAAGTCGGATTCCAAGGCCTTGTACTCGGCGAGTAGTTGGTCCTCAGAACCCATCCGAGGTGATTTTCTCTTAGGCGGACTCAATTAGTCGCCGGCAGTCAACCTCGGAAAGTAGTCGGTCTAGTCGGGACTAGTCGGGCATAGTCGGCCTAGTCAGTCAACCTCGTTTGTTGACTTTTCGGATAGTAGTCGGTCTAGTCGGGCATAGTCGGCCTAGTCGGTCAACCTCAATTGCTGACTTTTCAGAGAGTAGTCTGTCAAGTCGGGATTAGTCGGCCTAGTCGGTCAACCTTGTTTGTTGACTTTTATATTATGTTTATTTTGACAAATGTATAATATCCAATAATCAATTTTTATTATATTATCCATGTCCGAGTACTCTGAGTACACCCAACTCCCCCATTAGCCGACTAGGGTAGGTCCACCTAGCGACTTTTACAACACTAGTTGGTTTTAAATAACTACAATATGAGATTGTTCCAAAAATTATTATATAAAAATAGTATAATGATTTTCAAAATTTTAATTATGTATTAGTGTATTTTATAAATTATTATATGTACATTTAGTTCGCGATTCCCGGGAAAGTTAACGAACCATTTACTTGAATGTTATAAAGCTGATGTGAAAGATAGCGGGTTATAGGTTCGCGTACGCATTAAAGACTATTTGATTTGCCTAGCTTGCTAAACTAAAGATAAATTCTTTGGAAACTCCTACTTACATCTACAACTATTTGTGTGATAACTTGCTAGCATATCAGGTGAGTACATAGTACCTTTTTCCATTTTAACTATTTTGGAGTGATTCATATGTTACAACTATTTTTCTGCTACAATTCAACTACGTTATGATAGAGAACTGAGGAGTGTGTTTTGCTTCTCACGTGGGTTTTTTGATTGATATAAAATTCACCGGGGTAACCCTTTACCAAAAAAAAAACTACGTTATGATATATGTGATTACTATCTGCTTTTTGTGTATAAAACTTGTGTGGTGAACTAATATCTATAAGTAATGCATTCATTAACTATGATCAAGCTAACTGGTAGTATGTTATAGCGCTATAGCCTATAGGCATGACGACCCATTCCCGCTTCCGGTGTGGTTTGTTGTTTTGTGGAAGAAACTTAGGGAATGATAGAAAACAAGCTATGTGTTCTAGGAAACCTTTTTGCATCCCCTCTTGGTTTCCTACTTGTCAACTAAAGTTTGAATGTACGTACACCTTTTTGTGACCACATTTTTTTTATACAAATTGCTTAGTTTTAGATATATTGTTACACGAATTGTACTACAACTTTTGCTATGTATTTTATCTATTAATCGTGTGTTACTCACCAACTTCTTTTAAGTTGACACTTGATTTTGCATATGTGTCAGGGTATTGTTTGATGATTCCAAGACTTGTGATCACCTTATTCTCGAAACTTTTGCCTTAGTTTTAAACTTTAAGCTAAACTATTGTTATGTTTTGTCTATTTGTACAAGTTGTGGGTTTGTCTATCGAACCATGTAATTTTGGTTTAAATAATATATTTCAACTTCATGAGTGCATTGTATATTGAGCAATCATGTGACGTGATGCCCCGACGTGTTCGTTGTTGGTTGGGGTGCTACAACACATAGTCACCTAATTCAAAAAATACGATTACTAGTTCAAAGGTGATAAAAGATGAAAAAATTGCTCTTTGAAAACCATAATAAGAGCATACACAATACAATCATTAGGAAAACAAATGCCCTCTGTGACTTATTTTCAGTATCATTTTGGATTTTGATTAGTATTTCTTATACCCGTATAACAACCATAAAGTAAACCGACACCCTCGTAATATTTTCCGACATCCTAAAAATATTTAAAATATCCTAAAATGTCCAAAAATACACCCCATACGTGAAAACGGGCACCGAATACCTTAAATATTATTAAAATTAATTAAAAATGGAATTTTTGGGGTTTAGGCAGGCCGCGTAAGCCACCCATTAAGCTTACGCGGGCCGCGACAAGGTGAAAGCCGGCGAAACCCTGGGCCGCTACATGGCCCAACACACGTAGAGGCTAGCTGATGACCCGGATCACCTAAACCCTACCAGGGCTACTACGCGGGCCGCGTAGGCCCTGGTCTTGTTTTACGCGGGCCACGAGAAGGCCTAAATAAGGCCCTATAAATTGCAACGAAGGGCTTTCAGTCGAATTCGTTCATTCACTCGATCTCTCTGTCTTAATTTTCTTATAGTAGACAATATACTCGGGCATAATACCCCCTAAATAACGAGGTTCTGCTCCGTTGTAAGTATCATAACCCCTGGATACGTATTAGATACTCTGCCCGATTGATCTAGGGTTCCGTAACGGCTGTCGTGGTTCTGCCCGACGTAGTCGTTGGAATGCCGTCTCGGGGAGGGTATTACTAATGTTAAAATGGGTTATTATACTAACACGTGTGCATTTGTGTAATTTATAGATAATTCCCAGGAAACCCTTACAGAAAACCTAAGACAGCAATGTGAGTAATCCTCTTTTTATATACTCCTTTTTGTGAGTAATCTCCTTTTTTGCAAATTGTTTTTACAAAACCTGTAACACCCTTAAAATTTCTACTCGAATTTAACAATAATTCAAATTATTTATATAAAAGATAAACCATTTTACACATAAGTTCCAAAAACAAAGTTTTAAGGTAACAAACATTAGTCAACTACTGACTAATTCAAACATTCATAAGTTGTTTTGCAAACTAGTTACATCATAAACATTGTCTAAACAAAATAAATTAACGCGGAAGCTTCAAAAGTTGTGTTCGATTCATCAAAGCTTGCTTGACCGTCATCCGTAATCCTTGAATACCTAGAAACTGAAATGTTTACATTTAACATTAGTACTAGAATACTTAGAATTAATACTCAATCGAAACTACAATGAAAGTGGATTCGATTAATTATAATTATACAAAATTTACAAAAATTTCTAGGTTCTACCGTAACTTACGGTCCTACCGTAAGTTACGGTAGTCATCTTACAATCCTGGTCCACCGTAACTCAGAAGAAGTACACCGTAAGACTTTGGTCTCTACCGTAAGTTACGGTATTCCCTGTAATTTCATGTTTTGGTTTTTTGTTTGTTTTGCCCAAACCCTTTTCTCAAATTTCTCATTCTAACCAACCAATACACTGATTTTTCATAATCTAATAGGTCTTTTATAAATGTTAACAAAGACCGAGTAACCATACTACAATACATTCCATGCCTTAATTGGTTATCTGACCCGTTTAGCTCATCTAAGGAATCCTCCATTTTTGATGACAACCAATGAGGTTTAACCAATTTCTTGGCCTATTATTCGAACTAGCGAACACTATCGCTTAATTCTAACCCAACTTTTATTCACAAATCAATTACATATATACTAAACATCAAAAATTTACTCAAATGTAACAACTCAAGTTACATACCTTTAAAGCAAGCCCTTCAAACGTGCGTTCACACCGGTTTGTCCGCTTGATGCCCCGGCTTCCTTTCCTATAGAGTTCAATCACTTTATGTTTAGAACTCTTTGTTTCACATATATAACGCACATTTTGCCATACATCATAATTATGCGTTTTTACCTTAGACATTTCAGTTTCAAGCTTTCTTTGAGCCATTTGAACAAACATTTCAAGGGCAGATTTTACATGATTACATAACCAATCCCTAACTTATCATTTAGCCCAAATTTTATCAATCAAGCTTTCATTTATAAGGTTTAACATTCAGATTTCAGAAATCTTTTCCTAAGGACCACATTACCCTAGGAAATTGCTCAAAACCCTAGTGTTCATCATCTTTATACAAAACCCATGAATGACCTTCAAAATATTCATGAAATTTCCAGAATTTAGGTATATTTTCACATGTTTTTGTCTAGGTTTTGCTCCTAGACACTACATCATTCCTATTCAATCCAAATAACACACATGCAACATCTAATTTCAGATTTTCCAAATTCATGAGAATTTCAAGTTGAGAGATTTCTCAAAATTTTACATACCTTGTAATCCCCTTGTGATGAGGATCAGTAATCTATGTTTGGATTTTGATTTGGGACAGAATTTAGCCTTCAATTGATTGATTTTGTGGATGTTTAGAGTTTGAGAATGGGGGTGTCGCCCCCTGCTTCTTCTTGATCGACTAGGCCCCCAAATGGGGTGTTTGTTTTTTTTTTGTTTTTATTAAAATTTGCAACATAAGTTTCACTTTTATCAAAATTGGTCCCTTCACTTTTGTTTAACATATAATTTTGGTTATTTAACCCTATTATAAGCTATTTCTAGACTTGTAACTAACTAGGTTAAAATTCCTAGTTAGTAAATTCTCATTTATTTATACTTTATAATTATAATATAAAGTTTTATATTTTCGGGGTGTTACAAGTCCACCCCCCTTAAAAGGGTTTCGTCTCCGAAACCGAAGTACGTACCAAATAATGTAGGGTGGAGACGTCGCATCTCTTCTTCGGACTCCCACGTAGTGTCCGAACCTTTCCTATGCTCCCATTTGACCTTGACCTGATTAATCACTTTGTTCCTCAAACTCTTCTCCTTACGATCTAAAATCGCAATTGGTTTTACTGCATAGTTGAGGCTGTTATCCACCTCGATATCGTCGTAGTGGATACGAGCAGTTTCGTCTGCCAAACATTTTCGGAGATGTGACACGTGGAATGTGCTATGAATCCCACTCAACTCCTCGGGTAATTCAAGACGATATGCCACTTTACCGACCCGTTCGATGATTCTGAATGGCCCAATAAATCTTGGGCTCAACTTCCCTCTTTTTCTGAACCGTATCACTCCTTTCCACGGCGATACTTTCAGCATTACTTTATCACCCACTTGAAATTCAATCGGCCTGTTTCGTTTATCCGCATAATATTTTTGTCGATCCTGAGCCGCTTTTAGGTGAGCTCGGACCATGTCGATTTTCTCATTCGTAGTTCGGATTATATCAGTAGGTGCTAGCCCTCGTGGACCCACTTCTCCCCAACATACTGGAGTTCGACATTTCCTGCCATATAACATTTCATACAGGGCCATCTTAATGCTCGCGTGATAGCTGTTGTTATATGAAAATTCGAGCAAGGGTAGATAGACATCCCAACTACCCGCGAAGTCAATAATGCAAGCCCGCAACATATCTCCCAACGTTTGTATTGTTCTTTCACTCTGCCCATCTGTTTGTGGATGGTAAGCAGTGCTAATGAACAATTTAGTTCCCATTTGTTCTTGGAATTCACGCCAAAAATTCGAAGTAAACCGAGTATCTCTGTCTGACACAATGGATATCGGTACCCCATGTCGTGCTATGATTTCATTGGTGTACACCTTCGACATCTTCTCGAATGTATAAGTCTCACGAATCGGAATGAAGTGAGCGCTTTTCGTCAATCTATCTACAACTACCCATATAGCATCAAACCCGCGATTAGTTTTGGGCAATTTGGTCAACAAATCCATGGTGATTTGTTCCCATTTCCAAACCGGAATTTCCAACGGTTGAAGTTTACCGTATGGTTTTTGGTGCTCCGCCTTGACTTGTAAACATGTCAAGCATTTTTCTACGCACTTCACCACATCTCTTTTCATCCCGGGCCACCAATAGTTTTGCTTTAAATCATTGTACATTTTGGTCGCTCCCGGATGGATGGAATAACGGGACTTATGAGCTTCATCAAGTAGAAGCTTTTTAACTCCACATGTGTTAGGAATCCAAATTTTGTTGAAACGTGTTTTCAAACCCTGGTTGCTTACTTCGAGATCCTTAACTTGGCCAACAATTCTTTCTTTTCTCCAGTTTTCCGTCTTTACTGCTTCATCTTGTGCTTTTCGAATTCGTTCGAGTAAGCCTGAGGTCACAATGAGTTGCAATGATTGTACTCGTATCGGGACATAATCCGTCTTTCTGCTTAGGGAATCCGCCACCACATTTGCCCTTCCGGGGTGATAGTGTATTTCACAATCAAAATCTTTCACCGTTTCTAGCCATCGCCTTTGTCGCATATTTAACTCCTTCTGATCGAAGAAGTATTTCAAGCTCTTGTGGTCGGTGAATATGGTGCACTTTACTCCATACAAGTAGTGCCTCCATATTTTTAATGCAAATACCACCGCAGCCAACTCGAGATCGTGCGTTGGATATTTCTTCTCGTGTATCTTCAATTGTCTCGAGGCATAGGCTATAACTTTGCCCCGTTGCATCAGAACGCATCCGAGCCCCGATAGTGAAGCATCCGAATAAACCACCATGTCTTCGACTCCGTCCGGCAATGTCAGTACCGGAGCTTGAGTTAACTTCTTTTTTAGCGTTTGAAACGCTCTTTCTTAATCGACACCCCAAATGAACTTTTCTTTCTTTCGGGCTAGCTTTGTTAGCGGTGATGCAATCTTGGAGAAATCTTGAATGAATCTCCTATAGTATCCCGCAAGCCCCAAAAAGCTTCTAATTTCCGAAGAGTTCTTCGGGGGATTCCATTTTGACACGGCCTCGATCTTTGACGGATCCACCAATACTCCGTCGGCACTAATGATGTGGCCAAGAAATTGTACCTCTCGTAACCAAAAGGCACACTTAGAGAATTTCGCATACAACCTTTCTCGTCTAAGTGTCTCTAACACCTCTTGTAAGTGGTGTGCGTGTTCAGCTTCACTTTTCGAATACACCAAAATATCATCGATAAACACGATGACCGATTTATCCAACATTGGCTTGCAAACCCGGTTCATGAGGTCCATGAAAGCTGCGGGTGCATTTGTTAGCCCAAATGACATCACGAGGAATTCGTAATGTCCATATCGCGTACGGAAAGCCGTCTTCGGCACATCTTCCTCCTTAATCTTTAATTGGTGATACCCCGATCTAAGGTCAAATTTTGAAAACCAGTTCGCACCTTGTAATTGGTCGAATAAATCATCTATCCTCGGAAGCTGGTATCGGTTCTTTACCGTGAGTTTGTTTAACTCCCGGTAATCGATACACATGCGTATGCTTCCGTCTTTCTTTTTCACGAACAATACCGGTGCACCCCAAGGAGACACACTCGGCCTTATGAATCCCTTGTCAAGCAGATCTTGAATTTGGGACATCAACTCTTGTAATTCCGACGGTGCGAGTCGGTACGGAGCTTTTGCTACGGGTTTTGCGCCCGGAATCAATTCGATTCCGAACTCTACTTCCCGTTCAGGCGGTATCCCCGGTAGATCCTCCGGAAACACATCTTCATAGTCTCGTACTACCGGTACATCTTCAATCTTCCGTGATTCTTTCTCGGGCTCATTTGCGTATATCATGAATGCCTTGCATCCTCGCTTCATAATATTGTGAGCTTTCAACATTGAGCACACTATAGGGTTGCCTCCTTTTTCGCCATAGATGGTGACGTGTTTCCCGCTCGGAGATGTTAGTTTTATCTCTTTACGAAAACACACGACCTTTGCATGGTGCTGAGATAGCCAATCCATCCCAACGACTACTTGAAATTCCCCCATTGACATCGGGATTAAGTCTATTAAGTATTCCTCATCGTCGATGCTTAATTTGCAGCCTCGACAAACATCACAAACTATAAAACTTTTGTTGTCTCCTATTTCAACTTCTAAGGGCACATATAATTTTGTCAATACAAATGAAGGATGTCGAATAAATCCACGTGAAATGAAGGATTTATTCGCACCCGTATCAAACAATACACGTGCTGGAATTGAGTTAATCGTGAATATACCTGAGACCACATCGGGTTCTGTTTTCGCTTCAGCCGCGGTGAGTTGGAAGGACCTAGCCTTCGCTTTGGGAGCTTCTGTTGGAGACTCTTTTGTGTCTCTCTTTCCCACCAACTCGGGGCATTCAGATTTCTTATGACCGGGTTGATAACACTTGTAACAAACGGAAAGTTTTCCGGGACATAACGATGCAGTGTGCCCCGTCTTCCCACATACCGGACACGGCTTGTCTTTGAAGCGGCACTCACCCTTGTGCCCTTTTCCACATACTTTACAACTTGGCGACCCGCCTTTAGCCTCTACCTTCTTCCCCGATTCAGCAGTTCTAGCTTTCTTTGTAGGGCTTGGATTCACATCTTGTGCCCTCCGCTCGCCCTTTCTACTTGTTTCTTTAACTCTATTTCCCGCTCGCGGGCGGTGTTGATAATCTCCGTGAGGGTTTCATACTTTGACGGAGTCATGAACTCACGATACTCGACACTCAACATGTTGTAATAGTAGTATATCTTTTGCTCTTCAGTGGTGACTAACTCGTCACAAAATCTCAGCTTATCCATGAAGATGCCCGTGATCTTGTCAATTGTTTCACCCTTTTGTCTTAGCTGGATGAATTCTTCCTTGATCCTGTTAATAACCGCTTTGGGACTGTGGTGTTTAAGGAATGGTACCTTAAACTCGTCCCAAGTCATAACCCTTGCCGCTTCGGCTCCCATTTCCTTCTTTTTGTTATCCCACCAATCCTTGGCTAGATTTCTCAATTGACCCGTTCCGTAAGCAACAAAGTCACCTACGTCACAATGGGTTCGTTCAAACACCCCTTCCACGTCACTTATCCATCTTTGGCAAATTATCGGGTCAACCTCCCCGTTATAGATTGGCGGTTTACACGCCATGAATTCCTTGTACGAACACCCTTTGCGTTCTCCCGACTTTTCTTTTATAAGGTTGACATTATCTTCCAACCTTTTGACTCGCTCTTCAACAAGAAACAACACCGTGCTTTGAATCTTGTCTATAAACCCGGATAGACTTCCTTCAATTGCCTTCCCTACCTCTTCGGCAATTATCTCTTTCATTTGTTCGGTGCTTGTTTGCACCGGATTATCATCATTCCCATCAGACATCTTGAAACTGAAATGTTTACATTTAAACGTTAAACATTTCATTTATAGCATTGCTTTATTTGTTTTGGTTTAGCCAAGTTCCTAACTTGCTTTAACCATTCACATCTAATGCACTTTCCGGGTTTGAGTGTGTTAATACACTCTTCCCATGCATTTCAATTCGTTTCTTATTTCTTACGCAAGGTATAATCTACTAACATAATAAGTTAATTCTTACCGGACGATCGATCAAGCTTGAACCGAACACTTTGTTGACATCCTTAAGCTCTGATTACCAACTTGTAACACACTTAAAATTTCTACTCGAATTTAACAATAATTCAAATTATTTATATAAAAGATAAAACATTTTACACATAAGTTCCAAAAACAAAGTTTTAAGGTAACAAACATTAGTCAACTACTGACTAATTCAAACATTCATAAGTTGTTTTGCAAAATAGTTACATCATAAACATTGTCTAAACAAAATAAATTAACGCGAAAGCTTCAAAAGTTGTGTTCGATTCATCAAAGCTTGCTTGACCGTCATCCGTAATCCTTGAATACCTAGAAACTGAAATGTTTACATTTAACATTAGTACTAGAATACTTAGAATTAATACTCAATCGAAACTATGATGAAAGTGGATTCGATTAATTATAATTATACAAAATTTACAAAAATTTCCAGGTTCTACCGTAACTTACGGTCCTACCGTAAGTTACGGTAGTCATCTTACAATCTTGGTCCACCGTAACTCAGAAGAAGTACACCGTAAGACTTTGGTCTCTACCGTAAGTTACGGTGATACCGTAACTTACGGTATTCCCTGTAATTTCATGTTTTGGTTTTTTGTTTGTTTTGCCCAAACCCTTTTCTCAAATTTCTCATTCTAACCAACCAATACACTGATTTTTCATAATCTAATAGGTCTTTTATAAATGTTAACAAATACCGAGTAACCATACTACAATACATTCCATGCCTTAATTGGTTATCTGACCCGTTTAGCTCATCTAAGGAATCCTCCATTTTTGATGACAACCAATGAGGTCTAACCAATTTCTTGGCCTATTATTCGAACTAGCAAACACTATCGCTTAAGTCCAACTCAACTTTTATTCACAAATCGATTACATATATACTAAACATAAAAAATTTACTCAAATGTAACAAATCAAGTTACATACCTTTAAAGCAAGCACTTCAAACGTGCGTCCACACCGGTTTGTCCGCTTGATGCCCCGGCTTCCTTTCCTATAGAGTTCAATCACTTTATGTTTAGAACTCTTTGTTTCACATATATAACGCACATTTTGCCATACATCATAATTATGCGTTTTTAACTTAGACATTTCAGTTTCAAGCTTTCTTTGAGGCATTTGAACAAACATTTCAAGGGCAGATTTTACATGATTACATAACCAATCCCTAACTTATCATTTAGCCCAAATTTTATCAATCAAGCTTTCATTTATAAGGTTTAACATTCAGATTTCAGAAATCTTTTCCTAAGGACCACATTACCCTAGGAAATTGCTCAAAACCCTAGTGTTCATCATCTTCATACAAAACCCATGAATGACCTTCAAAGTATTCATGAAATTTCAAGAATTTTGGCATATTTTCACATGTTTTTGTCTAGGTTTTGCTCCTAGACACTACATCATTCCTATTCAATCCAAATAACACACATGCAACATCTAATTTCAGATTTTCCAAATTCATGAGAATTTCAAGTTGAGAGATTTCTCAAAATTTTACATACCTTGTAATCCCCTTGTGATGAGGATTAGTAATCTATGTTTGGATTTTGATTTGGGACAGAATTTAGCCTTCAATTAATTGATTTTGTGGATGTTTAGAGTTTGAGAATGGGGTTGTCGCCCCCTGCTTCTTCTTGATCGACCAGGCCCCCTAATGGGGTGTTTGTTTTTTTTTGTTTTTATTAAAATTTGCAACATAAGTTTCACTTTTATCATCATTGGTCCCTTCACTTTTGTTTAACATATAATTTTGGTTATTTAACCCTATTATAAGCTATTTCTAGACTTGTAACTAACTAGGTTAAAATTCCTAGTTAGTAAATTCTCATTTATTTATACTTTATAATTCTAATATAAAGTTTTATATTTTCGGGGTGTTACAAAACCTCACTTAATTAATTATATATTAAGCAGTTATTGAGTATTTGTAAGAATACAATTATCGTCGGTATGTTGGGGTTTTATATACAAAATTTGTTACTAGAGGGGTAACATTTCCACAAGTCGGGTCTGACAATACCGTGGGTGGTAATTGGTATAACTTGGAAACAAATGTAATTGCGAGATCGCCCTCCATACTGTACAATGGTTTTTATTAAAACTTGATTGAACTGGGATTCACTCACCAGTATTTCCCACTGACAAAATGTTTTTAAACGCGTTTCAGGTAACAATATGTGAAAGCCAAATAGAAGCCAGCTGGACAGCACTGAAGGCTTGGAAAAGTGGCAATAAAGTTTCCTAAAATAAAATAGATGTTTTTATTAAATAAAATAGGATTTATTCCTATGAAAATGTGTGTACTGAAAACTTGGGTTTTATCCCATGTGTTTAATATTATGAAAGTGTGGTATTTTGCTCTGATAAAATATTTCCTAACTACGATCCTGAGGAAAATTCCGCTGCCAAATTAGACAATAACAGGATACCACCGAAACTGGCCGCGGCCGCCCGTTCCTGTCTTTGTATAGGGGGGATGTGGGTTGCGACAGAAGGTGGTATCAGAGCTAAGCCACTGATTCAGCCACATAAGTGTTCTGCTGACACCAAAATTCAAAGTGTTAGGAAATAAATTACGAAAATACGTGCATAATTGTATTTTATTGTTATGTGTTATTTGACTATTTGTTAGTTTACAGTATGAGCGACCAAGGACCATCTGACGCGTACCGTCAATTGTCTGGTTCGCCTAGAAGCGAAGGTGCCTCTTCTCAGCTTTCCCTCTCAGGGTACTCTGCTGATACGAAATAAGGAATATTCGTATTTAAGGCTCAATCTGAAGAGCCATTTCCTCAGAAAAAGAGGGGATGGTTCAGTAGGGGAGCACATGAACGTAGAAAGCGTATGAAAAAGTTACAAGAACAGAGAGCACTAGCCAAAGCCAAAAGAGAGACCGATGCTTATGCCCAGGATATGCTTAATAGGGGTATAGCTAATATCCACATCTTAGCAACCACTGCAGCTGACCCTAACCTGGAACAAATGTTAGCACCCCAACCACAACCACCAAGTCCTGACCAACCGATGGGGATAGAAAACCCTGAAAACCAAGTAGAAATGCATGATTTCAATCCAGAGGAAATACTTAGGATACCCGCACCAAATCCCTTAGACCCAAATTATGACCCATGGTGGGACGACAATAGGGATTATGTGCAACGTTACTCGATACCCGAAGACATGCCCATGCCAAACCTAGGAGCCTACCCAGGGTTAGATCCTCTAGATCCTTGTTCTAGAAAATCCTTACCCATACCAGGCCCCTACACCACCATACCAGATACCCACACCCCAGATTCCGAATCCAGTCCTAGAACCTGCACCCCCAATGAGTGCAAAAAACGTACAAGAACTTAGGACATTTGGTGAGGAAATTCTAGAAAATAGTGAAAGGATGAGACAAGTGGGAGAGCGTCTCGTATGGAAATACGACGAGCGCAATATGGATTTTTGGATGAATCCATATCCGTAGGAATGATGGTGAAAAAGGTTATAATAATAATATAATATAATAAAATATGTGTGTATGTGTATGAAAAAAAAACTACGGATGCCTACTACTAGTAGTGTAACTTTAAATTTCAGTCGGTATTGTAATTTTAATTTCAGTACTAGTGTGTAATAGATGCATATTATATGAATAGAGTAAAGTCGCAATGATCGACGCTTTTGACCAAAGTGCGTGACATGTGATTGGCTATATTCAAATATTATTTTGTGATTTTAATATGTGGTAAATGTTTAAAATTCAGATGGACAATGAAGTGAACCAGGAAAACCTGAACAACGAAAACCAGAATGATAACCACCCGAATAACGATAATCTGAATAATGAGAATCCAAACAACAATAACCATGGAAACCAAATGGATAATAGTTCCATCCAACACATAGTGGCACAAGTAATCATAGATGCAATGCCATTTATTGTTCAAACTGTTAAGGAAGCAGAAAATAAAAGTAAGCATAGCAGTAAGCGACCAACTGAACCTGGACACAGCGTGAACAATGAACCTGTACTTCAAGTGCCTATTCCTAAAAGAAGAAGAACCATACCTTATGGTTGTTCTTACAAAGAATTCTGGTCCTGCAAACCAATAGAATTCTCGGGCAATGAAGGACCCATTACAGCTCTACGCTGGATAGAAAAGACTGAGGCTGTTTTAAAAATAAGCAAGTGTGCTGAAGAAGATAAGATAATGTTTGCCTTAAATCTATTTAAAAACTCAGCCTTAGAATGGTGGATCACTATCCTCCATTCAAGAGGAAGTGATAGGGTATACAATATGGAATGGGAAGAATTCAAAAATATGGTAGAAAGGAAATTCAGCCCTCCCAATGAAAAGGAATAGATAGCAAATAAGTTTCTGAACCTTAGGATGACCGGGGTAGATAGTAAGGGTTATACTACCACATTCTTTGAATATGCTAGAATATTACCAACCCTTGCATCACCTGAACCGGTACTAATCTCCCGATACATCTGGGGACTAATCGGGGAGATTAGACATGTAGTCAAGACAGCTAGGCCTCAAACCATAGAAGAAGTTGTAGAACTAGCAAATACCTTGACAAATGAATTAATCCGTACTAGAGAAGAAGACCAGAGGAGAAACCTAGCCCAAAGGCTTACTCAAGAATTCCGTTCTGGGAATTCAAACCGTAGGAATATAGGTTCTACCTTTGCACCCTACTGTAAGGTCTGTAAGAAAAAGCATTCGGGAAAATGCTCAACTCACTGCAATTTCTGCCAAGCACCAAGACACAAAGAAGAAGATTGCAGGAGAAAATCAAGTAATGGACTGTGCTTCAACTGAGGAGAAAAAGGCCATATCAAGCCAAACTGCCCAAAATTGGCTCCAGCTGCGAACAACAAAAACACTAAAAATGCTCGGGCATTTGTTCTGACTGCAGATGAAGCCAAGATGATTCCGGACGTGATAGCCGGTATGTTTTTAGTTAATGATGTTTTTGCTAAAGTATTATTTGACTCTGGTGCAAACCAGAGGTTTTATCAATACTTTATTTTGCAAACTTCTAAATCAATCATTAACTAAACTCCCTGATGTGCGATAAAGTGTTATATATATTAGGTGTATATTTTAAGCCCTTTTTAACACTTATTTTAGCCAAGTTTTAAATTTATAAAACACGATATTTCACTAACACTAAACACACATATGGGCAAGTGCACCCATCGTTGAGTGTAGTATAGCGTTGGTAAGATACCGAGGTCGTCCAAGGACACAAGAGCTTTTAGTACCGGTTTATCCTCAACGTCTAACCAAAATAAAAGTTTAGAAAAATGTTTTAAACTAAGAAAAATAAAAACTAACTAAAATGCTGAAAATAAAAATAAAATAAAAACAGATAGACAAGATGAATCACTTGGTTCCAACTCGTATCTAGTATAACCTTTGATTATTTCCGCACTTTTGCACATAATTAAGAGATTATCTTAGTTATTGTAGTAGGCCCCTCTTTTGAAGGTGACGTTACCCTCACCCCAGTAGTTTGAGTCAGCAGGGATACAATCCTAAAAGGGTGGATTATTGGAAGATAATGAATTAAGTTATTAATGCAGTATTGTGGTAGGCCCCGCTTTTGGTGGTGACGTTACCCTCGGCTAAGTAGTCTGAGTCAGCAGGGATACAGTCCTAAATAGCCGGGTTATAGTATTAATAGTAGTTAACTTATGAGGGGATCAAAGAGTTGGACCCCCGCCATCCAATACCGTGAAGTATTGAAGGAGGTCCTACTAAATTTGACCCAGGTCCATTGCAGGACCTCTAAACGCTGAACAATGGCAAGACCTTTACCAAACCGTTCCCTTAACCCCCTACCAGGTAGCCAACATATCTCCATATAGACCGTGGAGATATGAATGGTGAAAATCCTTTATTTTATATAGACAGTAAAATAATGCCAAGACACCACGGACAAACGATAAGGAAAGATCACCTTCAACATAAGTAACTAGTTATTAAAGTCATTAATACAAAACCAAATAAAAAGTGCAAAAGATTAAAAATAACAAGTATTATACTAGACACTTTGTCTTCACCAAGTGATGTAAGAGACTTAGGCAAACATGGCCTTGATTGTCAAGAACTCTTACGATCAATCTTGGATCCCGAGACGACTCACACACTCTACGATGGACAATGGATGATGGTGGTGGATGATGGTGTTGTGATGGTGGTGGGTGGTGGATGAAGTGTGAGAGAGGTGGTGTGCCAAGGGATGAGATGAAATGAATCCAAGCACTCCTATTTATAGGCTGAACAGAGAGCTGGACACGGCCCCGTGTCCGCTGGGCACGGCCCCGTGTCCGTCTGACAATCTCTCTCCTCATTAATTGTAATTCGCAATTACAATAAATGCGCCTGCTGTACTTTCGACACGCCCCCGTGTCCGCTGGGCACGGCCCCGTGATGGGCAATAGAAGCTTCTATAGATTTGTCTTTTCTGCTGCTTCTTGGGCACGGCCCCGTGCTGGCTGAGCACGGGGCGTGTTCAGTCTTCTGATTTCTCTACTTTGCTTTGGAAGGTGCCGTTGAGGGGTCGGGCAGTCCACTAATGTTCCTTTTCTTGTATTTATGTTGGATTTAGCTGTCTTTTTGCTTCTTTTGCGTTTTTGAGCTCATTTAATCCTGAAAATACAAAAGGAAGACAAAAACACTCTTTTTCCAATATTAGTACTTAAAAAGGGTTAGTTTTATGCCTCATTTGATGTAATTTATATGTTGCATTTTACACACATCAAATACCCCCACACTTGAACTTTTGCTTGTCCTCAAGCAAAACTCTTTAATATGTGGCTTACACTCCCAAATGGAATAGGTAGAAGAGAAGGTTTTGGGCTTGTCGTAGAGTGTCGGGATTTCCAAGATCTTTTTGGGTTTTATTTTTATTTATTTACACTCCTATTCGTAATGATTTATTTAGAACTTTTCATAAAAGAAATTACTTATTTGGGCATAACATGCCTTTTTAAAATTCTATTTATATACAAGTTCACATACCTCACGGGGAAATCACTCACACTCGGCCGAAGGTGTATTTTTAGTGAATCACTCGAGAGCGGCATGGAACTTATTCCTACCATAGGCTTGCCAAGAAATCAATCCTCCTCCTTTTTAACTTTTATACCTTTGTAAATATCAAGAGGACTTTGTGGGTTAAGGGTTAGGCTAGGGTTAAAGGTAGGTGGTTGGGTTAGTGGTTAGTAGAAAAAGGGCTAAAAGCGTAACAAGTGTCGGTTTTCGTATTATTTTTTTTTATTTTGATTTTGATGAAGCTTTTATTCAAACTAAGTTATTTTTGATTAACTTGTTTGTTTATTTTCTTTTTGCTTCATCATTATCACACAATTTTTTTTTTTTTTTTTTTTTTACGAAGAACCGAACTTGTTACAAAAATAAAGGGTTAAAAATGAAAATGGTTTTGGTGGGTAAAAGGGTTTTTGTTTGGGTGATGAAACGAAAAGGTTTAGGCTCAAATGGGCTAACTAGGGGGATTTTTTTGGGTAGGTGGTAAAAGAAAAAGAAAAATAATGGTGTAGAAATAAAAAGGGTTAGTCCTAATGCCTCCATCATTTACTTACTCGGGTTTAAGTTGATAAGGACCGGGAATGTATTGTCATGGCAAGTTCTAGAGTCGTAAGAACCAAGCGGCTATTCACACAAGAAACGAAAAATGAGCATTTAGTCAAATGATATGTAATTGTGTGCTCAATAAAGGCTCAAAACTCACTTTTGTGGGAATGGGTTTTTATGTGATCAAGTATATATAATCAAATTTTAAATAAGTTTGCTATGCCTTTTCATAATTTTCTTATATTGGTTCTTTTTATCACTACGCTATCAGTTGTAAATTTGTAAAAATATAACCTTTTTGAGAACTTGAATTTCCCGAATTAAACCTAGACAAGTAAAAAAAATGAATTTTTTTTTTGAAAAAATTTGGGGTGATTAGCGGTTCCAATAGAGTTTTGTGTAAGGCTTGTATTTAGGACTTGCAAAATTCAAGGTTTTAGCATCCCCCCCACACTTAAATTACACATTGTCCTCAATGTGTCCCAAAAATAAATTTTTAGGTTGATTAGATGTGTAAAATAGTGTTTAAAAAGCAAAAATTTGTGTTACTGGGCACTGAACACGGCCCCGTGTTGTCCGGGCACGGCCCCGTGTTCAAGTGCCAGTAACAGAATTAAAACAAGAGAAACAGAAGCCTGGACACGGGGGCGTGTTGGGTGAACACGGCCCGTGTCCAGTTACCTGAACTGGGCGTTTTCTGCAGGGTGCTCAGCACGGGGCCGTGTTGGTTGGGCACGGCCCGTGTTGAACCTTCTGAAATGGTGAGAATTGTCGGGTTGCCTTGTTCTTGTGCATGGGTTCATTTTTCTTGTTCCCCTTTTCATCCTTTACCACCATGAGTGTGTTTTATTCCTTACAAACCATCCAAACCATCATTTCATTTCATCATAGAGAGAATTTACATAGTCCTAAATTAAAATAGATAAAACAAAGAAATAACAAACCATGGAGTCCTAGCCTTTACTTTATTTTAATTAGCAAAATTTCCAAGAAGTAATTAATCTTGGTTAAACAAGGCCCTTTTTTTTTTTTTTTGAACTCCTTCTTCCGTGTGCGGCTCTCCTCAAATGTCGGCGAGCCATTCTTCCACCTCCCTTGGAAGGAGAAAAGAAGGCTCATTGGCATTAGTTTGAGGAGTTTCAACTTCCACCGGGATCTCTTGTTGGTGTTCCACGGGAGGTTCCGCCGGAAAGTCTTCCCACCCGGTAGGGTTGTTGATTCCGAGTGCCAGGTTCCAATCCTGTTGAGGAAGGACTGGTTCCATTGGAGTTGCTACAAGAATATTTAACCTCTGGTGCAAGAGGTTAATTTCTTGGAAGCTGCTTTCAAGTCCCATCGTAAGATCGTTAATACGGTCAATTAGGACCTCCTCTACTGAAGTCATTTCGTCGAGAGCCTCCCTTAATGCTATCACATAGTGCACAAGTGTAGCTTCAATGGAGGGTCTTCTTCCTCTTCGGCTGTTTGACGAATACACAGAAGATGTTTCGCTGTTTTCACTTGACATCCTACGAAAAATAAACTAAAAATAGTTTATTTAATGAAACAGTGACCAGACACGGCCCCGTGCTCACTGAGCACGGCCCCGTGTTCATCTTTCTGCAGAGTTTTGGAACAAGGAAACTTGGATTTTTAAGTTATTTTCTGAACTTGTGGGGCCTTTTTAGCTACTAATAACTTAAAACACTGTTTCATAACATGTTTTTACCAAGATTCTTTGAACAAAACTCATGTATCCCTACCATAGAGTTGGAGGAATTCCAAACTTTCAATGGTAGCTCTTGGAGAAAGATGGAGAAGAAGGAAATGGCTAAAAGAGGAAAGGACAAGATGGGTTGTTGGAACCTTCTTTTAGACTTACCTAGGATAGTTTGAGAGAAGATTCCTGCAAATCTCTGCCCCAAGTTGGTCCAAATGTGCAGAATTCTTGGCTACATTTATAGAAAACGACAGCATCCTGGACACGGCCCCGTGTTCAGTGGACACGGCCCCGTGTGCAGGTGGAGTTCTGACACAGTTTGTCCGTATTCTGACGTACTTATCAGAATAGAATCTTTCGATGGACACGGGGGCGTGTTGGCTGGGCACGACCCCGTGTCTAGGGACTGTTTTATGAAGTTGTCTAGTTTTTTAAGGAACTTGTTAGTATCGGGTGGCTCCTGACTGGTTGGAACAACCCCAAAGTGCCTAAGATACCTTAATTGTCCTAGACTAAGGCGAGAACGCAAGAGGTTGTCGGTGAGGGTAATTCCTATTTTCATTCTAGGTGGACAAGTCCAACCCTTTCCCGGGCTCTTGTTAAAGAAGGTGTATGCCGAATCGCTCAGGTCTATGTATGCACCGAACGAAGTCGATGGAGAGTCCTTCACGGCACAATCGACACAGGGACGACTATCGTCCAAGTCTTTGCTAGGAACGAAGGTATTTTCGGGAGCAACGAGGTTGTCGGAATGCGGTTCCAACATTTCTTCATGGTTATCGTCTTGGGGTGGATTAATAAAATCCTTCCTAAGCTCTTTTAACCAATTCAGAATTAGTTTTTCTAGTTGAAATAACTCATCAAGGAGCATTTCCCCTAGAATATCTGGCTGGGCGCATTCGAGGGAGAAATGGTGCTTATTTTTACTTTCGCCCCTCTTAAGGTTGTGAGAAGTTGGTGGGTCCATGTAGTGGGGCCTATAATTTAGGAAGTAGCATTTTACTTCTTCATGTTTGCCACCACATAATTGACACCACGTACCATAAGAGTGCCGAAAGTAAACACAATTATTATCACTCATGTTTGTGTCAGAAATTACCAACCGCCGGGATCTAACGGTTCTGTTTTCAGTAACTGAAACTTGGGCACGGGGGCGTGTTGAGTGGGCACGGCCCCGTGTTCAGCTTACTGTCTGACGTAAAACAGGATTGCCAGTTCCAATGATTGAGCACGGGGCGTGTTCAGCGGGCACGGCCCGTGCTGAGCTCTGCAGAAGCTGAAAAACTAAGAAAAATCCTAAAAAAAATAAAAGAAGATTAGGCCGTTGATTCCTAACTTTCTTAAAATCCTTGTGTCCCCGGCAGCGGCGCCAAAAACTTGATGTGCGATAAAGTGTTATATATATTAGGTGTATATTTTAAGCCCTTTTTAACACTTATTTTAGCCAAGTTTTAAATTTATAAAACACGATATTTCACTAACACTAAACACACATATGGGCAAGTGCACCCATCGTTGAGTGTAGTATAGCGTTGGTAAGATACCGAGGTCGTCCAAGGACACAAGAGCTTTTAGTACCGGTTTATCCTCAACGTCTAACCAAAATAAAAGTTTAGAAAAATGTTTTAAACTAAGAAAAATAAAAACTAACTAAAATGCTGAAAATAAAAATAAAATAAAAACAGATAGACAAGATGAATCACTTGGTTCCGACTCGTATCTAGTATAACCTTTGATTATTTCCGCACTTTTGCACATAATTAAGAGATTATCTTAGTTATTGTAGTAGGCCCCTCTTTTGAAGGTGACGTTACCCTCACCCCAGTAGTTTGAGTCAGCAGGGATACAATCCTAAAAGGGTGGATTATTGGAAGATAATGAATTAAGTTATTAATGCAGTATTGTGGTAGGCCCCGCTTTTGGTGGTGACGTTACCCTCGGCTAAGTAGTCTGAGTCAGCAGGGATACGGTCCTAAATAGCCGGGTTATAGTATTAATAGTAGTTAACTTATGAGGGGATCAAAGAGTTGGACCCCCGCCATCCAATACCGTGAAGTATTGAAGGAGGTCCTACTAAATTTGACCCAGGTCCATTGCAGGACCTCTAAACGCTGAACAATGGCAAGACCTTTACCAAACCGTTCCCTTAACCCCCTACCAGGTAGCCAACATATCTCCATATAGACCGTGGAGATATGAATGGTGAAAATCCTTTATTTTATATAGACAGTAAAATAATGCCAAGACACCACGGACAAACGATAAGGAAAGATCACCTTCAACATAAGTAACTAGTTATTAAAGTCATTAATACAAAACCAAATAAAAAGTGCAAAAGATTAAAAATAAAAAGTATTATACTAGACACTTTGTCTTCACCAAGTGATGTAAGAGACTTAGGCAAACATGGCCTTGATTGTCAAGAACTCTTACGATCAATCTTGGATCCCGAGACGACTCACACACTCTACGATGGACAATGGATGATGGTGGTGGATGATGGTGTTGTGATGGTGGTGGGTGGTGGATGAAGTGTGAGAGAGGTGGTGTGCCAAGGGATGAGATGAAATGAATCCAAGCACTCCTATTTATAGGCTGAACAGAGAGCTGGACACGGCCCCGTGTCCGCTGGGCACGGCCCCGTGTCCGTCTGACAATCTCTCTCCTCATTAATTGTAATTCGCAATTACAATAAATGCGCCTGCTGTACTTTCGACACGCCCCCGTGTCCGCTGGGCACGGCCCCGTGATGGGCAATAGAAGCTTCTATAGATTTGTCTTTTCTGCTGCTTCTTGGGCACGGCCCCGTGCTGGCTGAGCACGGGGCGTGTTCAGTCTTCTGATTTCTCTACTTTGCTTTGGAAGGTGCCGTTGAGGGGTCGGGCAGTCCACTAATGTTCCTTTTCTTGTATTTATGTTGGATTTAGCTGTCTTTTTGCTTCTTTTGCGTTTTTGAGCTCATTTAATCCTGAAAATACAAAAGGAAGACAAAAACACTCTTTTTCCAATATTAGTACTTAAAAAGGGTTAGTTTTATGCCTCATTTGATGTAATTTATATGTTTCATTTTACACACATCACTCCCACAAGAATGTCTAGTAGAGACAGCAAATGGAGAAACCGTTAGGATTTCTGAAATCTTGCAGGGAGTAAGAATAGAAATTTTAAATCAAAAAATTATTACAAACCTTTACCCAATGAATGTGGCAGGATTTGACATTGTATTAGGAATGGATTGGTTAATAGCCAATAAAGCCAGTATTTTATGTGATCAAAAGTCAATTCAAGTAAATTCACCAAGGGGTGAAAAGATCACAATTAAAGGAAATACGCTATCTAGATCCATAAAATTCATCTTTGTGATGAAAACTGCAAGTTGTATAAGAACAGGATCTATAGTGTATCTGATTTCTATAATCACTAACACTAAAGGAAAAGAACTAAAAGACATTCCAGTAGTGTCTCGGTTTTCAGATGTATTTCCAGAAGAGTTGCCAGGGTTACCGTCTGATGGGGAAGTTGAATTCAGAATCCATCTGCTACCAGGAATGACACCAATTGCCAAAGCACCTTACCATTTGGCACCAGCAGAAATGCAGGAACTGAAGAAACAGTTAGACGAATTATTGAAAAAAGGATTCATACAGCCAAGCTCATCACCATGGGGAACACCGATTTTATTCGTCAAAAAGAAGGACGGATCAATGCTTATGTGCATTGACTACCGTGAATTGAACAAGGTCACAATTAAGAACCGGTACCCATTACCAAGAATTGATGATCTGTTCGATCAACTTCAAGGAGCTCGATTTTTCTCTAAAATCGATTTAAGATCAGGATATCATCAATTAAAGGTACAGGAAGAGGACATTCCTAAAACCACATTCAGAACAAGGTATGGCCATTATGAATTTACTGTCATGTCATTTGGTTTAACCAATGCCCCAGCCGCATTTATGGACATGATGAACCGAATATGTAAGCCATATTTGGATAAATTCATAATTGTTTTTATTGATGATATTCTCATTTACTCTAAAAGTAAAGAAGAACATGCAAAGCATTTGCATGCACTTCTAATTTTATTAATAAAAGAGAAGCTTTACGCTAAATTTTCAAAGTGCGAGTTTTGGTTAGAACAGGTACAGTTTCTCAGACACTTAGTTAACTATGAAGGAATTCATGTGGATCCAACAAAGATCGATGTGACACCTGTGTCACTTCAACCATCAAACAAATTCCAAACCAATGAAATATTGTATTTCATACTTTAAATTTGTATAAATATGTGTATCGTTTGCACGTATCAATTCTTGTTCGATTTCAAGCTTTAAATCGCTTTCTGGAAGGTTATACGCGCACTGATGCGTAAATGTAACCAGTTTAATGCAACGAACACTACGGAATAGTGAAATAGGCTTAACATACCTTAAATAACCTCCACATAACTTAGAAATAAGTTTTGGATGGTTTAGTGTGTTGAAATCAAGTTTGTTCGATCACAGGGACTAATTGTGTCAAACTGCGAAACTATACCGATTTGTATAGTAACGAACCTTCCGAAACTTGATCATAAGTTAAACATACCCTAAATATCCTTTACATAGCTTAGAAATAGGCTTTGAGGGGTTCGGTATGCTAAAACAAACTTTATTGATCAA
This sequence comes from Helianthus tuberosus, assembly GCA_030545235.1. Taxonomy (NCBI): domain Eukaryota; kingdom Viridiplantae; phylum Streptophyta; class Magnoliopsida; order Asterales; family Asteraceae; genus Helianthus; species Helianthus tuberosus. The sequence continues at coordinate 8,626,253 of CM060443.1, forward strand.
TAGGGACTAAAAGCGTCAAAAGTGCACAAGTTTGCATTTTCGCGCATATCTTACGTTCTAAATATATCCGGACACCCAAAAATTTAAGTAATCATTAAAATATTTTATTTTAGTGATTGGCATGATAAAATTTCCATTCGTCGCTTAATTTGGATCGTTTTTGCGTTCGTTACGACTTCCGTCGTAATTAACCGAACAACGCAATCATACGACCAAACGAACCGACATCAGAGATATTTTTGAGCATGTTTTGAGTTTTCAATACTTTAACATCATTTTAAAGCCTTGAAATGGGGTTAACGAGGCTTAAACGTGCCAAAAATGCATCAAAATGCAAGTTTTACAAGTTCAGGGGCTAAAACTGACATTCTGCCAAAGATGGCCCAGGCGGCCCGCGTAAGAATGTGTATGGGGCTACGCGGCCCGCGTCAGTGTTGCAGATCAGAAACATTGAATCTGGTCATTTAGCTCGATTTTGATGGTTTTGATCTATGGTTTTCAATGCTATGGGCTGGTTTGTGTGGAGAACAAGTCCCCCAATCATTCTCTAACACTTGTATGGCCAAGATCATTCCCTCCTTACCAAGAAATTATCCTAACGGTTTGCAAAAAACTATATAAGGCCATGCTCCCATTCCATTTTCCTCACATTTGATCTGAGATTTCTCTAAGTGGTTGTGATTATTCACTACCTACCTGAGTATACTTAGAATCAAATCTATTTGGACCATTTGTAAGTCCTCTTTCGTTCTTTTATCGCTTTCTAGCTTAAAAGTCAAACAATGTTTGAATTTCAGCTTTGACCACGATATGGTCAACGAGAAGTTCGTTTGAACTTCACAACGTGAGCGTAATCACGATGGTTATAGTCCCTTGTGACTATACCTACTGATTACCACGTTGACTAGGCATAGTGACGAGTCGTAGTTTTGGTCAAAATGCGCATTTAAGCGTATTTTGCAACCAAACTACTCTTGGTATCAAAACACTTTGTTTTGATATCAAAACTTGTTTTCTAACTCAGTTAAGCATGTTTTAACATGCTTAGCTCGTCACTTTTAGATTAGTGCTTATGTAGAGTCGTAAGTCAAGCGGTCTTATCAACCGCTTAGACTTTCGAACTAGACCCGTTTGGTCGATCATCAGGATCCAACCAAACATGTTCAGTGACCATAGTTGTATAGGGAATAACCTTCCGAGGTTATATGTTAGGATCGGAGGCTCTCATGATTGTGTTTGTTTGTGTGTTTTGAACAAATCAATAGATAAGAACAGATTTTAAGTGCAGTGGAAATGAATAACAAACTTTGTAAACACAATCAAAGGAGAAAATATTTTGATAAACGTTTGTTTTTCATAGAGTCGAAAGATTACAATTCAAAGCAAAAGATTACAACGCAAGCTTACAAACTAAGCTCCCCCTCAGCCTGATACTACAGTGGTTGGTTGCACATGATGAAAGGATTGAACTGAGAAGAAGAACTCTCTCAGAACGAATCAAATGTAACAGTACAGGGTACTGTTCCATTTATAGACAAACCAAACCGCTGAGGCATCTCAGCTGACGTCACCATGAAAGCGACGTCTAACAGCCTAACAACCTGTATCTACTGTCTTTATACAAGCACTGCTACACCTAACCACTGACAATACATAAAACAGATGATATACCAAACTACTGCTCTCTCTATATGTCAGTGCTTTCCTTAAGGTTGATCAGTCCTTGTTTGGGCAGTGCTTTATCCTCAACAGTTTGTACCAGCAGTGCTTAGTTCCCAGGAGTCTTTTAGCTTCATCAGTAGTTAGAAGAACAACAGCAACTGTATCCGGGCAGTGGATGCAAGATCATCAGATGTTATAATCTCTTTCAAGGGAGAAGACTTAGTGTAAACTGCTGCTTATTGTGAATCCACTGTCATGATCCGGTTTTGGCTTTCATTATCTGTTCCTCTGGTAGGGTTCAATCCCAATAATCTCCCCCTGGAACAGATAATGCCAAAACCCTTCATTATTCTGGATCTTTATTCCTCATCAGAAGTTCCTTAGCTTGTCTTTTGAATTCTTCTTCAAATTCCTTGGAACTTAGATCATCCTCATCCCTCCACAGTGTAAGCTCAAGGAGATATTGTAGATCTTCAACACCCAGGCCTAGTGCTTGATTCGTTGATATATGCTTCACTTCTCCATTGGTTCTGACCAGAGTCAGTATGTGGGTCTTTGGATCAGAGAGCCACTTTAGTATTTTTAAACCAAATGGGTTTCTTGGGAGAGATTTATTTGAAGATGAGTTGGGAGATGTTGGCCTTGTAAAAACTTGCAGACTATCAGACATTCATTTGAAGGCCATTTCAATGACATTGTTTGCTGCAGCTATGTCTTCTGCTGTCTCCTTTTCTATCTGCTCCTGTCTCTTTTGTTGATCTGGCTCAATGTCTGTGATATCTGCTGATGATGATTGGCTCAAAACCTTTTTGGCAAGATCTTGTAGCTTTGCTAATTTTTCTTTATCTAAAGCCATTTTCTTGATGGCTTCTTCAAGGTGATCAGTTTCTTTTTCTTTTTCTTCTCCAACAGTCAGTTCTTCCCTCTTTTCTTTTCTCAACATTGTGACAGAGGTTTCTGCTGCATTGATCTGTGTTTCAAGAGTCTTGATATGCTCTTTTAGCTTTTTGTAGTTAGACTTTTTAGGAGTGTCAGAGACTGTCATCCTCCTTTTCTTAAGTCTTTCATAAGCTTCATCTGTTTGCTGCTTAGTCCATTTTGCTATGGCATTTGCAGTATCCACCCTTGCATCCACCAGCTCCTGCTTCTTTCTTTTATATTCAGAAGTAAGATCAGCTATGATCTTTTTGTATTTGTTCCAATTTGGAGCTGTCTTCTTCTTTCTTGGATCATTTTTAATCTTTTCAATTCTGTTAGCCTCATGCTTTAATGCAACTATTGGCCATTCTTTGAATTCTGTTTCATCAGCAGGATAGAACTTTTCTTTCATTATGTATGCAAGGCATTCTTTTCTCAATTCTTTTCGTTGATCTGCTTCAGGAGATAGGCTTGACAATTCTTTGTCCAGATCACTTGCATATTCTTCCATTTGCTTGACTTTGTTGAGCAGGAATTCCCTTCTTTCCAAAATGGCTTCATCACCTTGATCCTTGCATTCAACTTTGGCTCTTATCCTTGCTTGTCTTGCTTTCATTTCGAGATATTCATCCATGTTTCTGGAATTATAAAGCCTATGAGAGAAGGAAATTTCCTTTTTGAAGGATCATCCTCAGTGTAGAATTGTTTCATCTCATTTTTCACAGCATCTAATTCCAGTGGATATTTAGCAGCAACAGGATCATACTTTTCATCAGTAGCCTGAGTTGTTTCTCTTTTTCTTTTATGAAGCTTTGGAGGTTGTGATGTAGGAATGATGAGAGCAGTGGTGGATGGTTGACTAACAGCTGTTGAAACAACTGGTGTTTCAACCTCTGTTGTCATTACAACTACTGATGTGTCAGTAGATGTCTTTTGCTTTTGAGCAGGGGTTGAAGATGGTGAGGTAATTTTTGATGGTGGTGGTGAATCATCAGGTATGAGAATCCTTCTCCTTTTTATTGTAGGAGAGGCTGATGATGTTTTGGGTGGCTCAGTGGTTTGAGATGAAATGGCAGTGGTTTGTGTTTGTGATTGACTAACAGCTGTTGAAACAACTGGTGTTCCAACTGCTGTTGTCATTACAACAGATGTTTTAACATCTGTTGTCTTCTGTTTTATAACAGGAGGTAATGGTGGTAAGGCAGTGGTTTTGATGGTGTGTGGTGAAGTTGTGTGTGTTGATGAGATGACAGCTGTTTGGCTACTGCTAGCAGTTTTTGTAACTACTGGTGTATCAGCTGTTTGGATGGTTTTGGTGGTGTGTGGTGAAGAAATATGAGATTTTGTGGTTTGAGGTTTAGATGTCTGTTTTTCTTTATCTAGTTCAATGTACAGACCATCTTCTATTCCCTTCTTCTTCATATGTTTGACATTCTCCCCCTTTTTGGCATTATCTGCAAGGGGGTTATCCATAAAAAGGATAGTTGAGGGAACCTTTTCACCATGGGCAGTCTTTTGTATGCTGGCCTTTATAGCCTTGATGTCTGCTTGAGTATCTTTGAATCTTGACTCCACCATGTTTGTCAGCATTTTTACATGCATTTCATGCTGCTGATCAGCCATCTGTTTTTGTTTTTCAAGTAATGGCTGAAAAATATTCCAGAGCTCATTTGCAGCAAATGCTTGTGGTGGAGCAGGTGCTTGAGGTGGGACAGCAGTGGATTGTGCTTTTTGAGCTTTCAGAATCTCTTGCACCATATCCTTTATTTCAGCAATCGAGGTTTCAAGTTTTTCAACTCTGCCCGTCAATTCCTGATATTTTGAATCATCACCCACTTTAATGGGATTATCTGAATCCCCACCAGCAGTGGTTGTACCAATGTGCGACTTAGGAACTGAGTCCCAAAAGTCACCCATTGATGCCCCTTGTTCTTGGTACTGGGGACTTCTTTCTTCAGCACTTGATAAACCTTTGATGGTACCAGTGGTTAGAACCAACTCACTGGTGGTTACCGATGGTGCTATGGAAGAAATTGCCTTCAAGGGAGTCTTATTAATGAAACAACTGTCCAACTGAAGATCTTTTGAACCATCAGTTGTAGTTGCTGCTCCACTTGAACTACCACCAAGAGTTACTTGTAACTCAGGGGGTGTAACCTCCTCAATTGTTGCTGGGATAGCAGGAGTAGTAGCATCAGACCCAGTCACTTGTGGGAGTATACTCTCAGTGACAGGTGATAGAGAGGAACTGGTTTTTGTCTGAGCTATATCAACTGCATGCAACAAAGGTAGCATGGATTGTGGTAGTATGATTGGTGAGGGTATGGGAGTTGAAAGAGACATGTCCTTGGGATCAGGACTGAGGAAGATGGATCCGATTGGGTCCAGAGCTTCATATTGTGGAGTCCCTGTGATTACAACCTGATCCTTTTGTGAGGATGCAGGAGGAGTTTTAGGCAACGGTGGAGATCTTTCTACCAACTGCTGTGAGGAAGTAGCAGCAGTGGTTTGTGGTGACATTTGTGTTGTCACAGGCAGTTGCACTGGGATCTCGTCTTCCAGAGTTGCCTTTTTCTTGGGTTTGGTGGGCTTTTTGTAAGATTTTCTTTTGGTCTTTTTGGTAATGTCAGGTGTGGGTTTCAAAGCAGTGGTGGTGCTGCTATGATCACCTGGAGCAGTGGGCTCAGTAGCAGATGTCTGAGGAGTAGTAGTAACTGTCAAATACTGCTCAGACACCTCTGCTTTTGTTTTTATTGGTGCCAACATTCTAGTGAATGTTTCAGGTGTTAAACTTTTTATTTGAAAATAAACACCTTGTTTTGGCACATTTTCATGTTCTTTTTCAAATTTTTGTTTAAAATAGTAGCTTAGAAACCTTGGAAAGAGTAAAAATGCTTTGCTATCAACATTCTTTACCAAGTCATTGAAGATTTCCTGGGAATAGTTGTAATCTTTATTATTTAAAATGGCATAGCCCAGGCATTGAATCTTCAATGGTATTTCGTTAAAAGCTGTTGTTTTATTTGAAACACAACTCAAAAGTGTGTGAAATAAAAACCTAGGTACAGAAGGGAAATAACCTTTTTGTAAGGTATCTACCTTTGATTGTTCTGCATACCCTCTTTTTAAGAAATCCCTTTTCAACTCGGTTTTATCAAAAGAAGGTTTACCTTTCTGATCGTCGAGTTTAAAGACTTCAGAGATTGATTGTGGAGTGATTTGAATCACTTTACCCTGTATCGAGGAGTTAATGGCTATGACTTTATCGTCTTGTTTTTCAAGCGTCTCCTTTTTCCAGAACTCTCTCTGGGTTTGTAGATAAATGGGAGCATCTGCTGTCAATAAAGTTTTGTACTTTGATGCAGAAATTGTATCAATGATGGAGTCGAAGGTGTGGTTATTGATGGGTTTTGTGAGCAAACCCAGATAATTGTGAGGAGATTTGTATGGTATCTCGATGGATTTTTCGGCCGTTTGAGCGACCTCTTTTGAAGATGATGGTGATTTTGATTTTGCTTTTGATTTCGTCATTTTGATGCGGAAGAATAGAGAATGATTTGGGATGAAGGGTTAGAAACTGCTTTGAGAAAAGAATTTTAGAATTCAATTCGACAGTGTAAAACCCTGTTTGGGGTTTTGATCAGGGTTTTATTAAGGGAAAAAATATGATCGCTGATGTGGCAGCGGTTATTATGATCTGATGGCTAGAAACTGACCACGTGTCAAACACTGATGAAATGGATGAAGAGTGGAGGACAGTTGTTTTAAGAGCCACTGATGAAACAAGCATCAGTGGTTACAACAGTAATAATGTAATAACGGTGAATGATTTTTACTATCAGTGGATAGCATATCAGTGGTTAAGACACTGATTTTGATCATCAGTACAAGAAAAATGAAGATTCAGTGGTTAACTTTCAGCAGTGGACAATATTTAGTAAACAGACGTTTGAGCAAAGCAGTGGTTAGGGTTAAAATAATGGCAATGGTTTGAAAGTTCATTTTCAGCAACTTTTTAAAGAAATTTTCATTCAAGGTTTTGCCACATGTCAATTTCCTTTTGAAATTCTTACGAATTACTGACAGTGGTTTGGTACCCCGGATGGTGAGAACTTTTTGCTAAGGCAACTCATTTTCGTTTAATATCCAAATTAAAACATGAGTGCCCCAGTAGTTTTAGCACTGTTTAACAATCAACCTTTGATTAGCGTTTAAAACAACCCTGAGTATGACATGACCTTGACATATGCACCATTTCCTTTTGACCCATTTATGAGGACAATAATACCAATAAAAAATAAGGTACCATATCCTGACAGGAAATTGAAACTATTGCCAACAAAAACATGAAAATAGTTCAAAATATATTATTCCAAAAACAAAAAGAATAATATATCCTGGTTATTTGAGAAAAACCTTTGTAAAAAAATGGTTAAAGGCTTTTCTGAGAACAGCGTCAAAAAGGATCTGGTAAATTTTTAATAAAATACGTAATCATATCATTCTCAAGTTTATGAAAATGGTTAGTGGTTAGACAGCAGTGGTAGGAGATTTTGAATACATTTTGACCACTGTTTGGTACCATTTTCTTGTCAGTTGATTTGCAAACATGAGGACACATGGACACATGAGTTTTGAAGATCCTGTTATAGATCTCGTTACCATGTAATGATTTTGAAAAGTTGTCTATTCCTCTTTGAAGTTCATTCACCGGAATTTCCATTTTTACCTAAACCTTTTCGTGAACAGATGAATGCACGCAGTTGCTTAATGACCATTATTACCCTAAACTCTGACTCTTCAGTGTTTTATGTTTATACTCTTTTCTTCTGACTTTAGAAGTTTTGAGATGAACACACTTCTGAGTTTTTGTGAATTTCTTCTTCCCTTTTTACCCTTCCCATTTATAAGTAATGAATTACTTACTGGGAGGTCTTTGAGAGAAATCTTAATCCAATATCATTTTGCAGTAATGTTTTGAGAGAATTGGTCATGTTTGCACAAGTTTTTCAACCAATCTCACATTACATATGATACGGACTATGTTGACCCCTGATTTTCTTAATGTATTTTTAACAAAGTTGATTTGTTCCTTTTGAGGATCTCAACCTGTTTTTCAACACATAAGATCTAATGACTAAAGTTTTAATTTCCCTCTTTTTATATTAGCAAAAACACTAATGTTTTGATGAACATAGGCTTTTGTTAATCCGAGGTTCATACTTTAGCATCTAATATAATGAAAACATCACAAACTCATAACAATAATTGAAATCAATTTTGAAAATAAGAAATAATCCCATAATTTAACAGATATGTTTTCAGATCTAGAAACCATGAGTGTCTTATGCATGAAATCACTTGTTGTGTGAAATTTGTGTGTCATATGACATCTTGGTTGATTTACAGAGTTTTTGAATAACCACTTTGAACATGGTTCACTCGGTACTCTGTTTTTCAACTAAATGTATCCAACCTTAGTATCAATGAAATATGAGCCGAACTGTTATGTCAAATTGATTGTTAGATCGAATTTTACTGTCCAAGCTCTGATACCAATTGTTAGGATCGGAGGCTCTCATGATTGTGTTTGTTTGTGTGTTTTGAACAAATCAATAGATAAGAACAGATTTTAAGTGCAGCGGAAATGAATAACAAACTTTGTAAACACAATCAAAGGAGAAAATATTTTGATAAACGTTTGCTTTTCATAGAGTCGAAAGATTACAATTCAAAGCAAAAGATTACAATGCAAGCTTACAAACTAAGCTCCCCCTCAGCCTAATACTACAGTGGTTGGTTGCACAAGATGAAAGGATTGAACTGAGAAAAAGAACTCTCTCAGAACGAATCAAATGTAACAGTACAGGGTACTGTTCCATTTATAGACAAACCAAACCGCTGAGGCATCTCAGCTGACGTCACCATGAAAGCGACGTCTAACAGCCTAACAACCTGTATCTACTGTCTTTATACAAACACTGCTACACCTAACCACTGACAATACATAAAACAGATGATATACCAAACTACTGCTCTCTCTATATGTCAGTGCTTTCCTCAAGGTTGATCAGTCCTTGTTTGGGCAGTGCTTTATCCTCAGCAGTTTGTACCAGCAGTGCTTAGTTCCCAGCAGTCTTTTAGCTTCATCAGTAGTTAGAAGAACAACAGCAACTGTATCCGGGCAGTGGATGTAAGATCATCAGATGTTATAATCTCTTTCAAGGGAGAAGACTTAGTGTAAACTGCTGCTTATTGTGAATCCACTGTCATGATCCGGTTTTGGCTTTCATTATCTGTTCCTCTGGTAGGGTTCAATCCCAACATTATACCTTATGGTCACTTCGTTTAAGTAGTTGTATGATAGGTAGTTTATATGCCTTAGGTAAATTACCAAAATACCCTTTTTATGCATAATTGATATTTAAGCATATGTAACCCAAACTTTTGTCACTTAACTGATTATGCAACAAAATTAAACATGTTTAGGCATATAATACTTGTCATAGGACGAGTTAGGCGGTCCGAACGCGTTTTACGCGAACGACGCGTTAAAGTAGCGTGAGCTACCTAAACGGGTCGTAATGGGTCGTAAGCACTTAGGTTAGGTTTCCTTTTAGTATGTAGGCCTTGTTAAACCATATCATATGAGTTCCCACACTCATTTGGTTTACGAGACCTCATCCTATCCGATCTTCCGATTTAGGTCTGGTTTATTTATGTAGTTATCAATATTAGGTGCTGTTTGATTCTGTGCTCCCTCTAGCTTGCTTGGTAGTTGTTCAAGACTCCTAAGCACTCTCAAGTGAGTACATAGTCCCCTCTTTTACTGTTTTCAAACATTTTGGGGTGAAACATGTGTACCTATATGTTATTTTCATGATTTCAAAGTATAATTGATTATACATGTTAGTACTTATCTTTTGACAAACTGAATGATTATTTATGGCATAAACACTGATTTTTCAAAGATTATAAAATAAATTGTTGGAATAGTACTTATTTTTGTTCACCAGACCGGTTGGTAGTATGATATAGCGCTATAGGATTTGACACCCCATTCCTGTTGTCATGGAATGTCTGAAACCAATTTATTTTTCTCCATCCAAATAGGGATTGCCTTTGTGGTATTCCTATAGTCTCAAAGGTGTATTTTGATGCACTAGGTCTGAATGAATTCTTAAATCACATTATTTTTGTAGATTAAGTTATACTCCCAAAAGTATAGTTTGATATGCTCTCATATGTGATACTGTACAAAACCAACATGTATTTTGTTAATCATTAAAGCATAGTTTGATATGTTATTTTCAAAAACCAAAGCATAGTTTAATATGTTATTTTCATAACCAAAGCATAGTTTAAATATGTTATTTATAAATCCAAAGTATACTTTTGATATACTACTGAAAATTATTATTTTTAACAACTAAAGTATATTTAATATACTATCTGTTTAACAATTGGGTTTTGGTTAGTGTTTAGATAACGGGATGGGTGTAATGTGATGAATACATGGTAGATACGCCGCTGGTACTTCTTATATATAAGTGTTTTCATCACATTACATACCGTGGCGTTATTTAGTACACTTGGGTTAACGATTTTGATCTAGAATATATTTTAATATATTACTATTTCGACTTTCTTAAAACCAAAGTATATTTTGTATATGCTACAAACCTTTTATCAAAACAAATGCATTTTTTGAAACAAAACTTTTTACAAGGATCATGACTAAATTTTCTTAAACATTTTTCTTCAAACTTATAAGTCATGAATCCTAAATTAATAAAACCTATGTATCTCACAGGCATTTTTATGCTGACGTACCTATTTTTACACATGTTTCAGGTGCAGTTATGTGATGATTGTTGATACATGCTATACATAGGATGGACTCGTGCCTTAGCGACTTTAAAACTTGAAAGATAATAGTTGTACTTATTTGATTGTATTAAAATAATAAGTTCATTTATTCAATAAAACAAAATTATTTATTCCATGGTTGTGAAACAATGATTCTGTTACAACGCTCCCCGACGTTTCCGCCACGTTTTATTGTTTTACGTGGTCGGGGTGTGACAATCGAGGCAATTACCAAATGGAAAACCACTGAGTCACCAACCAAGGTTAGAAGTTTCTTAGGATTGGCAGGCTATTATAGAAGATTTATTCGAGATTTTTCTAGAATAGCCATTCCTTTAACTAAGTTAACCTGTAAATCTGTTAAGTTTGAATGGGGACGAAAACAGGAAGAAGCCTTTAGAATCCTTAAGCAAAGACTAACCCATGTACCCATACTAGCGTTACTAGAAGACACTAAAGACTTTGTAGTCTATTGTGACGCTTCTAAGTTAGGTTATGGATGTGTGTTGATGCAACGTCAAAAGGTTATAGCTTATGCATCTAGACAACTTAAGAATCATGAAGAAAATTATTCATCCCATGATTTGGAATTAGGAGCTATAATTTTTTCCCTTAAGATTTGGAGACATTACCTTTACGGTAGTAAGTTTACCATTTTTACAGATGATAAGAGTTTAAGGTATGTTTTCGGGCAAAAAGAATTGAATATGAGACAAAGACGCTGGATGGAGATACTCAGTGATTATGATTGTAATATCCATTATCATGCAGGGAAAACCAATGTAGTGGCTGACGCTTTAAGCCGAAAGTATCACGAAAAGTCAAAAAGGGTACGTTCTCTTAAATTAAATCTACAAGTAGATTTAAATGATCAAATTAGAAAAGCACAAGAATCAGTAATCAAGGAAGATACTGAAAAATTAAAAGGAATGATTAAGGAATTAGAACAAGGAACAGATGGAATTTGGAGATTCCATAAGAAAAGAATGTGGATACCTAAATTAGGAAACCTACGTCATCGTATATTAGAAGAAGCCCATAAGTCTAAATATACGATGCATCCAGGAAGTGATAAAATGTATCAGGATTTAAGAAAGAATTTCTGGTGGATAGTAATGAAAAAGGATATAGCAGCTTACGTTTCTAAATGTCTAACTTGTTCGCAAGTCAAAGCTGAACATCAGAAACCCTCAGGTTTGTTACAACAGCTAGAAATGCCAGTTTGGAAATGGGAATTGATAACAATGGATTTTGTTACCAAATTACCCAAAACAAGAAAAGGTAATGATACAATCTGGGTAATTGTAGACAGGCTGACCAAATCAGCTCATTTCCTACCAATGAAGGAAACTTTTAGTATGGAACAATTAGCCAAATTATATGTAAATGAAATCGTTTCATTACATGGAATACCTTTATCAATTGTTTCTGATAGAGATAGCCGTTTTACCTCTCATTTTTGGTTCAGTTTCCAAAAAGCAATGGGAACCAAGCTGAATCTAAGCACCGCCTATCATCCTCAAATCGACGGACAAAGTGAAAGGACAATTCAGACAATGGAAGATATGCTTAGAGCTTGTGTAATTAATTTCGGAGGTAATTGGGATGATCATTTATCGTTAATAGAATTTTCTTATAATAACAGTTATCACACAAGTATCAATGCTGCACCATTCGAAGGACTTTATGGACGAAAGTGCAGAAACCCAGTCTGTTGGGCAGAAATTAGGGAAAAGCAACTATCTGGACCTGAGATAGTGCAGGAAACAACCGACAAGATCATACAAGTCAAGGAACGACTGAAAACAGCACGTGATCGACAGAAAAGCTATGCTAATAACCGACGCAAACCGTTGGAATTTCAAGTAGGAAATAAAGTATAATTGAAAGTCTCTCCCTGGAAAGGAGTAGTAAGATTCATCGAAATAGGGAAGCTAAGTCCCAGGTATGTTGGACCTTTTGAGATTATTAGAAGAATAGGACCTGTAGCCTATCAGCTACAACTGCTAGAGGAAATGGCAGGAATACACGATGTATTTCATGTATCAAATCTCAAGAAATGCTTAGCTGATGAATCATTAATGGTACCTCTTAAGGATATAGAGGTAAATGAACAACTCAAATTTGTAGAAAGATCTCTACAGATTGAAGACAGAAAGATTAAGAATCTTAAACATAAGAGATTAGTTCTGGTCAAAGTAAAGTGGGACTCCAAAAGAGGACCAGAATACACATGGGAGCGTGAATCAGAAATGCAAAGGAAATATCCACACCTGTTCCAGTAGACCTCGAGGACGAGTTCTAATACAAGGTGGGGAGGATATAACAACCCTAAAGTAAACCGACACCCTCGTAATATTTTCCGACAACCTAAAAATATTTAAAATATCCTAAAATGTCAAAAAATACACCCCATACGTGAAAACGGGCACCGAATACCTTAAATATTATTAAAATTAATTAAAAATGGAAATTTTGGGGTTTAGGCGGGCCACGTAAGCCACCCCTTAAGCTTACGCGGGCCGCGACAAGGTGAAAGCTGGTGAAACCCTGGGCTGCCACGTGGCCCAACACACGTCGAAGCTAGCTGATGACCCGGATCACCTAAACCCTACACGGGCTACTACGCTAACGCGGGCTGCGAGAAGGCCCAAATCAGGCCCTATAAATTGCAACAAAGGGCCTTCAGTCGAATTCGTTCATTCATTTGATCTCTCTCTCTCAATTTTCTTATAGTAGACACTATACTCGGGCATAATACCCCCTAAATATCGAGGTTCTGCTCCATTGTAAGTATCATAACCCCTGGATACGTATTATATACTTTGCCCGATTGATCTAGGGTTCCGTAACGGCTGTCGTGGTTCTGCCCGGCGTAGTCGTTGGAATGCCGTCTCGGGGAGGGTATTACTAATGTTAAAATGGGTTATTATACTAACACGCGTGCATTTGTGTAATTTATAGATAATTCCCAGGAAACCCTTACAGAAAACCTAAGACATCAATGTGAGTAATCCTCTTTTTATATACTCCTTTTTGTGAGTAATATCCTTTTTTACAAATTGTTTTTACAAAACCTCACTTAATTAATTATATATTAAGCAGTTATTGAGTATTTGTAAGAACACAATTATCGTCGGTATGTTGGGGTTTTGTATACAAAATTTGTTACTGGAGGGGTAACATTTCCACAAGTCGGGTCTGACAATACCGTGGGTGGTAATTGGTATAACTTGGAAACAAATGTAATTGCGAGATCGCCCTCAACACTGTACAATGGTTTTTATTAAAACTTGATTGAACTGGGATTCACTCACCAGTATTTCCCACTAACAAAATGTTTTTAAACGCGTTTCAGGTAACAATATGTGAAAGCCAAATAGAAGCAAGTTGGACAGCACTGAAGGCTTGGAAAAGTGGCAATAAAGTTACCTAAAATAAAATAGATGTTTTTATTAAATAAAATAGGATTTATTCCTATGAAAATGTGTGTACTGAAAACTTGGGTTTTATCCCATGTGTTTAATATTATGAAAGTGTGGTATTTTACTCTGATAAAATATTTCCTAACTACGATCCTGAGGAAAATTCCGCTGCCAAATTAGACAATAACAGGATACCACCGAAACTGGTTGCGGCCGCCCGTTCCTGTCTTTGTATAGGGGGACGGGGGTTGCGACAACCCGTTAACTACTTTGAACTTCGTATGCTAACCATCAACACAAATTCAATTAAAGAATGCGATTTTAATAAGTCATTTTTGTACTAGTTTTATCAAATTGTTGGTTTTGCTACCTGTTCTAGGGGTGAGCTGGATTATAGTCTTTATTTGAATCTTACGTAACATTGTTCTAAAACCGAAAAACCAAACCAAACCATTGCTAAACCGAAAAAAAACTAAAAATTTTGGGTACGATTTTGGTTCTGGTTTTACTAGAAAACCGAATTGAACCGAACTGAACCATAAACATCCCTAAACTGTTCATCGCATTGTTAGCGAGGTTCAGGGTTTTTAGGTGGAGATTAATTAATTGTGAGCAAGATTATAGGGATTTTGGTTGGAGGAGTCTTTTAATTAAAACACAATCCCCAAAATACCCTTAATACTAACTAGGCTTAAAGGTACGCCCGCGCTTTGCGACGAGCAACGATTTTTTTGTATCTTTGCATGTGACACAACGGTAATTCAGTCGGTGTTGGTTTGTTATGGTACCAACACATGCTCTAAACGTAAAATGTTATACTTCACTAAAAATATTATAGTTGTTACTGTATAAATATAAAAGACAAAATTACACAAATCAACCTGATAGGGATAATTACTGGACACAAATATAATAGATAAATATGTAGGCGCCCTTACAATGTGTATTATTGTGTTAGGGATAATTACAAGGAGTCCTTGTTTAATTATTATTGTACTAGGAGTAGGAGTCAATCAATAATGTTCTAGTTATTATTATGTTCTGTATGAATGAGAATTCATTAAAAAAATAACTTATATTCATGTGAATTAACTTGACTCATTGAAAACTTGCCACGTGTAACTAGAGATGGGCATAATCAGGTATTTTTAATACCCGGAACCGGGTACTACCCGTACCCGGGTACTGATAACACTGAGTGGAACCGGGTACACTGAAGAACCGGGTCCGGGTTGAACCCGGGTAGAAGTCAAAAAAAGTGTAACCGATGTAACCGGTTACGGGTATTGTCGAACCGGGTTCGGGTATAGTTTGGAACCGGGTATGTCGGGTACTAACAGGAACCGGTTCTGTCGGGTATTTGAAATCAAAAGCTGCAGAACACTGTTTGGAACCGGTTCCAACGGTCAGTTGGAAACCGATTTTATATTAAAAAAATTGGTGTTTTTTCCTATAAAACCCCAAATTTTTACCCTTCACTCCCATTATTACCCAATTTCTTCATTACCTTCAATTACTACTCCAAAAATTCATCAAACGAAGAGAGAATGGCATACAATGACGAACTTGTGATGGTTTTGGAAACCAAACGAAACCCGACTATTTGGAAGCACTTCGACTTGTGTTTGATGACCGACAACCATGAAATGGCTAGGTGCAAGGGTTGTGGAAAGTTTATGAAAGCGGCCGCCAACTCGACTCTAAAGAAACACACCGAACGCCATTGCCCCGTGACCAAGGCGAAAAACGAGAAGGGTGAAGGATCCGGTTCCTCAAATGTTTAGGTTGTTGTTGTGTAATGTTTAGTTAAGTTAGGTTTGTTATGTTTAGTAAGTTAGGTTTGGTAATGTTTAGTTAAGTTAGGTTTGTTATGTAATCAGTTCCTTTGAAATAAATAAACGGTGTGTTTTAGCTTTAGTAACGGGTTATAAAAAAACTCAAATTAATAAATCACATCAACATCAAGTTCTTAAACACTAACAGTAACCGGTTTCCAGTAACCAGTTTACAATAACCGGTTTTCCAGAATTAAAAAAAACCCGGTTCAAAATTTAAAACAGTAACCGATTTACTTCCTTTGCCTTTTGCTTGTGTCGGGTGCGGCACTTTCACATGCGCTACGCTTTGGTGCGGCCACTTCGGTACAATCATCTTCGGAATCGTTAGTCTCTACTTCGTCGTCCTCCTCTTCATTAATAATCTTGTGCTCTAACTCCATTTCGTCTTCTAGACTCGTTTTATGTTGAACACGGTCAACGACATCCAAATGATCCTTTAGGCAAATTGCCATCTCTAGCGATTTCGGTGTTAGTATTGTTCTTTGAATGGATAATACCCTACCACTAAGAGAAAAAACACTTTCCGAAGCTACCGTGGAAGCTTGGACCGTTAGTATATCACGAGCCATGGTGGCTAGAATCGGGAATTCCGATTCTTTTGATTTCCACCATGCCAAAATATCAAAGTTGGTATATTCCTCAGCGGTCATAGTACGCAAATGATATTGAAAAAAATTTATCCTCTAAACAATATTTGATTATTGTGGCATTTATAATTTTATAAATATTTTCTCCCGTATGAGGAGAAGGAAACTCTTCAAATGCAATCGTACGCTTCATCATTTGCCATGTATCGGGATCAACCCAATGAGCGGTGACACAAATGTATGATTCGGGTAAACCGTGTGGAGCCGACCATACATTAGTAGTTAAGTTTACACTCGTTTTTAAAGTTTAAAAAAAAAACAATTAAATCTTTTCTTGCATTTTCCCTTAAATTTAAACAATGGCTTTTTAAAGTACGATGACTTACATGTTTGTAGCGAGGTTGAAGCGTTTCCCTAATAAGCTTAGTAAGATCGGGGTCATCGAAGTGTCCAAACGACAATGCTTTTTGACTCACCAACTTCACCATCCTATTACGAGCTATCTTTTGTTCATAGCGAAATATCGTACCAACTTTTGAGAGTTGAACTTGACCGGGTGTCAAATCTTTTAAAGGTTTACAATACTTTTTAGCATGCTTCGTTAATGGCGAGTTAGAGTCCTTGCTTAACAAGGCGCCACAATGTTTACATTGTGTCACACCCCGATATTTCCACATATTACCGGTGGGCCCGGTGGGGAGTATCGTGACGTAGTTGATATCATCATAGTCAATATATACAGTTTATTGCACAACGGAAGTCTTGGTAGAATAATATTATTACAAACCGAAAAGCAAAGTATAATTAAATATTATACAAAAGGTTGTAAGAGGATCCACAGGCGGATCTAAAACAGAAATACAAAATATTGTTCAACAGACTTTAAGCGTTTAGAACTTGCAAGATTCTTTATCTAACGCCCAGAGCTCCCAGCCAATTACGTACAGTACCTGTCACTTAGTCTTTTTGAAAAATACGTCAGTTTACACTGGTAAATACAATTAACCGACTCTTTTGAAATCATTTATGAAAATTTATTTAAATGCACAAGACACAAATATTTTATAACTTGGGATAATTATATTAATAACAATCTTGTATCAGATTTACATGTTTTTCCAACATTTAGGGCCGGTATAAAAGCCGAACAAGATTAATCGACACACCACAAATATAAACTCACGGCGGGTCATCCCAGTAAATGAGTATATCTTTTACATACGCAACTGACAGGTGTATGCCTACACCCTGTGCTTAAGTCGTGGCCATTTACGTTTTTTAAATGAGTCGAGGATATCCAGGACACGGTCGTTAACCCCCAATGTTATTTGTTATAAAGCAACATTGATTAAAATGGGATTATGCAATTTAACCATATTTGATTAAAAGGTTTCTACACCCGACCAAGCGGTAATATTTTACCGTTTCCCAAGCCCGTATAAGGGAAAATAAGTAAAAAATATTTACCTGAGTTTAAAATGCAAGTTTAGTATTTTCAGCCGTATATTCTACTCAAACAGGTGCAAATAACTTCTACCGGGGCTCTTAATCTGGAACGAAGGTTTTATTAACCTATTAGATTCCTAACGGGTCTTATTTAAGTTGTAACTTAGACCAGTTAGTTTTAAAAAAAGGTTTACGGCACGAAACGCTAGATTAAGCGATGACCGGCAGCAAGTACGAAGACTTGTATAAAATGGGTAACCTAAATACGTTCTGGATTTTGAAGTAAAAATGATAAGTTTTGACCCGTTTCGGCTAATTTATGCAAACTAGTTACATAAGCCGTACCGAACGCGTATAAGCATAACGGGTAGCCGGACGAGTCATGTACAAGTTCCATAAGTTATTATGATTCAAATATGGTATGATATCAGTAGGATATCAACAATTATGCCCAAAAGATTTTAAAACCAATTTAAGTCCCGTAAGGGTATTTTGTTCATTTTAAAGTTTATAAAAGAGGTTTAATAGTAATCTGAGGTTCTGGTCTAAAATATTCTGTAAAAATATTTATTTTATGTTGTTAAATCAGTAAGATATCATACATATGTGCAGTTTACCATTTATGGCCAAACTATGCACCGTAGGGGCAATTTGGTCATTTCACCTATGTTTTTTTAAGGACGAATTTGGAATTCTGAGTTCATGACTTGTACTTACTGTATAAATATAAAAATTTATTTATAAAATCCGTAGGTAATAAGTCTTAGGTGTTAAATATGGTTTTAAACCATACTATGCACCTAATTATCGTAAAAGTCGATAATTGACGATATTTGAGATGTTTATGAAATTCTGAGACTTTGATCAGACTTGAATGTTTTAAATATTTGATTTTACATATAACATCAGTAGGAAAAGGTTTGGCATGCTTATCATATGTTAATCTCGTTTTATTAGCAAAAAGGGTATTATCGTCATTTATCGAATTATACAAGAACTCAATGATATCGTCAGTTTATAATCTGACCCAATATTCCAAAAATCCCTAAAAATATTATCAAAATAGTTGGTAATGATTTTGGTGCCAAAATTTGGGTTTAAATATGATTTATGCATAAAAACGTAATTTAATTAATAAAAAGTTTCATTTTACGATATCTTGCATAACTTTAGTTTGAGACCAGAAACTGATGTCAAATTTATTTGACATGCTTATATATTAGTAACAAAGAATTTGTATACTTATATATCCAAAAATCTCGTTTTTACAATATAAGGGCATAATAGTCAAATTTACGCAATTAACGGAACATGCAAATGAACTCTGATTTCTAAGGGACCATGTAGTACAACCTTAGAGGGTTATACTAACATATAATATGGTCACAATGTAACATCTCGATTTTCTTTTAGAGATTAAAATATACTTTTTGTTTATAAATTAATAGCCTTATAGAAGTATACTTATAGTAACTTCTAATGAGGTTCTGAATGTTGTAG
The DNA here is from genome assembly GCA_030545235.1 of Helianthus tuberosus. NCBI lineage: Eukaryota > Viridiplantae > Streptophyta > Magnoliopsida > Asterales > Asteraceae > Helianthus > Helianthus tuberosus. The sequence continues at coordinate 8,645,498 of CM060443.1, forward strand.
AAAAGTATAAAATTTATAAAGGTCATAATAAAAATTCATAAATTATGAAGGTAGTTTATACTTATTTCATAACCTTGAGGACTAGAAGTTGATTTTTATTAAACCTAGATATAACAGGGGGTCAAATGGGATTAAAAAGGGGCAATATCCAAACCTCAAGTCAGGGGGAAATTAGAGAAGGGGTCGACGACCCCTGTTGTTGGCGAAAAAAAGAATCGGCCAAAATGGGGGGTTGCTTTCACCCATAGGTTTGCAAATTCGAGAGATTAAGGCTGGATTTTTACCATCTTCCATCGATTTATAAGGTACTTGGTATGTAATCTTTCATTTGGCTTTAGTGGAATTCATGGGTTAGGGTTTTTGTGTTTCGTGGCTTCAAAAACATGCGATTTATGGTTCATGGTGCTTGATTTTAGTGTGTAAAACCTAACTGATATGTTAGGGTGATTCAAAGTAGCTATAGAGTTATGGATCCATGTTGCATGTGATGGTTAGTTACCAAGTTTTATAAGTTACTAGGGTGGGATGGAAACCATGTATGATAGAAAGATTGCAACTGAGTAGAATTGCATCATCATAGGAAATTATGAACTTGCGAGTCTAAAACAATGGTGGTATTGTTCAAAGAGTTAAAAGATGGTAATGTTGGGGGATTATAACCAAATGGTCATGTTTAAATGAAAGTTTTCGAGTTAATACATTATCGGAATTTTATATAGAAAAATTGGGTGGTTCGAATATGATATTAAAACAATGGGTATTAAGATGCAATGCCAAAGGCGGGTCATTTTGATCCATATCTAATCGAGTGTGGGGTGTTATGTGTAGGGAAGTCTAACATATACAATGTAACATGTTTGACTTAGGAAGTTAAGGACACGGGGGGCAAATTAGGACTACAATGTATTATTTGGCCAAGGTGAGCGACTTAACTTATGGCTTATTGCTATTGGTATGGTATGATATGATTATCATCAAACAATAATTATATATCCTCATCGTCTCATGTATAATTATCTACATTAAGTTACTGGGAACTGAACTTAAATATATATGGAAGATTATTTGTGGTTAAAGGTAAAAAGATCCTTAACGAGTAAGCGATCTTATATGTTAATTGAAACACAAATAGATGTGTTAACAATAACTATAAGGTGGTCACGAGCTTTTAACGAGTTGTAATGTAATGACCATATCGCATCTATGTTTAGAATAGTTATGTTGATATTGATATTGCCTTCTATTTATATGTGTGTTTGTAACGTGCTGGTAGTTGAATATAAATGAGTTACTAATGAGTTGATGAGTTTGCTAGTCAAGGCTTAATAGTGGAATTGCAAATGGGCTGAGAAACCTAAATGGCCTTATGATGAATAAAATTAAAAGTACCACAAAGGTGAGTAAAAATTATCTTATATTATCCGGAATTGGTTTGTTATTACAACTCGACTTATTATTTTAGATCCATTAATTGTATAGTCTGATGTATGGTCTTTTGTAAAGGTGATATAAACCTGAATTTTTACAAGTCTTGATGGTTTAGACTAAAGATGATTTATTCATTTATGTGTAATGGCGGGAGTTGCCTGCTAGTTTTTCTTAACAACATGTCTTGTTGTCTATTTGTAATAGTACGGGTTTCCTACTAGCCCTTTGATGGAATAAATTACATTTAGATTGAAGTGTTATGAGTTGCTATACATTACTTTCATTATGTTTGTTAAAAGAAATAAAATAGTTATAGCTTGTACAGGAAGTTCAAAGAGGTGAAACCAAATTGTAATGTGCCTATCTTGTGTTATAAATAAAATGTATAATAATGTGTGAGATTAACAAAGTTTGGGGGTGGTAAGGTTTGCGATTAGAATCTTTCTTTGTGAACATGTAGAGTGTGACCTGTATAATACATCGTGTACCCAATTGTATGATACCTGTGGGTTAAATACATTATTCATTTAATTTTAGTTATGTGTTGTAATAATGTGACCATGGTAGAGATAACGAATGTGTGGTAGAGAATAACGAATGTGTGCACTATTGTGTAATTCAACATGAATATTGGCAATGTTATCTTACTACTTTGGTGTGAATTGATCTATTAATGGTGTTCTTCTTTGAAGTGTATGATCTCCAATCTAGCAGGGACAGTCAAGCATAAATGGGTCAAAAGGTGTTGGTTAAAATTTGGAACAATCGTGTTAGAGTTGCATAGTCATGGCCTAGGGTTTGATTGCGATTCCTCGTGGACATTAAGATTTCTATGTTCTACTTAAAATACATGATTTAACGAGTCCTCACTTAGCTATGGCTAATCCTTGTGGTATTAATGTGCAGGTAATGCAATGTGACTAAGGATCATAGTAGCCAAGTCATGTGAGATAGTTAACTGGCCTTGAAAAGGTGGTATTACTTTTGAGGAAGTGAATCGTCAGATGTTTTTGTTCAAGGGCTGGTGTGATCAAGTCTCAGAGGCAGGGCAACAAAGTGGATATTTGTGATTTTGAGATCTGTGATATTGGTGTTCATCAGCTATGTAGTTTACTCTCATCGCGTCAAGTTTTCTTATATGATCTTTTTTTTGGAGTATAACCCCAGTGTTCTTTTCGTTAAATATGTCATGGGTCACATGTGATATTGAGTTATGTATTAGTTTGGTGAATTACTTAGCTTTTGAACAGGCATCGTGTGTTCCGTAAGGATGCCCCTTACACGAATGGGTCATGTCAAAATTTTTCTAAGAAACCATGTTATTCAACACGTGCTAATGAGTTGGAAAAGTGATTAACATTATTAGAGTTAAGATACTTTTATTGTGTAAAGATTTAAAAAAACATGGGCCTAAATTCCGCAAGTGTTTAAAAAGGGTTAAAATAATTATTAGGGTGTTACACACAAAGGAACCTTAAGGAATAACTAAACTAAGCTAATTTGGGTCAGAACTGAAAGTCAAAGCAAAAGTCAACTTTTACGACTTTCGGTTGATAACCGAGCCTAAACTTAGAATTGTCTGGTTGAACATGTCTAAACATGTTCTTATAATATTTACCAAGTTATTAAAGTGATAAAACTGATTTTATAGCTTCTACATTATCAGATATGAATTTTTATTAAAAACTGACTCATTTGACTTTTCTGATAATTACTTTGACCCAACAATTGACTAAGCAAACGTGATAATTAGGAGGTGCCCTTTTGAGGGATTAACACCTACTTAATTACCAACAAATAGCCACTTTCAAATCGAATAATGACTGGAGCGTTTATGATTAATTTACAAGTCAAAGTAAAATTACGCTAACTTTGACTTTCGGTCCTTATACTAATGAAAACTGAACTACAGGAGCCAAGAACACTTACAAGGGTCCTTAGTACGAAAATTTGAACTTAGAGAGCTTCCTTATAAACCAGGATGCTCTAGAGAATTCAGCTTAGAGAGTTGTTTGAGAATTTCTTTGAAGTGAGCAAGTTCCACAATGAGAATGAAGGCCTTTAAATAGAGGAATTGGATGAAGTAGGATTGATCCAAGTGTCCCAGGTGTAATTTAATGCAAACATGAGTCCAAATGGTTTTTAAAAACCATCAACATGCAGCTGAATTCGTTTACAGGTTGCAGAGAATCAATATCAGATTTCAGGTTGCATGCTGGGCATCTGCCAGTAATTGGCTGGAAACTGGTCTCTGTCACGCCACGCGCCAGGGAGAGGAGCACCCGGCACGCCACACGAGGCAGTCGGTTTCAAAAGTTGTTTGTTTTGTTGCAAGATCAGTCCCTGCACTTTCAGAACTCGATTATCTGACATTTTCAGCATGAGGGGCCCATATAATCAGGTTTTAATTGTTCTAGGGAGTAAAACCATGCATTCATATGTTTTGGATTTATTGAAATGGTCTCCCGAGAGAAGAATTGTCAATTTGACACTTTTAACCCCTCTTCTTGGAAATTGCAAATTACATGACAAGATTGTACCGAAACTTCATGAAATCATTATCTGATATTCATGAGAGTATAATAAAATATTACAAAGCCTTGGGATCGTTAAAAGGTCTCTCATGGGTAAGAATTAACATGTTGACACATTTAACCCCTGTGTTTTGTAAACTTTTGATTTTAAGCACAAACGGCTTCTTGCGTTCGACAATTTATTCAATAAAGAATACGAACATCGCGTGAGGTCATTCAGAGGCACAAGTTCGGCAAAGGCTTTTCAACAAACTTCAAGCTTTTTAACCTGTCGATCCTCGATCGACAAAGGCTTTTCAATAAACTTCAAGATTTCATCAATTTGCACGTCTTTATGAGACATTGCTAATGACTTATCAGCCAAACATTTCTTTAAATTGCAGAAGTGGAACACATTGTGAATTCCACTAAGTTCTTCAGGAAGACTCAGCTTATAGACCACGCTTCTGACACATTCGATGATTTCGAATGGTCTGATATATCTTGGGCTCAACTTACCCTTTTTTCTAAATCGCATCACTCGTTTCCAGGGTGATACTTTGAGTAATACTTTATCACCTACCTTGAATTTTAGAGGTTTGCGCCTCTTATCTGCGTAGCTCTTCTGCCTGTCCCTGGCAGCTTTTAGACGATCATGGATCTGAACAATCTTGTCCGTTGTCTCCCGGACTATCTCGGGTCCTGATAGATGGGTTTCTCCAACTTCTGCCCAACAAACTGGCGTTCTGCACTTTCTTCCATACAGAGCCTCAAAATGCGCGGCTTGGATGCTCGAATGATAACTGTTGTTGTATGAAAACTCAATCAAAGGAAGATGGTCATCCCAACTTCCACCCAAGTCAATAACACAAGCCCTGAGCATGTCTTCACGTGTTTGAATCGTACGCTCACTTTGCCCATCCGTCTGAGGATGATAAGAAGTACTGAAATTCAAACGAGTACCTAGAGATTGATGAAAGCTTTTCCAAAAATGAGATGTGTATCTAGTATCCCTATCAGAGATAATAGATACTGGCACTCCGTGGAGAGATACAATCTCATCCGCATATAGCTGGGCTAGTTTATCGGAGCTATGCATCTCCTTGATGGGTATAAAATGAGCTGTGTTCGTCAGTCTGTCGACTATAACCCATATTGTATCATTCCCATGTTTCGTCTTTGGTAACTTGGTAATAAAATCCATAGTTACCATTTCCCACTTCCAAGTGGGAAGTTCTGGTTGTTGCAGTAAACCTGACGGCTTTTGATGCTCGGCTTTAACCTGTGCGCACGTCAGACATTTAGCCACATATGTGGCTATGGATTTCTTCAATCCTATCCACCAATAATTTGCTTTAAGATCTTGATACATTTTATCACTGCCCGGGTGAACTGAATATTTAGTACTATGAGCTTCTTGGAGGATTACATCCCTAAGTCCTCCATGAATTGGAACCCAAATTCGACCATTCAATCTAAGGATTCCATCTTTGCCAAAAGACAATTGATCAGTAGTTATGCCTAACTTCTCATTTGGAAAGTTAGGTTCCAATATAGCTTCCTTCTGAGCAGCTAACAGTCTTTCATTCAGACTGTTCTTTAGTTCAATACTTTTGGCATTAATCCTAATAGGTTTGACCATTTCTTTCCTGCTCAAAGCATTAGCGACCACATTGGCCTTGCCCGGATGGTAGCGAATTTCACAGTCATAATCATTTAGTGTTTCCATCCAACGGCGCTGCCTTATATTGAGATCCTTCTGGTTAAACAAATGTTGAAGGCTTTTATGATCTGAATATACTACACACTTGGTTCCATATAGGTAATGCCTCCAAAGCTTAAGTGCAAATACAACGGCACCCAATTCCAAATCATGGGTGGTGTAATTCTTTTCGTGCACCTTTAGTTGTCGCGATGCATAGGCGATAACCTTGCCTCTCTGCATAAGCACACAACCCATACCTGGGTGCGACGCATCACAATAAACGACAAACTCTTCTATCCCTTCTGGTAATGTCAACACATGAGCATTGCTTAATTTTTGTTTAAGAATCTCGAACGATTCTTGTTGTTTGGGACCCCAATCAAACATTATATTCTTGCGATTTAAGGAAGTTAACGGTGCAGCAATCCTTGAAAATTTTTCGATAAAACGCCTGTAGTAGCCTGCCAAACCTAAGAAGCTGCGAATTTCAGTGGGCGTCTTAGGCGCTTGCCAATTCATAATCGCTTCTATCTTAGTGGGATCCACTTGGATACCACGCTCAGTTACCACATGTCCAAGAAATTGGATTTCTCGAAGCCGGAATTCCCATTTGGAAAATTTTGCGTAGAGCTTATCTCGTTGCAGAAGTTTAAGGATGCATCGGAGATATTTTTCATGATCAACTTGACTCTTGGAATAAATAAGTATGTCATATATGAAGACAATGACAAACTTGTCCAAATACGGCTTGCAGACACGATTCATAAGATCCATGAATGCTGCAGGTGCATTAGTGAGCCCGAAAGGCATTACTAAGAACTCGTAATGGCCATATCTTGTTCTGAATGCGGTCTTGTGCACATATTCGGTTCTGACCTTCAACTGATGATACCCCGGCCTCAGATCCATATTTGAGAAATAACTTGCCCCTTGCAGTTGATCGAACAGATCGTCGATCCTAGGAAATGGATATTGGTTCTTGATTGTAACTTTGTTCAGCTCACGATAATCAATGCATAGACGCATTGAGCCATCTTTCTTCTTCACAAATAGAATGGGTGCTCCCCAAGGAGACGAGCTAGGTTGAATAAAACCCTTTTCTAATAGATCATCCAATTGTGTACTTAATTCCTTCATTTCAGTGGTACCAGACGATAAGGAGCTCGGGCGACTGGTGCTGCTCCTGGTATGATATCAATTCTGAATTCCACTTGTCTGTCTGGAGGTAAACCAGGTAATTCTTCAGGAAAAACGTCTGAGTATTCTGAAATAGCAGGAATGTCTTCTATTTTGGGTTTTGGCACGTCCACTGTCACCTGTGCCATGTAAATGACGCAACCTTTCTTCAAACACTTAGATGCCTTAAGCATGGTTACATGTTCAAGCAATTCATACTGCGTATCTCCTTGAATAGTAAGTGATTCACCATAAGGGGTCTTGATAACAACTTGCTTCTTATCACAGGCAATTTGGGCTTGGTTAAGAGATAACCAATCCATGCCTATAACTATAACGAATCCTGCTAACTTTATCGGTAACAAAGACAACGAAAAAGACTAGTTCCTAATGGATATGAAACACCCATCTAAAATTGTTGAAGCATTCTCTATGGTACCATCGGCCAATTCTACCTCATATTTTATGCCTAGACTACAGTTTACAAAATTTATTGTCTACAAACGACTTATCTGCACCAGAATCAAACAAAACTCTAGCATAAACGTCATTTATGAGGAAAGTACCTGTTATAACATTACCATTCTGCACTGCCTCCTTGGCATTCATCTGGAAAACTCGAGCATTGGTCTTTTTGGCCTCTTCAGGCTTCTTTGCAAGTTTGGGGCAGTTGGTTTTGATATGCCCTTTTTTGTTACAATTGTAACAAGTTGCATTCTTCAAATCTTTGCACTCTAAGGTTTTATGACCCTTTGTCTTGCAGATTCCACAGAGTTTAGCCTGCGGATCAATCGTGCACTTTCCAGAATGGTGTTTCCTGCAGTTCTTGCACTTGGGCCTTTTATTAGACTGATTTGAGTTGTTTCTAAACTCAGACCCTTTCTTATGCTCGGAGTTACCCTTCTTTTTCTTATTGGAGCGATGTGAGCTCTCATCCTCCCTTTTCCACTTTCCCTTATCAAAAGTCTTAACAGACTTATTCCTTATTGCATCAAGAGTGAGGGATAAGGACAAATCAATCACGGACCTATAAGTGGTAGGCCTGGAAGCTTTAACGTTTCCTTTAATATCCAGGGCCAGGCCTCCAATGTAGCGTGCGCTTAGGCTTAGGTGTAGCCAAATAGGGGATAAATCTGGACATAGTGTTGAAACTTGTAACATAAGCTTGGCAATCCAAATTCTTCATGACCAGAGTCAAGAAGTCTGTTTCAATCTTTTCTATCTCATGCTGAGGAAAAAAATTTTCTTTGATTAGTGCCACAAATTGTTCCCATGACAAGTTATAAAGTGGGACTTTCCCCGTGGCTTGGATTAACGGCCTCCACCAAGCTAATGCCTCCCCCTTAAATGATTGCGAAACAAACTTCACAACATCCTGTTCCGCACATCCACTAATATCCACAACAGTATCCATTTCATCAAGCCATGTCATACAGTCTATGGCACCTTTTTCACCTGTAAAGTCTCTTGGTTTGCAAGAGACAAAGTATTTGTAAGAACAAGTCTTTGAGCGCGGTTCCTGATTAAAAACAATTTGCTTAGACGGCAGACTTTTCTGATTCGACGAATGTCGGGAATCGTCTTTCTTTGATGTATGTGTTTTGGAAGGAGGTTTAGTATGAGGTACAGTTTGGGTCTTAGTGTGAGTAACACTTGGTTCTTTAAACATTCTGCCAACGGCTTTAGTGACAGCATTGTCTATCATTGCTTGTAGATCTGCACCCATTACATTCATTCAGGTGTTGTCATTCCTCAGATTGGGATGACTATTAACCTCTTCTGATTCAGCCATTTTGGAGCTTGATTGCTATAAAACAATTGACAATAATTTGTTTAGAAGTCTATTATGGAATCATCATTTTCGATGATTCATTAACCATGGTATAAATAGACCATATTTGGTTAATTTGATAATCGGATTTATTTAAAATTTTCATTATAATTAATCCCAGTTATAAAACATTAAGGATATTATGGTGGCACAAATGGCCTTGTCAGAAGGACAGTTTTAGTTTCATAAGCCATATTCTTTTAGGATCGAGGCATTTAGGTTTGAACATAGTTCATTACCTTTCTTGACAGGGAGTCATAGACTACAACTGTCGTTTGTCTTATTGGACAATAAATATAGTCCGTAGCCACTTCATCACTAATGGATGTTTATAATGTGATCATCGCATTGATGATATAAGCCATGATTTCTAGATCATTAGGCTAGATAAAGAATTGGAAGAATCCAATATAAGGATGACCAGTGGGATTTTCTTGAATCACGTTTGTCAAGAGTGCTAACACGTTCTTAGGTGTTAACAGGGATTTATATTCTTAAAAAGGCTTTACCATTATGGCCATATCTAAAATGACATATAGGTTATGTTATACCTTTAAGATTTTCTTTTGAGATTTAATGGCAGATCAATTATAAATTGAAATGATATTTTTATTTATGATATAATGTATATGTATATGTTTTAATTCTAAATGTAATTGCAAAAAGGAAACTTCTCATAATAAGTCCTAAGAATTACAATAGTTGCCCTAAACGGGTCTTAAACAAATAAACTTGTCCTCGCATGGACTAAATAAGAAAAGAAGTCCACCCAAGGACTAAATACATAAATGAAATGTCCACGTAGGGACTTAATTGAAATGAAATTACAAAACAATAAATAAGGGTTTCTAATGATCCCTCTTCTTTTTCCCCTTAATGAGGTTTGCCAAACCCTTTAGAAGACACTACAAAAAAAATTGCCATTTAATGGCATACAAAAAGTACCACAAAAAACCCAAAAAGTGCCACTAAATGCTCCTGCATGAATGAGCGACACATAAAAAAGTGCCACTAGAAGCGGTGTCACTAAAGCCATTTAGTGGCACTTTTTCGATCTGCCACTGCAAGCTTTTATGCTTTTAGTGGCACAAATTTTGTGTCGGTGAAAACTATTTCTGGTTAAAAATCCTTACTACTTTAGCGGCACATAATTTGGCCACAAAAATCATATCAAATTAAATGCTACTACAGACATTATATAATTATTTTGATTTATTAAAATCATTATTTATTTACAACATAGAATAAAAATTAAACCATAAAATGTAGAATCACCATAAATATTTCATTTCATAAATACTTTGTATAGTCAAAAAAGAGAAAAATGCAATATGATCCTTTTACATTCATGCTATCTAATTTTGGGTCATACTCTTCTTCTCTATCAGAGTACCAGTATTGTTATCAACAATGGTGTGGTTATCCTTGATGCAATATTTCTTCTAAAGTATCTTTCTTGACTTGTTTGCGATTCTACCCTCTTGTGTATCTTCTCCAACTACACATGTGAATGACATGTTTAGATGCTTACCCTTTCTGGTAAACCTTCTTTGTTCACTATCTGAAGCACAAAAATATAGAAAAACAATCAACAGATGAATTTAAACTTGATATACTAACTATGTGTATGGTACAATTGATGCCTCTTCTACAATGAATTTGTGCAAAACAGCAAAAGCACTTCTAGAACATAAGCAAATCTCAATTTTTTAATTATTCAATCCCAAACCTCCTAAACCTATATTCATGTCCCCACTCCGTTTCCACCTTCGGTTTCAACTTTCAAAAGCAATGTCTAAGTTCATTTTTTCTAACAAAATCAAATACAGAGTAATCAAATAGAATTAGCATCAGGGAACATTATTAATAATTTTGTGTAAACTAACTTTTTAAGCATTGATTATATTTATTATGCAAAAGTAGAAATATATACCTTAAATTCAGATGTCGTTCTAATACTACTGTCTACTGATATTGCCTCAAGACCAGAAAGATAGTAGTGATTTTCATTCCTCACTTCTTCCGTCTATCATCAATTAGGTAACTGATTCGGAAAGGCAAAATGCACACCCAGTAACTTTCACCCAATAATAATAACAATAACAATAATAATAACAACAACAATAATAAATAAATAAATAAATACCGAACCTACCTTCTTGATAATTCTGTTAAATGCTTCTTTGATTGCGATAACCATTTGTTGAGGAACCTGCTGACCTCCCTTGACAAAAAAAAAAAAAAACATATTTCTGCATAAACAAAATCACCAATTCATCATACTATACTTTTTTTTCTTTTTTTATTGTATAACTGAATATCTAAACAAATCATACCTAATGGTTTACAAATAGTACCCTACTCAACATCATGACAATATAATAATCTATCCAGAGTGCATTAGTAGAAAGAACAAGTTGTTATAGTTAAGAGTATAATAAACATGAATCGATATACTACCTTACATGCTAAAGTACGGGCCAGGTTCGATTAGTTAGTGGGTCGGTTCTGGTTCTTTTTGGGTCGACCCTAAAAATGTTCACCCCTACCCGTTTTATAGAAATTTTTGGTTATATACTTTTCAACCTCGGTCGGAAATCTCAAGCTTCGCCACTGGGTGATATAACTATTTCTTAGCAAGGAACTTCATTGTTTGCGATAAATAGAAAACGTATAATTTACCTTTAAGTATCTCTATTGCATTTCAGTCCGAATCACGTTCACAAATACACTTTCTATTCCACCCTGTCACAGAAATACATTCATTCTAAAATTTAAATATCGCATCAAAAATGAAAAAAAAAACAACTAGAAACATATGGTGTGTTAATATATGACACATGACTTCAAACACATCCATTCCAATGCTTAGACAATAAAAAAAAGCTAAACTGAAACTAATGTTAATATGACAGTCTACTTTTGAATCCAAAGCGTTTTAAATGACATTCGATATTCCCAGTCCCTGGTCAAGAGAAAGTATTTGCATCAACAAAAGCAAATTCCTCAGTTATAAGAAGAGATCAATTCTTTGACTATATAAGTCAGATAAGCTACTTTTGACCTCCAAAACTTAAAACTAACGACCAAGATAACTAAAATGTCCAATTGTATATACAAAACACAAAAATTAGCTGAAATTGAAAAGGCATGAAAGCAATTTATAAATGTGTGTAAATATATGATATATGATCGAATTGAGAAGTCGTATATAGTTAATCAAGTGGTGTTCATTAAACCATGTTACGACACGATTAGTGCACCACTTATAGTTTCTGCTTCCGTACACTGTATAGAAAGATACCAAAGGTGGATAACTATAACGCACCATCTATAGTTACGACACGGTTCAAGCAAGTCTGTTTCCCAACTTCATTGATACAATAAGGTGGGTATCTATAACGCAGCCTAAATCGTTTGGTTGGTGGGCAACAATAGAATCCAAACGATGCGCATCTCTAGGTTCCCCAGGTGTGGCAGTACATAGAAGTAAGGCAACCAGAGTGAGTACGAAAAACAATCTCAAATTCGCCACAAAAGAAAAAAGGCAAGGAAAATTAGTAGATGACTAGATCCATGAAAACTTTCTTAAAGCCATAGGCTAGAAAACCCAACAACTGTCCAATATATCAATTCTCACTTATAGACGTTTCGATTTTGGTGTTACTGCCAATGTCTTATGTGATTTGTAACTTGTGGTAATATTGGAATTAACAACATTTAACAGAGGTAAAGTAACATCAATTTAATAACAAATTAGAAGAAGTTTGACAACAGATTAACAACAAATTAACAGCAACATAATGAAATAAAATAACATAAGCAAAAAAAATTGAATACCTTGCTGTAGAATGAAAACAAATAACCAGATGGTGAACAGCTAGCCTGCAGTGTAAAGGTATTATAACTTTATCAATCGATATGAAAGCTGAATTAAACAAACGATATGAAAGCTTGTAAAACTCAAGGGTGTTTTCCTAATTAAATAATCATAAATCAAACACACTGTCAACGTTTTTTCAAATTAATAAATTAACACAAACAACCAAATAATATCAAACAATTAATCATCTAATCATCTAACTCGTTACAAGTAATTGATGTAAGCATACCAGAGAAGAGATGCGATGCCAAACGAAGTCACCAATTCAACCTATTTACTGGCGATGCCACAGAGGAAGAAGTCGCTATTACAGTTTTCAAATCTCTGCAACCAAATGAACGCTCATCAGTTCATCGAAATATTAAAAAAAAGTAGACAAGGGGTGCGAAGTAGATACAAAATTAGCAGGTCCACACACGCAATTTTGAAGATGAAGCCTAAGGATTTTGTAGATGAAGCCGTGCGATTATGAAGATGATGTGAATTAGGGTTCCAACTGAACGATTTTGAGCAATATGATGAATAAAGGTTACAGGTGAGAGGGAGATGGTGATGCCAGACGAATTGAATTGGATGAGAGGGGAAATTACATGTTAAATTGGTATTAACAGTTAGGGTTTTTTAATGGGAGGGAACTTCTTGAGTGGGAGGGAGTTTTTAGTGGCATAAAAGCATTCAAACTTTTCAGGATGGGAGGGAAATTGTGGGGTAGAAATTTTACGGGGATGAAAGAAATTTTAGTGGCACAAGTAAAGAGCCATAAAAGACCTATAGTAATGGCACAAAAAGCTAATTGCCACTAAAAGTGTGTATAAGTAAATATGACAAACCCATTGTGCCACTAAAAACCTAAAATAATGGCACAAAAGCTATATGCCATTAAAGACGTGTGCCACTAAATGGCAATTTTTTATAGTGAGACCGCGACGACTTCTATGCTTTTCTTCTACCCTTCGTTCCACCTCATGCAACCTTTGGAGAATTTCTTGTTGCTGAGGCTGTTGAAGTGGCGGTTGCGGCGGCTACTGCTGCTGAGGTTGTGGAGGTGGCAGGTATTGATACCCGTAAGCAGGGTACCCAGTTGGGTACGCAGGTGGGAAGGGCGAGGGGAAGCGAGCATTGAAGTTTGCTGCCTCGACGTATGGGTCGACGACAGGTGTGTTGTAGTTATAACCCGAGTAAGCTGGTTGCTCAAACGGGTAGTACCCAGCTGCATCTGGGTAAGCAAGGATTGGGTTTTCATAACCCATGGGTGGTGGTGTAGGTGCGACTAGTGCAGAGTTGACTTCAGAAACGACGTTTGAAGGCCCACCCATTTGAGGGTTTTCGTAGAGCAGAGGGTAGTTGTTGGAGTTTTGGGGGGTGCTGAAATGAAAACCCCCACGCATGGACATCCGTGCACTTCTTCTTCGCCTCGATGGTTCTAGAGGCAATGCTGCTCTAGCGCTGGTGGTGGCGGTGGCGTGACCGCCTGGAAATGTGGGTCCTCAGAAGGGGCCCGCTAATGTGGAGGTGAGTTGTGGTGAGGGGGAGTAAACTCCCACTTATATGTGCTCCATCTTTCGGCCCACATGTCAGGGCCTCTGTATGGCGAACCATGAAAATAAGATCCGCTTGAAATCTCGATGGGATGCGTCGGCGTCCTAGATGGTGGCATGGCGGGATCTGGATCATCGTCCATCTCCATGTCCTGGTATTTAGGAAAATGGTCTGCTGGTCCCAATGGATTACAATCCATTAGTTCGTCAATTTGGTTTATGGGGTTGAAACCGCTCTGGAAGTAGGGTGTGGGGTCTTGAAAAGAGTGGTGAGAGTTGGAACGCTGTAAGGGAATGTATGAGTGGTGTGAATCCTGGGGCTCGTCTTCCTGTTGTGGCCCGAATGAGTTGTGGTATGAGGGCGAAGAGCTAAGTGAGACAGAATGCCTCGCTGGTTCAAGATAGTTTCTCCAATCCGGGTGCGAATCGGAGCTGAATGTTGCCGATGGGGTCCGTCTATGCGAGGGCCCTGCTTCATGGTCGTTTCTTGTTCCCATCGGTGCCTTACCTTGGCCTCCACGTCCAAGTACTCTTGGCGGCATGATTTAAGTAATCATGTCAAAACAAGGAAAAAAAAACAAAAGATATAAACCAAATAAGATTAGGATTAATCCTAGGTCGTTTGCCTAGCCTCGGAAGTCAAGGAATGTGCAACTGTGTCATTGAGATTAAACACAAAAAACTAGTGTTTAATTCCCTCAACGTTGGCTTTGATACCAACCTGTCACACCCCGATATTTCCACATATTACCTGTGGGCCCGACGGGGAGTATCGTAACGTAGTTGATATCATCATAGTCAATATATATAGTTTATTGCACAACGGAAGTCTTGGTAGAATAATATTATTACAAACCGAAAAGAAAAGTTTAATTAAATATTATACAAACGGTTGTAAGAGGATCCACAGGCGGATCTAAAACAGAAATACAAAATATTGTTCAACAGACTTTAAGCGTTTAGAAGTTGCAAGATTCTTTAACTAACGCCCATATCTCCCAGCCAATTACGTACAGTACCTGTCACTTAGTGTTTTTGAAAAATACGTCAGTTTACACTCGTAAATACAATAACCGACTCTTTTGAAATCATTTATGAAAATTGATTTAAATGCACAAGGCACAAATATTTTATAACTTGGGATAATGATATTAATAACAATCTTGTATCAGATTTACATGTTTATCCAACATTTAGGGCCGGTATAAAAGCCGAACAAGATTAATCGACACACCACAAATATAAACTCACGGCGGGTCATCCCAGCAAATGAGTATATCTTTTACATACGCAACTGACAGGTGTATGCCTACACCCCGTGCTTAAGTCGTGGCCATTTATGCTTTTTAAATGAGCCGTGGATATCTAGGACACGGTCGTTAACCCCCAATGTTATTTGTTATCAAGCAACACTGATTAAAACGGGATTATACAATTTAACCATATTCGATTAAAAGGTTTCTACACTCGACCAAGATGTAATATTTTACCGTATCCCAAGCCCGTATGAGGGAAAATAAGTTAAAAGTATTTACCTGAGCTTAAAATGCAAGTTTAGTATTCTCAGCCGTATATTCTACTCAAACAAGTGCAAATAACTTCTACCGGGGCTCTTAATCTGGAACGAAGGTTTTGTTAACCTATTAGATTCCTAACGGGTCTTATTTAAGTTGTAACTTAGACCGGTTAGTTTTAAAGAAAGGATTACGGCACGAAACGCTAGATTAAGCGATGACCGGATTGGAATGTGATTTAGACCCAACAAGTACGAAGACTTGTATAAAATGGGCAAACTAAATACATTCTGGATTGTGAAGTAAAAATGATAAGGTTTGACCCGTTTCGGCTAATTTATGCAAACTAGTTACATAAGCCGTACTGAACGCGTATAAGCATAACGGGTAGCCGGATGAGTCATGTATAAGTTCCATAAGTTATTATGCTTTAAATATGTTATGATATCAGTAGGATATCAACAATTATGCCCCAAAAGAATTTAAAACCAATTTAAGTCTCGTAAGGGTATTTTGGTCATTTTAAAGTTTATAAAAGAGGTTTAATAGTAATCTGAGGTTCTGGTCTAAAATATTCTGTAAAAATATTTATTGTTTGTTGTTAAATCAGTAAGATATCATACATATGTGTGGTTTACCATTTATGGCCAAACTATGCACCGTAGGGGCATTTTGGTCATTTCACATATGTTTTTTTAAGGACGAATTTGGAAGTCTGAGTTCATGACTTGTACTTACTGTAGAAATATAAAAATTTATTTATAAAATAAGTAGGTAATAAGTCTTAGGTGTTAAATATGGTTTTAAACCATACTATGCACCTAATTATCGTAAAAGTCGATAAGTGACGATATTTGACATGTTTATAAAATTCTGAGATTTTGATCAGAATTGAATGTTTAAAATATTTTATTTTACATATAACATCAGTAGGAAAAGGTTTGGCATGCTTATCATATGTTAATCTCATTTTATTAGCAAAAAGGGTATTATCGTCATTTATCGAATTATACAAGAACTCAATGACATGGTCAGTTTATAATCTGACCCAATATTCCAAAATCCCTAAAAATATTATCAAAATAGTAGGTAATGAGTTTGGTGCCAAAATTTGGGTTTAAACATGATTTATGCATAAAAGCGTAATTTAATTAATAAAAAGTTTCATTTTACAATATCTTGCATAACTTTAGTTTGAGACCAGAAACTGATGTCAAATTTATTTGACATGCTTATATATTAGTAACAAAGATATTTGTATACTTATATATCCAAAAATCTCGTTTTTACAATATAAGGGCATAATAGTCAAATTTAAGCAATTAACTGAACGTGCAAATGAACTCTGATTTCTAAGTGACCATGTAGTACAACCTCAGAGGGTTATACTAACATATAATATGGTCACAAAGGAACCTTAAGGCATAACTAAACTAAGCTAATTCGGGTCAGAACTGAAAGTCAAAGCAAAAGTCAACTTTTGCGACTTTCAATTGCTAACCGAGCCTAAACTTAGAATTGTCGGGTTGAACATGTCTAAACATGTTCTTATAATATTTACCAAGTTATTAAAGTGATAAAACTGATTTTATAGCTTCTACATTATCAGATATGAATTTTTATTAAAAACTGACTCGTTTGACTTTTCTGGTAATTACTTTGACCCGACAATTGACTAAGCAAACGTGATAATTAGGAGGTGCCCTTTTGAGGGATTAACACCTACTTAATTACCAACAAATAGCCACTTTCAAATCGAATAATGGCTGGTCCGTTTATGATTAATTTACAAGTCAAAGTAGAATTACGCTAACTTTGACTTCCGGTCCTTATACTAATGAAAACTGAACTACAGGAGCCAAGAACACTTACAAGGGTCATTAGTACGAAAATTTGAACTTAGAGAGCTTCCTTATAAACCAGGATGTTCCAGAGAATTCAGCTTAGAGAGTTGTTTGAGAATTTCTTTGAAGTGAGCAAGTTCTACAATGAGAATGAGGGCCTTTAAATAGAGGAATTGGATGAAGTAGGATTAATCCAAGTGTCCCAGGTGTAATTTAATGCAAACATGTGTCCAAATGGTTTTTAAAAACCATCAACATGCAGCTGAATTCGTTTATAGGTTGCAGAGAATCAATATCAAATTTCATGTTGCATGCTGAGCATTTGCCAGTAATTGGATGGAAACTGGTCTCCGTCGCGCCACACGCCAGGGAGAGGAGCACCCGGTGCGCCACGCGAGGCAGTTAGTTTCAAAAGTTGTTTGTTATGTTGCAAGATCAGTCCCTGCACTTTCAGAACTCGATTATCTGACATTTTCAGCATGAGGGGCCCATATAATCAGGTTTTAATTGTTCTAGGGAGTAAAACCATGCATTCATATGTTTTGGATTTATTGAAATGGTCTCCCGGGAGAAGAATTGTCAATTTGACACTTTTAACCCCTATTCTTGGAAATTGCAAATTACATCACAAGATTGTACCGAAACTTCGTGAAATCATTATCTGATATTCATGAGAGTATAGTAAAATATTACAAGGCCTCAGGATCATTAAAAGGTCACTCAGAGGTAAGAATTAACATGTTGACAGATTTAACCCCTGTGTTTTGTAAACTTTTGATTTTAAGCACAAACGACTTCTTGCGTCCGACAATTTATGCAATAAAGAATACGAACATCGTGTGAGGTCATTCAGAGGCACAAGTTAGGCATGTTGATGCTTTTAGTCCTTCCACATACATCTTTACACTGTTTGGCAATTTTAGTCCCTCAAGATTATCTTTTTACATAACCAGGGTTTATGACACATGTCATCACTATATTGGACATGTTTTTGCGAGGTGTTACACATTGGGCCTTTTGCGAACAGTCACTCATTTCGACCAAGTCCCAATTGCACCATACTTCCGCATTACGACTGTGTGATAATGTTCCAACAACATATGGAGCGATTTGACCTTGAGGAACATTATTGACGGATGGGGAATTTGTGGTTTTAGAGTTCTTTGAAGCCATTGTAAAAAAGTATTACAAGAAGTAGAAGAAAATGATATAAGAAGAATAAGAGGATTGGTGAGTTAAACAAATGAAATTTGAAAACTATTTATAGGAATCGGTTCTAACGGCTAGTAACCGGGTACAACGGCTAGTAACCGGTTCCAACGGATAGAAACCAGTTCCAACGGTAATATTTGCAATTTAATGCATTTAATGCGATTTCCAACGGATAGAACCGGTTCTAACGGTAACATTATACCGGGTACACTGGAGGAACCGGGTACTGGAGGAACTGAGCACGGGTGAGGAACCGGGTACGGGTATTAACCGAGTACGGGTAAGGAACCAGGTACTACCCATTTATTATGAGAAAAAGTGGAACCGGGTAAGAACCTCCGGGTTTTTTAAACCTGGACCCGGTTCTCCTATGTATCGGGTAGGACCTGGAACCGGTTCCAGGCCGGTTCTACGGGTTCGGGTTTGGAACCGGGTATTATGCCCATCTCTACGTGTAACTATAATTTTTATAATGTGTTTCAAGATTAAATACATTAGCTTAAACATCACCTCGCGAGAGGGGGGTCACGGGTTCGATTCACTACTTCCTCTTCTTTAGTATTTGTTAATAAGAGGAACACACACACATATATATATTGCACGAAAATGGGACAATAAGAGCATTCACATCCATTCCACCATATTTTCACTCTAAATTACACTAAAAAACACTATATTTTCTCTCTCCTTTTCAATTAAATAATATTTTTTAATATCTTTATCATTACATTTTCTCTCTCTTTCACTCATAACCACTTTCAAAATATGATAAAAAACTATAAGGGGTGAACAGTGTCCCCCCAAATATACAGATAAACAGTAACATTTTCTCATTCCTCCACTCACAATCACTTTTTATACCTTTTATTTTATAGAAACTTAACACACATAATTTAATGGAATGGATTTTATTGTACAATGGACTCCACAAAAAGAAATTTTTTATATTTGAACAAATTAGTAATTAATGTAGTTAGCCAAGTGTGTAGATGATGGGTTCCTTACACCCTTCGCGCGTGCAGGGGTGTGGTCATCCGTTGTTTGAAAGTCGCCGTTAAAAATAATTAAGGGTTTTGATATATAGCTCATTTGTAATGGTTAATGTCCTTAAGAGCTATTTTCTGTCACATCAGCGACACCCAAGCATCATCTTTTTTAGCCAAAAGTTTCTGCAATGGTTGGTACCCCTTATTGCGCATTTAAGCATTACTCAATTATTTTTTATTTTATCATTTAAATTATTCTACTATTTTAAATTACAATAAAACATAGTAAAAACTTCTCTTCGTATTTGATTATATATTTCATTCATTAATTATTATTTAAAAGATACACATAAATAAACAATTATACACCTTAATAATAAGTGCTCATGAATAGTGAACTATGATTATAATAACTGCTCATAAATAGTGAATTATGATTAATTAGTTATTATTATACATATTAATAATAGCTGGTTATGAATAGTATTCATTAACTATGATTAATTTATATTATTATGATTAACTATTATACACATTATACACGTTAATAATAATTGCTCATGAATAGTGAACTATGATTAATTAATAAAGAGTAAATCTAATAATTGTTATATATTATATATATTGTCCTAAGCTTCATGAACAGTACTTAATTATTTGTACTATGATATAAATAAAGATGATGTGATATATATAAAGATGATGGTGGTATAATGGTTTCTTTTTATTTTTCCATCTCATAACATGTGCTCCACTATTACAACATAATGATGCTCTTGATAATATAATGGTATTGGTAGGGAATATAATTTCTATATGCATAGATATGTTTTATGAGTTCATTTCTAACCGTTATTTTTTAAATAATTTACGTTTTAACCTATTTTATTATTATTTAATTAATTTTTTTCTCTATTAACTTATGTTCATTACATATCTTAAAAAAAGTTGAATACACATGTCTTTAATTTTGTTTCTCAACGCTCCGGTATAGGTTTTGTTGAAAAAGAAGTTATATAAAAATAACTATATTTTTGACACCGTAAACTATAGTGAGTGCCGGTACCATACCAGTATCGTGAAGAACCGAAACGATACTGACATCGGTACCAGTATTGGGTATTATTGTGGTACCGACAGTGTTGCAGAAGTCGGTCTAGGCGGCCGATTTATCGGCGCTTAGGCGGTAATCGGTGAGTCATCGACTAAATTTTTGCAAATCGGTCCCAGTAATAGGCGGTCAAAATCGAACCTAGTCAGAGAAAATCGGACTAATCGGACCCGAAAATTTATACTCACTTAACCCGAATTTTTGACTCGATCCATGGTTTTAAAGGGTTATACGTCATAATTTGTAACCCTAATTCATTCAGCCGTCAAAGATTCTAAAGAAACTTACCAGATCCATTGTCGAAACTCACAAATTCCGACTCTGTCGCACACCTCCATCCATCGTCGACGATCATAGTCTTCTTCTCCGACGGGACTGTACCCTTCTCCGACAGAGAAATCATATATGTAGAATATCTTAAGTGTTGTTTATGAAAGAGAATCATTTACGAATTGAGTTGTAGTTATTCAATAGTATTTGGATCATTTATTTACAGCATGTTCGACGACGATTCGTGTTTGGGCGGCTTTCAGTGATTGGTGCCACATCCCCCCGATTTTCGCTTTTGAATTCAAAGACTTGATGAATGTTCATAACTACAACCAAGATCGGAAAAAAAGGAAGAAGATTTTACGGGGATTGGTAATTATCACGTGTTGGTGTATATGGAAGGCAATGAATGATTTGGTATTTAACCAATACAAGAGGAGTTCTCAAGAGATTTTGATAGATATTAAATCCAGAGGATTTGGGTGGCTTAAAAATAGATCGTCATGTAATTATATTAGTTGGAAGGAGTGGTGTAAATACCCTATGTACATGTTGTAATTTTGGCCTTTGCCCGTTTGGGTCGGGGCTCCTGTTTTGTTTTGGCCTTTTGCCCATTTGGGTCGGAGGCGGTTCTTAATGAAAGTTTATTTTCAAAAAAAAAAAAAAAAGTTATTCAATAGTATTTAATGGTGGATACATGATGCATATTTTTTTTAATGGCTAATCTTATTCTCTCACACTCCTATATTTATAAGTAAATCAACTTTTGCTTGGAATTGAATTCAAAACCTTCCATCAGGAGACAATAGCCTCTACAAAGTAAGCTAGCCCTAGTTGTCATGATGCATACGCATATAGTAAAAAAAAAAAAAAAAAAAAATATATATATATATATATATATATATATATATATAGTGATATACATTCTTGAGAGAAACAAAGTTTGTTTATTTTATTCTTTGAATGAAATTTATTGTAGGACGTTAATGTTTCAGTAAGTTTATTAACTTATTTTATTGAATGAGTTTATTATGTTTTTTTTAATTTAACTAAATATAATGGAATAATTAATATTGTGTATGTATATATAAATTTGAAAGTATTGTTTTTATATTATTGTGTATGTATATATAAATTTGAAAAATTACATATAAAAATTTTCATTTCAATTAATCCCGATTAATCCCTAGGCAGTACCTCACTGTCTGACTAGCACGTAGCGCATTCTACAACATTGGGTACCGGTATTTGTTTATATGGATTTCGATCAATGCAAAACACGCGTCTATATCTTTTTAGGGCATATGACAACTTTAAAGTTTGGCTTCTATACTAGGTGTCGATGTCGTAACGCATCAAATCCATACCGATCAAAACCGGTTTCCCGCCGCATCGCGCGTGGGAAGCATACTAGTACAATATTAAATTGAAACCAAAGCGAATGTTTTGTTTATTTCCACATTTTTTCATCTGCACCTCCACATCCCCTCATCACTTTCTCTCTCTAACAATCAAGAAGAGATCTTGCTGGAAACCTAGCTAACATATTTCTAATGATAGACCAGTAGTTTCGGTACCAAATATGTAATGTGATAATTTAACTAAATGATAGGAAATGTAACATTATGCTAAAGAGATACCCATTTATAACCTTATTTAACATATCTAAATACATTACACAATATTTGGTTTATCTCTCACAGCACAACCAACCAGGAAAGTAATGATGATTCATTCACACAACACACAACCGAAATCAAAACGAAACAGGTTCATAACCTGAACTTTATTCATACAACACACTTGAAAACATCAATGTCCCCAGACTTCCCAACTTAAAAATTCAAAACATCAATGTTGATCTCATGATCACCTTGGACCTTATTCTGCACTGATTGGAAGCTGCAGAGAAGATAAAATTGGATCACAGTTAGACTACCATTTCAAAAAAAAAAAAAAAATTGAAACAAAGGATTTACATGTACAGTTAGACTACCATTTGGATCCTACAAAGTATTTAGAGATTTATGAATTATATATCATCTTTATTATAATAATACACGAGTTTCTAACCTATAAATAGTACGTAATACCTGAGAGATGAGTTTGTTAGAGTGCTCAGCAAGAAGAGGACCATATGTGCAAGTCTTAACCTCCTCAAACAGCGCTCTATCGTACGATATATTTGCAGTCGCAAATGTGAACAAGAGCTTGTCGTCAGCCACTGTGACGTCGTACATATCTGTCCATTCGCCTGTAGGCGGGAGTTGATCCTTATGGCCTATCATCCCGGTAATTTTACCGTAGGTGATCTTTCCGGTAAACACCGGGGCGAAGTAATTGAGGTATACGTACTGTACGTAACATGGTTCCTTAAAGTTGACGGTGAAGCTGAAGGTGGGTGGAAAAAGTCCTGCGGGAGCTATCATGAAAGATTCGACAGGATCAGGTATAAGGCCGGGCGGAAATCCAAGGACTTGGAGAAGTTGGTGTAAGTTTAAGCTTAAGTTTCGGGATGCAGATGTGGAAGGTGCGAGTGAGACAAGGGCGAGGAGGAGGAAGAGAGACATGTGAGAAGCAGTTGCCATGGTTAAATATATATTGCTTCTTAAGTTAAGTTGTGATGAGGACTTGATAAAATGAGAGTGTAGTATATATAGGCAACAAAAGCCACCCTATGATGAGTTTTTTACTAATATAGTACAAAATGCAACGCTCTACATTTAAGTGGACTATAATGTTATTGTGAATTATAGCATCTTTGAATACAAAGTGAATGGCTACATTATGTGGTATGTATCTTTAGTGTTAGGCAATAAAGTAACTAGGGTGAATCGTAAATTCATATTCATAATAACTTTTATTTGTATTCCAACCCGAAACCAATATGTTTTTTAATCTTCATCTTTATGTTTTGGTGTCCATGGAACTAGAAGAGTTTAAGGATTATAAGCACTTTGATTATCTCTTAATTTCATTCTTTACCCTTAAAACCTCAATCTTTCACGTTTCAAATGTTTTGTCACAATATTTGCTTCCTAAGAGTAACAGAACTGTCGATGTAAGCAAATCACATAGGCTAAATAACTCGGTTTTAAGCGTATTATTGTGTGAGTAAATTACAGGGATGATCATATTGTATGGATGTATTGTGTTTTGGTCATTTATATTTCGAAAATTACAGGAGGTCTGGTTCTCTGTGATTGCTGACTTGGTAACCCGTTTAGTCCTTTTGACTAACACACACTGAAAATAAATTGAATTCATGTGAAATGATCATTATACCCTTTTACTTAAAAAACATATAAAATTTCTAATTTACCCCTCGGGTTTCTTTATCCCCACCCCCCGGACGTTGCCCCTCATCGCCTTCTTCGTTGCCCACGAGTAACAAAGCCCAAACGATTATGCTTGGCCATTGCAGGGCAAGGGTGGTGGTGGGAATGTAGTGGTGGTGCAAACAGCAAGAAAAGGCTTCGTGTAGTGATTGTGTGGCTTTGGTTTAATGATTTGGTTTGTGGTGGTCTTAGTCATGCATGGTTGCTAGAACTTGTAAAATTATACATGTGTACATGGGATTTAGATATGAAGCGGAGGGGTGAAAGAAAGAGAGGCTATGTGATTGAGCAAATGAAATAGGCGGGGACTAACTGTTAGATATTTTAGTGTAATCGGGGATTGACTTGGTGATCAAAGCGAATAATAGTACACATCAAGCAAGTTAGGAGGTGCGGGAGTGCACGCTTGTTTGAGTAATTACTATTCGAAGTGTACGGGCGGAGCCCGTACTCTACGGGGGTTCCAAGGGGGCAGCGCCCCTAGGAGCAGGGTCCAAGGGGCGGCAGCCCCTGGCGGGTTCCAAGGGGCAGAGCCCCTGGCTGGGGTCGAGCTGAATTTTGTCACATTTTCGAAATGACAAAAATTGGCAGTTTTTGGGCAATTTGTCTGAAAATCGAAATAACTGCCACTAGGCAGTTACACCCCAAAAACATTCCCAATTTTCGTAGAGAGTTTCTTGGTCACAATTCTGGTTCAAACAATTCGCACAAACAACATACACTAGTTCAATTTCTCGAAATCAGAGTTGTATCCGATTGAATTATTCAGGTGAACCACCGAAATAATTTGATCTGAGAGTGATTACACGCCTCTCTGATCATCCGGCAAACTGAAATTCCCCAACAAAGATCAAATTAATTTTTGTGAAGATGGCAAGCGGATTGATGAAGGATATGACAATCAAGGAGAACAACTGGAGAAGTTCGAAGGGGTGGACTTCCGAAGATGGCAGAAGAAGATGCATTTTCTTCTGACTTCGTTGAAGGTTGTGTACGTGTTGACTACTCCAATCCCGGAGATACAAGAGGAGGGAAATCTGGAGCAAATCAGGAAGAGGTTGAAGTGGGAGAACGACAACTACACATGTCTTGGCCACATCCTGAACGGTATGTCTGATCCCTTATTTGATGTTTATCAAAATGTTGAAACTGCAAAGTTACTGTGGGACACGTTGGAAGCCAAATACATGGCAGAAGATTCTTCTAGTAAGAAGTTTCTTGTCAGTAATTTCAATAATTACAGAATGGTTGATGAACGGCCTGTGATGGAACAATATCATGAATTGTTACGAATTTTGGGGCAGTTTGCCCAACATGATATGAAGATGGATGAATCCATCTCTGTTTCGAGTATCATTGACAAGTTACCTCCTTCCTGGAGAGATGTTAAACATAATCTGAAACATCAGAAAGGAGAGTTAACTTTGGTTGAACTTGGAAGCTACTTCAGAATTGAAGAAGGCTTGAGAGCACAGGAAAATGTGTTGGTCAATGATGATAAGAAACGGGCTGGATCAAGTTCTGTGAACATGGTTGAAACGGGTGAATCATCCAAAGAAAACAGTAGGTTCAAAGGGAAACGCAAGTTTCAAGGAAACAACAATTCGGGTTCAAACAAAAAGCCGAATTACCCTTGCTGGAAATGTGGTAAGGTTGGTCACTTTAAGAGGGACTGTAAAATGAGAAAGAATAACAAGAAGTCCGGTTCAAAGAACAAGAATGAGGATGGTTCTAGCGGGTCCAAGGATCCGGGCAAGCAAGGTCAGAATTTAGTACTATTTGATAATTCGGTTCAGAATTATGTGTCACTAATTTCTGAGGCATTTTATGTGCAGGATGATGACATTGCTTGGTGGGTTGATTCGGGTGCAACAAGTCATGTATGCAAGGATCTTCGTTGGTTTAAAGACTTTCAACCAATCGAAGACGGGTCTATCATAAAGATGGGGAATGTTGCAACTGAACCAATCAAGGGAATAGGAACTGTGAATCTTGTGTTTACTTCTGGAAAAACTTTACTTTTGAACAATGTTTTGTATGCGCCCGGGATTCGAAAGAATCTGTTAAGTGGCATTGTGTTGAATAATTGTGGGTACAAACAAGTATTGGAAAGTGACAAGTATATCTTGTCAAGACATGGTACCTTTGTTGGTTTCGGTTATCTATGTAATGGTATGTTTATGTTGAATGTTGATGTCTCGTTTATGAATGAATCTGTTTGTGTTGCTTCAACTAGTAATGCAAATTGTATAGCTTCAACTAGTAGTAGAAACAACTTAACTGAATCGGAATTATGGCATGCTAGACTAGGACATGTACATTATAAAAGAGTTAAAGAAATGTCTAAAATGAGCTTAATTCCGCCTATTAACATAAACAATGATAAATGCCATGTTTGCAAGTTGAATAAGATAACCAAAAAGCCTTTCATGCAACATGTTCATAGGGAAACTAAAGTGTTAGATTTGATACATAGTGATCTATGTGATTTTCATGCTACACCATCTCTAGGTAATAAAAAATACGTAGTAACATTTATAGATGATGCTACTAGATTTTGTTACGTTTATTTGTTGCATGCTAAGGATGAAGCTCTTGAATAGTTTAAGATTTATAAACAAGAAGTAGAGCTTCATCGGAGTGGGTTGATCAAAACCCTACATACGGATAAAGGTGGTGAGTATTTTGATCCGGTGTATTTTCAATCTACTGGAATAATACATCATACCACAACTCCTTACACACCGGAACAAAATGGTGTGGCGGAAAGGAAAAATAGGACTTTAAAGGAAATGGTCAATACCATGTTGTCCTATTCGGGCCTGAGTGAGGGCTTTTGGGGTGATGCTATGTTGACAGCCTGCTATTTGCTAAATAGGGTTCCAAATAAAAGGAACAAGACCACCCCTTTTGAGCTTTGGTATAAAAAACCACCTGAGCTGCATAAGCTGAGAGTTTGGGGCTGTAGAGCCGTGGTGAGGCTCACTGATCCTAAGATAAGGAACTTAGGGGAAAGAGGTATAGACTGCATTTTCATTGGGTATGCGGAGCATTCATTTGCTCACAGGTTCTATGTTATAGAACCAAATGACTACGTGTCAGTGCATACGGTTATTGAGGTAAGAACTGCAGAGTATGATGAGAATAGATTCTCTTAAATACCTAGGCCTAGAGACATGGCTCCAAGCTCTAGTAACTCTCACGTGGCTGATCAATTGATGGATACTCCTCCGGAACCTAGGAGGAGTGTTAGAGCAAGAAAAGCTAAATCATTTGGTGATGATTTTCAGCTATATTTGGTTGAAGGATCTAGAGATGAAATTAAAATTCAATATCAATATTGTTTCAATATTGAGGAAGATCCTAAAACCTATAGTGAAGCCATGGCATCTCGGGATGTAGCTTTCTGGAAAGAAGCTATAAATGATGAGATGGACTCTATTATGCAGAATAACACTTGGAAACTGTCTGATCTACCCCCTGGGTGTAAACCACTTGGTTGTAAATGGATCTTCAAGAAGAAGATGAAAGTAGATGGTTCAATTGAAAAGTTTAAAGCCCGATTGGTTATCCAAGGCTTTAGACAAAAGGAAGGAATTGACTACTTTGATACATATGCTCATGTAGCAAGAATATCAACTATTAGATTGTTGGTTGCCTTGGCTGCAATACACAATCTTGTAATTCACCAAATGGATGTGAAAACCGCTTTCTTGAATGGTGATTTGGATGAGGAGATATATATGAAACAACCAGAGGGTTTTGTTATGCCTGGCAATGAGCATAAGGTGTGTAAGCTAGTTAAGTCACTATATGGCTTAAAGCAAGCACCAAAACAGTGGCATCAAAAGTTCGATGATGTGGTTTTGTCTAAGGGTTTTGTATTAAACCAAGCAGACAAGTGTGTATATAGCAAATTTGATGAATCTAGGAAATGAGTCATAATTTGTCTATATGTAGATGACATGTTGATCTTCGGTACTGGCCAGGATCAAGTTGATAAAACAAAGAAATTTTTGTCATCTTGTTTTGATATGAAAGACTTGGGGGAGGCGGAAGTGATCCTTGGTATAAGGATCAAAAGGGAGAACAATGGCATATCTATCTCTCAGTCTCATTATATTGAGAATATATTGAAAAAGTTCAATTTTCATGATAGTTCTCCAGTTAGCACTCCAATGGATCCTGCTTTTAAGCTCTCACCTAATGAAGGTGTAGCTGTAAGCCAACTTGAATATTCAAGGGCCATTGGATCCCTCATGTATGCCATGGTTAGCACTAGACCGGATATAGCTTATGTTGTTGGAAAGCTTAGTAGGTATACTAGCAATCCAGGTGCAAGTCATTGGCAAGCAATGAATCGAGTATTTAGGTACTTGAAAGGAACCATGAAATATGGTTTGACCTATACTGGATTTCCTTCGGTTTTAGAAGGTTATTCGGATGCAAGTTGGATTAAAAACAAGGAAGATCATTCTTCCACGAGTGGATGGACTTTTCTGCTTGGAGGAGGTGCCATATCTTGGGCATCTAAGAAACAGACTTGCATTACTGATTCGACAATGGAGTCTGAGTTTGTAGCATTAGTCGCGGCTGGCAAAGAAGCTGAGTGGCTAAGAAACTTGATTTATGAAATTCGATTGTGGCCTAAACCTATATCACCAATATCTATTAGATGTGATAGTGCTGCTACCTTGGCTAAGGCCTATAACCAAGTGTATAATGGGAAGTCTAGACACTTAGGTGTTAGACACAGCATGATTCGTGAGCTCATCATGCATGGGGTGATATCGGTGGAGTTTGTGAGAACTCAACAGAATTTAGCCGACCACTTAACCAAAGAGTTATGTAGAGATCTTGTGCACAAGGCGGCTGTAGGGATGGGATTAAAGTCCACCTGAGATTTCTCGTGTTAAGATACCCAATTCCCACCTAATATGACGTTAGGTGCTGAATTCAATGTGGAAAGCTTAACATCTAGAAATTGGAACACATTAGTAGTATCATCCCAAGGTATGTGTTCAGACCTGTAAGTTAAAGGAGGTTGAAGGTTTTCTTCTTAATAGTTCTTTGAAAAATTGCATATGCAGGTGCAAGAATAAAGAGCTACCTATATGAGCATGAAGTTTAGCCGCTTCAAGAAGCTAGGACTTGGCTTTGATATGTTATTGAAGGATGGGACACAGGCTAGTAAAAATAGTGCCAAGAAAGAACATTAGAGTATGCAAACTTGTGTGTATATTATCTTCATGTATTCACTGAATAGAAAGGGTTCAATCCTTAGCGACACCCCTATATTCGAATATTTGGAATGTGTAATATACTAATGTGAAATTTAATCGTCGCGATATTTCATTTATGCATAAGTTTGATTGTTGTGAATTTGTTTAAGTTAATCAAGGATTACGCTAAAATGGGGGAGGATTGTTAGATATTTTAGTGTAATCGGGGATTGACTTGGTGATCAAAGTGAATAATAATACACATCAAGCAAGTTAGGAGGTGCGGGAGTGCACGCTTGTTTGAGTAATTACTATTCGAAGTGTACATGCGAAGCCCGTACTCTACGGGGGTTCCAAGGGGGCAGCGCCCCTGGGAGCAGGGTCCAAGGGGCAGAGCCCCTGGCTGGGGTCGAGCTAAATTTTGTCACATTTTCGAAACGACAAAAATTGGCAGCTTTTGGGCAATTTGTCTGAAAATCGAAATAACTGCCACTCGGCAGTTACACCCCAAAAACATTCCCAATTTTCGTAGAGAGTTTCTTGGTCACAATTCTGGTTCAAACAATTCGCACAAACAACATACACTGGTTCAATTTCTCGAAATCAGAGTTGTATCCGATTGAATTATTCGGGTGAACCACCGAAATAATTTGATCTGAGAGTGATTACACGCCTCTCTGATCATCCGGCAAACTGAAATTCCCCAACACTAACATTAACGGTTCTAGTATGATAACGACACTTAACAACCATTATTTACAAGGACATGATAGTCGTTTCAGATGCTCAGATCCCTCATCAACTCACGGGAAATCAAACAAAGTATAGGATACGTTTTATAGTTTTAATTGTTTTGAAATGAAACAGATAAAGTAGTTATTTCATACAAATTTTAACGTTAGTTATCAAAACAAATATCAATAATGTTTACTCATGGCTCATGAGTATATAGTAACTACCATTTATGTGTTTCCTTAGAAAAATATCAAGGTTGTAATATGGAAATGCCTAGTTTATTTATAGTGTTAAAATATTATAGATGTTAAAGAGTTTGGTCAAGTAGAATTGCTTTATCACGCTTGAAAATATATTTTAGAGTTCCTATGATTTGAATCATTTTGTCAGTTTAGTCTAAAGGTTTCATTTTTCGCCTGTGGGTTCAAAAAGGTTTCACCGTTGCTATTTTAGTCCACTGGGTTAACTTCATCCATTTTTTCTGTTAAAGAGAAGGGCAATTTGGTCATTTTTATATGTAATTCTATTAACTAGAAAGGCAATTCGACCATATAAAATGGCTGAATTGCCCTTCTCGTTAACAGAAAAAATAGATGAAGTTAACCCAGTGGACTAAAATGGCAACGGTGAAACTTTTTTGGACCCACATATGAAAAATGAAACCTTTGGACTGAACTGACAAAATGACCCAAACCACAGGGACTAAAATGTCATTTAACTCTATAATTTATCATATAAAATTTGGAAAGTAATATAAGAACAACGACCAAAGCCATTTGTCGTAATCTTTGTCTACGGTGTGCTCGACCGTAGTCTATAGTACACCCCTTTTTGTTCAAATCAGTAAACACCCTTCATCGACATTATACAAACATAATTAAACATTTTCAATAGATTACAGTTTATTCATCATGAAATTAAGAGTGAATTGCAAGTTTTGTCCTTTATCTTTAGGCCACTTTGCAGGCGGTGTCCTTTATATTTAAAGTTGACGAGTTTTGTCCTTTATGTATAAGAATCAAGCATGTTTTACCCTTTGGGCCTAACCCAGTCAGTTTTCCCAGTTAAAGTTGATCACGTGCATGTCATGTGAGGATTCACCGTCACCGATCTGTTCGGAAATTCGGCTTGATAATGAAAATATCACCGATGATGATGTCACCGGAGCGAGTCCGGGCATGTTCACAGGCATCGAAGATGACGAACGACTGTATACATGACTTGAGACAAATAGAAGTTGGAACTTGTTGATGATGCAAACGGTGACCAGTGAATAACCACCGTACCAGAAGGAGAACTTAGCCGTTGAAACGCCGATGTTAGGACCGGTGCATTTGATCTTGCAGAATGTTAACGGCGGGATCGGTGCTTTTGTATTTTTAAGTAAAGATATGAAATATGAAATATGAAATGAATCCATATATGAAAATGATATGTATATTATTGTTGTTCAACAAATAAGAATTGATTCATAGGATGAAGATCATTACAGAACACTAATTATTGCGAGAACAAAAAGAACAACTCTAAATCACTAGATTTTATTATTTAAAGTTCATATTTTTTTAAATTTTATATTTCCTACATTCGTATGTATATTATATATGCATGGAAAACCTTATATTTTTAACCACACAGAATGCACACATGTGTAGGTTATTTAAAAAAATGAAAAATTTTCATATTTTGTTTTAAATTCTAGTGTGAGAAACAATAAATCTTCTATTTGTAACATTTCCCTTTACTTTTTAGGATTGAAAAAATGGGTGATTCATTTTGTTCTGCATGTTCTCGCAATATTTAGTGTTCTGCATAGAACCTTCCCCTTGATTCATATATAATAAACAATATGTCCAGAAGAGATTACAAACTTGTTGGCGCTTTTGAATGCATAAGAGATCTCGCAGATGGGTATAGAAATGGTGTAAAGGTTTGAGACATTGAAGGATTAATGATTGAAACAAATTTGATAAAGGAAAAAAGTAAGGTGAAATATGAGAAGAAGAAGAAACGTTGTAGATAGGACTCGAACCGTCGCGACTTATACTATGCATCTCTACCATCAAAGGATTTGTATTTTGTGGTAACGTTTCCTTTTGAATTATTATAAATTATAAATTATAAATTTGCAACATTCTAACGCTTCATGAGTTGTACACTAAGCTTAAAGGTTTGTTTAAAATTTTCTATTGGGGGTGGGTACACGCGTCTTCAACATTAGAATTAGAACCCACGTTTCTTGCTCAGTCCCTTCCCCTTCTCTTTTGTTCTTTTCTAGGTTTTATGGTCATAGAAGCATTCATTGTTTCCGTCAAGGAATCAAAGCGACGAGGGTTGTGTACTTGGTTTTCGCGACTATCGTTAGTTTATATGGTGATTTCGATGGCTGATTTTGCATTCCAGGATTGTCAATCGTTTGTCGTTTGTTCAGCTCGTCTTCACCATAGACCGGCGACGATTGTATGTGGTAAGATGTTTCTTTACCTTGAATCGGATATCAGTGAATTAGTAAGAAACCCTAAATTTTATGAGTTGTTTTGCTCTCATCGCAGGTGGTCTAATCCGTTAGGGTTGGGTTTTTCTTCAGCAAAGGATGTTGCGTATGAGCAGAGGTGAGAAACATTGCAAGTTTTTAACTTTATTCTATTTTAATTTTTGTAGCTCCTTCAATGTTTTGAAATTTAGGGCATAATTTTTGAGCTAAGTGTGAATATATATGAAAGTGTAGGCTGTTGGGATTTTTAACTACCTTTATATGAAAACGATGCAACATGGAGAGAAATTTCATGGGTTTGAATTCTAAGGAACAAGCCACTGAAGCAGGTATCTATGTTTTAAATATTTTTTTTCATAGTATTTGATTTTATTGAATCAAGTATCAATCATCAATCTTTGTTATGATTTTGTGAAATACGTTGTATTAATATATATTTTATCCTAGATTTTTGAACTTTTAAAATTTTCTTTAAAATTCATGACAAAATTGTTATTGAAATTATGATGAATTTTGTTGGCGTTTTGCATAATCATCAAGAGTTAAAGAAATCCAAATTCTGCACACCAGGTATTCGACTTATGCTCACTTGAAACTATTAGTGTAAGTCCACCGATCTTTGAAATGGTAAACATAGCCAAAACTCCTCAAACCTAAATGTTAGTTGTGTTTATTATATTAGTTTGTTAGGAATAATGATTTTAATAGTTGCCCTTTTGTGCAGCTTGCATTTGCTGTTGTATACCTGTGTTATACAATACATGGGTCATGATCCCAACTTATTAAGCAATTATGGACTCACACAAGCGTTAGAGAATTGCTTTGAAAAGGGATCTCTTTCAACGGTGTATATTTGGATGATTTTTAACTTCACTTTTTTTTGGGCAACGCACAAAAACTAGAGGTGGAAAAATATGCAAGTTGGGAAGGATTATAATGGGTTCGGGTCGATTAGTTTTTATGTAAAGGTCAAAACAAGTTGGATTAGGTTGTGTCTACCACCTAACACTTTTAAAATTTTTGTCAATATTAAGTTATTAAAACAATTAAGAACCATACTATAAATTATATTATACTCTTGTACAATTAACAACTTTGGTTATGTCTCATTTGTTTAAAAGTCACATCCTTTAGTTTATTTTGCTCACATCCTTTCAAAAAGTAACTTATTAGCAACTTGGCTTATGTCTCATTTGTTTAAAAGTCACATCCTTTTGTTCATTTTACTCACACCCTTTCAAAAAGTAACTTAAGAAGTCAAGACTTTTCAATTATAACTTAAGGCACAATAGTTTGTAAAAAGTCATGACCTTTCACTTATAACATAAGACACGATGGTTTGCAAAAAAGTCATGACTTTTCAATTATAACTTAAAACAAAATGGTTTATAAAAAGTCACGACCGTTTAGTTATAACTTAACACATAATGATTTACAAAAAATCACGACTTTTCAATTATAACTTAAAACACAATACAAACCAACTTAGGGTTTGTACCTATTCAATGAAAAGTCGCATCTCTTAGAAACAATTAGCAACTTCTTATTAAGATTCCTTATCACGTGTTTAATATTTATTTAAAAGAATTTAAAGGGATGGCGGCGCAGTTTGTTGCTCGTTTACCTGCTATTCTTATGTAATTTGCCATGTTGATTGGAATAAGTATTGATGTTTTCATTAAAAAAAAAAAAAATCTGTTCGATTTCAAAAAAAAAAGAAAAGAAAGCTTTTTCCCAAAATCTAAACCGTTGGGACTTGGGATGGTTCTCGGCTTCTCACACACATTCAGCACAAACGAGATGTCGGTTCGATTCCGCTTTATGCCGGTTCAATCTTTTTTTTTTTTTTGCCTTCTTTACTTTTTGTCA
Source organism: Helianthus tuberosus (assembly GCA_030545235.1). NCBI lineage: Eukaryota > Viridiplantae > Streptophyta > Magnoliopsida > Asterales > Asteraceae > Helianthus > Helianthus tuberosus. Next base: position 8,680,167 of record CM060443.1, read on the forward strand.
AATCCTATGTTGCTATCATATCATTAAATCATCATCTAAACAAACATTGCCAGCATATCATTAATTGCTAATTTCCGTTGTAAACCTTTTGCTAATTTCCGTTTTGGATCTTATGAATCTCTGTGACATAAGTCAAAACCTTCAAATTATTCAAGGCATCTCCGTAATTGCTATTTTTTTCTGCCACGATTTATTTGCACAATCTTTCGTCAATTCGTCACTTTCATTATCGATATTCTAGGGTACAGTTGCAGTATTCAACATTCATTTCAGTTTAAGCATGTTTCTTTTGTAATTACGAATGATGCGTTATGTTATATTATTACGAAGTTTCCTGTCCATGACTGTCGTTTCTTCATTCTTTAATTGCGATTCTTTTATTATCATTAGTTTTATTTGTAAATTTGCATACCACACAATTGATTCAAGCATCACCTTTGCCATGATTGTCGTTTATTTCCTTCTTGAATCGTGCTTACAATGTTTTTGTTATTTATTTATTTTTTTGAATCTGAATATACAAGTGATATTGGGTTAACATTTTGAAGCATTTAACTTTTAAACTTTATTAATGGATTCACGTATACATAAATAAAGATAGAAGATTGGTTTCGTATGGTTTGTGATTTTTTTTTTTTTTTTTTTTTTTTGTTGTCATTTTTAGGATATAGTGTTTTAACTTCGGTTGATTCGGTCATATTAAATTCTGATTTTGGTTATTCATATTGATAGATTATTCGTTTGTTATTGTATTTTTAAGTATTGATATTACATCTATTCATGAGCATAGACGTGGGGTTTTAAAAATTTGATGATCCTGTCTTTAGATAATTTGTACACTGGGGTCCAAGTAGGATGAACCATCAACCATGTATCTAGACAACTTACATGAAATAAGTGACCACATTCCGGCAAAAAACTAAGTACATCTACCGGTTTAGAATCGGCTAAAGCAGATCGAGCAACCAGAGTTGTTTGTCATCAGTTGAGGCGTCTCCTTTATGAGGCATCAAGGCCTCATAATAAACAAATGTTGGTAAAGTCACGAGGACGTCGTACGCAAGTCCTTGAGAGAATGTTATGAGGTGGTGATCTTCGTCAGCATGATGGTGATTGGTTGTGTAACCGGAAGCCATGGTGGTATTGGCTCGCAGTTGTGGGCGAGAGCACATGCCGCTCTTATAGATGTAAGACCCGTAGCATAGGGCGATAATGAGGAAGAGAACTACAAGCAAGAACCCAAAGCCGTAGGGGACTGTTACTTCGGTATTTCCAGTGTCCTCGGTGGTGTCGGGTGGTTCTTCATCGTTCATTGTGGTGTTCGTATTATGAGGCTGCGGGGAAATTTGTCACGTTTGGTTGGTTTATATATGTGAGGAATTGGGAATTGAAGAAAAGGCCTATACAGCCGAATGAAGCTTAATACAATTTATTTATCTTTTAAAACTTACATATATGAATTTTATACATATAACCAAGGGAGGTGCATGCGTTGTTTTAGAAATGTATTTCTTAATATTTTGTTCGTGGAGGCCTTTGTTATACTATAGTGACAAGGAGGTTATTGCCATACTTTCTTAATAGTTAATAAGATTGTTAATTTGTATCTCTAATATGTTTCTTTTTTGCAAGTCAAAACTATGTGCATTCTGATTCTGTTTAAGATGGGTAGTTCAGTCAGGTAGGGTAAAAAGGTCAACAAGCGCAATTAAATGGGTCGGTTTGTGTCACAAACACTTTTCGTCAATTTTTAAAGCTTTCTATATACAGTTTTAGCTTTATTTATGCCCCGCCGCAACGCGCGGGTTGGTGTTAACTCGTATTAATACAAATCTTTTTTAAATAAATTAGATTAGATGGCTTTCGACCCGTTTAATCTATCCGTTCCATTTCAGTTTTGGCTATTTATAACCTCTGTTGTCAACGCTCACCCAAGCGCGCGACTAGGCCCACTTTCCAGTCTCAGCAGAGCCTTCTCGCTTTACTTCAGAAGCCCATTTTCAGGCTCTCGCTTTTTAAGCGCCTTGCATTGAGGCCCAAGGCTCACCCTTTGCATCTTGAGTGTGCCTTGCGCCTTTGACAACTATGCTTATAACAACCCTGTTTTTAGATAAATACAAACCAAGCTGACCTGTTTACATACAAATAGGTTGAATTTTCAATCGTCGCGATATTTCATTTATGCATAAGTTTGATTGTTGTGAATTTGTTTAAGTTAATCAAGGATTATGCTAAAATGGGGGAGGATTGTTAGATATTTTAGTGTAATCGGGGATTGACTTGGTGATCAAAGCGAATAATAATACACATCAAGCAAGTTAGGAGGTGCGGGAGTGCACGCTTGTTTGAGTAATTACTATTCGAAGTGTACATGCGAAGCCCGTACTCTACGGGGGTTCCAAGGGGGCAGCGCCCCTGGGAGCAGGGTCCAAGGGGCAGAGCCCCTGGCTGGGGTCGAGCTAAATTTTGTCACATTTTCGAAACGACAAAAATTGGCAGCTTTTGGGCAATTTGTCTGAAAATCGAAATAACTGCCACTCGGCAGTTACACCCCAAAAACATTCCCAATTTTCGTAGAGAGTTTCTTGGTCACAATTCTGGTTCAAACAATTCGCACAAACAACATACACTGGTTCAATTTCTCGAAATCAGAGTTGTATCCGATTGAATTATTCGGGTGAACCACCGAAATAATTTGATCTGAGAGTGATTACACGCCTCTCTGATCATCCGGCAAACTGAAATTCCCCAACACTAACATTAACGGTTCTAGTATGATAACGACACTTAACAACCATTATTTACAAGGACATGATAGTCGTTTCAGATGCTCAGATCCCTCATCAACTCACGGGAAATCAAACAAAGTATAGGATACGTTTTATAGTTTTAATTGTTTTGAAATGAAACAGATAAAGTAGTTATTTCATACAAATTTTAACGTTAGTTATCAAAACAAATATCAATAATGTTTACTCATGGCTCATGAGTATATAGTAACTACCATTTATGTGTTTCCTTAGAAAAATATCAAGGTTGTAATATGGAAATGCCTAGTTTATTTATAGTGTTAAAATATTATAGATGTTAAAGAGTTTGGTCAAGTAGAATTGCTTTATCACGCTTGAAAATATATTTTAGAGTTCCTATGATTTGAATCATTTTGTCAGTTTAGTCTAAAGGTTTCATTTTTCGCCTGTGGGTTCAAAAAGGTTTCACCGTTGCTATTTTAGTCCACTGGGTTAACTTCATCCATTTTTTCTGTTAAAGAGAAGGGCAATTTGGTCATTTTTATATGTAATTCTATTAACTAGAAAGGCAATTCGACCATATAAAATGGCTGAATTGCCCTTCTCGTTAACAGAAAAAATAGATGAAGTTAACCCAGTGGACTAAAATGGCAACGGTGAAACTTTTTTGGACCCACATATGAAAAATGAAACCTTTGGACTGAACTGACAAAATGACCCAAACCACAGGGACTAAAATGTCATTTAACTCTATAATTTATCATATAAAATTTGGAAAGTAATATAAGAACAACGACCAAAGCCATTTGTCGTAATCTTTGTCTACGGTGTGCTCGACCGTAGTCTATAGTACACCCCTTTTTGTTCAAATCAGTAAACACCCTTCATCGACATTATACAAACATAATTAAACATTTTCAATAGATTACAGTTTATTCATCATGAAATTAAGAGTGAATTGCAAGTTTTGTCCTTTATCTTTAGGCCACTTTGCAGGCGGTGTCCTTTATATTTAAAGTTGACGAGTTTTGTCCTTTATGTATAAGAATCAAGCATGTTTTACCCTTTGGGCCTAACCCAGTCAGTTTTCCCAGTTAAAGTTGATCACGTGCATGTCATGTGAGGATTCACCGTCACCGATCTGTTCGGAAATTCGGCTTGATAATGAAAATATCACCGATGATGATGTCACCGGAGCGAGTCCGGGCATGTTCACAGGCATCGAAGATGACGAACGACTGTATACATGACTTGAGACAAATAGAAGTTGGAACTTGTTGATGATGCAAACGGTGACCAGTGAATAACCACCGTACCAGAAGGAGAACTTAGCCGTTGAAACGCCGATGTTAGGACCGGTGCATTTGATCTTGCAGAATGTTAACGGCGGGATCGGTGCTTTTGTATTTTTAAGTAAAGATATGAAATATGAAATATGAAATGAATCCATATATGAAAATGATATGTATATTATTGTTGTTCAACAAATAAGAATTGATTCATAGGATGAAGATCATTACAGAACACTAATTATTGCGAGAACAAAAAGAACAACTCTAAATCACTAGATTTTATTATTTAAAGTTCATATTTTTTTAAATTTTATATTTCCTACATTCGTATGTATATTATATATGCATGGAAAACCTTATATTTTTAACCACACAAAATGCACACATGTGTAGGTTATTTAAAAAAATGAAAAATTTTCATATTTTGTTTTAAATTCTAGTGTGAGAAACAATAAATCTTCTATTTGTAACATTTCCCTTTACTTTTTAGGTTTTTAGGATTGAAAAAATGGGTGATTCATTTTGTTCTGCATGTTCTCGCAATATTTAGTGTTCTGCATAGAACCTTCCCCTTGATTCATATATAATAAACAATATGTCCAGAAGAGATTACAAACTTGTTGGCGCTTTTGAATGCATAAGAGATCTCGCAGATGGGTATAGAAATGGTGTAAAGGTTTGAGACATTGAAGGATTAATGATTGAAACAAATTTGATAAAGGAAAAAAGTAATGTGAAATATGAGAAGAAGAAGAAACGTTGTAGATAGGACTCGAACCGTCGCGACTTATACTATGCATCTCTACCATCAAAGGATTTGTATTTTGTGGTAACGTTTCCTTTTGAATTATTATAAATTATAAATTATAAATTTGCAACATTCTAACGCTTCATGAGTTGTACACTAAGCTTAAAGGTTTGTTTAAAATTTTCTATTGGGGGTGGGTACACGCGTCTTCAACATTAGAATTAGAACCCACGTTTCTTGCTCAGTCCCTTCCCCTTCTCTTTTGTTCTTTTCTAGGTTTTATGGTCATAGAAGCATTCATTGTTTCCGTCAAGGAATCAAAGCGACGAGGGTTGTGTACTTGGTTTTCGCGACTATCGTTAGTTTATATGGTGATTTCGATGGCTGATTTTGCATTCCAGGATTGTCAATCGTTTGTCGTTTGTTCAGCTCGTCTTCACCATAGACCGGCGACGATTGTATGTGGTAAGATGTTTCTTTACCTTGAATCGGATATCAGTGAATTAGTAAGAAACCCTAAATTTTATGAGTTGTTTTGCTCTCATCGCAGGTGGTCTAATCCGTTAGGGTTGGGTTTTTCTTCAGCAAAGGATGTTGCGTATGAGCAGAGGTGAGAAACATTGCAAGTTTTTAACTTTATTCTATTTTAATTTTTGTAGCTCCTTCAATGTTTTGAAATTTAGGGCATAATTTTTGAGCTAAGTGTGAATATATATGAAAGTGTAGGCTGTTGGGATTTTTAACTACCTTTATATGAAAACGATGCAACATGGAGAGAAATTTCATGGGTTTGAATTCTAAGGAACAAGCCACTGAAGCAGGTATCTATGTTTTAAATATTTTTTTTCATAGTATTTGATTTTATTGAATCAAGTATCAATCATCAATCTTTGTTATGATTTTGTGAAATACGTTGTATTAATATATATTTTATCCTAGATTTTTGAACTTTTAAAATTTTCTTTAAAATTCATGACAAAATTGTTATTGAAATTATGATGAATTTTGTTGGCGTTTTGCATAATCATCAAGAGTTAAAGAAATCCAAATTCTGCACACCAGGTATTCGACTTATGCTCACTTGAAACTATTAGTGTAAGTCCACCGATCTTTGAAATGGTAAACATAGCCAAAACTCCTCAAACCTAAATGTTAGTTGTGTTTATTATATTAGTTTGTTAGGAATAATGATTTTAATAGTTGCCCTTTTGTGCAGCTTGCATTTGCTGTTGTATACCTGTGTTATACAATACATGGGTCATGATCCCAACTTATTAAGCAATTATGGACTCACACAAGCGTTAGAGAATTGCTTTGAAAAGGGATCTCTTTCAACGGTGTATATTTGGATGATTTTTAACTTCACTTTTTTTTGGGCAACGCACAAAAACTAGAGGTGGAAAAATATGCAAGTTGGGAAGGATTATAATGGGTTCGGGTCGATTAGTTTTTATGTAAAGGTCAAAACAAGTTGGATTAGGTTGTGTCTACCACCTAACACTTTTAAAATTTTTGTCAATATTAAGTTATTAAAACAATTAAGAACCATACTATAAATTATATTATACTCTTATACAATTAACAACTTTGGTTATGTCTCATTTGTTTAAAAGTCACATCCTTTAGTTTATTTTGCTCACATCCTTTCAAAAAGTAACTTATTAGCAACTTGGCTTATGTCTCATTTGTTTAAAAGTCACATCCTTTTGTTCATTTTACTCACACCCTTTCAAAAAGTAACTTAAGAAGTCAAGACTTTTCAATTATAACTTAAGGCACAATAGTTTGTAAAAAGTCATGACCTTTCACTTATAACATAAGACACGATGGTTTGCAAAAAAGTCATGACTTTTCAATTATAACTTAAAACAAAATGGTTTATAAAAAGTCACAACCTTTTAGTTATAACTTAACACATAATGATTTACAAAAAATCACGACTTTTCAATTATAACTTAAAACACAATACAAACCAACTTAGGGTTTGTACCTATTCAATGAAAAGTCGCATCTCTTAGAAACAATTAGCAACTTCTTATTAAGATTCCTTATCACGTGTTTAATATTTATTTAAAAGAATTTAAAGGGATGGCGGCGCAGTTTGTTGCTCGTCTACCTGCCATTCTTATGTAATTTGCCTTGTTGATTGGAATAAGTATTGATGTTTTCATTAAAAAAAAAAAAATCTGTTCGATTTCAAAAAAAAAAGAAAAGAAAGCTTTTTCCCAAAATCTAAACCGTTGGGACTTGGGATGGTTCTCGGCTTCTCACACACATTCAGCACAAACGAGATGTCGGTTCGATTCCGCTTTATGCCGGTTCAATCTTTTTTTTTTTTTTGCCTTCTTTACTTTTTGTCAAATCCTATGTTGCTATCATATCATTAAATCATCATCTAAACAAACATTGCCAGCATATCATTAATTGCTAATTTCCGTTGTAAACCTTTTGCTAATTTCCGTTTTGGATCTTATGAATCTCTGTGACATAAGTCAAAACCTTCAAATTATTCAAGGCATCTCCGTAATTGCTATTTTTTTCTGCCACGATTTATTTGCACAATCTTTCGTCAATTCGTCACTTTCATTATCGATATTCTAGGGTACAGTTGCAGTATTCAACATTCATTTCAGTTTAAGCATGTTTCTTTTGTAATTACGAATGATGCGTTATGTTATATTATTACGAAGTTTCCTGTCCATGACTGTCGTTTCTTCATTCTTTAATTGCGATTCTTTTATTATCATTAGTTTTATTTGTAAATTTGCATACCACACAATTGATTCAAGCATCACCTTTGCCATGATTGTCGTTTATTTCCTTCTTGAATCGTGCTTACAATGTTTTTGTTATTTATTTATTTTTTTGAATCTGAATATACAAGTGATATTGGGTTAACATTTTGAAGCATTTAACTTTTAAACTTTATTAATGGATTCACGTATACATAAATAAAGATAGAAGATTGGTTTCGTATGGTTTGTGATTTTTTTTTTTTTTTTTTTTTTTTTGTTGTCATTTTTAGGATATAGTGTTTTAACTTCGGTTGATTCGGTCATATTAAATTCTGATTTTGGTTATTCATATTGATAGATTATTCGTTTGTTATTGTATTTTTAAGTATTGATATTACATCTATTCATGAGCATAGACGTGGGGTTTTAAAAATTTGATGATCCTGTCTTTAGATAATTTGTACACTGGGGTCCAAGTAGGATGAACCATCAACCATGTATCTAGACAACTTACATGAAATAAGTGACCACATTCCGGCAAAAAACTAAGTACATCTACCGGTTTAGAATCGGCTAAAGCAGATCGAGCAACCAGAGTTGTTTGTCATCAGTTGAGGCGTCTCCTTTATGAGGCATCAAGGCCTCATAATAAACAAATGTTGGTAAAGTCACGAGGACGTCGTACGCAAGTCCTTGAGAGAATGTTATGAGGTGGTGATCTTCGTCAGCATGATGGTGATTGGTTGTGTAACCGGAAGCCATGGTGGTATTGGCTCGCAGTTGTGGGCGAGAGCACATGCCGCTCTTATAGATGTAAGACCCGTAGCATAGGGCGATAATGAGGAAGAGAACTACAAGCAAGAACCCAAAGCCGTAGGGGACTGTTACTTCGGTATTTCCAGTGTCCTCGGTGGTGTCGGGTGGTTCTTCATCGTTCATTGTGGTGTTCGTATTATGAGGCTGCGGGGAAATTTGTCACGTTTGGTTGGTTTATATATGTGAGGAATTGGGAATTGAAGAAAAGGCCTATACAGCCGAATGAAGCTTAATACAATTTATTTATCTTTTAAAACTTACATATATGAATTTTATACATATAACCAAGGGAGGTGCATGCGTTGTTTTAGAAATGTATTTCTTAATATTTTGTTCGTGGAGGCCTTTGTTATACTATAGTGACAAGGAGGTTATTGCCATACTTTCTTAATAGTTAATAAGATTGTTAATTTGTATCTCTAATATGTTTCTTTTTTGCAAGTCAAAACTATGTGCATTCTGATTCTGTTTAAGATGGGTAGTTCAGTCAGGTAGGGTAAAAAGGTCAACAAGCGCAATTAAATGGGTCGGTTTGTGTCACAAACACTTTTCGTCAATTTTTAAAGCTTTCTATATACAGTTTTAGCTTTATTTATGCCCCGCCGCAACGCGCGGGTTGGTGTTAACTCGTATTAATACAAATCTTTTTTAAATAAATTAGATTAGATGGCTTTCGACCCGTTTAATCTATCCGTTCCATTTCAGTTTTGGCTATTTATAACCTCTGTTGTCAACGCTCACCCAAGCGCGCGACTAGGCCCACTTTCCAGTCTCAGCAGAGCCTTCTCGCTTTACTTCAGAAGCCCATTTTCAGGCTCTCGCTTTTTAAGCGCCTTGCATTGAGGCCCAAGGCTCACCCTTTGCATCTTGAGTGTGCCTTGCGCCTTTGACAACTATGCTTATAACAACCCTGTTTTTAGATAAATACAAACCAAGCTGACCTGTTTACATACAAATAGGTTGAATTTTCAATCGTCGCGATATTTCATTTATGCATAAGTTTGATTGTTGTGAATTTGTTTAAGTTAATCAAGGATTATGCTAAAATGGGGGAGGATTGTTAGATATTTTAGTGTAATCGGGGATTGACTTGGTGATCAAAGCGAATAATAATACACATCAAGCAAGTTAGGAGGTGCGGGAGTGCACGCTTGTTTGAGTAATTACTATTCGAAGTGTACATGCGAAGCCCGTACTCTACGGGGGTTCCAAGGGGGCAGCGCCCCTGGGAGCAGGGTCCAAGGGGCAGAGCCCCTGGCTGGGGTCGAGCTAAATTTTGTCACATTTTCGAAACGACAAAAATTGGCAGCTTTTGGGCAATTTGTCTGAAAATCGAAATAACTGCCACTCGGCAGTTACACCCCAAAAACATTCCCAATTTTCGTAGAGAGTTTCTTGGTCACAATTCTGGTTCAAACAATTCGCACAAACAACATACACTGGTTCAATTTCTCGAAATCAGAGTTGTATCCGATTGAATTATTCGGGTGAACCACCGAAATAATTTGATCTGAGAGTGATTACACGCCTCTCTGATCATCCGGCAAACTGAAATTCCCCAACACTAACATTAACGGTTCTAGTATGATAACGACACTTAACAACCATTATTTACAAGGACATGATAGTCGTTTCAGATGCTCAGATCCCTCATCAACTCACGGGAAATCAAACGAAGTATAGGATACGTTTTATAGTTTTAATTGTTTTGAAATGAAACAGATAAAGTAGTTATTTCATACAAATTTTAACGTTAGTTATCAAAACAAATATCAATAATGTTTACTCATGGCTCATGAGTATATAGTAACTACCATTTATGTGTTTCCTTAGAAAAATATCAAGGTTGTAATATGGAAATGCCTAGTTTATTTATAGTGTTAAAATATTATAGATGTTAAAGAGTTTGGTCAAGTAGAATTGCTTTATCACGCTTGAAAATATATTTTAGAGTTCCTATGATTTGAATCATTTTGTCAGTTTAGTCTAAAGGTTTCATTTTCGCCTGTGGGTTCAAAAAGGTTTCACCGTTGCTATTTTAGTCCACTGGGTTAACTTCATCCATTTTTTCTGTTAAAGAGAAGGGCAATTTGGTCATTTTTATATGTAATTCTATTAACTAGAAAGGCAATTCGACCATATAAAATGGCTGAATTGCCCTTCTCGTTAACAGAAAAAATAGATGAAGTTAACCCAGTGGACTAAAATGGCAACGGTGAAACTTTTTTGGACCCACATATGAAAAATGAAACCTTTGGACTGAACTGACAAAATGACTCAAACCACAGGGACTAAAATGTCATTTAACTCTATAATTTATCATATAAAATTTGGAAAGTAATATAAGAACAACGACCAAAGCCATTTGTCGTAATCTTTGTCTACGGTGTGCTCGACCGTAGTCTATAGTACACCCCTTTTTGTTCAAATCAGTAAACACCCTTCATCGACATTATACAAACATAATTAAACATTTTCAATAGATTACAGTTTATTCATCATGAAATTAAGAGTGAATTGCAAGTTTTGTCCTTTATCTTTAGGCCACTTTGCAGGCGGTGTCCTTTATATTTAAAGTTGACGAGTTTTGTCCTTTATGTATAAGAATCAAGCATGTTTTACCCTTTGGGCCTAACCCAGTCAGTTTTCCCAGTTAAAGTTGATCACGTGCATGTCATGTGAGGATTCACCGTCACCGATCTGTTCGGAAATTCGGCTTGATAATGAAAATATCACCGATGATGATGTCACCGGAGCGAGTCCGGGCATGTTCACAGGCATCGAAGATGACGAACGACTGTATACATGACTTGAGACAAATAGAAGTTGGAACTTGTTGATGATGCAAACGGTGACCAGTGAATAACCACCGTACCAGAAGGAGAACTTAGCCGTTGAAACGCCGATGTTAGGACCGGTGCATTTGATCTTGCAGAATGTTAACGGCGGGATCGGTGCTTTTGTATTTTTAAGTAAAGATATGAAATATGAAATATGAAATATGAAATGAATCCATATATGAAAATGATATGTATATTATTGTTGTTCAACAAATAAGAATTGATTCATAGGATGAAGATCATTACAGAACACTAATTATTGCGAGAACAAAAAGAACAACTCTAAATCACTAGATTTTATTATTTAAAGTTCATATTTTTTTAAATTTTATATTTCCTACATTCGTATGTATATTATATATGCATGGAAAACCTTATATTTTTAACCACACAGAATGCACACATGTGTAGGTTATTTAAAAAAATGAAAAATTTTCATATTTTGTTTTAAATTCTAGTGTGAGAAACAATAAATCTTCTATTTGTAACATTTCCCTTTACTTTTTAGGTTTTTAGGATTGAAAAAATGGGTGATTCATTTTGTTCTGCATGTTCTCGCAATATTTAGTGTTCTGCATAGAACCTTCCCCTTGATTCATATATAATAAACAATATGTCCAGAAGAGATTACAAACTTGTTGGCGCTTTTGAATGCATAAGAGATCTCGCAGATGGGTATAGAAATGGTGTAAAGGTTTGAGACATTGAAGGATTAATGATTGAAACAAATTTGATAAAGGAAAAAAGTAAGGTGAAATATGAGAAGAAGAAGAAACGTTGTAGATAGGACTCGAACCGTCGCGACTTATACTATGCACCTCTACCATCAAAGGATTTGTATTTTGTGGTAACGTTTCCTTTTGAATTATTATAAATTATAAATTATAAATTTGCAACATTCTAACGCTTCATGAGTTGTACACTAAGCTTAAAGGTTTGTTTAAAATTTTCTATTGGGGGTGGGTACACGCGTCTTCAACATTAGAATTAGAACCCACGTTTCTTGCTCAGTCCCTTCCCCTTCTCTTTTGTTCTTTTCTAGGTTTTATGGTCATAGAAGCATTCATTGTTTCCGTCAAGGAATCAAAGCGACGAGGGTTGTGTACTTGGTTTTCGCGACTATCGTTAGTTTATATGGTGATTTCGATGGCTGATTTTGCATTCCAGGATTGTCAATCGTTTGTCGTTTGTTCAGCTCGTCTTCACCATAGACCGGCGACGATTGTATGTGGTAAGATGTTTCTTTACCTTGAATCGAATATCAGTGAATTAGTAAGAAACCCTAAATTTTATGAGTTGTTTTGCTCTCATCGCAGGTGGTCTAATCCGTTAGGGTTGGGTTTTTCTTCAGCAAAGGATGTTGCGTATGAGCAGAGGTGAGAAACATTGCAAGTTTTTAACTTTATTCTATTTTAATTTTTGTAGCTCCTTCAATGTTTTGAAATTTAGGGCATAATTTTTGAGCTAAGTGTGAATATATATGAAAGTGTAGGCTGTTGGGATTTTTAACTACCTTTATATGAAAACGATGCAACATGGAGAGAAATTTCATGGGTTTGTGTTAGACCATTTTGAGACCGTCGGTACTTGAGTCGCTTAGGGTCTGAAACGCTAAACAAGAATGAAGAACAATCAAGTACGCAACGGTCTAGGGGGAATATTGTTAGGTCATTTGAGACCGTTGGCACTTGTTTTAGATGGTTCTGGATTGTTTTGGTTAAGTTTATTAAGCTTTAGAAAGTCTAGGGGCTTATTTTGTAATTCTATAGAAGTAATGTTCCTGACCTAGTGTAGATAAGATTCCAGAAAATTTATAAATTTGCTGGCAGATAAGGAACACTATAAATAGCCCTCACATTGTAACCTTGGCAAGCTTTTGGCTCTTGAATGAATATTGGTGTTGTTTACATTCTCTTGTGCCCAAATCTGATATCCAAGGTTCTTTACTGATTTATTTCATTGTTTGGATTCAATACAACACTTGTTGTATTCATTAATCCATTAGCTTCACCTTCATCTTTGATCATTCTTGACTTTTCTAGCTCAAACACTAAATCAATAGGTGTTTTGGGTTAAGAACAACCAACCACTGTGATCCGGATCGATATTGGGATTTACAATTTGGTATCAGAGCCTTAGTGCTCTTGGTTGTTGAGTTTTTGTTAAGATTTTTCAAAGTTTGAAGGTTTTTCAAAGTTTCAAGGTTTTTCAAATTTTTGGTCTTAAAATGGATTGATTTGGTGTGTTTAATCGATAGGTTGTTGTTATTCTGTGATTAGGGAGTCTTTTTGGTCATTTTGATGCATAGAAACATGGTTTTTGAGTCGTTTTTTGGTGATTAAAGGGTTTTAGTTCGTGTTAAACCCTCTGGTTGGCGAAGATAAATTTGAATACAGCGATTTTAATTTGAATACAGCGTTTTTATTGAAAGACCCGGCGAATCTGTGTTTTCCGGCAACTTACCGGCGAAATTAAATTTTCCGGCGAACTTTTCCGGCGAAATTAAATCTTGAACGCGAGTTCAAGTTCTCCGGCGTATTAAATACGCCGGCAAGTCACCGTTTTCCGGAGTCATTATTCCGGCGATTTTAATCCGTCCGGCGAATTTAAGAAAGGGGTAGAAACAGGATCAGGTTTATATTTTTTTTAAACCCGAAGATATATTATCCAAAACAGCATCGGAAACATCAACGTCTGCATCCGAACTTCATCATTTTTATTTGAAACACAAATTCATCAATTTTATTCAAAATTCATATCATTCATCCTAGATATAACCCATCATCATCGGAAAACCATCTGTCACCTCCTCCACCGAATACCATCTTTGCTCAGCATCCAAAACTGTTACACACCTCTGTTCATCACCACTAGTCATCGCCCAACACGTCTCCACCTTCACCCCACCGTACAATCCACCCACAATCCCTCGCTCCGGTCACCACCACCGCACTTCACCGTTGTTCACCCTTAACCACCGTACCAACATCTTCTTACACCTCCACCATCAAACAACTAACAACCACTGCAAACACCCACAACTCCAACCACCGTAACACCGTGGTTTATCACCAAAATCTTTAACATCAAAATCACCTGGAGATTCTAAAATCTAAAATCTGTTCGAAATCTGCAAACGTCCTCCGCCATCGCCGACCGCTTCTCCGTCGCGTCTCCTCCTCCGATTCACCTCCGTGCTCCGACCGACCACCTCCACCACCACCGCGGCGGTTCTTGCCGCCTCCGTAGGAAACTCGAGCTGCGTAACAAGCAAGCCAAGCCGGAACCTCTTGAGTTTGAGTTTTACGTTGGTGTTGCTGTATTGTTTATAGAGAGAGAGGTGTTTTGAGTTTGAAATTTGTGAATGTTTTATCACTGAGAGAGAGACCAGTAGCGGCGCTTTTGTCTGCTTTGACAATAGGGTTCCATTTGTTTTACATCATACTTTGTCTCTTCATTTTTTATTGGGTTTGGGCTGCTGGTTACTACTGGGCCGTGTGATTGGTAAAGAGCTTCAATTGTTATTTTATTTGGGCACCCTCATTTCACATTTAAAAAAAAAAAAGATCATTTCACATTTACTTGATGCATTAAAGAATACAGTAAAGACAACACGCATTGTCAACAAATTTGAGTTCGTTTTTGAAATTTGGAACACTTTTAGTGTTCTAAAAAAAAAAAAAGTCTCGGGTATATAAAAGTTATAAAAAAAAAAAATGTTTCAAAATCAGTTGACTCGCATTGTACAAGCGGAACTTGAGACCGGAACCACTACTAGGCCACCAAAGTTGAGAGGGGCTGAAGACTTCAGCACTTGGAAGACTCGCATTCAGTCGTTCTTCGAGTACACGGACTACAATCTGTGGCTCTCTGTCACTGCTGGACCTCACGTTCCAACGGTTGTTCGAAATGATGCGGTAGTTGCTAACAATGACCCCACAACCTTCACTGACGAAGACAAGGCCCTAATCCAACGCGATCGTCGTGCACATGCCGCCTTGACCATGGCTCTGTCAACTGGTGACTGCAACATGTTTGAAGAACACCGAACTGCAAATGCACTATGGAATGCATTGATTGAGTATTATGAGGGAAATGAAGAGCTAATTGAAAGTAAGAGAGACATGGTGCAGAAGCAATACGACATGTTCTGTGGAGTTCGTGGAGAAAGTCTGTCCGATCACATCAGTCGATTTCTAAATATGATGACCAAAATGAAGAAGGCTGGAAATCCAGTCACAAACCGTGGTGCTATCAAGAAGCTGCTGGATTCACTCCCTAAGGAATGGAGTTTGCAATGCATGATGATCAAGAAGGATTTTCTCAACAATCCAAATCCGGTCACTCTGTCTGACTTGATCAACACCCTAAGAGCCTTCGAAATGGATGTAAACAAACGAGAGATGAACACTGCTGGTTACCCACCAAAGTCAACTCAAACCTCTGCAGGATTGAAGAATGTGGCATTTCTTGCTTCAAGTGGCATCAGTCCACAAGCTTCCGACTTGATTTATGCCAATGCTTCCGCAAGCGCATCAAAAGCTCCACAACCTAGTGAGAAGATTGTCACGGTTGGAGATACACAAGCGTTGAAAGTGTCTACTGAAAACGTGGCACTTTTCAACATGTTTCTAAGCAGCTATGAAGCTTTAATGTCAGGAGAGCTCAAGAAGGAAATGTTCACTGCTGAAGACATGTATCAAGTCGATCCAGATGACATGGAGGAAATGGATCTGAAATGGCAAATGGCCATGATCACCTTAAGGTTGAAGAAATTTCAGGACAAGACCGGGAAACGTTTGGGTCTTGGAAAGGCTGGCTTTGATAAATCCAAACTAAGATGCTACAACTGTAAGAATCTGGGCCACTTCAAGCGTGACTGTCCCTTGTTGAAAGAAGGAAACATCGAATCAACTCCTGCTGTGAAACAAATCACCGTTGAAGAAAACAAAAACAATGTGTCTCCTAGCACGCCAAAAGCTTTAGTCGTCGAAGATTATGATTGGAGTGAAGAAATTGCTGAAGCTAAGGAGCAAGTCAACAAAGCTCTCATGGAAAAGATCTCAAGCGAGTTCTCTTCGAAGCAGTTTGAGAAACCGACAGCTGGAATTCCAAAAGGAGACAATACTACTGACAAGGGTTTGAAAAGCATTCTCACCTCTCCGGAGCCTGAGAAAGAAAAGAAGTCTGAAGAAGCTAAGGAGCAGATTCCTAAGGATGCATCTGACCAGAAGAAAGACAAAGGAAAAGCCTCAGGCACAGCAATGAAAACTGAATCTTCCAAAGAAAAGGCTGACAAAGATTTGGTAAATAGTATTCCACATAACTTTAAAGTAAAGTTATGCTCACCAGCATGCGTTGATGTCGTGGCACATTACAAGTCCCTTAATCTAGAATTTGAGAGACAAAAAGACAAGGCCTTAAAAATGAATAACGAACTTAAACTGAACGAGGCCGCATACCAGAGAAAGTTGAATTCAACTTTAGCTGAGATGCAAACTCTAAAAGAATTTGTGATTAGAAAAGATTTCATCATTAACGATCTCACAGATAGATTAGAAAAGGCTTTGAATGAAAAGAACAAATTGCAAATTATCATTGATAAATGGAATGTCAGTCAAAAGGCCTTTACTGACATCAAAAACTGCCAACGACCAACGTATGTGAAAGACGGGATCGGGTATAAGGATAGGCAAGGAAACGAAAGAAAATTCTTCCTTCCACCACATAGCAAAAACTATGTGCCTATACCTACTCCTCATCCCGAAAACGATCTCATTGATGAAAAGGCCTTTGTAGAACAAAACGATTCTTGTGAAAACGAAACAACCGCTAACTTTTCTAAAAGTAATGCAGATCCAATTATGTGTAAAGAAGATGTGTGCGATGAGGATGGAGACTGCGGCGGTTCAAAAATAGGAATAGGTTATTCAGGCGACAGTTATTCCACTGTTAACTGGTTCGCCTGGAACTGTTCTAAGAAAAACAATATTCAGGATGAATGTAAAAATGGCCATGCGCCTAAATTTAAGTCTTTGGATGACTGTAAGGGCCATGTGCCTACATTTAAGACCTATGATCGTGAACATGTGATGCCTGAATGCCATGATTTAAATTCTGCATTTTGTGATGATAAAATTGTTTGTGAATCTCCTGTCTTTGTGCCAGAATTGAAAAAGAATAGCTTTGGAAAATTCCTCACCGAGGAAATTCCAGAATTTATTCCATCTCGAACAGGTATGACAGATTCAGAAAAGAAAGTCGTTGAAGATCATAGCAATGAAGACTCAAGCATTACTGCCTCAGAAAATGAAAAAGAGACTTCAAGTCCTGAGGATGAGCAAAAATCAGAAACCTCAAGTGAAGATCAAACAACAGATGGTGAAAGCCCTGAATTTTCAAGTGAAGAAACCTCAGAAATCTTTAGTAAAGATCAAACAACAAATGATGAAAGCTCTGAAGATTCAAGCGACGAGACAAATGAAGATCAAAGCTCAGAAAATTCAAGTGAAGATCAAGTATCGGAAATTTCATCAGACCCCGACAATGATGATGACTCTTCAGAAGATGAAAGCCGTATAGACAAGAAAACGAAGAAAGTCAAAAGCTCAAGCTGCAAGGATTCATCATCATCAGACAACATCTCATGCAGCTCAAGACTTTCATCACATACCTTACCCTCTAACACATCAACCTCCAAAAGAAAAAGAGCTAATTGCAAACGATGTTTTCGTTGTGGTCGTTTAGGACATACAGTGAAACATTGCAAATGCAAGAAATTTTCCGAACCTGAAAATAATTTCGTCAAAAATTTCACTGAGCAGTTTTATAATCTTAAGAAAACAGTCAAAAACTTAGTTAACTCAACTTGTTTTTGGAAACAAAAAGAAAACTTTGTGATTCAAAATCATGATAGATTAAAATTGAAGCAAGTATGGGTTCCGAAAACTAACTAACTTATATTTTTATTTTTTTTGTAGACTAGAATAAAATTGCGTTGGGTGGTGATGGAGCTCATTAGACACATGATGAATCTTCAAAGGGCTTCTCAAGAACTTGAAACTCGTCGATGGTGAAGTTGTATCGCTTACTGATGTTCAAAAAGGAGGAAAGCTAGTTGTACATTGGACGCAATTATTCTAAGAAGATATTCTCTATGCTTCAGATTCGTGCTAGAATCCTATGAGCGCATCAGAAGTCTGTGACAAAGGAATGTCAGCTCCATTCAACGATGTAGAATGCGTCTAACTACACAGCTTCCCACAACAAAAAGCCGACATCCCCACAGAAATCTTCAAAATAGACCCGTATCAACCAGATTGGTAACCTGGTTGGAAATGGTTGATTTCCTTGAGTGGAAATGAATCTTGATGTCCAAAAGCTTTCGTAAATACTCTATCTTTTGTCCATGGTTTTACATTAAAAAAAAAAAAAAAAAAAAAAAAACCGTTTGTTAAAAGTAAAACAAGTATCGTTAAACGTTGCCCACCAAAAAGATTTTCTACAAAATTAAAATTTCATTTTCGGGCAAATGGACTCTCGAAAATAAAAGTTTTAGGGGGGGATATTCCAGAAAATAAAAAATTTAGATGCTTGTGTTTTGACTCCTGCTAGAGGAAATGATAGAAAATTGCTAACACTCTGTCATTTCTTGCAAAACAGAAAACTAAAAGAAATCGGGGTACCAAGCAACGACGTGTCGGTAGATTCAGCAACACCGACGAGTAAACTGTTGTTAGGGAGCAAAACATAACATCTACACAAGGATTCTGGCTTCTCTCAGGCATTACGCATCTTGTGGGTAACACGTTGCGGCATATGGCTTAATGGTCTTAAATCTTGTGTTGATAGATTGCCAAAGTCTGAGATCTCGGGTCTTTATATTGGTTTTCATTCGGGGGGTATCATAGTTGGTCTTCTGCTGCATCCAGATACATGCTGACCTAGAACTCCTATGATATCCCTTCATAATAAGCGCCTTAAAAAAAAAAAAAAAAAAAAAGGCCAAACCCTTTCATAATAAGTGCCATTTGTGGCCAAAACCCCTTGATGGATTAGTTTCGGTCTCTCTGCTGTACGAAAGTACTGACCTGCTCACCGAACTATCTGTCTCACCCTCGATAGTTCTTGGAATCTCTGTTGTACGAAAGTACAGACCTGATCTCCGTTCTATCGTTGAAAAGAATGAAACCAATATACTCACCTGTTATGAGGAATCTTTGCGCATACCTTGATCGCGGGGGTATGTCCTGATGTGGGACTCACGGACGTAATGATTCTATTCTCAATAGCTTGTGTGGGGGCCATTGAAGACTTGTCAATATTACCGAAAACATGATAAAAGCGCTCTCCGAAGGCATGTTGAAAGAAGGATGCATGGATTTAAGTGGACAAACATACTGACAGTTTTTTCTTGTGCCTTGTTTCACTAATAATAATAATATATAAGAAATTGACAGATGTCGGCAATATGATCTTCTGTAGGTAAGTTGACGAGCGTCAAAAGAAAAAGGAAATCAGTGAAAAAGGAACCTCCCGGTTTGAAAAATGAATTTCGAAGTCCAAAATTATCCAAGTTTTGGCATTCTGTAAATATTTTCTAAGTGTTTTTGCAGTTTTAAGATAACATGGGCACGCTTTTCGAGAAAGTTTGAAATTTTCGAGCGTTTTAATTATGACTCGTATATAATCCGGCGCAATTAACAAAATCTGACCGGCGTAATTATCTAAATTTCAAAAATATGTAGTGTTCTTACCTGCATATTTGACTGCGCCTTTGTAAATATTCTTATTTCTTTCATTACGACTTCTATCCTTTGTAAATATAGCATTTTAGCATTATCTAACCTTTTCATTTTGCAATCCAGATCTCACTTAGCTCGTTTGTGTGTTTCAGAATACAAGAACTGGTAGAAACGAGATCAAGAGAAACGGGATGGTGTAGGATTGAAGACATATTTTGCATATGTTCTCTTTGAAGTCTCTCACACGGAAACGAAGAACAAGACATTGAAAAAGATCCCCAACAGGTTGCAAAAAGCAGAGACAAGCGAAAGAAAAGGCGGGGTGATTCGGCACTACAAGCTGATCTTAAGATGCAATCTTCACCTACGTAGGGATTCACGTGAGCTGTGAGAAAGGAGAAAGAGAGAAAGACTGAGATAAACGAGATCTTATTCAAAAATAGAAGAACAAAAGGAGTGTGACGAAGGTCGAGGGAAGAAAGAAGCTATCATCAATCACCTGCTCCGAAAGTCACGAATCATTCTTCAAAATCAGAAGTTCGAGAGATTCAATCTCCGGCGTCATCCACATACAATGTCACAATAGGGGGCGCAAGTGAAGCTGATAACAAGCAAACTCCATCACAGCACAACGTGGGAAAAGACGCAGCAAATCCTGAAACCGGAGTCAAAGAATGAAGACGCTCAAGTACGCAACGGTCTAGGGGGAATATTGTTAGACCATTTTGAGACCGTCGGTACTTGAGTCGCTTAGGGTCTGAAACGCTAAACAAGAATGAAGAACAATCAAGTACGCAACGGTCTAGGGGGAATATTGTTAGGTCATTTGAGACCGTTGGTACTTGTTTTAGATGGTTCTGGATTGTTTTGGTTAAGTTTATTAAGCTTTAGAAAGTCTAGGGGCTTATTTTGTAATTCTATAGAAGTAATGTTCCTGACCTAGTGTAGATAAGATTCCAGAAAATTTATAAATTTGCTGGCAGATAAGGAACACTATAAATAGCCCTCACATTGTAACCTTGGCAAGCTTTTGGCTCTTGAATGAATATTGGTGTTGTTTACATTCTCTTGTGCCCAAATCTGATATCCAAGGTTCTTTACTGATTTATTTCATTGTTTGGATTCAATACAACACTTGTTGTATTCATTAATCCATTAGCTTCACCTTCATCTTTGATCATTCTTGACTTTTCTAGCTCAAACACTAAATCAATAGGTGTTTTGGGTTAAGAACAACCAACCACTGTGATCCGGATCGATATTGGGATTTACAGTTTGAATTCTAAGGAACAAGCCACTGAAGCAGGTATCTATGTTTTAAATATTTTTTTTCATAGTATTTGATTTTATTGAATCAAGTATCAATCATCAATCTTTGTTATGATTTTGTGAAATACGTTGTATTAATATATATTTTATCCTAGATTTTTGAACTTTTAAAATTTTCTTTAAAATTCATGACAAAATTGTTATTGAAATTATGATGAATTTTGTTGGCGTTTTGCATAATCATCAAGAGTTAAAGAAATCCAAATTCTGCACACCAGGTATTCGACTTATGCTCACTTGAAACTATTAGTGTAAGTCCACCGATCTTTGAAATGGTAAACATAGCCAAAACTCCTCAAACCTAAATGTTAGTTGTGTTTATTATATTAGTTTGTTAGGAATAATGATTTTAATAGTTGCCCTTTTGTGCAGCTTGCATTTGCTGTTGTATACCTGTGTTATACAATACATGGGTCATGATCCCAACTTATTAAGCAATTATGGACTCACACAAGCGTTAGAGAATTGCTTTGAAAAGGGATCTCTTTCAACGGTGTATATTTGGATGATTTTTAACTTCACTTTTTTTTGGGCAACGCACAAAAACTAGAGGTGGAAAAATATGCAAGTTGGGAAGGATTATAATGGGTTCGGGTCGATTAGTTTTTATGTAAAGGTCAAAACAAGTTGGATTAGGTTGTGTCTACCACCTAACACTTTTAAAATTTTTGTCAATATTAAGTTATTAAAACAATTAAGAACCATACTATAAATTATATTATACTCTTGTACAATTAACAACTTTGGTTATGTCTCATTTGTTTAAAAGTCACATCCTTTAGTTTATTTTGCTCACATCCTTTCAAAAAGTAACTTATTAGCAACTTGGCTTATGTCTCATTTGTTTAAAAGTCACATCCTTTTGTTCATTTTACTCACACCCTTTCAAAAAGTAACTTAAGAAGTCAAGACTTTTCAATTATAACTTAAGGCACAATAGTTTGTAAAAAGTCATGACCTTTCACTTATAACATAAGACACGATGGTTTGCAAAAAAGTCATGACTTTTCAATTATAACTTAAAACAAAATGGTTTATAAAAAGTCACGACCTTTTAGTTATAACTTAACACATAATGATTTACAAAAAATCACGACTTTTCAATTATAACTTAAAACACAATACAAACCAACTTAGGGTTTGTACCTATTCAATGAAAAGTCGCATCTCTTAGAAACAATTAGCAACTTCTTATTAAGATTCCTTATCACGTGTTTAATATTTATTTAAGAATTTAAAAGAAAGCTTTTTCCCAAAATCTAAACCGTTGGGACTTGGGATGGTTCTCGGCTTCTCACACACATTCAGCACAAACGAGATGTCGGTTCGATTCCGCTTTATGCCGGTTCAATCTTTTTTTTGCCTTCTTTACTTTTTGTCAAATCCTATGTTGCTATCATATCATTAAATCATCATCTAAACAAACATTGCCAGCATATCATTAATTGCTAATTTCCGTTGTAAACCTTTTGCTAATTTCCGTTTTGGATCTTATGAATCTCTGTGACATAAGTCAAAACCTTCAAATTCTTCAAGGCATCTCCGTAATTGCTAATTTTTTCTGCCACGATTTATTTGCACAATCTTTCGTCACTTTCATTATCGATATTCTAGGGTACAGTTGCAGTATTCAACATTCATTTCAGTTTAAGCATGTTTCTTTTGTAATTACGATGATGCGTTATGTTATATTATTACGAAGTTTCCTGTCCATGACTGTCGTTTCTTCATTCTTTAATTGCGATTCTTTTATTATCATTAGTTTTATTTGTAAATTTGCATACCACACAATTGATTCAAGCATCACCTTTGCCATGATTGTCGTTTATTTCCTTCTTGAATCGTGCTTACAATGTTTTTGTTATTTATTTATTTTTTTGAATCTGAATATACAAAGTGATATTAGGTTAACATTTTGAAGCATTTAACTTTTAAACTTTATTAATGGATTCACGTATACATAAATAGAGATAGAAGATTGGTTTCGTATGGTTTGTGATTTTTTTATTTTTTGTTGTTGTCATTTTTAGGATATAGTGTTTTAACTTCGGTTGCTTCGGTCATATTAAATTCTGATTTTGGTTATTCATATTGATAGATTATTTGTTTGTTATTGTATTTTTAAGTATTGATATTACATCTATTCATGAGCATAGACGTGGGGTTATACGTGGTTAAAAATTTGATGATCCTGTCTTTAGATAATTTGTACAATGGGGTCCAAGTAGGATGAACCATCAACCACGTATCTAGACAACTTACATGAAATAAGTGACCACATTCCGGCAAAAAACTAAGTACATCTACCAGTTTAGAATCGGCTAAAGCAGATCAAGCAACCAGAGTTGTTTGTCATCAGTTGAGGCGTCTCCTTTATGAGGCATCAAGGCCTCATAATAAACAAATGTTGGTAAAGTCACGAGGACGTCGTACGCAAGTCCTTGAGAGAATGTTATGAGGTGGTGATCTTCGTCAGCATGATGGTGATTGGTTGTGTAACCGGAAGCCATGGTGGTATCGGCTCGCAGTTGTGGGCGAGAGCACATGCCGCTCTTATAGATGTAAGACCCGTAGCATAGGGCGATAATGAGGAAGAGAACTACAAGGAAGAACCCAAAGCCGTAGGGGACTGTTACTTCGGTATTTCCAGTGTCCACGGTGGTGTCGGGTGGTTCTTCATCGTTTATTGTGGTGTTCGTATTATGAGGGTGCGGGGAAATTTGTCACGTTTGGTTGGTTTATATATGTGAGGAATTGGGAATTGAAGAAAAGGCCTTTACCATACAGCCGAATGAAGCTTAATAAGATTTATTTATCTTTTAAAACTTACATATATGAATTTTATACATATAACCAAGGGAGGTGCACGCGTTGTTTTAGAAATGTATTTCTTAATTTTTTGTTCGTGGAGGCCTTTGTTATACTATAGTGACAAGGAGGTTATTGCCATACTTTCTTAATAGTTAATAAGATTGTTAATTTGTATCTCTAATATGTTTCTTTTTTCAAGTCAAAACTATATGCATTCTGATTCTGTTTAAGATGGGTAGTTCAGTAGATAGGGTAAAAAGGTCAACAAGCGCAATTAAATGGGTCGGTTTGTGTCACAAACACTTTTCGTCAATTTTTAAAGCTTTCTATATACAGTTTTAGCTTTATTTATGCCCCGCCGCAACGCGCGGGTTGGTGTTAACTCGTATTAATACAAATCTTTTTTAAATAAATTAGATTAGATGGCTTTCGACCCGTTTAATCTATCCGTTCCATTTCAGTTTTGGCTACTTATAACCTCTGTTGTCAACGCTCACCCAAGCGCGCGACTAGGCCCGCTTTCCAGTCTCAGCAGAGCCTTCTCGCTTTACTTCAGAAGCCCATTTTCAGGCTCTCGCTTTTTAAGCGCCTTGCATTGAGGCCCAAGGCTCACCCTTTGCATCTTGAGTGTGCCTTGCGCCTTGACAACTATGCTTATAACAACCCTGTGTTTAGATAAATACAAACCAAGCTGACCTGTTTACATACAAATAGGTTGAATTTTCACCTCTACTAAAACCATCTGGTAGTGACATGATACCGAAGACGATCTCAAAAAGGAAACATTGTTTCTTCGGAAGTGGTAGTCAAATTGCTCAAAACTGCAATTAAATCTGGTGTACTGATAGATAGTTGATTGATGGTTTCCCAAGAAGCGAGGAGAACCGCGTAGCTTACGAACAAATAATGAGTTTTTTTTAATTCTAATTTTAAATGGGTTGGAAAAGTTTAGCTAGGCCAACATGAGCCCGGATCGTTAGTTACATGGGTTAGTCATGTTGACCCATATATACTGCTTGAATCCGTTTAGCCCTGACCCTAACCCATTTATTTCTTGTCTGGTTTGGTGTGTTTTAATGTGATTGTCATGCATTTGCTTATTTAATAGTTTGTTCATGCTCTAATGGTTCTAACCACGTATTGCAGTATCTTGTCAATCTAAACTGGTGACATGCCTCCTTACGACAGAGGTAAAGTTTACATATCATCCGAGTGATGATATCTTTTATACCTTATTAGCAGCAATACATGGTCCAGATACTACCCTGAAAGTAGGATATTTTATCATTTTTCTTGCACACATTCACTGTTTTTTAACAGTATGGTGACTGTGGTCTTACGATTGTATACGTCTAAAGGATTATAAGTGATACAAATGGATGTTGTATGCTAGGCAAGTTGTGGATGCTCAAATTCCAAGCTATCCCAATCTTTAGTCAAAATTGTTCAGCTTCCTTATAGATTAACGTTGCATGTATGCCCCCTTTTTCAACTGTTTTATTGTTTTAGATACTAAGTTATTTTTGCAACTTTTTATGCAAAAAGATAGAAAAAGTCTTGTGGTTTTAGAACAATGTTGGATGTCTAGAGAAAATGTATGGTGATCTAAGGTTTATTGATATATTCATTTCAAAAAATTATATCTTTTTTTCAGGTTATTGCAGACGCGTATGAGGCATATGCTCTTATGAGTTATGACACTGCAATCTGTTCCTTCGGTATGGGC
Source organism: Helianthus tuberosus (assembly GCA_030545235.1). Taxonomy (NCBI): domain Eukaryota; kingdom Viridiplantae; phylum Streptophyta; class Magnoliopsida; order Asterales; family Asteraceae; genus Helianthus; species Helianthus tuberosus. The sequence goes on from CM060443.1 coordinate 8,705,958, forward strand.
CTGAATTAATTATTTAGTGGCTCAAATTTAGATTTGACTAAATTATATATAGTTGTTTACATTTGTTTGCAATTTGATAGAGAAGCGTTATTGTTGCCTGTGTTCTGTTAATGAAAGCAAGTGAAACTTTTGTGTACTTTTCCTCTTTTTAAATTGTCATACTTTTACCTTTTCTTTATACAAGACCATGTTGTGTGTAATTAAACTTGATTCGTTTATAACCAACTTTTTTTTTATTTTGTAGAACGACTCGGTTTAGTGCGTCGCAACACCCGCGGGTTAGGATAGCGCGCTGCAATGCGCGCGGGTTAAATCCTAGTTATTATTTATTATACATAAAATTGCGTTAGTAAATCCTGGTAAGGAGATGTAATTATTCCTTTCATTATTCGTGATTGCGTAATCGTTCTGGGTTCGTTCTAAGACATATACTCGTTTTGTAATCATTTAATAATTTAGGAGCAATTATCATGGAATACCATAAAATATTAAATTTTGATGTATAGACCATTTGGAATGGTTAATGTCCTTAAGAGGCATTTTCTGTCACATCAGCGCCAACCAAGCATCATCTTTTTTAGCCAAAAGTTTGGTCAAGAAAATTACTCGAGGTAATGATGGATTGTTTAGATACAACTTACATTTGTTTAAGGGTCAGGATTGGTCAAAAGAATTCTTCCAATAGGTCAAGATAGGTAGATAAGATTTTGGTTGGCACAAATTCATAAGAATTCAATGGAATTGGAATCTCAATTCCATGGGTCAACAATCGCCGCAACCGACCACTTTCGTCACCAGCGGCCGCCCTCACCGCCGCCCCTTAACACCACCGTTGCCGACCGCACAATAGATTGGGATAATTATTGGACACAAATATAATTGATAAATATGTAGGCGTCTTTACAATGTGAATTATTGTGTTAGGGATAATTACAAAGAGTCCTTGTTTAATTATTTTACTAGGAGTCAATCAATAATGTTCTAGTTATTATGTTCTGTATGAATATGAATGAGAATTCATTAAAAAAATAACTGATAATGTTCTAGACTCATTGAAAACTTGCCACGTGTAACTATAATTTTTATAATGTGTTTCAAGATTAAATACATTAGCTTAAACATCACCTCGCGAGAGGGGTCACAGGTTGGATTCACTACTCCCTCTTCTTTAGTATTTGTTAATAAGAGGAATACACACAAATATATATATATATATATATATATATATATATATATATATATATATATATAGGGGAGGGCTATATAGAAAACCCTTAAGTTTTTAGAAAACTCTGGAAACTCAAATCTCCCGCCATTTTTACCCAACCTCCCGATATTTTTTTTTTTGAAAAAAATAACACATGTAATATACATGTTTTAAAGTGTTTTGGGCCAAAAAAAAAAAAAAGCGCCGAAGGGATGTTTTTAAAAAAAATAAACAAATTTCAGCATGCTTCGGGTGACTAACATGTGTTAGGCACAAAAGGCAGAAACTTGCTGAATTTTTTTTTTTTTTTAAACATTATCCTTCGGCGCTTTTTTGGTTTTTTTTTGCCCAAAACTCTTAAAAACATGTATATTACATGTGTTATTTTTTTCAAAAAAAAAAAAAAAATGTCGGGAGATTGGGTTTTATAGGGTTTTCTCAAAATGGAGGGTTTTGCCTATATATAAATAAGACAAAGATCCGTGAGAAAGCACCCTTTATTGCGAGAACCAATGTGAACACAATCAAAAATGCCTAAAAATAGCTAAAAAACACACAAATTTTTTTCTTCATATTTTTTTATAAAAAATCGCTACTTTTAGTAGCCAAAAATTTAAAATTTTAGATTTTTTTTTTTATTTTTTTAGATTTTTTAAAGATTTTTTTAGGTTTTTTGGGGGTTTAGTTTTTAGCATTTTAGCTTAGGGGGTTTAGGTTTTTGGGGGGTGGGGGAGGGGGGTTTAGGTTTTTTTTTTTTTGGGGGGGGGGGGGGGGGGTTTAGGTTTTTTGGGGGGAGAGGGGTGGGGGTTAGGTTTTTTTAGCTATTTTAGGTTGTCTTTACATTGGTTCTCGCTGTTCTCGCAATAAAGGTGGTTCTCGCATGAACCTTACCCTATATATATATATATTATTGCACCAAAATGGGACAATAACGTAATTTATTGTACAATGTACTCCTCAAAAAGAAATTTCTTAAATTTGAACAAATTAGTAATTAATGTACTTAGCCAAGTGTGTAGGTGATGGGTTCCTGACACCCTTCGGGTGTGCAGGGGTGTGGTCATCCGTTGTTTGAAAGTTGCCGTTCAAAAAAACATGAGGGTTTTGATATTGATCTAAGATATATACTCGTTTTGTAATCATTTAATAATTTAGGAGCAATTATCATGAAATACCATAAAATATTAAATTTTGATACATAGACCATTTGTAATAGTTAATGTCCTTAAGAGACATTTTCTGTCATACCATCGCCAACCAAGCATCATCTTTTTTAGCCAAAAGTTTATGCAATGTTTAGTACCCCTTAATGCCCATTTAAGCATTACTCAGTTATTTTTTATTTTATAGTTTATATTATTCTACTATTTAAATTACAATAAAACATAGTACAAACTTCTCTTCGTATTTGATTAAATATTTCATTCATTAATTTATTATTTAAAAGGTACACATAAATAAACAATTATCTATATATTAATTTCCATGGAGCATGAATAGTGCACTTAGTTTTACTTATTATATATCTATTTCCAGGAACATAAATTATTTTCTATTATAATTCAAAAAATACGATGTTTTATAAAATTTTGGGTATCTCATTAGGGCTTGCTAATTTTTATCTACGTCTTAATACAAGTTTTACTTAAAACCGAGTTGTGGATGTTTAAGTAACGCCGTATACTATTTCATTATTTTAATAACATAATATAATATTTTATAAAATTTTAAATATATCGTTGGAACATGCTTAGTTTTATCCATGTTATCTATATATTAATTTCCATGGAGCATGAATAGTGCACTTAATTTTACTTATTATATATTTATTTCCATGGAACATAAATTATTTTTATTATAATTCAAAAAAGTACGATGTTTTATAAAATTTTGGGTATGTCATTACGGCGTGCTAATTTTTATCTACGTCTTAATATAAGTTTTACTTAAAACCGAGTCGTAAATGTTTAAGTAACGCCGTATACCATTTCGTTATCTTAATAACGTAATATAATGTTTTATAAAATTTTAAATATATCTTTGGAAGGTGCTTAGTTTTATCCATGTTTTTATCAAAATTTTATTTAAAAAATAGAACGGGTCTGATATAACTGATTTTTTTATTCGTTATCATGACAATCCAAACCAATTCTTTTGAATAACACTGGTACCAATATTCATTTTTATTGTTTTTTTATGGATATAAAACAAGTGTTGATATCCTCTTAGACATATCTTTATTGGTTGCTATATCGAGTAACGATATCCTACCGATACCGTAACGAAACGAAACAAACCGATACCGATCCAATATCCGCCGCAACGCGCGGAAAATCCCACTACTACAATATTAAATTGAAACCAAAGAGAATGTTTGGTTTATTATGTCCACATTTTTTCATCTGCACCTCCACATCCCCTCATCACTTTCTAATATTTCTAATGATAGACCAGTAGTTTCGGTACCAAATATGTAATGTGTTAATTAACTAAATGATTGGAAATGTAACATTATGCTAAAGAGATACCCATTCATAACCTTAATTAACATATCTAAATACATTACACAATATTTGGTTTATCTCTCACAGCACATGCCAACCAGGAAAGTACTAATGATTCATTCATACAACACATAACCGAAATCTTAAAACGAAACAGGTTCATAAGCTGAACTTTCATACAACACACTTGAAAAAGCTATTAATGATTCATTCATACAACACATAACCGAAATCTTAAAACGAAACATGTTCATAACCTGAACTTTATTCATGCAACACACTTGAAAAAGCTAGCTATTGTCCCCCGACTTCCCAACTTCAAAACATCAATGTTGATCTCATGATCATTAACTTATTCTGCACTGATTGGAAACTGCAGAGAAGATAAAATTGGATCACAGTTAGACTACCATTTCAAAAAAAAAAAAAAATAATAATAATAACTTAACAAAGGATTTACATGTACAGTTAGACTACCATTTGGATCCTACAAAGTATTTAGAGATTATGAATTATATATCATCTTTACTATATTAATACACGAGAGTCTAACCTATAAATATTACGTAATACCTGAGAGATGAGTTGGTTAGAGTGCTTAGCAAGAAGAGGACCATATGTGCAAGTCTTAACCTCCTCAAACAGCGCTCTATCGTACGATATATTTTTAGTCGCAAATGTGAACAAGAGCTTGTCGTCAGCCACTGTGACGTCGTACATATCTGTCCATTCGAGTGTAGGCGGGAGTTGATCCTTATGGCCTATCATCCCGGTAATTTTACCGTAGGTGATCTTTCCGGTAAACACCGGGGCGAAGTAATTGAGGTATACGTACTGTACGTAACATGGTTCCTTAAAGTTGACGGTGAAGCTGAAGGTGGGTGGAAAAAGTCCTGCGGGAGCTATCATGAAAGATTCGACGGGATCGGGTATAAGGCCGGGCGGAAATCCAAGGACTTGGAGAAGTTGGTGTAAGTTTAAGCTTAAGTTTCGGGATGCAGATGTGGAAGGTGCGAGTGAGACAAGGGCGAGGAGGAGGAAGAGAGACATGTGAGAAGCAGTTGCCATGGTTAAATATATTGATTGCTTCTTAAGTTAAGTTGTGATGAGGACTTGATAAAATGAGAGTGTAGTATATATAGGCAACAAAAGCCACCCTATGATGAGTTTTTTACTAATATAGTACAAAATGCAACGCTCTACATTTAAGTGGACTATAATGTTATTGTGAATTATAGCATCTTTGAATACAAAGTGAATGGCTACATTATGTGATATGTATCTTTAGTGTTAGGCAATAAAGTAACTAGGGTGAACCGTAAATTCATATTCATAATAACTTTGATTTGTATTCCAACCCGAAACCAATATGTTTTTTTAATCATCTTTATGTTTTGGTGTCCATGGAACTAGAAGAGTTTAAGGATTATAAGCACTTTGATTATCTCTTAATTTCATTCTTTACCCTTAAAACCTCAATCTTTCACGTTTCAAATGTTTTGTCTCAATATTTGCTTCCTAAGAGTAACAGAACTGTCGATGTAAGCAAATCACATAGGCTAAATAACTCGGTTTTAAGCGTATTTTTGTGTGAGTAAATTACAGGGATGATCATATTGTATGGATGTATTGTGTTTTGGTCATTTATATTTCGAAAATTACAGGAGGTCTGGTTCTCTGTGATTGCTAACTTGGTAACCCGTTTGGTCCTTTTGACTAACACACACTGAAAATATATTGAATTCATGTGAAATGATCATTATACCCTTTTACTTAAAAAACATATAAAATTTCTAATTTACCCCTCGGGTTTCTTTATCCCCACCCCCGGACGTTGCCCCTCATCGCCTTCTTCGTTGCCCACGAGTAACAAAGCCCAAATGATTATGCTTGGCCATTGCAGGGCAAGGGTGGTGGTGGGAATGCGGTGGTGGTGCAAACAACAAGAAAAGGCTTCGTGTAGTGATTGTGTGGTTTTGGTTTAATGATTTGGTTTGTGGTGGTTTTAGTCATGCATGGTTGCTAGAACTTGTAAAATTATACATGTGTACATGGGATTTAGATATGAAGCGGAGGGGTGAAAGAAAGAGAGGCTATGTGATTGAGCAAATGAAATGGGCGGGGACTAACATCAAGGGTTCTAGTATGGTAACGACACTTAACAACCATTATTTACAAGGACATGCTAGTCGTTTCAGATGCTCGGATCCCTCATCAACTCAAGGGAAATCAAACAAAGTATAGGATACGTTTTATAGTTTTAATTGTTTTGAAATGAAACAGATAAAGTAGTTATTTCATACAAATTTTAACGTTAGTTATCAAAACAAATATCAATAATGTTTACTCATGGCTCATGAGTATATAGTAACTACCATTTATGTGTTTCCTTAGAAAAATGTCAAGGTTGTAATATGGAAATGCCTAGTTTATTTATAGTGTTAAAATATTATAGATGTTAAAGAGTTTGGTCAAGTAGAATTGCTTTATCATGCTTGAAAATATAATTTAGAGTTCCTATGATTTGGATCATTTTGTCAGTTTAGTCTAAAGGTTTCATTTTTCGCCTGTGAGTCCAAAAAGGCTTCACCGTTGCTATTTTAGTCCACTGGGTTAACTTCATCCATTTTTCTGTTAAAGAGAAAGGCAATTTGGTCATTTTTATATGTAATTCTATTAACTAGAAAGGCAATTCGACCATATAAAATGACTGAATTGCCCTTCTCGTTAACAGAAAAAATGGATGAAGTTAACCCGGTAGACTAAAATGGCAACGGTCAAACTTTTTTGGACCCATAGGCGAAAAAATAAACATCTGGACTAAACTGGCAAAATGGCCCAAACCACATGGACTAAAATGACATTTAACTCTATAATTTATCATATAAATTTTGGAAAGTAATATAAGAACAACGACCAAAGCCATTTGTCGTAATCTTTGTCTACGGTGTGCTCGACCGTAGTCTACTGTACACCCCTTTTTGTTCAAATCAGTAAACACCCTTCATCGACATTGTACAAACATAATAAACATTTTCAATAGATTACAATTTATTCATCATGAAATTAACATACCAAAACATCACGATTCATAACCCTAATCCTCATGCATTGGTCTATACGAACATATCAGGATTTTCGAAACATTATACTCGATCCACATGAACCCTAGTTTTTATATAACATCATAACCAATCATAGAATCAGATATAGCAGTTTCTTATCACAAGGAATCATCAAAATCTTATCATCATACAAACCCTAGTTAGTGAATGATCATTCATACGATTAAAACAATATTGAAACGTGATTTCTAGTAAACCCTAGATCATAATCAATCTCATGAATACCAATATTGATCAAAAAACATAAACATAGCTAAGTACAACAAAGAAAACTCAAATCAAACAATGAGAACACACTAACCAGAATATGAGATGCAAGAGAGGGTGCTAGAACGAGAAGAATGGAGTTCTAAATGGAAGAAGGTTGCCCTTCGTTGAGAGAGAGTGAGAGATGGAGAGAGAGAGAACACTAAGAGTGTTTTAGTAATTCGTAGGGAATGGGGCGAGTTAGCGTTGATGTTAGTATTTAAAAATGGAGAATAGAGTAGGTTCCGAGTATGTATAACAAGCCAAGCGGTCCGGGTTTACAATGGCGTGCGGCCAAGATGTGTGTCTGAGTTTACATATTAAACTATAAGCTCTGAACTTATAATGTGGGCCAAGGTTAGTCCGAGTTTGTTTAAACCAATAGAGATCTTTTCGAGTTTATAAGAGTTTAGAGGGTTTTCTGGGTTTATGAAGGGTTCCGAGTTTGTATTAGCGTGCGGTTAGGTGTGTGTGCTCGGGTTTACGGGGTGTGCGGGTTTACATGGTGTGGTGTTCCGAGTTTGTATAGGGGAACAAGGGGTTTGGGCTCAGTTTGGGCCTGGGAAGGTTTGGGTTGAGAACAAAGGTAAGTGTGCGACCAGTTATAGAATGTGCGGCTAGATGAGGGGTGTGCGGTATAGTGTGTACAAGTTGGTTATGGCCAAGCCGCACACACTTATAATATAATAACCAATAACTAGTATAGGTATAAACAACCACGTTATAACATAACCACGTTTAATACAAATAATCAAGTTCACACAACAGTATAACATAAAATACAATACGACGTATGGTGGGACGTGAAGAGTAACGATACGTAGTTTAGTTTCGCGAGTTTAGACAACGCTAACCTTGAAAGTTCGGGTTATCACATCATCCCCAAGTTGAAAGATTTTTTTTTTCCAAAATTTAGCAAGCAGTCACTGAAGTAGTTAGTTCAGTTGCGCGTTTTCACGGGGTGTCACATCATCCCAAAGTTGAATTGGATTTTCGTCCCGAAATTCAGTAGTAGCTTCAGCACTGGATGCATTATTCTTAAACAACTGAGGATACTTGCGTATCATCCGATCTTTCCGTTCTCAAGTAAACTCTAGGCCACGTTCGAACTCAAACAATAGGAATCTTGCTGCGCTTGAGTGTTTTGATCTCCCGGTCCATGATCTCAACTGGTTCCTCAATGAAACGGAGCTGATCATCAATCGTGAGTTCGTAAAAAGGGACAATGAATGTCTCACCAGATAAACATTTCTTCGGGTCCATGTGTCCAACGCGTGGGAAGCATTATGCACACCACTGAGCTCTTCATGTAAGTTCTCACTGTGCCAATTCTTTCTGTGATTTTGAAAGGTCCAACGTAACATGGATTTAGGCCCTATTTCCCAAAATGGACAACACCTTTCCAAGGTGAGACTTTCGAAAAACTCTATCTCCAACTTGGAATTCCAACGGTTTCCTACGCTTATCAACGTAGTTTTTCTGACGACTGCCAGCTGCCGCCATTCGGTTTCTGACTTGGACGATCTTTTCCAAGGTTTCGAGTACGAGTTCAGGGACAGTGATTTGACTATCTCCAACTTCAGCCTAGCAAGGAGTTGCCGCCATCCGGTTTTTGATTTGGATGATCTTTTCCAAGGTTTCGAGTACGAGTGCAGGGCCAATGATTTGACTATCTCCAACTTCAGCCTAGCAAGGAGGTGATCGGCATTTTCGTCCGTACAACGCCCTGAACGGAGCAACCTGAATACTGGTGTGGTAACTATTGTTATAAGAGAATTCCACCAAGGGTAGGTGTCTTTCCCAGCCGTTACCAAATTCGATAACACATTCTCGCATCATGTCTTCAAGGGTTTGAACGGTACATTCGGTTTGACCATTAGTTTGCTGGTGATAAGTTGTACTCATGTCTAGACGTGAGACGAAGGATTTGTGCATAGCTTGCCACAAATTAGACGGGAAACGTGGGTCACGATTGGAGATGATGGAAATTGGCACTCCTTGCCAAGAAACTACTCTCCCACATGCGCTGATTGTTGTTGGATGGGAGAGTCCACACATAAAGCGTGATGTGACTCGACACTGTCTCGTTCCTTTTGCGGCTTATGACAGCTGCTTACATTCGAACCCTTTTGGCTTTCAACCGTTTAAGCTATTTTGTACTCTAATCAGTTTATTAAGCTTTGGGATGCCCACGTCATCAATAGGCGTCCCACTAAAATTTTGAAACCCAGTGGGTTCCAGTGAACCCATGTTAGATATGTCCCTGACTATAAGTATAAAAACTTATTATGATTTAATTAAACCTACATAGCCTTTCAGAAAAAAAATACCATCAGAGAATCATCTTCTTTGTAAACCACCACAATGGAAACTCATTTTGAAACCACTTTTAAAGCTTTTTCTAGCAACTGCGAGATTCTCGCAATCATCAAAAGACGCGACTGTTGATGGAAGGGAAGATAACGAAACGAAAAATGAACCCGACTTGTTTGAAAAATCATGTTTCAAATTAATTAATATTTCTTCTTTATGAAACAATCGCAATACTAACGGCGATTTTAACGGAATCTAAAGTTATTAACCTGACTTCCAACAAGGATACAGTTTATACATGTAGGATACCAGCACAATTTCCATCATCTAACATTAGTTTTTAATACGTCTTAATCTGTTTTAATTTAAATATTATTTTACTTTGGGTTAAAATGCAGTAGATGATAATAGCGATGTAGGAACCGTTCGTCAAGAATAAATAAAACACTTTTATAAGTCCGATTACAATACAAAGGAAATAAATGAAGCAAATAAATTACAATACGATTACAACTCAAATAAAGAAATTGAAGAATACACGAGAAGAAGAAGAAGAAGAAGAAGAAGAAGAAGAAGAAGAAAAGGTGGCCGAGGTTTCGTGTTTAACAGGGTCCCTTAAAACAAATTTCGAGTCTCCCAAGTGAACTTGTTTGTTTCTCAGGATACAACGGCTGAAGCTGTGTATAGCCGGGGAGGAGTCTAGCACCCGAAAAAATACCTTGTAATGAAAAATGAAGATTGCTAGAATTTCAAAGGAAGGATGAGAGAGCTCAAGTAAAGGATTTTTGTGTGTTCAAGTGTTGAGGTTTATCTTTCTACAAAGGATACCTTGGTATTTATAGTGATCCCAAAGTTGAACAACTTAAAAGAATTCAAAGATGAAACTCCCAATGTTGTAACATCTCTTTGAATTCAAATTGAAACATCCATTTGAATTCAATTGTTGAAAACACTATTTCACATATATTCTAACAATATACTCCCTCAGTATCAAGATGCAATTTCATCGGTTAAATATTGTCGGACAGGTAGGTGTTAGCTTTGAACATTACGTTGTGATGCATACTTAGTCTCCTAGTGGTTTGGTAAACACGATGTCTTTGAAAATACCACCATTTATGTAGACGACAATACAGAACACACAATACTCTTCCTGGTCTGGTCAACCCCTCATGGTCGTGTCTATTATGGTCGTGGATCACTATCCTGGTTCTTCGAGAGCTCTAGGAATTGCACGTCCACAATTCCATTTGAAGCAACTCCACTTCTCTCTAACATAGGTGATCCTCAAAGATCAACTAAAGCATTAAGGTTACACTGATTTCACTAAATCATTAACCATACGTTATGCTTATCCTCACATTATGTCACTGGTTGTTATAAGAATGGACTAGGAAGTGTTTAACTCCCTTTAATGCGTTTAGGGTAACCTCCACAGTGACCACAGTTCATGCGGTTAGGTTGTCCTATTGAACCTAGATCTTGGGATCTCTAGTCACATAGGTTAAGTTTTCCTTCGCACTCACTTTTTGCACGGGCTTTATTCTCATTCCTATTGACGACTTTAGTACTAACTCTCTGCTTAAGCCTTTCGTAAGTGGATCCTTCACATAGTCAAACGTGAAGACCCACGTTGAGAGTAGTTTGATACCATGTTATGTTTTTGGAGGTATCTTATTTAAAGATAGTTAGCCGATGGCTTCCCCCCCACATGTCCGGTCTCATCTCGGAAGTCCGGAACTAATGGCAATCATCATTTTTTAAGGTACGGTTCTTTCATTCTGTAATGCCTTTTGTTATTAAGTTGATTCTCAACCTCATTCTTATACAAGACTAACTTGTTTATTGCTTCATGTTTACTTAAGAGTAAGTATGTATAGCAATATATTTTATAGTCATCAATAAACGAGATGAAATACCTTTTTACCACCTTGTGTGAGGAGCGGTTTTAAATCACACATCAATGTGGAATAAATCAAGGGATTCTGTTATTCGTTCAACCTATTTGAACAACGTTTTTATAGATTTTGAATCATAACACACATAGCGTTTTTTAAGTATATGTGGAATATTCGTATACTCTTTAAATCAATTAAAATTTACTATATTAGAAACAACTACATGACCAAGACAAGACGGAATTACACTTGGTGGTTGAAGTTATTAACATATGGTAAAATTTGATAAATAGACCCCCACACTTCTAATTTATTTCCAACATTTTAGTCTTACTGAAAAATTATGTATTTGTAGTTGCATATGTCTAAAATTTTATTAAATGCATCACAAGTAATCTTCATAGAACAAGTCAAATGATTTTCTTTAATTAGATGGCTCAAGCATGGCAGATTTATTAAATAGGTAGAACAAACCAGGTCCATAACATATGCAAATATAAATGCAAACAATCACCGCATGTTCTAATGTAAACATTTTCTCATTTCATGATGTAAAATTAGCTTTGGTTATGAAATTGGAAACAAAACGGCCAACCACTCATTGGGCGCCAATGATTTTGTCCTACAAAATATTAGCTTCTGTTTGCAATCTACATGTTAGTCGTAGAATAGAAACTAAATTTTCCTTATGCATTTGGTGTTATGTCAGTAGCAATTAAGAATTGATGTTTGTTAGTGACATTATTATGTTAGTCTTAGAGCAGTAACTAAATTTTGCTTATGTATTTAGTGTTATGTCAGCGACAATTATGAATTGATGTTTGTTAGTAACATTATTATGTTTGTATCAAAAACTTTGTCATGTAAAAATCACCTTCCGTAGCAACGTACGGGTAGAGATACTAGTTATAAATTATTTATAAATGACATCATCAGTTCTTAACTTTAAAAAGGTTATTTGCATGTTTTCTAAATTGCTTGGCATGTTTCTTTAATTTCTAGGGTTATAAGTTTCTATTTGTTTATAAAGGCTCTAACTATTTGCACACCTTGGCAGGCTATCTACACACTTAGGGTTTACATACGCTGCGTAGAGACCTCTACGCAGCGTATAGGGTTACCTATATACGCAGCGTATAGGTCTCTACGCTGCTTATGTAAGGGGCATGTACACGACCAGACAGTCAAACCTAGTACCATGTCAAATCAGTCTGACATACGCTGCGTAGAGACCCATACGCAGCGTATATAAGTAACCCTATACGCTGCGTAGAGGTCTCTACGCAACGTATGTCAGACTGATTTGACAATGATACGATGTTGTCCAAGCACGTGAATAAAGCAATACGGGGAGTAGAGACCTATACGTTGCGTATTTCAGTAAATTTAAAAGTCTATTTAGCTCTGCTTTCTTTTCATGTTCGCACAAGCACAACACTTCATCTATTCTTCTGTGTTTCATATTCTTCTTCAGTAGAGAGTTTACACCCCAAACCAAAATCATTTGTTCTGTTTTTTGTTCAATCTTGTTAAAATGTCATCATTTTGGAACGAGAATTATTTCGGTAATCGCTATTCTAACGACACATGGGGAGCAAATGATGCCAATGAGGAGGAGGAGGTTGTGTCTAGAGTCCCTGTTGATAAAAAAACACAGTTGCCGGACTTGAACAAGACTCCCACTCCACCTGTTGATGAACCAAATTACTCGGCGCATCAAGTGTATCCGGATTACGGATACGGGTATGAATCTCCGTACGTGCAACAAAGTGGATACGGTGCTGAGAATGCACCTGTTGATGAACCATATTACCCGACGCAGCAATCGTATCTGGGTTACGGGGGATACGAGGGTGAAGGTGGATACGGAGGTTACAGTGGATACGGGGTGAATGTGGATACAGTGGATACGGGGTAGAAGATGGATACGGTGGATACGGGGGTGAAGGTGGATACAGTGGATACGGTGGATACGGTGGATACGGGGGTGAAGGTGGATACAGTGGATATGATAGATATGGGGGGTGAAGGTGGATACGGAAGCTACGGTGGATACGAAAAATATGGTGGATATGGTTATGAGCCCCGTAACACACCACTTTATAAACTATCTACCCCGGGCAATCCGTTTCAAATAAATGAGGTATCACATTAAAATATTAGAGTATTATTATTATTATTGTTATTGTTAAAAATATTATTATTATTATTATTATTATTATTATTATTATTGTTATTATTATTGTTATTATTATTGTTGTTGTTATTATTGTTAAAAATACTATAATTATAATTGTTGTTATTATTATTATTATTATTATTGTTATTATTATTATTATTATTATTATTATTGTTATTATTATTATTATTGTGATTATTATTATTATTATTATTATTATTGTTATTATTGTTATTATTGTTATTATTATTATTATTATTATTATTATTATTGTTAAAAATATTATAATTATAATTGTTGTTGTTGTTATTATATTATTATTATTATTGTTGTTGTTATTATTATTATTATTATTATTATTATTATTATTATTGTTGCTAAAAATATTATAATTATAATTATTATTATTGTTATTGTTAAAAATATTATAATTATAATTATTATTAATATTATAATTATAATTATTATTATTATTGTTAAAAATATTATAATTATAATTGTTGTTGTTGTTATTATTATTATTATATTATTATTATTATTATTATTATTATTGATTTTGTTATTATTATTATTATTATTATTGTTGTTGTTGTTGTTGTTGTTGTTGTTGTTGTTGTTGTTGTTGTTGTTGTTGTTATTATTATTATTGTTAAAAATATTATAATTATAATTATTATTATTATTGTTAAAAATATAATTATTATTATTATTGTTGTTGTTGTTGTTGTTGTTGTTGTTATTGTTGTTATTATTATTAACGTAACTTTTTTTAGCGTTTCATGTCTCTAACTGATTTGAAGAATTGGGTACAAGAAACGGGAAAGGAGTATGGTTACGTAATTGTTACCCGCCGATTGAAAAATATTGGCGGTACTACTGGGATGGTATGGCTTGTGTGCGACCGTAGTGGTGAGCACCGTAGTAAAGCAACAGTTAGGAAAGCTGGTAGCAAAAAAATCGGTTGCCCATTTTCATTACTCGCCATCCGGGACGTGACGAATGACACGTGGGAGTTAAAAGTGGACAACGCGAACCATAACCACGAACCTACGACGAGTCTGTTGGGCCACGCTTTTGTGCGAAGATTTACCGAAGCCGAATACAAGCTAGTGGAGCAGCTAACTGCTCAAAACATGGAGCCACGTATCATATTTCAAACCCTAAGAAAACAGTTCCCCGACAGCCTGCATGTTCAGAAAGACGTGCAAAATGTGGTACAAAAAATTAGAGCGACACTGATGGACGAAAAGACTCCTATGCAGGCACTGGAAAGCATGCTGCATGACAACCGATTCATTTACGACACCCGACAGGAACCCAAAACAGATGTCGTAACAGAGATTTTCTTTGTTCATCCTTATTCAATCACTATGTGGCGTGCATTCCCGCACGTGATGTTGATCGACGCGACCTACAAAACAAACATCTACAACATGCCATTTGTCCAGGTTGTGGGGTTGACGTCGACCAACAAGTTTTTTTGTATCGCACATGCCGTTATTTGTAAAGAACGAAGGGGTAACTACATGTGGGTGCTTGAGCGGATCAAGTCAATGTTGCATGAATGTATGATGCCGCGTGTGATAGTCACGGATACAGAGCTTGCCCTAATTAACGCGTGTTCTAAAGTATTCCCGAACGCAACCAGGCTTCTATACCACTTTCACATCGAACAAAATATAGTTAGACAGTGCAAGAAAGGGTTCAATAAAGAAGATTGGGGGAAATTTATGTCGTACTGGCGGAGAGAGTGCGAATCTACTTCAGAGCCCATGTACAAGTACAACTTAGAGAAAAGGTATAACCGACTCGTGGTTGCCAACCGAGAAAGTAAGTGTTCCTTCAACAAACGACTCACCCAATCTATTATATTTTACACACGCTTTTACATTTCATTATTATATTTTTGCAGGTGTCTTTGATTACGTCTACGAAAACTGGCCTAACGAGCGTCGTCCGTAAGGCGCGTACGGGCCAAACGAGCGTCGAAACTAAGTTCGTCATTAAAATATATAATTTTTTTATTATTTAGTCGAAGTTGAACCGTAAGGCGCGTAGGTCTCTAACGAGCGTCGAAACTAAGTTCGTCGTTTTATATTTTAACGACGAACTTATTTCGATGCTCGTTAGAGACCTACGCGACTTACGGCTCGACATGCACTAAATAATAAAAAAAATATAATTTAACGACGATCTTAGTTTTGACGCTCGTAAGGC
The DNA here is from genome assembly GCA_030545235.1 of Helianthus tuberosus. Classification (NCBI taxonomy): domain Eukaryota; kingdom Viridiplantae; phylum Streptophyta; class Magnoliopsida; order Asterales; family Asteraceae; genus Helianthus; species Helianthus tuberosus. The sequence continues at coordinate 8,721,647 of CM060443.1, forward strand.
GCGTACGGGCCTAATGAGCATCGAAACTAAGTTCGTCATTAAAAAATATTTTTTTATTATTTAGTCGAAGTCAAACCGAAAGGCGCGTAGGTCCCTAACGAGCGTCGACAGCAAACTGTTTTTTTTAAATAGAAAATATTTTTTTAAAACTTAAATTGTTTTTTTTTTAAACATAAAACTGTTTTTTTAAACAAAATTTTTTTAAACAGATTTATTTTTTTAAACATAATTTTTTTTAATTATTTAGTCGAAGTCGAACCGTAAGGCGCGTAGGTCCCTAGCGAGCGTCGAAACTAAGATCGTCGTTAAAATATAAAACTTCGATCTTAGTTTCGACGCTCGTTAGGGACCTACGCTCCTTACGGTTCGATTTCGACTAAATAATAAAAAAATATATATTTTAACGACGAACTTAGCTTCGACGCTCGTTAGGCCTGTACGCGCCTTACGGACGACGTCGACTAAATAATAAAAATTATTATTTAGTCAACGTCGTCCGTAAGGCGCGTACAGGCCTAACGAGCGTCGAAGCTAAGTTCGTCGTTAAAATATATATTTTTTTATTATTTAGTCGAACCGTAAGGCGCGTAGGTCCCTAACGAGCGTCGAAACTAAGTTCGTCGTTTTATATTTTAACGACGAACTTATTTCGACGCTCGTTAGGGACCTACGCGACTTACGGTTCGACATGGACTAAATAATTAAAAAAATATAATTTAACGACGATCTTAGTTTTGACGCTCGTAAGGCGCGTACGGGCCTAACGAGCGTCGAAACTAAGTTCATCGTTAAAAAAATTTTATTATTTAGTCGAAGTCGAACCGTAAGGCGCGTAGGTCCCTAACGAGCGTCGACAGCAAACTGTTTTTTTTTAAATAGAAATTTTTTTTTAAACTTAAATTGTTTTTTTTTAACAGAAAACTGTTTTTTTAAACATAATTTTATTAAACAGATTTATTTTTTTAAACGGAATTATTCCATATATAACTTAGTAAGTTTTTTATGCATCATGTGTTGTACCACATGCTTTGGGACTTTTTCAAAAAAAAAAAAACTTGATTTTTCATTTTCAACCTTAAAGTTTTTTCTTTTACATTTTAACCCATTTGAATTACTTTTAACTCAAACTTTTTCATCTTTTGTAATTTAACACAACACTTTATTATTTACAACTTTAGTCCCTCAAACTTTTTATCTTTCGCATGTTTTTCGTTTTACGTTTCGTTATAAATTTTGCCAGTTAACATGTCGTAGCGTGCATGTGAGGTTCAACGTTTTTTGCTCTGTTTTTTCATATTTGACAGACCCGTCGCAACGCGTCCAATTTTTCCCTTTTTAAAACTTCCCCGCAACGGGCGGGTCCTAATTATTTTGTACGTTTAACGTTTCTGGTTAATTTCTTCGCATTAGACACTGTAACAGGTGTGCGTGGTTCAACGATTTTAGTCTCATTTTCATTCAGTGTAATTTTTACCATTTTATCTATTTTATTTTTACGATGTTGAGAGTCGATGTCGCTGTGGCATTGGTGGTACTTGGCACGGTTTTACGAACGTTTTTAACCTATTAATTTTTTTTACTAATATTTTGTTTCGGTTTACCCCTATACTTCCTTTACTTAAAAACTATTTTTACGTGCATATTTTATGTACGGGTATGTATAAATATTATTTGTTCTACATTCCGATGTAAACTTTTTTTATAGACGAGTAAGGTCAAATATAATACGTTTTCGTTTAAAGAAACTATTTTTACATGCATATTTTTATGTACGTTTTGGTATAAATTCAAGTTGTTCTACGTTTTGGCGTAAACTTTTTTGGGAAATGATTCAGGTCAAACATAATATGTTTTCGTGTTTATTTTATGTATGTTTCGTAAAGTTTTTTCGAACCGAGTGAAGTCAAATTATGGTTTCTTTTTCTCCCTTTTTTTTTCCGAAAGCTCTAATTAATCCCTTTCGATTACATGTGCATATTTTCCTTCATACCCGTTATGTTTTCTATGTATGAGTTGGGTCACATATAATACGTTCTGATTGTTCGATATAAATTCCATTTACTTTACGTTTGATCCAATCACAATGCTTATACAGGTTACACTGAGTTCAACTGGATACGTCAAAATGTGTGTTTTCATATGGTTAATGCATCATATAACGTTTGGACTAATTCATTCAATGTTTACGATGTACCCGCGCCGCAACGCGGGCGGGTCTTAACCCTAGTTTTTTTTAATTATTTAGTCGAAGTCGAACCGTAAGGCTCGTAGGTCCCTAACGAGCGTCGAAATAAGTTCGTCGTTAAAATATATATTTTTTATATTATTTAATCGAAGTCGAACCGTAAGGCGCGCAGGTCCCTAACGAGCGTCGAAACTAAGATCGAAGTTTTATATTTTAACAATGATCTTAGTTTCGACGCTCGTTAGGGACCTACACGACTTACGGTTCAACATGGACTAAATAATAAAAGAAATATAATTTAACGACGATCTTAGTTTTGACGCTCGTAAGGCGCGTACGGTCCTAACGAGCGTCGAAACTAAGTTCGTCGTTAAAATTTATATTTTTTTATTATTTAGTTGAAGTCGAACCGTAAGGCGCGTAGGTCTCTAACGAGCGTCGAAACTAAGTTCGTCGTTTTATATTTTAACGACGAACTTAGTCTCGACGCTCGTTAGGGACCTACGCGCCTTACGGTTTAACTTCGACTAAATAATAAAAAATATATTTTAACGACGAACTTAGTTTCGACGCTCGTTAGGCCCGTACGCGCCTTACGGACGACGTAGACTAAATAATAAAAAAAAATATAATTTAACGACGATCTTAGTCGATGTCGTCTGATTATTATTGACTGTCTGGTTTCCTTTTGTGCAGGTATTTGCACAAAATGATTTCCACTTCGATCACTGCTCGAAACAAAAGCCGGGAATGGTGCACCAGTGATGATTTATTTTTCTTATATTGCCTCTTATACAAGAGGCCGCGCTCTCGCCTTCGGGTTGGCGCAGTATTTTGCCTCCGCGCATCATCGACAGGAGCGCGGACAGTTATTCGGCGGCGCCTACGTGACTAGGATAGCCCTTTCGTTGGGCTATCATCCGGAGAATGACCGCGAACATGTAGGCCCGCCTGCACAGCCGAAGCGGATGAGGAGGAACACATTATCCAGAATGCACGTTACCAAAGACTTCCCAGACGGGAAGCGGTTTAAGAATCTGAACGGCACGCAATACGTGCTTACACAGCTGCCGGAACAGTTCCCTCCGTATTATCCCCCGCACAATCCGGAGCTGCCGGAGCCGCATGAGCCGGCCGTCGTCATTCCGCAGCCACCACCGCCGCGTGGACCACCCGGGGTGCCTCAGTTCCGACGCCATGTTTGGCCCGGTCCTGACACATCACATCAGCGGCTGCTTCGGTACGTTGAAAGGAACAAGTATCTGTTGGAGTGGGTGGCTGCGGCGCTGCTGTAGCAGCGACAACATGACGGGTTACCTCCACTACCCTTCATTACGGATGCGGAATAGGATCAGCAGCAGGAGCAACAGCAGCAGTATTTAATCATTTTATCATTTTGTTATGTATACACAAACTTTTCTTGTATATATCAAACTTTCGGTGTACATAAAAAAACTTTTGCTGTAAACGGTTTAACATATTCGAACAGTACCCGGGTATTTCCACTTATTTAAGCTATAATATTTTAAAGTTACCCGTATATACGCTTCTCAAAATTTTAACAATATACGCTTTTCGACGACATCGACTAAATAAATTAACGACGACGTCGACTAAATAATAAAAAAAATTATATATTTTTAACTCGTTATATATTTTAAGCGAGTTAACGTTGTAACCGTGTGAGAATTTATACAACAAGTAGGCCGAATGTTGAAACAAATTTCTGGAAGTTAATATACGCTGCGTATTGACCTATACGCAGCGTATATAAACCTGGTAAAAATCTGATGCTTCAAACCTACCAAAATGACCCCAAATTTTCTGATGTTTAGTATACGCTGCGTATAGGTCAATACGCAGCGTATAGGTTTAACCCCTATACGCTGCGTATTGGCTTATACGCACCGTAGACAAACCTTGTTTTCTGTGCAATGATTGGTTATCAGGCACTGAGATCCATGGTTTATCTACGCAGCGTAGAGGTCAATACGCAGCGTATAGCGTTAACCCTATACGCTGTGTATTGACCTCTACGCTGCGTAGATATACCCTAGTTTTGCTAGGGTTTGCTGTGCCAATAGGCACACCCGTTTATAAATGGAAAAAATAATGCGAACCAAGCATTTCTACTTGGAAGGAGTGAGTTATTAAAAAAAAGTCTGGAAACAGATCTGGGAACATAATTAGTTTGTATAATTAGGTTGTATTATTTTCGTAGTTACATATGTTACATATATCGTTTTAGTTACAGACGGTTCGATTAGTACTAACATATATAGCATTATTTATAGAAGCAATACAGGGCTTGTAAGCAAAATGGCTCGTTAAATTGTATAAAAAACCTGGTTCATTATTATTCTTTAAAAAAAAAATATTTTACATATGTAACTATAGTATATAACATATGTAACTAGCAACTGTTACATATGTAACATTGCATATATGTTCTTAATTTTTAAACAAGTTTGAAAATTAGCTTGAAATTTTAAACAATAACTGGAAAGATACATACGTAAATTTACGTACATAAACTAGTTGTGATCCATGTTTATGAAAAGGTTTTCACATTACCCGCATTTTAAATCGATGACAATTAATTCTTGAAATTTCAAACAAAATCTCGAAACAAAGTATTTAAACCTTTTACATATGTTACATTTCTTAGTTATATTTGTAAATAAACCTGTTGACAAATTATTTAAAGCAAACTTTGAAATTTTATATACGTAAGGGGAGTGGGGGTGGTCACTAGTGATAGAATTCTATCACTCACAATATCCAATCAACTTCTGTCATGTCATCAGCCACTATTGTATCACTCACAAACATTTTGTAGTGGCGGTGGTCATCAATAGTGATAGAATTCCGTCACTCACAAAATTTTTTTATTTTTTTTTAAATTAGAAATTAACAATAAAACACTAAAATTATAAATTTCATTAAAATTAAAACATACTAGTTCAATTTAACATACTAGAAATATTTTAGGCTACAATTAAAAAAAAAAAACCTACTCCTCGTCCGACTCATGAAACTCCAAACCTAAAGAACCTACTAGTTCGATTAAATCGTATCTCAACCGAAAGTGAGTTTCTTCATTACGCAATTCTTGTTGGATATTTTGTGGAACTTGAACTTGTGTAGGAGGATCCGGCACCCAATCCGGAGATATTGCACGTCCGTCTTCTTTGATCATCATATTGTGCAATATGATACATGCATATACTATGCTATGTATTGCATTCTTGTTCATCGCACGAACCGGTCGGTGTAGTATACCCCATCTACCCTTTAAAACACCAAAAGCCATCTCAACATCTTTTCTTGCCGATTCTTGCAATTTTTTGAACACGATTTCTTTAGCCTCGACAAGAAATGAGGGAGCTTTCAGAAAAACAGACCATGACGGGTAGATACCATCCACAAGAAAAAAAGCCTCATTTGTAATATTGTCCGTTAACATAGAAAGGAGAGGAAAGTGCGTTACCATCCGTTACGGTTTGAAACAACAGCGACGTGTGCAACACATTGATGTCGTTGTTTGAACCTGGAACACCGAAATACGAATTCCAAATCCATAAATCATTCGACGCCACCGCTTCTAGTATGATGGTTGGTCTTTTGATGTCACCCCTAACATACGCCCCTCGCAACTCTCTTGGACAATTTTTCCACTCGATATGTGTACAATCGATGCTACCGAGCATCCCTGGAAAATGCCATCTAGCCTCATGTGCGGCGTAAATACGTGAGATGCCGTGGCTCGCCGGTTTACGTCAAAACTCTTTACCATACAACTTAATGACCGTGTTGCAAAAAAATTGCAAACATTCACGGGAAGTTCTGGACGCCATAGCTAGATATTCATCATATTGATCGGGAGGGTTACCTGTCGCTAGTTGGCGAATGGCGGACGTGCATTTTTGTATCGCCGTGAAACTTGGTTTGCCCCTCGTATCGTAACGTTCTTGAAACCATTCCTCGCTTGCTTCGATGTCTCCAACAATCTTTAAAAATAATTCTTTGGGTAAACGAAACCGATCTCTAAACATTTCGGCATTGTAGAGCGGATTCTCCACAAAATAATCGTTCATTAACACTTCGTTGGCACGTATACGATCACGGTCTACCATCTTCTTTTTTGGGCGGGACGAACTAGTATCAAGTTCGTTATACACCGACACAAAATATTTTAGCGTCTCATTGTCGGAAGACGACTCGGTATCGCTATCGCTAGACATAGGAAACGCCGGATCCGTAGGGAACTCCATTTGAGAAAGATGTAGATTGTGTGAAATGTATTTATGTTTTGGTGTGTGTGAAATGGTTAAAAATGGGGATATATATAGATAAAAGGTTTAAAGGTTTTTTTTTAATAAGTTTACCGTTACAAAACGGTCTAAAAGGAATCAAAAAACGGTCGAAATCATCAAGTTCAACGCGTTATCATCTCAACGCGTTATCATTTCAACGCGTGAACAAGGTGGTGGCGACGGTGTTCGTGATACTTTCACGAGTGATGGGCAGTCCATAACGGACCGCCCCCACTCCCCTAACTTATAAAATTAGAAATTTAGTTTGGAAATTTTAGCCTAAAAATGTTAGTAGAGATAAAAAAAAAATATCTATACACACAGTAAACTTCTAAATGATCTTCGAAATATGTTGCTCTTTATATGTAACATTTCATTTTACATATGTAATAATTGCTAGTTACATATGTAGCTTTATAATAATATATAATCACATAGAATTTTAGTTTGAAAAGTTAAACCAAATGTGGAAATTTATATACGTAAATTACATTATCAGTTGTTAATTGGAAATATTTACACGTATATGTAAAGTTACATATGTTACAAATTTTACATGCATAACTAAGATGAACTTGTTTTTGGTTTGTATAACATATGTAAATTGATGAACTTGTTTTGTTCTTAAGTGAAGGGTTTTTGTGTCAAATATGATGATGATTATCAAGACTTGAAGCATTTTTTTTTTGATGTTACGTCTGTTACACATTGTTATGTCTTTAATGTTGATTGCAATAATTTGTTATAAATTTATACATTTTATCTTACGCTTTATAACATAAGTAACACTAAGTTTGAAATAATTCATATCAAAATCTATATTTCTAGTTGCATATGTAACGTTACCGATAGCGTTTCTAAATGAACTCTGGTTGATGGTCAATTGTAATGATTTTTTTTTTCTTTTTTTCTACAAATTTTAGTTGTCATATTATAACATACGTAACTCTGTGTCTTGGACTAATAGATAATAAAGATTATCGTGCTAGTTACATATGTATAGGATGGTTTATATATATATATTTAGGGTGGGGTTCTAGAATGAACACTAGTGTATTTGCGAACTGAGTGAATAAATCCAGACCATTGATCTACACATGTGTATTGCCTGGATCTCATCATCAAATCGTAAAATACACTAGTGTATTTCAACATCAAATCCTGGTCATTGATCTACACACGTGTATGGCCAGGATTAGTTCACTCAGTTCGCAAGCTACACTAGTGTTCACTCTTGAACCTAATCCTATATATATATATATATAGACCCTAGAAACCCAATAATAGCCATTGATTAATCAGATTGATGGATGAGATCATTTTGGTCTTGCCCCATTTTTACTTTTTAGTATAATATTAAGAGTAAATTGCCATTTTAGTCCCTGAGTTTTGTCCAAATTTGCCATTTTGATCCAAATAGTTTTATTTTCCCCCCTGGGTCCCTGACTTTTACATTTGTTGCCATTTTGATCACTTTTCCTAACTCCATCCAAAAACCCAGTTACTCTTTTCAATTTAAACCTTTTCAGTTGCCATTTTGATCCAATTCCAAAAAATCAAAAAAATTCTAAAAAATTCAAAAAAATCTAAAAAATTCTAAAAAATCATAAAAATTCTAAAAAATTCAAAAAAATATAAAAAATTCTAAAAAATCATAAAAATTCTAAAAAATTCAAAAAAATATAAAAATCAAAAAAATTCTAAAAAATCATAAAAATTATAAAAAATCAAAAAAATCCAAAAATCATTAAATGTTTCGGCACGAACCGTTTCGACCCGTACCGTTTCGAACCGAACCGTTTCGACCCGTACCGTATCGAACCGAACCGTTTCGACGTGAACCGTTTCGAACCCGTACCGTATCGAACCGTACCGTTTCGACGCGAACCGTTTCGACCCGTACCGTTTCGACCCGTACCGTATCGAACCGAACCGTTTCGACGCGAACCGTTTCGAGCCGAACCGTTTCAACACGAACCGTTTCGACCCGTACCGTTTCGACCCGAACCGTTTCGAGCTGAACCGTTTCGACGCGAACCGTTTCGACCCGTACCGGTTCGATACGGTACGGGTCGAAACGGTTTGCGTCGAAACGGTTCGCGTCGAAACGGTTCGCGTCGAAACGGTACGGTTCGAAACGGTTCGGGTTCGAAACGGTACGGTTCGAAACGGTTTGGGTTCGAAACGGTTCGGTTCGATACGGTACGGGTCGAAACGGTACGGTTCGAAACGGTTCGCGTCGAAACGGTTCGGTTCGATACGGTTCGGTTCGATACGGTACGGGTCGAAACGGTTCGGTTCGAAACGGTTCGCGTCGAAACGGTTCGGTTCGAAACGGTTCGCGTCAAAACGGTACGGTTCGAAACGGTACGGGTCGAAACGCTTCGCGTCGAAACGGTTCGGGTTCGAAACGGTTCGGCTCGAAACGGTTCGCGTCGAAACGGTACGGTTCGATACGGTACGGGTTCGAAACGGTTCGCGTCGAAACGGTACGGTTCGATACGGTACGGGTTCGATACGGTACGGGTTCGAAACGGTTCGGTTCGATACGGTACGGGTCGAAACGGTACGGGTCGAAACGGTTCGGTTCGAAACGGTACGGGTCGAAACGGTTCGTGCCGAAACATTTAATGACTTTTGGATTTTTTAGAATTTTTTTGATTTTTTAGAATTTTTTTGATTTTTATATTTTTTTGAATTGTTTAGAATTTTTATGATTTTTTAGAATTTTTTATATTTTTTTGAATTTTTTAGAATTTTTTAGATTTTTTTGAATTTTTTAGATTTTTTAGAATTTTTTTGAATTTTTTGGAATTTTTTTGATTTTTTGGAATTGGATCAAAATGGCAACTGAAAAGGTTTAAATTGAAAAGAGTAACTGGGTTTTTGGATGGAGTTAGGAAAAGTGATCAAAATGGCAACAAATGTAAAAGTCAGGGACCCAGGGGGGAAAATAAAACTATTTGGATCAAAATGGCAAATTTGGACAAAACTCAGGGACTAAAATGGCAATTTACTCTAATATTAATGATAGGTATAAGAAGGGTATATTTGAAAATTTTACAATTTCTCTCTCCTGACAGAAAGTGTAACATCTGTCAACTTTCCTCTCTCTCCTGACAGAAGTGTAAATCTATCTACTTTCCTCTCTCCTCTCTCTCTATAATTTTGTTCATTTTTTTTACTTTTGTATACGTACATTACAAAAAAAATGTGTTACAAATATCATCTATTTATGTTTTTTTAGAATTTTTAAATATGTAACTGACAAAACATATTAGAATTGTTACATTACTAAAACTCAGCTATGTTGTTACATAAAGATGTTACACAAAAAAAGTGTAACATAACCAAAGAACAATTTATTTTTTGTTACACTATTATCACCCAGTTGTTACACTGACAAGAATCACTAAAACCCAGCTATGTTGTTACATAGAGATGTTACACAAAAAAAGTGTAACATAACCAAAGAACAAATTATATTTTGTTACATTATTATCACCCAGTTGTTACACTCACACGAATCCCCCTGACCTTTGTCAACTAGCACATTTGTTTCATCTAACAATAAAAAACATATTAGAACTGTTACATTACTAAAACCCAATTATGTTGGGTTACATAAAGATGTTACGCAAAAAAAGTGTAACATAATCAAAGAACAATTTATTTTCTACTACATTATTATGGCCCAGATCTGAAACAAATTTTACACAAAAAAATTGATAAAATCAATAATAAAAAGCAAAAAAAGGTGTTACATATATCATCTATTTATGTTTTTTTTAAGAATTTTTAAATATGTAACTAACAAAACATATTAGAATTTTTACATTACTAAAACCCAGCTATGTTGGGTTACATAAACATGTTACACAAAAAAAGTGTAACATAACCAAAGAACAATAATCTGGAAAAAAAAATATAACAACACACTTTATTTTTACAACAATCTAAAAAAGTGTAATAATCCACTTTATTTTCAGTAACATACATTATTTATGTAACACGAAAAAATGTAACATGCATTTTTTTCTTTGATTGTTACATTTCGTAACTAAGACGCAAGAATTGTTACATCCAACAACAATAAATTTTTTAGATTCAACCATAAAATCAGTAATAAAAAACAACATATCCAGAAAACAAGAACTTAATAACATTAATCTTCTTAAACAAGAAAATGACAAAAAAGTTGCAAATCTACAAAACACAAAAAAATAAAGATCTACAAAACAAAAAAAAAATTGCAAATCTGAAAATTGCAAATCTGGATGACCTTTTAGATCTGGAACACCAAAAAATTGCAAAATCTGAAAATTACAAAAAAGTGAAGATCTACAAAAACACAAACATACTTATGGATCTGGAGGACTTATAGATCTGGAACATCATGTTCAACATCAAACATCTTTTGGATCATCTTCAAAATCAAACCGTCATCTGAAACATCATCTTCAACATCGAACATCTTCAACCGGATCTGGAGCATCTTTTGGATCTGGTAGCATCTTCCCGGAGCATCTGGAGCATCTTCAACCGGAACATCTGGTGCATCTCTTTTTATTCGGAGCATCTTTTTGTTCCGAGCATCTGGAGTTTTGGTGGTTGATTAAGAAGGATTTTGATAAGAAAAAGAATTTTTTTTTTTGTTTCAGATCTTAGATCTGGAATGAGGTAGAGAAGTGTGAGGGTAGAGAAGTGTGAGGGTGATGAAGGTTAAAGGGAGAGATGAATTTCTTTGTTTCAGATCTTAGTTCCGAATTTCTTTGATCTGAACAAAGTGGTGGTGGGTTTTTTGGTAGAGGAGAGAGATGAATGAGGAGAGAGATGAATGAGGAGAGAGGTAGTGTTAATTGAAATGAATGAGGTCTAATGAGTTTTTTTATAAGTGTAGCCATTATAAATTCTAGAGAGAGAATATTGTAACACCCCGAAAATATAAAACTTTATATTAGAATTATAAAGTATAAATAAACAAGAATTCACTAACTAGGAAATTTTAACCTAGTTAACTACAAATCTAGAAGTAACTTATGATAGGGTTAAAAATAACCAAACATTAAATAGAAACGAAAGATGAGGGGCCTATGTTGCTAAACTTGAAACTTAATTTCATAAAAACAAAAATTAAAACACACCAAACACACTTTGAGTGTGTCTGGTCATACAAGAAGCAGGAGGGCGGCAAGGGTTCTTCACCAAACCCTAACTCCACAAATTTGATCAACTGAAGGCTAATTCCTGTCCCAAATAGAAATCTAAACATAGATTCGTGATCCTCATCACAAGGGGATTACAAGGTATGTGAAATTTTGTGCTAATTCTCTGTTTGAAATTCTCATGAAATTTGGGAAAATCTGAAATTCATGGTTGCATGTTTGTTTTATGATGAATTAGGAACCATCTAGTGTCTAGGGACAAACCCTAGACAAATACGAGTTGAAATCATGTGAAATTTTAGTGAAACCTATGAACACCATTGTAGGTGATTAGTGGGTTATGTGTAATTTGATGAACACTAGGAAATAGAGTGTTGATCTAGTGTAATTTGACAATTTTGAAGTGATTTCAGAAATTTAGAAGTTAACAATCATATAAAATGGTTGATTGGGGTGAAATTAGGGCTAAGTGATGAGCTAGAAAGTTGCTATATAATCATGTAAAAATCTGCCCCTAAAGTGTTTGTGAAAATGCCTCAAAGAAGGCTTAAAAATTAAATTCAAAGTTCAAACGCATAATTATGATGTTTCGGTATATTATGCGATATGTGGTTTAAAGAGAGTTCTAAACATGTCATTAATGGACTCTATAGGAAAGGACGCAGGAGCGTCAAGCGGACAAGCGGGTGGCGAATTACGTTTGAAAGGCCTACATTGAAGGTATGTAACTTGACCCGTTACATTCGATGAATTGTTGTTAAACTATGTGGTGTTGAATAAAAGTTGTGTTGATTGTAGCGACCGTGTTCGTTACTTAAATCCGTAGGTTAAGAATTAGTTTGTAGTCGTTTGGGTAGTCATCAAAATGGAGGATTTCCGTAGATGAACCAAACGGGTCACCTAACGATAAGTTGTAGTATTAATATTGTAAATAGATAGAGATGGCGAAATGGTCACAAGAGCACGAAGCCATAGGTTTGGTAATGAAGTGCCGGTGATAATAAGCCCCGGTAGTTGGGTAATAAACGCCATAGGTCTACTAGTTAAATGGTAGCAAAATAAGTAGAGTTATAATGGGTCGAATAAATGCATAGCGACATTTAGTTGTTCGGACCGCAAATTTAAAATTTCGGTATCAAAATTTTAATAGTTACGTTGGTAATGAATTTACAAACGTATAGGAAAAAGAATCACCTAAAACGGACTTACGAGTCAAAAGTTATGGTCAATTGAAGTTAAAATTTAGAATTTCCGGAGCTGGCAGCAAATGCAGGTCACAAACCTGCATCTGCTGAAAAATCGTTCCTACCGCGCCACGCGACAGGATCACAAGTACCCGCCGCGACACGCGGGAGTCGTCGCGCCACGCGACGTATCGAGTGAAACCTGCCGCGACACGCGGCAGGGTAACTTCTGAAAAATTATTTGTTTTCTCATGTTTTGATGCTAGGATTTGTTTGTATGATACAAATTGTTGTCAAAACTAACATTATGGATGGTTTTGACCTTAGGTGTCTATGGTGAACTTACGGATGATGATCAAGCAAATGTTGAAGAACCGAACACGACTTTTGAAGCTTCCGCTACATGTTAACCTTGAATAGACTATGTTTAAATGATGTAATCAAATTGCTAAACAACTTTAAATGTTTTAACTTAGTCGTTAACTGACTAAGGCATTTTGTTACTTTTGAAATTTTACTTATGGTTTCCATGTACAATTAGTCATCTTTTATATAAAATGGTATGAATTACTATTAAATTTCAAGTAAATTTAGACGGGTGTTACAAATATGTAAAAAAGTTGTCAGCATTCTCATAAAGGAATACCTGTTACATTTTTAGGCTATGGGTAAATTGACGTAAATACCCCTCTCTTCATCTTTATGCATATGAGATGTGGCTGAATTGTAGCCACACATGTGGGTTTTCAGGGTTTAGTCAACTGGAGTGAGTTTTCTCCTTATAATTAGCCTATATATATATATATATATATATATATATATATATATAGGAGAAGGATCCGTTAGAAACCACCCTTTATTGCGAGAACCACGAGAACCAGTGTGAACACAAATAGTAATACCTAAAAAAATCTAAAAAAACACCCAAAATATATATATTTTTTTTACTATTTTTTTGGAAAAATCGCTATATTTCGTTTATAATAAAAAAAATTTCAAAAAAAAAATTTGAGTCACAGGTATCCATGCACATGTGCATTTGTATCATTTCTTTGACAAATTTCGTAGTTCATTACAAATATTAGACAATTGCACTTTCATTTACACTACCACGTGTAATGCACTACTTTTTATGTTAACAAAATAAGAAATTCACATGTGCATCTATATGTACCAACATGAAATAAGGTGTGTTGGTACGCTACTTTCTTTTTCATCTATCATTCCATCCATAATACACAAACATGCACATGTGCATTTTTTGTCATTTCTTTGACAAATTCCGTAATTCATTACAAATATTAGACCATTGCACTTTCATTTACCCTACCATGTGTAATACAATACTTTTTACATTACCAATATTAGAAATGCACATGTGCATCTATATGTATCAACATGAAATAAGGTGTTTTGGTACACTACTTTGAATACACTTTCCCTTTCATCTATCATACCATCCATAATACACTACCATTACCTCCTATCATCCATAATACAATACCATTATCTCATACCATCCATAATACAATACCATTACCAATATTTTCACTTTATTACATGTATGTAAACACCATTTATACCATCCAATCAACATATTACATCATAAATTGACAACTATAACCAAACCATCAACCACTAGATATAACTAACCAAAAAACATGTATATGGGCCTACTTCTCCATTCAAAATCACAAACTTTTTGTACCAAAACACGTTATATCATGGTTATACCTAATGATGCACATGTGCATTTTGAATAGTGGTAATGTAAAAAGTAGTATATTACAGATGGTATTGTAAATTAAAGTGCAATTGTCTATTCCTAATAACGTATTACCGAATTTGTCGAAGTAATGATACATATGCACATGTGCATGGATAACTGTTACTCCAAAAAAAATGTTTTTTTGTTTTTTGTAACGAAATATAGCGATTTTTTTTAAATATTAAAAAAAATTTTAAGTGTTTTTTTGATTTTTTTAGATTTTATTTTGTGTTCACATTGGTTCTCGCGGTTCTCGCAAAAATGGTGGTTCTCGCATGAACCTTACCCTATATATATATGGGAAAGATCACTAGAAAACTTACATATAGTGAGAGAACTAGAGAACTACCTATTAAAGTAAAAAAAAAAAATAATAACTCACAAAGGTAATCGAATTTCAACAAACCTCTTCGGAGTTTTTCGATCTCACAATGTCCTTTATCCAAAAAAAAATTGAAAATACCCCTAAAGACGCCGGTATACTACACATGTGTAGTATCAGGAAAAAAAAACGTTTTTTAGGTTTTGTTTAGCTTTTGGGGTTGGTTTTTTTGGATTTAGATTTTAGGGTTACGTTTTTTTGGGGGGTTGGGGGTTTAGGTTTTTAGGTTATGGGGGTGGGGGCTTAGATTTTTGGGGGGCGGGGGTTTAGGTTTTTAGAGGGTGGGGGTGGGGGGGATTTAGGTTTTTGGGGGTGGTTAGGGTGGGGGTAGGGTAGGGTTGGGGGGGGGGTTAGGTTTTTAGGGTGGGGGTTAGGTTTTAGGGTAATATTACACATGTGTAGTAAGCTCTCGTTTTTAATGGTTTTTGTTTTTTTTTTTTTTTGAAAGAGGGCATTGTGGGATACAAAAGCTCCGAAGCTGTTTTTTGAAATTCGCTTTTGTTTTCAAGTTATAATTTTTTTATATGTTTTTAGAAGTTCCTTAGTTCTCTCAATCAAACTAGTTTTCTCTTGAACCCTACCCAATATATATAGAAACGAGATCAGGAGAAAACTGTTGGAATTGTGAAAACAGTGAGAACGGATTCTCGTCGAACATGTGGCAGGGGCGCTAAATGATATGCAGGGGCAAGATTGTCGTTGTTCACGTTCCCCTCAATAAGTCACATTATATGCAACAGATATGGCGTTTTATTCTTTATGCTTGTTTTAATGGCATTTTTTTCAAAGTAATATTTGAAAATGGCGTTTGTGTTTCAATGGCCTTCTTCATATATCACTTTTTTGTGCATAACATGTGATTTGGAAGGTACATAACAAACCATAGAAGATCGCATACACACATAAACGCCAAAGAAAAAGAACACTTTTCAGTAAATAAAATAGGTGAGGATAAACTCAATAAAATTTTGCTCAATGAGATGGACAAAATCCTCACTTAAGAACTTTGTCCAACACACTGAGTGAAATTTTATTGAAAACAAAACTGAATCTCCAAGAAACGGCGTTGCCATGTGTGGTTTTTGAACTTTCTAGCGTTTTAAATTAAATGGTATTTAGTAAAATATGGCGTTTGTTTTTTGTGTGATCAACGGAAGGTCCTGAGACGTTGTTTATATAAGATGTTTTTGGCGCGTAGTTTACGCGAGAATTTTTATAATAAATGTTAGTAATAAAGTTTCTGTCATTTCAGTTACTGTTTGTAGTTACTGTTTGTTCAGCTTTATCTGTTAAAGCTGTAAGGCGTCTCATCATTAAGTTTGGCGTTTTGTATGAATGGCGTTTTAGATAAAGATGGCAAAATACAACTAATTAACTTTTGTAAGAAAAAATAATGTTATGGCGTTTTAAAACATATATCACTTTTTGTGCATAACATGTGATTTGAAAGGTACATAACAAACCAAAGAAGATCACACACACACATAAACGCCAAAGAAAAAGAACATTTTTCAATAAATAAAATAGGTGAGGATAAACTCAATAAGATAAAGATGTAAGGCGTCCCATCATTAAGTGTCACGACCCCCGACCCCTGCCCTGGGAGGCGGGCGGCCACGACACGCGGAGCTGGTGGTATCGGTGTTTATTAATTTGGCAGCAGAAATTTACATCAGGACCGTAGCTAGGAAATAGGTTATGAGAGTAAAATACCACATTTTATAAATAATAAATACATGAGAAAAACTCAAGTTTCCATTATAATATGTTTATAGGGATAAACCTTAATTTATTGAAATAAAACTTCTTTCTTGTTTAGGTAACTTTTATAGCCACTTTTCCAAGCCTCCAGTGCTCTCCAGCTGGCTTCTATTTGGCTTTCACATTTTGTAACCTGAAACGCGTTTTAAAAAGTTTTATTAGCAAGAAATACTGGCGAGTGCATCCCAGTTTAATCAAAACAAGAGTTCTATATCTTTACAGTATTGAGAGCGATTACAATGTTTCTATCTACCAAATTACTACCCACGGTACTGTCAATCCTGACTTGTGGTCATGTTACTATTCACAGTATTAGTAACAAGTAATGTATACAAAACTCCAACATACCGACAGTAATTGTAGAATACACAGACTCAATCACTGTTATTATAATTTAAAACAATTGAGGTTTGTATAAAACGGTTTACAAAAATAAATGTACGCACATTGCTATTTTAGATAACCCTACTGCTTTCTGTAACTTCCTGGTTATAATCTATTAAAATTAAACAATGCACATGTGTTAGTAAGATAACCCAATTTACATGCAGAGCCTCGACATGCGTTACGGAGCTCTAAATCAATCGGGCAGAGTAACTAATACGTAACCGGGGGTTATAATACTTACAATGAGGCAGAGCTTCGTTTTTAGGGGTATTATTCCCGAGAGTTTTAGCTTATAATAGTTGAGAGAGAAATAGAAAATTTTGAACGATTGAAATTGAGGCTAGAGGCCTCCTTATATAGGCTGGTCGACGGGTGGCTCGCGCCCTGCGACGCCCTGTGCTTAATCCTTCGCGGCCCGCCTTGTGTCACTCCTTTGCGCCCCGTGACAAATATGAGAGTCCGGGTCGCGGCCCGCGAGGCCCTCATTATTTGATTTTTATTTATATAAAGGTATTTTAATCTCGTTTTTCGTATACGGGGTGTATTTTAGGACATGTAGGAGTATTTTAAGGGCTTTGGGAGAGTTGTTATATCATCCCCACCTTGTTTTAGATCTCGTCCTTGAGGTCTACTAGAACAGGTGTGGGTATTTCCCTTGCATCTCTGACTCGAGCTCCCCTGTGTATTCTGGTCCTCTCTTGGAATCCCATTTCACTTTGACCAGAACTAATCTCTTTTGTTTGAGATTCTTGATATTTCTATCTTCAATCTGCAATGGTTTCTCTACAAATTTAAGTTTCTCATTTACCTCTATGTCCTTAAGAGGTACCACTAATGTTTAATCTGCTAAACACTTCTAAATCACATATATGAAATACATCGTGTATTATAACAACTCTCCCAAAGCCCTTAAAATACTCTTATACGTCCTAAAATACACCCCGTGTACGAAAAAACGTGCTTAAAATACCTTTATAATAATAAAAATAAGAAAAACAAAATCTTAGGGTCACTCACGGGCCGCGACCAGCACCTTTGTGTGCTTCGTGGTGTGCGACAGAGGGTCAGCTGGCGCAACCGCAGCATGCCACGTGGCACGACACCCGGATGACCTACGCTTGTGACTGGCCAAGGCTAGATCCTAGCGTACACTCTCGCGGGCCGCGAGAATGTTTGATCAGGCTTACGCGGGGCCGCGAGCTACCCCTGGTCAGCCCTATAAATTGAGAACGAGAGCTCAGTTAAAATCGTTCAAAAATCTTTCTCTCAACTATTACCAGGAACAACATCAATTTCCAAGACACCTTACCGTTTAGCACCAGCATAGATGCAAGAACTGAAGAAATAGTTGGACGAACTTTTGGAGAAAGGTTACATACAACCTAGTTCATCGCCATGGGGAGCACCAATCTTGTTTGTCAAGAAGAAGGACGGGTCAATGCGTATGTGCATTGATTACCGCGAATTGAACAACGTAACGATTAAAAATCGGTACCCATTACCGAGAATCGATGATATATTCGATCAACTGCAAGGAGCTCGATTCTTCTCTAAGATCGATTTACGCTCAAGATATCATCAACTGAAAGTACAGGAAGAGGACATTCCTAAAACTGCTTTCAGAACAAGGTATGGTCATTATGAATTTACAGTCATGCCATTTGGTTTAACCAATGCCCCAACCGCATTTATGGACATGATGAACAGAATATGTAAACCATATCTGGATAAATTCATAATTGTAAAGAGGATCATGCAGAGCATTTGTTTATACTCTTAAATTTGCTGAGAAAAGAAAAGCTTTATGCTAAATTTTCAAAATGTGAATTTTGGTTACAAGAAGTGCAATTCCTTGGACATCTGGTTAATCATGAAGGAATTCATGTGGATCCTACAAAAATCGAGGCGATTACTAAGTGGAAAGTCCTTGGATCACCGACGGAGGGTGAGAAGTTTTCTTGGACTAGCAGGTTATTATAGACGTTTTATTCAAGATTTTTCTAGAATAGCCATTCCCTTAACGAAATTGACTTGCAAATCAATTAAGTTTGAATGTGGATCAAAACAGGAGGAAGCCTTTAGGATTCTAAAACAAAAGTTAACCAATGCACCCATACTAGCATTACCAGGAGGAACTGAAGACTTTATAGTCTATTGTGATGCGTCTAAGTTAGGTTATGGATGTGTGTTGATGCAGCGTCAAAAGGTTATAGCCTATGCCTCTAGACAACTTAAAAATCATGAAGAGAATTATACAACCCATGATCTAGAGTTAGGAGCTATAATTTTTGCCCTTAAAATTTGGAGACATTATCTTTATGGTAGTAAGTTTACTGTTTTCACCGATCATAATAGTCTAAGATATGTTTTTGGGAAAAATGAGTTAAATATGAGACAAAGACGCTGGATGGAGATTCTTAGTGATTATGATTGTAATATCATGTATCATGCAGGAAAGGCTAATGTAGTAGCTGATGCTTTAAGTCGAAAGTATCATGAAAAGACAAACGATTACGTTCTCTTAAATTAAATCTGCAGATAGATTTAAATGAGCAAATTAAAGAAATACAAGAATCAGTAATCAAGGACGATACTAAAAAATTAAAAGGAATGATTAAGGAACTAGAACAAGGAACAGATGGAAATTGGAGATTTCATAATAAAAGAATCTGGATACCCAAACAAGGAAACCTACGCCACCGAATTTTAGAAGAAGCCCATAAATCTAAGTAATACATCGTGGTAACGATAAAATGTATCAAGACTTAAGAAATAATTCCTGGTGGATAGGAATGAAAAAAGATATAGCAACCTATGTTGCTAAATGTCTAACCTGTTCACAGGTTAAAGCTGAACATCAGAAACCTTCAGGTTTATTACAGCAATTAGAAATGCCAATATGGAAATGAGAATTGATTACAATGGACTTTGTTACTAAATTAACCAAGACACGAAAAGGTAATGATGCAATGTGGGTGATTGTTGACAGATTAACCACATCTGCTCATTTCTTACCTATGAAGGAAACTTTCAGTATGGAACAATTAGCCAAGTTATATGTAAATGAAATAGTTTCATTACATGGAATTCCATTGTCTATTGTTTCTGATAGAATAGCCGTTTTACTTCTCATTTTTGGACTAGTTTCCAGAAAGCAATGGGAACCAAGTTAAAACTAAGCACAGCTTATCATCCTCAAACGGATGGGACAGAGCGAAAGGACAATTCAGACAATAGAGGATATGCTTAGAGCTTGTGTAATTGATTTCAGAGGAAATTTGGATGATCATTTACCATTAATAGAATTTTCCTACAACAACAGCTATCATACCAGTATCAATGCTACACCATTTGAAGAACTTTATGGACGAAAGTGCCGAACTCCAGTCTGTTGGGCAGAAATTGGAGAAAAACAACTATCTGGACCAGAGATCGTGCAAGAAACAACGGACAAGATAATTCAAATCAAGGAAAGACTAAAAGCAGCACGAGATCGTCAAAAGAGTTATGCTAATAACAGGCGAAAACCATTGGAATTTCAGGTAGGAGACAAGATTTTATTAAAAGTTTCTCCATGGAAAGGAGTAGTCAGATTTGTCAAAAGGGGAAAGCTAAGCCCTAGGTATGTTGGACCTTTTGAGATTATTAGAAGTATAAGACCTGCAGCTTACCAAGTACAACTGCCAGAGGAAATGGCAGGAATACATGATATATTTCATGTATGTAATCTCAAGAAGTGTTTAGCAGATGAAACATTAATGGTACCTCTTAAGGATATAGAGGTAAATGAGAAACTTAAGTTCGTAGAAAAACCACTACAGATTGAAGATAGAAACATCAAGAATCTCAAACACAAGAGATTAGTTCTGGTCAAAGTGAAATGGGATTCGAAGAGAGGACCAGAATACCCATGGGAACTCGAGTCAGATATGCAAAGGAAATATCCACACCTGTTCCAGTAGACCTCAAGGACGAGATCTGAAACAAGGTGGGGGAGGATATAACAACCCTCCCAAAGCCCTTAAAATACTCTTATACGTCCTAAAATACACCCCGTGTACGAAAAACATGCTTAAAATACCTTTATATTAATAAAAATCAAGAAAAAGAAAATCTTAAAGTCGCTCGCGGGCCGCGACTAGCACCGTTGTGTGCTTCGCGGGGCACGACAGAGGGTCAGCTGGCGCAACTGTAGCGTGCCACGTGGCACGACACCCGGACGGCCTACGCTTGTGACTGGCCAAGGCTAGATCCTAGCCTACACTCTCGCGGGTCGCGAGAATGTTTCATCAGGCTTACGTGGGGTGCGAGCCGCCCCTGATCAGCCCTATAAATTGAGAACGAGAGCTCAGTTAAAACCGTTCAAAAATATTTCTTTCTCTCTCTAATATTAAAGCTAAAACTCTCAGGAATAATAACCCTAAAAAGCCAAGCTCTGCCTTGTTGTAAGTATTATAACCTTCGGTTACGTATTAGTTACTCTACCCGATTGATCTAGAGCTCCGTAACGCATGTTGAGGCTCTGCCTGAATCAGTCGTTGGAGTTCTGTCTTGGGATATATCTAATGTAAATTGGGTTATCTTACTAACACGTGCGCATTGTTTAATTTTAATAGATTATAACCAGGAAGTTACCAGAAAGCAGTAGGGTTATCTAAAACAACAATGCGAGTCATTCTCTTTTTACAACAAACTGTTTTATACAAACCTCAATTGTTTTAAATTATAAACAGTGATTGAGTCTATGTATTCTATAATTACTGTCGGTATGTTGGTGTTTTGTATACGTTACTTGTTTCTAATACTGTGAATAGTAACATGACCACAAGTCAGGATTGACAGTACCGTGGGTGGTAATTTGGTAGATAAAAACATTGTAATCGCCCTCAATACTGTAAAGATATAAATTGTTTTGATTAAACTGGGATGAACTCGCCAGTATTTCTTGCTGATAAAACTTTTTAAAATGCGTTTCAGGTAACAAAATGTGAAGCCAAATAGAAGCCAGCTGGAGAGCACTGAAGGCTTGGAAAAGTGGCTATAAAAGTTACCTAAACAAGAAAGAAGTTTTATTTCAATAAAATAGGGTTTATCCTTATAAACATATTATAAATGGAAACTTGGGTTTTTCCAATG
This sequence comes from Helianthus tuberosus, assembly GCA_030545235.1. Taxonomy (NCBI): domain Eukaryota; kingdom Viridiplantae; phylum Streptophyta; class Magnoliopsida; order Asterales; family Asteraceae; genus Helianthus; species Helianthus tuberosus. The sequence continues at coordinate 8,743,931 of CM060443.1, forward strand.
TATTTATTATTTATAAGATGTGGTGTTTTACTCTGATAAACTATTTCCTAACTACGGTCCTGATGTAAATTTCCGCTGCCAAATTAATAAACACCGATACCACTAGCTCTGCGTGCCGCGGTCGCCCGCCTCCCGCGGCATGGGTCGGGGGTTGCTACATGTATTCCTGCATTTCCTCTGGCACTTGTAGCTGATAAGCTACTGTTCCTATTCTTCTAATAATCTCAAAAGGTCCAACATACCTGGGGCTTAGCTTTCCCCTTTTAACAAATCTAACCACTCCTTTCCATGGAGAAACTTTTAATAATACCTTATCTCCTACCTAAAATTCCAATGATTTTCATCTGTTATCAGCATAACTCTTTTGACGATCCCGTGCTATTTTCAGTCTTTCTTTGACTTGAGTAATCTTGTTCGTTTTTTCTTGTACTATCTCTGGTCCAGACAGTTGTTTTTCTCCAATTTCTGCCCAAAAGACTGGAGTTCGGCACTTTCGTCCATAGAGTGCTTCAAATGGTGCAGCATTGATACTGGTATGATAGCTGTTATTGTAGGAAAAATTCTATTAATGGTAAATGATAGTCCCAATTTCCTCCGAAGTCAATTACACAAGCTCTAAGCATATATTCCATTGTCTGAATTGTCCTGTCGATTTGTCCGTCCGTTTGAGGATGATAAGTTGTTCTTAGTTTTAACTTGGTTCCCATTGCTTTCTGGAAACTAGTCCAAAAATGAGAAGTAAAATGGTTATCTCTATCAGAAAAAATAGACAAAGGAATTCTATGTAATGAAACTATTTCATTTACATACAACTTAGCTAATTGTTCCATACTGAAAGTTTCCTTCATAGGTAAGAAATGAGCGAACTTGGTAAATCTATCTACAATTACCCAGATTGCTTCATTACCTTTTCGTGTCTTGGGTAATTTAGTAACAAAATCCATTGTTATTAATTCCCATTTCCATATTGGCATTTCTAATTTCTGCAATAAACCTGAGGGTTTCTGATGTTCAGCTTTAACCTGTGAACATTTTATAATTTCTGCAATAGACATTTAGAACATAGGTGGCTATATCCTTTTTTCATTCCTATCCACCAGAAATTCTTTCTTAAATCTTGATACATTTTATCGTTACCAGGATGTATCGTATACTTAGACTTATGAACTTTTGCTAAAATTCGGTGGCGTAGGTTTTCTTGTTTGGGTATCTAGATTCTTTTCTTATGGAATCTCCAAATTCCATCGGTTCCTTGTTCTAATTCCTTAATCATTCCTTTTAATTTTTCAGTATCGTCCTTGAGTACTGTTCCTTGTATTTCTCTAATTTGCTCATTTAAATCTATCTGCAGATTTGATTTAAGAGAACGAACTCGTTTTAGCTTTTCATGATACTTTCGACTTAAAACATCGGCTACTACATCAGCTTTTCCTGCATGATACTGGATATTACAATCATAATCACCAAGAATCTCCATCCAACGTCTTTGTCTCATATTTAACTCTTTTTGCCCAAAAACATATCTTAGACTCTTATAATCGGTGAAAACAGTAAACTTACTGCCGTAAAGATAGTGTCTCCAAATTTTAAGGGCAAAAATTATAGCTCCTAACTCTAGATCATGGGTTGTATAATTCTCCTCATGATTCTTAAGTTGTCTAGAGGCATAGGCTATAATCTTTTAACGCTGCATCAACACACACACTTAGACGCATCACAATAGACTATGAAGTCTTCAGTTTCTTCTGGTAATGCTAGTATGGGTGCATTGGTTAACTTTTGTTTTAGAATCCTAAAAGCTTCCTCCTGTTTTGGTCCCCATTCAAACTTAATTGATTTGCAGGTCAATTTCGTTAAGGGAATGGCTATTCTAGAAAAATCTTGAATAAAACGTCTATAATAACCTGCTAGTCCAAGAAAACTTCTCACATCCGTCGGTGATTCAGGGACTTTCCACTTAGTAATTGCCTCGATTTTTGTGGGATCCACATGAATTCCTTCATGATTAACCAGATGTCCAAGGAATTGCAACCAAAATTCACATTTTGAAAATTTAGTGTAAAGCTTTTCTTTTCTCAGCAAATTTAAAAGTATAAACAAATGCTCTATATGATCCTCTTTACTCTTAGAGTAAATAAGAATATCATCTATAAAGACAATTATGAATTTATCCAGATATGGTTTACATATTCTGTTCATCATGTCCATAAATGCGGCTGGGGCATTGGTTAAACCAAATGGCATGACTGTAAATTTATAATGACCATACCTGTTCTGAAACCAGTTTTAGGAATGTCCTCTTCCTGTACTTTCAGTTGATGATATCCTGAGCGTAAATCGATCTTATAAAAGAATCGAGCTCCTTGCAATTGATCAAACAGATCATCGATTCTTGGTAATGGGTACCGATTTTTAATCGTACAATTCTCGATAATCATTGCAAATAAGCATTGATCCGTCCTTCTTCTTGACAAACAAGATTGGTGTTCCCCATGGCAATAAACTAGGCTGTATGAAACCTTTCTCCAGAAGTTTGTCCAATTGTTTCTTCAGTTCTTGCATATCTGCCGGTGCTAAATGGTAAGGTGCTTTAGCAATTGGTGTTGTCCCTGGTAATAGGTGAATTCTAAATTTAACCTCTCTATCTAGCGGTACTCCAGGTAATCTTCTGGAAAAACATCTGAGAATTTAGATACTATGGGAATATCTTTTAATTCTTTTCATTTAATGTTAATGATCATGGAAATCATATACACTAGTGATCTCCTTTAACTGTGATCTTTTCACCCTTTAGTGAATTTACTTGAACTGACTTTTGATCACATAGAATGCTGGCATGATTGGCTACCAACAAATCTATTCCTAATACATTATCAAATCCAGCCAGATTCATTGGATAAAGGTTAGCAATAAAATTATGGTTTAAAATTTCTATTCTTGCTCCCTGCAAGATTTCAGTAATTTTAATGGATTCTCCATTCGCTGTTTCTATCAGACATTCTTGTTGAAGTTTAGTTAATGGTTGATTGAGAAGTTTGTAGAATGAAGTATTAATAAAACTTAGGTTTGCACCAGAGTCAAATAATACTTAAGCAAAAATATAATTAACTAAAAATGTACCGGCAATCACATCTGGAATCATCTTGGCTTCTTCAGCTGTGAGAACAAATGCTCTGGCATTTTTGGTAGTTTTGTTGTTTATTGCTGGAGCTAGTTTCAGACAGTTTGGTTTGATATGCCCCATCTCTCCACAGTTGAAGCATAGCTTGTTGTTTGGTTTCCTCCTGCATTCTTCTTCCTTGTGTCCAGACATTTTGCAGAAGTTGTAGTATATTGAGCATTTTCCTGAATACTTTTTCTTGCAGTACTTACAGTAAGGTGCAGAAGTAGAACCTATATTTTTCCCTCGTGTTTTCCATAACGAAATTCTTGGGTAAGTTTCTAGGCTAGGTTCTTTCTCTGGTTCTCTTCTTGCGTACGTACCAATTTATCAGTCAAGGTATTGGCTAATTCTACTGCTTCTTCTATGGTTTGTGGTCTAGCTGCCTTGACTACGTGTCTGATTTCACTAATTAATCCCCATATGTAATGGGAGATTAATACGGGTTCTAGTGAGGCTAAGGTTGGCACTATCCTAGCATATTCGAAGAATATGGTAGTGTAACCTTTGCAGTCTATTCCAGTCATTTTGAGATTTAAGAACTTATTAGCAATTTGTTCTTTTTTATGAGGAGGACAAAATTTCCTTCCAACTATATCCTTAAAGTCAGTCCATTCCATATTATAAATTTTATCATGTCACACCCCGAATTTCCACGTGTTACCGGTGGGCCCGGTAGGGGAGTATCGTGATGTGGTTGGCAACATAATAGTCAAACAACACAATATTTAAATGCACAGCGGAAGCAAAGTATAGATTTAATTCAACCAAACGATATTGTAATATTAAGTATCATAAATAGTCGAATATAAATCCACAGGTAGGTCAAATTAAAAAGGAAACAAATGTTCAACAGTTTATGACATCCAAGCTGGCGAGACTTAATGTGGATGCTAGGAGACAAGCCAGCCTATTTCGCGTAGTACCTGCACTTAACCTTTTTAGGAAAAATACGTCAGTTTACACTGGTAAATACAATCAACCGACTCATTTTGAAAAGAGTTTAAGAAAATGCATTTAAGGCACAAGGCACAAATAATATTTTTATAACTTGGGATAATTATTTAAATATATAAACTTGTAAAGGATTTACATGTTTCTTATGCGTTCAGTAGCCCGGATCGAGCCGGGTTAAAGATCAATAAACACACCACTTTATTTATGAGACACTACAGGTGTACGCCTACACCTGAGTGCTAAGGTCGTGGCCATTTCGTAAAATGATGCCAGGGATATCCGGGACACGGTCATTAACCCCCCAAAGGCTTTAAGCAACAAAACAATTTAAACGAAACATCTCAATACTTTAACCATATACAATTAAAGATTCAATGTCCGACCAAGCGGTATTTTATATACCTTACCCAAGCCCATATAGGGAAATAAGTCAAAAGTATTTACCTGAGCAAGTATAGTTCAAAATCAGCGAGTGCAGGTATCTTTTACTGGTTCTCCTAATCTGGAACGAAGGTTTATAATAACCTATTAGAATCCTAACGGGTCTTTAGTTAAGCTTACGCTTAGACCGGTTAGTTTTAAAGATACGGTTCGTACGCACGATTAAGCGAAGACCGGATAGAATGTGATTTAGACCCGACAAGTTTGAAGACTTGCTTAATACGGGTATATGATACACATTCTGGATTTTGAGATAAAACCGATAAGGTTTGACCCGTTTCGGCTAATTTATGTAAACTAGTTACATAAACCGAACCGAACGCGCGTGAAGCGTAACGGGTATCCGTAAGAGTCCTAAACAGGTTTCCTAAGTTAACATGCCTTAAATAAGTTGTGATATCAGTAGGATATCACCCATGATGCCCAAAACGAGTTTAATCTCTTTATAAGCCCCGCAGGGGCATTTTGGTCATTTTAAAGATTATAAAAGGGTTTAATTAGACGCCTGTGATCCGGGTCTGAGTTGATCAGTAAGATAGCTTATTTTAACAGGTTATAACCTTTGGTAATAAGTCTTATATACTAAAATAGTTTTAAACCCAAACTATGCATTAAATACGCGTATAAAGTCGTTTTAAGCGATGTACGGGTTAAAATGCGATTCTGAGTTTTCTGATCAAATAAACAGGCTCAAACTACTCCATTTATTATTTAAAATCAGTAGCAATTTGATTGGCGTTAAAAGGATTTGTAAAATTCATTTTATGGCCGAAAAGGGTATTTTTGGTATTAACCGAATCGAGGCGATAAACCTAACTTATGATCAGTTTAAAAATAATTAAAAATCTTCAAAAATCCCAAAATATTATATCACATCAGTGGGTAAAAGGTTTGGTGTCCAAAATTGGGTTTAGATAGGTTTTACGCTAATGACGCTGTTTAATTACTTAAAAGCATTCAAATTACGTCATTAAGCATAACTCCTTATCTAGACCTCCAACTGATGTGAAATTTTAGGTACAAGTCTAAAAATCAGTAATTAAGATTATGGCACTTTCACATTTCCAAAAATCTCGTTTTATGGTCATAAGGGCATTACGGTCAATATTTAGGCGTTTAACGGAAACATCGGACGATTAGGGATTCGAGGGGTATAAACGCAGAGGCTTATACACACATGCAACTAGATCCTAATGGAACTTTAAGGCATGTCTAAACCTATATAAATCGGGTCAGAACTGAGGTCAAAGCAAAAGTCAAACTTTTGCGTCTCTCGGTTCCGAATCGGTTCAAAACATAAAGTTGTCGAATCAAACAAGCTTAGACAAGTTATTATACTTATTTTCAAGTTGTATGACTGATAAAACAGATTACACGCCTTCTGAATCATTAAATATGCGATTAACATTTCTGTTGACTTTTTCGGACAACCTTTGACTCGACAAACGACCTAGTTAGGATTCGAATCAGTGAGTGCCCTTTTAGGGGTTTATTAACCATATAAATACCAACTTATAACAACTTTTGATTCGACTAAACTCTGGACCGATTGTGATTTATCGCTAAATCAAACCGTAGTTACGACGGTTTGATTTCTAGGCTATAAACTAAGTATAAATGAATTAGAGAAGGTTAGGCATACTTACACACGACTAATAGATGATGTGGAATGCTTGTGACCTGCTTGTATGCTCTGGAAATGCTCAGAAGTTGATGAATGATCAATGTTGCATAATGTGGGTCTTTATAAATAACTTCAAACATGCATGGATCATCAACACCTAAGTCTAGGAGTGAAACAATAACATCCACAAGTCCCCTACTAGCTAAAAACCACCTTAGGCAGCCCAAGGTATCGAAAAAATGGCATTTGAGTCGGTTAAGGAACATGCAGGACACCTGCACATACATTCTGATCAGACAAGGCAGTCGCGTAGCGCGACTGCCAAGACCCTTCATGCTCGCGCTACGCGAGGGTATGGGTGACCAGTTCAGCAAGTTTCAATAATTGCAATTTCAGTCCCTGGTCCCCCGAAAGGTCGTTTTCACTTGGTTTTCTTGCATTTTGAGACTTTATATTTGACATGTGGGGCTTTAAGACTTATACCATCTTTGTTAAGTCCTCGGGTAACTTTGTGATCACCCGAAAAGCCCTAAATTTCAATGTTGACGATTCTTACCCTCACACACGGATTTTATCATAACTTTCTCATACGGTAACGAAACTTGGTGAAATTTTTATGGTAGATTCTAGTGAGCATAATTAATCGTTACAAGGCTTCGGGTTTGCTAAAAGGTCACTCAGAGGTATAACTTAACATGTTGACACATTTAACCCCTGTAGTTTGTAATCTCTCACTTTCTTTCACAATTCGCTTCGTATGATCCATGATTCATTCGTTTACTGTTATAAACATCATGTAGGGTTATTGTAACGTATATTTATTCATTGTTGACACTTTGAACCCTTATATTTACACAGTTTCAAAGTTTGTCAACTTTAGTCCTTCAAGAACATTCTTTCACACGTTCAAACCTATGACACGTGTCAACACATTATAGGACGTAAATTTTCGAGGTGTTACATATCACTTCCTCTATACTGGAGAATAATATTCCACCATTCTAAGGCTGCATTCTTAAAAAGATTAGAAGCAAACGTAATCTTATCTTCTTCTGCACATTTGCTTATTTTTTAGACTGCCTCTGTCTTTTTATCCAATGTAAAGTTGCAATGGCTCCTTCATTGCCAGAGAATTCTATTGGTTTGCAAGACCATAATTCATTGTAAGAACAACCATATGACATGGTTCTTCTACTTTTTGGAATTGGTAACTGGATTAGCGGTTCATTATTCACGCTGTGACTTGGTTCACTAGGTGGTCGTTTACTTCCACTTTTATTATTTTCTGCTTCTTTAACAGACTTGATAATATATGGCATAGCATCTATAATTCCTTGTGCTACTATATGTTGAATAACACTGCTATCTATTTGGTTTCCATGATTATCATTATTCTGGTTTTCCTGATTTACTTCGTCGTCCATCTGGATTTTACAAACATTTATCAGGTATTAATATCGCAGAATAAAATTTAATGCAAATAATCATACAAACAAATTGATCAAAATCGTCGAGCATTGCGACTTTTACTTTTTTCATATATATATTTGTTACAATCTAAAACTGATATATAAACACACTACTAGTTATGCATCAATAGATATTAGGTTACCTATTTTAGTTTATTTGACTTTTTTTCAAACTACACACACACACACATATATATATATATATTGTTTTGGTCAAAAATTACCGAAGCAATTAAGTGATCAAATTAGTTAAGTGAGGTAGTGTGCTAGAAATGAGTGTCGAAAATATGTTAATCAAATTAATTGTAAAAACAGTTTCAGGATACGGCTCAGGATATAGAGCTGTATCTATGATCAAACGTTGAGCGAAAAAACATAAAGGGGTGACACGAGATGTACGAAGAAAGCCCTTGATCAATCTAGATCGCCGGCACAAAACCTCGGGAGCTGACAATCGCAGCTGCCTTGTTCTTCTATTACTTCAAATATCAGGATACAGTGCAGGATGTGATGCGGATCAACTAAGTGTTACAATGTGATTCGAGTTCAAGTGTTTGTGTGTAGTGGTTGCCAGTAGCTTGAGAGTAAAGTGTGCGAATGAAAAGTGTGTGCCTTAACTGATCCGATCCATCTATTTATAGTAAAAGAAATGTAACAAACTACCCTATTAAACCGGGATCCGGCGGATATTCCCTACTTGAACGTTGTAGACCTGGTCCTTCGGATTCAACGTCTCTCGTGTAACTGGTTTGCCCGAGTCTTAAGGAGAAGAAGTCCATCTGACCTTTAGTGACCTACAGCTTCTAACCTGCACGTGGTCAATTTAGTTAACACCAGGATATCGCACCAGGACGTTACCAATATCCTGATCCGGTATCCTGGTCACAGGTAAACAATCAAAAGCATAATATTAGTCAGGATATATATGCTCAGAAAATGACCCATAACAATTGTCCCCAAAAATATACCTGTTGGAATTCTGAGTTCAAACAGATATATTTTTAAATTCTATCACCTGGTTCGAGGTAATTAAATCGAGATGACGGTCAAGATTACACCATACAACTTCCAACGCGCTTTTAACTCGATGGACATCTACAACGCTCCTATATCTTCTCTCTTCTTGTTTGAAAAGCAGATATCTCCAACGGAGTCTCCAGGTAATTCCTTTACTTGCAATGGCTACTAGAACTTTTTCTCAAACCGGCGAATCATCTGAGACCTTCATCCAGCAAAATCTTCTCAAAAATCCCGAGAAGGAGGTCTGTGCTTTTGATAACGCGGACATTGTGGCATTGAGGGCTTCCGGTGCTTTCCCCGATGGCACAATCTTCAGACCGTTTGATCGATCAATTCGATCAGACATTTCTTCTGCTGATTGGGTCTGCTTCCCGGCATACCCTTTCTCGCTAGGTCTTCGATACCCCTTTTCCCGAATTTATGATGCAATTCTTCCGGACTACCGGTATTTCCTTTGCCCAAACCATGCCCATGGTTTGGAGGGTATTAATCGTACTCAACCAAATTAAAAACCTTCACTGTCCCGACCATTGCATCTAAGATATGCCAATTGCTTACCGCCTCCGATCCCATGGTTCTAGTCGGTTTTTGCTTTTTTCAACTTCCAACAAACCCCTTATTCTTAAAGCCACCAAAAACGAAGACGGATGGCAACGCAAGTTCTTCTTCGTCAAACGAGACTCCATTGATGAGGGTGCTAGCCTTCCGGTGGAGTGGTTAACCACCGGTAGGATCATGAATGTACCCATGTACCTTTTAGACTTTTATTTTTTGCTAATATCTTCTTATTTGATCCTTTTGCAGTGAATTTTAAGGAAGTAGCTCCCCCTACTGCGGAATCGGAAAAAAGAATCAAAGCAGTTTACCAATTACCTGCAAGTGACAGGAGTTTTGCCACACATATCCCGAGTTCCAGTCAATACTCATCATCCGAAATGTCTGGTAAGGGTTACTTTTGAAATAATTAATTAGTGCAATATAATATAATGAAGGGCAATAAAGATGTAGGACTTTTCCCTTTATGTAGCACCAGTCAAGATCCCTGAAGTTTTCGACCTTGATGAGCTGGACAGTTATTCTGATCAGGTCCAGATCAAGAAGGAACCTAGTCCCAAGGCCACGGCCTCATCCAAGCCTAACAGCTCCAAGGCCATCATCATTCCCAAACCTTCGCCAGCTACCAAACCCCGGAGTTCAATTTCTCGTAAAAGGAAAGAGCCTGATTCTCCCGTTATCTCTGATACATTCCCCTATGAGAATCACGGGTTCATTGAAGCAAGTGGATTTATGACTTCTTTTCTCAACCAGGTCAGTATCCTCGATCCATATCCTGCACCTTATATCACTTATAAGTATTTATTAAAACTAATACCTGTCCTCTTACTTTGCAGGGTCTTGAACGTCTGGTTCATCTATATCAAGAATCATGTGGGCTCAACAAGAAGCTTGAATCCAAGTTAAAGAAAGCCGAGGTTACCATCTCCGATCAGGGCATGATTGCAGCCGCCAAGTCTCGACACTACGAGGAGAAGTTCAAGGCTATGACCCAAGAACACCAAGCCGCCCTCAACAAAGCTGCTCTCCAGGCCCAAGCCGATCTTGATGCTGCCCACGCTCAACACGAACGGGATATGGTCAGCTACCGGGAAAGCCTTAAAAGTTCCGTTGTCACTTCCCTTCTCCAGGCCAGGCTAAAGATGGCCCATGAAGCCAAAGCACTGGGCTTCGAATGCCCTTCTTGGGACATCAATGCCTGGGAAACAAAGCTAAGGAGTCTTGGCGGCACTTCTGCTAAACATGCAGCTGAAGGATCTTCAAAGGCAGTCGAAAAACCAACTGATGCTGAGAAGGATGCTGAGGTTGATCCCGAGACGGATGCTGCTGAAAATACCATGAACGAAGAAGGCGCTGCCTCCTAAAACTTATTTCCCTTAAATTTGAGAGTTAGGCTTATGTTTGAACAATTTTACTTCTTGTCCTATGAACAGTTTTTATTTCTGCATTAAAACAACTTGATAGCCGAAGGTGGATGGATCTTAGGTTTTAGGATGAAGCCTTCGGTCATCAACTGGTATTATAATTCCATCTTTCAATTGGCTTGCTATTGTTCTCTAATTTCTGTCATGCATTTCTTAGTGTAGATTTTGCAAAATATCCTGATCAATATACTCAGTGATATATTATGAAAAATTTTATTAAATAGAATTTCTAAAAATTCAATCAACTTTAGACAAAACTTCTAAAGAATAAAAGATAGTCCATTTTCTAAAACCTGTTTTGATAATACTTGTTTGATCAGAGTTTTTATTTTCAATCAAGTATCACTTCCCAAATATTTCAATCAAATATCCCGAAACGTATCCCAAAAACACATTCTGAAGACATATCCTAAAGATATGTCGTTTTCAGGATATTTTGAGCCTTAATCAGAGTTAAATAATTCATGTAAGATTCACAAAGGAAAGATCATATCAGGAATTGAGTGTAACCCTAGTATCAAACTCCAACCCCTTTTGCAACTTCTCCCACTAAGATGTCCCCAGTCCGAGACACTTTGCCCAATTTTGATCTTTTGAGCTTCACACAATTGCCTTAGAAGGAATGTCCCCTGTGCATGATGTCCTCAAACACTTAGAAAATTTTTAAACATTAGTTCCAACTATATAGATGATTCCTGTGTTACAGGGGTAAAACCCAAAATATACTGGAGATAAATCCTTAGTACCCTGGGGAAAATCCCAAATTTTCATGCGCTACAGGCGGGAGTGTATAAACTCCAAGACTTAGAAAGGTGAAAATCTTTAAACCTTAGAGAGTATGAAAATACCCTTTCATGAGAGAGGGTGATCAATCCTCATATACCTTTAGGATTCAGGATATAGCCAATAGTAACGAAATTGTCAGCCACTTTTACAAGAACTGGTCCCGTCACCTTGAACTATTCCCGAATAACTTGCGCTGCAGGCGGGGTGTTTAAACGCAATTCAGAAGAAAGGTGAATACCTTTAAACCTGTGAAGGGATCAGTATCCCTTAGACGTGAGAGAGTGGGCCAATCCTCTAATATTCCTAAGTATCCTGAATGTGTATCCTGGTGCTACATCCCGAAGCATATACTGCAAAACAATCGTAAGCTAAGGTGGGTGGGTGTTAGCCTGGCTAACACCCCTCCGATGCTTAAGTCAGTAATGGGTTTAATACTGTAAGTAATATCAAAATTTAATAAAAGAGACAGAATCCATACCATCCTGAGTTAGAATTTAAATTCCATACTCACTTAAAATAGAGTTTTAGATGTATAGCATTCCAGGATCTTGGTAGCATATCCCCCTCCATATTCTTGAGTCGGTATGCTCCTTTTCCTGATTCTGGTTCAACCTCATAGGGTCCTTCCCATTTTGGAGCCAACTTTCCATCAGTAGGATTAGTAGTATTCTGAAAAGCCTTTCTCAATACCCAATCTCCAACCTGAAATCTTCTAGTCCTTATATTCTTGTTATATGCTTTGGATATCCTCTGTTGATATGCTGCCATCCTTAGCCTTGCAACGTCTCTTGTCTCATCAATAGTATCCAGTTCCTGGCATAGAATTTCAGGATTCTGCTCAGGATCCCTGAGGTAGGATCTCGCTGTAGGTATCACCATTTCTGTCTGGATCAACGCTTCTGCTCCAAACACTAAGGAAAATAGGGGTTTGGCCAGTTGCACTCTTCACCGCTGTCCTATCAGCCCACAAAATAAAGGGTAATTCTTCTGCCCATCTTCCTTTCTTAGCCCCTAGTCTCTTTTTTAAGTTGTTGACAATTATCTTGTTCGAGGATTCTGCTTGTCCATTTGCTTGAGGATGTACCGGAGTAGACGTGATCATTTTAATTCCCCAACTCTTGCAAAAGTCAGTAGTCCTTTTACTTATAAATTGAGATCCATTGTCACAAATTATCTCAGCTGGTACTCCAAACCTAGTCAGGATATTCCTTTTTATGAAGGATACCACTTCTTGATCTCTAACCTGAACAAATGCTTCTGCTTCAACCCACTTGGAGAAATAATCCGTCATTACCAACATGAAAACCTTTCCTCCTGCAGCCTTTGGAAGCTTTCCCACTATATCCATCCCCCATTTCATAAACGGCCAAGGGGAAACAATAGGATACAGTGGTTCAGCAGGCTGATGTAATATATTACTCTGTCTTTGACATGCGTTACATCTTCGAGCATATTCTGCAGCATCTTTTCTCATCGTCGGCCAATAATATCCTGCCCTTAATACTTTTGAGAATAACAACCTGCCCCCAGTATGGTTACCACAATCCCCTTCGTGTATATCCTGAAGTACGACTTTGGTTTCGGGATCCTCCAAGCACCTCAGATATGGTCCTGCAAGAAATTTCTTATACAAAACATTATTTATAATAGTGAATCGTGATACCTTCATTCTAAAGGCCTTAGGATTCTCATTCTTTGGGATGTGTCCTTCCTTGAGATATCTCATGATTGGAGCCGTCCAGGATTTAGGATCCTCCTCGGGATACTCGTCATCAGGATCCTGAATACTTATTACTTCCTTATCCTGAGGATTCATCACAGGATATAGGATATGTAATATTGGTATTCAGGTTCCTTCCGGTATCCTGATCGATGATCCCAGATTTGCCAAGGCATCAGCTTCAGCGTTATCCTCTCTTGGTACCTGTTCAAGTGTAAAAATATCGAAATATCCTGCTAATTTTTTGAGAATTTCGAGATACTCGATTAACTTCTCTCCTTTAACTGCGTAGGTTCCATTAAAATGATTAGTGATTAACAAAGAATCAACATATACTTGCAAATTCTTGATACTCATATTTTTAGCCAACTCTAATCCTGCAATCAAAGCTTCATATTCTGCCTCATTATTAGTAGCAGGAAATTCACACCTAATAGCCTGGGGTAATATGTCCCCCTGTGGCAATTTTAGTAGTATACCTAGACCGACACCTCTTACATTAGATGCACCATCAGTATACAATGTCCAGCATTCTAAGTTTTCTCCTAGATGCTGTACTTCTAGGTCTACTTCATTTTGAATGTCACTACTGAAATCAACCACAAAGTCAGCTAAAGCCTGAGACTTTATGGCACTTCTAGGTTCATACACTAAGTCATAAGCACTTAATTTCACTGACCACTTAGCCATCCTACCTGACATCTCGGGTTTCCTAAGCACGTTCTTAACTGGATAGTTGGTTTTAACGTGAATCCTATGCTTCTCAAAATAATGTCTAAGTTTTGTTGATGCCATAACTAGGGCTAATATCAATTTTTCTAGATGAGAATATCTAGTTTCAGCATCTAATAAACTTTTACTAACGTAATAGACATGATACTGCTGACCTTCATGATCCTTTATAAGGACATCACTTACTGCATTCCCTGACACTGCAAGATACAGGTATAATGGTTCGCCATCCTCAGGCTTCATCAATAAGGGTGCAGTTGAAAGATACTGCTTCAAATCCTGCAAGGCTGCTTCATGCTTTGCTCCCCATTCGAACTTCTTATTCTTCTTGAGGATATCGTAAAATTCCTTGCACTTTTCCGAGGATTTTGAAATAAATCTGTTCAACGCTGCTACTCGGCCTGTTAACCGTTGAACATCTTTCATATTCGAAGGTGATTTTATATCCAGGATAGCTTTAATCTGCTCCGGGCTTGCCTCTATCCCTCTTTTGGTCACCATATATCCTAGAAACTTTCCTGCCCCCACTCTGAAATGACACTTAGTAGGATTCAATTTCATGTTATATTGATCCAGGATATCAAACGCTCCCTTAATATCCGGGAGGTGATCCTCAGCCTTTTTAGATTTCACCACCATATCGTCAATATATACCTCCATGGTGTCCCCCAGCTTGTCTTTAAACATCATGTTTACCAACCTCTGGTATGTTGCACTTGCATTTTTCAAACCAAAGGGCATAGCGGTATAACAATAAATACATGTGGGTGTCATGAAAGCAGTATCCTCCTGATCAGAGGGTTCCATTTGGATCTGCTGAAATCCTGAAGAGGCATCCATGAAGGTTAACATCTCGTGGCCGGCGGTAGCATCTACCATTGAATCAATATGAGGTAGAGGAAACGGGTCTTTCGGACAGGCTTTGTTTAAGTCTGTGTAGTCTACACAAACTCTCCATTTCCCATTTTTCTTTTGTACCACGACTACATTCGCAAGCCATTTAGGAAACTTCACTTCTCTAATCATCTTGCTCCTTAGTAGTCTTTCAACTTCCTCTTGGATGATCACATTTCGCTCCAGAGCAAATTTCCTTCTCTTTTGTTGGACCGGCTTGAACGACCTGTCAATACCGAGCTTATGTGTTATAATATCCTTGGAAATACCTATCATATCCTCGTGCTTCCATGCGAATGTTGACATCCTGCATTTCAAAAAATTAGTCAATTGATTTTCAATATCCTGAGGGATATTGGTTCCTACAAGCACCGAGATATCTGGATTATCCTGATCCAGGATAACTTTCTTTACATCCTGCTCTAAAGCTTCCATGATATCCTGGGCCCGCATCTTTAATTGCTATGCTGCATTAGGCTTGGTTGAGGATTTCATTGAGGATGAGTAGCTTTCCTTCGCCTCCTGCTGATGACTATCAACCTTGACAACCCCCTAAGGGGTAGGGATCTTGATGCACTGATGATAAGTCGATGGCACTGCCTTCATATCATGGATCCATGGCCTGCCTAGTATGATGTTATAGCAGGATAGGGAGTCCATCACACAGAAACGTTGTATCGAGTTGACCCCTTCAACATATACTGGTAACTTTATCTCCCCTACGGTATTCCTAGCTTCCCCACTGAAGCCAACGAGCACGATGGATTTCGAAGTAATGTCCATCGGAGATACATTCATCTTCTTCAATGTTTCCAGCTGAATTATGTTGATAGAGCTGCCATTATTCACTAATATCATGCGTACAAAATGGTTAGCAACATATAATGTTATTACGAGGGCATCATGGTGAGGATCCTGGACAGTATCCCTATCATCACTGTCGAAAGTGATCACTTTGTCAGTTGTGAGGGTAGTCATTCTGGCTGGTCTGTCTCCCCTTTCAGTCTTAGCCTCCTTTGCATGTCTCTTGGCCGCAGAATACGAAGTCCCACAAATGTCGGATCCTCCTGAAATAAAGTTAATTATTTTGGCATCTGCTGGGGGCGACGCTGCTCGTTCAGGATCCTTCTCAGGATCCTGCCCTTTATTTTTCTTTCTTCCCAGCAAATCCTTCAGATATCCCTTGCTCAATAGGTAGCTTATTTCTTTCCTTAGAGCAATGCAATCCTCAGTCACATGTCCAAAATCTTCATGGAAGGCACACCATTTGGATTTATCCTTCCAATCAGCTTTTTGTTGATTCTTTCGAGGCCACCTAGCTTTGTCTCCTAAACCCTGCATAGCATACATTAACTCAGGTATATTAACAGAAAAGCAATATTCAGATAATTCAGGGTATTCTTCAGGATCCTCGTCTTCAACAGCATTCACTTTCTTGTTGTCATTTCTGCCATATGGCTTGGAGCGATACGGTTTATATTAGGATTCTGATTTCCTGTTGGTTGATTCGTAGGTTGAGGTAGAATTCATCCTCTCTTGCATCTTTTTGTCATCTTCCAAGCTAATATATCTCAAGGCCCTGTTACGAGCTTCGTCGAGATTCCTGCAGGGATTCATTACAAGATCCTGATAAAACTGAGAATCTTTTTGTAATCCCATCTTAAAAGCCTGCACAGCTGTTACAACATCAAGATGTGGGATATCCAAGGATTCCCGACTAAACTTGTTCACATAATCCCTCAAGGATTCCTGAGGTCCTTGAGTTATCCTGTAAAGATCACTGGTTAGTTTCTCAAAACTCCGGCTGCAAGAAAACTGACTATTAAATAAATTAACCAAATGAGCAAACGAAGTAATTGAGTGAGGAGGAACATTTAACAGCCATTTTAAGGCTGATCCTGTCAAGGTAGAACCAAAACCCTTGCACAAACATGCTTCCTTGAGCTCCGGAGGGATAGGGTTAATCTCCATTCTTTCTCTGTACTGGGCAATATGCTCTTCAGGATCTGTAGTCCCATCATACAGTTTCATGTTGGGGGTTTGAAATCTCTTTGGGATTTCAGCATCACAGATAGGATATGCAAAGCGGGATATCCTGTGGCTGTCTTGGGACACTTCCGGAATTGGCTGGACCACTCTAGATACACTGGATATCATGTCCTTCAATTTCTGAAGCTCCCTAGTAAATGTTGACGTCATACCTGCATCCTGCAAAGACCCATTATTGTTAGTAGCAAGAATATTATTATTTGACACGTTACCGGTCTGAGGATTCTGGCCATATCCTGAAGCATATCCTGAGCTCCTCACAGTTTATCCTCAGTGTAAACTGCAGAACTGAAGTTCAAAGCCCTAGGCTGCAAAGGAGTGATAGTTTCTTCAGCAGGTCTACTTGGGCCGGATTTCAAGAGTTGTATCTCTCTCATCAGCATCCGATTAGTTTCCTGTTGCTGCCTCATCTGTTCCTGTACACTACCAAACAAATTCAGAATTTCATTATTAGAAGCCAAAACAGGACCAGATCCCTGGGTACTGGATGCGGGGATAACATCCCGAGCCACATGACTCTCAGTTCCGTGTGAAGAAGCTTGCATTCTTGGAGGAGGAGGTGGAAGCACCGAACCAATTGTTGCAGAGGATGTAGCAGACATGGTGGAAGAGCTCATGTTTGATCTCGAGGCCATTGAAAACAATGTAGCAAAAAGTTTTGACAATAGAAAACCGAGTAATGATTTTACTAAAGTTTTTAGTAAAAATAGCACCACTTGCCCCACGGTGGGCGCCAAATTATTTTGGTCAAAAATTACCGAAGCAATTAAGTGATCAAATTAGTTAAGTGAGGTAGTGTGCTAGAAATGAGTGTCGAAAACATGTTAATCAAATTAATTGTAAAAACAGTTTCAGGATACGGCTCAGGATATAGAGCTGTATCTATGATCAAACGATGAGCGAAAAACGTAAAGGGGTGACACGAGATGTACGAGGAAAGTCCTAGATCAATCTAGATCGCCGGCACAAAACCTCGGGAGCTGAGAATCGCAGCTGCCTTGTTCTTCTATTACCTCAAATATCAGGAAACAGTGCAGGATGTGATGTGGATCAACTAAGTGTTACAATGTGATTCGAGTACAAGTGTTTATGTGTAGTGGTTGCCAGTAGCTTGAGAGTAAAGTGTGCGAATGAAAAGTGTGTGCCTTAACTGATCCGATCCATCTATTTATAGTAAAAGAAATGTAACAAACTACCCTATTAAACCGGGATCCGGCGAATATTCCCTACTTGAACGTTGTAGACCTGGTCCTTCGGGTTCAACGTCTCTCATGTATCTGGTTTGCCTGAGTCTTAAGGAGAAGAAGTCCATCTGACTGTTAGTGACCTACAGCTTCTAACCTGCACGTGGCCAATTTAGTTAACACCAGGATATCGCACCAGGACGTTACCAATATCCTGATCCGGTATCCTGGTCACAGGTAAACAATCAAAAGCAGAATATTAGTCAGGATATATATGCTCAGAAAATGACCCATAACATCTATATATGTATATATATATATATATATGTATATTATTATTATTATTATTATTACTATGGGTTATTTCTCCAGAATTGCATTTCTCGCTCGTCGTATTTCCACACGAGCTTCTCTCCTATCTGTCTTATACTCTCTCCTCCTTCTATCAATTCCTCACCATATGTGCAGAGTTCCTGCACATTCTCATCACTCATGGGTGGTCGTGGTGCGGGTACTAGGTCAGGGTACTGAGGTATTGGTTCTCCATATGGATAAGGGTTGTTTAATATTTCCTGAACATACTGATTGACATTCCAATATGGATCTAAAGGATTAAGGTTGGTGTATTGTGCTATGGGATTTGGTATTGGTTCTTCCTGTGGATAAAGTTCTCTATAATCCCTATGGTCATCTTCCCATGGATCATACGCTAGAGGATTAGGTGCTGGGATTCTAGGTATCTCGTCATGGTCAAAGGCTGGTATAGGAAATTGGTTTCTAGGGTTAGGTTCTATCTCCATTGGTTGGGTTGGAAATAAAGGCAATGGTTTTGGTGCGATTATCTGGTCAAGGTTTGGATCTGCTGCAGTGGTGGCTAGTATATGGTAGTTTGCCAAATGTCTATTAACAAAGTCTTGTGTCTGGGCATTGACTTCCCTATTGGCTGCTGCTAACGGTCTTTGTTGCTAAAACTTTCTCATTCGTTTTCTCCTCTCCTGTGCTCCCCTACTAAACCATCCTCTCTTTTTTCGAAGGGAATGGTTCCTCGGATTGCACCTTAAATATGAAAATCCCCTCTTCTGTATCAGCAGAATACCCCGAAGGAGTAGGCTGTGACGAAGCTCCTTCACTTTTGGGAGTACTATCTAGATGACGGTAGGCTTCAGACGTACTTTACTCACTCATATTGTAAACTAATAAATTGTCAAATAACACAAAACAATAATATACATATATACACATAATCACATAGATTATTTCCTAACATAATTGATAAAATATTGATGTCAGCAGAACACTTATGTGGCTTAAATCAGTGGTTGCAGCTCTGATACCACCTTCTGTCGCAACCCCCGACCCCTGCCCCGGGAGGCGGGCGGCCACGGCACGTGGAACTGGTGGTATCGGTATTTATTAATTTGGCAGCAGAAATTTACATCAAGACTGTAGTTAGGAAATAGTTTATCAGAGTAAAATACCGCATTTTATAAATAATAAATACATGGGAAAAACCCAAGTTTCCATTATAATATGTTTATAGGGATAAACCCTAATTTATTGAAATAAAACTTCTTTCTTGTTTAGGTAACTTTTATAGCCACTTTTCCAAGCCTTCAGTGCTCTCCAGCTGGCTTCTATTTGGCTTTCACATTTTGCTACCTGAAACGCGTTTTAAAAAGTTTTATCAGCAAGAAATACTGGTGAGTGCATCACAGTTTAACCAAAATAAGAGTTTTATATCTTTACAGTATTAAGAGCGATTACAATGTTTCTATCTACCAAATTACTACCCATGGTACTGTCAATCCTGACTTGTGGTCATGTTACTATTCACAGTATTAGTAACAAGTAATGTATAAAAAACCCCAACATACCGACAGTAATTGTAGAATACATAGACTCAATAACTGTTATTATAATTTAAAACAATTGAGGTTTGTATAAATAAGGTTTACAAAAATAGATGTACTCACATTGCTATTTTAGATAACCCTACTGCTTTCTGGTGACTTCCTTGTTATAATCTATTAAAATTAAATAATGCACATGTGTTAGTAAGATAACCCAATTTACATTAGCCCTATCACCAAGATAGAATTCCAACGACTGAGTCAGGCAGAGCCTCAACATGCGTTACGGAGCTCTACATCAAGAGTAACTAATATGAAACCGGGGGTTATAATACTTACAAGGAGTCAGAGCTTCGCTTTTTAGGGGTATTATTCCCGAGAGTTTTAGCTTATAATAGTTGAGAGAGAAATAGAAAATTTTGAACGATTGAAACTGAGGCCAGAGGCCTCCTTATAAAGGCTGGTCGACGGGCGGCTCGCGCCCCGCGACACTCTGTGCTTAATCCTTCACGGCCCGCGAGAAGCCTTGGCTAGTCACGAGTGTAGGTTTAACGCGTAACAGGACACGTGGCAGCCCTGGGTCCGGCCTTGTGTCACTCTGTCGCGCCCTGCGACAGATATGAGGGTCCGGGTCGCGGCCCGTGAGGCCCTCATATTTTTGTTTTATTTATATAAAGGTATTTTAAGCTCGTTTTTCATATACGTGGTGTATTTTAGGACATGTAGGAGTATTTTAAGGGCTTTGGGAGAGTTGTTATATTAAGTTTGGCTTTTATCTGTTAAAGCTGTAAGGCGTCCCATTCAGTTACTGTTTGTTCAGCTTTATCTGTTAAAGCTATAAGGCGTCCCATCATTAAGTTTGGCGTTTTGTATGAATGACGTTTTAGATAAAGATGGAAAAATACTACTAATTAACTTTTGTTAGGCAAAATAATGTTATGGCGTTTTGAAACATATATCAGACATCCTTTGTTCTATTCTCTTGCACCCTGTTTTATACAATTCAGTAATTTTGGATTTTTTTAATAATATGTGATTAAAGGAAATTAGTATAGTTTTGGTGTTTGGCGTTTGTGACATTTTGGTGTTTTATAACTAATTAGAGAAATAAAGTATTTTATTAGCGGAAAAGTACATAACAAACCACAGAAAATGACACAAAAAAAGAAAAAAAATAAAACTTCATATGTTTTAATTGAATGGTATTCAGTAAAATATGGCTTTTGTTTTTTGGTTATGTGGATTGTTGGAGTGGTTATATGGATTGTTGGAGTGGTTATGTGGATTGTTGGAGACATAGATCGACGTCGTATGTATGGATGGTTTTTTTTCTGGGTGTGATTGTGTGTGGGTTTTTCGCTTGGTTGATCTGTGATTCATGGGGTTTTTATGTTGTTAAACCCCCGTTTCTTCTTTGGTCTTCATCGTTATCTTCATCCCACTCTTCACTATCATCGGCCTCTTCTTCTCAACTAAACTTCTTCAAGAACAAATGACAGAAAATGACAGATCACTGTCATCAGTCTTTATCTTGAAGATTTTGTCCATCTCATTGAGCAAAATCTTATTGAGTTAACCCTCAATTAAGAATCCATTCAGTGAAACTTTATTGAGAATAAAACTGAATCTCCAAGAAAGGATGTTTGTCATCTGTGGTTTTTGAACTTTTTGGTGTTATAAATTGGATGGTATTCATCAAAATATGGCGTTTGTTTTTTGTTTGATCAATGGAAGGTCTCGAGACGTTGTTTACATAAGTTGTTTTTGGCGTGTAGTTTAGGTGGGAATTTTTTTATAATAAATGTTAGTAATAAAGTTTCCGCCATTTCAGTTACTGTTCGTTTAGCTTTTATCTGTTAAAGCTGTAAGGAGTCCCATCATTAAGTTTGGTTTTTATGAATGGCGTTTTAGATACAGAAAGCAAAATACAACTAATTAACTTTGTAAGGCAAAATAATGTTATGGCGCTTTAGATAAAGAAGGCAAAATACAACTAATTAACTTTTGGGATTTGGCGTTTGTGGCATTTTATATCTAATTAGAGAAATAAAGTATTTTATTAGCGGAAAAGCACATAACAAAGCACAGAAAATGACACAAGAAAAAGAATAGAAAAAATTATAACTCCTCGTCAGAAGGGATTTCGTCTGAGAAGTATCCATTCCTCCCCTCGTCTTCTTCTTCGGATTCTTCATCCAATTTCTCATCCAAATCTTCACTTTCATTGGTTTGTGTTCAAACACGTTGCATTGTTTAACTCCTCTAGGAACCCAAGACTCTGTTTGGTCATGATGTTTTCAAGCGTTTAGTCTTCCTGCTCCCCATTATCACAAACAACAGTCACCAAGTCAGTGTCTTCATCAAAACGCCATGATTGGATGACTAAGTCCACATTTGGATTTTCATTGTTAGATAAAATTTTCTGGTTAATCTTCAGATAACCGTATGTGTTTTCTCATAGAGGTTATCAAGAGGAACGCCAAGTGCTAGGATCCCCCTCTGTACTTCGTCGTCTAAGTTCATTATGGCTTTGATGATTTTCACAAACACTCTTCTTCTGTTGTCAAAGAGGATTACAAATCTATTGATTCTAGTTTTGAATCTTCATGAAACGGTGTTTGCCATTTGTCCTCTTTCTATATTTTTTTTTTGAAATTTGGCGTTTTAGTAGGGATGGCGTTTTTGTTAAAGAAGGTGTTTTTAGTATGATCAATGGAATGGATGGTAACGTAACTTCTAGTTTCGTTACAATATGCATAAACATTGGTCGTAGTTGTGTTAATAGTGTCGTAGTGTAATATGTGAGTTTGGTATGTCATTGAAGTGATGAAGTTCACTCGACAACCAAACGGGACAAAATAATGGTTAAAATAAGTTTGGTATGTCATTGAAGTGGTGGTTTTCACTCGACAACCAAACGAGTCAAAACGACGTTTCAAATTGATAGTGTTTGAAGTGACTTGATTGTCACACAATGAGTTTGGTATTATAAATGCATAAGCCGAGAAATGGACATGCCAAAGTTGATTTAATGAACCCTTGGATTGGGTCAAAAGTTATGAAACATGAGTATGTCGAATTTGCTTAAAAGTGCATGATTGAATCATTAACATCAAACATGACGTTATTGCGTGCGCAAACCATGTGACGGAAGCGAAACGCTAATGGTTGATAAGCCCGGGAATTGGTAGAAATGTTTAGAAACGATTATTGATAATAATTGTGTAGTGTAACTTAAAAACTAAATGGGTCGAATAATTATAAAAGGGAATTTAAAAGCCATTTGCCTATAAACTAGATTTCGATGCGAACAAAGATTATAAGCGGATCCGTATTTTAATTACGGACGCATAGGAAAAAGAATCACGCAAAACGGATAAGTAGATAAAAAGTTATGATACTTGGAAGTATGAATTTTGATTAAAAACTAGAGCTGGGTAAAAAATGCAGGTCCAGATACGGACCTGCTGGAAATGAGCTCCCCCCCCCCCCCCGCGGCACGCGAAGGGTGACTTCGATCCGGGCGTGACATGCGGGTGTCGTCGCGGCTCGCGACAAACAGAGTGGAGCCTCTCGCGTGGCGCGAGAGGCACGATTGTGAAATTTTATTTTTATTTTGTTTGTTTGATTATGAAACTTGTTTATACTTGTTTGTAAGTTATCAAAACTAACTTTTAAGTTGGTTTTTGATACTAGGTGATTGTAGCAAGCCTCCGGATGAAGATCAAGCAATGAAAGTGAACCGAACACATGTCAAGTGAAGCTTCCACGTTGATCTTACTTTGTTTTTGTTTTAAGTGAACTTTGTAAACACTTAGTACTACGTTTTGAATGTTATGATATATATATATGTATGTTGGTTAATCAAAGTTTTTGTAAAGTTGCATTTTTAATATAAAATGCGTATATTTAAGGATTATAATTGTGTTAAATTGAGATGGGTCTTACACCCTCAGCTGGTGTGTATTTGTAGCCCTAATTTTAACAACTAGTTATTCAAGCCCTAATTTTTACATCTGCGTTCAGATGTCTAGGTGCAAATACTTTGAATGGCATGATCCTCCATTGTGTAATTGTGCTAGCCAATTCATCACAGGCCTGCTAATTCCAAGAATGTGCTTGAATTCGAAGTAAGGGATCTAAAAGATTAAGTCCAGATGTACAAGTTTCAAGTCACAGAAATGAAAATCAAGCATTCCAGGGTTGTTCAAAAGAGGGATGCATGCTTGATAATCAGTTAGATTATGTTTATCTTAGTTGTTGTATTTGTTATTGCAAGTTAATGTGCCTTGTATTGTAGGATGAGGTACTAATGCTACTTATGTGGTTTGTAATGTATTGGAAAATCTCTTTTTGGAATTTTAATGAAGTAAACAGTTTTTGAGAAGTGTATGTGTAAGGACCTTCAAAAATGTCCCTAAACGACCCAAAAGTGAAAACCCGGACCCCTGAAACCCTAACGTGCATGAAAAACCAAGAAAACAAAGTTTTTGGTTTTCACGCGGGCCGCGTAAGACACAAGGGTTGTCTACGCGGGCCGCGACAACTCATAAAATCTCCGGTTCAGCAAACAGGCCACGTGTCGCACACGTGGCAGCCCTAGGTATGACACGCTAGCCCTAGTCTACAATTAGGAGGCCCTCGCGGGCCGCGTAAGTTGAAGAGGGGGTTTACTACGGGCCGCGTAAAACCCCAAATTTTGCTATAAATTGCTAGGCCATGAGCAGTTCACCTGTGCTCGAGAATTCAGTCAAAAACGAAGTTCTACTGCTCAAATTTGAAGTTTTAAGTAGTGAGACGCTACTACGACACAGGGTATTAACTCGATCGCTGCTACGATTCAATGTCCGATCGATTAAAACTATCCGATGGATGTTTAAGTGTTGCCCACATTAGGGCTATACTTTGTCATTCGTCGTGAATTCGATGGATGTTTAAGTATTGCACTTTGTCATTCGTTGTGAGGGTTTTAATCTCGTGAGTTATCGTAAATGCTGTATTAGTTACTGACCTAGTTCTTATGCATTGTTGTTTAAATTTGGTTATCAGGCTTATCAGTAGGCTAAACTCTGCCCGTTAAACTTGCAATGTGAGTCATTCTCTTTTTATCAATAATGTTTACAATACTCCAAGTATTTTCAAAAGTTATAATTACAGGGATTAAGTCATGGTTATCTTGAATCACTGGCTAGTGGGGTATTGTGCACATTACTAATTTCTCACGGTTAGGTTCACTAACCTAACAATGATAATCATAACTACTTGGGTGAAAGGACCCAATAGTGGTATGACCATCGTCACCAGGAGGTGACACGGCGCCAGATAAAAATAAGATAGGAGCCACTGTAATCGCTCTTATGCTGTAATTTATAACAATGTGTCGTTTTATCAAATTTGAGTGACTCACCAGTATTTCCCCGCTGATAAAATATTTTTAAAACATGTTTCAGGTAACTACTGTGAACCAAGGAAAAGTGCTACGGAGCACTAACAAATCTTGAAGTAGTGGCTCAGTTAAACAAATAAACATGTTTTGTAAACCAGGGAATTTCCTCGGGAAATTCCTCTATTATAAATTACGGGGTGTATCCCGAGTTATGAAATAAAATAATCGGGCAAATTTCAAGTTTTAAAAGATCCTGCTAAAATCTTCTGCTGTCAACTCAATTAATGAATACCACGGGTTTCTGTCCTGCGACTCTTGGACCGGGTCAAACCGGGACGGGGGCCGTGACAGAAAAAGGTGGTATCAGAGCCACTGATTTAAGCCAAGTAAGTATTTAGAAATACTTAATTTTTCTGATTGTCATCCTATGATTATGTGTTTTTGTTAGTTTACAGTATGGGTAAGCAAAGAATTTCGGACATCTATCATCAATTAGATAGTTTACCAAAAGATAAGGGATCTTCATCCTCAAAATACTCAGCAAATACTGAGGAAGGAATATTTGTTCGTAAGGCACAGTTTAAGAAACCACTTACCACTAAGAAAATAAGTTGGATTATTAGAAAAAGTCAAGAGAAAATAAAGAAGCCACAACCAAAAGGAATGATGGCTAAGAATGAAACTCGGGAAATAGGCAATAACCCACCATGGGAAAAAGAATTAGGGGAACAATGGGCAAATCTCTATATGTTAGCCACTACAACAGTAAATGTTAACTTTTAATTAAGTTCAACTGCCAACACCCTGAACCAGTACTAGCACCCATATCATCTATAAGCCAGAAATTTTAAATAAACTTTGCCCATTAGATAAACAACTTAGTAAGAGAAGATAGACTAAAATAAATTATGAATGCACAACCCCTAGTATATTTGAATTTCAGTTGTAATTTGTAATAAACATATATATATATATATAAGTCGTAATGTTTGCCATTTTCTGTTTGTGCAATGATACTTGAATAGTTGTACTAAATATTAGTTTGTATTTCATAAAATTTTAACTTAGCATTTTGTGTGCATTTTTGCATATATGCTAAACAGCATGAATGAGTTGTCTAAAGCTCTTCAGAATCTCAACCTCTATTCTGTGAATGTGGAGGTTTCCAAAGACTTTACCGGTTATTTGGCCGATATCGAGGAACCTATGGAATTCCAAGCCCAACCTCCGGAGAAACCAAAACCAAAGAAAAGAAGAAGATTTGTGGGCTGGAGGCGTGTACACAGGAAGAAACCAGCAACTAAGAAAGTTACCAAGATGGAGGATCCCATGGATAAAGGAAAAGGAATAGAGATTGGGGAAAGTTCTAGGCAAGCCGAGGAATTGCCACTGTAGGAGGAGTTGGATCGTATACTGACAAGTTGTGATAACCTTAGGCCAGCCAGTGAAAACCTCTTTACTTATCCTGCCGAAACCCAAGTTCCAGTGAACTTGGAGCCAGCCATCCCAGATCCCCTTGTCAATACCCAACCTCTAGGAGAAATGGAAGAATGGTGGACCAACGACTGGCAGTTTCAGAACCTCCTAAATAACCCTTATACCTTTTTCCTTCAATTTGACCTGGAGCCTCCACTACACCCACCTATGAGCTCCGAGAACTTGGCTGAACTCCGCCAGTATGGCGAGGAGCTAATTGATGCAGGGAACCGAATTAGGGATATAGGAGAAAAGATATCCTCGAAGTACGACGAGAGAGAATGTCGTTTCTGAAGTGCCAGCTAACAAGGATCATATGTGGTTGAGGGAACAGGTGTTTAATAATAATATAATAATAAAAATATAATGATGTGAAATAACTCAAAAATAAAACTTTTATAAGATAACAAGTGTGTACGGATGCATAATATACTATATAAAAATGGAAGTCGAGAAATCGACAA
Source organism: Helianthus tuberosus (assembly GCA_030545235.1). Classification (NCBI taxonomy): domain Eukaryota; kingdom Viridiplantae; phylum Streptophyta; class Magnoliopsida; order Asterales; family Asteraceae; genus Helianthus; species Helianthus tuberosus. The sequence goes on from CM060443.1 coordinate 8,771,122, forward strand.
TCTTGGCTATACGTGTTGCTGTGATTATGTGCGATTGTTTTGTTAGGTTTGGTTATTAATTATTTTATGCTAATCATTTATATATATTAATTACAAGATGGAACACGCTGGTAATGAACCCGTTAACGAAGTTAATCAATCTGAACAAAACCATGAAGATCAATTTCTCAATAGGCAAGATATCGAGAATATCGTTGCCCAAAGAATAGCCAATGCTATTCCAGCAATCCTTGTTGCTGCCCGAAATCCAGTTGAACCTCAACAAATTATTCCTAGCAAACGTACACACGGCGACAATTTCAGTAATAGTGGAAACGGAGGCGGCAACAATACTAATAACGATAATGATGGGATGCAAGCCCCACTCCTTAAGAAAATGAAAGCTGCAACGCCTGGTTGCACTTACAAGGAGTTTCTTGCCTGTAAACCGGTTGAATTTGCAGGCAACGAAGGGGCGATTGCTGCACTGCGTTGGTTAGAGAAAACCGAAGCGGTAATTAAAATAAGTAAATGCGCCGAGGAAGACAAAGTCATGTACGCGTCAAATATTTTTAAAGAAGGAGCGCTAGAATGGTGGAATACGGTACTACAAGCCAAGGGAAGCGACATGGCCTATGCCATGAGATGGGAAGAATTTAAGCGACTGGTGGAAAGGAAATTCTGCCCTGAATATGAAAAAGAGCAAATGGCAAACAAATTCCTGAACCACCTGATGGTGAATGTGGATTGTCGAGGATATACTTCGACATTCTTCGAGTATGCTAGAGTGGTACCAACCCTGGCTTCGCCAGAACCGGTACTTATTTCTCGCTATATTTGGGGATTGATTGGCGAGATTCAGGATATCGTCAAAGCTGCGAGACCCTGCACTATTGACAATGCTGTGGAATTAGCTAACACCCTAACTGATGGGTTGGTTCGCACAAGAGAAGAAAACCGGAAAAAGGAAGTAGGGGTGTTCAAAAAAATCCGAAACCGTATCCGAATTATCCGAAAATCCGAATCCGAATTATCCGAAAATTCGGATACCCGAAATTTCGGATATCCGAATTTCGGATATCCGAAAATTCGGATTCGGATTCGGATAGTAATTTTGAAAATTTTCGGATATTTCGGATATCCGATATCCGAAACTTTAAATTATACTATTTTTAAATTTTTAAATATATGACAATATATGAAATCAAAACCCTAAAGTCTACCCTCCCTGTTCCGCCTCCACCCACCCCACGAAGTGAGACCAAACGAGAGACGGGTAACGACCTCCCCGATTCTGATTTTTTCCATTCGTAGTGACGTTAGCTGATTAAGGGTTCGAAGAATCGAAGTTACAAAGGGTTCAACTTCTGATTTGTTCATTGAGACTACGGTAAGTCGTGCTTCTGATTTGTTCGACGTCAGTCATCTTCGCCGCCAGGCTGCCGGTGATTTTTTCTTCATCGGAAATTGTTTGTTTTATACGCTACTTGTGTCCTTGTCATAGGGATTTTAGGCTCTTTTATAGAAGTAAAAAAGGATTACTTCAATTTCATTATGTATGTTGGACTTCTGATTTGTTTTGTTCGAAGTGAAGAAAGGTTGAACATTGAATTCTGATTTTGAAGATGGTACTTCAGGTAACTATTGTGAACCAAGGAAAAGTGCTACGGAGCACTTACAAAGCTTGAAGTAGTGGCTCAGTTAAACAAATAAACATGTTTTGTAAACCAGGGAATTTCCTCGGGAAATTCCTCTATTGTAAATTACGGGGTTTATACCGAGTTATGAAATAAAATAATCGGGCAAATTTCAAGTTTTAAAGATCCTGCTAAAATCTTCCGCTGTCAACTCAATTAATGAATACCACGGGTTTCTGTCCCGCGGCTCCTGGACCGGGTCAAATCGGGACGGGGGCCGTGACAGTATGGCAGTTCGACATGTTCAGTTTGACAATGAGTTGGTATAACAAGTGTTGATAAGGGACATGAGTTGTAAATTATATGTCACCATTACAAAGTTATATAAAACTGTAGTTTGGCTTTAAAAGTCAAATTGCACAATCAGGTTACAACCAGGTTACAAAATTCATGCATAACTTATACGAAACTGCAGTTTAAAAGTAAAAATGCACAAGTCATGCCAGTTGAAAAGTTATATAAAACTGCAGTTTGACTTTAAAAGTCAAACTACACAATCAGGTTACAAACCAGGTTACATGAAACTGTATGTGACCATTACAAAGACTTGCAACCTGAACAAGTCATGCACAAGTCAGTTAACATGAAACTGTATGTGACCATTACAAAGACTTTCAGCCTGAAATATGTGACCATTTTATGCAGGTTGACCAAATAAAGTCAAACTGCACAATCTCACCTGTTTTGACAATTCAATAAAAGTCACCAATAATCAATAAAACTCATCAAAAGTCAACATTAACTAAAATTCAACAAATGTAAAAAAACGTCAAAATAGGCATTAAAAGTTAACCATAACTAAAAGAGACCATAAACAGGTTCATCCATGTCAAAAAAACACTAAACAAGTTTGACATGTCTACTTCCACCTTAAACATTACATTACATTATCAATATCAACTATGTCATCTTCATCTACATTAGGAATGATGAATTTTGGTTCAGTTTTCACTATTTCTTCAACCACACCTTTACCTTTGATATCCTCCTCTTTTTCCTTATGCTTAGGTTTTGGTTCTATAACATCATTCCCAGTTTGTTCATCATCTACAATTTCAACCTTATTTGAATGCCCATTGTCATCAACACAACTTTCAACATCTACAGGGTTCATAACAACATCAAAGTACTTTTCAAATACTGCATCTATAATTTCTACTTGTCCTACATTCAGGGGAGAGCTCATAACAGGTTTATTCAGTCCAGTCCTTTTCACGGGTTTGTTCATTCCAATCCCAACCCTACTTTCCCCCTCTTCAATGTACACATTAAATTCCCTATGAATAAGGGTATGTTTCAACAAACTCATCACATCATCAAACTTACATAAAGGTCTCAAACCATAATCTAGGTCATGATAGGGCAGTAGGTAATGGTAGTTCAGAATTGAACCATCTTTATAACCTAACTTTTGTGCAATATCATGCATATCCATAAGACTAAATGGTCCCTATTTAGCAAATCAATATAATCAGACTTACCTCCCTCATAAACCCTATTAGGAAAATTAGTAAACTTTCCACCATGAAAAACCTTGAAGTAGAACAGCTACCTGAAAAAGACATTAATTTTTTATGAACATTAAAATTTTGCTCTGTTTTTTATCACAAACTGTGCTTACCGTAAATGTCTTTTTGATAATCGTCATCATCTGCTATGATGTGCCAAGTTGCAAGCATTTTTGCCCTAATCGTCGTCTTCTTTGTTGATCGTTGTGTGTGATTCAATTTTGAGAATGTGAAAGGGTTTTGTAATGTTGAGCGTTCTGTATGGAGTTTGAGAGGTTTTTAAAGAAAGGACGAAAATACCCTCACGTTTTCTGCACGTGAGGGTCTTGGCCGTTAGTTAATGACGGTGTTAAGGCTTATAACCTAAGATTGTTACAAACTAAAATGTTAATACCTGATTGTGCAACAAAAAATTATTAGTACCCAATATTGAAATTTTGCAGAAACCACAAGGACTAACGGTGTATTTTTTTTCTTTTATTCAACTTTTTTTGTGTCTTTTTTTGTCTTTTAGTCCTTTTTTTCTATTTTGTCTATTGTTTTTCTTTGCTTTGCTCCTCAAATTTCAACATTGACACTTATAGCCTTTTAACTTTTTAAAGACTTTGTAATCGAGTTTTATGTGTTTATTTTTATGTACGTGTGGGTATAAATTCAAGTTGATTTACGTTTCGACGTAATTTTTTTGAGAATGAGTCGGGTCAAATATAATACGTTTCCGTGCTTATTTTTATGTACGTTTTAAGTTGGTGTACGTTTTAACGTAAAAATTTTACGAAACGCCACGACAACGCATGGGACAATTTACAAGTCATTAATAATAACGAACTTGAATAGATTCCTTCTTTCATAAAAACAAGTAACGTAGTAGGTATAAAAAATACTCTCTCTAGAATATCAAAAGTCGCCGGTCTTCTGAAACCGCCGGAGGCTCGACGATAGGTGTCTGCTAGGATAGCGGGCGAGGTCGCCGGAATAACTGGGCTTGACCTTTCTCTCTATCTTGGTTGCCTCCGATTCCATTCTCCATAAGGGGTTTCGTCAGGCGTGTGGGGAGTAAAATTGGTTCTAATAGTTGCCGTCTGTCTGAAATTCGCTGGAGGCTCGACGAAGGGGTGTCTGGTGGGATAGCGTTTGAGGTCGCTGGACTAATTGGCTTGACCTCCTATTCTATCTTGCAGTCTCCCTCTTCCATTCGCTGAAAGGAGTTTCACAGGGCACGGGGGAAGTTCATAAGTCACCATCACAGTTATCGGAGGAAAGTAGGGATGAATGCAAAAGGAAAAAAAGTTTGGCGACCGAAAGAGGAAGGGTGTGAATCAACTGATCAAGAGAGGCCATGGATTGAGGTACCGATAAAAGGTAGAAACCAACATGGGAAGGAGAAAGCTACAACTTTTTTTGTGACGAATTTACCAGATTGGACTACGGGAAGAGATCTTTGGGTGGAATGTCAGCCTTGCGGGGTCATTTGTGACGCAGTCATTCCGAAGAGAAGAGACCATGCAGGGAAGGTGTTCGGATTTGTACGGTTCAAAAGGATTAAGGATTTAGACAAATTATTGCAAGCACTGAACAACGTATGGATAGGCAATAAGAAAATAAAAGTCAATGTATCGAAGTTCCTGAAGGAGGAAAGAAGAGATGATAAAAGGTATAATGGGGAATCCTGTGATAACACAAAATACATCTTCAAACCGGAAAAGGATACGGGGAACAGAATGTGGAGTAACAACTGCATGAAAGAAAATAACAGTGGTGGACCCATCAAATGGAACAAAGAACAAGTGTCATACAGGGATATATTAACGGGGAACAAAAGTAATGAGGGTATGGGGAAAAGGATCCAGTTATCGAATGAAGAAACGGAATTCAGCAAAGTGTTAAAGAAAAGGTCGGTGGTCGCGGTTGTCAGAGATATGAAGAAACTAAAAACACTGGTGTAACATTACAGGAAACCTTCCCAAACACAATGGAGGTACGATGTCTGGGAGGGGTAAAAATTTTAATCACCTTCGGCTCAGAAATAGAAGCAGAAGATTTCAGAATTGGATTCAAGGAAAGCTGGGAGGAGCTGTTCTCAGAGGTATGGGAATGGAAAGGAGAACCAATTAAATTCGAAAGGCTAGCATGGATTAAAGTGATCGGGATTCCAATAATGCTATGGAGTAAAGAGATTGGAGAAAAGATCGGGGAAACAATCGGAAAAGTGGTATACCTTGAAAATATGAACGTGAATAGTGGAATCTTGAATGAAGCTAGAATAGGAGTCTTAGTGAACTACGGTAAAGAAATCAAAGAAGAGGTCAAGATTATCTACAGAGGACAAGTATTCACAGTATGGCTATCGGAGCTTTCAGGCATGTGGGCTCCGGATTTTATCCCGGGAAGGTACTTACTCTTGAACGAGGTGATCCTCAACGAGACGTCGGAAAATAAAGACAGAGAAATGAAAGAGACAACGGACGAATTAATGGGAAGCCCGACAAAAACAGAAAATATTCCAACAGAGATAGGGGTAGCTCAGGAAGAGAGGGGGGAAATTCCGGTGGAAAGGAATGACGTTCCGGCAAACGGAGCAAATAGTCCGGTGAAGATTTCCGAGGACAAGGAAGATGAAAAGGTGGGTAACCGAAAAGGCAGTATAGAATGTTCAGAGGATAATGATGTGTCCCAAGAAAATATCGTGTTTTGTGAAAATTGGGAATCGTTGTTTGGGAATACGAGCGGTGGGAGTGGACACGTGGAGCAAAAATTGGAGCTTAAGGATGGTAATGCAAACAATGATACTGGGCCGGTGGGTAGTGTAGGGTTCAAGGCCCAAAGTAAAAAAGAGAACATTAGAAGCCATTTTAAAAAAAGGAAACCCAAAGGTAATGGAGTAGATATTTTGGGCCAAGCATTCAAGGAAAAGAAGATAATAATCCCAGACCTGAATTCAGATATGGTTGACCCATCGGATCCTTTCCAACTCGAAGAGTTGATATGGGTAATAAACCCTATCACAAAGTCAACCAAAAGAAAGAAAGGGGGAATAGAGTTAAAGAACCATAAAAGACATAAGGGGGCTAGCATTCCAGATCTGAACAAGGTGGATTGTGGCGAACAAGATTATGAGGCGGGAGAGGTCCAGGGAAATTCTAATTTGAGGACCGAAGTTGATAACTACCGGGATAAGGATAATCAAGTGGAAATCGAGGCAAGACAACAGGAAGCGATAGAGCGAGAAACACTGGAAACTATTAAGGTTGGTGAAATCTTGAAGATTAAGGTAAGCAATTTCCATAGCCAAATTAGAAAAGTTGTGGAGGGTGAAAGGGAGACGGATATGGCTCAATGAATGTCCTTTCAATTAATATAAGAGGGGTGGGGGGCGAAGGTAAGGGAGGCTGGGTTCGAAAAATGGTAAAGGAGTATAATGTCAATTGTTTATGTCTGCAAGAAACACAAGTATCTGCAATAAAGGAGGAAATAGCAAAAAAATTTTGGCCATTTGATGATATAGAAATGGAGTCAGTCGATGCGCAGGGGAGATCAGGAGGCTTATTAATGATCTGGGATCCAAGGTTTATCAGTAGGATAGAGACAGTAAAACGGGAGTATTTTGTCGCTATATCTGGCAGTATTGAAGGGACGGAGGAGCTTTTGAATGTCTGCAACGTTTATGTGCCTAATGATGTGCAGAAAAAGAGAGCCGTTTGGAAGGAACTGGCTTCGATTAAACAGAGGTTACAAGGATCATGGTTGATGGCTGGTGACTTCAACGAAGTAAGGGTTGCGGAAGATAGGATGAACTCCAAATTTGATGCTTATGGGGCAATGATATTCAATAAGTTTATTGCGGATTCGGGCTTACTGGAATACCATATGTCAGGTTCCAGATTCACTTTCATGACTGAATGCGGTTCAAGTATGAGTAAGATTGATCGAATTATCGTATGTGATACGTTCATGAACAAATGGCCATGTGCAAAGTTGGAAGCTTTACCAAGATACCTTTCAGATCACAATCCACTGTTGTTATCATGCACGGCAAAAGACTTTGGGCCTATCCCGTTTAGACTCTATAACTCATGGCTGTCGAAAGATGGGTTGGATGATATAATCAGAAGTGCCCTAGAAAAACATGTCAATACGGAAGACTGGATAAAGAACATGGGAGCGCTGTTGAAAAGAATAAAGACCAAGATAAAAGAATGGAGAAAAGTGGAGAAAGGAAAGGAAGAGAAAGAGGTAATTAAAGCGATAAAGAGTGTAGAAGAGTTAGAAATCAAGGCTGAAAAACAGATATTGAAAGAAGAAGAGAAGGAAGTAAGAATTAAAGGGAGGCTTATAATCAGGCAGTATGAAAAACAAAAAATTGCAGACTTAAAGCAGAAAGCAAAGATTAATTGGGCGAGATTGGGGGATGAGAATTCTGGGTTTTTCCACAAGATGATAAACTGCCGGAAATCAAGGAACAGGATTAATAAAATTAAGATACAAGGGAGGATTTTAAGTGAGCCGAAAGAAGTTAAAGAAGGTATAATGAAGGTATTCAAAGAAATTTTCGAAGAACCAATGAAGAAAAGACCAAAGTTGGATAAGAGAGGCTTTAAAAGATTAACAGATACACAAGCAAGGAAATTGATCTGCGAATTTTCAAGTAAGGAAATCAAAGATGCTGTATGGGCATGTGGTGAGGATAAGTCCCCGGGGCCGGATGGTCTAACGTTCAAGTTCATGAAAAAATATTGGGAGTACTTAGAACCGTATGTAATAAAGATGGTGAAACAATTCCATGATAAGCCAAGTATCCCTATTGGTTGTAACGCATCTTTCATTGCTTTGATTCCAAAAGTACGTGACCCGTCTTTGGTTAAGCATTTTAGGCCTATCTCATTAATTGGTATGTTGTACAAGATTATTGCAAAGATACTTGCTAGAAGGGTTAAACCGGTCATTCCGGGATTGGTGGGTAATATTCAAACCGGGTTTATAGAAGGAAGATCCATCCTAGAAGGACCTTTAATTGTCAATGAAGTTTTGTCTTGGGCAAAGAGTAATAAGCATCAAATTTTCATTTTCAAAGTAGATTTTGAAAAAGCTTATGACTCCATCAATTGGAAATTTATTTTATCAAATCTTAAAGCTATGAATTTCCCGCTACTATGGAGAAAATGGATAGGGGCGGGTTTAAAATCAGGAAGAGCTTCGGTATTGGTTAACGGCTCGTCCACTAAGGAATTTAGCTTATCTCGTGGATTGAGACAAGGTGATCCTTTATCACCTTTTCTCTTCATTCTTGCTTTGGAGGCTTTAGATGTAATTATGAAGAGGGCCATAAAGAGCGGATTGTTTAAAGGTGTGACTATGCCAAGGGATGGGCCGATAATCTCTCATTTATGTTATGCGGACGATGCCATTTTTTTAGGAGAATGGTCGGTGGAAAACATTAAAAATCTGCATAGAGTATTAAGATGCTTCTATTTGTGCTCGGGCCTAAAGGTAAATCTTGGAAAATGTAGCTTATTCGGGGTTGGGGTACAAGATGAAGATATACAAGACATGGCAAAATGTCTCGGTTGTAAGGCTGGGGTGACTCCTTTTAGTTTTCTGGGTATAAAAATTGGGGCCAATATGAAAAAAGTTAAAAATTGGAAGCCAATTGTGGATAAGTTTAATTCCAAACTTTCGTCTTGGAAGGCTAGATCTTTATCTATGGCGGGGAGAATAGTACTAGCAAAAGCGGTATTAGGTGCTTTACCTAATTACTTCTTCTCAATTTTTTTAGCACCAAAAAAAGTGATAATGGACCTTGAAGCAATTAGAAGAGATTTCGTTTGGGGTTTCAAAAATGGGAATAATAAAATGAGATGGATCGCTTGGGAAAAATTAGTAAAGGCAAAAAGATATGGGGGGTTGGGCATCGGTGACATTCGTAGTGCTAATTTAGCACTTTTGGCTAAATGGTGGTGGAAATACAAAGAGAACCCGAGTGCCTTGTGGGTTAGTGTGGTGAATAGTATTCACGGGAAACGAAATTCAGTATCAATAATTCCAACAAAACTTAAGCTGAGTAGTACTTGGAAAGATATATGTAGCATCGAGAAGATATTCACGGCAAATAATTTATCACTACAAAAGAACTTGGTTGTTGACCTGGGCAACGGAAAGAAGACAAGATTCTGGTTAGACTTTTGGTCAGGAGAAAAGCCTATGAAGCTTCGGTTTCCAGCTGTCTATGCTCTGGTGAAAGACAAGGAAGCAACAGTTAGTCAATGCGTAACAATGGAGGGGGGTATGATAAGATGGGGTTGGGAATGGGTCCGTAATCTGAGGAACACACAGGAGAAGCAACAATACAAAGAGCTGGTAAATGTTCTAAAGAATCAGAAACTGGTAGACAAAGAAGATGTTTGGCAATGGGGTCCGAGGAAAAATGAGTTAGTTTCTGTAGCCTTATTGAGAGATGAGATTATGAAAAGAACCTTGGATGCTAATGATGTAGAATGGAAATATTGGAACAAATGGGTGCCGCCAAAGGTTAATCTTTTTACTTGGAGAGCTGCAAAAAGACGCATCGCGGTTAAGGTAGAGCTGGCTAAAAGAGGAATTCAGTTGGATAATCAGAGCTGTTCCAGGTGCAACAAAGAAGAGGAGATGGTAAACCACTTACTACTAAGTTGTTTGAAATCCAGGGCCATTTGGAGGAACGTCCTGATATGGCTGAAACTTCCGGTTCAACTAAACAGCGAGTCATGCGAAGGGTTACTTGAAAAAATAGAAGAGTTTAGCGGTTCGAAGGAATGGAAACAATTAATTAAAGCTATTTGCATGATAACCTGGTGGCAAATCTGGAAGAATAGAAACGACGTGGAGTTTAATAGAAAAGAAGGTTTGAGTTTGGATTCGCTCGACGGCATAAAAGAGCTATCGTACCTATGGATAAAGGAAAGAGCTAGATTGAAGAACTTAGTATGGGAGAGGTGGAAGGATTTCAATATTAGAGACATCATAAAATAAGTCTGTAGTTGTAGTTTTGTTTTGGTTTGTTTTTGTTTTCGTCCTTGTTCTATTCTTGTATCTTTGGGTTTTACAGCTTGCTGGCCCGCGTTCTATAATCATAGAATTTCCGCCGTTCAAAAAAAAAAGTAACGTAGTAGGTGAGTCACTCTCGGCAAATATAATCTATACATTGTGAATGGCTAATATTAATAATCTTGATTTGACTTGCGCAATTAAATCATCTTTTGTCGAAGTAAATTCAGAGTGTGCAAAGCAAGATATTAATTAAGCACTTTATATTTTTTTATAGTCGTAAACGAGTCAAGTTAAAGTTCGATTAATCTTGAGTTTCATTCAGTGGCGAAGCTTGAAATTTTTTACGGGGGGGTCGAAAACGTATATACCAAAAAATTTCTATAGAACCAGGGGTTTGAAAACATATATACCCAAAAATTTCTATACGAAAACTACATATATAACACTACTGGCCGAAAAGTTCGGGGGTAAGCATCGCCCCTGGTTTCATTCGAGACCTCAGTCTGGCTTGTTTTGAATCATGTGACTAAAGTAATTTTACAAGGACAAGTACGTTTTGTTTGTATTAACTATTTTTGCTTGTTTTGAGTCATGTGACTAAAGTACTTTTACAAGGACGAGTACGTTTTGTTTGTTATTAATCATTTCTATGTATATGTACTTCTCATATACCAATTTATAATCGTATAATCATCTATATCTATACTATATAATAAAAGAAACCACTTTGAGGACACTTGTCATCATATTAGGTCATTTCTTATAGATAGTTATTATTTTAGTTTAATCTCTTCTAATTAATTATAGATAACCCTCCTATTAAATATTATTTAGTTTAATAACTTATGGATAATTATTATTTAGTTTAATCTCCTTCTCATTTATAATATTATTTATTTGAATTAATTAGAGTTAATTACTGTTTTCGTCCCTATGGTTTGTCAAAAATCACTATTTCAGTCAATTAGTTTAAAAATTGAGATTTCAGTCCCTATGGTTTCACTTTCGTAACTATTTCAGTCCACCTCGTAACTATTTCAATCCATGTACTTAACAGAATAATGGATTGAAATTGTTACGAAAGTGAAACCACAGGGACATAAATGGTTACGAAAGTGAAACCACAGGGACTGAAATCGCAATTTTTAAACTAATGGACAGAAATAGTGATTTTTGACAAACCACAGGAGTAATTAACTCAATTAATTATTACTTTTATATTTATCTATTTACTTCAAATTCAAACTTAGTTATCTAATTTGATCTTAACTATATATTTGAACGTTTTGTTTAGTTTGGTATCAAATAGATTTTACGAAACTTGAAATAAAATTAACTAATATTATTTATCATTTATATATTTACGGAGTTTTAAATAAAGGGTTATATTTATTGAGACTTCGTTAACAAATTTTGCAACAACAGAATAATCTACTTTTATCACGAAAACCAAACTTTGTATTAATATATTAATACTATATAATAAAAGAAACCACTTTGAGGACACTTGTCATCATATTAGGTCATTTCTTATAGATAGTTATTATTTTAGTTTAATCTTTTCTAATTAATTATTATTTTTTTAAATATAGCAATAGTATAGTCGTTTTAAAGATAAAAAAACGCTCGTTTTTTGGTGCAATTTTTATAAAAAAATAATGTCGTATGAAAGAGTTATTAACGTTTAAAAAATGGGGGGGAATTGGAGGAGAGAGAAACTATTGGCTTGGATTGACTAGAATGCCCTTGAACAAACTCACAGCTCCTTTTTTTCTTCCTTTCAATTTCCCTGATTTAATCTTAGCCCTTGATTAACTTAATGGATGGTCAAGATCACTTCCTAGCCTTCCTAGCCAAATAAACTTCCTATTGTATCTCCACCCTAAAATTATATTTATTCAACCCGTGCAATAAAGGAGGTTTTTAAAGATATATTGTTTTATTATTTAGTATATAAAATTTATTTATTCAACCCGTGTAATATACGGGGTTATAACCTAGTTGTAATATATATTTGTGACACCTTAGGCAATAACACATCGTTCTCTATTATCTTTTTCCATTTTTGAAAGTGCTTAGATAGAAGAGACTGTATGTTACGATTTACAATACTATTTAGTTTTTAAATCTTAGTAATCGTATATATTTATTTTTATTATATAGCCTATGGGGAAGGATCCACTAAAAAGTGGATTTTGCCTAAGTAGCCTAAGAGGATTGTGATGATGACATGTGACACTCCTAATAAGTAGGAATGAAGGGCATTTTGGTCCTTATAAATAGGAGTAAAAATGACATGTGGCACCCCTTTTGTTTTTTAAAAATACAACAAAAAAATCTAGTACAAAAAAATTTAGCACAAAAAATCTAGTACAAAAAAAATATAACACAAAAAATGTAGTACAAAAAAAATTAGCACAAAAAAATCTAGTACAAAAAAGTATAGCTTAAAAAAAATCTAGTATAAAAAAATATAGCACAAAATAATTCAACAAAAAATGTAGTACAAAAAAATTCAACATAAAAAATTGAGAAAAAAAATTAAGACAAAAAAATTCAGCACAAAAAATTTAGCACAAAAATATAGTACAAAATCCAGCACAAAAAAATGTTATACAACATAGAAATACAACACATTTTAGTGAGTTTTTTAGTCTTCATATTTATATAGCAATATGATACTCAAATTAAAGATAAAAAGACGCTCGATTTTATGGTGAAATTTTTATGAAAAAATAATATCGTATAAAAAAATTATGAACGTTTAAAAAACGGGGGTGGAATATGCATGTGCCTAGCATGTGGAGAGAGAAAGTCCATAAATAGGATTTTCCCAATATAACCTTGCACTCCTCCTACACTTTCATCATAACCATTGATTTAAAAAATGAATGGTTAAGATTCATTCTCATCCTACTTAGGCAAAATAAACTTTTTATTTGATCTTACCCCTATAGCGTATATACCACATAAATACTATAGCATCTATATAAACATTAGAGTCGTTTAGTCTTGTGAGCTCGAAGTATTAAGCTCGAGTTAGTTTATTCAAGGATATGTCATTAGGTTCAAGCTTAATTTAAACTATTTAGTATTGGATCTCCTTTTTATGTCTTTTCTGTCGCTTTGTTTTGCCTTTAACTTTTAGTATTGACACTTAAAAGATGGGGCAATTGCATATATCCCTTCACAAATCTAATTAATTGCATATTTATCGAATTTAAAACCAAAATTGCATATATCTCCCTGCTTAACCTAAAAAATTACATATTTGCCCATTTTGATTTATTTTATTAAAAGGAAATTATTTAATGACTATTTTACCCTTACTTTTAACTACAACTTTAGAAACTACATATTTACCCATTTTTAACAACTTTCTTTTTATGTCACTTAAAAAAACAATTTGGTTTTTTACACTTTTCACGTTTCGTGATATAATTAGTTTTTCCTTTTTTTCATTTTTGCTTGTTTATATTTTTTTTCAATTTTTTTATTTTTCCGTCTTATGTATATACATTTTTTTGGGTTGAGTTATAATACAAAATATTTAAAAATAAGAAGGGTAAGAGCCACCAGAGAATGACAAGTGTCCTAGGAGGAATTAAATGGAAAGATAATTTTGTCTACAAGAGGAAAGAAAATATGCACATGCAAGTCACATGTTATTTCCCCCTAATTTTTAAACGTCCGTGACTTTTTTATACATCATTTGTTTTTAAAAAAAAATATACCATAAAATCGAGCCTTTTTTTTATCTTTAATATGAATACCATATTGTTATATTTTTCAAAAAAAAATTCAAAAACCCAGTTGCATATTACACAATGGACATGATGTAAAACACAATGTAAAGTAGATCAAAAACACAATCAATGACAACAGATAAAGACACAATGGATAACATACTAAAACACAATGACCATAACGTATAACACAATGGCGATAACATATAACACAATAAGTATCAGACTAAATAAAAACACAATTGATGACAAAAGATAAAAAAAACACAATTAATGACAGCAGATAAAAGACGCAAGGGAGAGCAGATGAAGACACAATGGAAAATAAACTAAAAACAAAATACACAACAAACTAAAACACAATGAACAAAGATAATAAAAAAAATTGAGCAAATTATTAAAACACAATGGACAACATATTAAAACACAATGAATAACATATTAAACACAATGACCTGAACTAATAATACAGTTTATAGAAAGCTCAAATATAACATCATCTTCCTTGTGTCATATATTGTGTTATAGGTTCTTATAAAAACGCAATGGATAGAACCCAAATTAACATTGTGTTATAGGTTTTGATAATAACACAATGGACATGATGTAAAACACAACGTAAAGTAGATCAAAAGCACAATCAATGACAACGGATAAAGACACAATGGACAACATACTAAAACACAATGACCATAACGTATAACACAATGGCGATAACATATAACACAATAAGTATCAGACTAAATAAAAACACAATTGATGACAACAGATAAAAGACACAACGAAGAGCAGATGAAGACACAATGGAAAACAAACTAAAAACACAATACACAACAAACTAAAACACATGAGATAATAAAAAATTGAACAAATTATTAAAACACAATGGACAACATATTAAAACACAATGAATAACATATTAAACACAATGACCTGAACTAATAACACAATTTATAGAAAACCCAGATATAACACCATCTTCATTGTGTCATATATTGTGTTATAGGTTCTTATAAAAACGCAATGGATAGAACCCAAATTAACATTGTGTTATAGGTTTTGATAATAACACAATGTATAGAAACTCTACTGACCAAAACCAAGTTAAAAGACACAATGACCCGAAAACTTTAACACAATGCAAAAAAAGACCCAGTAAAAATGAAAATTTTTATTTTATTTTTATATGATAATGTGGTACTCATATTAAAGATAAAAAAATGCTCGTTATTATGGTGATTTTTTTTTTTAAATATCATATGAAAAAGTTATGGACGTTTTAAATCGATGGGGGAATTGGCATGTGCCTTGCATGTGGAGAGAGAAAATCCATAAATATAGGATTCCCTTTATGCCTTTCTATTATCTTTTTTCCTACAACTAATCTCAACCCTCCAAATTTAAGATCAATGGACTAGAATTCTTCTTACTCTTCTTATTTATTTTATCCTTTGTATTTGATCCTAACCCACATTTTTTATATGTAAACATTTAATAAAAACTTCAATAAATTCTACATCATCATTATTGTGAAAAAGAATGAAGATTAATCATGTAAAAATTGAACCACGTGTATTCAATGAGTGAACACAACCACACTTATGAAACAATTGAGTGAACAAAACCAATTAAATTAATTACTAGGAAACAATTCGAAACCCACTGAACCAAAGCAGTTAAATTATTCTAATCACCACTACTCTTGATCCATAGGAAGAAATAAAAATATAAAAAAGTAACATAGAAATGATTCATCCAATTAATCTAGCAGGAAACAGGGTCAAAACACTAACATGCGATCGCGAAGGTTGCAATTGGGAGGGATAATACTGCCTTGAACGGAGAGTGGTTGACGACATGAACGAGCGTAATTTCCAACTTGAACGTGAATGTGGAGTAATCACCGACGATTTGAACAGAGTGTAATTGCCGACTTAAATGTAGAGTAATCGTCAACGCCAAGAAAGAGGAAGAACGTCTCAATAGTTTGATCTTGGTTTGAACAACAATTATGCTGGTTATTTCAATAATATCTGATAGATCTTTTAATAATGAAAGGGACATTTTAGTCATTTTGAAAAGTTTTAATTATGGAGGGGAAATATGAAATTTTAATTTGAGGTTGGGTAAATATGTAATTAAGATAAGATTGTAAGGGGAAATATGTAATTATCCCTAAAAGATTTTATGGTCATTTTCATGTGCTTATTTATGTATGTGCCGGTATAAATTCAAGTTCATTTACGTTTCAACGTAAACATTTTTTTGGGAAACGAGTCAGATCAAATATAATTGTTTCCATGCTTATGTTTTTTGTACGTTTTCAGTTAGTGTACGTTTTGACGGTATAAATTCGAGTTATTTTACGTTTCGACACTGTCGCAACGCGCCGTATCATTCTTTAACTTAAAAAGAAAACATTATGTTCTTACGTGCTTATTTAATGTACGAGTCGCATAAATTCAAGTTAGTTTTTGTTTCGACGTAAATTTCTTTCGCAAATAAGTTAAGTCAAATATAATTCCGTGCTTATTTTTACGCACGTTTTTAGTTGGTCTACATTTTATCGTAAATTTTGTTTAGAATATATTATGTTTTCATTATACCGTATAAACTCGAGTTGTTTCGACGATGCCGGAACACGCGAGGTTGGTGTTGGGGTTGGTGTTGTGTAGGAGTGTGATCCACAAATGTTTGACCCGTGTCGCAACACAACAAAACTTATTAAAGTGATCCACCTACTTGCATTATTATTTTTAACCACTTTATAGAAACGTGGAAAATGTTGTCGAAATGCAACAACAAAATAAAAAAAAACATGAGATTCCTTTTACACGAAACTTTACCATAAAGATTAAAGAGATACAATCTGGGACCTTTGTGAGTTGTTTAAAATCTGTTAAGACATCATTTTCATATGTTAGTAAACAAATAAATATAATAATGATTTTCTACTTAATTTGATTTTTTTATTTAGTTATTTTTTATTATGCTAAAGTCAGTAAAAGTATTCAACAGTAAAGTCACGTAAATTTGACAGTATTTTATTGTTAAAAAATTTCATAACTGGTTATTGGACTTAATTGTTTTGTTCACATACTAAATACGTGAGGATTATAAGCTATAATCCGTCTTTTTAGTTGGTTTATTTATTTAAGGGTATTTTTATGGAATTGTATTTTAGGTTAAAATATTGAGTTTTTATTTAGCATCAAAACAGGTTAGCAACTTCTTTAATCGTTTCACGAAATAACACTTGTTAGGATCTTTATTTGGTAGAAAAGAAAGCTAATGGCTTGGTTTTCGGTTGGTGAATGGGGTTTTACGATCAAGGTGTGATCGGTGTTCAAGCTGTGTGGAAGAATATGAACAAACAAATGATTAAGGATGATTGTCAGACTTAATTGTTGTTGGAAATTTGTGAAAATAACATTTTTCACAAATATAGGAAAATGATTTTTTCCTATTTTGAACTAGAAATAAATATAATAAAATGAGCGGGTTTTATATATTTATTTGTGAGTTTGTGTTTCATGTTGGAAGAGTTTCGCAACGAACTAAACCACGTCCTAAACGGAGCTAAGATGAATGAGATATCGATGCTTAAAGTTTGGTGTTTGAAACTTGAATGCTGAAAAAAGTGGGAAAGTGGCACCTTGTCCCACATAGGAGAAGAGATGAAACTTAAAGGGGGTATTTAAGTGAGAACTCTCCATCCATATTTTTTCATGGAAGCACACACTTAGTGTACTCGCGAAGGGTGCGGAGCACCCTAACTCGCACTCGCCCACGTGCACGCGCATCGTCGCGAGCCGCTTGAGAGCCGCCTTTGTATTTTTGACCACGTGCGCGTGGTGGAGCACAAGGGTTGCAAGGACCAAGTGGTTGGTGACGTGACAGTCATGCGCGCACGCGCGTGAGTACACATGGCATAGTGGCGCGCACTCGCGCATGGAACATGGGCACCGAAGTGACGTGCGCGGCGCACCAATGTGAGCCAAAACGGCGCGACTGTGTGGCGTGCTCGTAGAGGCTCACAGGTGACGTGGCGCACGCGCGCATGAGCGTGAAGACTTGCGCGCGCGCGCGCAGAAACTTTCAGCAGTTAATGCCAGTGCAGTTACATTCAGCATTCGAAACTGACGAAGTCAATGGCTTTGACTGCGAATTAAATGACGAATTAAAGTGCATTGAAGACGTTTAATGCAATTTAATTCACCCAATTAAATCATTTTTCAGTTTCTTCTCAACATCTGCAGTATAAATACGAGGACCTGCTGCAGAACCAAACACCAAAAAAAATCACCAGCAATACAATCTTCTTCTCTGAATTTTCTTCATCTTCTTCAAGCATTCAAGGTACACCTTCGGGTTGGAGTCAAGACCGGCAGTACAACTGCTAGGGCTGTTGTATCCTGGAAACAAACGTGTTCTCCTGGGAGACACGAAATTTGTTTTAAGGGACCCGTGTCTAACAAGATCCTCAGCCAAGAACACCAGTTTTGTTTAAATTTATGTTCTTGTTTTTGTTTTTACTTTCAGTTGTAATTGTTTAGTTTCAGTTTCATTCTGTTATTGTATTGTAATTCAAGTTAATAAAAGGATTTTATTTATTTTACACGAACGGATTCCTACAATCTTAAAACAAATTTTTTAAAACACCGTTCGTGAAAGACACAAACAATTCTGCTGTGATTCTAATTTTTTTTTTCTCACAGCAGGTTGTGTTTTAAAAAGGTTTTTTTTTTCCTGTTTTGGTTCAAAGTAGCGACTTTGTCAAAACAGTTTCTCTGCTTCTACTCTTTTCTTTATTGAGTTATAAATACCTACTGTTGTAGTCTTCAAAGTTGGACTTAGAAGCTGCGCAGTGGTTTCAAAACTTTTTGGTTTTGTTTAGTTGAAAAATAAAAAATTAGCACATTTATTATCTTCTAAACAATTTTATTAACTTGGTTTTGTGGAATTTTTCAGAATGTCTACTGAAAATACCAACGTCAACGTTGTTATCGGTACCCCTGCCAACACTGTGGGAGCATCCACAGTGGCGAATCACGCTGAACGACCAGAGAAGTTCTCGGGTCTACACTTTAAGAGGTGGCAGCAGAAGATGTTCTTCTACCTGACCATAATGAACCTTGCGAGGTTCTTAACTGAAACCGCTCCTCAACCTGTGGAAGGGGAGACCGACACACAAAGGTTGTGCGCGGTAGAGGCTTAGAAGCACTCGGATTTCATTTGTCGAGGCTATGTACTCAACGGTCTCTCGGATGCATTGTATAATGTGTACTATAATATAAAGAATTCCAAAGAATTATGAGAGTCCTTGGATAAAAAGTACAAAACGGAGGATGCGGGAACAAAGAAATTTGTTGTCGCCCGTTTCTTGGACTACAAAATGGTTGATAACAAGACTGTTATAAACCAAGTCCAAGAGTTGCAAATTATACTACATGACATCCATGCTGAGGGAATGGTACTTAGCGAAACATTTCAAGTGGCAGCCGTGATCGAAAAATTACCTCCTGCTTGGTTGGATTTTAAGAATTATCTTAAACACAAACGAAAGGAAATGACAATTAAGGAACTTGTCATCCATCTTCGTATAGAAGAGGACAACATGGTGGCCCAAAAAGGTACCATTTTGCAAGCTTCGGCTAAGGCAAACATGGTGGAAGATTGGGAGTCCTCAAAGGGCAATAAGGGCAAGGGTAAAAACAACAACAAGGGGAAAGCAAAGGTTAACAACCTTGGACCGAAAAAGGGGGCTGTGAAAAAGAAGTCTGCGCCTTTCCAAGGTACTTGCTACAACTGTAACGAGACGGGGCACCGTGCTAACCAATGCAAGAAACCTAAGCGTGAGCGTGCGCACATGGTTGATGAGGATGGTATGCCTCTGATTGCAATAATAACCAAAGAAGCGGCTATGATTGAAGAAGTCAACGCGATGGGTGAAAACCCAAAAGGATGGTTCGTTGACACGGGTGCAACCTACCATGTTTGTGGAGACAAGGCTCTTTTCTCTACATTTAAGGAAGCATCGGGTGAAGAAAAGCTTTATATGGGGAATAAAGCTACCGCAAGCATCAAAGGGGAAGGCACCGTCATACTGAAGATGACGTCTGGCAAGGAGCTTACCTTGACCAATGTGCTTTATGTCCTAGAGATAAGGAAGAATCTCGTGTCGGGATGGATGCTCAACAAGTTTGGATTTCGTCTAGTGTTTGAATCGGATAATTTTGTTCTTTCTAGACGTGGAATGTTTGTTGGAAAGGGCTATGCCCAAATGGAATGTTTAAAATGTCTGTAATGGTTGTGAAAAACAACAAGATATGAATGAAACTTCTTCTTCAACTTACATGATTGAGTCTTCTAATGTTTGGCATGGTAGACTAGGACATGTAAATTTTAATTATTTACGACGTTTAATTAAATTAAATTTGATACCAACATTCCATATCGAGTCCAATTACAAATGCGAGACATGTGTGGAATCCAAACTTACGAGATCATCGTTTAAATCGGTTGAACGAATAACCAAACCCCTTGATTTAATTCATACCGATGTGTGTGATTTAAAAGCGGTTCCCTCATGTGGAGGAAACAAGTACTTCATCACGTTTATTGATGATTGTACTAAATATTCTATGTGTATTTACTTAAAAGTAAAGACGAAGCAATAGAGAAGTTTATCTTGTACAAAAATGAAGTTGAGAATCAACTTAAAAAGAAGATAAAAGCTGTGAGAAGCGATCGAGGAGGTGAATATGTTGCACCTTTTGCGGATTTATGCGCAAAAAGTGGCATTGTACACGAGTGTACATCTCCTTATTCTCCACAATCAAATGGCGTGGCAGAACGAAAGAACCGCACATTGAAAGAGATGATGAACGCCATGTTGATAAGCTCGGGAGTGAACCGAGAAATGTGGGGGGACGCCATTCTTTCAGCAAACTATCTTTTGAACAAGATACCCTTGAAAAATAGGGACGAAACCCCATATGAGTTATGGAGAAAGAGGAAGCCTTCATACAAATACTTAAAAGTGTGGGGGTGCCTAGTGTAACAACCCTCGGTAAAACCGACACCCTTATAATATTTCTGACACTCTAGTATATTATAAAATGTCTCAATATGTTTTATATTACACCCCGTATGTGAAAACCGAGCCCTAAATAGATTATAACATATAAAATAAATTAAAAACAAGAAATATAGGGCTGAGGCGGGCCGCGTAGACCCATCTCAACATCTTACGCGGGCGGTATCAAGGCTGGAATTGACTTCGCTGACTTCTTTAGTAGAAGCAGGCCGCGTAAGAGTGTATGTGTAGTTGACGCGGGCCGCGACAGATCATGAAACGCGGAAGAATCCGGTGCTGACACGTGTCAACATCGTGGTGAGTCTAGTAGCTGACCCAGCTAAGCTACAGCATTGACCAATGTTGACGCGGGCCGCGTAAGTGACCCTTGTCTTTTACGCGGGCCGCGACAGGACCAGAAATCAGAACTATAAATAGAATGTATCAGTTTACGTTTTTCGTCTCTCACATTTCAATCTCAAATCACAAATTCTATAGGAAAGTTATTATAGTCGGGTACTATACCCCTTATTAGCGAGGTTCTGCTCCGTTGTAAGTATTATAACCCCAGTTTCGTAATAGTTACGCTGCCCGATTGATTTAGGGTTCCGTAACAACTGTCGTGGTTCTGCCCGACGTAGTTGTTGGAATGCCGTCTCGGGGAGGGTATTATCAATATTTTCAAAGGGTTATGATACTAACCAAGGTACATTTGTATAAATTATAGATTATACCCAGGAAACCCTTACGAAAAGCCTAAGACAGCAATGTGAGTTTATCCTCTTTTTGTTAATCTTTTTGTAATGTTTTACAAAACCTTAAATTGTTTACAATGCGATTAAGCAGTAAGTGAGTCTTTGTAGTTCTTCAATTACTGCCGGTATTTGGGGTTTTGTATACAAAATTTATTACTTGCGAGTAGTAAGTCGGAATGACAGTACGTTACCATTGGACGACGAGTAGCCAATGTGTAATATGACCCACAAGTCAAGGATTGACAGTACTGAATGAGTAATTGTGTAGAAATAAACAATGTGATAGCTCTCAATACTGTTTTAATTGATAAAATGTTTCTTGAATTAAATGGGATTCACTCACCAGTATTTCCCGCTGACAAAATATTTTAAAACATGTTTCAGGTAACACAATGTGAAAGCCAACTGGGATAAAGCCAGCTCGAGAGCACTGACGGCTTGGAAAATAAGTGGCTATAAAAGTTATCTAAAACAAGATGTTTTAAAATTCAATAAAATAGGGTTTGTCCCTATAAATGTGTTGTAACAAGAAACTTGGGTTTTACCCATGTGATAAATAATATTAAATATGGTGGTTTTACTCTGATAAACATTTCCTAACTACGGTCTTGATGTAAATTCCGCTGCGAGATTAAACAACTGATACCACCCAAACTCTAAGTTCGCGGCCGCCCGTTCCCGGGGATCAGGGATCGGGGGTTGTGACATCTAGCAAAGGTGATTGTACCACCTCCTAAGGCTCTTAGGATAGGACCCAAAACTGTTGATTGCATTTTCATAGGATATGCACATCAAAGTAGTGCACATCGTTTTCTTGTATACGAGTCCAAGAATCCCGATGTACACAAACACACTATCATAGAGGCAAACTCTAACATCGTCTCATATTTTGAAAATGCGTTTCCTATGTTAGGACAAACACATGCGACTTCATCAACAGCGGATGATGAAGCAGGTCCAAGTTCATCTACATGGTTAGATGAAGCAGGTCAAAGTTCATCTATGAGGATAGATGAAAGACATGAATGACCTGAGGTCGAGGACGATGAGCTTAGACGGAGTAAACGACAAAGGATTGAAAAATCCTTTGGTCCAGACTTCATGAGCTATATGGTTGAGGGTGAGCCCAATACCTACCGTGAAGCGGTTACCTCCGCAGAAGGACCTCAATGGCAAGAAGCAGTTAAGAATGAAATTGATTCTATATTGCAAAATCATACTTGGGAGTTAGTAGATCTTCCACCTGGTTGTAAACCACTTGGATATCGTTGGATATTCAAAAGGAAGATGAAAGCTGACGGAAGTATTGATAAATACAAGGCAAGGTTAGTGATCAAAGGATTTAGACAAAATGAGGGTCTAGACTACTTTGATACTTACTCTCCTGTACGCGAATAACCTCTATACGATTGGTTCTTGCAATTGCGGCTCTAAGAAATTTGGAAGTTCACCAAATGGATGTAAAGACCGCATTTCTAAATGGTGATTTAGAAGAAGAAATTTACATGGAACAACCTGAGGGTTTTTTCCGCCCCAGGAAACGAGGGAAAAGTATGTAAATTGGTCAAGTCTTTGTATGGCTTGAAGCAAACTCCAAAAAAATGGCACCAAAATTTTGATCATGTCATGATTAACAATGGTTTCAAAATAAATGAGTGCGACAAGTGTGTTTATTTTAAAGACACACCAAGAGGTTATGTAATCTTGTGTCTTTATGTAGATGATATGCTTATCATTGGGAGTGATGGTAAGATGATCAACTCAACGAAAGACATGTTGAAAGCGAGGTTTGACATGAAAGACACGGGTCTCGCGGATGTGATTCTTGGAGTAAAAATCACTAGAACCTAAAATGGTCTTGTGTTAAGTCAATCTCACTACGAGGATAAGATCCTTGGGAAATTTAATTCGGACGATACGAGTATAGCTCGAAATCCCATTGATAATACCCAACGCCTAAGGAAGAATAGAGGCGAGAGTGTTGCTCAGTTAGAGTACTCAAGGATCATTGGTAGTCTCATGTATCTAATGACATGTACTAGACCCGACTTAGCATATGTTGTGAGCAGGCTAAGTAGATACACCAGTAATCCATGCGCGGAACATTGGAAAGCTATCACGAGGGTGCTTAGGTACATAAGATACACAAGAGACTATGGATTGCATTATACCAGTGATCCAGCAGTGATCGAAGGATACACTGACGCGAACTGGATATCGGATATAAAAGATCATAGATCGACAAGTGGATATGTGTTTACACTTGCGGGAGCAGCTATAGCTTGGAAGTCTTCCAAGCAAACGGTTATAGCTAGATCCACGATGGAATCCGAATTCGCCGCTTTAGATAAAAGCGGGGAAGAGGAGGAGTGGCCACGTCAATTTGTGGAAGATATTCCAAGATGGCCAAAGCCGTTGACGGCGATTTGCATACATTGTGACAATCAATCAGCGATTGTTAGAGCACAAAGCACAATGTACAATGGCAGATCAAGGCACATTCGACGTAGACACAACACGGTACGACAACTTATCTCAACGGGTGTTATCTCAGTTGACTATGTGAGGTCAAAGGAGAACATTGCGGACCCGTTAACAAAAGGCTTAAGCAAAGATAAGGTGTATAAGTCGTCAAGAGGAATGGGACTAAAGCAAATAGATGAAGGGAATATGAGGGAAACCTAACCTAGCTGACTAGGATCCCAAGATCTAGGTTCAATAGGCAAACTTAATCACAAACCCAAAGGGAGTCACTATGGGGGGTGCCCCAAATCTCAATAAAGGGAGTTTTATACTTCCTAGTCCATTCCAATCAGTGAAATGAAGTGAGGTTAAGCATGTTGAGGTTAAGGATTTTGTGTAAATCCAAATTAACCATGATGCTTTTAATGATTCAAAGGAATCACCTATGTTAGAGAGAAGTGGGGTCGCTTCGAATGGATATGTGGGGAGGCACAAATCCTAGAGCTCTCGCAGAACCAGGAAAGTGTTCCATGATGACAAACGGACACAACCATGAGGACTTGACTCGACTAGGGAGAGTATTGTGTGAATGTATATTGTCGTCTACATAAATGGGGGATTGTTCAAAGACACCGCGTCTACAAGACCCTAGGAGGCTAAGTATGCTTCACAAAAGAAGGTTCAAAGGTTACACCCACCTATCTTGCAATACTCAACTATTGAACGTGTATCGTTGAAACTTGATAGATCGATTTCTATTCATGTGGGGGATTGTTGGAAATTTGTGAAAATAGCATTTTTCACAAATATAGGAAAATGATTTTTTCCTGTTTTGGACTAGAAATAAATATAATAATATGAGCGGGTTTTATATATTTATTTGTGGTTTTGTGTTCCATGTTGGAAGACCTTCGCAACGAACTAAACCACGTCCAAAACGGAGTTAAGATGAATGAGATATCGATGCTCAAAGTTTGGTGTTTGAAACTTGAATGCTGAGAAAAGTGGGAAAGTGGTACCTTGTCCCACATAGGAGGAGAGATGAAACTTAAAGGGGTATTTAAGTGGGAACTCTCCATCCTTATTGTTTCATGGAAGCACACACTTAGTGTCACACCCCGATATTTTCACGTATTACCGGTGGGCCCGGTGGGGAGTATCGTGACGTAGTTGATATCATCATAGTCAAATAATCACAGTTCAATGCACACCGGAAGTCTAAAGTAATAATAATACAAACCGATTCGAAAGTATAATAAAATATTACACAACGGTTGTATATGGATCCACAGGCGGATCTTAAAACAGAAATTTAAACTCTGTTCAACAGACTTTAGACGTTTAGAACTTGCAAGATTCCTTATTAACGCCCTGAGCTCTCAGCCAATTACGTACAATACCTGTCACTTAATCTTTTTTTGAAAATACGTCAGTTTACACTGGTAAATATAATTAACTGACTCTTTTGAAAAGTGTTTATGAAAATTGATTTAAATGCACAGGGCACAAATATTCTTTTATAACTTGGGACAACTATATTAATAACAATCTTGTTTCAGATTTACATGTTTGTCCAACATTTAGGGTCGGTGTTTAAACAACCGATCAAGATTAATCGACACACCACAAATATAAACTCATAAGAAGTTACCTCACGAGTGAGTATATCTTTTACATACGCAACAGGCAGGTGTATGCCTACACCCTGTGCTTAAGTTGTGGCCATTTACGCTTTTTAAATGAGCCAAGGATATCCAGTACACGGTCATTAACCCCCAATGTTATTTGTTATCAAGCAATACTGATTAAAATGGGATTATGCAATTTAATCATCTCCAATTAAAAGGTTTCTACACCCGACCAAGCGGTAATAATTTACCGTATCCCAAGCCCGTATAAGGGAAAATAAGTTAAAAGTATTTACCTGAGCTAAAATGTAATTTTTATTCTCAGCCGTATATTCAAATCAACAAGCACAAGTACCTCTACCGGGGCTCTCAATCTGGAACGAAGGTTTTATTAACCTATTAGATTCCTAACGGGTCTTATTTAAGTTGTAACTTAGACCGGTTAGTTTTAAGGAAAGGTTTACGGTTCAAAACGCAAGATTAAGCGAAGACCGGATTAGAATGTGATTTAGACCCGACAAGTACGGAGACTTGTATAATATGGGTAAACTAAACACCTTCTGAATTTTGAAATGAAAATGATAAGGTTTGACCCGTTTCGGATAATTTATGCAAACTAGTTACATAAACCATACCGAACGCGAAAAATGCATAACGGGTAACCAAATGAGTCATGAACATGTTTCACAACTTAATATGCCTTAAATATGTTGTGATATCAGTAGGATACCTTCCATTATGCCCAAAACGAATTTAAAACCAATTTAAGCCCCGTAGGGGTATTTTAGTCATTTTAAAGTTTATAAAAGAGGTTAAATAGCAACCTGAGGTTCTGGTCTAAAATAATCAGTAGAAATATTTATTTTAATAATTTATATCAGTAAGATATCATATATATGTGAAATTTATCATTTATGGCCAAACTATGCACCGTAGGGGCATTTTGGTCATTTCACATATGTTAAAAGGGCCAATTTTGGAAATCTGAGTTCAACACTTTTAGTTACTGTTTAAGTATAAAAATTTATTCATAACATCAGTAGGTAACAAGTCTTAGGTGCTAAATATGGTTTTAAACCATACTATGCGCCTAAATCGCATAAAAGTCGGTATGTGACGATATTCGGGTTGATTAAGGAAATCTGAGATTTTGATCAGCCTTTACTGTTTAAAATAACTTATTTAATATATAAAATTAGTAGAAAAAGGTTTGATATGTAAAGGATGTGTAAAACTCTATGTTATGATCAATTTAAAATTTAATAAAAATTTCCAAAAATCCCTAAATATTATATTACATCAGTGGGTAGAAAGTTTGGTGTCAAAATTTGGGTTTAAGTAGGTTTTATGCCAAAAATGCCATTTAATTAATAAAAAGCGTTCATTTTACGATATCGAGCATAACTCCTAATTTAGACCACAAACTGATGTCAAATTTTTAGGACATGCTTATAAATCAGAAATAAAGGTTTTTGTCCTTCACATTTTCAAAAATCTCATTTTTATATCAAAAGGGCATAATGGTCAACAATTAAGCAATTAACGGAAACATGCATATGAATCAGATTTAATAGGAACCATATAGTATAATCTCAGAGGGTTATACTAACATGAAATATGGTCCTAAAGGAACCCTAAGGCATATCTAAACTAAGCTAAATCGGGTCAGAACTGAAAGTCAAAGCAAAAGTCAACCTTTGTGACTTTCAGTAGCGAACCGAGCCTAGACTCAGAATTGTCGGGTTGAACATGCCTAGACATGTTTAATGAATATTTACCAAGTTATTAAAGTGACAAAACTGATTTTATTGCTCTTACATCATTAGTTATGAATTTATTTAAAAACTGACTCGTTTGACTTTTATTTTTGTTACTTTGACCCGACAATTAACTAAGCAAACGTGGTAATTAGGAGGTGCCCTTTTGAGGGTTTAATACCTACCTAATTACGATCACGTAGCCATGTTCATTGTGAACAATGGCTTGACCGTTCAAAAGTCAAAGCGTTTATCGCAAACGCTTGACTTTTCGGCTTTTAAGCCAAATAAAAATAACTAGCCATAAGAGGGCACTTACAAGGGGTCCAAGCAAGGATGAATTTGATCTAGAATACTCAGAAATGAAGCATAAAGCTTCAACTTAGAGCAATTCAGATCAAGTGTGAAATGAAATGAAAATGGGATTGGGTATTTATAGGATTTCTAAAACCGTTACGATCGTTCCTCGATAAACGAGCTTCAATCTGGACCGTACATGTATCACCCACTGTTTTGGTAATCTATGGGTGTCCAAAACAAGCCCATGGTATAAGAAAAACCTTGTGCAAACCTAGAAACCAACTGCAGAATTGAAAAATCTGGTTTTTGCAGGTCTGATGGGGTCTCGCGCCCCACGTAGGCTGAGCCTACATCTTACGCGGCCCGCCAGCTCTATTCAGATCAGCAAAAACTTTCAGAAGTTACAGTTTTAGTCCTTGCAAGCTTGTAAGGCCCTTTTTGACACGGTTAAGACCTGTTAAGCTGTTTTCAAGGCTCTACAATGATGCCAAAGTGTAGAGAACATAAAACATGCTCAAAAACATCTTTGATGTCGGTTCATTTGGTCGTACGGTTGCGTTGTTCGGTTAATTACGACAAAACACGAACGGATGCGAAAAATGATCCAAATTACACGACGAATGGAATTTTATCATGCTAATCACGAAAACAAAATATTTTAATGATTACATAAATTTTTAGATGACTGGATATATTCAGAACGTAAGATATGCGCGAAAATGCAAACTTATGCACTTTTTGATGCTTTTAGTCCCTCTTGATCAAATAAGTTTAATTTTGCGCACCAAACACCTCTAAGCCTATTTCTAAGCTATGTAAAGGATATTTAGAGCATGTTAAACTTATGATCATATTCCGGAAGGTTTGATACCATACGAATCGGTAAACGTTTGTAGTTTGACGCAATTAGTCCCTCTAAAGCGCAAACTTGCGCATACCATCGTTTAATAGCATCAAAGCCTTATCTAATCCATATTAGGAATTATTGAAAGTATTATTAAACATTACGATGCTTCAGGTTTGCAAAAAGATCATTCAGAGGTATAATTAAACATATTGACACTTTTACCCCCCTTAAACTTGGAAAGTTGCGTGTATCGTCACTTAAAGGCATAAAAACCTTAGACGGCCAATAGTTGGCATTCCTGAGAGTATAATCAAATATCATGAAGCTCCCGGTTTGTTAAAAGGTCACTCAGAGGTAAGAATTAACATGTTGACGCTTTTAATCCCTCGTTGCGCAAACTTTCAATTAATTATGCAAACGGCTACTCTCGATCAACAAGCGGCTCATTTGTGAATATGAATACCGTAAGAGGTTATTCATAAACTTATTTTAAGCATGCTAACACTTCCAGTCCTTCCATAATCAATTTTTTTGATTTTTTCACAAAATTAGTCCCTCATAGTCAACATTTGACTTTATTAAGGTTTAGTACACGTGTCGACATATTATTGGACCTGATTTTACGAGGTGTTACATCCTCACCCCCTTAAAAGAAATATCGACCTTGAGATTTGCTAAAAATAATGGAAGTACTTTGTCATATAATGGTCTTAACCTCCATAGCATATTTGGGCCTCTAAGGGTATCTCAGTTGACCTATATAACAGGTACATACTTTCTTTCGGAGCTACTTAACCTGTCGATCCTTAATCGATACGGGTTTCTTATCAAACCATAAATCTGCATATCATTATGTGATAATGCTTCTCGACTTATCATCGAAACATATCCTTAAATCACTAGTGTGGGACACATTGATTTCCATCAAGCTCCTTAGGTAAGTTTTAGCTTATAGGCTACCAATCTTGATATATTCGATTTCCTCGAATGATCCTATATATCCAGAGCTTAACTAGTCTGTTGTATTAAAATTCCAACACACCCTTCAAGGGGGATTCTTTCTGTTGAATCTTATTCCTTAACAAGAACCTAAGAGGTTTGCGACTTTCATCAATTATTGATTTTCCGCTGATTACTGGCCGTTTCCAGATGATCATAATTTATATGGTCTTATCCGTCGTCTCCAGGGTGACTTTCAGATCCTGATATTTGGATTTACCACTATTCTGTCCATCAAATGGACGTTCGACATTCCATCAATACAAGGTCTCCAAAAGAGCAGCCTTGATACTTATATCACAACTATTATAGAGAAGCTTATTTAAGGTGAGATGGTTATTCCAACCACTGCTTAAAACCAATCTTAAGGAATAGCTAATCCTTATAGTTAGTCGAACAAATCGACGATCCTGGGCAGCTGATGGCGATTCGTAATTGTTGCCTAAGTAGGGTTGCGGTAATCAATGCATAAGCATAATGAACCGTCTTTCTTAATTAATAAAATCGGAGCTCTCAGAATTACGAATTAGGCTTTATGAACCTTTATTCAATTAACTAGGGTTTCGATTCTTCCAATAATGATGATACTAATTGTCATGGAGATTTCACAAAAATGCAGCCCTATGCGGGATGTAAATCTTAACTCTACTTGCCTTTCAGGAGGTAAACAGGGTAGTCTTTGGAGAAGATAGTCAAGACACAAGGAGATTACAGAGATTTTTTCCAAATCTCAAGCCCCGGTTCTACTATCATTGCCTGTGCCAGACAAATGACACATTTTCTTTATGAATCCATGGATACCTTAATCAGTGACACTTACTTGGGCATTTACATTCAGGATATCTTCTTCGAATACCATTAGCTGACTTTAGTACAACATGACCATTGGGATATCTCAGTGGTTCCATGCATTAAACCTCCATACTGATCAGGCATGGAAGCAATCTATGGAACATATCAAGATACACCAATCCCCATATGGCGCTTTTATCATACAATCTGGTATTCGCAGTTGATAGAAATCAATGAGATAACAAACTAACATATACTGGCGTACTCCATCTGAAGAGAGGGTACTCTAGAATTTTATGAATGAAGATTTCTAACAGGAACAGAAGAAATAGTTCCTATGATTTTCGTCTGTAAGTTTTACCTTACACTTAATCTCTAGGGTTCTTATGGAAGATTTTAAAAGTTTGCTATACTTACAATTTATGAAGGATTTATTGGTACCCGAATCGAAACAGAACACTTAGCATTTATTTTACTGATAAATGATAAGAAATGTATCTGATGTCATTATTGATGTGAACTGTCTCAGGCATTTATCGGGAGAGTTTAAGCGCTATCACTCTTAGGCTTTTTATTCTTAGCCGAATTTCCCTTGACAGATTTAGGGCATGTAGTCTTGATGTGGCCTTTCTCATTACAGCCGAAGCAGACTGCATCCTTTATGTCCTTGCATTCATGAGACGGATGACCAGTGCCTTTGGAGATGCCACACGGTCTTGGCTTTCGATCCAATCGACACTGCCCCCAGTGTCTTTTACAGCAGGTCTTGCATACAGGTTTCTTCTTGGACTTTTGTTGGTTCTTATTGAGCTAAAGCTTCCCCATTTTCTTAGAAGTCTGGGAGTTATCTTCCTTCCTTTTTTCCTTTTTAGTTCATTCTTTGCATCCGAGGCATGTACAAGATCCTTTTCGTGAGTAAGGGAGTGTGGTTTTAAATGGGATTTGGAGTAAGTAGCATTGGGCTCTTTGAACTTTTTCACGACCTTTCTCACAGCTTTTCCAACAGCTGCGTCAATCATAGCTTGGAGAACATCTTTGTTAATTGTAGCATCATTGGCATGTGTCGTATCATCAATGGCGCGATTGACGGTTGTCTTATCCGAGTTTGTCATAGTCAAGACTTGGTTCCTAACACCAAATGAAACAATTACTTAGTTGTAATACAACAACCGCTATTCATCATCCTGATGACCTAACATATGCTAACCATGGTATCATTAAACCATACAGGCTAATATAATACGAACATTCCTAATGAATGTTATTTAAATATATATCAGATATATTTAGCCCAGGCCATAAAAAGACCATCAATGGCATTTAAGGTTTGGACCTAGTCCATCACCTTTTTGACAGAGGATCAAAATGTCACATCTGTCTTGATCATATTAATGATTTTGGATAGCTTGAAAGCTCATCACAAGGACATCGGGAAAGAGTGATTCCTAATAGATATAAAGCATCCATCTAAGATTGTCGAAGCAGTCTCTAAAGTATCATCGGCCAATTCTACCTCGCGTTATATGTCTAGAGTCTTAACAGGCGGATACAACAGTTTACAACATTTATTGCCCACAATAGACTTATCTGAGCCAGAATCAAACAAAATTCTTTGCATAAACCTTATTGATAAGAAGGGTACCTGCTATATCGTTATCATTCTGCACTACCTCCTGGGCGTTCATCTGTAAGACTCGCGCGTTTGATTTCTTGGCCTCTTCAGGCTTCCTTGCCAGCTTTAGGCAGTTGGTTTTGATGTGCCCTTCCTCATTACAATTGTAGCAAGTTGCGTTCTTCAACTCCTTGCATTCTAAAGTCTTGTGACCCTTGGTCTTGCAAATTCCACATAGCTTAGCACGTGGGTCGATCGTACATTTTCCAGGATGACGCTTTCTGCAGTTGCTGCATTTGGGTATGTTATTAGACTGACTCGAGTTTTTCCTAAACTCGGAATCTTTCCTGTGCTCAGAACTTCCCTTTTTCTTCTTGTCAGATCGATGAGAGTTCTCCTCATCTCCTTTCCTTCGTCAGAAGTCTTGACAGACTTATTCCTAACTGCATCTAAAGTGAGAGATAAGGATAAGTCCACCACGGACCTATATGTGGTAGGTCTAGATGCCTTAACATTTCCCTTAATTTCTGGTGCCAGGCCTCCAATAAAACGCGCTATGCGTTTAGGTTCAGGGGTGACTAAATAGGGAATTAGGCGGGACATAGTGTTGAAACTTGTCACATATGCCTGACAATCTAAATTCTTCATGACCAGAGTCAAGAAGTCTGTTTCTATCC
Organism: Helianthus tuberosus; assembly: GCA_030545235.1. Lineage (NCBI taxonomy): Eukaryota > Viridiplantae > Streptophyta > Magnoliopsida > Asterales > Asteraceae > Helianthus > Helianthus tuberosus. The sequence continues at coordinate 8,803,983 of CM060443.1, forward strand.
TTTCTACCTCATGCTGAGGATAGAAGTTTTCCTTGAACAATGCAACAAATTGATCCCAAGACAAGTTATACAATAGGATCTTCCCAGTGGCTTGGATTAGAGACCTCCATCAAGCCAAAGCTTCTCCTTTGAATGATTGCGAAACAAACTTCACAATATCCTGCTATGCACAACCACTGATATCTACTACAGTGTCCATCTCATCCAGCCATGTCATACAATCGATGGCTCCTTTTTCTCCTATAAAGTCCCTTGGTTTGCAAGAGACAAAGTATTTATAAGAGCAGGTCTTAACACATGGCTCCTGATTGAGAACAACTTGTCTGGATGGAACACTTCTCTGATTTGAAGAATGATGAGAATCATTCTTATAAGACGTATGGGTCTTAGAAGGTGGTTTTGTGTGAGGCACGGATTGGGTCCCACTGCGAGTACCACTTGATTCTTTGAATTGTCTGTCAATGGCTCGAGTGACAGCATTATCTATCATTGTCTGTAAATCTGCAGCCGTTACATTCATCCTTGTATTGTCATTCCTCATAATGGAATGACTGTTAACCTCCTCTGATTCAGGCATGTTGAAGCTTGTCTTCTATAAAACAATTGTCAATAATTTAGTTCAAAAGTCTATTTTGGAATCATCATCTTCGATGATTCATTAACCATGGTATAAATAGACCATATTTGGTTAATTTGATAATCAGGTTTATTTTAAACTTTTCATTATAATTATCCAGTTATAAACTATTAAGGATATTGAAATGGCACAAAAGGCCTTGTCACGAGGACGGTTTTGAATTTATAAGTCATGATCTTATAAGATCGAGGCATTAAGGTTTGAACACAGTTCATTACCTTTCTTGACAGGGAGTCAAAGACTACAACTGTCTTTTGTCTTTTAGGACAATAGGTATAGCCCATAGGCATTTCATCACTAATGGATGTTTTTAATATGATCATCTTATTGGATGATATAAGCCATGATTTCTAGATCATTAGGCTGAATCAGGAAATGGGAAAAATCCAATATAAGGATGACTGGTGTGATTTTCTCGAACCACACTTGTCAGGTGTGCTAACACGTTCTTAGGTGTTAACAATGATTTATTATCTTAAAAAGGCTTTACCATTTTAGGTATGTCGAAAATGACATATAGGCTAGGTTATACCTTTAAGATTTTTCTTTGAGATACAATGGCAGAGCAATCATAAATTGAAATGATGTTCTGATTTAAGACATAATACATACGTATACTGTTTGATACCAAAGTAAATTTCAAAAAGGAAACTTTTCATAGAAAGTCCTAGAGAATCTCAATAATTGCCCTAAACGGGTCTTTAAATAAGGAAATTTGCTCACGCAGGGACTTAAAAGATATATATGTCCTCATAGGAACTACTATAGAAATGAAATATAACAAGGAAGTTCCTTCTTCATTCTATTTCTGAAAGTTTTCTCCTTGGTTCCTTGAGTGCGGTACGGGTACAGAAGGTTCTTGTGGGTAGTCAAAATCTTCTATATTAGGAATCTTTGCAAAAGTGGAATCCAAGGATTCTATGGTTAATGAATAATATGAATCATGAATAAGGTCAGGACAGGTATATTCCAAGTTTGGGATTCCAAGACTTGGAGGTAAGAAATATGAGTCCTTTGGGTCCATAGGTATTATCTTTGGAGCGGGAGCTTCAGGGACAGCTGGTATGAACTCCTTCGATGTTGGCTTCTCATTTGAAGTTTCAAAAGTCTTGGGTACAAAATTTGAAATATGGTTAATGGGTTCAAAAGGTCCTTTCTCCATACTGGTCGTATGCTAATTCAAGTTGTGGTACAAAGCTTAGCAATTCATAGACGTTGGGTTTGGAGAGCTTCCACCAATGGCAGCTTTGCTCGGTGACACGATCCTGAGATGCATAAATATCGAAAACAACGTATACATATAACAGGGATTAGATCATTCCTAGTTCATGTCTAGACTCGGAAGTCAAGGAATGTGCTACTGTGTCATTAAGATTAAACACAAAAGGCTAGTGTTTAATTCACTCAATGTTGGCTCTGATACCAACCTGTCACACCTCGATATTTCCACGTATTACCGGCGGGCCCGGTGGGGAGTATCGTGACGTAGTTGATATCATCATAGTCAAATAATCACAGTTCAATGCACAGCGGAAGTCTAAAGTAATAATAATACAAACCGATTCGAAAGTATAATAAAATATTACACAACGGTTGTATATGGATCCACAGGCGGATCTTAAAACAGAAATATAAACAACAGACTTTAGACGTTTAGAACTTACAAGATTCCATATTAACGCCCTGAGCTCCCAGCCAATTACGTACAGTACCTGTCACTTAATCTTTTTGGAAAATACGTCAGTTTACACTGGTAAATACAATTAACTGACTCTTTTGAAAAGTGTTTATGAAAATTGATTTAAATACACAAGGCACAAATATTCTTTTATAACTTGGGACAATTATATTAATAACAATCTTGTATCAGATTTACATGTTTGTCCAACTTGTAGGGCCGGTGTTTAAGCAACCGATCAAGATTAATCGACACACCACAAATATAAACTCACAAGAAGTTACCTCACGAGTGAGTATATCTTTTACATACGCAACAGGCAGGTGTATCCCTACACCCTGTGCTTAAGTTGTGGCCATTTACGCTTTTTAAATGAGCCAAGGATATCCAGGACACGGTCATTAACCCCCAATGTTATTTGTTATCAAGCAATAATGATTAAAACGGGATTATGCAATTTAATCATCTCCGATTAAAAGGTTTCTACACCCGACCAAGCGGTAATAATTTATCGTATCCCAAGCCCGTATAAGGGAAAATAAGTTAAAAGTATTTACCTGAGCTAAAATGTAATTTTTATTCTCAGCCGTATATTCAAATCAGCAAGCACAAGTACCTCTACTGGGGCTCTCAATCTGGAACGAAGGTTTTATTAACCTATTAGATTCCTAACGGGTCTTATTTAAGTTGTAACTTAGACCGGTTAGTTTTAAGGAAAGGTTTACGGTTCAAAACGCAAGATTAAGCGAAGACCGGATTAGAATTGATTTAGACCCGACAAGTAGGAGACTTGTATAATATGGGTAAACTAAACACCTTCTGAATTTTGAAGTAAAAATGATAAGGTTTGACCCGTTTCGGTTAATTTATGCAAACTAGTTACATAAACCGTGCCGAACGTGAAAAATACATAACGGGTAACCAAATGAGTCATGAACATGTTTCACAAGTTAATATGCCTTAAATATGTTGTGATATCAGTAGGATACCTTCCATTATGCCCAAAACAAATTTAAAACCAATTTAAGCCCCGTAGGGGTATTTTGGTCATTTTAAAGTTTATAAAAGAAGTTAAATAGCAACCTGAGGTTCTGGTCTAAAATAATCAGTAGAAATATTTATTTTAATAAGTTATATCAGTAAGATATCATATATAAGTGAAATTTATCATTTATGGCCAAACTATGCACCGTAGGGGCATTTTGGTCATTTCACATATGTTAAAAGGGCCAATTTTGGAAATCTGAGTTCAAAACTTTTAATTACTGTTTAAGTATAAAAATTTATTTATAAGATTAGTAGGTAACAAGTCTTAGGTGCTAAATATGGTTTTAAACCATACTATGCGCCTAAATCGCATAAAAGTCGGTATTTGACGATATTCGGGTTGATTAAGGAAATCTGAGATTTTGATCAGCCATTACTGTAACATATTTAATATATAAAATTAGTAGAAAAAGGTTTGATATGTAAAGGATGTGTAAAACTCATTTTATTAACGAAAAGGGCATTATAGTCAATTACCGAGTCTATGCAAGAACTCAATGTTATGATCAGTTTAAATTTTAATAAAAATTTCAAAAAATCCCTAAATATTATATTAAATCAGTGGGTAGAAAGTTTGGTGTCAAAATTTGGGTTTAAGTAGGTTTTATGCCGAAAATGCCGTTTAATTAATAAAAAGCGTTCATTTTACGATATCGAGCATAACTCCTAATTTAGACCACAAACTGATGTCAAAATTTTAGGACATGCTTATAAATCAGAAATAAAGGTTTTTGTCCTCTCACATTTTCAAAAATCTTGTTTTTATATCAAAAGGGCATAATGGTCAACAATTAAGCAATTAACGGAAACATGCATATGAATCACATTTAATAGGAACCATATAGTATAATCTCAGAGGGTTATACTAACATGAAATATGGTCCTAAAGGAACCCTAAGGCATATCTAAACTAAGCTAAATCGGGTCAGAACTGAAAGTCAAAGCAAAAGTCAACTTTTGCGACTTTCAGTTGCGAACCGAGCCTAGACTCAGAATTGTCGGGTTGAACATGCCTAGACATGTTCAATTAATATTTACCAAGTTATTAAAGTAACAAAACTGATTTTATTGATCTTACATCATTAGTTATGAATTTATTTAAAAACTGACTCGTTTGACTTTTATTTTAATTACTTGGACCCGACAATTAACTAAGAAAACGTGGTAATTAGGAGGTGCCCTTTTGAGGGTGTAATACATACCTAATTACGATCACGTAGCCATGTTCGGGGCGAACAATGGCTTGACCGTTTAAAATTCAAAGCGTTTATCGCAAACGCTTGACTTTTCGGCTTTTAAGCCATGGTATAAGAAAAACCTTGTGCAAACCCAGAAACCAGCTGCAGAATTGAAAAATATGATTTTTGCAGGTCTGATGGGATCTCGCGCCCCGCGTAGGCTGAGCCACGCGGCCCGCCAGCTCTGTTCAGATCAGCAAAAACTTTCAGAAGTTACAGTTTTAGTCCCTGCAAGCTTGTAAGGCCCTTTTTGACACGGTTAAGGCCCGTTAAGCCATTTTCAAGGCTATACAATGATCCAAAAGTGTAGGGAACATAAAACATGCTCAAAAACATCTTGGATATCGGTTCGTTTGGTCGTACGGTTGCGTTATTCGGTTAATTACGACAAAACACGAACGGATACGAAAAACGATCCAAATTACACGACGAATGGAATTTTATCATGCCAATCACTAAAACAAAATATTTTAATGATTACATAAATTTTTGGATGTCCGGATATTTTCAGAACGTAAGATATGTGCGAAAATGCAAACTTATGCACTTTTTGACGCTTTTAGTCCCTGTTGATCAAATAAGTTTATTTTTGCGCACCAAACACCTCTAAGCCTATTCTAAGATATGTAAAGGATATTTAGGGCATGTTAAACTTATGATCATATTCCGGAAGGTTCGATACCATACGAATCGGCAGACTTTTGCAGTTTGACGCAATTAGTCCCTCTAATGCGCAAACTTGCGCATACCATTGTTTAATAGCATCGAAGCCTTATCTAATCCATATTAGGCATTCTTGAGAGTATTATTAAATATTACGATGCTTCGGGTTCGCAAAAAGGTCATTCAGAGGCATATTAAACATATTGACACTTTTACCCCCTTAAACTTGCAAAGTTGCGCGTATCGTCACTTAAAGGCATAAAAACCTTAGACGGCCAATAGTTGGCATTCCCGAGAGTATAATCAAATATCATGAAGCTCTCAGTTTGTTAAAAGGTCACTCAGTGGTAAGAATTAACATGTTGACGCTTTTAATCCCTCGTCGCGCAAACTTTCAATTAATTATGCAAACGGCTACTCTCGATCAACAAGCGGCTCATTTGTGAATATGAATACCGTAAGAGGTTATTCAAAAACTTATTTTAAGCATGCTAACACTTCCAGTCCTTCCATAATCAAAGTTTTTGATTTTTTCACAAAATTAGTCCCTCATAGTCAACATTTGACTTTATTAAGGTTTAGTACACGTGTCGACATATTATTGGACGTGATTTTACGAGGTGTTACACATAGTGTACTCACGAAGGGTGCGGAGCAGCCTAACTCGCACTCGCACACGCGCGCGCGCGCGTGGCGTGGGCGATGAAGCGCAATGTGGCGCTTTGATGGCGCACTTTGCACTTCGCACTTCGCACGCTTGCATCGCCGCGAGCCGCTAGAGAGCCGCCTTTGTATTTTTAACCATGTGCCCGTGGTGGAGCACAAGGGTTTCAAGGACCAAGTGGTTGGTGATGTGGCAGTCATGCGCACACGCGCGCGAGTACACATAGCATAGTGGCGCCCACTCGTGCATGGAGCATGGGCAAGTGACGTGCGCGGCGCACCAAAGTGAGCCAAAACGGCACGACTGTGTGGCGTGCTCGTAGAGGCTCACAGGTGACCATGAGCATGCAGACTTGCGCACGCGCGTAAAAACTTCCAGCAGTTAATGCCAGTGCAGTTACATTCAGCATTCGAAACTGACGAAGTCAATGGCTTTGACTGCGAATTAAATGACGAAGTAAAGTGCATTGAAGACGTTTAATGCAATTTAATTCACTCATTTAAATCGTTTTTCAGTTTCTTCTCAACATCTGCAGTATAAATAGGAGGACCTGCTGCAGAACCATACACCAAAAAAAAAAATCACTAGTAATACAATCTTCTTCTCTGAATTTTCTCCATCTTCTTCAAGCATTCAAGGTACACCTTCGGGTTGGAGTCAAGACCGGCAGTACAACTGCTAGGGCTGTTATATTCTGGAAACAAACGTGTTCTCCTGAGAGACACGAAATTTGTTTTAAGAGACCCGTGTCTAACACGATCCTCAGCCAAAGAACACCGGTTTTGTTTAAATTTCTGTTCTTGTTTTTATTTTTACTTTCAGTTGTAATTTTTTAGTTTCAGTTTCATTCTGTTATTGTATTGTAATTCAAGTTAATAAAAGGATTTTATTTATTTTACACGAACGGATTCCTACAATTGTTTAGTTCATATAATCAAATGAGTGAAAGCTATAAGTGTCTTATTAGTTGGGTTATATATTTAAGGAATTTTTCATTTATGGAGTTGGTTTTAGACTAAGATATTGAGTCTTTATTTAGTATCCTATTTAAGTAGACTAATTTAGTTATTTTCTAAGATGTTTGGTTGGTATAAATACATGGTTAGTCTTATTGTAATTTGTGTGCTTTGGTTTATAACAATAAGAGTTGAACGAGTTCGTTCAATCACTATTTTAGTGTTTCTATTTGAATTGATGTGAGCCTTTACCTATTAGACTACATGGTCTGGTGAGCAAGGGTAAAGAGACAAAACCCACCACGTGTGCACCACCTAAGTAGTGAAGGCTTTACCCTCCAAAACACAAAAACCATGAGGTGCTCGACATGGGAAAGGGTGCATGTTTTTTTACTTAAATTATTTTTTATTCTTATTTAGAAAAACAGAACAATTAAAATAAATACGGAATTAATTGAAAAAATAAACATAATTAAAAAGGAATTAAAAACATTACTAACTAAGACTATATTTTTCCATAATTTGTTTTTTCATGTCCCCGTACATTTATTCTTCGGGTCCGGTATTGTGGTCGATGTTAATAGCGATGAACTTCAAATCAACTCGTTTTTCTTTCGCCAATTCTTTCTCCTTTACATATTCAGTGTTTCTTGAAAAGGCACACGAATACATCTTTTTTCCTCGAGCTTTTCTTGTTGAATATTATTAAACCTACCAATACGATTCGTTAGCTTGGCTAAACTTTCTGTATAGTTCACACCGACACTTGATGATTTTGATGGCCACTTTTTTTACTTATCTCTACTAGGCGGACCGCTCGCTTCAACTTCGACATTATCATCGCTTAAGTTTAGATCAATTTCATTCGGAGCATCTGAACGAGTAGAAGAGCTTGTTTTTTGCTTCTTTTTGAAGATTGGGTCACGAGTGGTACTTTTGTCCATTTGCCATGGTGACGCGTCACTTGCCAACAATCAGTGAATGAGAATGAGGACTTTTCTTTATCTCGGTATTCACTAAACGCTCTCGCCAAGAAATCGGCTTCACTTCCACCGCTTCTGGCGTTATATTTGGCATTGTGAAAGTAACCATTGAAGGTCGTTATCCTATTATTCAATTCATGCCACTTGGATGAGAGACTATTATTAGACCCGTATAATTCTCAGGTTCAACATTTCGTGATATATATCTCGAATTCGTTCCCAAAAATTGTCTAATTTTAAAGAATTACCTTTATAAAGATTCTGACATACAAAAGATATATATAAGACAAAAATCAACAATATATATATATATATATATATATATATATATAGGGAGGAGCTCATGCGAGAACCACCTTTATTGTGAGAACCGCGAGAACCAATGTGAACACAACCTAAAATAGCTAAAAAAAACCTAACCCCCACCCCCCAAAAAAAAAAACCTAACCCCCCCCCCTCCCAAAAAAAACCTAACCCCCCCCCCCCCCAAGCTAAATGCTAAAAACTAAAACCTAACCCCCCCCCCCAAAACCTAACCCCCCCAAGCTAAAATGCTAAAAACTAAACCCCAAAAAACCTAAAAAAATCTAAAAAAATAAAAAAAAAATCTAAAATTTTTTTTTTGAATTTTTTATAAAGAAATCGCTACTTTTCGAAGCAAAAAAAAAAAAAAATTTAAATTAAAAAAAAAAAAAATTTTTGGCTTCGAAAAGTAGCGATTTTTTTTATAAAAAATATTAAAAAATTAAAAAAAAAATTTGTGTGATTTTTAGCTATTTTTAGGCATTTTTGGTTGTGTTCACATTGGTTCTCGCGGTTCTCGCAATAAGAGGTGGTTCTCGCATGATCTTCTCCCTATATATATATATATTCTTTAGAAAACGAAACAAAAGTATCAATCGTCGGGTCCTAAGATACTTGTATCCAAGCTTTGGTTAAAACAGTTTATTCCCCCGTTGTCCATTTTATAGCAACTCAAATCCTGCTTGATTAAGTCTAAAGACTAAAATACCATTGGATGACAAGATTTAACAAGAAAATCTAACTACGTTAAACCAAAAGGACAAAACGTGCAACAAAATTCCTTGTAAAAAACAAAACTTGTTAAAATTTATTCAAAAGGACATCGCCTGATAAGTGTTATTAAGATAAAGGACTTTTTCTATAAATAAAACGTGAATAGTGTATTTAAAATCAATCATTGTAAAATTAAAGATTTTAAAATAATAATAGAAAAAGAAAAGAAATACGGAGAGTTGTTGAAATTGCAAGTAACTTTGGTAAAGGTGGGCTTGACTTTGACTAAAGGCAAAGACTTCCTACCCAAAGGCCAACAAGACTTTCTAGTTTTCACTGATTATCCCACTCTTTTTTATTCGTTTTCTAGTATTCCACTTAGAAGGGTGCTCCCCTCTAGATTGCTCGTAAACTTTTACCGAAGCCAATCAAATCCGTTCATGTCAATACCCCTCTTAAACTCCTTTTTTACCCTTAGGCTATAGGGTGTGGTCATGACCCTCATGACCACCATGATCCTTTACATAGGTGTCATGTCATCCATCTTTAATCCACCATTCAAAACCACTATCCCTTTTATTTTTTTAATTTATTTTTGTCTTAAAATTATCAAATGCAAGGGCCGTGGTAATCATGGCAGTGGCGGATCTAGGATTCGCGCCAAGCGGTAACGTTTTATAAATAAGCGGTAACGAAATCAAAAAAAGATCAAATTTTTCCAAAATTTACACTACCGCTGGAACGCCAAGCCGTAGCGGACGCCACCCCTTATAATATACTACATCCGCCCCTGAATCATGGTCTAATCCATGGGAACCACCATCAATCAAGGAGGGATGTGGTGTACCAATTAATTAATGGTCCTATGTGTAAATAATGTTTCAATCCATAACTCTCACACCCCATAGCCTTAATCACAAGGGGTGGTTTCACCCAAATCATTTTTTTTAAAGGAAAATATATGATTGGTTGGAAAATAGTGGGGCACACTATACATCCCTCTCTCTCCTCTTCCCCCTCTCCCCTACAAGCGGTGAACACTCCCCGCACCCTAGCTTGCCGCGCGGTGAGGAAAAGGTCGGCGGCGATGTTGTCGCGCGGTGAAAGCCTACCCCGCACCCACCCCGTTCACCCTAATGTCCACCTTTTTTTTATAGAAATATATAATTTTTTTTTTCACTTTAAGAAATACTCGTACCTTATTTTTAGGGCTGTAAACGAACCGAACGAACACAAACAAGGCCATGTTCGTGTTCATTCGTTAAGGAAATTAACATGTTCACAAATTGTTCACGATCGCATACCAAACATAAGTTTATGTTCGTGTTCGTTCGTTAAGGAAATTCAATTGTTCGCGAACAGCTCGTGAACACTGGTCTCGAACACAAACGAATAAAAACGAACGTAAACGAACATTTAACTAAAAAATAAAAAAAAATGAAAACATTGTTAACCTTAAACATTGAACATAACTAGTTAAATACAACAATTAAATAATAAATGAAAACATAAGAAGTCTACTTCAACCCCAAAAGATGAATCAAGTTTAACTTAGACATAACTATCCCAAAAAAATGTCTTAGAATGTCCAAATTTTAGCTAACTTTTAAAAATTAGGTTTTAAGTTTTCAATATGTTTAGATAAAAGGTTTATTATTTATTATTTTTTAATGTAATCAAACGAACGCGAACGAACATGAACGAATGTAACCGAACATTTTACTGAACGTTCACGAACATAGTTGAACGAATGAGACCTGTGTTCATGTTCGTTCACTAAGCTAACCGAACGGAATTTTTTGTTCATGTTTGATCGTTAAACTAGTCGAACGAACATAAATGAACTTCCCGCCGAATGATTTACGAAGTATTGAACGTTCGGTTCGTTTACAACCTACCTATTTTCGTTATAGTACATTACTTAAGAAACATATGTTGTAGCACAGTGGAGGAGATGACATAGGTAGACAACCCAATACACATACACCGAATGAAAGTAGATAAGTGTGGTGGGTCCCTTTGGACCGTTAAAATTTCTTTTAATAAAAAAAGGAGTAAACTGTCATTTTAGTCCAAAACTCGAACCTTTTAAATCTGGGTCCCTATGGTTCACTTTTGTTGCCATTTTGGTCCAAAAATGAAATCAGCTGATATTTGTCTAATAAAATCATGTTATTTTGTCAGTTTCCTTAGGGGCAAAATGATCAAAATAATTTTATTATAACTCATTATTAATTAAATTAATTAAACTAAATATCTCTTTGACCCTTGACCTCATAAAGCTCAGATATTATCATCTGCCTCAAAAATCTTCTCCTAAACCCTCCCAACTAAGCTTGTGCCTCTTCATGTGATTTGAAAAAATATGTATCTACAGTTCCTTCTGTATCGAGTTTGGGTTCTGTAACACCCCAAAAACGGGTTTGGTGATCAAACCACGTTAATACTAAAAGACGGGTAAAGTACCGTTAGTGGTAAAAATTAACCCGGTAAATATTAGGATTTAAATAAATAAACCTAATATTAAATAAAACATGAATAAAAGTTTTAAGGAAATAAGTTTATAAGAGGTCCGAGTTAACGGGACTTAAAATAAACATAGTCAAAAATTCCCCGAACCCACTAAATTAACTAGGAATATTTAACCTAGTTAATTAGTGGGAATATTGTTGAAAATAATTAGGTTGTGACCTAATTAATAACAAACCAAACATGAGGGACTAAAATAGGGTAACTTGAAAATGATTTTTATAAAACTAAATAAAACAACACAACACACACACAAGAGTGTGTGTGGTGCGTGTTCTGGAATCGACCAGGAAGGGCTCCATGGGAGCTAACCCTAAAACTCAACAAAACCTTCAAATTGGAGGATCAATTGAAGGCCAAATTCAGATTTGAATACATAGAAACGATCACCAAGTCAAGAGGATCGTAAGGTATGTCGAATTTCTAACATTCATGAAGTTGTGAAAATTAGTTATCTTTGCATGATAGTTGCTTGGATGAAATAGGAATGAGATAGTGATTAGGGATAAACCCTAGTCAATTACTTGTTGAAATTTTGCTTAATTCTTGTGAATTCACAATCACCATTGAAGGTGATAAGTGGGTTTTGTAAGAATATGTTAAACACTAGAATTTTGATTGTCAAACTAGTGTTATTTGAACTCTATGAAGTTAATCTTGACATTTAACCAATAATTTGATGATTATCTAGTAAAAGATGTTGAGATTGACAAGATAGGTAACCATAAGTTTGATTGTTAAATTTTATAAAAGAATGCTCACTAGGTGTTTGACATAATGCCTAAGAGAAAGCTAAATGTTGAAATTTCGAATAAAATGCGCATTTGAATAATATGGCAAATTATGTGAAATGTGAAGTAATAAGGGTTCTAAACATCATGTTGAATTAGACTTAATTGTGTAAATCATGTGATCAAAAGTAGTTAACTTTTGATAAGTTGAATTAATAAATAATGAGGTCGAACGGTAGATTCGACATAGAAAACACTTTAGGTGGAATAGTCGTGATTATTAATGACTAATCTAACCACCTTTGAATGATGACGATAGTTTGACACTTAACGAGCAAGGTGGAGGCTTGGGAAGAAACGGGTCAAACGAATCAAGAAGGAAAAGAAAAGCGTAGCATGGATACGAGGTAAGTAAAACTTACACCCTTTTGTAGGACACATGTTTATTTTATAACTATAAATGCGAACGACGTAATATCCAAAATAAGGGTTCCGACACGATTGATACAAGTCGGAACAAGTATAAATGATGAAAACCATGGTTTATGGTAAACGTGGCAAATGGGTGAATTTAGAAATTTAAAACCATGCTTTTATTCTAATTTATGTAAACGTTTGGTCTTATAGTCCAAACGGGTCAAATGGTAATGATAACACCATTTGACAATATCGACTAATGAGATTGTCAAGTCATATTTTATCAGGAACGATTAGCAATTTGGATAATTGCGACGCCATAGAATATTGGTTAATTTAACGCGAGGTATAAAACGGGTCTATATGTTGACTCGAACCAGGTACGTATATATATAAATTTATAGTTAAAAATGCAATGGGGGTCAAATACCTTAGCAAAAGGACCTATGTCGTAAAAGGAGTAAATAAGTTGACGAAAATGCTCTTGATAGGTAAATCGGGCAAACGACCCTTAGAAGTCGTTTAGATACTAGTATTATCAATGTGTAAATCTTAGACACATGTAAGAGTTGTAGGTACCAACCTTGGGGGTCAAATTCGCTCTAAACGGGTCAAAATAAGAACTTGAGCGTAAACGGGTTTTATTATGTAAGAATCCCGTGATTTGAAATTAATATGTTAGGAGATATGGAAATTATGAATTTCATGAGTTTAAGGATCAAATAAACATGTTTGTTTGATAAAAATTGAACAGGTCAAAATTTGGTAAAAAGAGGTAATAAGCCGAATACATAAAAGTCTGAAATTTTGTTAAATCGGATGTTGGATTTTAACTCCATAAGGTGGAGAATCAAATTACAATCACGTAGGAAGAAACGGTAGGCTAAACGGATAAACGGGTTGAAAGATACGAAAGTTTTCGTGTCAAAAACGGCAAAATGGAATGGGCTGTTACAGGGGCCACCGTAACTTACGGTGCCCACCGTAAGTTACGGTGGGGGGCTGAAACCATTACGCCAGATAACTCCCGCTTTACGGTGGGGGTACATTGATTCAGGGGCCACCGTAACTTACGGTGCCCACCGTAAGTTACGGTGGAGGCCAGTTTCATCTCCTTGTTTATGGAATCAAGAGACTATTGTTGGAATTTCTTTCCATTATCATTATCTTGCCTAGTACCGTAAATTAAACTATCAATACTAACTCTTAAGCTGGTATTGATCATAGGTTTATGCTGAGAGACCCGGATGAAGATCAAGCGTCGAGCAAGAACCGAACACACACTAAACGAAGCTTCCGCAATGCTGTTTCGTCCTTATTCTAAATGGTGAATTAAATCACACTATGTTGTTTTGCTTTCAAGTTAGAAAATTTTTAACAAACCTGTATTTTCATTATAATTGTGACTGTAATTATTTGATTATGGACTTAAATTATACGAAAAACGTAAAATAATAACAAGGGTGTTACAGGTTCTGCAGAAAGGAATTTACCAATTTCGTCGGATACAGTAAGTTCAGGTCTTAAATTGTCTTTTGGTTCATCTTTTTCGCTGACCGAAGAAGCATCTGTAAACTCATCTCCGTCTGTGGAGGTTGTAAAACCGTCGGTTGTTATTGATTCAACGTGTCCCAAGTTTGATTCATTATATGATTATATGGCTTATCGAAACCAAATTAATGTTCAGATAGTCAGGCGATTTCAATGGTTAAGAATGATGAAGGTCCGATGGAGATTATGGGTCACGGTTCATAACAGACACATTACTTTGTGGTGACTCAAATTGGTGGATAATGCCATTAATCTACAAAAATGACGATATCATCCATGATAATTCAGGAGCTGAACATGAATGATACTAAATTTCTTTGTGGTGATTCGTAGTTGGGAGGGTTTGGGAGAAGATTTTTGGGGAATATGATAATATCTTGAGCTTTATGAGGTCAAGGGTCAAAGAGATATTAGTTTAATTAATTTAATTAATAATGTGTTATAATAAAATTATATAGACCATTTTGCCCCTGAGGAAAAGGATAAAATAACAGGATTTTATTAGAGAAATATTAGCTGATTTCATTTTTGGATCAAAATAGCAATAAAGGTGAAGCCACATGGACCCAGATTTAAAAGATTTGAGTTTTGGACTAAGGTGGCAAAAGTGACAAAACTTTAGGGACCAAAATGACAGTTTACTCTAAAAAAAGCTTGACGGCTAGTTTTGAAAATTAAATAAATTATTAATGATTAATATTAACTTTAACCAACTCACCATATATACCCAGTTAAGCATATCCTAAAACCAAACACTCTCTACATTCATTTTATATTTATCAATTTCATATCCCCTATCAAACACCATGAGGTGGAGTGATGAAGAAACCACGGACCATCCCCCTTCTCGTGGTATTTTAGATACAGAGAGCTTGTAGGATCGAATTCGGACCTGAACGAGTCTATCAGAAGAGCTTTTCTCAGTTTGAGCGGCGGAAACAAACAAACCGAGTTCAATTCAGCAATTATACACTTTAAACTGTTGTTTCTATTGATTGAATGACGTTTACAATTGATTTAACACTTCGGCAGCACTTTGTTGCAAACCGGAAGAACTTCCTACTGATTTAGCTCCAAATGACCCTTTATATAGGAATTCTGATTTAGCTTGAAATGACAAGGTGTCATTTCGAGCGGAATCAGAACATTCACTTTCGAGCGGAATCAGACATTACAACTTCGAGCGGAATCAGGATTTTTTGTGATTTAGCTCGAAATGACAAGGTGTCATTTCGAGCAGAATCACCCCTAAAAATGACTATCTCGTTTTTCATGCCCCGATCTAATACATTCTATACAAGACTCGATACAAGACGTAGATGACAGACGGATGCACCAACAAACTCCCCCTCGGATGTTGACGGAGTCTTCAGTGTCGAGTCTTCACATCTTCAGTCTTTATCAGTCTTTGGACTTCTCTTTGAAGTATCTGACGCTGTAAGTATCCTCAATCTCTATCTTTTTTTTTTCTCTTTTCATCACCAACATACTCCTTCCTTTAAGTATCTTCAGACTCCCCCTTTCGATATGCTGGGATCGCAGCCTGGCTTGCTAAACTCACAAAGTCCTCAGGTATCGGAACCTGACTCTTCCTCAAACCTGTATATTCTCTATCACAAACATAAGTTTTCTAATATTAAACTTTAACACACTCAGACACCACTTGTAAATATCACAAAAAATGATCTAACATTTATAGTCTCTGATGAACCACTTGAAGAAATATCATTTTCAAAACTTCTGATGACCACTTGTAACAAGACTTAAAATTCTTTCAAACACAACACTCCCAAACCAGTTCGTCAAGTTTAGCACTTGGAATTTTGAAAATTAGCTCTTTAACACCAGTTGTCGAAAATCTTTTTGTATTTTCAAAAATTTATGCTAAAACACACTGAAAATCTTTTTGGATTTTTTAAGTAAAGGAATGAAATGCAATAAAGAAATATTTACAAACAATATTTTTGTGAGTTCGTGTAAAAGGATCATATCAGTTTCTGAGACAAATCACCAACACCGTTAAGCTTCATTTCATTTTAAGTTCTAAACAATTCACCTAGATTGTCAGTATACTGGTCCACTTAAATTTTCACACAAAGTTCAACTGATCCGAGATACGATATTAATGTCTTAGGCACTTAAACTTATCCGTGTGTCCCACTACTTGAATATACTCCCGTATCCAGACCCCAATATTCAGTCTTACAGGTGAGTATACCTAGATGATATCTGTGATGTGTGTAAAATGCAACATATAAATTACATCAAATGAGGCATAAAACTAACCCTTTTAAGTACTAATATTGGAAAAAGAGTGTTTTTGTCTTCCTTTTGTATTTTCAGGATTAAATGAGCTCAAAAACGCAAAAGAAGCAAAAAGACAGCTAAATCCAACATAAATACAAGAAAAGGAACATTAGTGGACTGCCCGACCCCTCAACGGCACCTTCCAAAGCAAAGTAGAGAAATCAGAAGGCTGAACACCCCCGTGCTCAGCCAGCACGGGGCCGTGCCCAAGAAGCAGCAGAAAAGACAAATCTATAGAAGCTTCTATTGCCCATCACGGGGCCGTGCTCAGCGGACACGGGGGCGTGTCGAAAGTACAGCAGGCGCATTTATTGTAATTGCGAATTACAATTAATGAGGAGAGAGATTGTCAGACGGACACGGGGCCGTGCCCGGCGGACACGGGGCCGTGCCCAGCGGACACGGGGTCGTGTCCAGCTCTCTGTTCAGCCTATAAATAGGAGTGCTTGGATTCATTTCATCTCATCCCTTGGCACACCACCTCTCTCACACTTCATCCACCACCCACCACCATCACAACACCATCATCCACCACCATCATCCATTGTCCATCGTAGAGTGTGTGAGTCGTCTCGGGATCCAAGATTGATCGTAAGAGTTCTTGACAATCAAGGCCATGTTTGCCTAAGTCTCTTACATCACTTGGTGAAGACAAAGTGTCTAGTATAATACTTTTTATTTTTAATCTTTTGCACTTTTTATTTGGTTTTGTATTAATGACTTTAATAACTAGTTACTTATGTTGAAGGTGATCTTTCCTTATCGTTTGTCCATGGTGTCTTGGCATTATTTTACTGTCTATATAAAATAAAGGATTTTCACCATTCATATCTCCACGGTCTATATGGAGATATGTTGGCTACCTGGTAGGGGGTTAAGGGAACGGTTTGGTAAAGGTCTTGCCATTGTTCAGCGTTTAGAGGTCCTGCAATGGACCTGGGTCAAATTTAGTAGGACCTCCTTCAATACTTCACGGTATTGGATGGCGGGGATCCAAACTCTTTGATCCCCTCATAAGTTAACTACTATTAATACTATAACCCGGCTATTTAGGACTGTATCCCTGCTGACTCAGACTACTTAGCCGAGGGTAACGTCACCGCCAAAAGTGGGGCCTACCACAATACTGCATTAATAACTTAATTCATTATCTTCCAATAATCCACCCTTTTAGGATTGTATCCCTGCTGACTCAAACTACTGGGGTGAGGGTAACGTCACCTTCAAAAGAGGGGCCTACTACAATAACTAAGATAATCTCTTAATTATGTGCAAAAGTGCGGAAATAATCAAAGGTTATACTAGATACGAGTCGGAACCAAGTGATTCATCTTGTCTATCTGTTTTTATTTTATTTTTATTTTCAGCATTTTAGTTAGTTTTTATTTTTCTTAGTTTAAAACATTTTTCTAAACTTTTATTTTGGTTAGACGTTGAGGATAAACCGGTACTAAAAGCTCTTGTGTCCTTGGACGACCTCGGTATCTTACCAACGCTATACTACACTCAACGATGGGTGCACTTGCCCATATGTGTGTTTAGTGTTAGTGAAATATCGTGTTTTATAAATTTAAAACTTGGCAAAAATAAGTGTTAAAAAGGGCTTAAAATATACACCTAATATAAGTAACACTTTATCGCACATCAAGTTTTTGGCGCCGTTGCTGGGGACACAAGGATTTTAAGATAGTTAGGAATCAACGGCCTAATCTTCTTTTATTTTTTTTATTTTTTTTAGGATTTTTCTTAGTTTTTTCAGCTTCTGCAGAGCTCAGCACGGGCCGTGCCCGGTCAGACACGGGCCGTGCCCAGCATCATCACTGGCAGTTTTTATTTTCTGAGTTACAGAGAGCTGAACACGGGGCCGTGTCGGTGCAACACGGGGTCGTGTCCAACTCCCAGTAACTGGGAATCCAGAAAACAATAACTGTATCTCTGACCACGGGCCGTGTTCACTGAGCACGGGGCCGTGGCGAACTTTCTGACCAACGTTCTTTTCTGTTTTTATTGCAGGACTTGGAACCCAGGTGCCACATTTGACCCTCCTACGTAGTGCATGAGCTCCAGTTCTAGTAGAGACATAAAAGAACCCTTAGAAGAACTCGAACGCTTTCTCAGAAAAAGACTTAAAGCTAAAAATCAAGAGAAAGCTTCGGGGAACCCAATTCCAATGGCGGACCAACGTACCCTCATGGATTACCACGGCCTACCGTAGGCAATCTCGGCGCCGCTATCAATGCACCAAATGTCGAGGCCAACAACTTCGAACTTCGGCCGCATTTGATACAAATGCTCCAAAACTCCGCAACCTTCCACGGGCTTGCGGACGAGGATCCCCATCTACATATTACTAACTTCTTAGAAATATGTGATACCTTTCGGATCAATGGAGCATCAAATGACGCCATCCGCCTTCGAATGTTTCCTTTTTCACTAAAAGACCGAGCTAAGGCTTGGCTTAACACCCTCCCAGTTGGATCGGTAAACACCTGGGATGAACTCGCCCAAAAGTTTTTGTATAAGTATTTCCCTCCTGCTAAAACGGCTAAATTAATGACTGAAATTAATACATACTCACAAGAGGATGGGGAATCCTTATATGAAACTTGGGAAAGGTTCAAGGAGCTTCTAAGAAAGTGTCCTCACCACGGTCTAGCGGTATGGCAACAAGTATCCACTTTCTACAATGGATTGTTGCCACACACAAGACAAACACTTGATTCAAGCTCCGGGGGACTTTTAGGTAATCGTCGCCCAAATGAAATATATAACCAAATTGAGGAAATTGCTCAAACCAATTTTCAATGGCACACTCCCCGAGGTAATAAATCTATTGCCCCGGGCGCCCATAAGGTTGATGAAAGCACCTCTTTACAAGCCCAAATCGAGGCCCTCTCTTCAAAAATCAAAAGGCTAGAAATGACAAAAACGGCCTTGGTTATGGCTTGTGAAGGGTGTGGTGGGTCACATGAAAATTGGAGTTGTATGAAAGAATTAGATAAACAAACTGAAACGGTAAACTACATGGATAATAGACCTAGGCCGTCGGGTCCTCCAACGGGTACCTACAACCAAGGATGGCGTAACCACCCAAATCTTGGTTGGAGAGATCCCGGCAATAGTAGTAACCAACAAAACCAACGAACTAATTTTCAACAACCGCAAAATTTTTCTCAACAACAAGGTGGAAGAGAAAGGCTTGAAGATACTGTATCTCGCCTCATCTCTGACACTGAAAAGAAAAACTCAGATCGATTTCAACAATTGGAATCGAATTTCAGAAATCAACAAGCTAGCATTCAAAACGTTGAAAAACAACTAAATCAACTAGCTCAAAATTTCTCCGAGAGACCACAAGGCGCGTTACCTAGTAATACCGAAACGAACCCGAAGGCACAAGTACATCTCATCACATTAAGAAATCGAACCGTGGGTCCCGAGGATGCTCCATTGCCGCCAAATGAAAGAAGCCATTCTAGCCAGCCTATAACTCCTCCTGCGCCAGAAAAAGCTTCTACACCAAATCAAGAGCCCACCAAGACTCCTCCAATTCCGTACCCCGGTAGGTTAAATCGTCAAAAGACCGATGAGCAATTCGCAAAGTTCGAAAGTTTACTAAAACAATTGCATGTTAATATTCCTTTTATTGAGGTCCTAACCCAAATGCCTAAATATACAAAATTTATGAGGGATTTCCTCGCTCACAAAAGGAAAATTGAATCATTGCAATTAGTTAACTTAGGCGAAGAATGCTCAGCTTTAGTACTCAACAAACTTCCACAAAAGAAAATCGACCCCGGGAGCTTCACAATCCCTTGTTCGATTGGGAAGTCCTCCGTCCGAAATGCTTTAGCCGATCTTGGGGCTAGCATCAACCTCATGCCCACATCAATGTTCAAGCGACTCGGCCTAGGAACAACAAGCCCTACAAAGATGAGCATACAACTCGCCGACAGGTCCGTCAAATTCCCACAAGGTGTCGCCGAAAATCTGCTAGTCAAGGTTGACAAATTCGTCTTTCCAACCGACTTCGTCATCCTAGACATGGAAGAAGACACCGATGTCCCTCTCATCCTCGGGAGGCCATTTCTAGCCACCGCCCAAGCATTGGTGGATATGAATGACGGAACTCTAACATTGAAGTTTGGGGATGAGGAAGTGAAATTTGAATGTGGAAAGCGAGTAGAGGAAGAAGATCCAGTCAACTACATGAAGGTCATAGACTCAAGCTTGGATGACGCTCTCCGACGGTGTAACATGGGATGCAACACATCCCACTTGGGTAACATATGACCAGGCTTTGGGTCTAGCCAAGGACCCTTATAAACGTGGCGCACCATGGAGGCATTCCACGGAACTATCCCTAGTTTAATTTAGGTTAATTTTTATGTTTTCTAGTTAGTTTTAATTTTCAGGAATAAAACACACTCATGGTGATAAAGGATGAAAAGGGGAACGAGAAAAATGAACCCATGCACAAGAACAAGGCAACCCGGCAATTCTCCCCATTTCAGAAGGTTCAACACGGGCCGTGCCCAACCAACACGGCCCCGTGCTGAGCACCCTGCAGAAAACGCCCAGTTCAGGTAACTGGACACGGGCCGTGTTCACCCAACACGCCCCCGTGTCCAGGCTTCTGTTTCTCTTGTTTTAATTCTGTTACTGGCACTTGAACACGGGGCCGTGCCCGGACAACACGGGGTCGTGTTCAGTGCCCAGTAACACAAATTTTTGCTTTTTAAACACTATTTTACACATCTAATCAACCTAAAATTTTATTTTTGGGACACATTGAGGACAATGTGTAATTTAAGTGTGGGGGGGATGCTAAAACCTTGAATTTTGCAAGTCCTAAATACAAGCCTTACACAAAACTCTATTGGAACCGCTAATCACCCCAAATTTTTTCAAAAAAAAAATTCATTTTTTTTACTTGTCTAGGTTTAATTCGGGAAATTCAAGTTCTCAAAAAGGTTATATTTTTACAAATTTACAACTGATAGCGTAGTGATAAAAAGAACCAACATAAGAAAATTATGAAAAGGCATAGCAAACTTATTTAAAATTTGATTATATATACTTGATCACATAAAAACCCATTCCCACAAAAGTGAGTTTTGAGCCTTTATTGAGCACACAATTACATATCATTTGACTAAATGCTCATTTTTCGTTTCTTGTGTGAATAGCCGCTTGGTTCTTACGACTCTAGAACTTGCCATGACAATACATTCCCGGTCCTTATCAACTTAAACCCGAGTAAGTAAATGATGGAGGCATTAGGACTAACCCTTTTTATTTCTACACCATTATTTTTCTTTTTCTTTTACCACCTACCCAAAAAATCCCCCTAGTTAGCCCCTTTGAGCCTAAACCTTTTCGTTTCATCACCCAAACAAAAACCCTTTTACCCACCAAAACCTTTTTCATTTTTAACCCTTTATTTTTGTAACAAGTTCGGTTCTTCGTAAAAAAAAAAAATGTGTGATAATGATGAAGCAAAAAGAAAATAAACAAACAAGTTAATCAAAAATAACTTAGTTTGAATAAAAGCTTCATCAAAATAAAAAAAAATAAAAAAAAAATACGAAAACCGACACTTGTTACGCTTTTAGCCCTTTTTCTACTAACCACTAACCCAACCACCTACCTTTAACCCTAGCCTAACCCTTAACCCACAAAGTCCTCTTGATATTTACAAAGGTATAAAAGTTAAAAAGGAGGAGGATTGATTTCTTGGCAAGCCTATGGTAGGAATAAGTTCCATGCCGCTCTCGAGTGATTCACTAAAAATACACCTTCGGCCGAGTGTGAGTGATTTCCCCGTGAGGTATGTGAACTTGTATATAAATAGAATTTTAAAAAGGCATGTTATGCCCAAATAAGTAATTTCTTTTATGAAAAGTTCTAAATAAATCATTACGAATAGGAGTGTAAATAAATAAAAATAAAACCCAAAAAGATCTTGGAAATCCCGACACTCTACGACAAGCCCAAAACCTTCTCTTCTACCTATTCCATTTGGGAGTGTAAGCCACATATTAAAGAGTTTTGCTTGAGGACAAGCAAAAGTTCAAGTGTGGGGGTATTTGATGTGTGTAAAATGCAACATATAAATTACATCAAATGAGGCATAAAACTAACCCTTTTTAAGTACTAATATTGGAAAAAGAGTGTTTTTGTCTTCCTTTTGTATTTTCAGGATTAAATGAGCTCAAAAACGCAAAAGAAGCAAAAAGACAGCTAAATCCAACATAAATACAAGAAAAGGAACATTAGTGGACTGCCCGACCCCTCAACGGCACCTTCCAAAGCAAAGTAGAGAAATCAGAAGACTGAACACCCCCGTGCTCAGCCAGCACGGGGCCGTGCCCAAGAAGCAGCAGAAAAGACAAATCTATAGAAGCTTCTATTGCCCATCACGGGGCCGTGCTCAGCGGACACGGGGGCGTGTCGAAAGTACAGCAGGCGCATTTATTGTAATTGCGAATTACAATTAATGAGGAGAGAGATTGTCAGACGGACACGGGGCCGTGCCCGGCGGACACGGGGCCGTGCCCAGCGGACACGGGGCCGTGTCCAGCTCTCTGTTCAGCCTATAAATAGGAGTGCTTGGATTCATTTCATCTCATCCCTTGGCACACCACCTCTCTCACACTTCATCCACCACCCACCACCATCACAACACCATCATCCACCACCATCATCCATTGTCCATCGTAGAGTGTGTGAGTCGTCTCGGGATCCAAGATTGATCGTAAGAGTTCTTGACAATCAAGGCCATGTTTGCCTAAGTCTCTTACATCACTTGGTGAAGACAAAGTGTCTAGTATAATACTTTTTATTTTTAATCTTTTGCACTTTTTATTTGGTTTTGTATTAATGACTTTAATAACTAGTTACTTATGTTGAAGGTGATCTTTCCTTATCGTTTGTCCGTGGTGTCTTGGCATTATTTTACTGTCTATATAAAATAAAGGATTTTCACCATTCATATCTCCACGATCTATATGGAGATATGTTGGCTACCTGGTAGGGGGTTAAGGGAACGGTTTGGTAAAGGTCTTGCCATTGTTCAGCGTTTAGAGGTCCTGCAATGGACCTGGGTCAAATTTAGTAGGACCTCCTTCAATACTTCACGGTATTGGATGGCGGGGGTCCAAACTCTTTGATCCCCTCATAAGTTAACTACTATTAATACTATAACCCGGCTATTTAGGACTGTATCCCTGCTGACTCAGACTACTTAGCCGAGGGTAACGTCACCGCCAAAAGCGGGGCCTACCACAATACTGCATTAATAACTTAATTCATTATCTTCCAATAATCCACCCTTTTAGGATTGTATCCCTGCTGACTCAAACTACTGGGGTGAGGGTAACGTCACCTTCAAAAGAGGGGCCTACTACAATAACTAAGATAATCTCTTAATTATGTGCAAAAGTGCGGAAATAATCAAAGGTTATACTAGATACGAGTCGGAACCAAGTGATTCATCTTGTCTATCTGTTTTTATTTTATTTTTATTTTCAGCATTTTAGTTAGTTTTTATTTTTCTTAGTTTAAAACATTTTTCTAAACTTTTATTTTGGTTAGACGTTGAGGATAAACCGGTACTAAAAGCTCTTGTGTCCTTGGACGACCTCGGTATCTTACCAACGCTATACTACACTCAACGATGGGTGCACTTGCCCATATGTGTGTTTAGTGTTAGTGAAATATCGTGTTTTATAAATTTAAAACTTGGCTAAAATAAGTGTTAAAAAGGGCTTAAAATATACACCTAATATAAGTAACACTTTATCGCACATCAATCTGTAAGGGGTTAAAATGCGAGGGCCGTGAGAGCTCAGGTCGATACTTCCGTATACGCAGAGAGATGACGGCTTCGACTTTTGGTGTGTCCCCTTTAGAGGATCTTTTCTACAACAGCAATGACTATCAATTTTATTGTTTCATCAATTTGCTGAGGGCGGCGCTATATTTCAAGCAATTGCAGAAAGTATTAGGCGGGGACTAGGTCAGAATTTCCATTCAGCAGAAGTCCTGGGATAATACCCCAGATATCACTAAGCATAAAGACCTAGTATCTCAGAAAGAGGGACCTTTCAAACAAGATTTCGGGGGTTACCCATATATCCAAGAAGTTGTTACCCACGAATTAAGCAAGTTTGAATTTTATGTTTATATCTTGTCACAATCTACTAAATGTGTAAAACCCTACTGGCATATCCGCAGTGAGATTGTTTATCACTTTTAACTTTCCATTTCTTTAGCATGTTGTGATAGCTGATGTGCTGTCGTAGGTACATGCAAATTTAATCCCAATAACAACTATAGATAGTGGTAAATGGGTATCGAACTCAGGGAGTATGTGAAAAATATGTCGATTATATAGCTTTGCGATTAACTACAATTAACCTAATTTGCAGAAAATAAAGATCAATGATTTGGATTGTTGTTTTAGAAAACTAAATTAATAACTAATTGCAAATCAAAATTGGTTATTTAACAGATTAGGAGAAAACAATGACCATCTTAGGATTCAGTTTCTTTTAACAATTGTGTGAAATTCCAACTAGAAAGAGTTACATAGACATAACTCGTGTATAAATAATCGAAGTGATAAAAGGGAACAAAGTACTTGGATTTTATTAAACGCGAGGTTGTTTCCCGATGATCAATTAATCAATAACCAACCCTAACCCTTCCCGTGATATCTCGATTGCCAACGGCACCAAGAACGTACGATTGAGACTAGAAATTGCACTATCAATTAACAAGCTACAAACAATTATACATACACCATGATAATCAAGCAAACACAAGTTATCATTCTAGAAATTCAGAAATAAACACACAAAAGTTCAAGAGAACCCTTCACCTAAGATGATCACCGAAAGTTTTAGCCAGACATAGCTTGGTGAATCATCATAACAATAAGTTTAGTGTTCATACCAATCGAAAACATAAACCGAATGTTAGAAATTGTTTAGAACCAAGCAAGAACAGCCAAATTCGCCCCTAGTGTGTTCCAAAACCGTCCAATGATGAGAATATCCCCAAAAGACACCATAAAACTGATTTAATAAAGCAGTTACAAATTTTCGCGTCGCCTCCACCGTAAATTACGGTGGCTATCAAAGTGTTACGGTAACAGTTTCCTGAGTTACGGTGAGATAAAGGCAACTTTCAGGGCCACCGTAAATTACGGTGGCCACCGTAATTTACGGTGGCACCCTGAATGTTGTGCTTTGTTTCCTCTTTCGTTCCACGCACGACCCGTTCATCTCTATTCCTTCCAAAGCTGCGTTTTCTCCTCTTTTAGCTCCCAAAACTGTAACACCTCGAAAATTCGCGTGTAATAAAATAAACAACACGTGTCATGAATGACACGTGTCGTTGTAAAACCGGATTAATAAAGATGTGTCGGGAAGATTTGAAAGAGGCGTCATGTTAATTGTTACCTCTGAACACCTCCATTATAAATCCCAAGACCCGATTTAATATGTTACACATCTATGTTTCCCTAAAATCAGTGAATCATTGTTAATACGTGTTAATACGTAAAGCATGATAGGATCTCGCGAAGAAATGAATGATAGACCTTGTTTTCAGGACTTTAATTTGAATTCAAAGAAACATATCTAAATGGTGGGGTATGTAACTGTTAAGAGCACTTCTTGGAGGTCCCTAGTTGATAATTGAGGTCCCTAAAGTCAGAAATAAGGTTGCCTTTTCGATACACCAACAAACAAGCAAAAATTGGTCCCTGTTGAATGCTTACGGACCGTAAGCATATGTGCTTACGGTGCGCAAGCACATGCCAGCGAGCCAGCAACTTACAACAGCCTGTTATGCGCATTTTTGACCTGTTCTATCGGTTTCTCTCACTCATGAACGACCCTAGGCACCCCCTAAAGCACTAGTAACATCTGTTGAACGATTGTGGAGAGTTGTAGACCTTGTTGTCATCAATTCATGGTGCCTTGAACACTATAAAACCCACATAAGTTGCAACTCTGTGATCATTCCATTCTCAATCCAAGTCTGATCAATTGAGGAGCTTTCAAGCTGATTACAAGGCCCCTCTAGTCATCATTAAACACTTGGTAAGTTGCCTAACCTTTCTAAGTTAATTATAGCTTAGTATTTTAGCTAAACGTCAAACCGAAGTAAATACGGTTCGACTTCGTAATTAATTAATGATAGCTCAGTCGTATGTCGAATTAAGAGTACCGTTAAGTAGGTAATTATATGGGTATTAAACCCTTATAAGGGCACGTACTGATTCCAGACCTAACTAGGTCGTTTGTCGGGTCAAACGTTGACCGAAAAAGTCAACAGAAATATAAAATATGATTTAATGCATGATTAACAATACGTAATGCGTGTAAACTATTTTAAACTTAATATAACCTGGTAATAAGTGTACGGACATGTCTAAACTCGTTCGACTCGACAACTCTCAGTTTTGAACCGGTTCGGAACCGAAAGTCCCGAAACTTTGACTTTCACGTTGACTTCAGTTCTGGCCCGAGTTAGATGGAATTGGAAATGCCTTAATGCTTCATTAGGGTTAGGTTACATGATAGTATAAGCCTCTGTACTTGTTTCGTTGATTATCCAATTAATATGCAAGTTTCCGTTAATCGCTCATATGTTGACCGTTATGCCCTTATTACCTTAAAACGTGAATTATGAAAATGTAAAAGTGTAGGAACCTTAAATATTGATATATAAACTTGTATGCAAAATTTGACATCAGTTTGACTTGTAGATTAAGAGTTATGCTCATTAGCGTAATTACGGTGCTTTATGTTAATAAAATGGCGTAATTAGCGTATAGCCTAACTAAACATACTTTTTGGTATCAAACGAATTACCCACTGATGTAATATATTATTTTGGGAATTTTAAAGATTTTTAATTAATTTTAGGCTGAGCATAACTCATAGTCGTAGGCTTAATTCGGTAGTTGTCGGTTTTGCCCTTACGGGCCATAAAATGAGTTTTACACATCTAAACGACTCCAAACCTTTTTCCACTGATTAGTTATGATAAATAAATTATTTTGAGCCTTCTGGAAATATAAAAATATCAGATTTAAGTATCAAACCCGGTAATGGCCTTTAATCGCCTTATTTAGCGTTATTAGCGCATAGTATGTTTTAAAATCATATTGGACATACCCGGGTTGATACCTACTGATATAAGAAGAAAATTATGATATTTTAACAGTAAGCAAAAGTTGATAAACTCAGACTTCAGTTTTGAGCTTGTCGGCTTATGTGAAATTACCAAAATACCCTACAGGGCCTAGTTTGGTTAAAAATGATAAGTTTCACATACGTGCCTTAGCCTACTGTTAAAACTCATCAAATTTAGTATGTTTGCTGTTTACATCAGACCTGTAACTCAGTTAGACATACAAACTCTTTTACAAACTTTAAAATGACCAAACTACCCCTACGGGGCATAGTTTGTGTTTAAATTAGTTTCGGGCATAACGAAAGACACCTTACTGATGTCACAACATATTTGAGACATAATTAACTTAGGAAACCTGTATATAGCTCTCATGACTACCCGTCACGCTTATTACGCGTACGGTTCGGTTTATGTAACAAGTTTACATAAATTAGCCGAAACGGGTCAAACCTTAACGGTTTTATCTCAAAATCCAGAATGTGAATAATAAACCCATATTAAACAAGTCTCCAAACTTGTCGGGTCTGAATCACATTCTATCCGGTCTTCGCTTAATCGTGCGTACGAACCGTATCTTGAAACTAGCCGGTCTAAGCTCAAGCTTAATAAAAGACCCGTTAGAATTCTAATAGGTTATATTAAACCTTCGTTCCAGATTAGGAGAAACAGTAAAAGCTACGTGCATTCCGCTTGTTGTGATTTATACTTGCATCAGGTAAATACTTTTAACTTATTTTCCCTATACGGGTTTGGGTTACGGTACATAGCGTACCGCTTGATCGGGCATCAAATCTCCACGCTTAGTGGGTAGTTGAATAATTTGATCGGCTCGTTTAAACAGTCTTGTTTACTTTACAGCCTTTGGGGGGTTAATGACCATGTCCCGGATATCCCTGGCATCATCTTACGAGATGGCCACGACCTGAGCACGGGGTGTAGGCGTACTCCCGTGTATAACTCACATAAAGTGGTGTGTCTATTGATCTTTAACCCGGATTTAATTCGGGCTACTGAACGCATAAGTAACATGTAATTCGTTCACAAGATTATAATATTAAATAATTCTCCCAAGTTAAATAAAATGATTTATGCCACGTGCATCCAAACAAATTTTCAATCATTTTCCAAAATGAGTCAGTTGAATGTATTTACCAGTGTAAACTGACGTATTTTCCCAAAAAGACTGAATGCAGGTACTAAACGAAATTTGGCTGGATTGTCTCCTAAGCATCAATAAAAGTCTCGCAAGCTTAGGATGCCAGAAGTCTGTTGAACCATAAATGTTATTTTATTTCGATCCTACTGTGGATAAACACCGGATATTGTGACTTTGATTACAATAAATAAATTCGGTTGTATCTTATTTTAAATTGCTTCCGCTGTGCATTATTATATTGTGTTGTTTGACTATTACGTTGCCAACCACGTCACGATACTCCCCCACCGGGCCCACCGGTGACACGTGGAAATCGGGGTGTGACAGGTTGGTATCAGAGCCAACTCTGAGTGAATTAAACACTAGCCTTTTGTGTTTAATCTCAGTACACAATTGCACATTCTAAACTTTCGAGTCTAGACTTATAACATAGGACAAATTCCACCTTATTTGGTTTTCGCTTTGTCTTTTAAATTTTATAATTGTTATTGTTAGCTCATACTTTATTGACAGGAATAACAAAAATGCCTCCTAGATTCTTCCGAACACGAGGACGTGGAAAGGGGCCAGTCACCGCCCCCAACGATCATGAAGCTGGATCTTCACGAAGGCGAGCTCCATCAAACACCGAGAGTGACGACCCTCGGGAAAACCGAAGAAACCAGTTCGAGCCGGCCAGGCGGTCGGTTTCGCATAGTTCGACACCGCCCGCTCTTAACCCTACGAGCCGAACAATCCGCAGCCCTCATACGTACCGCTGCAGAGATCACTATCTCATCATTCATATGGAGACCCTACACCTATCTTTCGGGGACAGTTTAACCCGGTAGGATTCATACCGGAACCCGTGGGTTTTAACCCACTGGGTCCCGAGGACCACTTTTCAGGGGATCACGCGGATGATATGGACGAGGATACGGACCCCGTCATGCCAGCGAGTGGTACTCCGAACCACCCCATTGAAATTTCTGATGGATCGTCCT
Organism: Helianthus tuberosus; assembly: GCA_030545235.1. Taxonomy (NCBI): domain Eukaryota; kingdom Viridiplantae; phylum Streptophyta; class Magnoliopsida; order Asterales; family Asteraceae; genus Helianthus; species Helianthus tuberosus. The sequence continues at coordinate 8,833,751 of CM060443.1, forward strand.
TCCACGGATCACCCTACGGTGGTCCAGACAGTTTCCAAGCCCTGTTCGATCAACACCAGTGGTATTATACACCATCACACCACTCGTCGTCTCATGGGCAGCATCAGCAGCAGCAGGAGCCACAGCCACAGCCGCATCATCAAGATTCATCAGAGGATCACCGGTTTGTGGCAGTTACGCCACCACCTCCACCGCCACCAGTTCAACCGCCACCTCCTCAACCGCCAAGGCGTAGGAGAACCGGTGCCCGTATGTCGGTGCGACCAGGGGACTTTCATTTCAGTTCCCCACGACAGTCAAGTGCAAGTCACTACCCGCCTCATCAGGAGGACCCACAAATGGGTGGGCCTTCGCAGCCAGCTTTTCAACAGCCACCGCCCATGGGTTTTGAGAACCCAATCCCAGCGTACACAGGTCCAAGTACTTACAACCCGTTTGAGCCACCAGCTTACAACAACTACGGATACGCTGAGACAGATCCTTATATGGTAGCGGCAAATTATAACGCCCTCAATGCCCAAGGACCCTACGGAGATCCATGGGGGGTAAGCTACCCGAATCAGGGGTACCCAATACCTCCCAGGCCTATCATTAGAACGCAGTCGCAACCGCCACGATTTTCTCCCCCAGAACGGGAGGAAATTCTACATAGATTGAATCAGGTTGAGCGGGAAGCTCGCCGCGACCGCCAAGAGAAGCAGAGCTTCTTCCAGGGATTAATAGGATTGATCAAGGGAAAGAACAAGAAGGATTATTAAATCCTCCCAGCTATTGTTGAGCCCCTGCGTGGGCATATTTGGTTGTTAAGCCCCTACGTGGGTGTGTATGTTGGTTTGTTTGTATTGACCCCTGCGTGGGTCTATCTTTCCATAAACCCCTACAAGGGTATGTTGTATGTTTAGTCCCTGCGTGGACTTATGTTTGTTTAGTCCCTACGTGGACAATTGTTGGTATGTTAGTCCCTGCGAGGACTTGTGTCTTCTGTAAGACCCCTACGTGGGCATGTCTTCTGTAAGACCCCTGCGTGGGCATGTTTGCATGTTTTAGCTCCTGCGTGGGCAAAATTTCTGGTGTGAAAGACCCGTTTAGGGCAATATGTAATATTGTATAACTTAATGGAATGTTGTTTTATAAATTTCATGTTTGCCATTTTGTGCATAAATAAATTATAAATGAAATAAATAAATTAAAATCATTCCTTTTAAATCTGCCTAAGTAATTATTTAATTAAGAATCTTAAAGTGTGAAACCTAGCCTTGTGTCAAAAATAAGACCGGGCCAAAATGGTAAGACCTGTTTAAAAAGATTCAAATCCCTGTTAACATCTTAAAACATGTTAACACTCCTGGCAGAAGTGATTCGTTAAAATCACATGTCATTTCATATATATAGGGATTCTTTAGAAGATTCCTAATCCAGTTTAATGATCTCTGAATCCTGGATTTACATCATCAATTAAGATGGTCATATTTAACCATACGTGGTAATATAGCGCCTACGGGCCATGCTCATTTCTATATGAGCCAAAAGACAGTGGTAGCTATGACTCCCTGTCTGATAAGGATAATGAACTAGGTTCAAACCTTAAAAGCCTTGATTCTCTGAAATCATGGCTTATAATTTAAATTGTCCATGTGACCAAGCCTTATGTACTAATATATATTGTTATTGTTTATGTTTAGGATAAATTTTACTTGAAATCCTAAATTAATACGATTAATAAGTTAACCAAATATGGTCTCTGTTTACCATGGTTAACGAGTTACCCTAAGGGGTAATTCCATAATAAACTCCCAAATAAAATATTGTCCTTGTTTTCTGTAACAGTTCAATACAAATGGCTAACTCTAATGAAGTCAATAGCCATCCAGTGGAGCCAAATGAGAACGCCCAGATTACGTTGACGGGTGCCGAACTAAAAGCGATCATAGATGGCGCTGTTACTCAGGCCTTGGATAGGCAATATGAGGAATACAGTAGTACTCGAAGTAGGACCCACTCTGTATCACATTCAAAGCCCAAGACACATTCAGAGGCTCATAACAAGCCTCCTCCCAAGAAGAATGGACCCAAGAAAGACGGTGATGATCGTCAGTCCACCAACCGTCAAAGTGTCCCATCTCAGCAATTAATACTGCATCAAGGGCCCAGTAACAAGGGTTGCTCCTACAAGTACTTCGTGTCTTGCAAGCCCCGGGATTTTACAGGGGAAAAAGGGGCCGTCGATTGTATGACTTGGCTAGACGAGATGGACACGGTGGTAGATATCAGCGGGTGCGCTGAAAGGGCTATTGTTAAGTTTGTGTCGCAGTCCTTCAAGGGTGAAGCGTTAGCTTGGTGGAGATCTCTGATGGAGGCCTCCGGGAAGATCCCATTGTATAACATGTCGTGGGATCAATTTATTGCCCTGATCAAGGATAATTACTGCCCTCAACATGAGGTGGAAAAGATAGAATCTAACTTTCTATCATTGGTGATGAAGAACCTCGACTGTCAAGCTTACCTGACAAGCTTCAATACACTGTCCCGGTTGGTTCCCTACCTGGTAACCCCGGAGCCAAAAAGAATTGCTCGCTTTATTGGTGGTTTAGAACCCGAGATCAAGGCCAGTGTAAAAGCTTCTCGGCCAGTTACCTTCAGGTCTGTAACTGACCTTTCCTTATCCCTCACTCTTGATGCGGTCAGACAGAGATCGCTGAGGAATAAGGCGGCCGAGAAGAGGAAGCGTGAAGATGATGGTTCGCGAAGGTCGAATAAGAAACACCGTGGGAACGGTGATAACAAGAAGGGATCCGAGTCGAGGAAGGATGGGCATAAGTATGATGAGAAGCCCAAGTGTAAAATCTGCAAGAAGCAGCACTACGGAAAGTGCAGACTGGAGTCGAGCTCTCAGACTCAGTCAAAATCTTTTGCTTGTGGAATTTGCAAGTCCACGGATCACAAGACCCTGGATTGCAAGAAAATAAAGGATGCAACGTGCTACCGTTGCAATGAAAAGGGGCACATCAAGACCAACTGCCCGAAATACAACAAGAAGCCTGAGGAGGCTAAGAAGACTAATGCCAGAGTCTTCAGAATGGATGCGAAAGAAGCTGTGCAGGACGATAATGTCATAACAGGTACTTTCCTTGTAAATGATGTCTTTGCAAGAGTACTTTTTGATTCAGGCGCAGATAAGTCTTTCGTAGATCATAAGTTTTGTAAATTGTTGAATTTACCTGTCAAAACCCTAAGCGTAAACTATGAGGTAGAGTTAGCAGATGGTACCATAGAAACCGTCTCTACTGTGTTAGATGGATGTGCTATATCCATTAAGAACCATTCTTTTCCTCTATCTCTACTTCCGTTCAAATTGGCTGGTTTTGACATTGTTCTGGGTATGGACTGGTTATCTCATAACCAGGCCCAAATTGTCTGCAACCAGAAACAAGTGGTAATAAAGACTCCGTCTGGTGAATCACTTACCATTCGGGGAGATACCCAGTATGGACTGCCTGAGCAGGTGACTATGCTCAAGGCTTCCAAGTGTTTGAAGAAAGGGTGTGTCATCTACATGGCACAGGTGATTATTGATGAGCCTAAACCGAAGTTAGAAGACATCCCTGTCATCTCTGAATACCCAGAAGTGTTTCCCGAAGATCTACCTGGTTTACCACCAGATAGACAAGTTGAATTTAGGATCGATATCATCCCAGGAGCGGCACCAGTTGCTAGAGCACCATACAGATTGGCACCAACAGAAATGAAGGAGTTGCGGACGCAGCTAGATGAATTGCTGGCTAAGGGTTTCATTAGACCTAGTTCATCTCCTTGGGGAGCGCCAATCTTGTTTGTCAAAAAGAAGGATGGGTCGATGCGTCTGTGCATCGACTATCGCGAGCTTAATAAAGTCACGATCAAGAATAGGTATCCTTTGCCTAGGATCGACGATCTGTTCGATCAGCTTCAAGGGGCAAGTTACTTCTCAAAGATTGATCTGAGGTCAGGCTACCATCAGTTGAAGGTTAAGGATGAAGACGTTCACAAGACTGCATTTAGGACTCGTTACGGTCACTACGAGTTCCTAGTGATGCCTTTTGGGCTCACTAATGCACCAGCCGCGTTCATGGATCTCATGAATCGCGTCTGCAAGCCTTACTTAGATAAATTTGTTATCGTCTTCATCGATGACATCCTTATTTATTCTAAGAATCAAGCTGACCACGAGAAACACCTTCGTTGTATTCTCAAACTTCTACGTCAGGAGAAGCTCTACGCCAAATTCTCTAAGTGTGAATTTTGGCTACGAGAAGTCCAATTCCTTGGACACGTGGTTAGTGAGCGTGGCATCCAGGTGGATCCCGCTAAAGTTGAAGCTGTTATGAATTGGCAAGAGCCAAAGACGCCTACGGAGATACGTAGCTTCCTGGGATTGGCAGGATACTACATGCGTTTCATTGAAAATTTTTCAAGGATTGCTGCACCCCTAACTTCCCTGACCAAGAAGAAAGTAAAGTTCGTTTGGGGTCCTAAGCAGCAAGAGTCCTTCGATGTTTTAAAACAGAAGTTGAGCAACGCTCCTGTGCTTACCTTACCTGAAGGCGCTGAAGAATTTGTAGTTTATTGTGATGCATCACACACTGGCATGGGGTGTGTGCTTATGCAGAAAGGCAAGGTGATTGCCTATGCATCACGACAGTTAAAGGTGCACGAAAAGAATTACACCACCCATGACTTGGAATTGGGTGCCGTTGTGTTCGCACTAAAACTGTGGAGGCATTATCTTTATGGAATCAAGTTTGTGATCTATTCTGATCACAAGAGCCTCCAGCATCTGTTTAATCAGAAGGAATTAAACATGAGGCAACGCCGTTGGATGGAAACCTTGAATGACTATGATTGTGAAATCAAGTACCATCCCGGCAAGGCGAATGTAGTCGCTGATGCCTTGAGCAGAAAGGAAAGGGTTAAACCCATTCGAATCAATGCCAAGCGCATGGAAATAAAGAACAGTTTGATAGAAAGGGTGTTAGCTGCACAGAAGGAAGCTGTGTTGGAAGCTAACTATCCTAATGAAAAGTTAGGAGTAACTGAGGAGCAGTTAACTCTTAGCAAGGATGGAATTCTGTGATTAAATGGACGAATATGGGTTCCAATTTTTGGAGGACTTCGTGATGTAATCCTCCAAGAAGCCCACAGTTCCAAATACTTCGTTCATCCTGGAGCCGATAAGATGTACCAGGATCTAAAGGCAAATTATTGGTGGATAGGCTTGAAAAAGTCTGTAGCCGCCCATGTAGCAAAATGCTTGACATGTGCGTAAGTCAAAGCCGAGCATCAGAAACCGTCAGGTTTGCTACAACAGCCTGAACTTCCTACGTGGAAGTGGGAAATGGTAACTATGGATTTTATTACCAAGTTACCCAAGACAAGGAAAGGCAATGATACAATATGGGTTATAGTTGACAGACTGACTAAGTCAGCTCATTTTCTACCCATCAAGGAGACTTATAGCTCCGATATGTTAGCCCAGTTATACGTTGATAAGATTGTAGCCTTACACGGCATACCTGTAGCTATTATCTCTGATAGAGATACTAGGTACACGTCACATTTTTGGAAGAGCTTCCAGCAATCTTTGGGCACACGTTTGAACTTTAGTACGGCTTACCATCCTCAGACAGACGGTCAGAGTGAGCGTACTATTCAAACGTTGGAAGACATGCTACGCGCATGTGCGATCGATTTGGGAGGTAGCTGGGATAAGAACCTACCATTGATCGAATTCTCCTACAACAATAGCTACCATACCAGCATAAAGGCTGCGCCTTTTGAGGCATTATACGGTAGAAAGTGTAGATCGCCTGTTTGTTGGGCGGAAGTTGGAGAAGTCCAGTTATCAGGACCAGAGATCGTGTTTGAAACGACGGACAAGATTGTCCAGATTCGTAACAATCTCCAAGCTGCCCGGAATAGGCAGAAGAGTTACGCTGATCCAAATCGTAAGGATTTTCACTTCGAAGTAGGTGAAAAAGTCCTACTAAAAGTGTCACCCTGGAAAGGAGTGATGCGGTTTGGTAAGAAAGGCAAACTAAGCCCGAGATACATAGGACCTTTCGAGGTTATCGAACGTGTCGGGTCAGTTGCCTATAAGTTGAACTTACCAGAAGAGCTCAGTGGAATTCACAATGTGTTCCACATCTGCAATCTAAAGAAGTGTTCCGCTGACGAATCACATGTCATGCCACATACAGATGTGCAAATAGATAAGAGCTTAACATTTGTTGAAAAACCTTTGTCGATTGAAGATCGACAGGTAAGGAAGCTTCGAAGAAAGCATATACCTTTTGTAAAGGTCAAATGGGTTGCCCGTAGAGGTCCCGAATTCACGTGGGAGGTTGAATCCGCGATGAAAGAAAAGTACCCTTACTTGTTTAAGTAAATCTCGGGTCGAGATTTATTTTAAGGGGGTGAGGATGTAACACCTCGAAAATTCGCGTGTAATAAAATAAACAACACGTGTCATGAATGACACGTGTCGTTGTAAAACCGGATTAATAAAGATGTGTCGGGAAGATTTGAAAGAGGCGTCATGTTAATTGTTACCTCTGAACACCTCCATTATAAATCCCAAGACCCGATTTAATATGTTACACATCTATGTTTCCCTAAAATCAGTGAATCATTGTTAATACGTGTTAATACGTAAAGCATGATAGGATCTCGCGAAGAAATGAATGATAGACCTTGTTTTCAGGACTTTAATTTGAATTCAAAGAAACATATCTAAATGGTGGGGTATGTAACTGTTAAGAGCACTTCTTGGAGGTCCCTAGTTGATAATTGAGGTCCCTAAAGTCAGAAATAAGGTTGCCTTTTCGATACACCAACAAACAAGCAAAAATTGGTCCCTGTTGAATGCTTACGGACCGTAAGCATATGTGCTTACGGTGCGCAAGCACATGCCAGCGAGCCAGCAACTTACAACAGCCTATTATGCGCATTTTTGACCTGTTCTATCGGTTTCTCTCACTCATGAACGACCCTAGGCACCCCCTAAAGCACTAGTAACATCTGTTGAACGATTGTGGAGAGTTGTAGACCTTGTTGTCATCAATTCATGGTGCCTTGAACACTATAAAACCCACATAAGTTGCAACTCTGTGATCATTCCATTCTCAATCCAAGTCTGATCAATTGAGGAGCTTTCAAGCTGATTACAAGGCCCCTCTAGTCATCATTAAACACTTGGTAAGTTGCCTAACCTTTCTAAGTTAATTATAGCTTAGTATTTTAGCTAAACGTCAAACCGAAGTAAATACGGTTCGACTTCGTAATTAATTAATGATAGCTCAGTCGTATGTCGAATTAAGAGTACCGTTAAGTAGGTAATTATATGGGTATTAAACCCTTATAAGGGCACGTACTGATTCCAGACCTAACTAGGTCGTTTGTCGGGTCAAACGTTGACCGAAAAAGTCAACAGAAATATAAAATATGATTTAATGCATGATTAACAATACGTAATGCGTGTAAACTGTTTTAAACTTAATATAACCTGGTAATAAGTGTACGGACATGTCTAAACTCGTTCGACTCGACAACTCTCAGTTTTGAACCGGTTCGGAACCGAAAGTCCCGAAACTTTGACTTTCACGTTGACTTCAGTTCTGGCCCGAGTTAGATGGAATTGGAAATGCCTTAATGCTTCATTAGGGTTAGGTTACATGATAGTATAAGCCTCTGTACTTGTTTCGTTGATTATCCAATTAATATGCAAGTTTCCGTTAATCGCTCATATGTTGACCGTTATGCCCTTATTACCTTAAAACGTGAATTATGAAAATGTAAAAGTGTAGGAACCTTAAATATTGATATATAAACTTGTATGCAAAATTTGACATCAGTTTGACTTGTAGATTAAGAGTTATGCTCATTAGCGTAATTACGGTGCTTTATGTTAATAAAATGGCGTAATTAGCGTATAGCCTAACTAAACATACTTTTTGGTATCAAACGAATTACCCACTGATGTAATATATTATTTTGGGAATTTTAAAGATTTTTAATTAATTTTAGGCTGAGCATAACTCATAGTCGTAGGCTTAATTCGGTAGTTGTCGGTTTTGCCCTTACGGGCCATAAAATGAGTTTTACACATCTAAACGACTCCAAACCTTTTTCCACTGATTAGTTATGATAAATAAATTATTTTGAGCCTTCTGGAAATATAAAAATATCAGATTTAAGTATCAAACCCGGTAATGGCCTTTAATCGCCTTATTTAGCGTTATTAGCGCATAGTATGTTTTAAAATCATATTGGACATACCCGGGTTGATACCTACTGATATAAGAAGCAAATTATGATATTTTAATAGTAAGCAAAAGTTGATAAACTCAGACTTCAGTTTTGAGCTTGTCGGCTTATGTGAAATTACCAAAATACCCTACGGGGCCTAGTTTGGTTAAAAATGATAAGTTTCACATACGTGCCTTAGCCTACTGTTAAAACTCATCAAATTTAGTATGTTTGCTGTTTACATCAGACCTGTAACTCAGTTAGACATACAAACTCTTTTACAAACTTTAAAATGACCAAACTACCCCTACAGGGCATAGTTTGTGTTTAAATTAGTTTCGGGCATAACGAAAGACACCTTACTGATGTCACAACATATTTGAGACATAATTAACTTAGGAAACCTGTATATAGCTCTCATGACTACCCGTCACGCTTATTACGCGTACGGTTCGGTTTATGTAACAAGTTTACATAAATTAGCCGAAACGGGTCAAACCTTAACGGTTTTATCTCAAAATCCAGAATGTGAATAATAAACCCATATTAAACAAGTCTCCAAACTTGTCGGGTCTGAATCAGATTCTATCCGGTCTTCGCTTAATCGTGCGTACGAACCGTATCTTGAAACTAGCCGGTATAAGCTCAAGCTTAATAAAAGACCCGTTAGAATTCTAATAGGTTATATTAAACCTTCGTTCCAGATTAGGAGAAACAGTAAAAGCTACGTGCATTCCGCTTGTTGTGATTTATACTTGCATCAGGTAAATACTTTTAACTTATTTTCCCTATACGGGCTTGGGTTACGGTACATAGCGTACCGCTTGATCGGGCATCAAATCTCCACGCTTAGTGGGTAGTTGAATAATTTGATCGGCTTGTTTAAACAGTCTTGTTTACTTTACAGCCTTTGGGGGGTTAATGACCATGTCCCGGATATCCCTGGCATCATCTTACGAGATGGCCACGACCTGAGCACGGGGTGTAGGCGTACTCCCGTGTATAACTCACATAAAGTGGTGTGTCTATTGATCTTTAACCCGGATTTAATTCGGGCTACGGAACGCATAAGTAACATGTAATTCGTTCACAAGATTATAATATTAAATAATTCTCCCAAGTTAAATAAAATGATTTATGCCACGTGCATCCAAACAAATTTTCAATCATTTTCCAAAATGAGTCAGTTGAATGTATTTACCAGTGTAAACTGACGTATTTTCCCAAAAAGACTGAATGCAGGTACTAAACGAAATTTGGCTGGATTGTCTCCTAAGCATCAATAAAAGTCTCGCAAGCTTAGGATGCCAGAAGTCTGTTGAACCATAAATGTTATTTTATTTCGATCCTACTGTGGATAAACACCGGATATTGTGACTTTGATTACAATAAATAAATTCGGTTGTATCTTATTTTAAATTGCTTCCGCTGTGCATTATTATATTGTGTTGTTTGACTATTACGTTGCCAACCACGTCACGATACTCCCCCACCGGGCCCACCGGTGACACGTGGAAATCGGGGTGTGACAAAAACATACCTGAAACATAAGCAACCGTAGTCATCTAATTCAAGATAATTACACGATTAAGTGAAGGATTAATTCGTCTTTTAACATAATTAAGGGTTGTCCAACGGACCACCCGTCACATCCCCACACTTAACCTTTGCTTGTCCCAAGCAACTCATCAAACCGTTTTCAAAACACGCGATCAATGTAAACCAAACAAAAACATGTAGTCCTTTTACTAACCCCTTTTTAACACCCAAAATAACGCACCCCTCGCTAAATCTCTCCTCTCGGTAATAAGTAAGCACTTGCAATATGAGCTTGACACACAAAGGCTAACGGGCGGTTGCACAACTATAGGCTTGTACCTAAATCAAATCTTCTCCTAAAATGTGTCAAACATGAATGCAAATCAAAGGGACTTTCAAGGTTGTAATGTGGATAGGTGTATAGGTAGGAAATGGAATATATATGAAGTAGCGAAAACTTAACCCGGTCTTTTTATTACACAAGAAAGTAACTAACAACTACCAACTTAACTAATATATACAAGACAACTAAAAATCATTTCTTTTTTTTTTTCATTTTTCATTGCTTTTTCTCTTTTTTTCTGATTTTTTTTCTTTTTTTTTTCAATCAAAGGAAACAACCATAAAATAAAGCATCAACATATCTACATCATACTTCTAAAACTACTACTACTAACACTATAAGACCAGGTCAAATTGGGTAAATTTTTAGGTAAGTAGCTAGGGGGTAACAAATGATAGGCTTTTAGGCACAAAATTGGGCAACTAATTGTCCAAACCCCCACCCCTCTCGCAACCATGCTCATATATATAACTTATGAGGTCCAACCCCCCAAATCCCACACTCACACACACTAAAGACGAGGCTACCTAGATGCCCTTATCCTCTTCGCATTCAAGTCCAACTAAAGATTCAAACCGTATCAAGGCACAAGTTCTAATGCACCCCCACCCGTAGCCACTCTCATCAAAGATAAGTATTATTTATTTACAAGAGTGTGGCTTCAACTCTCACCAAGAATAAAAGGGTATCAAGGGTTGCCGGTGCATCAATTGGGATTAATCTAGGGTGTTCAAATTCTCAAATCGTTTCGCTTGATTTAAAAAAAAATTCAAAATCTTCAAAAAATTCCCCCCATCCCCACACTTGGGATACATTGACCCCAATATATGGTTTTAGGAGGCTTTGATCGCTTAAAACTCTTCACATCAACTGAAAGCTCTTCAACTCACACCACACATTTCTTTTTGGATTTTTTCATTTTCTATTTTTTTTATATTTTCATTTTCTAAACATCACACCACCAACTTCCACCAACCCAAACAAAACATCATTATCATAAACCACCCAACCGCCCAACCATAAACAAAACAACACATATTCACAAAATATACAAAGAAGGAACACAACCTGACTAATAATAGCGTGGTCCCGGAGGTCCAAAGATAGAAGACATCATGTCATTCCATTCTCCAAACGCAAATGAACCGCTACTACTTCCTCCTTGTTGTTGAGCTCCTTCTTGTTGGCGCGGGTCAATCCATTGTGAATGATGGAGCAGCGGGGTCGGATACGAAATGCTACCATCATAAGGTGGTAGTGACGCATAATCCACATGTTGTGGATCCACAATCACCGGCCGCCCGGCGTGCCAGTCCGCATGCATTCTTCTCGCTTGATCATCATTGTATCGACTATTCATTTCCAATTCATGGGAATACGCGTGTGTGCGATTCCACACCTCTTGACGATCAAAGCTATGTTTCAACGACCGCTCCAAGCTTGCACTCATCCTTGTATTTTGATTAAATAACGTCCGCTCCGAACCCGACCATGTCTCAAAAATGGATGTCGGAGGACGTTGATTCTCGATCACTTCTTGCATCGTGCCATCATAAGCCCAACCCGGCTCATAGGACTGCGCCGTGTAATCGTAAAAGGCACCACTATAACCTCTACCATAGCCCCCTTGACCTACATTTCCACCATGCTCACCACCATGCGGCTCGTCCGCATAATCATCATCACCACTTTGGATCTCTGCATCACTTTCTGGCTCATCTTCTTCACCCGGCAAAAGATCTTGTGCACCCACCTTTAATGCTCTCCACCTTTGCCCTTCTGACTTGAGCTTATGATAACGCTCCGATTGGGTGTATGTCCAACCAATCTCCAACTTGTCTAAAGTAAAAGGCTGATGCCTTTTTGTTGCCCCTCTATCTTCAGACGTTATTGCATTTTGCTGTTTCATCACTCCCGTGATTATTCGGCAATAAGGGACTATATCTCTTCCTAACTTATTCTGGCAAATCCATAAGTGGTTCATGATTAGATATCTGATTGGAAAACGCAGAGACCCATGAAGTAGCGAATAGAGGACAGGTACTTCCGGGTACCTCACTTGCTCCTTGTCCCCCCAAATATAAGCACGAAACTTATCCAAAGCATACACCACCGCTAATAACTCCTTTTCGGTTGTGATGTAATTGAGTTGCGCTTCGGATAAAGTCTTGCTTGCATAGTAAATCACCACCGGCTTTCTATCAACTCGTTGACCCTAAACTGCACCGATAGTAGTGTCGCTTGCATCACACATTATCTCGAACGGCTTTGACCAATCCGGTGGTTGCAAGATAGGAGCTTTGACCAAGTGTTCCTTCAAAACAGTGAAAGCTTGCATACATTCGTTAGTAAAATCAAATGGGACATCTTTTAATAACAAGTTTCATAAAGGTTTGGTGATAACACTAAAACCTTTTATGAAACGTCTATAGAAACCCGCATGTCCCAAAAATGACCTTACACCCTTAACATTTTTCGGAGGTGGCAAAGATGCTATTACCCGTATTTTTGCCTTATCCACCTCCATTGCCCTTTAAGAAATTACGTGACCCAACACAATGCCCTCTTGCACCATGAAATGACTTTTCTCCCAACTTAACACTAAATTTTTCTCAACGCACCTTTTTAAAACGTTTTGTAATTCGTTGAGACAAGCATCAAAACTAGTGCCGAAAATGGAGAAGTCATCCATAAATACTTCGAGCGACTCTCCAACCATGTCCGAGAAGATACTCATCATACATCGTTGAAAAGTTGCCGGTGTATTACACAAGCCAAATGGCATTCGCCGAAAGGCAAAGGTGCCATATGGACAAGTGAAGGTGGTCTTGTGTTGGTCATCCGGGTGTATTGCTATTTGATTGTAACCCGAATACCCGTCCAAAAAACAGTAATATTTTTGACCCGATAATTTTTCAATGATTTGGTCAATAAAAGGTAGCGGGAAATGGTCCTTAGAAGTGGCGGCATTCAACTTTCGGTAGTCAATACATACACGCCACCCGGTAACCGGTCGGGTGGCAATTTGTTCACCGTTTTCAACTTTGACTACTTGAATGTCGGCCTTCTTAGGCACAACTTGGGTAGGACTCACCCAAGCACTATCCGAAATCGGATAGATGATTCCCGCGTCCAACCATTTAATTACCTCTTTTTTAACTACCTCCCTTAGGTTCGGATTCAATCTCCTTTGAGCTTCTCATGTCGGTTTGGCATCTTCGGTAGTGATAATCTTGTGCATGACGATTGATGGACTAATTCCTTTGAGATCAGAAATCGTCCATCCAATAGCTCCCTTGTTCTCTTTTAACACTTCCAACAATGCTTGCTCTTGTGCCAACTCTAAATTAGAGGCAATAATGTCCGGTAGAGTGTCATTATCCCCTAAGTAAGCATACTTCAAGTGGCTCGGCAAGTCTTTGAGCTCCAACTTTGGCGGTTCTTCTAATAATGGTTTAGTACCCGAGCTAATTTCCGCCGGTAAGCCTTCAAATTGGTGAGTCCATGGCGGTCGACCTTCTTTCAAGGCCATGGCATCTTGTTTTTCCTCTTCAACCCGTAGTGCATAAGCATGTACCTGTTCAGAAAAATCACACAAACAAATATCCATACCATCCTCCTCATACTCATGCGGGTTGCATCCATCAACTATATCTGCCATGAAACACTCATCAACACCATTAGCATTAGAATTGTTAGTAAAAACATTCAAACGCATTTTTCGATTCCCAAAAGTCATATCGACTGTACCAAATCTACAATCGATTACTGCATGTGCGGTGCTCAAAAATGGCCGACCCAGAATTACGTTTTGTTGTTGTTTTGGGTCCGCGGACGAGTAGTCCAAGACTAAAAAGTCAACCGGGTAATAGAACTCATCAATTTTAACAATTACATTTTGAACCATACCCCGGGGTAGCTTATGAGACAAATCGGCCAAAACAACCGTTGTCTCCACCCTAGCTAATGGACCAAAGTCATATTGGTCATATAAGCCCCCCGGTAAAATACTAACTCCGGCTCCAAGATCTAGCAACGTGTAACACCCCAAAAATATAAAACTATGCGTTTAATATGTAATGTTAATTTAACAAGAATTAACTAACTAGGAAACTATAACCCAGTTAGTTGATAGTCTTGAAATAACTTACTCAAAAGTTAAAACACTTAAACTTAAAGCTAAATGATAAGTTGAGGGACTACACTAGTCAAAATCTGAAAGTTTAGTACTAATTTAATAAACAAAACACAACGTCCACCCATTGTGGGTGGGCATCGATCGAACAGAGAGAGAGGGCGACCAGGAGATTTTCCAAAACCCTAAAACTTCATTAATCTTGCAAATTGAAGGATTAATCCAAGTCAAAATCGAAAATTGAGCTTAGAATCATGATCCTCATCACAAGAGGATTGTAAGGTATGTAAAATCTGATGAAATCTCTCAACTTGAAATTCTCATGATTTTGAAAATCTGAAAATTAGATGTTGCATGTGTGTTATTTGGTTCCCAAATGATGTTGTATGCATTCTATTATACATGATTTACATTATATTGTGTCACTCGGATGACTTCTTATTTCTATATTCTTTGACTTGGTGTGTTGGTTTGTTGTTCGTTTTCGTTTTCGAGCCGAGGGTCTCTCTGGAAGCAGCCTCTCTATCCTTATGGATAGAGGGAATGTCTGTCTACATCCCACCCTCCCCAGACCCTATAAGTAGTTTTGCTATTTGTGGGATTTACTGGGTATGGTTGTTGTTGTTATGTGTGTTATTTGGTTAGATTATAGTTGATATGGTGTTTAGAAGTGAAACCTAGCCAACTACATTTGAAATCATGACCAAATTCAGGAAGTTCCATGAACACCTTGAAGGTGGGTTGTGGGTTTTACATGATGATGATGAACACTAGGGTTTAGAATGAGTATTCTAGTGTAATTCGATCTTAGAAGGTAATTTCAGAAAAAGTATGATGTTTAAATGCTATATGATGGCTTTATTGAAGTTAAGTTAACTAATTAGCAAGCTATAAACATGAATATGAAAGATGTAAGAATTCTGCCCTTATAGTGGTTGTTGTAATGCCTCAAAGAAGGCTTGAAACTGAATTGTTAAGTTAAAAACGCATAATTAAGAAGTATGACAAATGTGCGTTAAGTATGTAAAACATAGAGTTCTAAACATAAAGTGATTGAACTCTATAGGAAAGGAAGCCGGGGCATCTAGCGGACAAACCGGTGTGGACACACGTTTGAAGGGCTTGCTTTAAAGGTATGTAACTTGACCCGTTACACTAAGTAGATTTGATGATAATATAATGCGTAATTGAATTTTTGAATAAGAGTTGTTTAAAATTAGCAATGAAGTTGCTATACTGAATGATTTGTCGAAATTTGGTTGGAACTCGTTGGTAGTCGTCATATGGAAGGATTCCTTAGATGAGCCAACGGGTCAAATAATCAAGTAAAGCATGGTTAATGTTTCAGAATATAACGGATTGATCTTTGATATAGGTTAATATATATATAACATGTTAGAAATACGAGAATTCAATGTATAGGTTGTTAGAAAAGCGAAATCCGAGAGTGGGGTTTGAGTACAATGAACAAAACCAACAAATGAGGGATTTCCAGCAACTACCGTAAGTTACGGTAGTACCGTAACTTACGGTAGGGATCAAGTGTTTACGGCATTTTTCCCCTGGTTTACGGTAACCCAGGGAATTCCAGAACCTACCGTAACTTACGGTGACACCGTAAGTTACGGTGGAACCAGAAAACAAAAAAAATATTTTGTTATTTAAATTTTGATGTTGGATTTTGTATTAATGTGCTATATAACTATGTCAGATCTAATGTTTTAAAGATTTTGACCATAGGTAACAAGGTGGATCTTACGGATGGAGGTCAAGCGAACGATGAAGAACCGAACACGATTTTTGAAGCTTCCGCAATGTTTTAATCATACTTAGATTTTGTTCATGGGTTGTAAACAATTTCTTAAACGAATTTTGAATGTTCCAACTTAGTCATTAGTTGACTAAGGTTTATGCTACTTATGAAACTTATGTTAATTTAATATCTTTTGGTATAAAAATGTATAAAATTAGTGATTAATTCTAGTAAAAATTTAAGGGTGTTACACAACGCCTTAGCCATTTGAAAATTACCAACTTGTATGTTAATCAATGGCGTGCCCGGATCTTGGAGCTTAGGAGGAAGCTCCCCATTTAAAACTGCACTTACTTGCCCGGTTAAACCGACCTGCTTAGGCATTTTCTTCTTGTTTTGCCTTTTTTGTGTACATAACTCTTTTAAAAATTTTGCATAGGCGGGTACTTGTTTTATTGCATCAAGGAGAGGAAGGTTAATTTTAACTTGTTTAAACATGTCCCACAACTCTTCTTTTTGGGGACCTCTTGATGCAATAAAATTTTTCTTTCCCGGGTCAAGTAAAGCCGATGGAAACGGGACTTGACTCGGTTCACCCTCAACTTTTTCACTTTTTTCATTTTCACCCAAACCCGGTTTGTTAACATTTGATTCTTTTGGTTTAACCGGTGAAACTTCATCATCACTATCATTACCCGTGATATCCTCAACTACCCCCTCAACCAATTCGGGTGACAAATTGGCTTTAAATTCTTTTCCACTTCTTAAAACACTAACATGATGAACATTAACATTACCTCGTGACGTACCATGTGAAGGATTTACCTTAGTGTCGCTAGGAAGTTGTCCCTTGCTTTTCTTCTATTCCGCCACATCGGTTGCTAATTGACCCATTTGGGTTGTTAGTGATTGGATGCTTTTGTCACGAACCTCATCCTTTTGCATTCGAACTTCATCAAGTTGGTTCCGTTTTTGCATCTCCGTTTGCATGCTTTTTAGCATTTCCATCATCTCATTTCCACCCGAAGACCCCCCTTGTTCTTGACCCGTCTGATATTGCTTTTGATACCCTTGGTTGTTCCCGCCTCGATATCCACTTTGGTTGTTGTAAGGTAGGCGCGAACCAAAGTTACCTTGGCTACCTTGAAAGTTCGGGTTAGCTTGATTCGAAGGGTTCCCATAACGAAAATTTGGGTGGTTCCTCAACCCGGGGTGGTAGGTATTAGAATTCATGTTGTTGAAATTTCTACCACCCCCTCCTTGACCTTGAACCGCATGAACTTCTTCATATTGCCCTTCCACCATTCCTTGGCAATTTTCAGCCGCATGACCTATTTCATTACACAACGCACAAACATCATAAATTTGGTTAGTAGTTTGAACATTACCATCATCTATTGCGTGCACTTGAGGTCGGGCGATGGCCGGTCGCGCTCTCCTCGATGCTTGAGCTTTTTCTTTTGATGTAATTGCCATGTTCTCCAAAAACTCCCAATCATCATTCTCATAGTTTGTGCCAAAAGTCCCACCGGTAATAGACATTAAGTCGCGAGCATCTTCGGCACTCAACCCCTCGTGGAAGGCATTCATCAACTCCCAAAGTTCAATCCCATGGTGAGGGCAATTCTTGATCATCATATTGAAACGTTCAAATGCCTCATGGAACATTTCACCATGTTGTTGTTGAAAACTCCTCAACCCCTTCCTAGCATCGTTGGTCTTTTGAGCGGTATAAAATTCGTCTAGGAAAATTTGTTGCATCTCCGCCTAAGTATAAATAGATGCTGAAGGAAAAGTGTAGAACCACTTCTTTGCCTTGTCCTCCAAAGAAAATTGAAATAGGACTAACTTGACATCATCAGCCGAAAAACCTTGACTCCCAAGAGTATTGCAAATTGAGTCATAGGCCTCTAAGTGGAAATACGGTTCTTCCGTTGCTAGCCCTTTATATTTCGGTAAACTTTGCAAAGAATTTGTTCTCACTTCAAAGGTTCTCCCTTGGTTGTTGTGAGGGATAACCACCGGTGAAGGGTTTTGAGTAATTATCGGCCTAAAATGCGCTTCAATTCCCCGTGCATGTTCCCTAAGATGCCTTCTTGGTACACCCAATCGCCCCCTTGGACGAATAGGACCCATTGGTCTTGGTATATGCCCTTGTGGTGCGAACGGTTGTTGAAATTGTTGTTGCGGCATCGGTGGGTGTTGAATTAGCCTTTGAAATTGTGGTTGTACATTTTGTGGCCGAACTTGTTGCAATGGTATAGGGCGTTGCATTGGTGGCCCTTGTGGCCTTGGCCTAATGTGTTGCGGTATGAGTTATTGTTGTGGCATTCCACCAACATTTGCCATCCCTTGAGATTGGCCTTGCGCATAAGCAAACTCTCCTTGATCACCATCACCCCCATAAGCGTAAGCATACCCGTCTTCATCATAACCCTTAAAATCTTCGTATCCTTCGTCATATCCATCTCCCCCTATACCCGAAGTTTGCCCAAATGGAAGGGTCGAGTATTGAAAACCCGATTGGTTTGATGGTCTGAATGTTGAAGTAGCATGGACAATGGTTGTATTTGGTGGTATTGAATAATGGGAAGATGATTGACCGGAAACTGGGAAGAAATAAGTGAGTGGTGGAATCGTAGTGGAAGGGTTAAAGGAAAGATTGGGTTCAACTTGAGTAGTAATCGGTTGTGTGGTGTTAGATGGTGTAGTATCATGAGGTGGGGTAGGGATTGTAGTGAAATTTGATATGGTTGTGTTTGGTGATGGTTGTGTGGAAGTAGGTATAAATGATGAGGTCGTTTGACCCGTTGTGGGTGGTACTTGTGTTTCTTCCATGATGTTTCTTGGTGTAATGGGTGAAGTGGGTGAACCAATGATTCTGTTTTCCCTTAGTAAAACTCTGTTTTGCCTTAGCGTTCTTTCGATCTCCGGATCAAATGACAATTGTGACGCTTTGTGAGAGCCTCTAGTATGCATGCACCTGTAGAACCTGCACACTAAACACACCAGTGTAAACCCGAAAATAACAAAGCAAAACTAACAAACTGACACACGTTGTGCACTACTCCCCGGCAACGGCGCCAAAATTTGACGTGTTGTCGTAGGTACACGCAAATTTAATCCCAATAACAACTATAGATAGTGGTAAATCGGTATCGAACTCAGGAAGTATGTGGAAAATATGTCGATTATATAGCTTTGCGATTAACTACAATTAACCTAATTTGCAGAAAATAAAGATCAATGATTTGGATTGTTGTTTTAGAAAACTAAATTAATAACTAATTGCAAATCAAAATTGGTTATTTAACAGATTAGGAGAAAACAATGACCATCTTAGGATTCAGTTTCTTTTAACAATTGTGTGAAATTCCAACTAGAAAGAGTTACATAGACGTAACTCGTGTATAAATAATCGAAGTGATAAAAGGGAACAAAGTACTTGGATTTTATAAACGCGAGGATGTTTCTCGATGATCAATTAATCAATAACCAACCCTAACCCTTCCCGTGATATCTCGATTGCCAACGGCACCAAGAACGTACGATTGAGACTAGAAATTGCACTATCAATTAACAAGCTACAAACAATTATGCATACACCATGATAATCAAGCAAACACAAGTTACCATTCTAGAAATTCAGAAATAAACACACAAAAGTTCAAGAGAAACCTTCACCTAAGATGATCACCGAAAGTTTTAGCCAGACATAGCTTGGTGAATCATCATAACAATAAGTTTAGTGTTCATACCAATCGAAAACATAAATCGAATGTTAGAAATTGTTTAGAACCAAGCAAGAACAGCCAAATTCGCCCCTAGTGTGTTCCAAAACCGTCCAATGATGAGAATATCCCCAAAAGACACCATAAAACTGATTTAATAAAGCAGTTACAAATTTTCGCGTCGCCTCCACCATAATTTACGGTACCACCGTAAATTACGGTGGCTATTAACGTGTTACGGTAACAGTTTCCTGAGTTACGGTGAGATAAAGGCAACTTTCAGGGCCACCGTAGATTACGGTGGCCACCGTAATTTACGGTGGCACCCTGAATGTTGTGCTTTGTTTCCTCTTTCGTTCCACGCATGACCCGTTCATCTCTAATCCTTCCAAAGCTGCGTTTTCTCCTCTTTTAGCTCCCAAAACATACCTGAAACATAAGAAACCGTAGTCATCTAATTCAAGATAATTACACGATTAAGTGAAGGATTAATTCGTCTTTTAACATAATTAAGGGTTGTCCAACGGACCACCCGTCAATAGCCCACTGATGTACTATCATTTCCTCTTTTATACAACAAAAGTCATTTACATTTTATCATGTTTTTGTATTTTTCAAATTTTCAAATGTTTTTGGATTTTCTAAAATTTCTTACTCCCCATAAAATGCAAACACATTTTAGGAAATATGAAAATAAACTTTACAAACAATGTGACAACTGATATCAAATTGCTTCAATTCGCCATCCACTTGGCATAAACAATCAGAACTCCCCCTTACAACAAACTATTTTCTCATTTAGATTTCAAAACATTTAAGTTTGTTTTAATCAAAATGATTTTTTCGGAAAATAAGTTTGTTTTTACCACTTATAGGGGCATGGTTCATCATATTGTCTTTCAACCACTTGTATGAAGATTACATCAAGTTCAAATTAATGACCTTGAATAATCACTATGTCAAAACAAACCTCTGTATCATTTGTACAATGAACTTATCAAAGTAAATTTCAAGATAAATGCCGATACCTACTCCACACTTACCAACCTGGGAGTTCCGGCATAGTCCATCACCTGTATACATTTAAACACTTTTTAAAAAAATTTCACAAACAACCATTTTTATGAATGATGCCGATTCCTGATCCACGATTACAAACTTGGGATTTCCGGCAAGTCCACAGACTTACTGTTCGTAATATGTACCATCCCAGTCACAAACCAGGGATGGTTCAACTTTATCTTTCTTCGTCTTCTTCTCGTAAAACTCTTTAACCCCTTTGACTTTTCGATCAATCATTTTTCCAAAAATATGTTTTACAGTGGGGTTAAAAGCTTTTTCAACATCAAAAACCTTTTTATCATCATAAAATTGGTTTGATATCTCAACTTTACCAATTTTCTTTTTAAAATTTTCAGTCCGAAGTGGTGGAAAATTCTCATCATCCACAATCGAAACTGATCCTTCACTTTTTAAAACAACCTGTGGCTCCTCTGATTTTGTGAAATCAGATTCATCGCTAGAACTACCTCCAGACTTCTTAACCGCCCATTTTTGTTTGTCATTTTTAGCTCTCTTCTTATAAAACTTGTTTGAACATTCACCAATTTCAAATGTAGAATTTTTAAATAACTTTGTTCTGTCAATTGGTGGTTCAAACTCAATCACTTTCTCTTTTTGTTTATGAGAAACTCCCTATTTTGATGGTATTGCCTTAGAACAATCTCTGGCAATATGTCCAACAGTGTTGCATTGGAAACAGGTTCTCATATCTTTCCTCTGTCCAGCAAACTTCATATCTTCTTGCTTCTTTGCAAGGAACTCACTGTTTGACTGCTTCCAGAATTCTTTCTTTTCTTCCTCATCTGCTGAGGTACCTGAAACAAATGTCATCTTTGCTTTAAAATTACGAACATATTTTTCATTTTTCTGTTGGAATAAATCCAAGACCTTTCTTTTTGAAATTACGGTTTTGGTTTGGTTTCTTTTGAAAACCAGAACCAGAACTGTAACCCTTTTTCTTGTTTAAACGTTGTTGAACTCTTGAGGTGTATTTTTTAGGTTTTTCGTAAGATTTAAATCTTTTATTTCAGAAATATTAATTTCTGTTAATTTGAAAACCTTTTTTATCAGTTCATTTTTGACACCTCTTATTGGAAATTCCTCATCAAAATATAATTTGTTAGAATCATTTAAAGTATATGCAACTTTAAACGTTTCGTCATTCAAATTAGACTTTGATAACAGGAATTCTTTGTTATAAACCCTTTTAACTGAAGAATTTGGACTGTTGACTGTCGAACTCGAACTTTCAGAACCAGACTTTGACTCTGACTCTGACTTTGACTCTGAGTTTGACTCCAACTTTGACTCCTCAGTTTCATCTTTATCCAACACCTGATCGACGACTTTCTTTATTAACTCGGACTCATGATCAGTGTCAGATGATGTAACGTAATATCAATATTTTCTGGCAAATTGACTGAGGACTCCAACTCCCACTGTAAATTTGTTGCTTTTTTTTACTCTTTCCTGATTTGGATTTCTGGGCAAATATCCATTTTGTAGCGGGGGTGGACACTTGTTGTAACCGACATCCTGTTACTTACCAGAATCCTTCTTGTCAGTCTTTTTCTTTGTGTCACTCTTCTTCTTGTTCTTCTTTTCTGAAGTCTTTTCTTCAGCCACTTTTCCATCATCATTCTTTTCTTCAGTTACTTCATCCTCTTCAAATGCCTTCATGCCTTCAACAGTTGGATAAATCCTGTCAATGACATAAGAAGTACATGAGTAACTTTTCAACAAATGATTTACTCTTTCCGTTTCAATTCTTTGTAACTCTAGCTTCTGTTCAAGAGCAGCACACTTCTCAATGTAGTTGTTCACAACTTTTTGCTTTATCATGAACGCTCCCTGATGTAGTTGTTCACAACTTTTTGCTTTATCATGAACGCTCCCTGAAGTGTCTTCATTGCTGTTGCTTGTTCTTCACTTGTATGATTGTATTGATTCATAGCTTTGTTCAGGACATCATAAGATTCCTTCAAACTGTTCAAGTTATAAATCAATGTGTTGTTCTGCTTCTTTATAGCTTCACAAGTGTCACACTTCACAGGAATCTTTTTAGCATCAACTTCTTCATCAACTTTGAACTTTGGAACTTCAACCTTTACTTTCCTTTTGATCACTGTAACTTCTTCGTCATCACTGCTGACTGGTGTTTTTACCTTTTTCTTTTTCTTCTTTGCTTTCTCATCTTCACTGTCACTCTCAGCCATCATTTTCAAATG
The DNA here is from genome assembly GCA_030545235.1 of Helianthus tuberosus. NCBI lineage: Eukaryota > Viridiplantae > Streptophyta > Magnoliopsida > Asterales > Asteraceae > Helianthus > Helianthus tuberosus. The sequence goes on from CM060443.1 coordinate 8,856,822, forward strand.
ATCTGCCATTTTCTTTGACCAATACTCACGATCATCATCACTATCTTCTTCAATCCTAGCAACAAAAGCTGTGTGAGCTGGAGTTTGATCTGGAATATAATCATCCCATGTAAAATTTTCCCAGCTAAATCCTTCAGGCATCTTTTCATCATCTTGATCAATCACACAGGCTTTTGTATCAGATGAAATATACTTATCCCAGTTGAACCCTGTTGATGACTTCTTTTCTTCTTGATTAAGCACACAAGCTCTCTTTCCAGAATCTTCAATCACATTCCTTCCGTGTGCAGTTTGTGCTTGATGTTGATGTTGTTGAGGTGGTTGTTAAGCAACTTGATGGTAGATGGCTTTTCGGTAGTAATCATTGTTGTTGTTAAAAGGATTTTGAGCTCCACTTGCTTCACGATTGGTGCACTCTCTCTTGAAGTGTCCTTTCTCCCTGCATCGAAAACAAGTGACTTTAGATTTAACAAAACCCAAAATAGAAATATTAGCTTCACGAAGATCATTTCTTCCTGTGATCTGTTTGAATTTCTCAGCTCTCCTCAACACACTGGCCAAACACCATTTTATATCCATTAGCTCCATCTCTTCAGCATCTATTTGATCGTAATCCTCTTTTGTAAGCATTGGATTCCCGATCTTTCCGGCCACAAAACTGCTGTATGATTCTAAAACCATTCCCAATAAAGACATGTGATTCTTAGCAACTTCCTTTGAGTAATCTTGATCATTCTCAAGATTTAATACAATGTTGCATTGAAGTTTTCTTCCATTCTTTGTTGCTGAAATGTTAGGATCGAATGATGGAAATGATGAGAAACTTGTGTTGCTGCTTGATCCTTTTGATGAACTTCCGGATGAATTCTTGGCGTTGTAAGCAGTTTCTACTTTTGGAGAAAAATTTGTGGTTTTCTCATTCACCCCTGCTTTGTAATACAACCCAATGTCTTGTTCACCATTGAAATCTTTCATTCGAACAATCTTTCTTTGTTCCATCTCTTGAGCTTCCAATTTCTCGATGAATTTACTCAAAGTGAGCGTGTTAAATCCTTTCTTGTTTCTGAGCATCATCAGATATGTGCCCCAAGTTTCGTGTGGCAAAGCATCAACAAGCTTCTCGATCAACTCTTCATTGTCTTTCTCGATACTTAATCTCTTCATGTTGGCTAGCAAATTACAATATATTTCTATGATCTGTCTTGTGCTTTCATTTTTCAACCCACGAAACAAATCGAACTCTTTTGTCAAAAGCGACTTCTTGTTTTTAACCATCTCTTGACTTCCATGAAACTTCGATCTTAATGCTTTCCAAATTGAGTAGGAAGTTCCATTATGTTGTAATAACACCAAGATGTCTTCTTTCACAGCTTGTTGTAAAAGACTTAGCATCATTTTCTCATCTTTGTACTTCTTTCTAGCATCAGCACTCAGATCTTTTATAGGAACCACATCTTCATCATAATTCGTTGGTCGAATGTATTTTGTCTCGACACATTCCCAAGCATCTAAGTAATTAGCTTGTACCCAGTTCTCGAAACGACCTTCCCAACCCTTATACTCCTCAATGTTCATGAGTTTGGGCGGTTTCTGCATAGTTCCCGTTTCGTTTTCCAACATTGTGTTCTGTGCAATACCGATTAGGGTAACCGGGGTAGCGAATGCGTTATAAAATTCTTCGTCCATGATTCGAATTTCAAAAATTTTCAAACAAACTGTTCAAGCTGAATATTAAACTTCTTTTAAGTGAAATAACCAAGAACACCTTTCGAGCGAAATCACCAAATGCAATTTGGAGCGAAATATCTAACTGAATCCTCTGGAGCGAAATCACTTAGATTGCTTTCAAGCTGAATCTAAATTGATGATAGTTTGGAGCGGAATCAGAAAAATGCAGTTTGGAGCGGAATCAGACAATCTCAAGCTGAATCAGTGTATTTTTTAGCGGAATCAACCGGGAACTTTGGAGCGGAATCAAGATTTGGAGCGGAATCAGGACCAAATTTTCGAGCTGAATCACTGTGACGCCATCATACTCTCGAGTGTTTTCAAGCGGAACCTCAAAAATAACCAGTTTTAGTTCGAATTTGGACTTGAAACTTCAAAGGCTTTGTTAACTTTCAATTCCGAGCAGTGTGTGAAAATCTGAGCCAATTCTGACCGTGAAATGATGTTTAGATTGAAAAAGAAGGTGTAAATGATGTAGAAAAGCATAATACGCAGCTGAATAGGCAAGAGCTCTTCCTCCTGAGCTCTGATACCACTTATAGGATCGAATTCGGACCTGAACGAGTCTATCAGAAGAGCTTTTCTCAGTTTGAGCAGCGGAAACAAACAAACCGAGTTCAATTCAGCAATTATACACTTTAAACTATTGTTTCTATTGATTGAATGACGTTTACAATTGATACAACACTTCGGCAGCACTTCGTTGCAAACCGGAAGAACTTCCTACTGATTTAGCTCCAAATGACCCTTTATATAGGAATTCTGATTTAGCTTGAAATGACAAGGTGTCATTTCGAGCGGAATCAGAACATTCACTTTCGAGCGGAATCAGACATTACAACTTCGAGCGGAATCAGGATTTTATGTGATTTAGCTCGAAATGACAAGGTGTCATTTCGAGCGGAATCACCCCTAAAAATCACTATCTCGTTTTTCATGCCCTGATCTAATACATTCTATACAAGACTCGATACAAGACGTAGACGACAAACGGATGCACCAACAGAGCTTGAGTGATGAAAAAACGACACAATATCTACCGCCATTGACATTTCTTAATTTTTATACCTATGTTCTTAATAATCAGATTATGCAAATTGCCGTAAAACAGTACGACAAACTGGTATGCGATAACCATACCGCATATATATCGGTTCAGTATCGGTACCGGTTTTTTGGTACTTTACCGCATTGGTACCGCTTTGAAGTTTTCCATTGTTTTACCTAATCTCCATAACTATGGATATGAACCCTTGCATTACAAACAAGTTCAAATTATCATACTAGACAATGTCTGAGTACACTTGGACCATAGTTTTTCCTAATAATAAAGATGCCATGAACAACTTAGAAAAAAAAATCGTAGAGTTGAGATATTGGTTTGGAATTCAGATCTTAATAGAAAATTATAATATGATGAAAAATAAATAATGAATAAGTATAAGATAATCTGCCACATATGCATAGCTTGTTTTAATCAATCAACTCAATCATACAACTACTATCCAGTATCACCCTATTGTTAATTTTCCAAACTATTCAAACACTTTCATGTTAATTTACAAAAACAATAAATAATTAAACTGATTGTAAACAAATATTCAACTGGTTTATAAAAAAAATACATCACCCAAGTTAACCCATCTACCTTTATTTTTATTTTTATTTTTTTTAATTTATATTCTACGAGTTCCACACATGAAATTTCTTAGTAAAATTCGATACTAATACCGGTTTTTACCAAAAAAAAAAATACCGGTACGGATACGGATACCGTTATTTACCGATACCGAAATTCAAAAAATATAATACCGGTACCGATACCGTTTATGATCGATACCGGTATGATATTGGTATTTCAGTAAAAAAAATTCATCCCTTGTTAGAAAGTCAAATTATATTTGTGTAATGTCAAAATTAGACATTAGTATATTCTAAACAGTAAATATCAAACCAGATACGACTTTAAGGAATAAAACAGCGGCTGGTTTTGTACTAGGGTTCATTGAACCGTTTAGAGTTGGTTTATATTCTACGAGTTCCACACATGTAAATGCCTGAACCGGTTTGGTATTTGATAAAGGCCCAAACTATCTACACACTTCGTGTGTAGATAGTCACCCCGAAAAGGTGTTTTTGTCCTTATGTGCACAACCAGCAGTGTCGAACTATGCCCAAAACGCGGCGTTTTGAGCCGGTTAACCAGACAAAGACTGACGGGTCTGTTGACCGGACCAAAACGCCGAGCTTTGGCCGCGTTTTGGTCCTGTCAACCAGACCGGGTGTCAGTCTTTTGTCTGGTTGACAGGACCAAAACGCGGCCAAAGCTCGGCGTTTTGATCCTGTCTACAGACCCGTCAGAAACCCGTCAGTCTTTGTTAGGTTAACCGGACCAAAAGGCTACGTTTTGGCCACAGTTCGACACTGCAGGGTGTGCATATAAGGACAAAAAACATCTTTTAAGGTGTGTAGATAGGCAAATGGATGTGCCAATAGGTAGACCGTTGATAAATCATGTCCATGTACAACTAATCTGCATGAGTGTACAAGTCAAGTCAAAAACTAAGTACTTGACATGACGACTCAAGTAGACATTAATGTTTCATGTGAAAAGCATGGAATTCACATTTAATTGTAAAATGCACGTTGTTGAATTGTTGAAACTTGGAAACTTGGTGAATTAAAATCTAAATTCCATGTAAATTTTATATGCTCAAAACTCGTACAATGGACTGGTTTTTCAGCTCTTAATGGTTTATACATTTTACTGGTTCAGCACTTAAAGGTTAAGACTGTTTGTTAAGCGAACAAATGAGATGTCTGAATGTCACGGCCCCTGGCCCGGTTTTACCTGGTCCCGAAGCCGCATGACAGAAACCCATGGTATTGTTTATTTTGGTAGCGGAAATTTTTAGCAGGATCTTTTAAAACTAAAAACACCCAATTATTTTATTTCTCACATTTTGGGATAAAACCCCATAATTTACAATAAAGGAATTTTACGAGAAAATTCTCTGTTTTACAAAACATGTTTATTTATTTTACTGAGCCACCTCTTCAAGCTTTAGTGCTACGCGGCACTTTTCCTTGGTTTACAGTAAGTCACCTGAAACATGTTTTAAAAAGATTTTATCAGCGGGGAAATACTGGCGAGTCATTCAAATTACACAAAACGACACATTGTTATAATTTACAGCATTAACGGTGATTACATTGTTTCTATCAACCAATTACCCCAAATCGGTATTTGTCACTTGACTGTGTCTGTGACTATGGTCAGATCACCCATTGGCTACCCCGTTGTCCAATGGTGACGGGTATCAAGTAATGTATACCAAACCCCACATACCGGCAGTAATTGAAGATTACAAAGACTTAATCCCTGTAATTATAACTTCGAAAACAAGTAGGTTGTTGGCAAAATAATTTGATAAAAAGAGAATGACTCACATTGCAAATTTAGACGGGCAGAGTTTTGCCTACTGATTTTAGCCTGATAACCTAGTTAAATAACAATGCACACGAAACTAGGTTAGTAACTTAATACAACATTTACGATAAGCTCACAAAATCAAAACCCTCACGACGAATGACAAAGTATAGCCCGAATTCTGGCAGCACTTAAACATCCATCGGATCGGTTTCAATCGACCGGACATTGTATCGTAGCAGTGATCGAGTTAATACCCTGTACTCGTAGCAGCGTCTTGACACCTTAACACTCGTTTTTAGGCAGAAAGAAACGTTTTTTATCTAAATTTTCGAACACAGATTCAAGTCCCAGGTCCAGGCAATTTATAGCAACTTTTCAGGTTTTACGCGGCCCGCGTAAACCTTAACTCAAATCTTACGCGGCCCGCGAGGGCCCCTAGTCTACGTGTAGGGCAAGCGTGTTACGTGTAGGTTTGCCACGTGGTTGCCACGTGGCCTGGAACGTGTCCCGGTCGTTTATGGGTATGTCGCGGCCCGCGTAAGCTCAGTCTTAAATCTTACGCGACCCGCCTAAAATCCAAAGTTCTTGTTTTCTTGGTTTTTCATGAGTATTAGGGTTTCAGGGGTCGGGGTTTTCACTTACGGGTCGTTTTGGGACATTTTTACAGGTCCTTACATCCTCCCCACCTTATTTAAAATCTCGACCTCGAGATTTATAGAAATAAGTGAGGATACTTTCGCTTCATTTCTGATTCTAGCTCCCAGGTGTACTCAGGTCCTCTTTTTTAATCCCACTTGACCTTGACTAGTACCGACCTTTTGTGTTTGAGAAACTTAATCTTCCTGTCGTCTATTTGGAGTGGTTTCTCAACAAATTTCAACTTTTCGTTTACCTTTATGTCTTGAAGAGGTACTATCAGTGATTCGTCAGATAAACATTTCTTGAGGTTAGATATATGAAACACGTCATGCACTCCGGCTAGTTCTTCGGGTAGTTGTAAGCAATAGGCAACTGGTTCTATTCGTTGGATTACTGGGAATGGTCCTATGTACCATGGACTTAGCTTTCCTTTCTTACCGAACCGAACTACTCCTTTCCAAGGAGAAACTTTCAAGAGTATATTGTCTCCAACTTGAAATTCCAGTGGCTTGCGTCAATTGTCTGCATAACTCTTCTGGCGATCTCGAGCTGTCTTCAATCTTTCCTTGATTTGAGTGATCTTGTCGGTGGTTTCTTGTACAATTTCGGGACCTGATAATTGGCGATCTCCAACTTGGTTTCTCCTATTTCTGCCCAGCAGACTGGCGTTCTACACTTTCGTCCATATAGTGCTTCGAATAGGTCATCCCAGTTTCCACCAAAATCTATTACACATGCCCTGAGCATGTCTTCCAGGGTTTGGATCGTCCTTTCACTTTGTCCATCTGTTTGGGGGTGGTAAGCTGTACTTAAATTTAATCGCGTCCCCATGGCTTTTTGGAAACTTGTCCAGAAATGTGAAGTGAAGCGACTATCCCTATCTGATACAATGGAGAGGGGAACTCCATGTAAGGATACTATTTCTTCTACATACAACTTTGCTAACCTTTCCATGCTAAAGGTTTCTTTCATGGGTAGAAAATGAGCGGATTTGGTTAATCGATCTACAATTACCCAAATCGCGTCATTACCCTTTCTGGTTTTGGGCAACTTAGTAATAAAGTCCATGGTTATGAGTTCCCATTTCTATACAGGCATTTCTAATTGTTGTAGTAGACCTGAGGGTTTCTGGTGTTCTGCCTTAACTTGTGAACAAGTAAGACACTTAGATACATATCTAGCTATGTCCTTTTTCATTCCTATCCACCAGAAATTATTTCTTAAATCTTGGTACATCTTGTTATTATCAGGATGTATGGTATATTTAGATTTATGGGCTTCCTATAAAATCTTATTCCTTAAATTTCCTTGCTTAGGTACCCAAATTCTTTTCTTGTGGAATCTCCAAATCCATCAACTCCTTGCTCTAGTTCTCTTATCTGTCCCTTCATTCCTTCAGCATCATCCTTGATTGCTGCTTCCTGAACATTCTTTAGTTGTTCCATTAAGTCTATTTGTAAACTTAATGTAAGTGCACGAGTTCGTCTTTGTTTCTCATGATACTTACGACTTAAGGCATCTGCTACTACATTTACTTTTCCTTCGTGATATTGAATATCACAGTCGTAGTCATTTAGAATTTCCATCCATCTTCTTTGCCTCATGTTTAATTCATTTTGCCCAAATATGTACCTTAAACTTTTATGATCTGTATAGACTGTAAACTTACTTCCATACAGATAGTGTCTCCAAATCTTAAGGGCAAAAATTATTCCTCCTAATTCTAAATCATGAGTTGTATAATTTTCTTCGTGTTTTTTCAATTACCTTGAGGCATACGCAATTACCTTTTTGCGTTGCATCAACACACATCCTAATCCTAGCTTAGAAGCATCACAATAAACTTCCAAATCTTCTGTCCCTTCTGGTAAGGCTGGAATTGGAGTATTTGTTAATCTTTGTTTTAAAATCTTAAAAGCCTCTTCTTGCCTAGGTCCCCATTCAAACTTAACTGTTTTACAGGTTAGCTTAGTTAATGGTACTGTTATCTTAGAGAAATCCTTAATGGAGCGCCTATAGTACCCAGCTAATCCTAGAAAACTTCTAACTTCCGTAGCTGATTGCGGGACCTTCCATTTGGTGATCACTTCTATCTTGGAGGGATCTACGTGAATACCTTCGTGATTCACCACGTGACCTAAGAATTGCACCTCCTGTAGCCAAAATTCACATTTCGAGAATTTGGCGTAAAGCTTTTCTTTTCTTAACAAAGTTAAGAGTGCATGCAGGTGCTCACAATGTTCTTCCTGATTTTTGGAATAAATAAGTATATCGTCGATAAAGACAATTACAAATTTATCCAAGTACGGTTTATAGATCCTATTCATCATGTCCATAAATGCTGCAGGAGCATTTGTTAACCCAAATGGCATGACTGTAAACTCGTAGTGACCATACCTAGTTCTGAAAGCAGTTTTAGGTATGTCTTCTTCTTGTACCTTCAACTGATGGTATCCTGAGCGCAAGTCGATCTTAGAAAAATATCTAGCTCCTTGCAATTGATCAAAAAGATCATCAATCCTAGGTAATGGGTATCGATTCTTAATTGTAACCTTATTCAATTCCCTATAACCGATACACATTCGCATTAAACCATCCTTCTTTTTCACAAACAACACTGGTGCTCCCCACGGGGATGAACTAGGTTGTATGAATCATTTACTTAGTAATTCGTCTAATTACTTTTTCAATTCTAGGATTTCGGTGGGTGCTAACCAATAAGGTGCCTTAGCTATCGGTGTAGTTCCAGGAATTAGATGAATTCTAAATTCCACTTCCCTATCTGGTGGTAATCCCGATAGTTCTTCTGGGAATACATCTGGGTATTCTGAAACTACAGGAATTTCCATAAGTTCTTTATTTTTGGTATTAAGAACTACTAAAACATATACACTATTCCTTGTTTTCTTGAATAACTGGCCACTTTCATTACTGAAATGAATTTCATTGGTTTTCGTGGCTTATCTCCTGTAATCCTAATTACCTCTCCTGTGGGTGTATGAATTTCTATGGAATTCTTGTCACAGAGGATTCGAGCATTGTTGGCTACTAACTAATCCATTCCTAACACAACATCGAATCCGGCTAAATTCATAGGTAAGAGGTTTGCAGATAATTTATGGCCTAAGAGTTCTATCTTTCCTTTTTTGCAAAACCTTATCTATGCTAACAGAATTCCCGTCTGCCGTCTCTACCGTAAAAAAAGTTGTCTAAGTTTAGTTAAAGGTTGCTTAAGAGCTTGGCAGAATGAAGTATTTATAAAACTTTGGTTTGCACCAGAGTTAAATAATACTTTCGCATAAATGTCGTGAACTAGGAACGTACCAGCTATTATATCTGGAATCAGATCTGCTTCTTGGGTTGTCAGCTGAAAGGCTCTTGCGTTTTTCTTAGTAGTCCCTTCAGCAGGTTTGATCTTATTGTCAGCTGGTTTGACCAGCTTTGGACATTCTGGTCTAAAATGTCCAGCTTCGCCGCAGTTGTAGCAGATCCTTGTTTTCTTTCTGCACTCCTCTTCGCGATGTCCTAGAGCTTTGCAGAAGTTGCAGGTTTCATTACAACTTCCAAAATATTTCTTTTTACAATTTCTGCAAAATGGAGGGGTGGAAGATTGCCCAGTTCCCTTTCTTTTGAAAATATTGCCCCCACGGAACCCTTGGGTAATCTTTTGGGCTAACTCCTTTTTCCTGTTTTCTTCTCGTGTTCGCACCAGCCCGTCAGTTAAGGTGTTGGCTAATTCCACCGCATCGTCGATTGTGTGGGGTCTTGCAGCTTTGACGATGTCACGAATCTCGCTAATCAAGCCCCAGATATAGCGAGAAATAAGTATCGGTTCTGGCGAAGCCAGAGTTGGTACAATTCAAGCGTATTCGAAGAACTTCGAAGTATACCCTCGACAGTCAACATCCACCATTCGGTGGCTCAGGAACTTATTGGCCATTTGTTCTTTTTCATATTCGGGGCAAAATTTTCTTTCCACCAGTTGCTTAAATTCTTCCCAATTCATAGCGTAAGCCATGTCACTTCCTTTGGCCTGCAATACCGTATTCTACCATTCTAATGCTTCTTCCTTGAAAAGGTGAGAAGCATACATGACCTTATCCTCCTCGGCACATTTACTTATTTTAATTACTGCCACTGTTTTCTCCAACCAACGCAGTGCAGCAGTTGCCCCTTCATTGCCTGCAAATTCAACAGGTTTACAGGCAAGAAATTCTTTATAGGTGCAACCAGGTGTTGCAACTTTCATTTTCTTAAGTATTGGGGCTTGGATCACGTTGTCGTTATTGCCGCCTCCGTTAACACTATTACTGAAATTATCGTCGCGCGTGCGTTTACTGGGGTTGGCTTGTGAATGCTCAACAGGAATTTTAACAGCAGCGACGATTGCTGGGATATCATTTGCTATTCCCTGGGAAACGATGTTTTCTATGTCTTGCCTATTAAGAAAGTGATCTTCATTGTTTTGCTCGGATTGGTTAACTTCATTAACTGGTTCATTAACAGTGTGTTCCATCTGGTAATTAATATATATAAGTTATTGGCACAAAATAAATAATAATCAAATGCAATAAAGAAATCACACATAATCACGTCAACACGTATAGCCAAAATTGTCGACTTTGCGACTTTCATATTTCATATATATTTTAGTATGCATCCATACACACCAGTTATATTACAAAAGTTTTATTTTAAGTTATTTTACATGATTATATTTTTATTATTTATTATTATTAAACACATAACTACACAACCATGCAACCACAGTCAGCTGGCATTTTAGAAACGACGCTCCATCTCGTCGTATTTCCACGTGATTCTCTCTCCCACATCCCGAATTCTATTTCCTGCCTCCACCAGCTCCTCGCCGTAATGACGGAGTTCAGCCAAGTTTTCTGTGCTCATGGGTGGGTTTGGTGCAGGCTCTGGGTCAAACTGGGGGAAATAGACGCCAGGGTTATTCAAGAGATTCTGAAATTGCCAGTCGTTTGTCCACCATTCTTCCAGCTCTCCTTGTAGAGGTCGGGGGTTGACAATAGGATCTGGGATAGCAGGTTCTAAATTAACTGGGAGTTGGGATTCAAAAGGGTGATTGAAGAGGTTTTCATCGGCAGGTCCGATGAGATCACAGTTCTCCAGTTTACGATCCAGCTCCTCCCATGGTGGCATTTCCTGGGGTTGTCCTGAACTTTCCCCGATCTTATTTCCTTTGCCTTTATCCTTTGGATCCTTGGTCTTTTTAACCCTCTGGGCAACTGGTTTCTTCCTACGCCCACATTTCCAGTCCAAGATTCTTCTCCTCTTTTTCGGCTTTAGTTTCTCCTGAGCCTGGGCCTGGAAAGTTAGTGGTTTCTCCGTATCTGCCTAGTAGCCAGATAGGTTTCCTGTGGTATCCATATATGTGCTATGGATAGAAAAGTTTCGGAGTGCCTCTGACAGTTCATTCATGCTGATAACACACATGAAGAAACACACACAAATTTAAGTTAAAATTTTATTTATTGTAAATTAAATTTCACAGAATCACAAAATGGCAATCAGAAAATTAAGTATTTCTAAATACTTAATTGGCTTAAATCGGTGGCTCTGATACCACATTTTTCTGTCATGGCCCCCGGCCCGGTTTTACCCGGTCCCGAAGCCGCAGGACAGAAACCCGTGGTATTGTTTATTTTGGCAGCGGAAATTTTTAGCAGAATCTTTTAAAACTAAAAACACCCAATTATTTTATTTCTCACATTTTGGGATAAAACCCCATAATTTACAATAAAGGAATTTTACGAGGAAATTCCCTATTTTACAAAACATGTTTATTTATTTTACTAAGCCACCTCTTCAAGCTTCAGTGCTACGCGGCACTTTTCCTTGGTTTACAGTAAGTCACCTGAAACATGTTTTAAAAAGATTTTATCAGCGGGGAAATACTGGTGAGTCATTCAAATTACACAAAACGACACATTGTTATAGTTTACAGCATTAAGGATGATTACATTGTTTCTATCAACCAATTACCCCAAATCGGTATTTGTCACTTGACTGTATCTGTGACTATGGTCAGATCACCCATTGGCTACCCCGTTGTCCAATGGTGACGGGTATCAAGTAATGTATACAAAACCCCACATACCGGCAGTAATTGAAGATTACAAAGACTTAATCCCTGTAATTATAACTTTGAAAACAAGTAGGTTGTTGGCAAAATAATTTGATAAAAAGAGAATGACTCACATTGCAAATTTAGACGGGCAGAGTTTTGCCTACTGATTTTAGCCTGATAACCTAGTTAAATAACAATGCATACGAAACTAGGTTAGTAACTTAATACAACATTTACGATAAGCTCACGAAATCAAAACCCTCACGATGAATGATAAAGTATAGCCCGAATTCGGGCAGCACTTAAACATCCATCGGATCGGTTTCAATCGATCGGATATTGTATCGTAGCAGTGATCGAGTTAATACCCTGTACTCATAGCAGCGTCTTGACTCCTTAACACTCGTTTTTAGGCAGAAAGAAACGTTTCTGATCTAAATTTTCGAACACAGATTCAAGTCCCAGGTCCAGGCAATTTATAGCAACTTTTCAGGTTTTACGCGGCCCGCGTAAACCTTAACTCAAATCTTACGCGGCCCGCGAGGGCCCCTAGTCTACGTGTAGGGCTAGCGTGTTACGTGTAGGTTTGCCACCTGGTTACCACGTGGCCTGGAACGTGTCCCGGTCGTTTATGGGTATGTCGCGGCCCGCGTAAGCCTAAAATCCAAAGTTCTTGTTTTCTTGGTTTTTCATGAGTATTAGGGTTTCAGGGGTCCGGGTTTTCAATTACGGGTCGTTTTGGGACATTTTTGCAGGTCCTTACACTGAATGCTTCAGACATTTGAATCTGAATGGTTCACACATTTGCCTCTTTATGGTTAAGTATTATACTGAGTCTGAATGGTTAAAGCCTCTTATTTGAATTGGTCAAACATTTGCTTCTGAATGGTTAAGCCTTATATTGGCTCTTAATGGTTTAAGCCTCTTATTGATTCGGCACTTAAAAGTTCAGAGCTCTTACTGTTCAGCACTTACTCATTCAGAGGTTGCCAAATAGCCCATAAGAGAAACACAATTCATAGTTTATATGTTAAAGAATAAAGATCAAATACAAACGGAATAATCATACAAATGGTACGGAGTGAAGGAAACTCAAAAAAAAAAAAAAAAAGCACGGTGACATTTTTTGTAAACATATGTTTGAATACTCTCTCTGGAGTAATTATATAACTACTCGAGCTTATAACTACCTTAGAGTAATTATATATTTACTCTTGTATATGTTTGAGTTGGATTTGAATTACCCTAAAGTAACTAGTATAATTACTCTAGGATATGTTTGATTTGAGTTAGAACTACTCTAGAGTAATTATAAAATTACGCTAATTATATAATTACTCTAGAATATGTTTAAATTGGGTAAAAAAATTAGAGTAATCATATTAGTACTCTACTCTCTCGATAAGTTATTGTTATTTATCGTTGTGCTACCGTGCTTTTTTGGTGTTTCCTCTCCTTTGTATCATTTGTATGTACAATAATTTCATTTATACTTGATGTATCATGTAATAATGCTACTTTACACTTATGGTTCCCTTCTGATGAGGTCTCAGGTTCGAACTTATAGTTAGGAATTTAAAGAATATATGATGACCCTTTAGAGTAAGCTGAAAATCCAGTTGATCTGCTGTTCAATAAAAGATCTATTTAGAGTAAGCTGAAAATCCAGTTGACACTGTCCCACGGCAACTGATTTGGGATAGTTTGGAGGGTCAAGGGCTACCTGGGAAATATATAGACATAATTAAGGATACATACTAGAACGGAAACAAGTGTCTGCGCGCCTGTAGGGGATACAAACTTCTTTCCTGTGGAGGTAGGACTCCACCAAGGATCTACGTTGAGCCCTTTTCTTTTTGCGGTGGTCTTGGATGAGTTGTCCAAGTTGATCCAAGAGACAGTTCCGTGGTGCATGCTTTTTGCAGACGATATTGTGTTGATCGCATAAACTAAACAGTGTCTGCACGCGAGGGTAGAGGAGTGGCGAGTCACTTTAGAGGGCAAGGGCCTAAGGATTAGTCGATCTAAGACTGACTATCTACATTGTGACTTCAGTGGTGTAGCCGATGACGATGACACCCAAATCACCATTGAGGATCAATTGGTCCCGCGGGTAACTAAATTTAAATATTTGGGGTCGTTTGTACAAAGGATGGTGACATAGACAGTGATGTAACCCATTGCATACAGGCTGGCTGGTGTAGATGGAGGGTAACCAGTGGAGTATTGTGCGATAGGAGGTTCCCTACTAAACTAAAGGGGAAATTTTACAGGGTAGCAATTAGGCCAGCTATACTGTATGGAACAGACTGTTGGGCTATCAAGAAGACACAAGCGCGGAAGATGGAGGTAGCAGAGATGAGGATGCTGAGGTTGATGTGTAGACACACGCGGTTGGATCGGATAAGAAATGAGGTTTTTAGGGAAAGAATAGGAGTGGCTGGTATAACGGATAAGATTAAGGAGGGGAGATTGAGATGGTTTGGGCATGTGAAGCAGAGACAAACGACATCACCAGTTAGAGTAGTGGAAACTCTTACTGTGGAGGGGAGGAGAGGAAGAGGCAGACCCAAACTGACATGGGAAGAGCAGATTATGCATGATTTACTAGACTTGCATCTTTTCGAGGACAGGGTCCAAGATAGGACTTCGTGGAGGCGTAGGATTAGGGTTAAGGACTTCTAGAGGGTATTGCAGTAAGGCCTTAGGTGTATTTTAGGGACGCGGGTTTTCTTATTCTTTAAGTGACTTTATCGGTGATTGAGTTCTTGTGTATATGCCCGAATGATGTTGTATGCTATTATACATGATTTACATTATACTGTGTTACTCTAATAACTTTCTTGGTATAGGTGACTTCTTTTTTCTATATTCTTTGACTTGATGTGTTGGTTTGTTGTTCGCTTTGGAGCCGAGGGTCTTTTCTGGAAGCAGCCTCTCTATCCGTATGAGTAACTTTGCTATTTGTGGGATTTACTAGGTATGGTTGTTGGTTGTTGTATTATTTTAATATATTTAGGGGAATAAAAAGTAGTATTTAGAAACGCGAAAGTAATATGAAGTAAAGTATTTTAGTTAAATTAAAGAGTTAATTATTGTTTTCGTCCCTGTGGTTTGTCACAAAACACTAATTCAGTCCATTAGTTTAAAAATTGCGATTTCAGTCCCTGTGGTTTCACTTTCGTAACCATTTCAGTCCACCTCGTAACCATTTCAGTCCCTGTACTTAACATAATAATGGATTGAAATGGTTACGAAAGTGAAACCACATGGACTGAAAACGCAATTTTTAAACTAATGAACTGAAATAGTGATTTTTAACAAACCAAAGGGACGAAAACAGTAATTAACTCTAAATTAAAGGAACATAATTAATATTAACTAGATGGAAGTTCTGGCCGTGATGCGGTCTGGGGCTTACAAAATAAGACGTAACCGGGGCTTATAAACATAGGCGACATATAATCAGTAAACGTAAATGAAAACATAAAGAAGTGATGTCATGGAAATAAACTTCATCATTGTTGACGTTTTAACTAATGTTGAACAATGTCGATAAATATGGATATGTTGTAGAAATTTTATGGAGTTCTAAATAACACAAAAGCCATATAGTTACAAGATGAAACCTAAAAATACATTTTTAATGCAAACCATCTTCACTTTAATTAGATATATTTTAATCGATATTTTATTTCCCTAATAACCTTTATTGAGAATTTAGAAGGGATAACATTCACACATTTCAAAGTGTATTTATTTCCATGAAAAATTTACAAAACCATATGATCTTATGTCAGTTTTCTTTTCTAATACTTTGAGAATGTGTGAGAAACCACCCTCTCTGTCCCTCACCATCATCACCCGGTGACCACCACCACCATCAACATCTCCACCACCACCGTCTACACCATTGCCATCACCACACTCTAACAACATCGCCGCTGCCACAACCGCCCTCACTGACGACCACCCGTTATTATATTCTAACATCAACATTAAAATAACATTAAAAACCATAATGTAACAACTCGTATCAAAAGTCATATTTATTTAAATAATTTGTCCAATAGGAAACTCTAATTGAGACACCCAAGTGATTCTGCATAAACTCTAAAATTTTCAGAACAATCGAAATCAGGATCAGGGCCCCTAAAACTCAGGGGGGGTAAACCCTAGTTAACGATTATCTACATAAAACGCTGTCAAATTTGAAATTTACGAAACTACTGACTCAGCAAGCCTACACCCACACGGGGCTACCCTATAACCTATTTTCGACCCTTACGGACCGTAACGTTATGAGGCTTACGGTCCGTAAGCTAAGCAAATTTCGTGTATAAATAGAGGGCCTTGGGACTTGAATTCAGGAGTTAAAACGACGTAAATTCTCGCTACATGCACTGAGTTACGTTATGTTTACTATCACAACACACACGAGTCCCGAATCGCTGCCGCAAAACAGGGTAATAACTCGATCGCTATTACGATTCAGTGTCCGATCGATCAATATATCCAATGGATGTTTAAGTGCTGCCCACATTAGGGTTATGCTTTGTCATTCGTCGTTAATTCGATGGATGTTTAAGTATCGCACTTTGTCATTCGTTGTGAGGGTTTGATCTCGTGAGTTATCGTAAATGCTGTATTGATTACTAACCCAGTTTTGTGTGCATTGTTATTTAAATTAGGTTAACAAGGCTAATCCATAGACTAGACTCTATCCGTGTTAAATCTGCAATGTGAGTCATTCTCTTTTTATCAAATTACTTTCAAAAGCATGTTTATTTTTAAAGTTATAATTACAGGGATTAAGTTTATGTAGTCACCAAATTACAGCCGGTATGTGGGGTTTTGTATACATTACTTGATAATCTTCACCATTGGGGAAGCCAAGGGGTGATATGACCATAGTCACAGACACCATTGGACGAATGGGCCAATGGGTCGAGTGACAAAATACTGTGGGTAGTTCGTTGACATCAGAAACATTGTAATCTTCCTTAATACTGTAAATTATAACAAACAGGTTGTTTTAATAAATAGAATGATTCCCTCAGTATTTCCCGCTGACAAAACCTTTTTCAAACATGTTTCAGATGATCTGTTGTGATTTAGGAAAGGTGCTGTGGAGCACTGCAAGCTTAAGAAAGTGGCTCATTATAAAATAAAGAAATATGTTTTGTAAAATAAAGATTTCTCTGTGAAATCATAGTATTGTAAATTACCGGGGTTTTATCCCGAGTTGTGAAATAAAATAATCGGGAAAATTTTAGCTTTAAAAAGATCCTGATGATAAACTTCCGCTGTTAAACTCAATTATATAAATACCACGGGATTTTCTGTCCCGCGGCTCCTGAAACGGGTTAAACCGGGTCGGGGGCCGTGACACATAAACACCAACCATCGTCCGAGGTTCTAGGTTTTTTAAAACAACAATGAAATCAAGATTTCATAGATTATCTCATTCTTAGAGGCTCAGAGTTCCCAAAAAAACGTAGCTGCAAGGCGGGTTGTAGGATCCAACCTACCATCCAACAACCTTGTCATGCCATCGTCATGAATCTATTGGAGATTTTTAAAAACTCGTCATAGTCACAAACAGAAAACCCACCGACAAGGCAACAACTGCCACCGACGACGGCTATAAAGCCGGAGAAGAGAGAAAGAGCTACAGTGGATTTAAAAAACCCAAATTCAGAAAACATGTCAACAACCCAAAAATGAGACAGTAGCATATGCTTTTAAGGGGTGAAAACAACCAGTTCATAGGACACATGGGAGGGTCTTGGAAGGTTACAAACAAATTACAATAAATTGCAACAAAGAGATGCCCATAAAACAACTAAAGCCAACCTTACAGCACCCCTAAGAAACAAATTGTTGCTAATCATCTCGCATTCCATATGTGGGCTTTAAAAGCCCCCAAAAAACAACCGTCAATGTCAATGAAACGATAATCATCCGATGGTAGGGTTAAAAAAGACCCAAAACACATAGATGTGGTAGAGAGAGAAACAACTACGGTGGCAACAACCCAAAGATTAGAAAGCATCACATGCTTTTAAGGGGTGAAAAAAAAAACAACTCATAGGACACGTGGGAGGTTCTGGCACACGTGGTGGTGGGAGGGTATAACTAATTAGATGTGTTAGCTTGTAACAAGCTCATCAAAATCCTACTCATGGTTTTGTTATAACCAATTAACCACCGTACAAACTTAATAGCATATGATAACTCATTAATGCACAAAAAACCTTTAATATCTACCACCTATTGCACATACATGTTGCAAAATTATAATATATAATAATCGTATCAATTAAATTATGTAAACATTATTACAGTAGCATATATTTGAAATTTGAACCCTTATGTATCGTAATCTTAACTAAAAAGAAAATAGAGAAACCACTATATGCATTTTATAAGACTTGGATAATGCTACAGTTGTTATGCATGTTAAACACATTTCAATTTGTTCATCTTAATTCTTAGATATAACATTATATTCATACCTTTTAATCTTGAAATATTCAATTCCACATCTCAAAACACAAATCCGTCAATTTCAACTAGCCAAAGTTAAATAGTCGGAAACCAATAATACGTGACAGGCACATCAAGCTTATTAAGGCTGCGAGTTATGGTTGGAGCTCTATAGGGGTTCCATTGCGACACATCATCAACACTTAGGTGCCACATAGGACAAGGGCTCCATTGTTTTTTGCTCAGGTGAAAAGGGGTTGACGCCCTATGCCGTGCAGCCTAAACGGCTTCCTTATATAGCGGTCTGACCAACCGATCGTATAATGTACAAGAAGTTCTATGACAAATCTAATACTGATACCGGTACCGTTTATAATCGATACCGGTATGACATTGGTATTTCGATAAAAATATCATCCCTTGTTACACTAATCATAGTCCATAAAGAGAGTCAATTTATATTTGTGTAATGTCAAAATTAGACATTAGTATATTCTAAACACTAAATATCAAACCAAATACGACTTTAAGGAATAAAACATCGGCTGGTTTTGTACTAGGGTTCATTGAACCGTTTAGAGTTGGTTTATATTCTACGAGTTCCACACATGTAAATGCATGAACTGGTTTGGTATTTGATAAAGGGTTTTTTTACATATTTCTCTCTCTTAAGCTGACTTATTACGTATTTACTCAAAAAAAAAAAAAAAAACCAATTACATATTTCCCCTTCGTAACCCATATATATTACATATTTCCTCATTTCATTAAAATTACTCTTAAAATGACTATTTTACCCTTAATGAACTATTAAATGAATATTTACATATTTCTCATATCTAATATCATTAATTAATTACATACATCCCTAATTCATAACACATATTTCCCTTTTCATTGAGCATGCCGGACCAATAATACGTGACAGGCACATCAAGCTTATTAAGGCTGCGAGAATGGCATTCTTTGGTTTCGGCGTTGCGGTCGGTTTCTTGTTCCAATCAGATCGACAGGTGGAAATGGATGGGGAACGGTTCGGATTGTTTCTTGGTTGCTGCTGTTAAGAGGCTGATTGTTTCGATGAAAGATTATAGTAGTAGATATGTTTTGGATTGGTGCAACTGGGTTCCTCAGAAATGCAACATTTTCGTCTGGCGTGCGCAGTTAGACCGGATCCCAACAGTGGAGGCGCTTGTTAGGAGGGGTGTCGAAGTGGCGGATGGTGCTTGTTGTATGTGCAATGACGGCCCGGACTCGGTCTCTCATCTCTTCACTTCGTGTTCTGTAGCGCTGGGTTTGTGGGAGAAAATTAGTTACTGGTGCCGTATAATGAAGTTCTTTGTTTTTTCTTTCCGAGATATTATTGAGATTCATAACTCTGGTTCTAGAGGGGCTTCGGAGAGAAAGGTGCTGCAAGGGATCATCTATACTGCTTGTTGGATTTTATGGAAGGCTAGGAATAACATCCGATTCAATGGTAAGGGGTCCAATGTAAAAGAATTTTTTAGCGAAGTTAGGGCTGTTAGTTTTCTCTGGTATAATAAACATAGATCTAAGAAAGGTTCTTTAGTTTGGGCGGATTGGTGTAAATTTGTGAATATGTAGTCGTCTCGTGTGTAGTTGGCCGTCCCGTTTTGGGTTCGGTGTGTTTTTAATGAAGTTCTCCTTTAAAAAAAATTGAGCATGCCGGACAATAATGATGACTACTAAATGCTCAATACACGATTTTCTTTATCAAATTAATTAATTAGAAAGGAACTTCGTCTCTAAAGAATCATAATGGAGGTCACTTTAATTTTCTATTAGATTTGTTATTTAAATCATAAAGCATGCATCTTCATAGGCTCTTGTGTTTGCATTAATTATTAAGCATGGTGCCACAATGGATCTGTTATTATTTTTCCTTCTTTTTCATTTTAAATTGCTAGTACGGCAAATCTTTCAATCACATGGGCCAACACTGAATCTTTGCCCTATTCTGTTAAGGGTAAAATAATATATATGAATTAAAATCTTTCAATCACATGGGCCAACACTGAATCTTTGCCCTATTCTGTTAAGGGTAAAATAATATATATGAATTAGGAAGAGGAAATATGTAATTGTTTTTTGTTTTATAAGAAATACGTAATAAACCAGCTTAGAAAGGAAAATCATGTCCATATACAACAAATCTGCATGAGTGTACAAGTCAAGTCAAAAACCAAATACTTGACATGGCAACTCAGGTAGACATAAATCTTTCATGTGAAAAGCATGGAATTCAAATTTAATTGTAAAATGCATGTTGTTGGATTGTTGAAACTTGAAAATATACCATGACTTAATGCAGTCTAATTGGAAACTTGGTGTATTAAAATCAAAATTCCATGTAGGACGTCTCTGAGAATTTATGTATCCTGTTTGAGCTTGAATAAATATGTCCTTTCGTCATGTTTTTATTATTATTATTATTATTAGGGAAAAATGCTCGGATAGTCCCTGTGGTTTGTCCTTTTTTCACCTTTAGTCTATAACTTTCTAAAATTACAGCTATAGTCCCCAACTTTTACAATTTTGTTCCCGGATAGTCCCTGGCGCGGATGGAGGTAGTTTTTGATGTTAAGTATGTTTGAAATTACTAAAATGCCCCACCTTTTTCCTACCCCACCCCAACCCCAACCCCTCTCCCTCTCCCTTTCCCTCTTCCTCTTTGTCTGCAAGAATGAAACCACCACCACCACTCTCTCTCCGGCCACCACCCACCCCACCTCAGCCTTCACCGCCATCATCCACCCTCTCTCCGGCCACCACCCGCATGTTTTCCACCTTTTTCCTACCCCACCCCAACACCCTCTCTCCCTGGCGCGGTTCTGCCGTTTTTTTTCCGATGACGACGCCGCCGGGGGGGTTTTTACGGTGGCGGTTGACGCATAACAAGGAATTCAGTGCGGGGTGTTAGCACGTGATCCAGTAACGAGAACCTTATAATTATTTACTTATTTTTTTCTCTTTTCTTTCTTGCCGGTCAAATATTTACCAACCAAAAAATTGAATCAAAACCTGAATATTATGAAGTGGAAACAAACTCAAAACTTTGAATTATGACAATAGATCCTGCCAGCTTATGAAACCATTCATCTCCACAACACAAACTCTCTGCCTGCAACAACCAAGTCAAAAGTCCTGAACAAAAAGTCGACAAGATCGCAAAAATGAAAAGAGAAAAAAAATAAGTAAATAAATATAAGGTTCTCGTTACTGGATCACGTGCTAACACCCCCACACTGAATTCCCTGTTGTGCGTCAACCGCCACCGTAAAACCCCACCGGCGGCGTCGTCATAAAAAAAACGGCGGAACCGCGCCAGGGAAAGAGGGTGTTAGGGTGGGGTAGGAAAAAGGTGGAAAACATGCGGGTGGTGGCCGGAGAGAGGGTGGATGATGGCGGTGAAGGCTGAGGTGGGGTGGGTGGTGGCCGGAGAGAGGGTGTTGGTGGTGGTTTCATTGTTGTAGACAAAGAGGAAGAGAGAAAGGGTTGGGGTGGGGTTGGAAAAAGGTGGGGCATTTTAGTAATTTCAAACATACTTAACACCAAAAACTAACATTCATCCCCGCCAGGGACTATCCGGGAACAAAATTGTAAAAGTTGGGGACTATAGCTGTAATTTTAGATAGTTAAGGACTAAAGGTGAAAAAAAGGGCAAACCACAGGGACTATCCGAGCATTTTTCTCTTATTATTATTATTATTAGAGAAAAATGCTCGGATAGTCCCTGTGGTTTCGCCTTTTTCACCTTTAGTCACTAACTTTCTAAAATTACCTCAATAGTCCCCAACTTTTCATTTTTTGTTCCCGGATAGTCCCTGGGTCTAACTTCAGTTTGTTTTCTCTGTTAAGAGGGTGTGAAATGACAAAAATACCCTTTCCTTAAAAAGGCCAAACCACAGGGACTATCCGGGCATCTTCTTCATTTTTATTTGTAAAACCCCACCACCACACTTCATCTTCAACCTCCATCCACCATCTCCCTCCTCCACCCTCCACCATCACCGCCACAGTCACTCTCAACCAAATCAAATGCAGAAATTAACCAATCAATCCTTTTCACAAACACTTCATCTTCCCCGATTTTCCATTACAGATCACACCCCAAACCCTAATTTCAACCTAACAACTGCACTTCACTACATCTACATCATGATCACCATAATCAGCTACTCTCAACTCTGAATCCTCTACTCTCATTTCGCCCTAAAACCGCCGCCATCAATGACGGACCTAAGATCCGGCCCTGAAAAGATATGCCATGGTTTAGTTCGCAAGGTGTGAGTGGGGATATAAATGGAGATGGGTATGAATCATCAGCGATAAAACATGTTGCAAAACAGAGTATGTGAGTATGATTGTAAGTACGGAGGTTGGGATATTTGTTGTAACCATTGATGAGAAAGCTCAAGCGCCAGATATTGAGATAGAGATTTGACTGTATCAAAGAGCTTCGATCAGCCCCTGAACTGTGTCTACTGCTTCAAATTGCATATACAAAAATACGCACGAGCTCCTATCATGTCAGGTTAAGTCAACCGAGATTTGACTAGAGTCTTAGATTAAAAAAACAATTATATATAGTAATTACCTTAAAAATAGATTAACAAGAATAATATATACAGAATTACCTCTTCTTCATTTCCTCTCATATCATCTTTCAAACTTATACAACAAATACAGTAGATTAGAAAAATATGGTCAAAAGTCTTCTAGAACCTATTACGTAGGTGATGACGGGGGTAGCCCAAATCTCAATAAAATGGCTAATATACATAGCAGCTTAAATGGTTAAAAGGTTGAGAGGTTCAATACGCGCGAACTCAGGTGAACAGTAAAAAGGACAAGCACAGTGTCCGGTCACATCAACACTTAACGTGTGAACCATTTCTGCACAGACAGAACATGTGCACAGAGAACAACATTTTATCCGCAGGTCTAAAGCCTCCAACCCCCAAACGGGTAATTCCTCCACTGTAGCCTTGGATCCATGGTCATGAGCTTCCTCTTATAGAATACATCTTATCTATAAGTACCAGCTCCAACAACCATATCAGAGACACCAGATCAGTTGAGCTAACACATACTCTCTGATCTTCTCTCTTCTCTTGATAACAAGTTTCATACTTGCTTCTCTTCTTCACTTCAAACAGCATTGCTTCGCTAACAACTTCATTCCGGCTTGAATTCCCTTCAAGCTAGAATCAAAAGCGATCAATAAACAAGTGATCCAACCCCACGTGCTACAAACGTGGGAGGACCCCACGACCTGCGTTAGGCTAATCGAAACCCTTGAACCCTTTTACCCAGGAGATGTCACTACAGGCCTTGGTCTTGTATTTGTTGTAACAACAAGTTGGCGCCCACCGTGGGGCTACGCCGCTTACTTAATCTTAAAGACCAGTTGTGTAGCTCCATTTTTCTATTTACATCATGTCTGAAAGCGAATCTCCCGGTAAATCGGGTGCCTAACCACACTAATTTAACACCAAATTCTAGTCGGATCTCACTGGTTAGATCTACACCTCTCTCTACTCCAGGAAGTACTCCAACGGGAACTTTTTCCCGGAGTTCACCTCTTTTCATACACCAACCCCATCTCGATCAGGGGTTGCATCTCCTCAAATCAGTGCAATGCGTACACCAGAACGCATAGTTCTAACACCCTATGGAGTAGCTAGAAATTTCTTACAATTGAGATCTCTTCTCAACAAGCATGTGAGCCGAGAAAGGGAAAAATGGGTAAGAATAAGACTAGACTATGAGAATGCTGAACCCTCATTGTCACCTGGTCATTCACCTCTTCCTTTTATCAGCTCACGTCCAGCCACATCTTACCTTGAAGCTGGTCCTAGTGTGACAAACCAGCCACCCAAGCCTTTTGTGTTTTTGGGTGACCAAGTCCAACTTCTTTTTCCTTATTTACCTCCCAACCCGTTGCAACCTGTGCACCTATTGGGCATGAAACCACTCTTCATCAATCATGGAAGTCACCAGCTTCAAGTGTTCCCCCTCATGTTGCTACTTGGTGGGAACGAGCCATGGTCACCTTGCCTTTGGCTCGAGATATGGTCACGAGCACATCCATGGGAATGCCTTATACATTACCATCAGAAAGCCTTCAAGGCTTTAACCTTATGCCCCAGCTGATGACACAGATGATGTCATCTTTTATGATTACCATCAGAAAGCCTTTAAGGCTTTAACCTTATGCCCTAGCTGATGACACGTATGATGGCACAATTTCCTTTGCAGCACGTGAAAGCTGGATGATGACACAAAAAGCCTTCAATGCTTTAACCTTAACTTCATCAACCAAGTGCCAACCACTCACCAGGGTACCTCAAGCGGTAACCCAGCTTCAAGGGTAGTAAAATACCTCTCAAAACCTCACAAGCCCAACAACTTGTCTTGCTTCTCCCAATAAATTGTTGAGTACGAGTTTCAAACCTAGATAAAGATGCCATCACGGTACTAAAGACTACCTCCAAATCTTCGCCGGGACTTCAAGAATTGAAAAATGACCCAACCCCGAATGTTGTCTCATGTTCATGCAAACCCTTGAAGGGTCTTCACACATATGGTTCAATGACCTTCCTGGACGAAGCATTCAGACCTTTGACGATCTTAGCAAAAGTTTCCAATAACAACAAAGGCATGTCAATGACACCACGGTAATCTTCCAGACCAAACATCGTGATGATGAAAGTCTCAGAGACTTCATCGAAAGTTACAAGAAGGAAAGTTTAACTTACACCAATGAAAAGATTAGGGTTGCAGGGTTCATGAATGCTATAAATTCCAAATATCTCGCAAGAGAGTTCAATAAATGCCTGCCCAAAACCCTTGAAGAAACACTCGAAAGGGCTAAAGCCCACATTCGAGGAGAATAAGCTGTAGACATCAAAGAAAAAAAGAGAGAACTCTTAACTGGAGCTTCCAATATGGCTCTTATGACTAACGGTTCAAAGGTTCGGATTCCAGAAGGCCTGAAGGCCGGAACCCTCCAATCCGAGAAAAAACCATAAACTTTGCAGTCTTAACCAAGACTCCGCAAGAGATCTTGGCAACCGAAGAGGTAAAACACAGCTTCCACCCTCCTCAGCCTTTGCCAAAAAAAAGATCGGAAAAATCAAGCCCATATGGTGAGTTTCACGAATAGAAAGGTCACCATACCAATGATTTCTTCCAACCCAAAAAGAGGATCGAAGAAACCGTCAAGTCCGAACTGGCTCACTTGGTTAAAGGGGTCAAGGACAAGATGGTTGAAAAAAAAAATAATAGTGAACATGGTCGACCTTGAAAACAAAACTTCCCACAAACGCCATCATTTCGAGGCGTGGGAACATCAACATAAGGAGAATTGCTTTCAAACCCTCTAGTGATGGAATCCAACATAGGAACCATCAAGACACAAAAGGCTTACATTGACACCGGTGCAACCACCAAAATCATGTTTGAGAAATGCTTTGACCCTCTCAGCGACGATGAACATTCAAAGCTTCAATAGTCTGAATCCTCCATCGAAGGTATCGCATACATACCTATCAAGCCTTTAGGCCAAATAACCCATAATGTTTGTTCAACGAGAAACCAAAGGGACGAACCGAACAACTCACTTTTGCGGTGATCAATATCCCTTCCAACTATGATATTATCATAGGAAGGCCAGGGCAAAGTGTGTTCGGAATGGAAGTTTCAGTTGGTCAAGGTACTGTGAAGATTCCCACTGAAAAAGGGATAGCAACCCTTCAACCTACCCAAGAAGCTTTTGTGGTTGAAGGGAAAAGCTCAAGAAAAGACGAAGACGATGAACAAGGGTTGGAAATAAACCCAAAATATCCTCAACAGGGGATAAGGGTAAACACTAACCTTTCCAAGGAAACCCTCTCATACCTTGAAAAGCTGCTCTTGCACTATGTCTTTGCTTGGTGTTTGGAAGATATGACCGACATCCCTCGTAGCATTGTTGAACATGAGTTATGGATGCCACATGATATTAAGCCCATTATACAAAAGAAACGGAATCAAGCCCCTGAAAGAAGCCTTGAAGAGTGCCAAGAGATGGAAAAACTTGTCCTATCTGGAATCCTTCGAGAGGTCAAGTATCAATCATGGGTGGCCAATCCCGTAATGGTTCGAAAACCCGAAAAGTCTTGGAGAATGTATATCGATTTTAAAGACTTGAACAAAGCATGCCCAAAGGATTGCTACCCGCTGCCCCAGATAGACCTCAAGGATAACTTGCTCACAGGCTTCCCGTTCAAGTGTTTTCTTGACGCCTAAAAGGGTTACCATCAGATCCTAATGAAAAAAGAAGATGAAGAAAAAACCACATTCCACACTGATAAAGGTATATCTTGCTATCAAAAAATACCTTTTGGTTTAAGAAATGCAGGTGCCACTTATCAACGTCTGGTTGACAAAGCGTTTACCGGACAAATCGGCAAGAACATTAAAGCTTATGTTGACGATTTGGTGATCAAGAGCAAAACGGAATACCAAATGCTCGGTGACATACAAGAAACCTTACAAAACTCGAGAAAGATCAACATGAAACTTAAGAGTCAAGTGCTTGTTTCTAGGGCACATCATGGGGAAACAAAACATAAAAGCCAACCCTCAAGTGATGTGCTAACAAGAAGGACTTTCGATGGAAAGCTTATGGCTTTGAAGCGTTTTACCTTAAAAGGAAGCCTTCAACCAAATGAAGCAATTCTTGGCTTCACTCCTAGCCATTTTCGCTACGAAAACAGGAGGAACAACCTCTATCTACCTTTCGATTGCTGAAAAGACCATAAGTACGACTCTGATCATTGAACGAAACAAAGTTCAGATACCCGTTTACTTTTTCAAAACTTCAAAATTAGCAGAAATCAAATATTCTTCTTCGGAAAAACTTGCTCTAGCCCTAGTCCAAACGGCTAGAAGGCTTCGAAGGTACTTTCAGTCACACCTGATACAAGTGGTCACTGACTAACCTATTAAGAATGTGCTTGAAAAACAAGAAAATTCTGGACAATTAGCCAAATGGGTTGTGAAAACTAGGTGAACACAAAATCACCTATGTCCTGAGAAAAGCTATTAAAGCCCAAGTCCCAGCTGACTTCATCATAGAAGTCCCTAAAGAAGTCACAACGGAAGTCAATACAGCCTCCACTGAACCCTCCGACCCCCATACCTGGAAGCTCTTTACCGATGAAGCTTCCAGCATTGAAGGGTCAGGAGCAGGGCTAGTTCTAATTGATCCTAACGAATTGGAATTCACGTATGCCCTTTGTCTTGAATTTCAGAATACAAACAACGAAGCTGAGTATGAAGCATTGATTGATGGGCTCAAGCTTGCAAAAAATATGGGTGTCAAAAGGCTTCAAGTCTTCACAGACTCATTGCTTGTTTCAAACCAAGTAAGTGACAACTACATAGCCAAAGAAATTGGGTTCAAAAGCTTTAAGTCCTCACAAACTCTCTCAAGCCAAGACAATTACACCTACATAGCAAAAGAACCCAACATGTATTAGTATCGAGAGAAATCAAAGGAATTGATGAACACATTTCAAATATGTTCCATCAAAAAAAAGTTCCAAGATCTCAAAACAAGAGAACTGGTACACTAAGCAAGCTTGTATCTCTTACGTTTGCCCACCTCACCAAGAAGGTACTAATTGAGGTATTAAAAACCCCATCCATCCAAAAAACTTGAGGTTCAAGATGTGATCACTAAAGAAGGGCCAAATTGGATGACTCCCATTGAAAAGTTCCTCAAAAATGGTGAATTATCTAATAACCAGACTGAGGCTAAAAGGGTTCGTATCAAGTCAAGGCAGTATGTGTTACAAGGAGATATCCTTTACAAAAAGGATACCTTGCACCACTACTACGATGCGTTGACCCATAACAAAGCCAATATCTGATTAAAGAGGTTCACGAAAGGATATGTGGGGCTCATTGTGGCCCAAGATCGGTAGTGTCAAAGTTGATGAACCTCGGATACTTTTGGCCTTCCATGCATCGAGTACCTTCGAACAACTGCGAAAATGTGAAGCTTGACAGTTACATGCTCCGGTACCCAAAAGCTCCAAACATGACCCCGTTCCCACCTCCTCGACTTGGCAATTTCGTAAGTGGAGAATGGACATTGTTGGACCATTCCCACCAGCCAAAGGAGGAGTCAAGTTCTTATTGTTAGCCGTGGGCTACTTCACCAAGTGGCCAAAAGTAAAACTATTGGCAAAAATCTCAGGGAAACAGGTCATTGATTTCGTTTACGAAAACATAATATGTCGTTTTGGGCTCCAGGGGTACTAGTCACGGATAACGGGAAGTAGTTTGCCGAGAAGCCTTCTAGCTCCTGGTGTAAGGAGTTCAGAATAACCCAAGTATTCAGCTCGGTAGCTCACCCACAATCCAATGGCCAAGTTAATAGGACAAACAACAACATTGTTGAAAGGATTAAATCTCGATTGGGAAGATACGACAACAACTGGATCGAATAGCTTCCCAATGTGCTATTGGAAATTCGAACAACCAAGAAAACGAGCCACAAGAAAACACCCTACAGCCTAGTGTTTGGATCAGAGGCTGTAATCCTAGCTGAAATTGGAGTAACAACACAAAGAACATTTAACATCGACCTCGAGCCAAATAAGAAAGAGACGATGTTGAATTTGGAACAACTCGAATAGGCTCTTGATCAAGCAGCCATACAAAAAGCAAGGTACAAGCAAAACATGGGATTGCATTACAATACACGGGTGAAGCATGAACGCTTCAAGCCTGGGGACCTTGTGCTTCGAAATAATGAGGCCTGCAAGAAAGAAAGCCAAGGAAAGCTCGGCCCTAAGTAGGAAGGGCCATACACTATCCTTAAATTCCACAAAGGAGGATCATACAAGCTGGCAGGTCCTCAAGGCAAAAAGCTTCCCCGCCATTGGAATGGCAAAAACCTTAAAAGGTTCCATCTTTAACCAAAACGTATTACAAATAGTTCCCAAAAGTTGTTCTATTCCCCTAGTAATCAAAGTACTTTGAAATGAATGAATGAACGATGAATCAAAATTTGTCTTTCTATCATATAATCAGGTTGAGAACCTAGCAAGAAACTCCATGGCAAGGGCCATGTAAGGGGATGAGCTCCTAGGCCACATCGCTCAATAGGTTCAAGGGTTGAATGGACCTATAAAAGGGGTGAGTTCCTAAATCAATACAACTCCATGAGACTCAGAGAAATCTTAAAAATCATGTCTCATAGACGGGTTTGAACAGCCTACACCAAATGTTTCTTAAGCCCCAACATTGGCTTACGAACCAAAAAGACTCTAAGTGAATGTCATACTTAGGATAGAGGTTGTATCTTCTTGTTAAAAATATCCTAAGGCTAAGTGACTGCAGCACTGAACCCTTTAAGGTATAAATAACATAAGATGCACCACCCAAAACAAAGACAAGATGCAAAATCAATGAAAACGCAAGGGAATAAATAGAACAACATAGAAAGATAAGTTAAAGATAGCAAGGGCCATACTGGCCATCAAACATAAAACATTGTCCACAAGCCTTCAAGGCTTTAACCACCAAGGGATCTAGACGATTCCTTTAAAATAAAAAGATGTTCAAACAAACAACCCATAACATTGTTCGACATGCTAAGAAAGCTATGAATTAAGGTTTCTTCTTCACTTAGCAACGTCATGGATGGTAGACTTTGATGCATCATCCTTCTTCGAACCTCCATCATCTTGGGTCTTTTTATCCTTCCTCTTTTTCCTCCCTGCTGCACCCGCTGCCTCGGAGGCTTCAAGGTTTGAACCCTTTGAGCCCTCACCACCTTCTGAACACGTTTCCTCGCTATCTCCGAAGCAAGGACGTTTCTTCGAGAGGGACTTCAACACTTTGTTACAAACAACCTCATTAAGGCCCTTGGGTTTTAGCTCCTGCAAGACAGGCAAATGTTTACCAAAACACTTGGAGACTTCACCCACATAAGGGTAAATAATATGCCCTACCTTCAAAACAGTTTCCTTGAAGACTTCGAAGGCTTTGGGTTGAAAAAGAGAAGACTTTTCCTGAGGCTCCCTAGGCTCACAAAGCTTTGTAACCAGCAAACAAACCTTGGTGTCTCCCATGAGCAAGAAGCTCAGTGTACACATCACCCAAGACCTTTTTGAACTCCGATGAACGGAGAAGATAGTTAACCACTTGCTGGAATCCATGCTCAATGAGCCATTTATTATCACTAGTTTCCTGGACAAGTGAAGCCTTTAACCCTTCTTTCTCCTCTAATAAGGCCTTTTTCTGAACCTCCAAGGCAGCCTTATCGATCCTGACTTAAACCCTGTCAGCTTCCAAGCGTTTTTCCAACTCAACCACCTCAGTCTTGTGCTGGGAAGAAAGCTCATCAATCCTCAACATCAGCTTTTCTCCCTCCCAGCATAACCCTCTGCCTCCTTCTTTAGAGTAGTTAGTGAAGCCTTCATCTCATCCCTCTTCTTCGAGAAGACATCATATTCTCGCATCCTCTTGCGAAATCGGGATACACCCTCTGGAAGCAAGGCAACAAGGTTACAAGCACCCATTACCATTTTTCGAAATCATTAGGTCATCATCCATAGATGAGCAAGAACCTCGAACAACAGGAGAATCAAAGTGGGTAAGAACATCCTCACAAACGGATGAAGGCTTGAAGCTGTCACCAACTGTGACCTTCCAATCCGGCACATAAACCTCCCCTGGATTAACATTGGTGGAACCTTCACCACCCTTCCTGGAACCCTTCAAGCTCACAACCTTTTTACCCGCCAAACCACCAAGGGCCGTCCCTTGTCCTTTTTTGATTTTCCCCAACCCCAACTTCTAAATCATCTGAAGCCTCTATGTCATTACTTAGTTCCACCGGCTTAGAAGCCGATGGTTGGTCAGCAGTCTTTATCAAACAACAGCTCGAACGACGCGTAGAGACTTTGGAAGCAACAACTTTAGTGAAACCCTTGACATTGGGAACGTTCACATAGCCTGAACCCTCGAACCTATGTTCAGTGCCCCTAACAACAACATCTTCGCCGGATGTAGCCTCGGCATCTCCAAACACAACATCAGATGTGTCATCGCTCTTGATAAAGTCTAAGGCAAACATAACTGCAACAAATAAAATATAACATAAGCAGAAAATACAAAATACCATACCTTGATCATCTCTCACGAGCACAGGGTCACGATCCGGCTTGTCCCACAACTTGCTAACATCCATCAGCACTAAAAGATGTTCGGGAAAGGGACAGAGCCTGGAAGGACACCCCCTAATAAACTTCAACAACCATCTATCTCGTGTTTGAAAGGTTCAAGCTCATTCAAAACAGCATAAGGATGCCTCCAAACAAGCCTGAAAGGAACAATGGACTCAGAAATCCAGGAAAATCGGTCCTTCCAAGAACCAAGGGTAGTAACCATAGACGAAATTAAACACACATCAACCTGAGATGTTTCAAAGGTAAAACAATCGCCGTTCTTGGCGAACTGGAAGAAACGGTGGAACAACAACAATGATGGGTCATATCCTATCGCTGGACACAAAACATCAAAGTGTAAAACCCTAGCAAGACCTTAAGGGTTTAACTAACCAAACGACACACGATAATACTCTAAAACATTCAGAACAAAAACCGAAAACGGATGACACAAGTTGGAAAACTCAGCAATAAAGGGCAATCGAACCAACGGGACACTAATCGATCGATTTGCCAAAACCCAGAGCCACCGGATTAAACTTTAGATCGATCCCCCATTCTTTACAAAAAGCCTCAACTTCCTCTTGAGTGAGACAAGTTGAAGCCTTTAAGCCTTAAAACCTCGAAGCCTATCACATCTACTATCATTGAGAAATTCAAATCTCAAAACTCAAACGCCTTAAAGCCTTGAAGCCTTTAAGCAATAAAAAATAATGTGTAAAAGTCAGAAGCATTTGAGCTTACATCCCAAACACCTCTGACTTGGGGGCTGATGACGGGGGTAGCCCAAATCTCAATAAAATGGCTAATATACATAGCAGCTTAAATGGTTAAAAGGTTGAGAGGTTCAATACGCGCGAACTCAGGTGAACAGTAAAAAGGACAAGCACAGTGTCCGGTCACATCAACACTTAACGTGTGAACCATTTCTGCACAGACAGAACATGTGCACAGAGAACAACCTTTTATCCGCAGGTCTAAAGCCTCCAACCCCCAAACGGGTAATTCCTCCACTGTAGCCTTGGATCCATGGTCATGAGCTTCCTCTTATAGAATACATCTTATCTATAAGTACCAGCTCCAACAACCATATCAGAAACACCAGATCAGTTGAGCTAACACATACTCTCTGATCTTCTCTCTTCTCTTGATAACAAGTTTCATACTTGCTTCTCTTCTTCACTTCAAACAGCATTGCTTTGCTAACAACTTCATTCCGGCTTGAATTCCCTTCAAGCTAGAATCAAAAGCGATCAATAAACAAGTGATCCAACCTCACGTGTTACAAACGTGGGAGGACCCCACGACCTGCGTTAGGCTAATCGAAACCCTTGAACCCTTTTACCCAGGAGATGTCACTACAGGCCTTGGTCTTGTATTTGTTGTAACAACAGTAGGCAACATGATAAAAACCCCTATAATATTTTAAGATCATAAACAGCTGGTATGGTGACACATCCAGCACTATATATTGTTATAAAGTGTAATTATTGGGGTTAGTGTTATAATATATTCAAATTAATATGTTTAAAGGGATTGCTTTTA
This sequence comes from Helianthus tuberosus, assembly GCA_030545235.1. Classification (NCBI taxonomy): domain Eukaryota; kingdom Viridiplantae; phylum Streptophyta; class Magnoliopsida; order Asterales; family Asteraceae; genus Helianthus; species Helianthus tuberosus. The sequence continues at coordinate 8,890,006 of CM060443.1, forward strand.
ATTCCACTCATCACAACAAATTATTCTTAGGTGTCCTTCTTGGTAATTCCACTCGTCACAACAAATTAATATCAAATTGTATTCATCCAGATATGAACCTAGGTACAAGCAAGCTTGCAGCATAAATGCAAATGGATAAGTCTTTGAATATTTATGTTCACATAAAACAAATTTGTTGTCACAAAACTTACCAAACAAGATTAGCAACATAACTTCTTTATTCTTGGTGAGAGTGACTGTGGCGGTGATGGTGGAGGGTGGAGGAGGGTGATGGTGGGTGAAGGTTGAAGATGAAGTGTGGTGGTGGGGTTTTACAAATAAAAATGAAGAAGATGCCCGGATAGTCCCTGTGGTTTGGCCTTTTTAAGGAAAGGGTATTTTTGTCATTTCACACCCTCTTAACAGAGAAAACAAACTGAAGTTAGACCCAGGGACTATCCGGGAACAAAAAATGAAAAGTTGGGGACTATTGAGGTAATTTTAGAAAGTTAGGGACTAAATGTGAAAAAAAGGCGAAACCACAGGGACTATCCGAGCATTTTTCTCTTATTTTTAAATCAAATTAGTATCAGGCTTAATAAACCTAATTTCAAGTGAGCTAAATTCTAAACTATAAAAAGTGATTTGTAAATGGGTCTATATTGGAATTGTTATGTGTTTACAATTTAAAAAACTAACATGTATATATATATATATATATATATATATAGGGGAAGGTTCATTGGGGAACACTAAAAAAATGGGGAACAGTGGGGAACCGACTCAAACGAACTCCGATTGGACTCATTCCAGTGGCGTTGGAACCGGCTCGTCGAACCCTAACTAAGATCTCTTAACCCTAAACCCTAACTCCTAAACTCTAAACCCTAAAGCTAAAAAATAAGGCTAAAACCTATGCTAAACCGTAAAATCTAAACTATAAACCTAAAAGGTAAACCCTAAATGGGGTTTAAGCCTCTTATTGATTCAGCACTTAACAGTTCAGACCTCTTACTATTCAGCACTTATCCATTCAGAGATTGCCACATAGCCCATAAGAGAAACAAAATACATAGTTTATATGTAAAAGAATAAAGATCAAATACAAACGGAATAATCGTACAAATGGTACGGAGTGAAGGAAACTCAAAAAAAAAAGTGACATTTTTGTAAACATATGTTTGAATACTCTCTCTAGAGAAATTATATAACTACCCTAGTTTATAATTACATTAGAGTAATTATATATTTACTCTTAGATATGTTTGAGTTGGATTTGAATTACCCTAAGGTAACTAGTATAATTACTCTAAGATATGTTTGAGCTAGTTAAAACTACTCTAGAATAATTATAAAATTATGCTAATTATATAATTACTCTAGGATATGTTTAAATTGCATAAAAAATTAGAGTAATCATATTATTAATCTAGTCTCTAGATAAGTTATTGTTATTTATCATTGTGCTACCGTGCTTTTTTGGTGCTACCTCTATTTATATCATTTGTATGTACGATAATTCCATTTATATTTGATGTATCATGTAATAATGCTACTTTACACTTATGTTTTCAAATATTTTCAAAATTACACTCTTCGATCACGTGTAACACTTTTAAGAAACTTTGAACAACTTTATGTTAGTATCTTTTTTACTTATACTTGAGACTTTTTTATAAAGTTTAATAGGTTGGTCCCATTATGTTTCTGAGTTGAATTTTATATTTCGCTATTTAATATATATCATTGTTTCATCTATATGTACTGCAAATATAGCATAGCCCACTTGGTCAAAGGGTTTTTCACTAAGTGGTTTCCTTCTAAGTAGGTCTCAGGTTCGAACTTATAGTGAGGAATTTAAACAATATATGTTGACTCTTTAGAGTAAGCTGAAAATCTAGTTGATCTGCCGTTCAATAAAAAATCTATTTGTATTGTTTTAGTATATTTAGGGGAATAAAAAGTAGTATCTAGAAACGTTCAATAAAAAATCTATTTGTATTGTTTTAGTATATTAGGGGAATAAAAAGTAGTATCTAGAAAAGCGTAAAGTAACATGAAGATTTGAGTTAAATTAAAGGAAAATAATTAATTATTAATCGTATCAATTAAATTATGTAAATATTATTACAGTAACATATATTTGAAATTTGAACCCTTATGTATCGTAATCATAACTAAAAAGAAAATAGAGAAACCACTATATGCATTTTATAAGACTTGGATAATGCTACAATTGTTATGCAGGGTGGAGACACAATAGGAAGTTAATTTGGCTAGGAAGGCTAGGAAGTGATCTTGACCATCCATTTAGTTAATCAAGGGCTAAGATTAAATCAGGGAAATTGAAAAGAAGAAAAGAGGCGCGTGAGTTTGTTTAGGGGCATTCTAGTCAATCCAAGCCAATAGTTTATCTCTCCTCCAATTCCCCCCCATTTTTTTAAACGTTAATAACTCTTTCATACGACATTATTTTTTTATAAAAATTGCACCAAAAAAACGACCGTTTTTTTATCTTTAAAACGAGTATACTATTGCTATATTTAAAAAAAAAATTTAAAACCCAGTTGCGTAAAACGCAATAGAAAAACCCCCAGTTACGTAAAACGCAATGAAAAAAAAACCTAAAAAATGACATTTTTCTAAAACGCAATGCACCAAAAACACAAATAAATGACTTATTTGTAAAACGCAATGGCCAGAAAACACTTAAAATGTCTGTTTTCTAAAACGCAATGGACTAAAAACACATAAAATGTGTTTTACCTAAAACGCAATGCACAAAAAACACAAAGAAATGTCTTATTTGTAAAACGCAATGGCTAGAAAACACTTAAAAATGACTCATTCTAAAACGCAATTGCCTAAAAAACAAAAGAAAGTGTTCTCTGTAAAACGCAATGGACTGAAAACACCTAAAAAAGTGTTTTACCTAAAACGCAATGCACCAAAAACACCTCAAGAATGTGTTTTTCTAAAACGCAATGGCCAGAAAACACCAAAGAAAGTGAATTGTCTCTGCTGTGAACTGTCTGGACCAATGCAGTTTCCAGAGGCAATTTACAGAAAATTAATTTTTCTGATGCATTTTTATTACAGCAATTTAATTGAAAAAAAAATTATTAAAATTACAGCAATTTATTACAGCTCAACCCCAGCCAGGGGCTGCCGCCCCTGGGACCCCGCTACCAGGGGCGCTGCCCCCGAACCCCCGCCAAGATCGTAAAACGCAATGACTAAATCAAAAACCCATATCGTAAAAATGAAATTAAAGAATTTCTTACATGGATCGAAGTGATTTCTTCAACAATTGACGATTTTTGAATGATTGAAACACTTATCAGCGCTCGAATCAAACGGATCGAGTGATTATCTTCAAAATCACCGGAAAAAACGAGATTTTGTATGAAATTAAACTGGGTTTTCTTCAAAAAAGCTGAAGAACACGTTGATCGGGTGTTTGAATCATTGATTGGTGATGAAAATCGCAATATAATGTAGTGATTATTGAGATAGAAAGTGAAGAAATGGTTGAAAATGGTGGGTTTTGAAAATGGTGGGTTTTGAAGTTACTGGGTTTTGAAAAGGAAGAAGAAAAGGGTTGGATTGACTAAAATACCCTTTTTCTTTATTTTAAATGTTGCCACATGTCCTAATCCTATTGCTTCCTAGACTTCCTAGCCAAAATAAACTTCCTATTTGATCTTTTCCCTTGTTATGCATGTTAAACACATTTCAATTTGTTCATCTTATTTCTTAGATATAACATTATATTCATACGTTTTAATATTGAAATATTCAATTCCACATCTCAAAACACAAATCCGGCAATTTCAACTAGCCAAAGTTAAATAGTCGGAAACCAATAATACGTGACAGGCACATCAAGCTTATTAAGGCTGCGAGTTATGGTTGTAGCTCTATAGGGGCTCCATTGCGACACATCATCAACACTTAGGTGCCTCATAGGACAAGGGCTCCATTGTTTTTTGCTCAGGTGAAAAGGGGTTGACGCCCTATGCCGTGCAGCCTAAACAACTTCCTTATATAGCTAGCGGTCTGACCAACTGTAACATCCCGAAAACGGGTTTGGTAATCAAACCCCGTTAATACTAGATGACGGGTAAAGTACCGTTAGAGGTAAAAGCAAACCGGTGAATATTAGGATTTTAATTAAATGAACCTAATATTAGATAAAAACGGTATAAGGGCTTTTGAGGAAACAAAGTGTATAAAAGGCACGAGCTAAAGGGACTTAAGATAAAACGGGTTATAACTTCCTGAACCCACAAAGTTAACTAGGAATAATTAACCTAGTTAGTTATTTATTTGAAAACAATAAAGAAAGGAAGGAAACTTGAAATAGTTAACCATTTTATAAACTTTGGAACTTGAGGGACTAAAAAGAGGCAAACATGAAAATGTTTTAAGTTAAATGAAATAAAAACCAAAACACACACTTTGTGTGTGTGTTTGGTCGATATATGCAGGAGAAGAAAGAGGGCTTCCCTCAAGAACCCTAAACACAAAGAATCCAACTAAATCAAGGAGAAATCAAGCCAAGAAATTGGGGCTTTTAATAAAATCGTGATCACCAAGCTTAGGGGATCACAAGGTATGTAAAATTTTGATATTTAGTAATATCTCGAAATTTTGATGAGCTTGCATGAACGAAATTCTTGCATGAATGTTCAATGATATAGTGATATTAGTGTGGGTATAAGTCTAGGAACAAAACCTAGATGCAAACTTGTAGAATTGTGCCATAAACTAGTGGTTAACCCAAATAACCAAGTATGAGCTAAGTGGGTTTTGTTGATTTGATGAAATTGATGTTCTAATGGTGTTTATAAACATCATACTAACTCATATAAATGAACTACTTGAACAAATTTGAGATTTTGTTAAGAGTTCATAAGTGACTAGAAGTGCGTCTTGACATAAGAGTTAAAACCATGATTTTGATGGTCAAAGTGTGTATATGCTTATAATAACTGAAATTAACATGTTGATTTATTATTACTTGAGGTAGGAATTGGATGACATGTTAGTTAATTTGGCGTCTCAAGAGATGATGCTCACTAAGTGTTTATAATGTGCTTAATTGAGTCTTGTGAACTTGATAGTGCAATCGTATGTGTTAATTGGCGATTTGACTTTTAAAAAGTCAAACCGACCTACAATATGATGAACACTAATTTTTATACCAAAAACGTAAGGTGGGAATAGTCATGATTGATAATGACTTAACTTACGAATTATGATTATAGTTTGACGCTTAACGAGCTAGGTGGAGGCTTGTGGAGGAAGTGGGTCAAACGAATCGAGTACAAAAGAAAAAGCGTGGCTTGGATGCAAGTAAGTATAGCTTACACTAGTCATATAGTTAGAATGTCCTTTTGTTGTTTTGATTTCGAACAAGACAAATGGAAATTTGAGATATGGTGTTTCCGGCGTGTAGTCGTACGGAATAAGATAACCAATAAGGGTAAAGTTGAAATTTGGACACTTGTTGACAATAACGACTAATGGTTTGATGAGTTGTTTGATTTCAGAAATAAATATCGAGTGGATATTTACATCGCTATTACTTAGTAGATATTGAGGCAAGGTACTTAAATGGGTCAATGTAATGATCCAAGCCAGGTACGCATAATAAGATAACTCTCATTTAAATGTAAGGCTAATGAGAGTTAAACGAAGTCTAAAATAAGTTTTTGGTTACCTTAATAGGTAAACCAAATGTTACGGACAATGGTCATTATATTTGAAAGGCCTAGTGCCCTTTCAAATAAAATCATAGTTAAAAGATCGGAGTTTGGGTTAAACAAGTAACTAAAAGTCATTCGTCGTAAATGAAGGACTAATATTGACCAAAACGCCCTTGTAGGCTAAATTGAACAAACAACCCTTAAAGGTTGTTTGGAAACGAGTTTTACAATTAGATAATTACTTAGGAGGAGTATAGAAGTTGAAGGATGTAACACGTTAGTCAAATGGCTCTATTTGAGTCTTTGCCGAAAAATAACGATTTGAAGGGTAAATTTTGGTATATATAAATCACCACATTGAATCCACCACAAGTACAGTTGTGGTGGAAGATCCTTTGATAAGAAATGTGGACATATGTATTTGGAAATGAATGAAAGCAATTGGTGCTTAAAATATGCTTAAATACCTCAAACGGGTTAAAATAAGCATATGGGTGAAAATGGGTTAAAGAAGGTATATAATCCTATAATTGGAACCTAATATGTTAGACATCATTGAATTTAATAGGTTTATGAGAAATAAGGGTCAAACAAACTTGTACGTTTGATAAAATCACGAACGGGTCAAATTTTAGTAAAAGAGTATTAAGCCGAAGACTTAAAAATCTTAAATTTTATCAAGCCGGATGTCGGATTTTAACTCCATATGATGGAGAATCAAATTACAAATATGTAGGAAGAAACGGTAGGTCAAACGGATAAGCGGTTTGAAAGATACGAAAGATTTCGTGTCAAATTACGGCAAAATGGAAAAGCTGGATGCAGGGTCCACCGTAAATTACGGTGCCACCGTAAGTTACGGTGGAGCTGATATGGTTACGGTAGTTACCTACTGTTGTACGGTAGAAGAATATTAACACAGGGGCCACCGTAACTTACGGTGCCACCGTAAGTTACGGTGGAGATCATTTTCAACTTTTTTTTGTTTTTATTTTGAAAATAAATTTTTTCCCGGACTCGTTCGGATATGATTTAAACCCCGTAATACTAAAGCATTTCATGTTTATGAAATGTAGGTACACTTTGGATGCCGGAAGACTATCAAGCTCAACGAAGAACCGAACACAATAAAGACACATGCTTCCGCACTTTGCCACGTTGTAAATTTTAAACAACGAATTCCATCACGTTTTGTAGAATAACTTATAATTTGTAAAAGTTTTAATAAACCCGTATTTTTATAGTATGTGTAGTTATAGCTACACATCAAATTGTGGTATCTTACATGTAAAATCGCTAAATAGAAAATAGGGTGTTACAAGTTGGTATCAGAGCCTTGGTTTAAGAGATTCGAGTATGGTGGGGAGGAACCATGCTTGGACTTAAACCTTATGCTCTTGACAAAGAATAGTGTTCGGTTCGAGGCTTGATCGCAAATCCGGTAAGTGCATGTATGCTAATGGTCTAGCGTATTAAAGTGTTGTAGACAACACATAGGGTTACCGTGTAATACACGTTACCCCAATTAAATGAGTGATATAGTTGACAAAAATACGCGCGTTGACGCGTATAGTAGAAAAAGCCTTGTATTATAATACATGCGATTATTGATGTTGATATTACTAACTTTTGTGAATATCTTGATTGAAGGACACTTGCATTTAAAGATGACAAGAGTTGAACAAATTAAGGATATGATAGAGGAACGGTCCGAAGTATGACGATAGGAGCATGCTCACTAAGGACTAAATCGCGTAATGACTGCGAACAAGGTTAATGGCAAGAAACGCCCGTCGGGGCAAGCATTACCAGGTGCGTGTTTTTAAATATAATCGCACAATTAGCAATATGCAACAAACATGTAGAGAATGATCGTTGCATAGGTAAATTAGAAACTTGGAAAACCTGAACAGAAATACATATCCAGGATATAATTTCCAAGAAAACCGAATAGAGGCGTTACTTACATAGGGCGTGATGTGAAAACTATAAAAAGGTCGTGTATGTCATGTGTTAAATCGCTTACTCTGGCCAAGTAAGTAGTGGCATATGATACCACGAGTTTCTTATAGCGGACACATTTACATCCGATGTAGTAAGGGCGAAGTGAATGGGACTAATTAAAAAGTACCCAAATGAATCTGATAAGCAAAATATTTGATAATAATGTAAACGCACAACCGAGTGACGGAAGCGTATTACATCAGGATAATGTGCCCGAGTGAAGGGACAAAGAAACATGTAAAATGATTTAGACAAGTATTGGGAGGGAGTGTACTTACACTCGAACCCAGAAAACGCAAGCATGAAAAATGATTTAGACAAGTATTGGGAGGGAGTGTACTTACACTCGAACCCAGAAAACGCAAGCATGAAAAATGATTTAGACAAGTATTGGGAGGGAGTGTACTTACACTCGAACCCAGAAAACGCAAGCATGTAAAATGATTTAGACAAGTATTGGGAGGGAGTGTACTTACACTCGAACCAAAAAAAAACGCAAACATGTAAAATGATTTAGACAAGCATTGGGAGGGAGTGTACTTACACTCGAACCCGGAAAATGCAAATATGTCCCTTAACGGGTCGTTTTTGTAAAACGTCAAACTTAAAGACAAAGTCGGAATATAAAAATGAAGCGAGGTCATGCATACCGGGAGGGTTGCAATAATAACGACTTCGGTAAGACACCCGGTTGATGGGTAAGAATTAAACACATGCGTAAACCAAGAGACGTGAACGCGGGTTGAAAAAAAAAATCAAAGTAACTTGGATTACGAGTTATGACTATAAAATCTCGTATATAGAAATTGTGAGTAAGTATGTTCAACTATTCGAAGTCGAATGGGTTGAATAAAGAATAAAGCTGATTGTTTATAAGTGATGGATTTCACATTAATAGGTCAAACATGTTGAATACAATATAACGCCGAATGGCACAAATGAGCGCTAGCCAGATAAAGGTAGCGTTAAAAGCAAAAGAGCAATGAGTCCGGTAATGGGACATAATCAAATACGAATGTATGTAAACTGGATAATGGTGAGCATAAGATAATCCGATGCATGAATGACGTGAGAAGTCATAAGGTCGGAAAATTTTCCGAAAAAAAAAAACAAAGTAGCCTTAGACTACGGTCAAGGTAAAACTTAATGTAAAAGCGAAAATAAAAGAATAAGGCCGAAAGGTATGTGGTAATATGCCTTGTAGAGTTTCGTTAACAGCACATCTAGATAGTGCTAAATAAATAAGATAAAAAAAAAATCAGGAAATTCATTTTGCGGCGAACTTTGTATGAATGAACCAAATGAATAAGTTCGTAAAGGAAAGGGTCTGTTTGTGAAAAGTGAAAGATCTCACTGGAAACATCCAAATGGGTGAAAATAACGGATTCACAAAGAATCCGAAAAGTATAAAGGCGATGGATTTCGCTAAGTTAATCAAACAAGTCGAAATAACAAGATGGCGTTATTCTGAGTTGCGTTAATTCGCATAGAAGATATATATGTTGTGTAATTAAAAGATGTTACCATATTTGTCTGGTAACACTAACAAATGGTCAAAGTATGAGTAATGCTTAGAAGGTTACTCAGTATATGTACATTGGGTTTGAAACTCGATAAACTATGTAAGAAAAGGTTTCGAGGACGAAACCTCTTTAAGGGGGGTAGACTTGTAACATCCCGAAAACGGGTTTGGTAATCAAACCTCGTTAATACTAGATGACGGGTAAAGTACCGTTAGAGGTAAAAGCAAACCGGTGAATATTAGGATTTTAATTAAATGAACCTAATATTAGATAAAAACGGTATAAGGGCTTTTGAGGAAACAAATTGTATAAAAGGCACGAGCTAAAGGGACTTAAGATAAAACGGGTTATAACTTCCTGAACCCACAAAGTTAACTAGGAATAATTAACCTAGTTAGTTATTTATTTGAAAACAATAAAGAAAGGAAGGAAACTTGAAATAGTTAACCATTTTATAAACTTTGGAACTTGAGGGACTAAAAAGAGGCAAACATGAAAATGTTTTAAGTTAAATGAAATAAAAACTAAAACACACACTTTGTGTGTGTGTTTGGTCGATATATGCAGGAGAAGAAAGAGAGCTTCCCTCAAGAACCCTAAACACAAAGAATCCAACTAAATCAAGGAGAAATCAAGCCAAGAAATTGGGGCTTTTAATAAAATCGGGATCACCAAGTTTAGGGGATCACAAGGTATGTAAAATTTTGATATTTAGTAATATCTCGAAATTTTGATGAGCTTGCATGAACGAAATTCTTGCATGAATGTTCAATGATATAGTGATATTAGTGTGGGTATAAGTCTAGTAACAAAACCAAGATGCAAACTTGTAGAATTGTGCCATAATCTAGTGGTTAACCCAAATAACCAAGTATGAGCTAAGTGGGTTTTGTTGATTTGATGAAATTGATGTTCTAATGGTGTTTATAAACATCATACTAACTCATATAAATGAACTACTTGAACAAATTTGAGATTTTGTTAAGAGTTCATAAGTGACTAGAAGTGGGTCTTGACATAAGAGTTAAAACCATGATTTTGATGGTCAAAGTGTGTATATGCTTATAATAACTGAAATTTACATGTTGATTTATTATTACTTGAGGTAGGAATTGGATGACATGTTAGTTAATTTGGCGTCTCAAGAGATGATGCTCACTAAGTGTTGATAATGTGCTTAATTGAGTCTTGTGAACTTGATAGTGCAATCGTATGTGTTAATTGGCGATTTGACTTTTAAAAAGTCAAACCGACCTACAATATGATGAATACTAATTTTTATACGAAAAACGTAAGGTGGGAATAGTCATGATTGATAATGACTAAACTTACGAATTATGATTATAGTTTGACGCTTAACGAGCTAGGTGGAGGCTTGTGGAGGAAGTGGGTCAAACGAATCGAGTACAAAAGAAAAAGCGTGGCTTGGATGCAAGTAAGTATAGCTTACACTAGTCATATAGTTAGAATGTCCTTTTGTTGTTTTGATTTCGAACAAGACAAATGGAAATTTGAGATATGGTGTTTCCGGCGTGTAGTCGTACGGAACAAGATAACCAATAAGGGTAAAGTTGAAATTTGGACACTTGTTGACAATAACGACTAATGGTTTGATGAGTTGTTTGATTTCAGAAATAAATATCGAGTGGATATTTACATCGCTATTACTTAGTAGATATTGAGGCAAGGTACTTAAATGGGTCGATGTAATGATCCAAGCCAGGTACGCATAATAAGATAACTCTCATTTAAATGTAAGGCTAATGAGAGTTAAACGAAGTCTAAAATAAGTTTTTGGTTACCTTAATAGGAAAACCAAATGTTACGGACAATGGTCATTATATTTGAAAGGCCTAGTGCCCTTTCAAATAAAATCATAGTTAAAAGATCGGAGTTTGGGTTAAACAAGTAACTAAAAGTCATTCGTCGTAAATGAAGGACTAATATTGACCAAAACGCCCTTGTAGGCTAAATTGAACAAACAACCCTTAAAGGTTGTTTGGAAACGAGTTTTACAATTAGATAATTACTTAGGAGGAGTATAGAAGTTGAAGGATGTAACACGTTAGTCAAATGGCTCTATTTGAGTCTTTGCCGAAAAATAACGATTTGAAGGGTAAATTTTGGTATATATAAATCACCACATTGAATCCACCACAAGTACAGTTGTGGTGGAAGATCCTTTGATAAGAAATGTGGACATATGTATTTGGAAATGAATGAAAGCAATTGGTGCTTAAAATATGCTTAAATACCTCAAACGGGTTAAAATAAGCATATGGGTGAAAATGGGTTAAAGAAGGTATATAATCCTATAATTGGAACCTAATATGTTAGACATCATTGAATTTAATAGGTTTATGAGAAATAAGGGTCAAACAAACTTGTACGTTTGATAAAATCACGAACGGGTCAAATTTTAGTAAAAGAGTATTAAGCCGAAGACTTAAAAATCTTAAATTTTATCAAGCCGGATGTCGGATTTTAACTCCATATGATGGAGAATCAAATTACAAACATGTAGGAAGAAACGGTAGGTCAAACGGATAAGCGGTTTGAAAGATACGAAAGATTTTGTGTCAAATTACGGCAAAATGGAAAAGCTGGATGCAGGGTCCACCGTAAATTACGGTGCCACCGTAAGTTACGGTGGAGCTGATATGGTTACGGTAGTTACCTACTGTTGTACGGTAGAAGAATATGAACACAGGGGCCACCGTAACTTACGGTGCCACCGTAAGTTACGGTGGAGATCATTTTCAACTTTTTTTTGTTTTTATTTTGAAAATAAATTGTTTCCCGGACTCGTTCGGATATGATTTAAACCCCGTAAGACTAAAGCATTTCATGTTTATGAAATGTAGGTACACTTTGGATGCCGGAAGACTATCAAGCTCAACGAAGAACCGAACACAATAAAGACACATTCTTCCGCACTTTGCCACGTTGTAAATTTTAAACAACGAATTCGATCACGTTTTGTAGAATAACTTATAATTTGTAAAAGTTTTAATAAACCCGTATTTTTATAGTATGTGTAGTCATAGCTACACATCAAATTGTGGTATCTTACATGTAAAATCGCTAAATAGAAAATAGGGTGTTACACCAACCGATCGTATAATGTACAAAAAGTTCTATGACAAATCATGTTCGTTTTAGACAGTATCGTAAAATCTTGAACCGTTTATCTACAAAACCGACTTGGCTCTAACGAGGGTTCTCTCCCTTTTCCTACGGAAAATAACTAAAATTTACGTACACAAATTTTTGCTAGCATGAGCTTGTAACTAGAGAAAAGAGGACTTGAATTTACGTCAAAATACAATGATTTCCAACACGTGTGTGTGGAAAGATAAATGCCAAAGAAGAAGAGACCAAGTTGGACCTTTCTGAGTAATTAGTGGGAATATCTGCGCGTTGCAGCGGGTGTCCGAACTAATATCATATTCAATTATAACGTCTATTACGAGCCACCATACATGAATTTATGTAAGTTTCACATTTTTTTTAATTGTGTGCCTCAACAACGGCTTCCAAAGAAGATAAAAGAACTTAAAATTTACGTATCCATTTTCATCGTAATATTCTAAATCTCTACTAAATGAATTCAGTAACTAAATGTAATTTTATATATTAATGGTATTAGTTTTCCCCACGCTTCGCGGCGGGAGTGTTGTCGTTTTCTTTCACACGCAACGTGGCAAGAGTTAGGTCGTTATCTGGCTTGACCTTCCAAAAATCATAAAGGTGAACACCGATACTGTTTCCATTAGCACAAAATACTGGCAACGGTTTTCTCTCATAAGTAGCTGGGTTCGTGCACACAATACCGCAACCGTAACGTCATTCGCTATAGCGTACGTTATCATGTCAATCGCTATCGTGTACGTTACCAAAAAAATACTTGATTTTGGTTGAACTCTAGGTCTGATGGTGGCAAAAATTTACAAAACTTGAAGAACGGGTTTCTAAAATTTACTTCCATATTAATGATAGTTGTAATATTTATTTTTCATAGCGTTAAATTTCCTAATTATTTACAAATAATGACAACAAATTATTATAATCTCTAATAGTTCATTTTTAAAGTCTAGATTATTTTAGGTTTTGGGGTTTAGTAAAAATTCGCTAACTTGTAAGAATTAATGAATTAAAAGTTTAGCTAGCATATATAGTTTTAGATTTCTATTAATTAATTGTATGATTATAAATCAAAACATATTTAGTTTCTAAATGCTCACCAGCCATGTGTTTGAGGTGAGTGACTGCTTGCCCACTTTTTCAAGCCCTCTGTGAAGTTATTGTTTTGATTTTTAGAATGAAAATTAGAGAAACAAATTAACTGGCATGCTAAATCCAACAAAACAAATTCAATCTCAAGATGATGAGAATGTAATCCAAACCCAATTAAAAAGTGAAACAATTTACAAATTGTACTCATATAGTCCAATAATAATACATGTTATCGTAAAAACAATAGTCTAACTATATATCTTACCTTTTAATAATACATTTTTATTTGCAAAAAAAAACACATTTGTTGATGCAACAAATACAAGACCAATGGTAGTAGCTGGGCTGGTTAGGCAAAAGGGTCGAAGGGTTCAACTTTGCCTAACGCAGGTCGTGGGGTCCCCCCACGTTTGCAAAACGCGGAAGGAGGTTCACTAGCTTGTTTTTGTTATTTGCTGGAGATCCTACTCTGAATTGTATCCAGATTCGGATATGGGAGCAAATAGAATGTGTGTGGTATGTGTGAAAAGGAGTGACTCGCTTGTAAGCAAGTACTCAATGTGAATGACCAGAGATTGGAGAATCAGAGCTGGCCAGGAGATGTTTCTTGAAGTAAATGAAGTGTCAATTTATAGGAGAAGACATTTCCCGAAGTAGAAGTCATTTGACTAGTGATCCTTCTTGCAGTGAGGGGCTTACCCTTTTGGGGGTTGAAGCCTTTTGTCCCCCGGATAATAGCGTGCATTCCTGCAGACCTGCATTGCTTTTGCGGCTGTGGGTTGGTGAAGCAATCCCTGGATGTGACTGGCTACTGTTTCCGTGTTGCTTTTCCCTTCCTCACAGCTTTTTAAGCCTTGAACCCTTTAACCCTTTAAGCATTTACGCAATTAGCCATTTTATTCCGTCTTGGGCTACCCCCGTCATCAGCCCCCCAAGTCAGAGGTTTTTGGGGGATGAGCTCAAAGACGTCTGACTTTTATACGCGTGTTTTACGGCCTAAAAGTTTCAAGGGTTCGATGCTTGAAGGCTTGAAGGGTTGTGATCAGTTAATATTTGAATTTTAAATAACTGACAGTTGATGTGATTGATGTATGGCGGTTCGTAGGGTGGCAGTTACTATTTTCCATTATTACCCCTATTATAGGTTATTTTATATTTTCATATTTCATTTATTTACACAATTTGCTTTGGATAAACATCACTTTCCTTCCTTTTTTCTCTCAACTTTCCCCATTTTCATTCGAAAATCAGGTCAGTTCCATTTCTCTTATTCTCTCTTTAATTGTTCATAGTTATGGGTGCTCGGAAGGATATGGCAAAATCCTTCTCTCGACTGACCCAAGAGGAAGTCGATTTATTTTGTGTGGACTGGGGAATAGGGACAAAGTATTGACCGGTTGCACCGGCTTGCGATAAATCTGTCAATGCTTGTCCTTCTGGTATGATTGCCTTGTATTGTCGTCATTTTGAGTTCTCAAATCTCCGTTATCCGTTTTCAAACTTTGTGTTGAATGTATTGGAATATTATCGAGTGTCTTTTGGTCAAGTTCATCCCCTAGGTATGGCTAGGGTTTTGCATTTCGAAATTCTCTGTCGGGCTTGTGGGTATGATCCCACTCTTTTAGCATTCCGTCGTTTTTTCCGACTTGCTAAAAATGGTGATTGGTTCACCTTCGAAACCAGTCAAGTTGATACTTGTTTGATTTCGTCCATGGTTTCTACACTTGGGGTTTGGAAAGATCGGTTTTTCTGGGTGTCGGAGGAAATTGTTCCTTTCAAACTTGTTTGGAGACACCCGGATGCTGTTCTGAACGAGCCGGAGCCCTTTGATTCCGAGATAAATACCCGTTTTTTAGAAATTCTTAGGGAGTGCCCTTCAAGGCTTCGTCCCTTCCCTGAGCATCTGTTGGTGTTATTGGGTATAAGTAAACTGTGGGAAAATGCTAACCGGGACACGGTGCTTATTAGAGATGGGAAGGGTATGCCTTTATTCCTTTCTTGCTTTTTATTTCTTTTTATTTGTCTGCTTATGTCCTTTTATATTTTGTATTGTAGTTATGTCTGCCTTGGATTTTATTAAGAGTGATGATACCTCTGACGTTGTTTTTGATGATGCTGCTGCTACCCCTGGTGAGAATGCGGTTGTTAAGGGTGCTGATTATAGGTTTGAGGGTTCTGGTTATGTCAATGTTCCGAATGTCAAAGGGTTCACCAAGGTTACTGTGTCCAAAGGTTCTACTCGTCGTTCTCAACGTCATCTGAAGGGTGTTGAGCAGCCTTCTGGCTCAGAGCCTATTGACGTTAGTGATGATATTTAGGCATCAGAGGATCAAGCTGTGGATGTTGGTAAAGGCAAGGAAAAGGAGTTGATTGTTTCGAGCAAGAAGAAGAAATTGGTTAAGAGGGGTACTATTTCTGCTATTGAAGGTTCGTCGGCTAAAAGTGTTGAAAGCTTCGAGGGTTCAGAGGACATTTATGTGCCCAATTGGAAGGTTAAGGTTGGTGACAATTCTAAGGATCCTACTGTGTGTGCTGAAGCTTTGGCTCATTTTGCTCCTCCCGGTGTTCGAGATGCCATATCTGAGATGGAGGCTGATCATCTTATTTCTAGGATGATGCTCAGTTCCTGCAACCTTTCTGCCCTTTTGGCTGAAGGTGTCACACGCTTTGCTAAAGGGATGCGGGAATATGAAGAAACTTCCAAGAAGAAGGAGAAAATGAAGGCTTCCATTGCTGCCATGAAGAAAGAAATTGAGTGCTTTTCTGAGAAGGAGTTGGCTTGGAACAAGAAGATTGAGGAGTTAACTAAGAGGCACGATATTGAGATGGGTGATCTTAGGAAAAGCTTTGAAGCTAACTTATTGAAATTGAAGGCTGACCGGGAGACCTTGGCTGTGCAAAAGAAAGCCTTTGATAAGGAGAAGGATGGTTTGAAAGCTTTGGTTGCCCAAACTACCGGGGATAACCAATGGCTCATTGAACATGGTTTTCATCAGGTGGTTACCTATCTCTTGCACTCTAAGGAATTTAACTCCGCTCTTGGTGATGTCTACACTAAGCTGCTCAATCTGGGAAAACACCAAGGCCTTATTGCGGGTTATAAGCTTCACGAGTCTGACAACCCTTTGGAGAAATCTCCTCTGTACCGTCCTGAAGCTTCTGACGTCTTTAAGAGTTCCGTGGAGCAAATGGAGAGGTTATCCTACCCGTATGTAAGTCAAGTTGCCTCTTGTTATGGTAAGCCTCTCTCTGCTTTACAGGAACTGAAGCCGGATGGTTTGAATGAAAAGTTATATGCTGAACTGCTTGGCTCCCCTTCGAGGAAACGTTCCTTTTCGGGGGATAGTGAGGATACTTTTCCTGGGGAGGCCGATGCTCCGAAGGATGCTAGTTTGGAAGTTTCGGCTGTTGATGATCAAGGTCCGAAGGCTAAGAAGGTTAAGAAGACTAAGAAGGCCAAGGGTAGCATTTCTGGGGCTACTAAGCCTTCTGTTGATGCCTAAAATTCGTAGCTTTCTTAGCACTTTGTTAAAACAATTCATGGTTTGTAACCCTTAAACAATATTAGGTTTTCAGGGACCCTTAAGGTTCCTTTTGGTTATGTTGAAGGCCTGTACGGCCATTTGGACAATGATTAGACTTGCAAGTTACTAGGAATTGCCTTAACTTATGTTTGGAAGTCTTTTAGGACTTTCTTTGACATGGTACGATGTTTTAACTTTCTACTTTATGTTATGTTTTTAGACTTGTGCCTGCTTTTGTTAAGGTAGTTTGTTTGGCTTTAACCTTCCAAGCTTTTTGGCTGTTTGTTAATAGGTTGAAGCCTTTTCGAGTTGTTATTCGGGTGGCTTGAAGCTTTGAAGGCTTCTTGGTCTTGTGCCCTGACTTGGTTTGTATCTTTGTGATTTTTGTCCAAGTGACTTTGTTCTTTTAGATTTGCTTTGTTCTTTTGTAACTTTGTCTTTGTTGGGTTTGTGCTGCCCTTATGTTTTTTATACCTAAAAGGGTTCAGTGCTGCAGACACTTAGCCTTGGCATTTTTAACAAGAAGAGATAGCACCTATCCTTTTTATTATTTCTTTGGTTTTCACTTGACTTTTTCAAGCCTGTTTGCGGATTATATTTTTAAGGCTTAGGGAACATTTGGTGTGGGCTGTTCACACCCGTCTATGAGACAATTTTATGTTTTCTTAACAAGTCTCATGGAGTTGTATTGATTTAGGAACTCACCCCTTATATAGGTTCTTTTTAACCCTCGAACCTATTGAGCGATGTGGCCTGGGAGCTCATCCCCTTACATGGCCCTTGCCATGGAGTTTTTTGCTAGGTTCTCAACCTGGTCTTAGGATAGAAAGACAAGTTTGATAAAACAACTTCATTCATTCAAGCAATACTTGCTTTTTACAAAAGGTATTCATAGTGTTGTTCAAAATACATTTTGCTACAAACCAAACTTTTTTTTTAAACATGGAACCTTTTTAGGGTTTTGCCGTTCCAATGCCTTGGCAGCCTTTTGCCTTCTGAATCTGCCAACTTGTAGGATCCACCCTTGTGTGCTTCAAGGATGGTGTACGGACCCTCCCATTTTGGGCCAAGCTTTCCTTGATTTTCTTTCTTGCTGGCTTCGTTGTTTCTGAGGACCAGGTCCCCTGGCTTGAAACGTTCGTGCTTGACTTTTTTGTTGTAGTAAGCTTCCATTTGTTGCTTGTATTTTGCCTCTTGAATTGCGGCTTGATCTCTTGCTTCCTCTAGGAGTTGTAAATTCAACATGGTCTCTTTTTGGTTTGTTTCGGGATCCATGTTGACAATTCTTTGGGTTACAACTCCTATCTCAGCGGGGATCACAGCTTCGGATCCGAATACCAGGCTATAAGGTGTTTTCTTATGGCTTGTTTTTTTGGTTGTTCTAATTGCCCATAGGACACTAGGCAATTCTTCAAGCCAGTTGCTTTCGTATCTTCCCAATCTTGTCTTGATGCCTTCTACTATGCTTCTATTTGTTCTTTCAACCTGACCGTTTGATTGCGGGTAAGCCACTGAGCTAAAAACCTGATCGATTTTGTATTCTTTGCACCAAACGCTGAAAGGCTTCTCAGCGAATTGTCTTCTGTTGTCGGTAACAAGTACTCCCGGCAATCCATAACGGCAAATGATGTTCTCCCAGACAAAGTCAATGACTTGCTTTCCCGTGATCTTAGCAAGTGGTTTGACCTCAGGCCACTTGGTGAAATAATCTACTGCCACCAACAAGAATTTTACCCCTCCTTTGCTTGGGGGAAATGGACCAACAATGTCCATTCCCCATTTATGGAATGGCCATGCCGAGGTTATCGGGACTAAATCATGCTTGGGACTTTTTGGGATCGGTGCATGGATCTGGCAAGCATCACATTTCTTCAATTCTTCGGCTGTATCGCGATGCATTTAAGGCCAGAAATATCCGAGGTTCATGAGTTTTGCAACTACCGACCTAGCTCCAAAGTGAGCTCCGCATACACCTTCATGAATTTCCTTGATCAAATACTTACTTTGCTCGGGACCGACACATCTTAGCAAGGGAGCAAGGTAACCCCTTTTGTAAAGGGTTTCTCCTTGTAGTATGTATTGCCTTGCCTTGATTTCAACCCTTTTAGCTTCCATTTGATCATTGGGTAATTCACCATTTTTGAGGAACTTTTTTATGGGAGTCATCCAGTTTGGATCTTCTTCGGTAACCACGTCTTGAACCTCCAATTCATTAATGGATGGGGCCTTCAACACTTCTACCAGTACCTTCTTGGTGAGGTGGGCAAAAGTGAGAGATGCACGCTTACTCAGGGCATCGGTCTTTTTGTTTTGAGATCGGGGGATCTGTTTGATGTTACACGCTTGGAAGGTACTCATCAGTTCCTTGGATTTTTCTCTGTATTTTTTCATGTTGGGCTCTTTAGCTATGTAGCTGTCATTCACTTGGCTTGAGACCAGCAACGAATCTGTGAACACTTCAAGCTTTTCAACCTTCATTTCTTTGGCCAACCTTAGGCCGGCTATTAGTGCTTCGTATTCAGCCTCGTTATTGGTGGTCTGAAAATCAAAGCGGAGAGCATATGTGAATTCCAAACCTTTTGGGTTGATCAAAATTAACCTAGCCCCTGACCCTTCAACGCTTGAAGCCCCGTCGGTAAAAAGCTTCCAGGCTTCAGGGTTGGAAGGTTCAGCGGTGGTAGTGTTTACTTCAGTGGTTGTTTGGTTTTGGACTTCCACAATGAAATCAGCCAAGACTTGGGCCTTGATAGCTTTTCTTGGGACATAGGTGATGTTATGTTCACCCAGTTCTATGGCCCATTTGGCTAATCGCCCTGAGTTTTCAGGTTTTTCAAGCACACTCTTAATAGGTTGGTCGGTGACCACTTGTATGGGGTGTGCTTGGAAGTACCTTCGAAGCCTCCTAGCTGTTTGAACTAGGGCTAGGGCAAGTTTTTCAAGGGGAGGATATTTCGTTTCAGCTAATTTTAAAGTTTTGCTGAAAAAATAAACGGGTACCTGGGCCTTGTCTCGCTCAATGGTGAGGACTGCACTGATGGCCTCGTCCGTGATTGAGAGGTACACCGATATTAACTCCCCGGTTTTTGGTGCCGCAATGTCTGGTAGGGAAGCTAGATGTTGCTTCATCTGGTTGAAAGCTTCTTCAGCTTCTTCAGTCCATCTGAAATCCTTCTTATCTGAGCAGTTCTTGAGCGTTTTGTAGAAGGGCAGAGATCTTTCGGCCAACTTTGAGGTAAAACGCTTCAAGGCTGCAAGCTTCCCGTTCAAGCTTTCAACCTCCTTCTTGGTCTTCGGTGGCTTGGTTTCAAGGACGGCTTTTACTTTGTTAGGGTTGGCCTTGATGCTTTGTTTTCCAACAACGTGACCCAAGAATTTTCCCTCCTCGAATCCAAATGAACACTTTTCCGGATTAAGCTTCATGTTAACCTTTCTGAGGTTCTTGAAAGTTTCTTGAATATCATCGAGCATTTGATATTCCGTCTTGCTTTTAATAACCAAGTCATCGACGTATGCCTCCATGTTTTTGCCAATTTGGCTTTCGAAGGCTTTGTCAACGAGCCGTTGATAGGTTGCTCCGGCATTTTTGAGGCCGAAAGGCATCTTTTGATAACAAAAGATCCCTTTGTCCGTGTGAAAGGCTGTCTTTTCCTCGTCCTCTTTCTTCATGAGGATTTGGTGATAACCTTTGTATGCATCAAGAAAGCATTTGAACGAGTAACCTGTGAGGGAGTCAACCTTGAGATCAATTTCCGGTAGTGGATAGCAATCCTTAGGACAAGCTTTGTTAAGATCCTTAAAGTCTATGCACATCCTCCAAGAGTTGTCTGGCTTCTTGACCATAACCGGGTTTGCAACCCATGACTGGTACTTGACTTCTCGGAGAATACCGGCCGACACAAGCTTTTCAACCTCTTGGCAGGCTGCCAGATTTCTATCAGGTGCCAAGCTTCTTTTCTTTTGGACCACAGGCTTGACATCCGGTGGTACTCTCAACTCATGCTCGGCAATGTCCCTAGGGATCCCGGTCATATCTTCTGGACACCAAGCGAATACATCGCTGTAGTGCGTTAGCAATTTTTCAAGGTATGAAAGGGTCTCTTGAGAAAGGTCTGGATTGACCCTTATTCTTTGTTCAGGGTACTTAGGGTTTATGACCAACCTTTACCAGTCTTCTTCACTGTTTGAGCTTTCACCTTCAACCATGTAGGCTTCCTGAGAGGGTTGAAGGGTTGCTACGCCCCTCTCGGTAGGAAATTTGACTGTGCCATGGCCAACAGACACGGCCATGTAAAATGCACACTGCCCTGGTCTTCCAATGATCACATCATAGCTTGAGGGGATGTTGATAACCACAAAGGTGAGTGGTAGGGTTCTTTCTTTTAAACCTTCACTGAAACGAACATTAAGTGTCAGTTGCCCTAAAGGCTTGAGGGGTATGTCGGCGATACCTTTTATAGAGGTTCCAGAGGGTTGAAGCCTTGAACGTTCTTCATTGCTCAAACGGTTGAAGAATTTTTTGAACATGATTTCAGTGGCTGCCCCCGTGTCTATGTATGCCCTATATGCTTGCAATGTTCCCACGGTAGCTTCTACCACAAGAGGGTTAGAGAGATGGTCTTTCTCCGTTGGGGGGAAGCAAACACACTGAAGCTCCCAAGCTTCCAACCGCTGTCTTTTATGAGGAACCCTTCCATCGAAATCCACCATATTGACTTCCTTACCCTTTCCTTCAGCCATTTTGTCCCGGACTCCCTTTACCAAATGAGCGAGTTCTCCGGACTTAACAGCCTCTTCTATTCTTTTCTTGAGTTGGAAGCAATCATTGGTGTGGTGACCTTTTTCTTCGTGAAACTCGTAGTATTGGGTGGAGTTCTCGTTCTTCCTGCTCTTGGGGAGGGGCCTAGGAGGCCGAAAGTTTTGTTTAACTTCTTCTGTTGCAAGGATTTCTTGAGGGGTCTTTGTGAGGGGTGTGAAACTTATGCCTTTTTCCCTGCTTGAAGGGTTCCGACCTTCAGACCTTCGAGGGTCTGAACCCTTTGACCGCCTATCATAGGAATTGAAGTTCCCCCTTTTTCTAGCCGGGCTACTGCTTCGCCAGCCGGATCCCCTTTTTCTTTGTTCTTTAATGTCTACTGCCTCCTCTCCCCGGATGTGAGCTTTAGCCCTTTCGAGAGCCTCTTCCAGGGTCTTGGGCAGGGATTTGTTGAAATCTCTTGTGAGATATTTAGAGGTGATGGCGTTCATGAAACCGGCCACTCTCATTTTCTCGTCTGCCCCTACATAAGTCAGACCTTCCTTCTTGTATCGTTCAATGAACGCACGAAGGCTTTCGTCATCACGTTGTTTTATTTGGAAAATCACTGTTGCGTCTTTGACATATCGCCTTTGTTGGGAGAAATTGGCCAGGAAACCCTTGCTAAGGTCGTCAAAGCTTCGAACGCTTTGAGCAGGTAAGTCGTTGAACCAGATCCTGGCGAATCCAACAAGAGTTTGCATGAACATTAGACAACATTCAGCGTTTGACCATTTCTCTATCCGGGCTGCACCGGTGAAGATCTGAAGATGGTCCTCAGGATCTTCGGTCCCATCATACGTCCTGATGTGGGACGGCATCTTAATCTTTGATTGGAAATCATAATCGGCGATCTGCCTTGAAAAACACGAAAGGTTACTGGGCTTGTATGGTTTAGCCAAGTCTTCTTCAGCCCTTGCATCCATATTGTTGCCATTGCCGTCATTTCCCTGGGTGGCTAGCACTTGATTAATGAAGTGTTGCCACGGGAAGTTGGCCATCAGTTGGGTCATCATATTGGGCATGAGGTTGAAACCTTGAAGGCTTCCTGGGCCAACTGAGCAGTTTATTCCGAGGGGAGCGCTCATAACAGCACTTCGTGCTAAAGGGAGCACGGACAGAGCTTGCTCCCACGTGGTTGTTATAGATGCCGGATAGCTTGTTACTGGGGACTGTAGGAGCTGGTCAAGGGTTAGCTCATGTCCCAAAGGAGCACCACTAGTAATTGGTTGGGAAGAGAAGATAGGATGCACCGTAGGATTTGTCATAGTGGACAGATAAGGGTGATGGTTTGAAGGATTACTGGGACCAGCCTCACTTCTTGTCGTAAAAGGAGGGGGAGGTGGTCCGGGAGACAACGTTGGTTCCGGTTCATCATAGTCTAAACGAATCCTCACTCCTTTTTCTCTTTCTCTACTCACATGTTGGTTGAGAAGGGACCTCAACTCAAGGAAGTTGTTGGCAACCCCTTCGGGGGTGAGCTCAACACGTGCTGGGGCGTCAGAGACACCGATATTGGGAGATGGAACCCCGGATCTGGACGGGGTTGGTGTGTTGAAGGTGAGGAACTCGGGTGTGCTCCCCGGAGTTGAGAAAGAAGTCGGTTTAGCCATGTGAGCTTGGCTACTACCCGGAGTAGAAGTGTTTGGAATCTGATTTACTTCTTCCGGGGATCCACTTTCAGACATGGTGGTTTTAAGTGAAGAGAGCTACACTACTAGGTCTTTTTGAGAAGAAATAGCGGCGTAGCCCCACGGTGGGCGCCAACTTGTTGAAGCAACAAATACAAGACCAATGGTAGTAGCTGGGCTGGTTAGGCAAAAGGGTCGAAGGGTTCAACTTTGCCTAACGCAGGTCGTGGGGTCCCCCCACGTTTGCAAAACGCGGAAGGAGGTTCACTAGCTTGTTTTTGTTATTTGTTGGAGATCCTACTCTGAATTGTATCCAGATTCGGATGTGGGAGCAAATAGAATGTGTGTGGTATGTGTGAAAAGGAGTGACTCGCTTGTAAGCAAGTACTCAATGTGAATGACCAGAGATTGGAGAATCAGAGCTGGCCAGGAGATGTTTCTTGAAGTAAATGAAGTGTCAATTTATAGGAGAAGACATTTCCCGAAGTAGAATTCATTTGACTAGTGATCCTTCTTGCAGTGAGGGGCTTACCCTTTCGGGGGTTGAAGCCTTTTGTCCCCCGGATAATAGCGTGCATTCCTGCAGACCTGCATTGCTTTTGCGGCTGTGGGTTGGTGAAGCAATCCCTGGATGTGACTGGCTACTGTTTCCGTGTTGCTTTTCCCTTCCTCACAGCTTTTTAATCCTTGAACCCTTTAACCCTTTAAGCATTTACGCAATTAGCCATTTTATTCCGTCTTGGGCTACCCCCGTCATCAACATTAATCCCACCTTTTTATAATAACTGTATTGTTTAAACCAACAAATGATAAGGCTCTAATGTCTGTCATCACAAATTATATATACTACCTCAAACAAACAAAGAAAAAACATAACTGGATTAATACAAAAAATAAGGCGTTACATTTGCTTCTTACTATCATTTCAATGTCATCTAATGACGAGACATATGGAGGTACCAAAACCGGTGCCATGAACAACATTTAAATCACTGTTGGGTGGAATGATTTTTATTTCCGGTTCTACCCCTAAAAAAGAGGGTAGAGACATAAGCAAAAAATCTGTAGTAAAATATCTAGTGAATATTGATAGCACCACAAAAGAAATTTATAATTAATAGATGTGGAATAAAAGTCAGTACTTCCAAATAATTATACATCTTAGTTACCAACCCTAAATTGATGAACTTTCTTTTGTATGTATTGGAGCGTTCATGATTTCCATTACTTACTAGTGATCGACCAGAGAATTTGATGCATAAAAAGTGGTTTGTTTTAGTGTTTATTTAGGATCGAAGCAACACGAGTTCTTAAGAATAAGAAACTTGCTTCAGTTTTCTACTGAGCTGATGACGAATGAATCGGATAAGGGACACGGCAATAGCGCGGGGGTTAATTAACATGTATGTATATGTGAAGGTTTGAGAGAGCGGACATAGCTTAATATTGGGACTCATGTGGTCGTATATGGAATATATAAATATACATCTGAAGGTTCAAATGATTTTATAAGTCATCGATTACAGGTTGGGGTTATTAACACCATAATGAGAAATGATGTTGGCTTTAAGACTAACTCATAAATGACTGATGACGGTTGATTGACTTATAAGGTAGTATAGATTATAGATAGTATAGATATAGTCCATATAAATCTATTTATTATATTTATACATACTATTATGAAAAAGGCTGCATGCCTAACCTTTAATTTAATCAATTAATTCTTTAATTATTATAAAACTTTTATTTAATTCCTTAATTTAATTCAATTAATGGAAGACATAAGTGAGCATGGATTCCATGGATGAAATGTGTAGATTGCCCTCAAATGTCTTAAAACTTTGGACAATGTCCAACTTTCCCCCCTCTAAAATGGCTTGCTTCATTTATACATGATGCTTCAAGATTTGTACCTATGACAAAATTACGAAAATGGTAGAAAACCCAGTCTTTTTAGTAATAAGGTATTATAGATATAGATAGATTTGTTATAATATTTGTCGATTCATCGGACCATCCATTTCAAAGTTAATCAAACGGCCTACTTTTTTTTTGAAAGGTGAACTTCTAATGGTGACCATTGTCACATCCACACATTGCGGACCCTCTCCAAGAACGTGGGCCCAGATAGCAAGGCCAGCGCTGGCTTAACTAGTCTTGAGTCGAAGGCTTTCCCTCAAAAACCGTACTGCCTCCACACGATTTTACTCGATGGAGTAACAGCCGGATGAAAATCGGAGTGACGCTCAGGATCAATCCCTCCTCGGTGGGGTTTTCACCATCATAGCGCACATGTCACACCCATTTGCCTTCGCCGAGAATCGAACCGGAGTCTCATAAGGAAACACCCGGTCCAACAACCAACTGAGCTAGAGGGGTGGACATCAAACGACCTACTTTCTTGACCTTAATTCTTTTCTTTACAACTTTTTATAATAATCAAGAGTAAATTACAAAAATTGTCCTTTATGTATGTCACTTATCGCAAACCGTGTCATTTGTCTTCAATAATTACAGAAAACGTACTCGATGTTTGCAGACGTTTGCAAGTTATGTCTTTTAACCCTAACTCAATTAATTTTTGTGGTTAAATCTGACTAAATGAACCCCACATGAGGATATTTTGGTCTTTTCATATTATAATACAATTATAATTTTATTTTTGTATAAAACATATAAAACCCACCCACCCTCACCCTATCCTCCCTCTTTCTCTCTCAAAATACTGTAAAGTCTCTCTCTAACCTAGCTGCCACCACCACTAGTCCACTACTCAACCACCGTCAACAACATCACCAAGAACACCACCACCAAGAACACCACCACCAACAGACTTATCTCTATTTCATTTGCTCAAATTCTCTCTCCTCTACCCTAATTATCTATAACCGTCTCCTTCCTCCTGCCATTCAAGTGCTTAAATTCTTTATCTATGTCCATGAATACATCTTGGAATTCAAGGGATTTGGTGCAGGTGGACCCAAATCTCTCACTCATGTTTGCTAAAAGTTGTCTTCTGAATGTGTTACAGTTGTTGGGCCATGGGCCAGATCTCAATGTGTTACACTTGAACCCGCAACCGAACTTGAACATCCATGGGCCAGATCTAAAAGTGGGTTTAGGTTTGGGTCAGGTGAATTCAAATGGCGAGGCTAAAGAGTCGAAGGTGGAGAAATAGCACTTAAACAAACCGCCTAATCCTAACCCTGTATTTGATGCGGTGGATAACCAAACAAATCCCTCAATTTCGTGTTACTCTGATGCACGCCACCAGAAGGTGTAGATGGATGAATCAGAGGGACACAAATTAATAAAATAAGCATCATTCATTGCTAATACATACATAGATTCTTTATGTCCTTTAGCAGATATAGGAATATGCAAACATATCCTTGAGATTAATTTATTTGCACTGAAATATTATTACATGATCCTTCCGGTGAAAGAGAAAAGGTAATGTGCGTTCTTGATGATGTTGTTGACAGTGGTTGTGGTGGTGGTGGTGGTGGACTGGTGGTTGAGTGGTGATGGGTGGGGCTTGGGTTGGGTGCACCGTGTGGCAGAATAATTAAAAAAAAAAAAATACAAAAAATTTATAAAAAATCACACAACATTTATAAAAAAACCTACAACTTCATTAAAATTTTAAAAATTACATAATACTAAAAATTACATAATTTCTAAAAATTACAAAATAACAAACCTAAAGCGTTAAATAAATTTAAAAAAGGTCGATCTTGTCGAACGCCTTTTTTTCCTTGTCTCGAAACTCTATGTTAGCCACCGCCACCCGGTCCTCATGGCTTAACTCGCCACCGGGAACGGCTTCGTAATAAGCCTTGAAACGCTCGAGCTTGGGCCGTAGCTCGCGCCATTTATGTTGGCACGCGTTGAGGTTGTAGCCAGTGGGATTGTTGGGTTCGTGGGATGGAGGGACCAGTGGGTTGGGGTTACAATATATAGAGGCCTTTGGGAGACCCGGGTGGCGGTTCGAGAAGATGGGGGGACCGTTTGAATTTTAAAATTCGAAATTTAAAAACACTGCCTGACGTGGCGGGTGAGCCAATGAGATTCAGCCAACTAGCATGGCCATACCGCCCCACGCCCGGCTTGAAACCCAAGCCCCAAGGGCCACACCCCAACCCAAGCCCACCCGGGGTGGTGCCTTGGGTGTTTTCCCCCAACCCACGCCCAAACCCCCGCCCCATACCCCACGGTCTAAGTAAAATTATAATTGTATTAAGATGGGACAAGACCACATTACCCTTATGTGGGGTCTATTTGGTCAGATTTAACTATAAAAACTAACTGAGTTGGGGCTAAAGGACATAACGTGCAAGGGTTTGCAAACATCGAGTACGTTTTTTGTACTTTTTAAAGATAAAGGACATAGTTTGCAATCTAGTGTCAACATAAAGGACGATTTTTGTAATTTACTCAATAATCAATGATAGCTACTATTAACCACATGCAGGGGCGGATCTTAGTGGAGCCGTGGCAGGGCCACGGCCCTGGCAAGTTTTTCGGCCGTAGCGCTAATTTTTCGCATTTCGATCGAAATTTTGTATATATACTATGTTCGGCTCTGGCAAGTTTTTCGGCCGTAGTACTAATTTTAGTGCCCGTGTCTTTCGGCCCTGGCAGGTTCAACGGGCAAGATCCGCCACTGACCACATGTAACATGTTTAATGGTTGAAAGATTAAAATATTTTATAAGACTTCTTATTTATTAAATTTCTACCGACATAAACTTTTTACGATTTTTTATTGTTAAATAATCAATGGTAGCCTATTAAACCACATGTAACATGTTTAATAGTTGAAAGATTAAAAATATTTTATAAGACTTCTTATTTATTCAATTTCTACCGACATAAACTTTTTACGATTTTTTATTGCTAAAACTAGTCACAATACCCGTTTGGAGGACTTTAAAATTTAAAGTAACTCGATTTTATACCGTCTTATAAAAATGTATTATATTTTTCCTAACTTATTTTTGAACAAAATTTACATCAACACGTAGTCCAAGTGAAAACGTACATAAGACTATTGCCATCGGTGACTTTTGAAAAGGGTCGGTTGCCAGAATCAACATGGTCGGTTGCCATCGGTGACTTTTGAGAAGGGTCGGTTGCCAGAATCAATAAAAAGAAAAGTTAAATTGAGCAGGCGTGTTGATGTCCCACGACTATGGGCGGAGATTAAAACCACAAGTTTTCTTTTGATAAAAAATAGAGCGAAGATGAATACGCTAGATTGGCAGAACTGATGTAATTTTAATGTATTCTAAATTGTATTTCTCTTTCTAGCATCTTGCTAGTTTTTTGTGGTTTCTAATAAAATCAGCCGTTAAAAGAAAAAAAAAAAAAAAAACACTTAGGTGGCAACCATAATTCCAGCCACATGTCACCTTTTCATTTGTTCTATTTATATTTTCTTTTTTCTTTTCTTTCCTAAATATTCATTTCAATTTTAAATTAGTTTTTTAATAACTTTTAATATTATTTTTTTCTTTAAAACTCAAAATACGGACTTGTTTAGTTTTTTTAACGACCTGGTATAAATTTTATTAAAAACCAAGTTTGTTAAAAAATTTGTATTTTTTAATAAAAAAGATAAAAAAAAAATTGATTATCTTTGATTTATCTTATTTGACACATGACAACATTCTACTGGTTTGAAATATTCTTTAGATAAAGATTACTAATAAATTAAAAATAACCAGACAATTGTATTTAACCATTACAGGTCTTCCCGTTTTTCTCCACCAACAATCTGCAATACTAGAATAATTTTGGTTCTCTGTTTCATCAGAAGCTATAATGATTCTATTACATATGGGTGTTTGAAGTGTGAACAACTTTAAGAACTACAAACAAACTCATATGATCATTTCAACTTCTCTAAATCTTTTATATTTTAGAAAACACGTGGCTGGTTTTATAAGAACTAAAGCAAACTCTAATCAGGCTATAAATAGTTATGCTAAGCTTGGATAAAACATTGCAATCTATTATTTCTCATTCAACTAGCTTGTCACCACATATATAAGCAGTCATGAAGATGAACATTGAAAAACACTCAAGCAAATTCATAAAACCCTTAGTTCCAACTCCTCCAACCCTACGTTATTACAAGATTTCCTTCCTTGATGAGTTAGCCCCTTCCATGGATATAGGCGTTGTTCTTTTCTTCTCCGAAAATAACAATGACCACAACACAAAGTTTGTTACACAGCTAGAACAATCACTTGAAAAAACTCTACCGCGATTTTACCCTCTAGCAGGTAGGTATGTCGATGAAACGTACACTGTCGATTGCAATGATGATAGCGTTGAGTTCATACATGCCAAAGTTAACATCAAACTGCAAGATATTATTGCTAACGAAAAGAATAGTAAGCTTGTGGATAAATTTATTCCACCCAAGACCGGGGAAGCTAACGTGTTACTTGCAATTCAAGCAACCATGTTCGAGTGCGGAGGTGTAGCTGTCGCAACCCCCGACCCCTGCCTTGGGAGGCAGGCGGCCGCGGCCTACTTAGAGATGGTGGTATCGGTGTTTATCATTATTTGGCAATGGAATTTACATCAGGACCGTAGTTAAGAAATATTTTATCAGAGTAAAATACCACATTTTCATAGTAGTAAACACATTGGGATAAAACCCAAGTTTTCATTACAAACATGATTATAGGGATAAACCATAATTTATTGAATAAAACAGCTTTCTTTATTTAGGTAACTTTTATAGCCACATTTTCCAAGTCTTCAGTGCTCTCCAGCTGGCTTCTATTTTGGCTTTCACATTTTGTTACCTGAAACGCGTTTTAAAAACATTTGTCAGTGGGAAATACTGGTGAGTGAATCCCAATTTAATCAAAATAGATTTTATCCTTGTACAGTATTGAGAGCAATCAGAAATTACATTTGTTTATTATTCTACCTTAATTACCACCCACGGTACTGTCGACCCGACTTGTGTTCATGTTACTACTCACAGTGTAGTAACAAATTTTCTATACAAAACCCCAACATACCGACGATAATTGTAGAATTACAAATACTCAATCACTGTTAATTATCATGTAAAACAATTGAGGTTTTGTAAAAACAGTTTGCAAAAAGAAAGGATTACTCACTTTGCTAATTTAGACTTTTTCCTGTGGTTTCCTGGTTATAATCTAATAAATTAAACAATGCACACGCGTTAGTATAATAACCCAATATTTACATTAGTTATACCCTTCCCGAGACAGAACTCCAACGACTACGTCGGACAGAACCTCGACAGCCGTTACGGAGCACTAGATCAATCGGGCAGCGTATCTAATACGTAGCCGGGGGTTAAAATACTTACAACGAGGCAGAGCTTCGCTATTTTAGTGGGTATAATGCCCGGGTATAATAATTGCTACGTAGAAATTGAGAGAGAAAGTGAATTGTGAACGGGTGGGGCTGAAGGCTGATGGCCTCCATTTATAGGGCTGCTGTAACACCCCGAAAATATAAAACTTCATATTGGAACTATAAAGTATAAATAGACGAGAATTTACTAACTAGGAATTTTTAACCTAGTTAGTTACAAGACTAGAAATAGCCTATAATAGGGTTAAAAGCTACTAAATGATATGTTGAACAAAGTAGAGGGGCCTTAGTTGTTAAATTTGAAACTAGATTAGTTAAAACAAATAAAAATAAACCAAACACCCTATTTAGGGGTGTCTGGTCGATCAAGTAAAGCAGGGGGCGATCCCCACTCCTCCAAAACCCTAAAACTTCTTTAATCTTGCAAATTGAAGGATTAATCCAAGTCGAAATCGAAAATTGAGCTTAGAATCATGATCCTCATCACAAGAGGATTGTAAGGTATGTAAAATCTGATGAAATATCTCAACTTGAATTTCTCATGATTTTGGAAATTCTGAAATTAGATGTTGCATGTGTGTTATTTGGTTAGATTAGAGTTGATATGGTGTCTAGAAGTGAAACCTAGCCAACTACATGTGAAATCATGACCAAATTCAGAAAAATTCCATGAACACCTTGAAGGTGGGTTGTGGGTTTTACAAGATGATGATGAACACTAGGGTTTAGAATGACTATTCTAGTGTAATTCGATCTTAGAAGGTGATTTCAGAAAAAGTATGATGTTTAAATGCTATGTGAAGGCTTTATTGAAGTTAAGTTAACTAAATAGCAAGTTATAAACATGAATATGAAAGATGTAAGAATTCTACCCTTATAGTGTTTGTTGAAATGCCTCAAAGAAGGCTTGAAACTGAATTGTTAAGTTAAAAACGCATAATTATGAAGTATGACAAAATGTGCGTTATGTATGTAAAACATAGAGTTCTAAACATAAAGTGATTGAACTCTATAGGAAAGGAAGCCGGGGCATCTAGCGGGCAAACCGGTGTGGACGCACGTTTGAAGGGCTTGCTTTAAAGGTATGTAACTTGATCCGTTACATTAAGTAAATTTGACGATTATCACACTAGTAGTCGTATCATAGAATAAGAGTTGTTTTGAGTTGAAGTAATAATGTCGCAATAGTGAATAAAAGTACAAATTTGATTAGAACTCGTTGGTGGTCGTAATAAAGGAAGATTCCTTAGACTAGCCAAACGGGTTGAATAATCAAGTATAGCATGGTTAATGCTTCGAAGTATGATTGATTGATCTTTGATATGGGTCAATATATAACATGTTAAAATTTCGAGATTTTAATGTATTGATATGTTAGAAAAACGAAAATCCGAGAGTTGGGTTTGAGTGCAAAAGAACTAAACAAACAAAATTATGGATTTCCAGAAGCTACCGTAAGTTACGGTGGTACCGTAACTTACGGTAAAGGCCAGATTTTTACGGCAGGTTTCATCTGTTTTACGGTGGACCAAATGATTTCAGAACCTACCGTAACTTACGGTGACACCGTAAGTTACGGTGGAACCAGAAAACAAAACAATGTTTTGTTATTCATATTTTGATGTTGGATCTGGTATTCACGTATTATATAACAATGTTAGAACTAATGTTTTAAAGATTTTGACCATAGGTAACAAGATGGATCTTACGGATGGCGGTCAAGCGAATGATGAAGAACCGAACACGATTTTTGAAGCTTCCGCAATGTTTTAATTATACTTAGATTTTGTTCCTGGTTTGTAAATAATTTCTTTAACAATTTTGAATGTTCCAACTTAGTCATTAGTTGACTAAGGTAATGTTACTTATGAAACTCATGTTAATTTTAATATCTTTCGGTATAAAATATATAAAATTTGTGATTTATTCAAGTAAAATTTAAGGGTGTTACAAGTTGGTAATCAGAGCTTAAGGTTGTCAACAAAGTGTTCGGTTCAAGCTTGATCGATCGTCCGGTAAGAATTAACTTATTTTGTTAATAAATTATGTATTATGTAAAGAATGAGAAACGAACAAATATGCATGAAAAGAGTGTGTAAGCTCACTCAAATACAAGAAATGCATGAAACAAGAACGATTAAATCAAGTTATGAACTTGATTGAATCAAAACAAGAACGATTAAATCAAGTTATGAACTTGATTGAATCAAAACAAGAACGATTAAATCAAGTTATGAACTTGATTGAATCAAAACAAGAACGATTAAATCAAGTTATGAACTTGATTGAATCAAAACAAGAACGATTAAATCAAGTTATGAACTTGATTAAATCAAACAAGTAAAACATGTGTTATAAATGGAATGTTTAACAACCTATGTAAACATTTCAGAAATAGAGATGGCAGATGGAGATAATGATGATGCGGTGCCAAGAGTCACCGAACAAATGAGGGAAGTGATTGCCGAACAGGTTGGAAAGGCGATCGAAAATAGTTTGTCGGGCTTTATTGATAAAATTCAAAACACAGTTTTATCAATAGTAGAAGAGAGAATCAAGAAATTGGAAGATGATTCAAATTTAGCAAAGGAAAAGCATGGAGGACGAAAGCCTTGTTCATATAAGGAATTCATGGCCTGTAAACCGCCAATATATAATGGGGAGGTTGACCCAATAGTGTGCCAACGATGGCTAAGTGATATCGAAGGGGTATTCGAGAGGACCCATTGTGACGAAGATGACTACGTAGCCTATGGTACGGGTCAACTAAGGAGTCAAGCGAAAGATTGGTGGGATAACAAAAAGAGAGAGATCGGTATTGAAGCTGCTAAGGTCATGACTTGGGAAGAATTCAAGACGCCATTTCTTAAACATCATAGCCCCAAGGCGGTTATGAATAAAATCAAGGAGGAGTTCATGCAACTTAGGCACAAGAGTGAGACCATAGACAAGATTACGGCAACGTTTATGGATAAGATGAAGTTTTGCGATGATCTAGTGACGAATGAAGAACAAAAGATATACTACTACCATAACATGTTGAGTGCTGAGTATAGGGAATTTATCACCCCTTCCAAATACGAGACCCTTACCGAGATCATAAATGCTGCTCGGGAAAGGGAGATCGAACTGAAAAAGAGCATCGAAAGGGGTGAACGGAAAGCACAAGATGTAAACCCAAGCCCTACTAAGAAGGCACGAACAAACGAAACCGCAAAGAAATTTGATACGAAAGGCGGGTCGCCAAGTTGCAGAATCTGCGGAAAGGGTCATAAAGGCGAATGTCGTTACAAGGATAAGCCTTGTCCCATATGCAAAAAAACGGGACATATGGCTATGTCGTGCCCGGAGAAAGTGACAGTTTGTTACAATTGTTATCGAACGGGTCACAAAAAGTCGGAATGCCCAGAACTGGTTGGAAAGAAGGACGGGCAGGACCCGAAAGGTGAAGCCCCAAAAGCAAAGGCAAGATCTTTTCAACTAACCGCCGCAGAAGCAAAGGTTGAACCGGACGTGGTTTCAGGTATATTTGCTGTAAATTCGATTCCTGCACGCGTGTTATTTGATACGGGTGCGAATAAATCCTTTATTTCATACGGATTTATTCGACATCCTTCATTTGTTCTAACAAAATTACCTGTGCCCTTAGAAGTGGAGATAGGTAATAACAAGAGCTTTATTGTTTGTGATGTATGTGAAAACTGTAAACTGAGCATTGATGACGAAGAATATTTGATAAACCTAATCCCGATGTCAATGGGAGAATTTCAAGTAGTCGTTGGGATGGATTGGCTATCTCAACACCATGCAAAGGTCATGTGTTTTCGTAAAGAGATAAAACTAACATCTCCGAGCGGAAAATACGTCACCATTTATGGCGAAAAAGGAGGCAACCCCATAGTATGCTCAATGTTGAAAGCTCACAAGCTTATGAAGCGAGGATGCAAGGCATTCATGATATACGCCAATGAGCCCGAAAAAGAATCACGAAAGATCGGAGATGTACCGGTAGTACGAGATTATGAAGATGTGTTTCCTGAGGATTTACCGGGAATACCGCCTGAACGGGAAATAAAGTTCGGGATCGAATTGATTCCGGGCGCGAAACCCGTAGCAAAAGCCCCGTACCTACTTGCACCGTCGGAATTACAAGAGTTGATGTCCCAAATCCAAGATCTGCTTGACAAGGGATTCATAAGGCCGAGTGTGTCTCCTTGGGGCGCACCGGTGTTGTTCGTGAGAAAGAAAGACGGGAGCATGCGCATGTGTATCGATTACCGGGAGTTAAACAAACTCACGGTAAAGAACCGATACCCGCTCCCGAGGATAGATGACTTATTCGACCAACTACAAGGTGCGAACTGGTTTTCAAAAATTGACCTTAGATCGGGGTATCACCAACTAAAGGTCAAAGAAGAAGATGTGCCGAAGACGGCTTTCCGCACGAGATACGGACATTACGAATTCCTCGTGATGTCATTTGGGCTAACAAATGCACCTGCGGCTTTCATGGACCTCATGAACCGGGTTTGCAAACCAATGTTGGACAAGTCGGTCATTGTGTTTATCGATGATATCTTGGTGTATTCAAAAAGTGAAGTTGAACACGCACATCATCTGCAAGAAGTATTAGAGACACTGAGAAGAGAGAAGTTATATGCAAAATTCTCTAAATGTGCCTTTTGGTTACGAGAGGTACAATTTCTTGGCCATGTCATAAGTGCCGACGGAGTATTGGTGGATCCGTCAAAGATAGAGGCTGTGTCAAAATGGAATTCCCCGAAGAACCCTTCGGAAATAAGAAGCTTTTTGGGGCTTGCGGGATATTATAGGAGATTCATTCAAGATTTCTCCAAGATTGCGTCACCGCTAACAAAGCTAACACGAAAGAAAAAGAAGTTCATTTGGGGTGTCGATCAAGAGAAAGCGTTTCAAACGCTAAAAGAAAAGTTAACTCAAGCTCCGGTATTGACGTTGCCGGACGGAGTCGAAGACATGGTGGTTTATTCGGATGCTTCACTATCGGGGCTCGGTTGCGTGTTGATGCAACGGGGCAAGGTAATAGCCTATGCCTCGAGACAATTGAAGATACATGAGAAGAAATATCCCACGCACAATCTCGAGTTGGCTGCGGTGGTATTTGCATTAAAAATATGGAGGCATTACTTGTATGTGGTAAAGTGCACCATATTCACCGACCACAAGAGCTTGAAATACTTCTTTGATCAGAAGGAGTTAAATATGCGACAAAGGCGATGGCTGGAAACGATGAAAGACTACGATTGTGAAATACATTATCACCCCGGAAAGGCTAATGTGGTAGCGGATGCTCTGAGAAGAAAAGCGGACTACGTCCCAATACGAGTAAGGTCGATGCAACTCGTGGTGACCTCGGGTATACTTGAACGTATTCGAGAGGCGCAGTTAGAAGCAGTAAAAGAAGAGAATTGGAAGAAAGAAAGAATAATTGGTCAATTGAAAGATTTGTCGGATGGGAATCACGGGTTGAAGACTCGGTCCGGAAGGATATGGGTCCCACATACTTGTGGAGTGAAGGCGCTTCTACTTACTGAAGCTCATAAATCCCGTTATTCAATTCATCCGGGTACGACCAAGATGTACAATGATTTGAAACAAAATTATTGGTGGCCCGGAATGAAGAGGGATGTGGCGAAGTATGTGGAAAAGTGCTTGACATGTTTACAAGTCAAGGCGGAGCACCAGAAACCATATGGCAAACTCCAACCGTTAGAAATTCTGGTTTGGAAATAGGAACATATTACAATGGACCTATTAACCAAGTTGCCTAAGACGAATCGTGGTTTCGATGCCATTTGGGTAGTGGTAGATAGATTGACGAAAAGTGCTCACTTCATTCCGATTCGTGAGACTTATACGTCAGAAAAGATGTCAGAAGTTTACACTAATGAAATAATAGCACGTCATGGGGTTCCGGTATCCATCGTGTCTGATAGGGATACCCGGTTTACTTCAAATTTCTGGCGAGATTTCCAAGAGCAAATGGGAACCAAATTGTTCATTAGCACTGCGTACCATCCTCAAACGGATGGACAAAGTGAAAGAACAATACAAACATTGGGGGACATGCTACGAGCGTGTATAATCGACTTTGGAGGCAGTTGGGATGTTCACCTACCGTTAGTCGAGTTTTCGTATAACAACAGTTACCAATCTAGTATTAAGATGGCACCGTACGAAATGCTTTACGGTAGGAAGTGTCGAACCCCGGTATGTTGGGGTGAAGTGGGTCCACGCGAACTCGCCCACCAAGATATAGTACGATCCACGCATGAAAAGATTGAAAAAGTTCGGGCACACTTGAAAGCAGCTCAAGACAGGCAAAAAGCGTATGCTGATAAAAGAAGGCCAATTGAATTCCAAGTTGGTGACATGGTCATGCTAAAGGTTTCCCCATGGAAGGGCGTTATTAGATTCAGAAAAAGGGGAAAACTAAGCCCGAGGTTTATTGGGCCATTCAAAATTATCGGGAAAGTTGGCAAGGTAGCTTACCGCCTTGAGCTACCGGAGGAACTAAGTGGGATTCATGGCACGTTTCACGTGTCACAATTACGAAAGTGCCTAGTGGACGAAACAGCCTATATCCATTATGATGATATCGAAGTGGATAATAGTCTGAATTACGCTGTGAGACCGTTGGAGATTTTAGATCGAAAGGTCAAACACTTACGAAATAGACAAATTGATCAAGTCAAAGTCAAATGGGAGCATAGAAAAGGCTCGGACACCACGTGGGAGACCGAGGAAGAGATGCGTCGGCTCTACCCTACATTATTTGGTACGTACTTCGGTTTCGGGGACGAAACCCTTTTAAGGGGGGTGGACTTGTAACACCCCGAAAATATAAAACTTCATATTGGAACTATAAAGTATAAATAGACGAGAATTTACTAACTAGGAATTTTTAACCTAGTTAGTTATAAGACTAGAAATAGCCTATAATAGGGTTAAAAGCTACTAAATGATATGTTGAACAAAGTAGAGGGGCCTTAGTTGTTAAATTTGAAACTAAATTGGTTAAAACAAATAAAAATAAACCAAACACCCCATTTAGGGGTGTCTGGTCGATCAAGTAAAGCAGGGGGCGATCCCCACTCCTCCAAAACCCTAAAACTTCTTTAATCTTGCAAATTGAAGGATTAATCCAAGTCGAAATCGAAAATTGAGCTTAGAATCATGATCCTCATCACAAGAGGATTGTAAGGTATGTAAAATCTGATGAAATATCTCAACTTGAATTTCTCATGATTTTGGAAATTCTGAAATTAGATGTTGCATGTGTGTTATTTGGTTAGATTAGAGTTGATATGGTGTCTAGAAGTGAAACCTAGCCAACTACATGTGAAATCATGACCAAATTCAGAAAAATTCCATGAACACCTTGAAGGTGGGTTGTGGGTTTTACAAGATGATGATGAACACTAGGGTTTAGAATGACTATTCTAGTGTAATTCGATCTTAGAAGGTGATTTCAGAAAAAGTATGATGTTTAAATGCTATGTGAAGGCTTTATTGAAGTTAAGTTAACTAAATAGCAAGTTATAAACATGAATATGAAAGATGTAAGAATTCTGCCCTTATAGTGTTTGTTGAAATGCCTCAAAGAAGGCTTGAAACTGAATTGTTAAGTTAAAAACGCATAATTATGAAGTATGACAAAATGTGCGTTATGTATGTAAAACATAGAGTTCTAAACATAAAGTGATTGAACTCTATAGGAAAGGAAGCCGGGGCATCTAGCGGGCAAACCGGTGTGGACGCACGTTTGAAGGGCTTGCTTTAAAGGTATGTAACTTGATCCGTTACAATAAGTAAATTTGACGATTATCACACTAGTAGTCGTATCATAGAATAAGAGTTGTTTTGAGTTGAAGTAATAATGTCGCAATAGTGAATAAAAGTACAAATTTGATTAGAACTCGTTGGTGGTCGTAATAAAGGAAGATTCCTTAGACTAGCCAAACGGGTCGAATAATCAAGTATAGCATGGTTAATGCTTTGAAGTATGATTGATTGATCTTTGATATGGGTCAATATATAACATGTTAAAATTTCGAGATTTTAATGTATTGATATGTTAGAAAAACGAAAATCCAAGATCTGCTTGACAAGGGATTCATAAGGCCGAGTGTGTCTCCTTGGGGCGCACCGGTGTTGTTCGTGAGAAAGAAAGACGGGAGCATGCGCATGTGTATCGATTACCGGGAGTTAAACAAACTCACGGTAAAGAACCGATACCCGCTCCCGAGGATAGATGACTTATTCGACCAACTACAAGGTGCGAACTGGTTTTCAAAAATTGACCTTAGATCGGGGTATCACCAACTAAAGGTCAAAGAAGAAGATGTGCCGAAGACGGCTTTCCGCACGAGATACGGACATTACGAATTCCTCGTGATGTCATTTGGGCTAACAAATGCACCTGCGGCTTTCATGGACCTCATGAACCGGGTTTGCAAACCAATGTTGGACAAGTCGGTCATTGTGTTTATCGATGATATCTTGGTGTATTCAAAAAGTGAAGTTGAACACGCACATCATCTGCAAGAAGTATTAGAGACACTGAGAAGAGAGAAGTTATATGCAAAATTCTCTAAATGTGCCTTTTGGTTACGAGAGGTACAATTTCTTGGCCATGTCATAAGTGCCGACGGAGTATTGGTGGATCCGTCAAAGATAGAGGCTGTGTCAAAATGGAATTCCCCGAAGAACCCTTCGGAAATAAGAAGCTTTTTGGGGCTTGCGGGATATTATAGGAGATTCATTCAAGATTTCTCCAAGATTGCGTCACCGCTAACAAAGCTAACACGAAAGAAAAAGAAGTTCATTTGGGGTGTCGATCAAGAGAAAGCGTTTCAAACGCTAAAAGAAAAGTTAACTCAAGCTCCGGTATTGACGTTGCCGGACGGAGTCGAAGACATGGTGGTTTATTCGGATGCTTCACTATCGGGGCTCGGTTGCGTGTTGATGCAACGGGGCAAGGTAATAGCCTATGCCTCGAGACAATTGAAGATACACGAGAAGAAATATCCCACGCACGATCTCGAGTTGGCTGCGGTGGTATTTGCATTAAAAATATGGAGGCATTACTTGTATGTGGTAAAGTGCACCATATTCACCGACCACAAGAGCTTGAAATACTTCTTTGATAAGAAGGAGTTAAATATGCGACAAAGGCGATGGCTGGAAACGATGAAAGACTACGATTGTGAAATACATTATCACCCCGGAAATGCTAATGTGGTAGCGGATGCTCTGAGCAGAAAAGCGGACTACGTCCCAATACGAGTAAGGTCGATGCAATCGTGTGCTGTTTTTAAGCGTTCCTTGACTTGAATAATCTTGTATGTTGTCTCTTGCACTATCTCTGGTCCAGATAATTGGTTTTCTCCAATTTCTGCCCAACAGACTGGGGTTCGGCACTTTTGTCTGTAAAGTGCTTCAAATGGTGCAGCATTGATACTGGTATGATAGTTGTTGTTGTAGGAAAATTCTATTAATGGTAAGTGATCGTCCCAATTTCCTCCGAAATCAATTACACAAGCTCTAAGCATATCTTCCATTGTCTGAATCGTCCTTTCACCTTGTCCATCCGTTTGAGGATGATAAGCGGTGCTTAGATTTAGCTTGGTTCCCATTGCTTGTTGGAAACTTGTCCAAAAATGAGAAGTAAAACGGCTATCTCTATCAGAAACAATAGATAAATGAATTCCATGTAATGAAACTATTTCATTCACATACAACTTGGCTTGTTGTTCCATATCGAAAGTTTCCTTCATTGGTAAGAAATGAGCAGATTTAGTTAATCTATCCACAATCACCCAGATTGTATCATTACCTTTTCGTGTCTTGGGTAATTTGGTAACAAAGTCCATTGTTATCAATTCCCATTTCCATACAGGCATTTCCAACTAGACCACTTCTACTCTTACTTTTTCACCTATTCCTTCACGATGCTTAATACAACATAGATGCATTCGGGATCTTGGCAAGAGTTTCACTCATGCATAAACGTACTTGTACGCATTGTCCCTCCGTTCTTAAATCAAGTAAATTACTTTCACAATCACATATAAGTCAGAATCTGATCCAGAGCTCTTATTAGTGTCGTTTTCACTTTATAATGCTAATTCCTAGCATACATCATCATTAGCAGTTCGTTCATTGAAATTTATTCCAAATGTATACTATTGGTCGTACAAGCTTATGCTTACGGCTTGTTTCTATCTTTCTAAATAAGCGTAACATATTCATACATTTATTAATATAAATAAATCGATTTATTTCATTCCGCACACGAATCATGCACGATATAATTCATTATTGTAATCATGAGCAAACCCCATTATCCCATTACTAACGTTCTTCTAATTACTTTCTTGTTCATATGAGGGCTTAGCATAACATTATTCGTATACTATAAACATTAATGACTTAGTGGTACCAATACAAAGCTACCCACTCCCTAATTACTTTTTCATACTTAATACGAGTATAAGGCATCATTCTACGGTTACTACCGTCACTTGAACTAATTACAAATTTGAGTTTAGCCTCAAATTTAATCCTTCGCACACTTTATTATTAGCTCCTTGCATGAACTACTTATGATAACAACTAGGTATGTTGTGTACGAGCACCATACGAGCGTTTAACTAATTCAGCTCAAACTTTCATTTAAGGCCTTTAGATCTCCCTCTTAATGACATTCATACCTTCTCACGCTTACTGTTACTGGTCGATCATTGTATACCATACCCTAATTATTCTACCATTCATTTTGTTCACACTTACAAATAAATCTACGGACTCTTAATCATTAATCAAGAATTAAACATTTAACTAACCTCGCCTTCAATGCATAAGTCAGTTATCCGTGTGCCGGATCGATCCGCTTCTTTATATATACCTTCCGTACCAGAACTGGTCTCATTCATTCATGAAATGTGCTCCCACTCGTGAGCATACTTCCACTAGCTTCATTACTATCATCTCACTAAGAATTCCATCATATTTATCTGTAAATAATAGTTAGCACATAACCTTTCATATTTGCGTCCTACAGGGTGTTTGTTCGCCGATTGTCTCTTTCACAATTTTCTTACGTACACGCTAAAACATATCATACATTCCATTTCTTACATACTATCCTTTCATTTTATTGGTTATTTCGTCAACTTTCGCAATTTGACCTTTCAAGGTCAGACTAACACCCCCTTACTTATTGTGGTCGCATCGAGGTACACGTTCGTACCTTATACTTGCATAATTGCAAGGACTTCATTTACTTCGTTTGACTTTTCGGAAGTCTAATTGTAAATACATTCTTACATATGGGTATCAGTTATCCTATTCTGACACATCATTCTCTAGTCGAGCCCTAAGCTCCTATTAAAAATATAATCTTTTTATACGTACCTGGCGTGGGTCAAATCCCTTGACTCGTTATTCATACTTTGTGACGGTTAATACTTTCCAAACTGTGACAATGCATGCCCATACATTATGCTCACCTATAAGTAATAAACTTGACAAATCGAACATTAAATACCGGGTTCAAATGGCGATCGCCATTTGACCCATATGACTTATTTGAGTTTGGTACTCAGTTTTTATTCTTACTTGTTTAATCCGTCTTCACTTACAGATTCGAACTTTTAATTTATTACCTTTCACTCTTACTGGTTTGATCCGTGTTTGCTTATAGATCCATCCTTTCATTCCTTACATGGTTGAATCCATTTCTCAGATTCAAACATTTTCCTCCGTACCTTTCTTTCTTAAGTTTGTTTTACATTCAATCGTAGGCTTATATTTTTCATCCTTATCTTTCTTTCTTATATTGATCCGTTCCTTTAAGAATCGTTAGACCCCTTTTTGATAGCTTGACCGGACATAAGTGAGATGATTCTGGTGTTTTTCTCGAGCTTCGGTCAATACATGACCATCCCTTAATATACCATTTCCATTTGTTCGTTCACCGTTTTTTTTGGGTGTTAATTCACCTACGTTCTCTAACATGTCTCTTACTAATAAGTATCCTACATTACACGTTGTATTTCTTACGTAATACTTCCAGCATTTGAAAGTAATTATTATTTACTGACTTCTACAATATAACCTTTTAAGGTCAACCACCACCCAGTACTTTTTGTATGTAAGTATTGTAGTATGTGTTGTACATACCTTCAATTCGAACATACTTACAAAACGTCTTTAGCTAACATCTGAACTAATATCCTTTCCATACCTTTTCATTAACATTACCAAGTTCTCATTTATTTATACGTTCCACTTAATTTCAAATATTCAAACACGTATACATCTTCATGTAAATAAATTCGAAGCGATTGCGAATTCACCTTCCTTTAGCGTCCGTGTTCATGCTTACCTTATTACTTCCTCTCAACCCTTTTTGCCATCCATGCTCAAGTCAATTGACAAGATTTCCATCCTTACATATCATTACGTTCGTATTATCATTAGCTTATGTGAGCATACATACGACTGTTCACTTTCTTTCTATTCATACGTTAATCGACTTTCGTTAGTAGAATTTCATATAAATGAGACATTCATTAATAGTTATCTCATTTCAATTCCATACAACTAAACTATCATCACGCATAACACGTAATTCATCTAGTACATAACACATTAACTCTTTACTTTAACCATTGTGTCTAATGGCCATCCCATGATATCCCTATATTGTTGACTTTCAGAAAGTCAACTGTCTCGTTTACACACTTTAAACTTTTAAACATGTATTCATCTAAATATGGTAGGTCATAATAATAATATCCTACGTATTTCATACTCGTATTGTATGACATGTACAATTTACGTGATCCTCTAAACAATACACATATACATTCACATACACGTACTTTCAAATGCTAATGCTCCATGATTCTACAAATAGCAATTTTCAATCGAAGCAACTATATAACATAATTTTAGCATATCCTTTACTAATAAACTCGTATGATTCACATTTAGCACATTTTCGCCTCTTAATCATACTAAAACAAATCATTATATACACATAAGTATCACACCATTCCAAACACGGGGTACTAGCCTCAAATGCATAATTCTGATCAAAGCATACATTTATCCGAATTCTCATACGAATTCCATCTAACTCACATTCTTCAAATTATTTTCACCACTAATCTCATCATTTTTTTTATATTCATTTATTAACAATTCAGGTTCCTTCACATATTCAAGTACTTTAGTCTACATTTACTTCCTTCATTATTCATTATCATACGTTTCCGATTCTACTTTATACATTCGTCATTCATTTCATGCCATTCCATACGTTACATTCGACTTTTATAAATTTTACTTTATCGCCGATGATCTACGTAACTTTACATAACTTATTATATCTTCTAATAACTTGAGAAGAACATAAAACGGGCATTTTTGAGAAGTACGGAAACTTAAATTATAATTCACAAGCTTTCAATATAACACATATTTCAACCTTTGATTACAACATTTGTAATCACGCATTTCAAGTTTTTAATTCTCTATGTTTCATTATTTATTTCGTGTCGTTCTTTTAACACCATTACATGCCTTTCATTATATCATAGTTCATTAGTCTGCATTTACTTAATCCGCATTCTTACATTTTAAACTTTATTCACTTTTTGAACTTTCATCATTCATTCACGTCATTCGACACATTACTTTCGACCTTTACGATTTCATTCATTCGTAATCACTACCCGTGATTACATGTATCTTATTAGGCCTTATATGGGCCTCACACAATCATGAAATAGGCTTTCGGACAACCCGGGGACTCAAAATACGAAAAATAACATAGAACAAA
Source organism: Helianthus tuberosus (assembly GCA_030545235.1). Classification (NCBI taxonomy): domain Eukaryota; kingdom Viridiplantae; phylum Streptophyta; class Magnoliopsida; order Asterales; family Asteraceae; genus Helianthus; species Helianthus tuberosus. The sequence continues at coordinate 8,934,670 of CM060443.1, forward strand.
AAGTTCCAGCGGACTGGACTTCCGCCAGTCGTTGGCGACGGCCTGGCCTCCCGTCGGCGACGGGGCCTAGAATGTGGCGTCGGCCACTTTTCCCGGTCGACAGAAAATTAGGACGTCGGCACCATGGGGGGCGTCGGCGACGGCCAGAGGCCCGTCGGCGACGGCCTCCCATTTGCTGAAATCGCCGCTGACCTTGTTTTTGGTATTTTAATCATTTTTCGGGCCGGTTTCAGTTACACGGTTCCTGGAACTCCCCATTTCACTTCCCATTATTACTACTCCACATACTTAACTTAAATATTTATCGTAAACACACTATACATACATGTATTAAACCGAAACCTCAAATTATTACCTCATTGGCGATCTTGGAGCGAGCACACTTTTGCACGAGCCGTCGGTTTGAGTTCAAGCATCACATCGTATGCTCGAATCCCTTAAACCTTGGCTCTGATACCAACTTGTAAGGCCCGCATTTGCGTCTAATAGAAACGACATCCAAAAGACGCTAAAAACATAAACCTTTAAAATGTACAAAATTTTCACAACTGAAAGGTAAAAATACTAATATCATTAATACGTGATTTTAACAAAATTTGGGCATGACCCATCCGTAAAACGAGTATACCCCTGTTTTAACCATAACGAAAACAAATACAATTCTACATTCCGTTCGACAAGATACTACTACTAAAACCAAAACATCAAGTGTTAAGAAAAAGTGTGACTACTAACGAGTTGTACAAAACATACATATAACCCAAAACATTAGTACGAACTAGCGGAAGCGCTTGATGGTCATAAAGTGTGCGTATGCTCGCTCCAATTTGCCAAGTCGCCTAAACTGAGGATTTACCTACGTTCAACATAAACAAAAGAAGTTAACATTTCATCACTAACACGATTGACTAATAACCCGACTAATCATTATAGCGGCCTTACATCTTTCAATTACATTACCAACCGTTAGACGGTTCATTACGTGCTTGTCTCAATGTAGAGACTAGCATTCCTTTCTTAACATACCCGCTAACGACGGGTACTAATATTGTTATCATAACTTCCATTCGATTCATTCATAACGAATGAATATATATTCTTTACATACCATTACACTCCAACCCAATAAGACGAATCGAGTAAACTTTCATTCAAAACATAATTAACTTCCCATACCCGGTTCGACTAGAAGGAACCGGATATGAATCATTATGTGACAACTTGAACTTCCAAGGTTAGTTTTGTAATCCTGATACGTGCTTGTTTCGGTTAATTGCTAAACGTAAACGTGTCGGGTTATAATCGAGTGGGTTAGTGGGCCATCCTTTGTGTCGATGCTATGAAGATGGGGCCGTCACCGCTGTTATAAAATCTCGGCCCATACACACCTATTTGTTTACTTTGTTTTGGCCCAAGTGAGCTATAATCTGAGCCCATCTCGGTTAAGGAATGAACCGCCCAAAACCTTGGGGTATTTAGGTATATTATTATGTGAGGAATTAACATAAAACTCAAATAAATAAAACCCTATCTCTCACAATTGCGTACGGCAACAGGAGATTTCTCCTTTTCGAGATAACACCTTGTGCGACCCAAATATTTGGTTAGTAATTCTTGTCTGCTGATTATTCATATTTGCATGATATGGTTTATATGTGTTATTGAATGAGCTTTGATGATTAATTATTGGTGATAAGATGTGATATTATGTTAGCGTTTGAACTCTTTGGCAAGTAATAAAACTGATAATTGTTTCGAATACATGTTGGTCATAATCATCCGCTGTGATAAAAAAAAATATATATATATAGGATGGGATTGTGTGGGTAATAAACCTGAAACCTAATGAACCGTAGATGAACTAGGATAGGTCACGATCTCAGTTCTATAATGGCCGACATATTGGTTGTTATCACACATGATCCTGACAATTTAATCACTACACACACATGCAGACATATTTAATCATTCAGGTATATATGGCCGACAACAATCAGTTGATTGGAATGCATCCTATCCCTGTTAAACACTTTGACTCTATGTGACCTTTTTGACTTTAAGGAATTGAATTGTTATGATAGTTTCATGATGTTGCTATTATTGATTTCTAGGGGGTAGTCTGTTACGTGGTTGTGGTTATATATGAAATCGTTGTATTGCTTGTTACTACTAGGGATTATTAATGTTAAGGAATGATAGTGATTTGTGTTGGCCAATTAAATGGAGTAAATAACATAAAAATTGATTAGGCTTCACACACTAGTCTGGGCCGAATGTATTGACAGATCGTATGCATGTTAGTGGGCCACGAAAAGTCCGGTTATGATTGCACCACGATGCAAACTCTAGAAATTGAAATATTTAGGAATTATAACATGATGATCGCACACTATTGGAACCCCATCCTTTGGCCCAGTTGTACACTTAAAAAGATCCTACTCACACACTATTTGGAAACATGTTTTATGTGTGAAACTACTTATTGGTTGTACACTAGTGTGAAATATGTGTGATACATGATTACTCAATACATGTGTGCAATACGTGATTCATTTACAAACGGTCCTAACTAGTGGTAACCGTTATAGGACGCGGTTGACCAAGTTTAGGATAACCATACTAACTACCGAGCAATCTAAGGTGAGTTCACACATTCCACAAGGCATGGGATTCCCAAGGGCTGGGAATGGGTAAAGGATTGAAACTGAACCTGCGTGATCTCCTGGTTTGGGACACGTACACACCCTCTTTATTGAAGGGTGACAACCTGTGATAAGTATTTAATCGGAACCTGCGTAATCTCCTGGTTTGGAGATTACGTACACACCCTCTTTATTGAAGGGTGACAACACAGATACTAGACCAAAACTCTCTATCATGAAGTCCCTCCTTTTATATCGACTTAATCGCCGGGCCAATGGCGATCGGGTCATTAGTTAGATAGCGCTATTTAGGTTTGACAAGCCTCACACCGTGCCGCAGAGGACGGGCGTGAACTAATGGATCTGGGCACGTCAATGATGATAGACATTGACGCTAGGGCACCAACTTACTTCAGTCAGTGGTCGATATGGTAACGAGTCTAGTAGTATATACATGGGGTAGCCCCCACGGCCGGAGAGCCAGATAATTAAACATGGGGTAGCCCCCACGGCTAGATAGCCAGAGTAAACGGGATTAAACAAAACACGTTTTCAACTACGGGGTAACCCCCACGGCAAGTAAGCCAGCTAAAGAGAACTATGCTTTTGAAACAACTTAAAACGAACACCCAACTGTGAACTCGCTCAACTTTGTTGTTGATTTGTTGTTACATGCCTTGCAGGCCTTTAGGTGCATATCATTGGGACTTGCTGTCTGGGAAGCTGGAGTGGTCATGGGTCGAGATACATGGAATCACTATACAACCCTTAACGAATGATTTATGCTTCCGCTGTACACTATAAAATATAATGTAACATTGTAACAATTATTGTGAATCAATGAAAGTTTTATTTACATATTCCTATGAGTTCAATGTGATTGGTGGCTAAGATCCTGGTCAGTCACGCCTCCTGCGGTGATAGTCCGCTTGTGGATTTTGGGGGTGTAACAGATTGGTATTAGAGCCATTGGTTATAGTGAACTTGGTTTTAAAAAGGGGAAAACGTTTTTGTAAAACCAGACTATAACCGGAAAGTTCTGAAAATGGGAATACGACCATGACACTCAGCTCCAGATTGCAAGGTTCGTCTCTCTTATACTCAATGTACTACATAACTAGTGAACACCTACATATGATATTGCATGTGAATGCACGATTAGCACAACAGTATGAATTCATGTACACTTGCACGTGTTATATGACTGATAGGGTGGTAAATCCCTAAGCCTTCATGACTTACACTTCGTGATACCCTTTGTTTGCTACTCGAGTTTGAGGAACCATTTGACATGAGTTGAGAGGAGCTGAGGTGAGCATGCAAATCACAATATTATTGTGGGTGCACACATAATAATAATGTGGGGTGCATGCGAGTCCCAGTGATGCTTAACAAGTGACAAAGGGGTTCCGTCTCGCTATTTGATCAACCTGAAACCAACGAACCTATAGGGCCATAACAGTAATTGACCCCTACTCAAACTCAAACGTGAACTTTTTATCTATCTTTGGATCCTTTCGAAACTCGATGCTATCGAGTGTTATCTGAACACCTAGCGAACCGTCTAGAATGTTAGGTGCTTATACAAACGTCCATGTGCTGGACGTCGCAGCGTTAAATGATTGATCGATATCTTTCTCACCTTTCTTCGCTTGTTGGAACTTAACGTATTGACGCCTCAGATTTTGAAGTGCGATCACTTCTGCAACGCTCCCGCAACATACTGAGTATTACTTGAATCACTTACAACATCGATGGACAGGAGGGTGAGCGTAGCGCTTTACCGACATCAGTACTTTGACGACCCTGATTACCGGCAACGAGCACCAGCAAATTGGCTTCAATCGAATCCTTAACCCTCGACAGCGACTCATGGGAGTCAACACCTACGAACCAATCGAGGCATAAGTGGTAATCATTGATCTTAGTGTGGCATGCATAGCTGCCAGCACAGTGAGTAACGCTTTAGAACGCGGCTCAGGATGTGAAAAGATGGACTATGATGGTGAAGAATTGTAGGGCATGTTTCGAGCAACGACATTGGGGTCATCAGTCACAACGACAACAAGGTGCTCGTAACCCTAGCTTTCAGTAAGGAAATAAAGGTGCCTACATCATGGATTGGCCGTAGCTAAGTTAAGAGGTCAACGACCAAGGGAACAACGACAGTACTTGGAATTCTTGTGACGAAAAACCAGCAACACCAGAAATGATGCTCTTGGAAAAGCATTTAGAGTTGGCATGGGCGACGTCAGGACTTTAACACCGTGATAGCTAGTATGAGTAGCAACCCGTTTCGTCTCTTTTCTGTTTGATCTGGATGCTTCTAGGAGTTTGAACCTGTTGTGGAATCGGCTGATGGCAAGCTAACGGAAACCTCATATGATCGTTGGGATATCAGATCCGTATCATGCCAGAAGTAGCCCTTGTTACTAGTATATCTTATTATCTTACATCAGGAAGGTCGCAGGAACTGCCTAATCGACTTCAGGAATTATTGAACTTGAGTTTCATCGGATCTAGTTTTCGCTTTAAGGAGCCCTCATTATACTCAACAAGATGACAGTCAAGAACAGTTTGCCTTGACCACGTATGGACAACCTGCCGACCAGTTGCGAGGAACAAGCTGTGGTCAGATGGAAATCTAAGGGGAGAATGCCCTTAGAACAGTATGTCGAAGGCAATGCAGCCATTCCAACGTTATACACCATGACCATTGAGTTAACCAACACACCAGCAGCTTCAGGGAATCACATGAATCGACCGCATTTGTTGACAACCTTCTGAATCCTGACCAGGAGAAAGGAACGCCATGGGTGGCATTGGTGTCTTATTTTAGGGCCTCTGAAGGAGGAGCCACTCTACTTAAGGTCTTGTTAAATGTAATATCTGGATTATAGAAGTACCTTTTGGATATATAATCAGTGAAGCGGAAATGCACGTGGATCTCGCTGAAATCTGTCTTGGTTGGAACTGATCGACACCAAAAAGTCCTTCGTGGATACAGCAACTTCTTAGTCTTACTTGATGCTATCATCACAGGAATTGCGAAAGTCGCGCAGCTTAAATCTCTCTAGCACAGCAGGGTGCTGTGTTCGTGGAAGACAGTACAGGAGGACGTCGTCTCAGCTTTCGAATCCCGACACTGCAATGCTCTGAAACAAATGTGGGTCCCATTACACGGCAACTGTAGGGAACTCGTGTTGGGCAAGCGCACCAGCTGCGACATTCTAGCCGCCTGGGTTTTTGATGTAAGGCATTAGGATTTATAAACCCTGTGCTGGTAATCGAACATGAAGTCTCATCTAATTAAGTATGAGAATGATAGGTCGACTTGTGGAAAGTCAAGGTGCAGCGTCAGTAACCAGCAACACTCTCATGGAAAGCGAAAACAGGCTGCCATGGATTTGGTCGCTAGCCTACTCACAACTCGAAATGGAAACAGTATCACATGGATGATCGTTGATTGTCTCACATAACCAGCACACTTTCTAGCCATCAAGGAAACGGATAAGTTTTTCTACACTTGCAGTCATCTACCTGAAAGAAGCGGTTGCTAGGCACGGGGTGCCAACCTCCATTATCTCTGATCGCGAACCACGATTTGCATCTGATTTGTGGCAAGCGATGCACAAATCCTTTGGCTCACGTCTAGACATGAGCACAGCATATCATCCACAGATGGATGGGCAGACTGAACACACCATCCAAACTCTTGAAGACATGCTTCGAGCATGTGTAATCGACTTTGGTAACGGTTGGGAGCGGCATCTACTTTTAGTGGAGTTTTCGTATATCAACAGTTACCCCACCAGCATTCAGGCTGCTCCGTTCGAGGCATTGTGCGGATGGAAGTGCCGATCACCTTTTTGTTGGGCAGAAGTTGGAAACAGCCAAATCACTGGCCCAGAACCCGTCGTAGACATAACAAAGGAGATTGCTCGGATACGACAACGAATGGCGGCAGTTCGTGACCGTCAGAAAAGTTACGCTGATAAGCGCAGAAAACCACTCGAGTTCCAGGTTGGGGATCGAGTACTACTTAAAGCCTCACCTTGGAAAGGTGTAGTTCGTTTTGGTAACAAGGCAAACTCAACCCGCGATATGTTAAACCTTTCGAAACCATAGAGGGAATTGGCAAGGTGATCTACAGATTGAATCTACCCGAAGAACTCAGTGGAGTTCACAACGTATTCCATGTGTCAAATCTGAAGAAGTGTCTGTCAGATGAAACCCTCATAGTTCCTTTCAAGGAGCTCACTATCGACGATCAGTTGCGATTTGTCAAAGAACCAGTGGAAATCTTGGACCGGGAGGTCAAGATTCTCAAACACACCAGGATACCTATAGTTCAAGTTCGTTGGAACTCCCGTCGTGGCCCAGAGTTCACCTAGGAACGAGAAGACCAAATGAAACTCAAGTATCCCCAGTTGTTCGAGAACAATGCAACTACTACTGAGACTGAAGCTACTGCGGAATTTCGGGACGAAATTCCAAATCAACGGGGGGATGATGTGACACCCCAGGAAAACCAGTAAACCACGCAACTTAACTAGCTTCCTCAGTAACCACATGCTAAATTTCGGGACGAAATTTCTTTCAAGTTGGGGATAATGTGACAACCTGAACTTCCAAGGTTAGTTTTGTAATCCTGATACGTGCTTGTTTCGGTTAATTGCTAAACGTAAACGTGTCGGGTTATACTCGAGTGGGTTAGTGGGCCATCCTTTGTGTCGATGCTATGAAGATGGGGCCGTCACCGCTGTTATAAAATCTCGGCCCATACACACCTATTTGTTTACTTTGTTTTGGCCCAAGTGAGCTATAATCTGAGCCCATCTCGGTTAAGGAATGAACCGCCCAAAACCTTGGGGTATTTAGGTATATTATTATGTGAGGAATTAACATAAAACTCAAATAAATAAAACCCTATCTCTCACAATTGCGTACGGCAACAGGAGATTTCTCCTTTTCGAGATAACACCTTGTGCGACCCAAATATTTGGTTAGTAATTCTTGTCTGCTGATTATTCATATTTGCATGATATGGTTTATATGTGTTATTGAATGAGCTTTGATGATTAATTATTGGTGATAAGATGTGATATTATGTTAGCGTTTGAACTCTTTGGCAAGTAATAAAACTGATAATTGTTTCGAATACATGTTGGTCATAATCATCCGCTGTGATAAAAAAAATATATATATATAGGATGGGATTGTGTGGGTAATAAACCTGAAACCTAATGAACCGTAGATGAACTAGGATAGGTCACGATCTCAGTTCTATAATGGCCGACATATTGGTTGTTATCACACATGATCCTGACAATTTAATCACTACACTCACATGCAGACATATTTAATCATTCAGGTATATATGGCCGACAACAATCAGTTGATTGGAATGCATCTTATCCCTTTTAAACACTTTGACTCTATGTGACCTTTTTGACTTTAAGGAATTGAATTGTTATGATAGTTTCATGATGTTGCTATTATTGATTTCTAGGGGGTAGTCTGTTAAGTGGTTGTGGTTATATATGAAATCGTTGTATTGCTTGTTACTACTAGGGATTATTAATGTTAAGGAATGATAGTGATTTGTGTTGGCCAATTAAATGGAGTAAATAACATAAAAATTGATTGGGCTTCACACACTAGTCTGGGCCGAATGTATTGACAGATCGTATGCATGTTAGTGGGCCACGAAAAGTCCGGTTATGATTGCACCACGATGCAAACTCTAGAAATTGAAATATTTAGGAATTATAACATGATGATCGCACACTATTGGAACCCCATCCTTTGGCCCAGTTGTACACTTAAAAAGATCCTACTCACACACTATTTGGAAACATGTTTTATGTGTGAAACTACTTATTGGTTGTACACTAGTGTGAAATATGTGTGATACATGATTACTCAATACATGTGTGCAATACGTGATTCATTTACAAACGGTCCTAACTAGTGGTAACCGTTATAGGACGCGGTTGACCAAGTTTAGGATAACCATACTAACTACCGAGCAATCTAAGGTGAGTTCACACATTCCACAAGGCATGGGATTCCCAAGGGCTGGGAATGGGTAAAGGATTGAAACTGAACCTGCGTGATCTCCTGGTTTGGGACACGTACACACCCTCTTTATTGAAGGGTGACAACCTGTGATAAGTATTTAATCGGAACCTGCGTAATCTCCTGGTTTGGAGATTACGTACACACCCTCTTTATTGAAGGGTGACAACACAGATACTAGACCAAAACTCTCTATCATGAAGTCCCTCCTTTTATATCGACTTAATCGCCGGGCCAATGGCGATCGGGTCATTAGTTAGATAGCGCTATTTAGGTTTGACAAGCCTCACACCGTGCCGCAGAGGACGGGCGTGAACTAATGGATCTGGGCACGTCAATGATGATAGACATTGACGCTAGGGCACCAACTTACTTCAGTCAGTGGTCGATATGGTAACGAGTCTAGTAGTATATACATGGGGTAGCCCCCACGGCCGGAGAGCCAGATAATTAAACATGGGGTAGCCCCCACGGCTAGATAGCCAGAGTAAACAGGATTAAACAAAACACGTTTTCAACTACGGGGTAACCCCCACGGCAAGTAAGCCAGCTAAAGAGAACTATGCTTTTGAAACAACTTAAAACGAACACCCAACTGTGAACTCGCTCAACTTTGTTGTTGATTTGTTGTTACATGCCTTGCAGGCCTTTAGGTGCATATCATTGGGACTTGCTGTCTGGGAAGCTGGAGTGGTCATGGGTCGAGATACATGGAATCACTATACAACCCTTAACGAATGATTTATGCTTCCGCTGTACACTATAAAATATAATGTAACATTGTAACAATTATTGTGAATCAATGAAAGTTTTATTTACATATTCCTATGAGTTCAATGTGATTGGTGGCTAAGATCCTGGTCAGTCACGCCTCCTGCGGTGATAGTCCGCTTGTGGATTTTGGGGGTGTGACACATTATCTTTCGTATCTTATTCATTTATCTACATCCGTTTAAGACGGATCTAACTTTACTTCCAACAATCTTATATTTCAACTTTCACGATTCCAACATAACAACATAATACAATAGAGATTATTATACATATGACAACATAATAGAGATAAGGTGTACACTGACGTACCTCGATCTTGCGAGTCTCCCGTTTTCTTAGTGTTTGAGCCTTCTTCTTTCACGCCTACATTAAACACATTCATTCATTTAGCCCAACACTTTCATTTCCTCATTTACATAAATTTCTCATTTTCAAGTGACAATATTATCACTAACTTTTCCGATTTTTACACATTTATACTCTTAAGCATTTCATCAAACACTTAGTGTGCGTTACATTAGTAAAGCATAATGTACAAGCATTCAAAGCATGACTTTACTAGTTCATCTTGTATGTCATCAATAATCAATCTAGTTCTTAAAATTCTCAAATTTTACATCAATTTATCTAGCATTCAAGTATTACAAGCAAGATCATATATCAAAATTACATATGATTATAATCCCTATGATCATCCTATTCATAACACAATTTCACAAAGTGGGTTTTCTCTACAATCCTTCATACAACCTAAAATCAACATGATTCTTGTTCTAGAAGACAATTCTAACTCAGATTTCCCACATTTGATGCAAGAAATAGAGATTGGGTTGAACCCCTCATTCTACAAATCATAATTTCAGAAAATCTAACTTACTACTTCAGAAATTGGGGTTGGCTATTCTAATTTAAGAGCCTATGCACTGGATTATCCTACGAATTCTGATTCAATTCTTGATTTCTTGAAGTTAGGGTTTCACCCCCTTTCCTTGCTCCTTTGTTCGATCGACCAAACACCCAGATTTGGGTGTTTTCTTTTGATTTATTAGTTAAAACCCTTTTTGTTTATTATTTACATATTAAACCCTCCCACTTAGAAAGAGTGTTTAGCTTAGGCTTTCTCATAAACTAACTACCATTTTATCAAATTTCATTAACTATGTTAAGTTCTTTGTTTATTTTCATTTATTACCGTACTAAACATTTTTTGGGTGTTACATGTAGCTGATAAGCTACTGGTCCTATTCTTTTAATAATCTCAAAGGGTCCAACATACCTGGGGCTTAGCTTTCCTCTTTTGATGAATCTCACCACTCCTTTCCAAGGAGAAACCTTTAATAATACATTGTCTCCTACCTGAAATTCCAATGGCTTTCTCCTGTTATTAGCATAACTCTTTTGTCGATCGTGTGCTGTTTTTAAGCGTTCCTTGACTTGAATAATCTTGCATGTTGTCTCTTGCACTATCTCTGGTCCAGATAATTGCTTTTCTCCAATTTCTGCCCAACAGACTGGGGTTCGGCACTTTTGTCCGTAAAGTGCTTCAAATGGTGCAGCATTGATACTGGTATGATAGTTGTTGTTGTAGGAAAATTCTATTAATGGTAAGTGATCGTCCCAATTTCCTCCAAAATCAATTACACAAGCTCTAAGCATATCTTCCATTGTCTGAATCGTCCTTTCACCTTGTCCATCCATTTGAGGATGATAAGCGGTGCTTAGATTTAGCTTGGTTCCCATTGCTTGTTGGAAACTTGTCCAAAAATGAGAAGTAAAACGGCTATCTCTATCAGAAACAATAGATAAAGGAATTCCATGTAATGAAACTATTTCATTCACATACAACTTGGCTTGTTGTTCCATATCGAAAGTTTCCTTCATTGGTAAGAAATGAGCATATTTAGTTAATCTATCCACAATCACCCAGATTGTATCATTACCTTTTCGTGTCTTGGGTAATTTGGTAACAAAGTCCATTGTTATCAATTCCCATTTCCATACAGGCATTTCCAATTGCTGTAACAAACCTAAGAGTTTCTGGTGTTCAGCTTTGACCTGTTAACAGGTTAGACACTTGGCGACATAAACTGCTATATACTTTTTCATTCCTATCCACCAGAAATTCTTTCTTAAGTCTTGATACATTTTATCACTTCCAGGATGTATCGTATACTTAGACTTATGGGCTTCTTCTAATATTAGGTGACGTAGGTTTCCTAGTTTAGGTATCCAAATTCTTTTCTTATGAAATCTCCAAATTCAATCTGTTCCTTGTTCTAATTCCTTCATCATTCCTTTCAATTTTTCAGTATTATCCTTGATTACTGATTCTTGTATTTTTCTAATTTGCTCGTTTAAATCTATCTGCAGATTTAATTTAAGAGAACATACTCTTTTTGGCTTTTCGTGATATTTTCGACTTAAAGCATCGGCTACTACGTTAGCTTTTCCTGCATGATACTGGATGCTACAATCGTAATCACTAAGAATTTCCATCCAGCTTCTTTGTCTCATATTTAATTCCTTTTGCCCGAAAACATATCTTAAACTCTTATGATCGGTGAAAATTGTAAACTTACTACCGTAGAGGTAATGTCTCCAAATTTTCAGGGAAAAAATTATGGCTCATAATTCTAAATCATGGGTTGTATAATTCTCTTCATGATTCTTAAGTTGTCTAGAGGCATAGGCTATAACCTTTTGACGTTGCATCAACACACATCCATAACCTAACTTAGAAGCGTCACAATAAACTACAAAATCTTCAGTTCCTTCTGGTAATGCCAGTATGGGTGCGTTGGTTAGTCTTTGCTTAAGAATTCTAAAGGCTTCTTCTTGTTTTGGTCCCCATTCAAACTTAACAGACTTACAGGTTAGCTTAGTTAAAGAAATAGCTATTCTAGAAAAATATCGGATAAAGCGTCTATAATAACCAGCAAGTCCTAGAAAACTTCTAACCTCTGTTGGTGATTCAGGGACTTTCCATTTAGTGATCACTTCAATCTTTATGGGATCCAGATGAATTCCTTCATGATTAACCAAATGTCCAAGAAATTGCACTTCTTCTAACCAAAATTCGCATTTCAAAAATTTAGCGTAAAGCTTTTCTTTTCTCAATAAATTTAGGAGTGCATGCAGATGCGTTGCATGTTTCTCTTTACTTTTAGAGTAAATGAGAATATCATCTATAAATACAATTATGAATTTATCCAAATATGACTTACATATTCGGTTCATCATGTCCATAAATGCGGCTGGGGCATTGGTTAAACCAAATGGCATGACAGTAAATTCATAATGGCCGTACCTTGTTCTGAAAACGGTCTTAGGAATGTCCTCTTCCTTTACTTTTAATTGATGATATCCTGAGGGTAAATCAATTTTAGAAAAGAATCGAGCTCCTTGTAGTTGATCAAACAAATCATCGATTCTTGGTAATGGGTACCGATTTTTAATCGTGACTTTGTTCAATTCTCGGTAATCAATGCACATACGCATTGATCCATCTTTCTTTTTGACGAATATGATCGGTGTTCCCCATGGCAATGAACTTGTTGTATGAATTCTTTCTCCAAAAGTTTGTCTAGTTGTTTCTTTAGTTCTTGCATCTCCGCTAGGGCTAATCGGTAAGGTGCCTTGGCAATTGGTGCTGACACTGGTAGCAGATTCTGAATTCGACTTCTCTGTCCGGCGGTAATCTTGGTAGTTCTTCTGGAAATACATCTGAAAATTGAGATACTACAGGGATATCTTTTAATTCTTTTCCTTTAGTGTGAATGATTATGGAAATCATATACATTAGGGACCATTTTCTTGCACAGCTTGCAGTTTTCATCACAGAGATGAATTTCGTGGATCTGGTTGGCTTATCTCCTTTAATTGTGATCTTTTCACCTTTTGGTGAATTTACTTGTATTGACTTTTGATCACATAGAATACTTGCTTTATTGGCAATTAACCAATCCATTCCTAATACAATATTAAATCCTGCCAGATTCATTGGGTAAAGGTTTGCAATAAACTTTTGATTTAAAAATTCTATTCTTGCTCCCTGCAAGATTTTAGTGATCTTAATGGATTCTCCATTGGCTGTTTCTACTAGACATTCTTGTTGGAGTTTAGTTAATGGTTGATTGAGAAGTTTGCAAAATGAAGTATTAATAAAACTTTGGTTCGCACCAGAGTCAAATAATACTTTAGCAAAAACATCATTAACTAAAAACGTACCGACGATCACGTCCGGAATCATTTTTTCTTCTTCGGCTGTAAAAAAAATGCTCTAGCATTCTTAGTAGTCTTGTTGTTCGTGGCTGGAGCTAGTTTTGGACAGTTTGGCTTGATATGTCCTTTTTCTCCACAGTTGAAACACACTTCATTACTGGGTTTCTTCCTACAATCTTCCTCTTTGTGTCCTGGTATCTTGCAGTAATTGCAGTAGGTGGAACATCTTCCTGAATGCTTCTTCTTACAGGCTTTACAGTAAGGTGTAGAGGTAGAACCTATATTTTTCCCACGGTTGGAATTACTGTAGCGAAATTCCTGGGTAAGTTTTTGAGCTAGGTTCTTTCTTTGGTTTTCTTCTTGGGTACGCACTAATTCATCAGTCAGGGTATTTGCTAGTTCTACAGCTTCTTCTATGGTTTATGGTCTAGCTGCCTTGACTACATGTCTAATTTCACTGATTAATCCCCTGATGTAACGGGAGATTAACACTGGTTCTGGTGATGCTAGGGTTGGCACTATTCTAGCATATTTAAAGAATGTAGTAGTGTAACCCTTGTTGTCTACTCTAGTTATTCTAAGGTTTAAGAATTTATTAGCTATTTGTTCCTTTTCATTAGGAGAACAGAATTTCCTTTCCACCATGTTCTTAAACTCATTCCATTCCATATTATAGACCATGTCACTTCCCCTAGACTGGAGAATAGTGTTCCACCATTCTAGAGCTGCATTCTTAAATAAATTGGAAGCAAACATGACTTTATCTTCTTCTGCGCAGTTGCTTATTTTTAAGACTGCCTCTTTCTTTTCTATCTAGCGTAGAGCTGCAATGACCCCTTCATTGCCAGAGAATTCTATCGGTTTGCAGGACCAGAATTCTTTGTAAGAACAACCATAAGACATGGTTCTTCTTCTTTTTGGAATTGGCATTTGAAGTAAGGGTCCATTGTTCACGCTGTGACTAGGTTCAGTATGTGTTCGCTTACTTCCACCATTACTGTTATTATTTTCTGCTTCTTTAACATTTTGGATGATATATGGCATAGCATCTCTAATTCCTTGGGTTATAATGTGTCGAATTGCACTGTTATTTATTTGATTATCATTATTCTGGTTTTCCCGATTTACTGCATTGTCCATCTGGATTATAAACATTTACCAAGTATTAATATCGCAAAACAATATTAAATGCAAACAATCTCACAACACAAACAGATTGGTGAAAATCGTCGTACATTGCGACGTTTACTCTATTTTATATATGCGTCTAGTACAAACCACAAATGGAATTTAAAATACAATACTAGTAGGCATTAGTAGCTATAGGATTATCTATTATATATATATATATATATTCAAATCACACACACATATATATATTTATATTATTATTATTATTACTACTTAATGGGGGTCCATCCAATACTGCATGTTACACTCGTCATACTTCCAAACGAGCCTCTCACCTATCTGTCTTATCCTTTCACTTTCATCTAACAACTCCTCACCAAACGTTCGGAGTTCCTGTATGTTCTCAGTACTCATTCGGTGGTGCGGGTGCGGGTGCTGGTATCGGGTCAGGGTATTGGGGCATCGGTTCCTCTCGTGTGTATGGGTTCTCTAGGATCTCCCTGATATATTGGTCATTATCAAAATATGGGTCTAGAGGGTCCAAGTTGGGATAGGGTGCTACTGGGTTTTGCATGGGTTCCTCTATTAGGTAAAGTTGTTGGTAATCCCTATGGTCGTCAAACCATGGGTCATAATCTGGAGGATTGGGTGCTGGGACTCTAGGAATTTCGGCTAGGTCAAAAGAAGGTACTGGAGGCTGGTTTACTGGGTTTGGTTCAATTTCCATGGGTTGTGTGGGAAATAGTGGTAACGGCTGGGGTGTAATAAGTTGTTCTAGATTAGGGTCTGCAGTTGTAGTAGCTAATATGTGAAAATTAGCTAATCTCCTATTGAGTATATCCTGGGTTTGAGCATTCATTTCTCTATTGGCCGCTGCTAAGGCCCGCTATTGCTGTAATTTTCTCATCCTTTTTCTACACTCGTGAGCTCCTCTGCTGAACCATCCTCTCTTCTTGGGAGGGAACGGTTCTTCAGATTGTGCTTTGAATACAAAAATCCCTTCCTCGATGTCAGCCCAATACCCCGAGGGGGTAGGCTGGGTAGAAGTTCCTTCGTCCTTAGGTGAACTGGAGAGATGACGGTAAGCGTCCGAATGTCCTTGATCACTCATACTGTAAACTAACAATTTGTCAAATAACACAAAATAATAATCTACACGTATGCACATAGTCTCATTGATTATTTCCTAACAAAAGTGACAATTTCAATGTCAGCAGAACACTTCTTTGGCTGAAATTAGTGGCTGTAACTCTGATACCACCTTCTGTCGCAACCCCCGACCCCTGCCTCGGGAGGCGGGTGGCCGCGGCCTACTCAGAGATGGTGGTGGTATCGGTGTTTATCATTATGTGGCAGCGGAATTTACATAAGGACAGTAGTTAGAAAATATTTTATCAGAGTAAAATACCACATTTTCATAATAGTAAACACATTGGGATAAAAAGTTATAAAATGTTTTGAAAAGCTAAGCAAAACATCACTTTAGAGAATTTATCTCGACCTGGTCATCACACTGACTTAGGTTGAAACAAGATTCTAGCCACATGTCATTTTTTCAATTGTTCTGTTTATATTTTCTATTTTCTTTCCTAAATATTCATTTCAATTATAAATTAGTCCTTTATTAATAACTTTTAATATTATTTTTTCTTTAAAACTAAAATTACAGACTTGTTTAGTTTTTTTTAACAACCTGGTATAAATTTTATTAAAAACCAATTTCGTGAAAAAATTGTATTTTTTAATAAAAGATAAAAAAATTAATCATCTTTGATTTATCTTATTTGACATATGCCAAAATTCTGCTGGTTTGAAATATTCTTTAGATAAAGATTATTAATAAATTAAAAATAATCATAAATTGTGTTTATTTGGTAAAAAGTAGTGAAGGTTGGGTTGGGTTGGTAATAAGTGTGAGAGGTTGTGGTTAGTTGGGCTGTGTATGTGGAAGGGAGAGAAATAAATTTTATAATAAAAAGTTGGGTTGGGATAGGTTGTGAATGAGGATAGCCTAAAAATAAATACAAAAACGTACATTATTTGACCTGACTCATTTCGAATAAATATTATGTCGAAATGTAAACCAACTTGAATATTTATAAACACGTACATAAAAATAAGCACGTAAGAAAATAGCATTTTGAAGTTAAAAAATGGTAAACTTAAAACTTAAGAAACCCTAGGGGGTGAAAATGACATTTTACAAAGTTTTTTGAAAGTTAATGCTAAAAGTTGTGATGTAAGGGGGGGGGGGGGTTAAAAGAAGAAGGTGTATTATAGTTCGTAGCAAGGTCCTGTAGCTAATCAACCTAATTTGTTATATATAATAACTAGATTAATGACATATGTATTACACAGGTTGAATAAATGTTTTTTAAAAATATTAATTTAAATAACATGTCATATAGTTCTTAAATTCTATTTTATAAATAAACTAATTATTTTTTAAGAGTTCTGAAAAATTTTGCAATTATTTAATGTTCGAAAATGAACTCAACTCTTTATTATAAATAGTTATATATCATAGATTGTTAGAGTGTTATCATAAACTATTTTTGTCACATTCCAACCGATGACGGAAACATCGAGGCGTGGCACTGAGCGAAACAGATTGTCCAGGAGAAATCCATAACAACTAAATTACCAGATATTTAAATATTATGTCCCATACCATAACATACCAAAGCAAATAGTTATTACAGACTAAATATCTCAAAGAGAAATATCATGTTCCGACAACTCAGATTTAAATTGTTTGTTTCTAGACTCTCACTCCTACTTGATTCCACAAAAGCAGGTAAAGCACAACATCCTAAACACCTGTCACATACGTTAAAATAGAGGTCAATACACATAGTGTAAAGGTGAGCATACAAGTTTAATAGTAATAATAGAGTTCGAAAGCGTTTACGCATAACCAACATGTAACATGTATAATGTGAAGCTAGTAGGTTATCGACAATGAAATATGCACAGACATGACTGCGAGTTGTAGAATGCGCAACACATATCACCACTGTGACACGTGAAGAAATACCCTTAACAACCCATGTCCATGACAGGTGCTGAGTCCAAACTATAGTACTATCGTTGCTAAGGCGTCAGGCAACAATCACTGTGTTAACATAACATACAAGCATTCATCGAGTAACACGTATAACATGCAGTAACGGTCAGCGTATAAAAGTGTTTGCGTAGTGTGTTCGATGTGATTTGATATAAGTAACGTATGTAACACCCAAAAGTGCTTAAAGCAAAAAGGGATCGAGTATACTCACCGCGATGGTAGTTAATGGATTGAAGGGAGCGCTAGAGTGATTAGCCTGAACAGTTAACGATAGCATAAGCGCAATGAACGGAGTGTTAAACGGTGGAAAGTGAACAAGTGACGAATGGTCATCCGATCGGATGAAAATCCGGACGGATGGTCATTCGATCGAATGACAATCCATTCGGATGATCATTCGTTCGGATGGCCATTCGGGCGGATTGACATTCGTTTGGGATGGATGTGTTTGTGTATGATGTGACTTTGAAGTTTTCGTTGCAGCATTTTTGAAAACAGAGAAGTATCTCTGCCTTCCAGGTCGCCCGGTCGAACGGTCGTTCGATCGGATGACGATCCGTCGGTTAGACATTCTCAGAGAACAAGTTCACTGCAGGATTGTCATTCGATCGGATGGTCTTCTGATCGGATGACAATCCGTTAGAAACAGATGATCTTTGAAATTGTTAAAAATTTAGGTGTTGAAGACAAGATGCAATCCGATCGGATTGTCGTTTCTGATCGGACGGCAATCCGTCCAACAACCTGATCGTTTTGAAACTTGAATATTTTGAAAGTCTTGCGGTTTGATCGAGACGGTATGACTACGTATTTGAACAACAGGAACCCCATCAGGCCTAGGTTATCCGATCGAACGGGAATCACCCCAATCCGATCAGTTAACTATTCGTGACGGATGTTTATGCTCAACCGAAATCGGTTGTCTCGTTGATAGAATTCAGATCTTGGACCAACACTTCACTAGAATACGAGTAGAAGGCCCGATCTAGCTCTGATTCTATCGGTTTTGAGTGCATTGAGTGTAAAAGAGTTGAAAGAAAGTTAGAAACCATCTTTTAATCCTTTTAATCATGAAAAAGTTTAGATCTAGATGAAAATAGTGTTGATTCATGTGGAAATCATGTAGATCTGAGTTGTTCTTGGTGGAATAAGGCCAAAGCTTGAAGTTCATAAGGACTCCATGATGACATCATCCTTGAACACCTCAAACCAGGTGATTTCACGGTTAAAAGTGAAGATTCAAAGGTGAAAATGATGAAGAAGTCCGTTTAGATCATAAAAGTACAAGATTTGGGGAAGAAACTTACAAGAATCGTGAGAAATCGAGAGGAAGAAGGTCTGGAACGCTGGTCGAACGAGAGAGAGCTGTCACATCAGTTTGGTGATGTGAGAGGGGGTATATTATAGGGTTTACAAAAGAGGAAAGTTGCATATGGAACGGATCGGACGGCATATCGATCGGATGGTCATCCGATCGAATGGTCGAAGAAGTGCGTTTAGATCATAGGGTTTCCAAAAGAGGAAAGTGGCATATGGAACGGATCGGACGGCACATCGATCGGATGGCCATCTGATCGGGTGGTCATCCGTTCGGATGACCATTCGATCGAATGGTCATTCGATCGAGTGGTCCGGCGAGTTAGTTTTCGGCATTTCGTTTTGCGTGTTGAGCATTGCGATGCGTTTCGAGTGAGCGATGTGATAGTATTACCCACTAGTTACACAAATAACCTAACTACTATATCTAACATACAATCATTATAAATAACTTGCGTTTAGCGTTTGCGATTAGATTGCGATGCGATAGAGTTGAGATTGCGATTGCAATTAATCACCTCAACATAAACATAACATGCACAAGTAACACGTAATAGCACACACACACGTAAAACAATATCCAGAACACATAATTCGGGTTGCGATGCGATAGCGACGCGATTAAAGATAAGTCGATTAGCGATTAAACATGCGATTAAACCTCGATTTATTATAGATACTCCACATAATACAACTAAAGCAAACAAATAATAGAGTTCGATTACAAGTCAAGAAGTACGATTTAATAGTCAAGCAAGGAGTGACAGATCGCAATTAGCAATATTTTCTTCCTTTGAGTTGTACTTTGACTTTCAAAACGCGGGTTGTTACAATTTTGTTATAGGTTATTGTTACTAATATTTTTATTTATTTATTTTTACATTAAAAGTCTAAAACGTCAGTAGAAGCCATGAGTTATTTATGCTTATTTTATTATAATTCAATTTTATTAATCCATATTTTAAAGAAAAGATATGATAAATATAAATGAAAAACAAAATTGTAAAAGATAAAAAGATAAAATTAATGGATTAAAATTTTTATTTGAATCTTATTAACAAATATTAGATATATATCTATTTATTTAGGGTAAAAGATAAAAGAGTAAACTGCCATTTTGGTCCCGTGGTTTGGCCAATTTTGCCATTTTAGTCCAAATCTCAAACTTTTTACATCTGGGTCCCTGTGGTTTGCATTTTGTTGTCATTTTAGTCCAAAATTTAAAAACCCTATTTTTTGACTGTTGCAACCTCCTATTTTGTCTTTTAGTTCAGGGGCATTTTGGTCATTTTGCTTTTCATTTAACATTTTCTTAATTCAAAAATTAATATATATATATATATACATATATATACACACATACATATACACTCTGCTCTCTCTCTCTCTTCTCTGAACTACCACCACACCACCACCACCACCCCCACCACCGCATCATCCCCACCACCACCATCCCACTGCCGCCAACACCACCATCCTCATGAACTCTCTCTCTAAAACCTGCACACACACTCTCTCTTTCTCTCTCCAAACACCCATCTCTCTCTTCTCTCTCTCTCCTCTCTGTCAAAACCCATCATATTAACCACAAACATTACCGGAAGAGCAGAATCAAGTCTGCTGCTGAGTTTCTTTCTAGTTAGGGTTTTATTTGGGGATGATGATGATTTATTTGGGGAAACTTCAAACCTCCTTCATCAGCATCAATCAATCAGCTGTTAACAACCCTTTGTCTTATATATTGCTTCTCTTCTTCAAATTTGTGTAACACTCTATGATATCAAGATCTGAAAATTCAGCAATACACTCAATATCAGATCTGAATAATTAAGCAACACAACAACGTTCAGCAATTCTACGTCTTTTTCAGTACATCAGCCGCAAACAAAACCTGCAACTTGTGTTCTTCTTCGTTGCAATTGCAAACAACAATAGTGACCTGTAACTTCGATAAATTTCTGCAATAATCAAACCTGTAAACTATACGATTCTCACAAAACAACAACCAAATCGATTTGACTTCCTACTCCTTCTTAATCAGAAACAACAATCTGCAAAACCAGTCGATCAACAACACAAAAACCTGCAAATCTTTCAGATTTATGAACACAACAATCTTGCAATTTATCAACACAAATTCAGATCTAAAACTTCCATCTCTCAACAAATACAACTCAAACTCAGATTTGATATAAAATATCAGAACTAACAGACAACTTCAGCGATTCATCATCATAACCAAAAACCTCAGTCATCGATCATCATCAATTTCACCAACACTGTCGTCACAGCGGCGGAGCCGCCGTCATCAGAGTTCCTTTCTCTCTCCTCTCTCTCTGATCTCCTGAACATACGTGTGTGTAGGCCTGAAATCGGAGTGTCGGTGGTGAGAAGGGGGACGATGCCGGAGTGGGTGTGACTGTTGGATGGGACGACGGCGGAGTGGCGGTGGTGAGAAGGGGGAGGAGGTGGCGGTGGTGGTGGTGCTATAGAGAGAGAGAAGAGAGAGAGAGAGAAGAGAGAGAGAGAGAGCTGATTATGTTGGGGATGATGATGATTTATTTGGGTTTTATTGCTAAAAAAACTAAACATAAATGACCAAAATGCCCCTGCACTAAAGGACAAAATAATCAGTTTTCAACAGTCAAAGTAGGGGGTTTTTGGATTTTGGACTAAAATGGCAACAAAATGCAAATCACAGGGACCCAGATGTAAAAAGTTTGAGATTTGGACTAAAATGGCAAAAGTGCCCAAACCACAGGGACCAAAATGGCAATTTACTCAAGATAAAAAGATAAAATTTATGGATTAAGATGTTAAAAGCTAGATCAAAGTTTAATAATATTGTGTGGAAGAGATGGTGGATTTTAATATTAAATATATTGTGACGTAAGCATATAGAAGGGGGTGGAGTTATTTTTCTATTTTTGTTATGTATTTGTTTTTTTTGGTTTTACAGCATATGCTGGTGTAACACCCCGTGTTTCGAAAGTCAAAGTCAAAGTCAAGATTGAAGTCAAAGAAAGACAAGATTGCTAATTGTGATATGTCACTCCTTGCTCAACTCCTGTTTTGACTTCTTTGACTTGTAGTTAATCTATTTATGTTATGGCGTTAGTTGTATTATGTGGAGTACTTGTTAATAATCGAGGTTTAATCGCATATTAATCGCATGTTTAATCAATTTATCGCTTACCGCTATCGCATTCGCAACTCGATTTATGTATTCTGGATATTGTTTTACGTGTGTGTGCTATTTATGTGTTACTTGTGCATGTTATGTTTATGTTGAGGTGTTAATCGCCATAGCAATCTATCGCATCGCAATCGAATCGAAGCGCAAAACGCAAGTTATTTAGAGTGATTGTATGTTAGATATAGTAGTTGGGATTAAAAAAATTTTGATGGGTAATACTATCGCATCGCTCTCTCGAATCGCATCGCTCAACACTTTAATCGAAATGACAAAACTCATCGCGCTAGACTCGTGGATGAGTTGCCACCCGATCGGACTGCCACCCGATCGGCTAGCCTCTTCCTCACTTTCCTTTTTAGGAAACCCTATAAATACCCCTCATATGTCACATCACTTAATGTGACAGCTCTCACTCGACCCAGCTCGTTCCAGACCACATTCTCTCGATTTCTCTCAATTCTTGTAAGTTTTCAACCTAAATCTTGTACTTTCTTAATCTACACGCACTCCTACACCTTTCTATCTTTTGAATCTTAACTTTTAACCATGAAATCACCGGATTTGCGGTGTTTTAGGGTGATGTCATCATGGAGTTCTTATGAACTTCAATATTTGGCTTCATTCCATCAAGAACAACTTAGATCTAAAGGATTTCCACAACATTTATCAAAGTTTTCACTTAGATCTGCATGAATTCATGGATAAAAGGATTGAGAGAAGGTTTTCCAACTTTCTTTCAACTCTTTTACACTCAATGCACTCAAA
Source organism: Helianthus tuberosus (assembly GCA_030545235.1). Lineage (NCBI taxonomy): Eukaryota > Viridiplantae > Streptophyta > Magnoliopsida > Asterales > Asteraceae > Helianthus > Helianthus tuberosus. The sequence continues at coordinate 8,957,864 of CM060443.1, forward strand.
CCCGATGGAATCGGAGCTCGTTCTGATCTTCTACCCATTCTTGGTGATGTATTAGTTCCAGATCCGAATTCTATCCAAGAGATATTGACTTCGGGTTTGAACATAAACTACCGACTCGAACCATGAACTGATCAGAATAGGGTGATTCCTGTTCGGTTGGGTCACTTGGTCCGAGACGGGGTTTTTGTTGTTCAAGCATGTTATCAAAATGTCTCGTTCAAACACCACACAATTTCAAACGAATCAAGTGTCAAGACGAACGGATCGTCGGGATGGATTGTCGTCCGATCGGATTGCCACCCGATCGAGCGGCCACCCGATCGGGTTACACTTGGTTCCTCACTTAAACTATTTTTCAATCTATTCAAAGGATCTGAACGTTGAAACGGATTACCACCCGATCGGATTGCCACCCGATCGAGTGACCGTCCGATCGTGTGACGTTGGAACTTGGATACTTAAACAATTTGCAACATGTTCAGTATGTACGGATTGCCACCATCTGATCGAGTGATCGTCCTGCTGTGAAATTGTTCTCAAACTGAGAAGTCTCGCCTATCGGATTGCTGATCGATCGAATGACCGTTCGATCGACCGACCTGAAAGGTAGAGATACTTTTCTATTTTTAAAATGCTACAATGAAAACTTCAAAGTACAAACCATCATACACAAACACATCCTCACCAAACGAGGTGACAATCCAATCGAATGGCCATCCGATCCTTGGTACACCTGCACCATTTTACGCGCCGACTTTCGCTTATATTATCGTTAACTGTTCAGGCTAATTCCGCTCTAGCGCTCCCTTCAATTCATTAACTCTATCGCTGTGAGTATACTCGATCCCCCTTTTGCTTTATGCACTTTTGGATGTTACATACGTTACTTATTCTAATTCACATCGAACACACAACGCAAACACTATTTTATACGCTGACCTCTAATGCATGTTATACGTGACTCGATGAATGCCTGCTTGTTATGTTAACACATTGATTGCTGTCTACCTGCCTTAGCAACGATAGTACTATAGTTTAGACTCAGCACCTGTTCACTCAGGGGTTGTTAAGGACAATTACTTCACGTGTTCACAGTGCTGAATATGTGTTGCGCACTCGCTACTCGCAGTCAACTCGCAGTCATTGGTATTGATAGGATCTTTGTCGATAACTTACATGCTTCACATTATATGTTATACATGCTGGTTATGCGTAAACAATTTCGAACTCTATTATGCTATTATCAAACTTGTATGCTCACCTTTACACTATGTGTATTGACTTTTACTTTAACATATGTGGCAGGTGTTTAAGATGCTAGGACCCCTTGTTTGCTGTGTGATGAAATCGAGGCTAGGAAAGAGTCTAGAAACAAACAAACAATTTATTTTTATTTGAAATCTGAGTTGTCGGAACAGAACTACTTGTCTTGGTTTTGCCTGTAATAGCTATGCTACTTATTATGTCATGGTATGGGACGTGATGCTTTAAATAATTGGTGATGTGTGCAAAATGCAACATATAAATTACATCAATTGTGGCATAAAACTAACCTTTTTTTAGTACTAATGTTGGAAAAAGTGTGCTTTTGTCTTCCTTTTGTATTTTCAGGATTAAATGAGCTCAAATTAAAAAAAGAAGCAAAAAGACATCAAAATCTAACATAAATACAAGAAAAGGAACAAGACGTGACATTCCCGACCCCACAACAGCATCTTCCCAAGCAAAACAAGAAGACAGAAGACTGAACACGCCCCGTGCTCAGCCAGCACGGGAGCGTGCCCGAGTGTCAGCAGAAAAGACAAAGTGGTAGAAGCTTCTATTGCCCACCACGGGGCCGTGCTCAGCGGACACGGGGCCGTGGTCAACTATAAGATTCGCACAATCTAGGCAAATCTTCATAGTACAAAGATTCTTCTGCACACGGGGTCGTGCTCAGCGGACACGGGGGCGTGGTCAACTAATAAGACAAGCTGCATTAAATGAAGAAAGAGAAGGATGTGGACACGGGGCTGTGCCCACTGGACACGGGGCCGTGCCCGAGCTTCTGTTCAGCCTATAAATAGGAGTGCTTGGCTCAAGCTCAAACCATCCCTTGACACACCACCTCTCTCATACTTCACCCACCACCCACCACCCACCACCACCATAACACCATCATCCACCACCATCATCCATTGTCCATCATAGAGTGTGTGAGTCGTCTCGGGATCCAAGATTGATCGTAAGAGTTCTTGACAATCAAGGCCATGTTTGCCTATGTCTCTTACATCACTTGGTGAAGACAAGTGTCTAGTGTAATACTTTTCATTTCTAATCTTTTCGCACTTTTTACTTGGTTTTGTATTAATGACTTTAATAACTAGTTTCTTATGTTGAAGGTGATCATTCCTTATTGTTTGTCCGTGGTGTCTTGACATTATTTTACTGTCTATATAAAATAAAAGATTTTCACCATTCATATCTCCACGGTCTATATGGAAGTATGTTGGCTACCTGGTCGGGGGTTAAGGAAACAGTTTGGTAAAGATCTTGCCATTGTTCAGCGTTTAGAGGTCCTGCAATGGACCTGGGTCAAATTTAGTAGGACCTCCTTCAATACTTAACGGTATGGGATGGCGGGGGTCCAAACTCTTTGATCCCCTCATAAGTTAACTACTATTAATACTATAACCCGGCTATTTAGGACTGTATCCCTGCTGACTCAGACTACATAGTCGAGGGTAACTGATGTGTTCAAATATTAACATATAAATTTCATCAAATGAGGCATAAAACTAACCCTTTTTTAGTACTAATGTTGGAAAAAGTGTGCTTTTGTCTTCCTTTTGTATTTTCAGGATTAAATGAGCTCAAATTAACAAAAGAAGCAAAAATACATCAAAATCTAACATAAATACAAGAAAAGGGACAAGATGTGACATGCCCGACCCCACGACAGCATCTTCCCAAGCAAAACAAGATATCAGAAGCCTGAACACGCCCCGTGCTCAGCCAGCACGGGGGCGTGCCCAAGTGACAGCAGAAAAGACAAAGTGGTAGAAGCTTCTATTGCCCACCACGGGGCCGTGTTCAGCGGACACGGGGCCGTGGTCAACTATAAGATTCGCACAATCCAGGCTAATCTTCATAGTACAAAGATTCTTCTGCACACGGGGTCGTGCTCAGCGGACACGGGGGAGTGGTCAACTAATAAGACAAAGCTGCATTAAATGAAGAAAGAGAAGATGTGGACACGGGGCCGTGCCCGAGCTTCTGTTCAGCCTATAAATAGAAGTGCTTGGCTCAAGCTCAAACCATCCCTTGGCACACCACCTCTCTCACACTTCACCCACCACCTACCACCACCATAACACCATCATCCACCACCATCATCCATTGTCCATCGTAGAGTGTGTGAGTCGTCTCGGGATCCAAGATTGATCGTAAGAGTTCTTGACAATCAAGACCATGTTTTCCTAAGTCTCTTACATCACTTGGTGAAGACAAAGTGTCTAGTGTAATACTTTTTATTTCTAATCTTTTGCACTTTTTATTTGGTTTTGTATTAATGACTTTAATAACTAGTTGCTTATGTTGAAGGTGATTTTTCCTTATCGTTTGTCCGTGGTGTCTTGGCATTATTTTACTGTCTATATAAAATAAAAGATTTTCACCATTCATATCTCCACGGTCTATATGGAGGTATGTTGGCTACCTGGTCGGGGGTTAAGGGAACAGTTTGGTAAAGGTCTTGCCATTGTTCAGCGTTTAGAGGTCCTGCAATGGACCTGGGTCAAATTTAGTAGGACCACCTTCAATACTTAACGGTATTGGATGGCGGGGGTCCAAACTCTTTGATCCCCTCATAAGTTAACTACTATTAATACTATAATCCGGCTATTTAAGACTGTATCCCTGCTGACCCAGACTACTTAGTCGAGGGTAACGTCACCTCCAAAAGAGGGGCCTACCATAATATTGCATTAATAACTTAATTAATTATCTTCCAATAATCCACCCTTTTAGGATTGTATCCTTGCTGACTCAAACTACTGGGGTGAGGGTAACGTCACCTTCAAAAGAGGGGCCTACTACAATAACTAAGATAATCTCTTAATTATGTGCAAAAGTGCGGAAATAATCAAAGGTTACACTAGATACGAGTGGGAACCAAGTGATTCATCTTGTCTATCTGTTTTTCTTTTTATTTTTATTTTCAGCATTTTAGTTAGTTTTTATTTTTTTTAGTTTAAAAACATTTTTCTAAACTTTTTATTTTGATTAGACGTTGAGGATAAACCGGTACTAAAAGCTCTTGTGTCCTTGGACGACCTCGGTATCTTACCAACACTATACTACGCCCACGATGGGTGCACTTGCCCATATGTGTGTTTAGTGTTAGTAAAATATCGTGTTTTATAAATTTAAAACTGGGCTAAAAATAAGTGTTAAAGGGGCTTAAAATATACACCTAATATATATAACACTCGACAACGCATCAAGTTTTTGGCGCCGTTGCCGGGGACACAAGGATTTTAAGAAAGCTTAAAATCGACGGCCTAATCAGTTTTTCAAAACCTTTTTTAAAAAAACGCGCGCAATTTTTTCTGCATTTTAGTTTAGATTTGCATTTACAGTAACCTGTACACGGGGCCGTGTTCACTGAACACGGGGCCGTGCTGCAGATTTTTCAAAATCACCCAGTAACAGTAGCTTGAACACGGGCCGTGCTCACTGAACACGCCCCGTGCTCAACAAAATCAGTAAATTTAATTAAAACGCCCAGATACAGATCCTGAACACGGGGCCGTGTCCACTGAACACGGGGCCGTGTCCAGTCTCTGTTTCCATTTTTATTTTTGTTTTCTGATCTCGAGACTCGGTTGTGGTCTGCTGAGTGATTCTTATGGATCAATACTCAGGAGGTTACAACTACACCTATGAGGAGGATGATTATAGGGGTAATTATTGCACTAATTGTCGTAACGCACGATCGGTTCAAAATAATCACTCATATCAACCATCCAATTCATACACCTACTATGAGGAGCCCAGGTACGAGCCATCAACTTCATACACATCCTATGAAGACCAAAGGTATGAACCTCCTCCCTCATACTCATATTTTGATGAACCAAGGTATGAGCCTTCATATTCATACTTTGAGGAACCATGATATGAGCCACCACCTTCATATGCTTATTATGAGGAACCATGGCGTGAACAACCCACCTCATATGAGTATTATGAAGAACAAAATTACGAACCTTATCCATCATATGCTTACAATGAAGAACAATGGTGTGAACCATCTACTTCATATGGGTATTATGAGGAACAAAGGGTCGAACAACCGGATTCAAGCTTAGAAAATACCGATTCTTTTTCTATAACCGAAGTAACCGAGAGGATATTAGAACACATAAGAGTTATCGATCGCTGTATAAAAGAATCTCGCGCAAGGGAAGAGGAGTCCCGCGCAAGAGAAGAATTAAAAAATGAAGAGATAACTGAAATTGTAAAAATGGAAGAACAAATAAGTGAAAAACCGACACATGAGTTAAACAACGAAATAGGTGAGTCCGACAACGTTAAAATACAAGAAGAATCTAATTTTGAAGAAACTAACCTCTTGTCACCTTCTTTCGAAAATCATTGTTTAGTACCCACTCATGCTAAGTTTTTAAAAGAGTTAAACACTAACACTAAAATTGACGAAACAGTAAGTGTTAAGTTAACTAATGATCAAACCTCGCTAATAAAAGAAGACCCATTTGAAATTAACATTACACCGGTTCCATGTTTCTTTCAAAACTCATTTATTAGTAACGTCACAATCGATAAAGATCTTTGTGTTAACATAATGCCTAACTACATTTTCGAAAAATTAAGTATTAGTGATTTTTCTCCACTTCAAATACCTATTTTTCTATACAATCGGAAGGTAGTAAAATCAATCGGTGTAGTTGAGGATATCTTGGTTCAAACAAATCAAATGGTAATCCCAACCGACTTTGTCATCCTTGATGACGCTCCTCTAGTGTTGGGACGACCATTTGTAAAAACACACGAAGCTTTGAAAAACCGGAAGTACAACAATCTACCTCTTCAATTAGGGGCATTCAAAAAAAGTGTTGACCTTGAGCGATCAATGAAATATCCATTCGGCAATAATGACCCCCTAATTGAAGATGAGCCAGAACCACCCGATAAGGTGGGTCTAGCCAAGGACCCTTATAAATGTGGCGCACCACGGAGGCATTCCGCGAAACTATCCGTAGTTTAGTTTAGATTAACCTTTATGTTTTCTAGTTTAGCTTTTATTTTTCAGGAATAAAACACACTCGGGATGGTGAAGGATGATAAGGGAAGCTTGAACCAACACCCCATACACAAAAACAGAGCCTCCCTACGATTTTTCTTCATTACAGCAGGTTCAGCACGGGGCCGTGCTCACCCCAACACGCCCCGTGCCCAAGGTTCTGTAGAAAATGCCCAGTTCAGGTACCTGGAAACGGGGCCGTGCTCACTGGACACGCCCCCGTGCCCATCCTTCTGTTTACTTTTGGTACTGGCAGTCAGGACACTGGGCCGTTGTAACACCCCGAAATCGGGTTTGGTAATCAAACCCCGTTATTATTAATACACGGGTAAAATACCGTTAGCAGTAACGGTAACCCGGTAAATATTAGGATTTAAAATAAATAAACCTAATATTCAATAAAACGTGAATAGATGTTTTTAAGGAAATAAAGTTATGAGAGGCCTGAGTTTACGGGACTTAGAATGAAACAGGTTATAACCCCAGAACAAACTAAGTTAATTAGGAATAATTAACCTAGTTAATTATGTGTGATCAAGTGAATGAATAGAAAACAAGATTTTAACCATTTTATAAACTTTGGAACTTGAGGGACTAAAAAGAGGCAAACATGAAAATGTTTTAAGTTAAATGAAATAAAAACCAAAACACACACTTTGTGTGTGTGTTTGGTCGATATATGCAGGAGAAGAAAGAGGGCTTCCCTCAAGAACCCTAAACACAAAGAATCCAACTAAATCAAGGAGAAATCAAGCCAAGAAATTGGGGATTTTAATAAAATCGTGATCACCAAGCTTAGGGGATCACAAGGTATGTAAAATTTTGATATTTAGTAATATCTCGAAATTTTGATGAGCTTGCATGAACGAAATTCTTGCATGAATGTTCAATGTTATAGTGATATTAGTGTGGGTATAAGTCTAGGAACAAACCCTAGATGCAAACTTGTAGAATTGTACCATAAACTAGTAGTTAACCCAAATAACCAAGTATGAGCTAAGTGGGTTTTGTTGATTTGATGAAATTGATGTTCTAATGGTGTTTATAAACATCATACTAACTCATATAAATGAACTACTTGAACAAATTAGAGATTTTGTTAAGAGTTCATAAGTGACAAGAAGTGGGTCTTGACATAAGAGTTAAAACCATGATTTTGATGGTCAAAGTGTGTATATGCTTATAATAACTGAAATTTACATGTTGATTTATTATTACTTGAGGTAGGAATTGGATGACATGTTAGTTAATTTGGCGTCTCAAGAGATGATGCTCACTAAGTGTTGATAATGTGCTTAATTGAGTCTTGTGAACTTGATAGTGCAATCGTATGTGTTAATGGGCGATTTGACTTTTAAAAAGTCAAACCGACCTACAATATGATGAATACTAATTTTTATACGAAAAACGTAAGGTGGGAATAGTCATGATTGATAATGACTAAACTTACGAATTATGATTATAGTTTGACGCTTAACGAGCTAGGTGGAGGCTTGTGGAGGAAGTGGGTCAAACGAATCGAGTACAAAAGAAAAGCGTGGCTTGGATGCAAGGTAAGTATAGCTTATACTAGTCATATAGTTTAGAATGTCCTTTTGTTGTTTTGATTTCGAACAAGACAAATGGAAATTTGAGATATGGTGTTTCCGGCGTGTAGTCGTACGGAACAAGATAACCAATAAGGGTAAAATTGAAATTTGGACACTTGTTGACAATAATTATTGGTTTTGAAAGATACATATTTCGTAAGCCTTAATAGGCCAAAAAGCGTTAAGAGGTGAATTATAGTTAAAACGACCGTGCGGTGTTAATCGGAACGAGTCGTGTAGACGAGATGGCAATAAGCTTTATCTCGCCAATATCATCGGTCATTTAGACCAACGGGTCAAAAGGTGAAAATATCACTTTTTGACAATATCGACTAATGGTTTGATGAGTTGTTTGATTTCAGAAATAAATATCGAGTGGATATTTACATCGCTATTACTTAGTAGATATTGAGGCAAGGTACTTAAATGGGTCAATGTAATGATCCGAGCCAGGTACGCATAATAAGATAACTCACATCTAAATGTAAGGCTAATGAGAGTTAAACGAAGTCTAAAATAAGTTTTTGGTTAACTTAATAGGTAAACCAAATGTTACGGACGATGGTCATTATATTTGAAAGGCCTAGTGCCCTTTCAAATAAAATCATAGTTAAAAGATCGGAGTTTGGGTTAAACAAGTAACTAAAAGTCATTCGTCGTAAATGAATGACTAATATTGACCAAAACGCCCTTGTAGGCTAAATTGAACAAACAACCCTTAAAATCACGAACGGGTCAAATTTTAGCAAAAGAGTATTAAGCCGACGACTTAAAAATCTTAAATTTTATCAAGCCGGATGTCGGATTTTAACTCCATATGATGGAGAATCAAATTACAAACATGTAGGAAGAAACGGTAGGTCAAACGGATAAGCGGTTTGAAAGATACGAAAGATTTCGTGTCAAATTACGGCAAAATGGAAAAGCTGGATGCAGGGTCCACCGTAAATTACGGTGCCACCGTAATTTACGATGGAGCTGATATGGTTACGGTAGTTACCTACTGTTGTACGGTAAAAGAATATGAACACAGGGGCCACCGTAACTTACGGTGGAGATCATTTTCAAGTTTTTTTGTTTTTCTTTTGAAAATAAATTGTTTCCCGGACTCGTTTGGATGTGATTTAAACCCCGTAAGACTAAAGTATTTCATGTTTATGAAATGTAGGTACACTTTGGATGCCGGAAGACGATCAAGCTCAACGAAGAACCGAACACGATAAAGACACATGCTTCCGCACTTTGCCACGTTGTAAATTTTAAACAACGAATTCGGTCATGATATGTAGAATAACTTATAATTTGTAAAAGTTTTAATAAACCCGTATTTTTATAGTATGTGTAGTCATAGTTACACATCAAATTGTGGTATCTTACATGTAAAATCGCTAAATAGAAAATAGGGTGTTACAAGTTGGTAATCAGAGCTCAAGGTTGTTGACAAAATGTGTTCGGTTCGAGGCTTGATCGCAAATCCGGTAAGTACATGTATATTAATGGTTTGGTATGTGTTGAAATGTTATGAACAACACATAGGGTTATTGTGTGATACACGTTACCCCAATTAAAATGATTGATATAGTTGACGAAAATACGTGCGTTGACGCGTATAGTAAAAAAAGCCTTGTATTATAATACGGGCGATTATTAAAGTTGATATTACTAACTCTTGTGAATGTTTTAATTAAAGGACACTCGCGTTGAAGACGACGAGAGTCAAACGAATTGTGGATACGATGATGGAACGGTCCGAAGTATGACAAGAGGAGCATGCTCACCGAGGACTAAATCGCGTAACGACCGCGAACAAGGTTAATGGCAAGGAACGCCCGTCGGGGCAAACATTACCAGGTGCACATTTTAAATAATCGCACAAATAGTAATATGCAACAAATAAGTAGAAATTGAAAGTTGCATATGTAGATTAAAAACTTGGAAAAACCCGAATAGAAAATGTATTCGGGATATTGTTTCCAAGAGAAACAAATAGAGGCGTTACTTACATAGGGCGTGATGTGAAAACTATAAAAATGTCATGTGTGTCATGTGTTAATCGCTTACTCTTGCCAAGTAAGTAGTGGCATATGATACCATGAACTTCTTATGGCGGACACGTTTACATCCGATGTAGTAAGGCCGGGGTGAATGGGACTAACTAAAAAGTACCCAAATGAATCAAATGAGCAAAATAATTGATAATAATGTAAACGCACAGCCGGGTGATGGAAGCGTATTACATTAGGATGATGAGCCCGAGTGAAGGGACAAAGAAGCATGTAAAATGATTTAGACAAGTATTGGGAGGGAGTGTACTTACACTCGAACCCAGAAAACGCAAGCATGTAAAATGATTTAGACAAGTATTGGGAGGGAGTGTACTTACACTCGAACCCAGAAAACGCAAGCATGAAAAATGATTTAGACAAGTATTGGGAGGGAGTGTACTTACACTCGAACCCAGAAAACGCAAGCATGTAAAATGATTTAGACAAGTATTGGGAGGGAGTGTACTTACACTCGAACCCAGAAAACGCAAGCATGAAAAATGATTTAGACAAGCATTGGGAGGGAGTGTACTTACACTCGAACCCGGAAAATGCAAATATGTCCCTTAACGGGTCGTTTTTGTAAAACGTCAAACTTAAAGACAAAGTCGGAATATAAAAATGAAGCGAGGTCTTAATGCACCGGGAGGGTTGCAATAATAACGACTTCGGTAAAACACCCGGTTGATGGGTAAGAATTAAACACATGCGTAAACCAAGAGACGTGAATGCGGGTTGAAAAATCAAAGGACTTGGATTACGAGTTATGACTATAAAATCTCGTAAATAGAAATTGTGAGTAAATATGTTCAACTATTCGAAGTCGAATGGGTTGAATAAAGAATAAAGTTGATTGTTTATAAGTGATGGATTTCACATTAATAGGTCAAACATGTTGAATACAATATAACGCCGAATGGCACAAATGAGCGCTAGCCAGATAAAGGTAGCGTTAAATGCAAGAGAATAATGAGCCCGGTATTGGGATATAACCAAATAAGAATAAATTATGGACTGTCAATATCCTGGTATGGATAATTGACAAAAGTTAAAGAGAAGATCCTAAAACTAAAACTTCGGTTTTAGTAAGAAATAATGTTTTTACAAACATAAATTCTGATAGGAATTTAAATAATAAGTATGAAAGATACAAGTCTTGACACTGATAGGCGCAAGACAATATATTCGAAAAGTGATATTTTCGAAAATAAAAGGTTGATATAAATTAAACATAATGTGACATGATCACGGTCAAGAGATACATTGTGAAGTAGAATCACATTATAACCAGGCAAGTGGTAAAAAGAAACTGGACAAATAAGTCTAGTTAGTGAAACCGGTTAAAGTCAGCAATTCAAGTTAAGAAATTTGGTTCGCTTGTAAACGGTAAATTCGGTATAACTGAACCGAATAAATAAATTTGAAAATAAAAGGATTTGTTGCTAAAAGTGAAAGATTTCACTAGAGACCTTTAAACGGGTCAAAGTAACGGATTCATAAAGAATTCGATAGTATACGAAAGCGATGTATATCGCTAAGTTAATTAAACTAGTGGAAATAACGAGATTACGTTATTTCAAGTTGCATTATGTCATATGAGGTACGTAGATGTTATGTAACCAAAAAGATATTACCATATATTTTCTGGTAATACTAACAATTGGATAAAGTATGAGTAATGCTTAAGAGATTTCTCATGTCAAATACATTGAGTTTAAAACTCCATGAACTATGTAAGAAAGGTTTCGAGGACGAAACCTCTTTAAGGGGGGTAGACTTGTAACACCCCGAAATCGGGTTTGGTAATCAAACCCCGTTATTATTAATACACGGGTAAAATACCGTTAGCAGTAACGGTAACCCGGTAAATATTAGGATTTAAAATAAATAAACCTAATATTCAATAAAACGTGAATAGATTTTTTTAAGGAAATAAAGTTATGAGAGGCCCGAGTTTACGGGACTTAGAATGAAACAGGTTATAACCCCAGAACCAACTAAGTTAATTAGGAATAATTAACCTAGTTAATTATGTGTGATCAAGTGAATGAATAGAGAACAAGATTTTAACCATTTTATAAACTTTGGAACTTGAGGGACTAAAAAGAGGCAAACATGAAAATGTTTTAAGTTAAATGAAATAAAAACCAAAACACACACTTTGTGTGTGTGTTTGGTCGATATATGCAGGAGAAGAAAGAGGGCTTCCCTCAAGAACCCTAAACACAAAGAATCCAACTAAATCAAGGAGAAATCAAGCCAAGAAATTGGGGCTTTTAATAAAATCGTGATCACCAAGCTTAGGGAATCACAAGGTATGTAAAATTTTGATGTTTAGTAATATCTCGAAATTTTGATGAGCTTGCATGAACGAAATTCTTGCATGAATGTTCAATGTTATAGTGATATTAGTGTGGGTATAAGTCTAGGAACAAACCCTAGATGCAAACTTGTAGAATTGTACCATAAACTAGTAGTTAACCCAAATAACCAAGTATGAGCTAAGTGGGTTTTGTTGATTTGATGAAATTGATGTTCTAATGGTGTTTATAAACATCATACTAACTCATATAAATGAACTACTTGAACAAATTAGAGATTTTGTTAAGAGTTCATAAGTGACTAGAAGTGGGTCTTGACATAAGAGTTAAAACCATGATTTTGATGGTCAAAGTGTGTATATGCTTATAATAACTGAAATTTACATGTTGATTTATTATTACTTGAGGTAGGAATTGGATGACATGTTAGTTAATTTGGCGTCTCAAGAGATGATGCTCACTAAGTGTTGATAATGTGCTTAATTGAGTCTTGTGAACTTGATAGTGCAATCGTATGTGTTAATGGGCGATTTGACTTTTAAAAAGTCAAACCGACCTACAATATGATGAATACTAATTTTTATACGAAAAACGTAAGGTGGGAATAGTCATGATTGATAATGACCAAACTTACGAATTATGATTATAGTTTGACGCTTAACGAGCTAGGTGGAGGCTTGTGGAGGAAGTGGGTCAAAGGAATCGAGTACAAAAGAAAAGCGTGGCTTGGATGCAAGGTAAGTATAGCTTATACTAGTCATATAGTTTAGAATGTCCTTTTGTTGTTTTGATTTCGAACAAGACAAATGGAAATTTGAGATATGGTGTTTCCGGCGTGTAGTCGTACGGAACAAGATAACCAATAAGGGTAAAATTGAAATTTGGACACTTGTTGACAATAATTATTGGTTTTGAAAGATACATATTTCGTAAGCCTTAATAGGCCAAAAAGCGTTAAGAGGTGAATTATAGTTAAAACGACCG